>OX459192.1:10128888-11435227 GCA_949775195.1 Diarsia dahlii | reverse complement strand
TCTCGATCATTCAAATAGAAAAGAGAAAACCGATCCAAAACACAGAGGATTAAAGAGAATAAGCAATAATATGACGACACGGCACTATCGCCCCTTTAGTGGTTAAGAGCCGCCAACGCCAAAAAATTTCATCCACCCTAAAGGGGTGATGCGCCGCCAAGTGGAATTGATATCTAAAAATTCTATGATAACTCAATAATTAAGGCGTTTTTAGGGGTTTTTGACACGAACTTTAGGGGTAATTATTATTGAAAGTTGGTAACACTGGCGCGGAAGCGGCTCGGCCATTCATTTGAGAACTGGTTTCAGGTATGTCATATTTTTATAAACTTTTATTTTAATTATTCGATAGTAGCCAAAAATACATTAGTGTAATAGTAATAGCAATTAAATGATTGTAATCATTAGGTTAAAAACAAATCTACTGTTTTTAATGATAAAAATCTTAGGACGCCAACTTTTCGCACCGTATCATAACCCAAACGCTATCGTCGGTTTGGCTCTAAAAATGATTTTTTTATCTGATTTCTCATAAGATTCTTGTCCCTGTTCACAAACAGTATAATAACCAAGCTATATTAAAGCTTTTTAACGGCTATGTACTTTAATTGCTTCTTGATAAAAATCAAATGACGCTAACTTTTCGCGCCAAACGCTTCGTTACTTTGGATTTCAAGTTGCTTTTTTCATCTGATTTCTCTATAAATTTCTTGTGCCTGTTCACCAACCAGTACCTATAATTACCAAGTATGTATATACATTATCCGACAGTTGTTCAAACATTAGGCGTGAATTGAAAGACAATGATTAGAATACAGTCAAATGGTTTGCTTATGTAGCACGTAAAAAACCGTACAAATGCGAAACATCTCTAAATGGTTGCATTAAACCTGACATGAATGACAGTTATTCTCATCTACATACAAACTTTCGGAAGTTTTTCTATTGGAATATTTATGTAAATCGTTTCATTAGTAGGTCTTAGTTACAAACTATTTTACTCTTAAAATTGTTCGCATCAAGGCCCAGGTAATACAAAGAAGTTAAAAAGAAGTAGTTAGCAAAAGTCATTTTACTTCCTTTAATTGTTTTGGTGAACATGAAAATGTGTTTTATACAGGCATTTTTAAATAATCAGACTGTTAATTTTCGATGAGCATGGACGTATTTGTAATTATGAGCTCATACGCCTTATTATAGACACAAAAAAGCCATTGTTATAAATCTCCTGGAGATTTATTAGCGGACGGGAGGTTATAAATGCCAACCAACTGTGATTCTAATAAGAAGGTAAGTCTATCTATATTCATAATTTCTAACACCACTTGCAAGCGGGTGGTTCACACAGTAGAGAATTACATAATTGCACCAAACTGCTGCCAGGAGGCGTACAAATATAATTGGTGTGTATCTGCCAATCGTACGCGGAAGCCCAAGGGCTCAGATGCAACGCGAATAAGAGTGAGTTCATGTCGTTCAAGTCAGGAACCAAAGGCTATTAAAAAAAAAACGCATCAAAATCCGTTGCGTAGTTTTAAAGATTTAAGCATACAAAGGGACTTAGGGACAGAGAAAGCGACTTTATTTTATACTATGTAGTGATAAGATTTGTTAAAAGTCACCCTAATTGTTTGACAGTTACGATCTCGAGTTATAAGTATTCTAGCAAACCCGACTTTGTTTTATAGATGTACTTATATTAGTTGATGTGTTTTTCCAGACAGTGCAATCCAGAGTCAGCAGTCGATGAAGCTGGCAGAGCAGTTAGCCTGCACATACTACATCATCATTGGACATATTGTTGAAGACAGCCTGCCTTACAATTTGGCACAACAAGTCAACAACCATGTAATAAATAGTTTTAAAATGTAAAGTAGGTCACAATCAGCATCGACAATCGACATCCAGCGTAAAAACTCTATCAAAATGTTTTGATTGTAAATTACTTTAATTCTTTCGCCCGTAGTCCCTGGAAGGGACCACGGAGCTTTTCTTCGTGGTCCCTATAATACTGGAAAATGCCGTGGTCCCCTTTTTTCTTCATGTTCCTATAATACGACCGTCTCGCGGCAGTATGACTTTATGGGCGGCATGGGCACCGGGCCGTAGGCCGACGAAGGAGGCCGGCGGAGGCCCGGCACTTAGGGGACAGAAGATATTAGTGTTATTTAATATGCGAGTGAAGCGAGCGCGCGTCATGGAGTACAATTTAATTCGGCAGTAGGTATATATTTCTAGAAGGAACCACGGGCAAAAAAATACTTTTTATCAATAATTAAGAAATTAATGTACAAATGTAGACCGTACCGGAGAAGATGCCTTATACTAATGTTTTCTAAATATACTTTTTGTTAAAATAACATGGAACTGTTTAAGTAACAAGTAAAACATAGTTTTATTTAATTCATCAATAAAGCAGTTTTGTTTACTATCGCCTCTGAAAACGATGAGGAATCAAATGTGTTTTTCGAATAACTTAGTCATAGGTTTTAATACTATTCTTAAATTCACATGATACATTTTACTCAATCAACAACACAGCCATTGACTTAACTGTTAAGATATAAGATAACTGAATCATCATAAATTTAATATTGCTAAGCTTTCTTGAGAGGTCCAAATAGCTGGTCCGGTCCATGTAGCTGGTCATCACTTCTAAAAAAATACCCACAGTGCCCCTCCCTGAGGTCCACCTTGGTGAACCGTTGTAAGAAAACCTTCCACGATTCACACAGGTGGGCGGCATTTGAGATAGGTGATTTATTACTTAGTAATGACGATTTTTCTTTTCAAAATAAAATAATAGTTCCCAAGACCACGATAGATGGCGCTAAAAAAATTGTACGAGTTCATTCAAACAATAATAGGTTTTCTTATGGCTTTCTCTAGACTTACTACGTTTAAGAGTTCAATGAAGTAGAAACCTTTCGGGTCTCTTCTAGGATCTATTAGGCATTTCACGAGAGTTTGAAAAGTGGAAGACTAGGGTTCTTTTTGTCATCACGTTTAAGGTTTATTTATACTATACATTGCATACGATTAGAGCATAAAATTGGAAGTTATTTCATTATTTACCTAATCACTTTTATGGAATAACATTATAATTATAGTTTATTTGTACCGACTTTTAAGTTTGTACATCAACTGAAGGAATAAAAAATCGTTCAGTTGATTAACTTAAAAGACCATTTATGTACTTAGGGTTCTCAAAATATTTAAAAGATTTTATACAATTTACAAAATCTTGGACTCTAATGGATTTTCCAATTCATTTAAGGATTCCTAGGGATTCTCAAAATTTTACAAGGGTAACTAAAACTCCTCAAAAGCACGACAGAACCGCGAGCTGCGCGCAGCTCGCGCAGCCACGCAAATACTAGTAGTTATATAAAACTACAAAGCCACTGACTGACTCACTCATTGACATGTCGTTTCTCGGAATGGGTGAGAGATGGGTTAGGGGTATGTTTTGCAAAAATGTGTAATCTGACCAATCGAGTAGAGGAAAATTATAGGGAAAGTTCAAATCCAAGATGGTGGGCGAGTCCATTTCCGATTTCGGTGGGGGAAAGACTTGGATGGATTTCGACTCAGAGGTCCTATACGAAATCTAAAAGCATTTAAAAAAAAAGTAAAAAAAAAAAAAAAAACAAGATGGCGGCCGCGCTATGACGTTTTGAAATTGTCGACTTTTTTCACTCGACTTTGACAAATTGTTTTCTTCTACCAAATTCTAAAACCGCCAACGAAAAGTCTGCCAATTTGTTGGTAATTTCAATGGCAATTGGGAAAAATTATGACATTGTGAAAATCCAAGATGGAGGACGCTGCGTCGGCCATTTTGTAAAAAGTTGGATTTTTCGATTTTTTTCAAATCCATTTTTCGGGTAGTTGGCAACATCGGACGGGTTCGAGTTGTACCGAGCGGTTGTGTGTTTTGTTGACGAGTGTTGCCTGGTGCAAAAAAATTCCCCATTTTTAGGGTATTTTCCCAGATTTTCCCCGAAAACATGAAAAGTAGAAATAATCACATTTTAAATAGAGACTTTGACTAGCCGGCAACATTGGGGTCCCACAAATGACATTTGACCATTTTCGTTCGTTTTAATTGGCAACCCCAAAAAATATTGAACTTTTTAATTTTTGGGACTTTTTGACTTTGGCGAATTAGTTTGTTCTACCAAACTCGAAAGTTGGCAACACCAAGTACACCAATCGGTGGCCTATATTCTTGACATTTCAGGAAAATTATGACTTTTCAGAAAAACAAGATGGCGGATTCCATGGCGGCCATCTTGTAAAAAAGCCGAAAAATCCCAATTTTCGACACGATAATTGGGACAGCTGGCATCCCCTGACCGGATTGTGTTGTATGAACCGGTTATGTAATTTGTCAAGAAGTGTGGCCTGGTTCAAAAAATTTCCCCATTTTTAGTGTATTTTCCCAGATTTTCCCCGAAAACATGAAAAGTAGAAATAATGACATTTTAAATAGAGACTTTGACTAGCCGGCAACATTAGGGTCCCCCAAATGACATTTGACCATTTTGGTTCGTTTTAATTGGCAACCCCAAAAAATATTGAACTTTTTAATTTTTGCGACTTTTTGACTTTGGCGAATTAGTTTGTTCTACCAAACTCAAAAGTTGGCAACACCAAGTACACCAGTTGGTGGCCTATATCCTTGAAATTTCAGGAAAATTATGACTTTTCAAAATAAAAAGATTGCGGACAGTGTGGCGGCCATCTTGTAAGAATGATGAAAAATCCTATTTTTCGACACGATAAATGGGACAGCCGGCATCCCCCGACCTGATTGTGTTGTATGAAGCGATTGTGTACTTTGTTGTGGAGTGTTACCTTACGCAAAAAATTTCCCCATTTTTAGGGTATTTTCCCAGATTTTTTCCCAAAAACATGATTAATGGAATAGAACGACATTTTGAATGAAAATTTTAAATAAACACCAAGAATCGGGTGCTTCAAATGACATTTGACCATTTTCATTCTTTTCAGCTGGCAACCCCGAGAGTCATTGGTGCTTGAATTTTTGGGTCAGACCCGACTTTGGCGAATTAGTTTGTTCTACTAAACTCAAAAGTTGGCAACACCAAGTACACCAGTTGGTGGCCTATATCCCTGAAATTTCAGGAAAATTATGACTTTTCAGAAAAAAAAGATGGCGGACAGTATGGCGGCCATCTTGTAAAAATGATGAAAAATCCCAATTTTCGACACGTTATATGGGACAGCCGGCATCCCCCGACCGGATTGTGTTGTACTAAGCGATTATGTACTTTGTTGTGGAGTATTACCTTGCTCAAAAATTTTCCCCATTTTTAGGGCATTTTCCCAGATTTTTCCAAAAAATATGAATATTGAAAATAACGACATTTTGAATGGAAATTTTACATAAACACCGAGAATAGGGTGCCTCAAATGACATTTGACCATTTTTATTCTTTTCAGCTGGCAACCCCGAGAGTCATTGGGGCTTGAATTTTCGGATCAGACCTGACTTTGGCGAATTAGTTTGTTCTACTAAACTCAAAAGTTGGCAACACCAAGTACACCAGTTGGTGGCCTATATCCCTGAAATTTTAGGAAAATTATAACTTATAAGAAAAAGAAGATGGCGGGCTGTGTTGCGGCCATCTTGTAAAAATGATGATAAATCCTAATTTTCGACACGATAAATGGGACAGCCAGCATCCCCCGACCGAATTGTGTTGTATGAAGCGATTGTGAAAAATGATGAAAAATCCCAATTTTCTTCACGATAACTGGGACAGACAGCCGGCACCTTTTGACTGGATTGTGTTGTCCCAGTTGTGTATTTTGTTAATTAAAAAATCCCCATTTATAGGGTATTTTCCCAGATTTTGCCCAAAAACATGAAAGTAGAAGTAAAGACTTTTAGAATGAAGACTTTGACTAGCTGGCAACATAGGGGTGGTGGCGAGCAAAGCGTGCCGGCGACCTCCGTTGCGTATTATAGTACGCGTCGAAACCTATCCTGTGGTGGTACTGGTAAAGCGAAGGGGGGAGGTGGCGAGCGAAGCGAGCCGGCGACCCCCGTAGCGTAGGGATAAGGTCACGATAGCTTTTCCTCGGTGGTAGGCAGGTCTTGAGTGGAGCGAAGAGAGGTGGTGAGCAAAGCGAGCCGGCGACCTCCGTAGCGTAACGAAGGTTGAGTGGGTGAAGCGTATAAGTAACTCTCATGAGTAGCTAGAAAGTGCAAAACCTCCCATTTTTGCCCAATTTCCCCCTCCTACCTTTTTCAAAGTTGCCACCTTTCTCCCCACTTTAGGCGGATCTCGAAAGTTAAGAGACTTGTAACATTTTTTTTTTATAACATAATTATGGGGCAATGCGTTAGTCGAAATCATTTTTCAAAGCTCCCCCTCTCCCCCTCTTCACGACCCGCGAGCTGCGCGCAGCTCGCGCAGCCACGCAAATACTAGTTTTATTATATTATAGTTATATAAAACTACAAGACCACTGACTCACTGACTCATTGACATGTCGTTTCTCGGAATGGGTGAGAGATGGGTTAGGGGTATGTTTTGCAAAAATGTGCTATCTGACCAATCGAGTAGAGGAAAATTATAGGGAAAGTTCAAATCCAAGATGGTGGGCGAGTCCATTTCCGGTTTCGGTGGTGGAAAGACTTGGATGGATTTCGACTCGGAGGTCCTATACGAAATCTAAAAGCATTTAAAAAAAAGTAAAAAAAAAAAAAAAAACAAGATGGCGGCCGCGCTATGACGTTTTGAAATTGTCGACTTTTTTCACTCGACTTTGACAAATTGTTTTCTTTTACCAAATTCTAAAACCGCCAACGAAAAGTCTGCCAATTTGTTGGTAATTTCAATGGCAATTGGGAAAAATTATGACATTGTAAAAATCCAAGATGGAGGACGCTGCGGCGGCCATTTTGTAAAAAGTTGGAAATTTAGATTTTTTTCAAATCCATTTTTCGGGTAGTTGGCAACATCGGACGGGTTCGAGTTGTAGAGAGCGGTTGTGTGTTTTGTTAACGAGTGTTGCCTGGTGCAAAAATTTTCCCCATTTTTAGGGTATTTTCCCAGATTTTCCCCGAAAACATGAAAAGTAGAAATAATGACATTTTAAATAGAGACTTTGACTAGCCGGCAACATTGGGGTCCCCCAAATGACATTTGACCATTTTGGTTCGTTTTAATTGGCAACCCCAAAAAATATTGAACTTTTTAATTTTTGGGACTTTTTGACTTTGGCGAATTAGTTTGTTCTACCAAACTCAAAAGTTGGCAACACCAAGAACACCAATCGGTGGCCTATATTCTTGGCATTTTAGGAAAATTATGACTTTTCAGAAAAACAAGATGGCGGATTCCATGGCGGCCATCTTGTAAAAAGGCCGAAAAATCCCAATTTTCGACACGATAATTGGGACAGCTGGCATCCCCCGACCGGATTGTGTTGTATGGACCGGTTATGTAATTCGTCAAGGAGTGTGGCCTGGTGCAATTTTTTTTCCCATTTTTTGGGAAATTTCCCAGATTTTCCCCGAAAACATGAAAAGTAGAAATAACGATATTTTGAATGGAAATTTTACATAAACACCAAGAATGTGGTTCCCCGAATGACATTTGACCATTTTCATCACTTTCAGCTGGCAACCCCGAGAGCCATTGGTGCTTGAATTTTTGGGTCAGACCCGACTTTGGCGAATTAGTTTGTTCTACTAAACTCAAAAGTTGGCAACACCAAGTACACTGCTTGGTGGCCTATATCCCTGAAATTTCAGGAAAATTATGACTTTTCAGAAAAAAAAGATGGCGGACAGTGTGGCGGCCATCTTGTAAAAATGATGAGAAATCCCAAGTTTCCCAAAAATTTACCGTAAGAGGTCATTCAAACGAATAATCCGACTGAGGTATAGGTACATAAACAGGTACTTTTAATAGGAACCTACTTATACATACCTACACCTACTTATACTGTTATCTTTACCTGACCTATTTATATGAGAAACTGGGTTAAGTATTATAATTATTGACAAATCTACTTCTAGAATAGAGCATCGTGAAAACTTGGGATAACAACTAACGTAAGTAAGTATAAGGGCATCACAATTAATACTTAATAATTATAGATAATTATGATATTGGTATTAAATGGTAACTCTTTGCTTCGCAGTTGAGGCACGTACCTATAGAATGTGTCCTACGATGCACTGCTCTGCGTTCATCAACTTGAGGCTTATAGATGCTAAGCCTTACGTGCCAGAAGTAACCACCGGTACCCACACCCTTCAAACCGAAACAGGATATTGCTTGACGATAGAAATAAGCATGGTGAATACTTCCGCAGGCGAGCTCTCGCAAACAGCTTTAATACCTATCTACCTACTAAAAAACAATGATCGCTCAATAAAATATGTAGGTAGGTACACAATTACAAGAGAAAGCTCAGCCGGAGAGTACCAATAGTTGAAGCACAATAAGCACAGAGCATCTATGTTTAAAGACGAGTCATAAACCAATGCGTCTCCTATCTGTAATGTTTTATCTATACCTACCTACTGCCCAAATATGGACACTACAATAAAGTCGGTCCACAAATTGTCCACGATGATGTTGAGGAAATCTCAACAGGGGGAGGCTGTAACATACCTACTTGTCCTATTGTTGATGAAAGGAAAGTTAAAATGAGGCCACCTCCGTCAATTTCAACAGTAGGTAGGTACTACTCCCTACCTTACAAAATTATGTAGGTAGGTACCTAGCCATTGGCATTGGATGTGCATGGGACATAATTATATGCTGAAAAATCATAAAATTTATTATTTCACTAGCTTTTACCCACGGCTTTGCTCGCTTTGTTTACTTCTAATACCTCCAAGAATCTGTGTACAAAGTTCATTGCGTGAAAACGTAACAAACAAACTTACATTCACATTTACAATATTAATCATATATCTACAATAATTATTGATGCTAATGCATCCTTGCTTTGTACTACAGTCAGGCGTTACGGCTCAATTGATAAGAACCCTGCCTTTTGCGCTGTATGTTGTGGATGATCACCACACATTAGAATTACCTACGTGGACAAACTTGGAGGAGACTTTTACCCGCAAGGGATCCACACTCCGTACTAATACCTAACTTGTACATATGCTAAACAAAAAACATTTAAAAACACACATTTGAAATATACATAATAATAGGTCTTTACCTATGAAATTGCCGTTTTGTTTGAAAAAATATAAACGATTTTTTTTCATGTATTTTTTATTTGTATTAATCGAAGTAATCACCAATTTAATCAATGCATCTTTGCCAACGCAGTGGCAGTTTATTGATGCCCTTCTTAAAGAAATCAGCTGGTCGGGAGGCAACAAATTCTTCAAAGGCATTTTGTACTGCCTCTCGGGTATTGAATTTTTTTCCCGCCAAGAAGTTATCCAAATTCTGGAAAAAGTAGTAGTCTATAGGCGCAAGGTCTGGTGAGTAGGGCGGATGACGGAGAGCTTCCAACCCCAGTTCTTGCAACTTGGAGACCGTCTGCTGTGCAGTATGAGGTCGCGCGTTGTCGTGCAGGAGCAGCGGAGACGAGCGATTGACCAATGCTGGTTGGAGATGTGCCAGCTTCTCCATCATTGTGTTCAGTTCTTCACAGTACACATCTGCAGTAATGCTCACCCCGTTTGGTAAGAAGCTGTGATGAATCACACCGGCGCTAGACCCCCAAACAGTGACCATCACTTTTCTAGGGGTAAGTTTTCGTTTAGGGCATTGTTTAGGTGCTGAACCAGGATCCAACCAACTTGCTGAGCGCTTACGGTTATCGTACAGGATCCATTTTTCATCGCAGGTAACAATGCGGTTCAAAATTCCTTCATTTGTGTGTCTGTTGAGCAGTGCAAGGCACGTCTCGACGCGTACTTCGCGCTGGCGATCATTGAGTTCGTGGGGCACCCATTTTTCAAGCTTTTTTACATTGCCAATTTGACGCAAATGGACCAATATTGTTTTCACGCTAACGTCGAAAGCTGCTGCTAATTCAGCCGTAGATTGTGTATCATCAGCTTCTTTAACAAAAATTATTTTGATTTGAAATGGCCAGTACTGCAGAACGGCAATTTCATAGGTAAAGACCTAATATGTACCACAGAGCATTTTCTAAACGGGGAAATATGTACCTAAATCTAAACTGAACTGTTTGAAATGTATCTTTACATGAAGACAGTGGAAATAGAAAGCTACAATAGTAGTAGGAGGTAGTAGGTAGGTAGTAGGTAGATGGTAGGTAGTAGGTATGTGTAGGTAGGTGTAGGTAGGTGTAGGTAGGTGTAGGTAGGTGTAGGTAGGTGTAGGTAGGTGTAGGTAGGTGTAGGTAGGTGTAGGTAGGTAGTAGGTAGGTGTAGGTAGGTAGTAGGTAGGTGTAGGTAGGTAGTAGGTAGGTGTAGGTAGGTAGGTGTAGGTAGGTAGGTGTAGGTAGGTAGGTGTAGGTAGGTAGGTGTAGGTAGGTAGGTGTAGGTAGGTGTAGGTAGGTAGGTGTAGGTAGGTAGTAGGTAGGTGTAGGTAGGTGTAGGTAGGTGTATGTAGGTGTAGGTAGGTGTAGTTAGGTGTAGGTAGGTGTAGGTAGGTGTAGGTAGGTGTAAATAGGTGTAGGTAGGTGAAGGTAGGTGTAGGTAGGTAGTAGGTAGGTGTAGGTAGGTAGTACCGCGAGCTGCATTGGAAATTTTTTTTTTTTCAGATTCATTGAGAGGTGCAATGCGTTAGTCGAAATCATGTTTCAAAGCTCCCCCTCTTCAACCCCCCCCCCCCCTCCTCTTCACCTCTTTTTTACTACTGAAATTTTTTTTTGTCTTGGTAACTAAAACTTCTCAAAAGCACGACAAAACCGCGAGCTGCAAGCAGCACCGAGCAAATACTAGGGGCAATGTGTTAGTCGAAATCATTTTTCAAAGCTCCCCTTCACGACCCGCGAGCTGCGCGCAGCTCGCGCAGCCACGCAAATACTAGTTATAGTTATATAAAACTACAAAGCCACTGACTCACTGATTGACATGTCGTTTCTCGGAATGGGTGAGAGATGGGTTATGGGTATGTTTTGCAAAAATGTGTAATCTGACCAATCGAGTAGAGGAAAATTATAGGGAAAGTTCAAATCCGAGATGGTGGGCGAGTCCATTTCCGGTTTCGGTGGGGGAAAGACTTGGATGAATTTCGACTCAGAGGTCCTATACGAAATCTAAAAACATTAAAAAAAAAAAGTAAAAAAAAAAAAAAAACAAGATGGCGGCCGCGCTATGACGTTTTGAAATTGTCGACTTTTTTCACTCGACTTTGACAAATTGTTTTCTTCTACCAAATTCTAAAACCGCCAACGAAAAGTCTGCCAATTTGTTGGTAATTTCAATGGCAATTGGGAAAAATTATGACATTGTGAAAATCCAAGATGGAGGACGCTGCGGCGGCCATTTTGTAAAAAGTTGGAAATTTCGATTTTTTTCAAATCCATTTTTCGGGTAGTTGGCAACATCGGACGGGTTCGAGTTGTACCGAGCGGTTGTGTGTTTTGTTGACGAGTGTTGCCTGTTGCAAAAAATTTCCCCATTTTTAGGGTATTTTCCCAGATTTTCCCCAAAAACATGAAAAGTAGAAATAATGACATTTTTACCCGACTACGGCAAAGCTAAAGGAGGGTTATGATTTTGACTGGCTATGTATGTATGTATGTATGTATGTATGTATTTATGTATGTTTGTATGTATGTATGTGTGTATCTTCATCTGTTCCCTCATGGCTTCTAATCTACTTATCGGAACTAGACATATGAGGTACCGTTAGAACCGTCTTAATTTTCCGCTGAACATAGGCTACGTGACGTGTCACAAAAAGCGATTTGGCGCCCTCTAGCGGTCAAAAAGTAAGGCTTATTACCCGACTACGGCAAAGCCAAAGGAGGGTTATGATTTTGACTGGCTATGTATGTATGTATGTATGTATGTATGTATGTATGTTTGTATGTATGTATGTGTGTATCTTCATCTGTTCCCTCATAGCTTCTAATCTACTTATCGGAACTAGACATATGAGGTATCGTTAGAACCGTCTTAATTTTCCGCTGAACATAGGCTACGTGACGTGTCACAAAAAGCGATTTGGCGCCCTCTAGCGGTCAAAAAGTAAGGCTTAAAAAATAAAAATGGAGATAAACACGCCGTGTTTGGTATCATTTAAAAGGGCCTCACTTGTACATTTCCAAAATATTGCTCAAATTTAAAATAACGCCCTCTAGCGGACAAAAAGTCAAAAGTAAAAAAAAATATTTAACACCAAAATTGTTTAAATAAAAAAAAGTAAAAAACTAAAACCCGACTACGACAAAAAAAGCCCTCTAGCGGTCAAAAAGTAAGGCTTAAAAAATAAAAATGGAGATAAACACGCCGTGTTTGGTATCATTTAAAAGGGCCTCACTTGTACATTTCCAAAATATTCATCATTTTCATCATTTCAGCCAAAAGACGTCCACTGCTGGACGTAGGCCTCCCCCAGGCATTTTTGGGGGGGTTTGCCATAATCGCCACGCTTGGCAGGCGGGTTGGCGATCGCAGTATGGTTGTTACAAAGACACAGAGAACGCTGCTGCCCATTCTCTGGTAAGTCCCTTAGTCGCCTCTTACGACACCCACGGGAAGATATGGGATGGTGCTATTCTTTACGTCCGACACCACACGGAACGTTGCTCCAAAATATTGCTCAAATTTAAAATAACGCCCTCTAGCGGACAAAAAGTCAAGAGTAAAAAAAAATATTTAACACCAAAATTGTTTAAATAAAAAAAAGTAAAAAACTAAAACCCGACTACGACAAAAAAAAAACGACGCTGAAAAAGTATAAAACAAGATTTTCAGGATAGAACAAAAAGAAAAGCCGTAGTCACACGTTATAGGTACCAATCTAAACACTTTAATACCGTGTGACTACGGCTTTTCTTTTTGTTCTATCCTGAAAATCTTGTTTTATACTTTTTCAGCGTCGTTTTTTTTTTGTCGTAGTCGGGTTTTAGTTTTTTACTTTTTTTTAATTATTGTGTTGTGTGCCCACTGTGAATAAAACTCTGTAAATTCATTTACAGTCTTGTTTTTCCCAAAATGGGGACTCCAAACCCTGACGACATACCGCTCGGCAATCCTGATCCTACATAACTATTCACATCATGAGAATTTTCATATTTATTGTACAAGCTTAATAAATTAGGACAACCTTCATCTTCTAAATTATTTATATTATTATTATTATTATTTTTCAAAATATTTTTTAACCACAACACTTTTTCTAAACCTTTGGTATAAACAATTTTATCACTTAAAATATCTACAATCAAATTCTTATGATTTGAATAAGGCACAAATCCGTCTCTCCAGTATATCTTTCTATTACGTTCAATCCAACTGACTTGCCATTTTTCTGGTTTCGTCAAATCGTAAAATGGAAATGGTGGCTTAAATAAAAATACTTGAATTTTTTTATTCCATAATACAGCAATTTCTTTGATGATAAATTCATTTGTTTCTGTTTTAAAACCTTGAACATCTACAATGGCAGTCATGATAACCTGCGCACTATGTTACTCAAAGGTTTATATTCCACAAGTCGATCGTTAATAATTAAACAATATCCAGTTGTGTTATCTGGTATTGGGGCTGAACATTCAATCTCCAGCCGCACATCTACGGGGCCTGTTTTCAAACTGTCGTTTTTACCCGACTACGGCAAAGCCAAAGGAGGGTTATGATTTTGACTGGCTATGTATGTATGTATGTTTGTATGTATGTATGTGTGTATCTTCATCTGTTCCCTCATAGCTTCTAATCTACTTATCGGAACTCGACATATGAGGTATCGTTAGAACCGTCTTCATTTTCCGCTGAACATAGGTTACGTGACATCTCACATAAAGCGATTTGGCGCCCTCTAGCGGACAAAAAGTAAGGCTTAAAAAATTAAAATGGAGATAAATACGCCGTGTTTGGTATCATTTGAAAGGGCCTCACTTGTACATTTCCAAAATATTGCTCAAATTTAAAATCACGCCCTCTAGCGGACAAAAAGTCAAGAGTAAAAAAAAAAAATTAACACCAAAATTGTTTAAATAAAAAAAAGTAAAAAACTAAAACCCGACTACGACAAAAAAAAACGACGCTGAAAAAGTATGAAACAAGATTTTCAGGATATAACAAAAAGAAAAGCCGTAGTCACACGTTATAGGTACCAACCTAAACACTTTAATACCGTGTGACTACGGCTTTTCTTTTTGTTATATCCTGAAAATCTTGTTTCATACTTTTTCAGCGTCGTTTTTTTTTGTCGTAGTCGGGTTTTAGTTTTTTACTTTTTGTCTTGAACAGTCTATGATAAAGAGAGAAGCCTTGTCCTTGAAATCGACCAAATCAAGCAAGGGGTCTGCAGGACAGTTGTAATACGACTGACGAAATTTCACATACATTTAGGACAAATGTTTGTGTGATGAGCACGATCATTTGTTCTGTGTCTGGGTGTAATTTATCTATAATATGTATGTATTTAGAAATATATAAGTATGTTTATCAGTTGTCTAGTACCCATAACACAAGCTCTGCTTAGCTTGGGACTAGATGGCGTTGTGTGATAGTTGTGGAATATTATTGTGGAATATTATTGTGGAATATTATTGTGGAATATTTCATATAATATATTGTATTTGTTTTCAGAAAAAATTAAGCTTAAAGGCTCGTAAGGATAATACTGTGAATTCAAAAATAGTGTTACGTTGGTAACCCCACAGTGATCAAACAGAGAACTGTCTTTGGTTTTATTGTTTTTTCTGTTGGTTTGCAAGCAAAATATTACATATCGAGGTTTCTCTAATTGCGATGCAGTTTTAACTGACCAAGAATGCTTTGTAGTTTTAGGAAGCAAAGGATACTCATATAAATCCCAATTTCGAAACGCTATCTGAATAGGTTTATCTTTATAAGTTTTTAAACTGACATGGTCACTGACACTACTATTAATATCATAAACGGGATATTTACCATGTTTGATTTCAAACATGGTAAATATCCCGTTTATGATATTAATAGTAGGTTTATCTTTCTCCAAGTGTTTTAGTAGTGTCAGTCGTTCGCGGTCTGACACTTTTATATGTGGTACACGCCATTGCAATCTTTGTATGTTTATTTGAAAATGTGCAATATCATCAGTCGCTGTGATACTGTTTAAGTTAGAGTTACTTCTATTCAGAATAAGTTCATGTTTACAATTTATTACAATTTTATTGTAATCCTCCGCAAATCCTAAAATCTTATTTAGAGGTACAATGGCACTAAAACTACCATCGTTTTTGAATCCATCTATGTTCCAACCCCATAAGGCAGCAACTTTATTTTCTCCATCATTCATTGAAACGTATGACTTTATTGTCGACGTTATTCCAGAATTTTTAATGCGATCTATTTCAATAACATTTATTTCGTATCTGATATCTTGAAACAAAAACATAACAGGGTTGTTACTGAACGTAATACTTTTCTTAATCGGTTTTCCATCTTTGTCGAAGAACTTTGCTTGACCCTCGACGTAAATTGAACTGGCTGACGGTAACACGTATATGTCTTGTTGGTGTATGGGAATTCTGATTTCATCGTTTTCTCTAAAGCTGTTAGTGTAGGGATTGTATGAGTGGACTTCATAGCTTTCAATCGAACTATCGAAGTGGGGTAATTCAGTAATTTGTAGTATATTCATATTTTAAAACCTAGAGCTTTAAGAAAATCTTTATTTTCTTCACTTTTTTCTTACGTCTATGCACCTTAATGGTCGTAGATGGAATAAGACGTTTGATTTTCACTGGAATGTTTTTATAATACACTATCATTTTATTTTTCTTAAATGAAGGCGTAATTGAATATGTTCTTCAACAAAGTTAATATAGTTACCAAGTTGATCAACAATTTTAACAGATATAGATGAAATTAGATTTTTGTTCACTGGAAAGTAAATAACGTTTTGTGGTATTTCTATGTACCGGTGACCTGGAGCAGTATCAGATACAAATTCGTGGATAAAATGAGTTGGTAATCCGTTGCAGTATGAACCGTGAACAAGATCACATTCGATTCTGATTACAGACAGATTGTTATTATTGGTCTTTGGTATAGAATTTAATACTGAAAAGTATAGCAAACCGCACTCGTATTTATCAGATAAATGTAGAGGTGGTTGAAAATACGAAACCAATTCAGATTTATTTCCGGAGATGGTAACCGTAGTAGACATGCTTTAATACTGAAGTCTTAAAGAAGATCCTGTTCATTTTATTCCTTGACTACACCAAAAACTCTTTAAGAAATCCAAACATAGATGTCCGCAATTAAAGGGGTGACTACGTTGTATATTTTCATAATTATATCTGACTTTAGGCCCTACGTATTTTATAAATTCCTTGGGAGGTTTAAGATTTCCGTAACTATCGAAATACTCAATATAATCATTACATTTTGCATGGTTTTTAGAACTGTCTAAATTAATAACGCCGCATTCTTTTAAAAAAGGGCATTTAGGGAGCTCATCTCTCATAAAGACACCTCTAAAATAAGGAATACTATTCCCATATTTCAAAATGTCAAGGTTAGTTAAGGCTCGTTTGGGTAGCCGATATTTTAGTTTTTTTCTTTCGATACAAAAATTCCAAGTCCATCTTTATGCGGTTTAATGTGTAATCCTTTCCCAATGCAAAGAGCTTCAATTTTTTCATTGTGTCTCTTCGATTCATAAAACAATTTTTTAGCCATCTTGAATTCGTTAATGGTTTTAGCAATACCAGCTGCACCACCTGCTAAAGCCCCTGCCGCTGATAATCCCGCAAAAATTGGAATCAACGGCAATACTCCACCAGTTTTTGGTATAGGAATAACACGAGGAAGTTTAATAGATGAATCATCAGCTAATTCTCTGGCAGCGGCGATAGCCAATTCTATAGCCATTTTTTTACTTTTTGGTTTTAATTTTTTCATGTGTTTCTTGGTTTTAGAAATAACATTTTTTAATTTACTTTTTAACCCTTTTCCAGATGTTACTTTTCGACAGCATTTTGCAATACTACTTTTCAGACCAGAACCAGTTTTAATTTTTGTCGACATAGCACGGCTTACCAGGCGTGCTGCAGTTTTTTCACCCACACTCGCATCCGTAGCAACTGCTCGTTCTTTCGCCATATTTAACAAAATTAAATCAGCTTCGTGTCGATCCTTTAAGTTTGATGATTTATGATAGGCAATGTCGTGATCTTTACAATACTCGTCTAATTTATTAATTCCGTTATCTCCTTGTGTAAGCCTTTTAATTAATTTTGTACCAGGACCACAATAATTGTATCCTGGTAAGTGTAATTCAAAAGGTAAGTGATTTATAATCCAATTGAGCAGACTACTCTCTCCAATGCACATTATCAGACTGATGCATCTGGATTGAACATTTTATTAAATACTTATAATTTGAATTGTCAAATGTTTTAATATTTATGATAATAATATGTTTGATTTATCAATCCAACTATTTTCAGCTGAAGACAAACCTAACCATTTTACTAAAACCCTGTTACCTTTTCTTCTAAGAACTTTCTCCACTAGATACACATTGGGATGTTTTGTTTTTTGAAGCTCTTGCGCATAAAATGCACCTAAAACAGGCTGACCACTAATTGTATCTGCTATTAAGTAGGTGATAGGAGTTGTATTTTGTATCATTCGAATTTTAAATATTTCTGTAGACCAGTTGGGAGTGTAACCTTTTTCAAATGTTCCTTTGTACTTACTGATACGCACATAATCACCAACTTTATATTTGTTTCTAATACTATGTCTTTTTACCAACCTTGAATACCTTTCTAATATATGTTTTTTATTAATGTTATCCACATTAGCGGGAACTTCATCAATTTTCCGATGATGAGTGTGATTGTATTTGTAAATAACATTATTAAGCGTGCTATCTATCCAATTGTAGCTGCCTCTCAAACTAAATTCCTTATAGACTTTAGATTTCAATGTCCTGATAAATCGCTCAACTATAGAAGCCTTTTTTGTTGAGAAGGTTGAATAATGATTAATGTGATAAGTTTTCATAAGCTTTTGAAATTGATTATTGTAAAATTCTGCTCCATTATCAGTTTGCAGATTTTTAGGAACACGGCCTTTTATCCAATAATTTCTTAAAAGAATTACATACATCATCTTTGGTTTCACTTTTTAGAGGAAAAGTCCAAGCATATTTTGAGAATGTGTCAATAATAGCAAGTATAAATCTGTAATTTTTATTTTGCTTTGAAATTGATTGCATATCGATTAAATCTGCTTGCCACAGGTCATCTATATCTTTCATAATAACACATCTTCGTGGAAAGTTCACCCTCGCATTTATATGAATTTCGTTTACCACGTCCGTTTTGCTCATGTTAACAATTCAGTACATTTGTTTTGAATCTGTGTATAATACTGAATGAAAATTGTATCATGATGAGTATTTATTCTTTTATTATGCCAGCTTCTTTCAATTCTTCAACTATCGATAAAATTTCATTATCATGGTTTGTGTTGCCAGCATCTCTGGAAGCAACTAATAGTTTCAATCTCTCAACCAGTTCGTTAGGATCATCCCAATATACCAAGTCAGTGTTATTTTTATATTTCTTTAGAGTTGGTAAGCTTCCAGTGTGAAAATTTTCATTTAACGATTCGGAAAATAATGGTTTGATTACTTCACGATATTTTATTCCCTTATCTCCTTTTATTTGCCCATCAGGATTAAAATCTCTCTTATGAGCATTTGTATAATGCAGCATGTCCTTAAAGACAAGTCTATCTTTGCTCGATATTAATTTTAAATCAGGTTTTCTTCGAAATAAAAGTTCTTTCAAGCCGGGTGTTAAATTATAGGATTCGTCACCGACTTTAATTAAAATAACACTTTTGTCTTTCAAACTATCGATTTTAGAAAATGAGACTACTGAATTACCCTTAAGCAATGTTTTGTTTACACTTCTTATTCCAAACGGTATATTCACACCATCATAAATATCATGGATATCATGGCCCTCTAGCGAGATTTCTAAATCATCCGGTATTTCATTTGTAGGAGATTTTTGTGCAGAATCCGGTTTTGGATAGTAGCAGTCTTCAAACTTTGTGGATGAACTAGTATTAATGTCATCCAACTCAATGTCGTCAGAATTTGAAGGTGTTGTATTTTGTAAATGCTTTAATTTTTCCATTGATATATTCGAATCGACTAATGCTTTAAGGGGATCTGTGACGGTTTTTAGCATTTTATCAAGTGACAAGTTCATAGAGTGTTCCTGGTTCTTCATTTGCTTTATTTTATTCTTTATGGAGTCTACAGACTTCATTAATTCTATTTTAATATTCTTTTCCATGTTGTATTCTAACAAGTGTACTCAGCCAAAGAAGATATAATACTAAGTTAGATTTATATATTATTGATTTATATATTTACACATTTTCGCTCTTAATTTAAAAAAACTATCTAAATTCTGTCTGTACCTTCCATTGTTTAATGAGGAGTCTTTGCAAATACTAACAAAGTTATAAGGCTCTCTCCAAACTGTATTACAAATATTCTTGAATTGATTCCAGGACATATCAGAACTGACATGCTCTTCATAAATATGTTTCAAGTTTACATCGTCTTGTTTAAATACTATAAGAAAGTTTGCATTATCACGCAGCAACTGTTTCGGAATTTTAGAGTATGTTTGACCTATATAAAAGCAATCGATTTGCTTATGTCTACCCATAGAGAAGTAATTAAGAATGTTTATTTGATTTTCACATGCCACATCATCGAAAATAAATACAGAATTGGTTAGTGCTTCATCCGGGGCTATGACTTCTTTATTATCATTAAATTCATAAAACTTAACTTGATGCACTCTCTTTATAACTTCTCGTAAGAACCTGTATTTTGGTTGAAAGTTAGTTTTCGAGTACAGATAAAGATTTTGAAATTTCAGACCATTCTCATGTAACAATAAACTAAGCACTACGTTTGTTTTTCCACAATTTGAGGGACCGCGTATAATACAACGAATCGTATTTGGTAACAGAATGCTATGCCTAATATGATTATCAGAGTCACCAAGATTTATGTGATTAACATTAAGTGATGTGTGTTGTTTGATCAACTTCATTTTGTATATTAATACAATTTCAATCTTACATAGATTTATATTATAGAAACAAATGTGATGGGTTCCAATTTCATTATTTGTAAGTGCTTCATACGTCAATATAAAGCGAAGTTACAGTTTAAATATTCTTAATTCTAAGTCTACAACTTGATGTCATCGGTTGGATTTTTTAATAAATTTTAATATTACTTGCTTATTTAAATTGTAAGTACTTAACTAATTTATATTATTTAATATTTAGTGCAAATCATTTTAAATTTTATAAAATGCAAATTGATGATTAACTAAAGAATTTTTTTTTTATTTCAGATTATGGAAGACCTTGATATAGTGGATGATGCTATTATGTCATTCTATTTTGGAATCAATATAGAGGAAACTGAGTTCCATAAACGCCAACAGGACAATGAAAACAGTGTAAAAGAGCAACCAGCAAAAGCAAAGGCTAAGAACAAGTCCAAATCAACGTCTAAAAATACGTTATCCAAATTATTTACCATGCCTTCTTCATCTTACGTTCTTCGTAAGGAGCCAGGAAAAGCACATCATTTAATAAAAATATGTATTTATGATTTAAGTGACAGCAATGTAATAAGTAATATTGACCACTGTGATAGTGCAAGTGTGAGCGTTCAGTATCAAGTTAAAGACAATCACGACGAAATTATGGATGTAACAGACTATCTAGTCGGTAAAATAGTTAAAAAGTTAAGTTCGGCTTCACACAGTTTTTAATATGTTATTCATTTTGTGTACACTTAATTATTCATTGTAACTAAATATGACAGTAAGTTAAATATAAGTAGTTGAAATTTATCATATAAACTGTGTTTTATTTACCTAAATTACCTGAAGAACTGTTTTCAAACAGTAAGTAATGAAAACAAGTGCAAGGTCATAATAGAAATAAAAAACATGATTTTGAAGATACTTTATTCAAATACCACTTTCAATACAACAACTGGCACTAATACTAAATTACATTAACATTTTTATACCTACTTAAATTAATTATTACTAATATCATTCTCATAGTAAACAGTTTCAAAGGAATCATGACATGTTTATTATAATAATGTTAGTTAAAATATTGTATTACAATGCCCCCATGGTAACGTATCTACTTGGTTTAATAATATCTGTCTCTTGTCATCATTTTTATTAATAGCTATTTTATCTGTCTCTTGAGAGTACAATACATGTTTAATAGATTTAATAGTGTTCATTTTGCATTTGAAAGTACTGTCACTCAGTAAAGCTTTATTATAATTATACAATCGTAATCGCTTTGTAACGGGCTTAGTTACACCCTTAGCTTTCTTAATTTTTCTGTGCAAACTGTTTATGCAGTAAAGTTTGGCTCTAAGTCCTGTGAATTCAGTAATAATATCACCCCCCAGCTCATCTTTGAATAGGCCTGGAACTTGTGCATTGACTCTAGGCATATCATGTCTGTTGTTAACATCAAAATTACTAGTGTCAAACTTTGATATGTCTTCTTTTATATCATGATATACATCAGGAGTTTTAATAAAATAAAGCAAACTATCTGTATCGGTATAACAGAGCCTTGCCTTATTTCAATATTTATTTTTGATATAGTCGTAATGAAATTTATACAAATGCTGTTTTGCATACTCTAAAACAGTAAAACCTATATAAATGGGCCTATCAAGATTTATTTTTTCCGGACTCAAATGAATACCAACAAAGTTTTCAGAAAATATAGTAATATTTTTTAAGTTAGGTTTCGCAATCAAGTTTTCGGCGCTAAGGTAAATGTTTGTCTTGTTATTTTTTTCATTCCATACCGTTACTAAATTTATATTTACCTGTTTTCGTCTATTTTCAATAGTTTTTCCAAATATAGCATTATTCATCAGTTTGAATAAACTTTTTTCAAATGGCGAAGATGAAGCTTGACGTAATCGAGTATTTAAGTCAATGTATTTTTGAAAAAAGTTTTCTTGCCTAAAAGTAAGTACGCGGTGAGTTTTTTTCAAAACGAGCCCGTTCCTTAAGCATTCTTTTAAATGGATGTAATGTATCACATAATTAAATTTATCATATAAGTTTGCAATTAATTTTGGGATTTTACCTCCTGGGGGAGTAAATTTTTCTGCCGCGAAAGGTAAATCGCGATGATATTTATGTAAATAATCCGGATAAGCCAAATCAACTTCTAGAATATATCCATAATCTGAATCGTCTGGTATATTAGTTACATTCATTGCACATATTTCTTCGGGTAACAAAAACCTGAAATCAGATATTGGCATTTTTTTTGTCATCGCATAACCATATAAATTATTACAGTCGAGATATATCAAGAAAGTTGATGCTTCAGTGTCATCAAAATTTGATAAATATTTATTATTAGCCTTTGCGTTACGAAGAGAACACTGAGCTAAGCCTCCACGTATTCCTTTTTTAACTCATAAATCTCTAAATCACTAATTAATTCTAACTCAACTTTTGTATACAACATCATAGCATCCCAGCTCAAGCTAGGTGCAGTGACATAATAAGCTGGATCTAGATTATAATGCCGTAAGCTGGTATCTCTAAAATTATCAAAAATGTCGCAAAGTAACAAAACATCCGTTTTTAAATATAAGTCTGTATATTCACCGAGAGATTGCATTTGAAAACTTTGCCATATTTTTTGCACGTGCCTGTATTCATCATCGGTTATGTGTTCACATTTTAAACTATTATAAAAACATTCTTTCGGAGGAAGAACATTTTCATCGTATTTTGTAAAAGAGTCCATAAAGTCGTACGGGTAAAATACCTTTTTGATGCAACAATTTTAATAACTGTGTCCCTGAATTCATTTGATAGATTAATAAAGTCACTGTCACTTAAATTTCTAGATAGTACTTCTAAACTCGAATTAAGGAACTGGAAAGAATCAATAAACTTAATTTGAATAGATTGTGAAGTATTCTTGGTTTGAATAATTTTTGTAACAGACATGTATTTTTCTTTAGTTTTTGGTATTATTTTAAAATAACCTTCATACTTTGCTAGCTCTTTGATGAATAGATGACAATCATAACCCGCGAAGTTATGAAAAACCACCGGCACAAAAGGGCAAACCCTGTGCATTAAATTGCAATGAGAATGTGCAGCACCTCGGTACTGTGATGTTACATGATCGTGATCTGTCACCTTGTCATCAAATAATAATTATAACAATAATAATAAATTTATTGTTTCACAAAAAAAGTACTTATTATAAATTACAAATAAAATGCTTTATATAGCAGTACTTGTACACAAAAGTTTTAGCCTCTATAGCCGAACTAGGAAGAACCTGTATTTCGGCTTACAGCGCCAACCCCCTCGAGTTACAGAACATAAATATTGTGATTCTTGTATGCTTGCATTTTACAATATCTTTGACATACTCTTGTCTAAAACTTTATTATAATAGAGATGTGGTGTGTGGTGTGATCCTCTCTTTGTGTATTATGCTAGGTGAATGAGTGAATGAGGGAGGGTGTGTCTGTGGTTGAGTGTGATTGTGATATATTATGGCAATATATGAGTGGACATGTTAATGACTGAGATACGGTTTTGTGAGTATAAATAATAATGTATGTAAAATATAATAGTTTACTATCTTAATACGGTTAGAAGCTTCTCGGTCTCCTCATAAGTGAGACTTTGTAGGTATTCCAATACCTTTCTCCTGCAACAATCCGTATTAAGTGGGTATATGTTAAGGACTTTATTAATTTTGTTATAGATATAAGGGCCGAGAGAGTTAAAGAATTTTGTTACAAATTTAGTGTAAGTTGATCTTTTTTTATTGAAAATCGTGTAGTGTCTGCGTTTATTCAAAATCTTTGGGTTGTAAACTATTTGTGAGTGTTGCATTAAAATTATTTTTAAAATGAATAATTGTCTCACGGTTAGTACTCCACACAATTGATAGAGTGCAGAAGTAGGGAAAAGAATCGGCTTGAAGGTGCTAACCTTCAGTATTGCACGTTGGGCAACCTCAACGGATTTTAGCGTCGTCTTTGGAGCACCTCCCCAAACAGATATACAGTATGTTATGAGTGATTGGCAGAGGGCAAAGTAAATTCGTTTCAAGATAGGAGGATCGGCGATATGTCGTATATTTTTGAAGATGTATATCAGATTCCGAATCCGTCCCGTTAAAATTCGTATATGCTCTTTAAAGTTAAGGTTTCTATCTATCGTAACGCCCAAATATTTAATTGATTTAACCCTTTCTATCCCGGCACAAGAGCAATCACCATGCACTGTACATTCGTGTGGAATAATATCATAGGTACGATCAATGTCCAAGTCTGGTCGAATACTGAAACAAATGTATTTGGTTTTATCAGTATTTAGCGTTAAAACATTTTCATTTAGCCACTTCCTGACAGTATCAAAACCAGACTGGGCAGCATCAAAGACTTCATTCCAGTTATCGGCTGAGAAAAGGAGAGCAGTATCATCAGCAAAGGAAACGATTTCGCCCTGGGTAAGTTTTAGATCAGTGAGGTCGTTGATATAAACAAGAAATAAGGTTGGTCCTAGGATGCTGCCCTGAGGAACACCATGTGTAACCGGGAGGTCAGTACTAGTAAAGTTTCCCACACGAACACACTGGCGGCGACTACTCAGGTAACTTTCGAAGAGTTTCAACTGAGTACCTCTGATGCCCAGTCTTTCCAGTTTAGCCAAGAGTATCGAAACAGAGATTGTATCAAAGGCCTTTGCCAAATCTAAGAAGATGGTCAGGCATTTCTTTTTCTCATCCAGTTTATCACTGATGTAACTTGTGAGCCTGTTTACAGCTTGTTCAGTAGATTTACCATTTCGGAAACCGTATTGGTTCGGAGAGAGCAAGTTTTTACTTTCTAGATACCTTATTAGTCTAACGTTAATTATTCTCTCAAGGATTTTTGACATGGCTGGAAGGATAGATATGGGCCTATAGTTGGTGATGCAATCTCTGTCTCCACCCTTGTATATTGGGCAAACCTCTGACTTTTTTAAAGATTCAGGGAATATCCCATTTTGGAGGCAGGTGTTAAAGATAAAGGTGAGTGGAGCAACTAGAAAGTTTTTGTATTTCTTTAAAAAAATACTGCCAATCCCATCAAAACCAGTTGAGCTATTTGCTTTTAAATTAATGATGAGACGGTCCACTTCACATTCATCCGTATCATCTAATACGAAAGAGTTTAGTTGTGGCCCCGGCGCCTGCGAGTTTGTCCCTACATTAGTGTCTAATATGTTTGATTTATTTTGCCTGATCTTGTCTGCCAGAGATCTACCCACATCAACATAGCTGCTATTTACTTTGTTCAAAGACTGTTTAGGGTCATCAACTAGAGATAGTAGTTCATTTGAGCAGCTAGTGTTTTTGTTTGTGTTTGTGACGTCTTTTATTACTTTCCACAGTTTTTTATTATCATTTTGGACTGATTCAACAAGACTTTTTTCATAAGCTTTTTTTACTTTTTTCAAGATATTGTTGTAGAAGTTTCTATAGCGGGTGTAAGTTACTTTTAATGTTGCATTATCTGGTGAGAGTTTTAATGTTTTATGTAATCTATCCCTATTCCTCATACAGCGCAGCAAACCTTGTGTGATCCAGAGTTTTATTATCATCTTTCGACGCGACAACGAAATGACTTTAGTGTTGTTTTTAATTGCAGCCTGAAGACAGTGAGTAATATACGTAAGAGCAATCCTGGGATCATCCGATTCATAAACTCTAGTGAAGTCAATTTTTGATATTTCGTCTTTTAGGCTATCCTCGTTAACTTTTTTAATAGTTGTCATCGCGAATTGTTGAGCTTTCTTAAAGTTCATGTGTAGTAGGACCGGATAATGGTCAGTCAGTGTTGCTAGTGGTACAATGGTGTTGCAGGCACTTTTTGTCTTAAGGAGAATATGGTCGATACATGTTTTACTATCTGGCCGTGTAATTAATGTATGTGATGGTAACAGTCCATGACTAGCAGCCAGATTTAAGTAGCGTTCACCTTGATGGTCAATTTTGTCTATATTTATTGCAATATTTATATCGCCTATAACTATAATATTGTTAAAGGAAGAGTAATTCATTAAAACGTCATTTAAGGATTTAAGGAATGAGTCTAGATTTGAATAAGATGGCGATCGATATATTGCAACAATTGCAATTTGATTTTTAATCGTAGCAATAAGACAGTTTCCTTCACTGAATTCTGGTTCCACAATTTTAAAACGAAGGTGTTCCTTATATAATATTACAACACCATCATTTTGTTTTACATTATTTTTTGTCGCAGACGATCGATAACCTAGTAAATTAGGTATTAAAGTACTGCACGACAACCAACTTTCTGTGAGGACTAGTACATCACAATGCAAATTTAATCTAGTTAATAGTAATTCCAAACCATTCATATTGCAGTTTATACTGCGTATATTCTGGGTGAAAACTACTAAACTTTCAGAAGAGGGCAAGATTAGTTTGTGACAGTCTTCAATGTCGGCATGCTTTGATTCAGATACTGTTACCTTATCAATATTTTCTGTTAGATCCTTTAAATTATCGAATGTTAAAATGGTGTTTAATATGATTGTCAAATATGAATTTAATTCGAATAAATATTGGCTTAAAGTTAGTCATACGTAAGTACGGAAGAAGATCGCCCGTTTCAGCTCCTGATGAAAATATAAGAGCAAGGTCGTGATTATGCGAGAAAAAGAAATCAGAGGAATACAGTAGTATTATTCTGCCTTTCGGTTTTAATAAATAACGTGAGTTTATAGTGTGTATAAGGTATCTCATTGAGTCCATAGAATGTAAATGATAAGTGTGTAAGGAGACGGTTTTATTATATACGTAGGTAAGTATGTTTGTAATGTATGATATAATAATTAATAAATTTAGTAGTTTAAGGTAGTGTGTATATTTGCCTAGTGTATTAAGTGTAATAGTTTAGTTTATGTTGTAGTTGGATTTGTTGTAATTGTATTGTGTAAATAAGTGATTGTGTAATAGTTTAGAAAACTTACATCTAACATGCTTTTTTTTGAAGTTATTACAATTTGAGAGAACGAAAAAATGAGATAACACATTTGCAGAAACTTGAGAGGCATGCATTAAGAATTTAGTAAACATTAAAATATTACGGATTAGTATAACTATAGGTAGTCATTGCGAGCTTCTTAGTTTCTCTATATCCAGCTCGGTGGTTATGCGGATTTGTGAAGAGTCAGAAGTTTCCTTTAGATAGACAATTCCATTTGAAGTCCAGCAGAATGCGTATCCATGAGTTTTCTGGAATGATCGGGCCAGGAAGAACATTCTGTGTGTTTTTTGTGTCAGGGTTTCCGACACATATAATGGCTTTGGTTGATTTTTAGGGTTAAGGTGGGTTGTGTTGAGTTTATCCTTTTTTATTTTGGACTTATTAAAGCTCTTAATACCTTTTATAAATTTATCCTTGGTTGATACTGTGGTAAAATCAACAATCACTGGATTAGACCCGTCCTTAGTATTTAAGCGGTAAATATCCCTGATACTGGAATGGCCAATATCAATATCAATGGTTTTGCCCAGGTTCAACACTACGCTGCTTAGACTATCCTTAGTTTCGCCACTTTCTTTGGGAATATTTCTTATCTCAATACCACACATACGGGATTTGCGTTCTAATAGTTCGAGCTTATCTTCTAATTGCCTGATAGTTTTCCTATCTTCTTGTTTCTCCGTCTCTAAACGGGTAATACGCAATAAAAATTCGTCATATTTATCAGACATTAAATCAACACTCTTTCGTAATTCATCGTTTTGTTCATTTAATCTATTAATAGTGGTTTGTAATTCTTGGAAACGCTTATCTTGGTCCTCAGATAAAACTGAACGCGCGACAGCATTGCCGGTGTGTTTTTGTTAAAACGAGCTCCGCGTTTTTAAATTCGTAATACGTGCAAAACCGACGTAAACAAATAGTAAAATACACAGTGATGATCCATAACAAGTTATCTCTTTACCAGTGAAAACATAACTTAATAAAACCCGACTACGACAAAAAAAAAACGACGCTGAAAAAGTATAAAACAAGATTTTCAGGATAGAACAAAAAGAAAAGCCGTAGTCACACGGTATTAAAGTGTTTAGATTGGTACCTATAACGTGTGACTACGGCTTTTCTTTTTGTTCTATCCTGAAAATCTTGTTTTATACTTTTTCAGCGTCGTTTTTTTTTGTCGTAGTCGGGTTTTAGTTTTTTACTTTTTTTTATTTAAACAATTTTGGTGTTAAATATTTTTTTTTACTCTTGACTTTTTGTCCGCTAGAGGGCGTTATTTTAAATTTGAGCAATATTTTGGAGCAACGTTCCGTGTGGTGTCGGACGTAAAGAATAGCACCATCCCATATCTTCCCGTGGGTGTCGTAAGAGGCGACTAAGGGACTTACCAGAGAATGGGCAGCAGCGTTCTCTGTGTCTTTGTAACAACCATACTGCGATCGCCAACCCGCCTGCCAAGCGTGGCGATTATGGCAAACCCCCCCAAAAATGCCTGGGGGAGGCCTACGTCCAGCAGTGGACGTCTTTTGGCTGAAATGATGAAAATGATGAATATTTTGGAAATGTACAAGTGAGGCCCTTTTAAATGATACCAAACACGGCGTGTTTATCTCCATTTTTATTTTTTAAGCCTTACTTTTTGACCGCTAGAGGGCTTTTTTTGTCGTAGTCGGGTTTTAGTTTTTTACTTTTTTTTATTTAAACAATTTTGGTGTTAAATATTTTTTTTTACTTTTGACTTTTTGTCCGCTAGAGGGCGTTATTTTAAATTTGAGCAATATTTTGGAAATGTACAAGTGAGGCCCTTTTAAATGATACCAAACACGGCGTGTTTATCTCCATTTTTATTTTTTAAGCCTTACTTTTTGACCGCTAGAGGGCGCCAAATCGCTTTTTGTGACACGTCACGTAGCCTATGTTCAGCGGAAAATTAAGACGGTTCTAACGATACCTCATATGTCTAGTTCCGATAAGTAGATTAGAAGCTATGAGGGAACAGATGAAGATACACACATACATACATACAAACATACATACATACATACATACATACATACATACATAGCCAGTCAAAATCATAACCCTCCTTTGGCTTTGCCGTAGTCGGGTAAAAATAACAAGTGATTCTCAAGTTATAACCATCTTTATAACAAAAATAACGATCTCAGGGAAAACACAGTGTTTGCTAATTGGAAAGAGTCGCGTTTTGTGTCGTTCTGTGTCAAACGTTGCGAAATCGCTCCGCCCACTGTACACGGTGGCGCTCGGTGCCCCGTTGTTGGAAAGGATCGCGTTCCGTGCCGCTCCGTGTCACCGAGCGTATTGTTGTTATACATAACCAGCTGATCGCGAGACAACGCTTGCCTGCACTTCGCTACTTCGCTGGTCTACGCGCTGGGTATTTTTCAGCGTGCTTACACTTACTTATTGCTGCATAATAAGATTAGTGATGTCCACATCGGCTGACCAATTGATCATTTGGGGATGCTGCGATGGCGGATTGGCGGAGGGAAATTATCGTAATTGCACGATCTGTGAAAAAGCATTTCACCTTGCCTGCTTAACAAATTATGACGAAGAGACCCTGGCTTCTAAAGTTTGGAATTGCCCGTCTTGCTCGAGCACGAATCCCAGAGTGCCCCGAGATGATAATACGCCTATTCGGTTCAATGCTAATGTTAACGTGAGAGGTACCAAAAGACAAGCACTGCACTCGCCCCCAAATTCCTGTAAAACCTTGACGACTGATGACATCCGTAATGTTGTGCAAGACGTACTGCAAGATCAGCTGAGTAGTATGCTTTCGAAGATCAACGATAGCATAAGCATACTAATGAGTGAGGAACTTCGATCAGTGAAACAGGAACTCAAAAGTGCAAAAGACTCCATGAATGCTGTAAAAACCCAAATTGGGAATATTGTCACTGAGCACATAGAGGTAAAATTAGCTTTGGAGAACCTGAGAACCCAAAATTCTTTTATGCAGCACACCATCACGGAACTGAGAACAAGACTACATTGTCTGGAACAAAGCTCACACAGTAAGCCACTGGTTTCTCCAGGCGGTAAAGAACGGGATATCCCCTTTACTACGCCGCTCTCTGAACCAGCTCCCCCTTGTGCCAGCTCATGTGAACCCAATACTGATCTGACTGAAATCGTGACGCAGGCCACCTCTTCTAATTCACGGGCACCAGAGTCCCAAGAATGGACGCGAGTAACGAAGAAACCGTCTAGGAGTCGTCGCCCGGTGTCAATTCAAGGAGCGGCCGGCCCTAACATAACATCGCTAAGGGCCGTAGAAGCTCGTAAATACTTACACCTATGGAATATGGAGTCAACAGCCGATGAAATTAGAGACTACCTGCGCACTTTATGTGACACTGATACTTGTACCATTGATGAACTTACTCCGAAAGGAAACTACAAGTCCATCAAAATTGGTGTGCCTATGGCATGCTATGAGCGCTGCTATTCCGCAGACGTCTGGCCAGTGAATGCAAGAATCAAGGCTTGGATCAACTATAGGAAACCGTCCCCCGGCCAGTCTAACAGTCAGCGTGAAGATGCCTCACAGCCCTTTCATGAACAGCTTACACAGAGGAACAAGGCAGCATAGTGCTGGTATTATGACTGGCCCTACTGCAGCTCTCAGAGCAAGTACCAGAACCACAGATATTAATTTTATATACCAGAATGTTCGTGGAATTAAGTCAAAGCTCCGGATGTGGCGCAATAATCTGCAAATAGCCGAACAAGACTTAATAGCGGCCACAGAGACTTTCTTGGATACCTCGGTTGAAGATACTGAACTCGCCAATGGTGAGTGGAACGTGTTAAGGCGCGACAGAGGTACGCCTTGTGGAGGCGTAATGCTTATGGCACGCAACCCCATAGTCCTGCGCCGTCGACGTGAACTTGAGACAGACTGTGGTGAGGATCTTTGGTCGAGTTTCGCGTGGCACGGTTCTTCTGTTCATGTGTGCGTTGTGTACATAAAGCCAAGTGCTACTGACAGCGATTATATGACCTGGTTTGCAAAAGTGGAAAGTTTCATAAATGACTTAAAAGGAACAGTTGTCATTTTAGGTGACATAAACTTAAACAGCGCTTCATTAAATGTTCGCAATTATTATTGTTACTTTCTAAGTTTTTGTAATATGTGTGACAGAAATATGGTTGAGAACATGCATGGGGGAATGTTAGATGTTGTTTTGGTTCCGGAGAGCGCTAGCCTACGTGATGTTTCTGTAACAGCAGTCGAAGGTTTGGTCCCCCCTGATGCGTACCATCCGCCCTTGGACATTCAGGTAAAGTTACAGTCATTTGATAAAAATGAAAGACTTGAACCCAGTAATGTCGACTGTATTAAGGACTGGAATTTTAAAAAATGTAATCGCAATCTGCTTTATGAGCTTCTCTCTGAGGTATCTTGGGATGCAGTTATATCATCCAGTGACGTTCGCACTAGCACTCAAGCATTCTATGATATTATTTATGGCTTGTTTGACGCTTGTATCCCTAAAAAACGCCGAAACAGAAAGATAAATAGAAGATATCCTACTTGGTTTACGTCGGATATTATTCTGCATATCCAGAAAAAAGTTAAATTACATTCCGCCTGGAAGAAAACTAAGTGTAAACTAATATATAAGCAATTCTCAGACTGTAGATCTAGCCTAAAGTCTCGTATATCGACTGCTTATGAAACCTATATTAGGCACATCGAAGGTAATATTAAGACAAACCCCAAAGAATTCTGGCACCATATTACCAATTTAAGATCAAAAGGTGGGTTTGAGCCTAACGTAACCCACAACGGTAAAACACACAGTGGTGCAGCAGCTGCTGAAGCGTTCGCAGAATATTTCGCGAGCGTCTTTCAATCTGAAATACCGAAGTTAGACCTCGATAATATAGTCAATCCTAGTAACTGCAATATTAGTAACTACATAAATATATTAAACTTCACTGAAAGTGATATAAGCGCCGGAATAAATAAAATAAAGCTTGACAGTTCTATTGGTCCTGATAATATTCCTCCGTGGTTTTTAAAAGAGGGAAAGGAATATCTAATTCGGCCCCTACACCACATTTTTAATTTGACACTTAAGTGTGGAGTCTATCCACCACAGTGGAAGATATCGCGTGTAACTCCAATACCGAAATCTTCGAATAAATCGTCAGTCGATGAATATCGTCCAATAGCGATACTATCTTCTCCCGCGAAAGTCTTCGAGAATGTCCTACATCAAGGAATTTACAAGCAAGTGAATCAGTACCTGTGCAATGAGCAGCATGGCTTTCGCGAAAAAAGATCCGTGAATACGAACTTACTTACACTAGTTAATTATATCTCTACTAGTCTTGATCGCAAATGCCAGGTTGACGTTGTTTACTTTGATTTTCAAAAGGCGTTCGATAGAGTTAACAATGACGTTTTGCTTTCGAAGCTCAGTGCAATAGGAGTTGCTCCAGGGCTTCTACGACTTCTTGCAGATTATTTAAGGGACCGACAGCAATTTGTCAGATTAGGTATGTACGAGTCACACCCATACCACACTCGCTCGGGTGTGAGTCAAGGTTCGGTAGTTGGCCCTCTTCTTTTCATTTTGATGATTAATGATCTTCCTGCTGCGGTTGTGAATACCAGATCTCTCTTATATGCTGATGACTTAAAACTGTTTTATGAAATAAAATCTGAATTCGATTGCCAAGCTCTGCAAGCAGACATTGATTCGGTATATAAGTGGAGTCTGGATAATAAAATGGAATTTAATAAATCAAAATGCTACGTGATGTCTTTCGGTCGAATGCGGCGCCCAGTCAACTTTCTATACAAACTAAATGGAGATCCAATTACAAGAACTGATTCCATGAAAGACCTGGGAGTCATATTCGACCGTAAGCTCACGTTTCACGACCACATCACAGCCACTGTGAAGGAGTCATTTAAACGGCTTGGCTTTGTATTGAGGAACTGTCGCGACTTTCACAACCCCCACGTTATCAAGCTTGTTTTTGGGGCATTAGTTCGTAGCAAGCTGGAGTCTAGTGCGTGCGTATGGAATCCCTTTGAGAAGCAGTATGCTCTAGCTTTAGAAAAGGTTCAAAAAGCGTTCCTTAGATATTTTTACAAGCACTTGTTCGGGTTTTATCCTTTTTTGTATCCCACTAAATTCCTGTTGGGTTGTTTGGGTTTTAATTCGCTTGAAGTTAGACGGTCGCGCGACCAGATGACTGTAATCTTTAAAGTTCTTAGGGGGATTATAGATGTTCCTGATCTACACAATGAAATCAGCAAACTATTTGTCCCTGACAATTATTGTCGTGGCAGAAAACACCGCTTACTGGCTGTTCCAACTTGCCGTACTGTTGCACGCTCCAAGTCACCCATTCCTCGGACATTATCCGCTATTAACGCTCTCCTGGACTCAAACAAAGAACTTGATATATTTGCGGATGAATGGAAGGTGATACTGTCAGAATGTTTGAGGTTTTGTGAGAAGATTGCATGACTGTGTTTAATTAATTATCTGTTTAAATAGTGTAATTGGCTTCGGCCGTTCTATTTAAAAATAAATAAATAAATAAATAAACCTTAGAGAATTGAGAGAAAAAATCCTTTATAGTAGCTGAAATGTCAACATCGCTGCTGAGCTTTCTTTTCTTACGCTCTGTGATGCTTACATATATGGCATACAGTGGCATTATTGAAGTTATTTTCTTGATCTTTAGTTAAAGGTGACATAAATAAATAAAATAAAATAAAATTCATTTATTTCAGGTTAGAGACACCCATATTAGAGACAGATATATAAAAAGTCACATACAATAAAATAAATAACTACAATAACACATAATCATAATAATAATACTCTAATAATCATAAATTCAAAATATAAATTAAATAATTCAAAATAATATTCAGTTACATAATTATATCGTTAGTCTCTTACATGCGACACTATATGTAACTTATCTGTCACAGCAGTGTCGCACATAAGGACAGTCCAACCTATTTGCTATCATATTCAGAACAGTGTTGGAGCTGGCCCGCACTCTGCGCACAAGAGACGCACAGCGCTTCCGCATGGTCGCATGGAAGCAGTCCGTGCGCGCCCATGCGAACATACCTGAAGCGCTGCAGTAGCGAGGCAGACCCAACACCGCTCTGAACGCGTTGTTAAACTGAACGCGGAGGGCGTTGTAGCTTTTCTGCGTGTAACTAATCCACAGGCTGCACGTGTACACACGGCTACACATCAACCTAGACTGATTGGACTTTGGACTACTAGAAGTTGAACGCTGCGAATCGTGCGAGAGGGTGCGATATATTTTTGTAATTTCGTCTCACTTACGCAAGTCAGGAATGCGGGAGCGCGTGCCGCTTCATACTTTACTATGCCTATAGATGCGTAACTTAATGTATTTAAAGTAAACGTTAAAAGTTATTTTGTTAACAAGTTGAGCTCGTATTATTGCGAGTTATTTTTTTCGATTTACGCTGCGCTTCTGTGTCCACTAATACATTCATTAGGCTCTTAATATTATCATTTTTATTTCGTGGTGATCTTCAAATAATTATTATTGACATAGGTAGTTAAGTCAGTGAGAGCAGTGGCTTAATAGTAACTGCTACTCGGATCAATCTTTAGGTTAAGTCGCGCTTGCCTAGGTTGGTCTGTGGATGTGTGACCGCCCATTACATACCGAGTGTGACATATGAGACTAGGCTGTATAGCCTTCAGCCTTTGTCACATAGAGATTTATAATAAAAATAATAAACAGTCAGTCATGGCCTCTTGTGGATTGTGGAATGGAAATACATCTTTTATTTAGAAAACCTGGTTAACACATGGTGTCAGGTGTGAATAAGATGGATGGAATAAAACCTCCATCAGGTCTCCAACTATCGGGAGATGGAGCAAACTTTAAACGCTTTGTGCAGCAGTTTAACTTGTATTTACAAGCTGTGAACTGTGACGATGTGGCTGAATCAAGAAAAATTGCATTATTTTTGAATTGTGCTGGGGAAGATGCATTGGAAGTGTACAATACATTTAGCAAAGACAAAGTTAAAAAATTACAAGATCTGATCGATCAATTCAAGGAATATGCCGAACCACGAAAAAATTTGTTGTGGTTGTCATATAACTTGTTTACTATGAAACAACAAGATGGCGAAGTATTTGATCACTTTTATACCAAAGTTCTCACTCAAGCTAAAAAATGTGATCTTGGAGAGCTTGAGGATCGGTTGATCACTATGGTTATTGTTATTGGCATCAGGGACACTAATGTTAAAGAAAGGCTCCTAAGAGAATCGGAGTTGAAGCTCACTGCAGCAATTGATATTTGCAGAGCAGCAGAATTAGGCAAAGAAAAAGTTCAGACATTACAAGGAAATAAAATGGAAGATCAAGTGAGCACTGTAAGTCAGAAAGTGAAACCATACAACAAAGGGGTAAGGCCCAAAGAAAAATTAATAGACTGTAGCCGATGTGGAAAAAATCATGAGCTAAGGAACTGTCCAGCTTATGGCAGAAAATGTATGGGATGTGGATCTTACGGACATTTTGCTAATATGTGCAAAAGTAAGAATAAAAATAACACAAGTGAAAAACTCAGTGATACTAGGAAAAGTCGAGTCAATGTAATTCAAGAAAATACAGATGACAGTGAAGAAGACTTTACAGTTGGAAGTATTTTCACAGTGGATGGAATTAAACTGCAGTGGAAAGAAAAAATAATAGTAAATGGATATGAAGTAGAATTTAAATTAGATACTGGTGCTGATTGCAATACTCTGTCATTGGAATTGTTCAAGAAACTGAGGAAAGAAGAAAGTCTTTTAAAAACTGGGACAATTCTATTAGTGTACAATGGTCAACAAGTGGATACTGCTGGGACAGCTGAACTAGACTGTATCATAAAAAAGAAAAAACAAAAACTAAAGTTTACAGTAATAGACTTACCAGTTCAGCCAGTATTAGGACTGCCTGATTGTAACAGGCTTGAATTAATTAAGAGAGTGGATGTTGCACAATCAAGCTCAGAAAAAGAAAACTTTCTCAGAAAAAATAAAGAGGTGTTTACAGGATTGGGAAACATAGGAAAATACAAGATTAAAGTAAAAGAGAGTGCTGAACCAGTAATCAAGCCGATCAGGAGGATCCCACAAGCATTATAAGGTAGACTGAAAGAAACTTTAAATAATTATGAAAAGAGAAATATTATTGAAAAAGTAACTTCCCCAACTGACTGGTGTAATAATTTGGTGATAGTAGAGAAACCCGACAAGTCACTTAGACTCTGTTTAGATCCACAAGATCTTAATAAAAATATTCTACGTGAAAATTACCCAATCGCCAGTCCAGAAGAAATTTACAATAGTTTGTCAGGTAAAGAAGTTTTCACAGTTCTTGATATGAAGGATGGTTTTTTTCAGATTGAACTTGATGATCCTCAGAAATTATGCACATTTGGTACTCCGTTTGGAAGATATGCATTTAAAAGAATGCCTTTTGGCATATCATCAGCACCTGAAGTGATGCAGCGCATAAATTGTTCAATTTTTGGGGATATTCAAGGAGTCTATGTATATTTTGATGACTTAATTATTGCAGGTAAAGACCAGTTAGAACATGATACAATACTTAGTAAAGTTATTCAGAGATCAAGAGAGTATAATGTAAAATTTAACAGTAAAAAGTTACAGTATAGACTTGATCATGTAAAGTATATAGGGCTCATAATATCAAAAAATGGAATACAATTAGACTCTGAACATGTATCAGCCATTCTTCAATTAGATTCACCAAAAAATATCAAACAGCTTCAAAAGTTCCTTGGTATGTGTAATTACTTAAGTAAGTTTATACCTCACTATACAAAAACTACAATGCCCTTGAGACAGTTACTTAAAAAAGATACTTTGTGGGAATGGGATTCTTCTCAGCAAGAAGCATTTTTAGAACTGAAAAGAAAATTAAGTTGTACACCTACTTTGGCAATCCTGAGTGACAAGGGTACAGTTGTGCTGCAGACTGACAGTTCTAAATCTGGTATGGGTGCATGCCTGTTGCAAGATGGAAAACCAGTGTCATTTTACTCCAGAGTTTACACCGAGTGCCAAAGTAGGTGGGCACCTATAGAAAAAGAATTATTTGCCATTTGTGCTGCTATGGAAAAGTATCATCAATTTGTGTATGGTAGAAGGATTGTTGTTGAGACAGACCACAAGCCATTAGTGGCAATAATGTCAAAGGACATTAACAAAATATCAGCCAGACTTCAAAGAATGGTCTTAAAATTGCTAAAATATGATTTTGAAATTCGCTATGTACCGGGTCCTAAAATGTTTATTGCTGATTATTTGTCAAGAAACTACTTGCTAAATAATGGGAAAAATGACTCAGATTTACAAGAGTTAGTTCATTCTTTTGATACTGAAGTTGTGTATGGAATTGAATCTGATTTAGCAATTACTGATGAAAAACTTAAAAAATTACAATTTGAAACTGGGTGTGACAACAATTTAATGCAAATTAAGACATGGTATTATAATGAGTGGCCATCCAATGATAAAAATATTTTGAATAAAGAGTTGAAAATATTGTACAAACTGAAAGATTTTTTAAACTTTAAAGATGATGTTTTATATTATAATAACCGGGTAGTGGTACCTTATTGTATGAGAAAAGAAATACTTACTATTTTACACACTGCTCATGCAGGTGTGGTCAAGTCCAAGAAAAGGGGCCGTAGGTCGTTATTTTGGCCAGGAATGTCCAAGGACATTGAAAATTTTGTTTTGTCATGTAAGGAATGTGAGAAATATAGGCCAAGTAACTGTAAAGAATTCCTCAGGAGTCATGATGTGCCAGATATTCCTTTTTATAAAGTAGGTATGGATATTTGTTCCTTTGCTGGCAAAGACTATCTAGTGGTTGTTGATTATTATTCAAAGTGGATTGAGTTGAAACAATTGCAACAAAAAACAGCAAAAAATGTTATATTAAAATTAAAAATAATCTTTGCTACACATGGAATACCTAAGTACGCAGTTTGTGATAATAATCCATTTAACAGCTTTGAATTTAAACAGTTCTCAAGAGATGTTAATATGCAGTTGTTGTTTTCAAGCCCTCATCATCATCAGTCTAATGGCCTGGCAGAAAAGGCTGTAGGTATTGTTAAGAATTTAATGAAGAAATGCAGAGCAAATGATGAGAACTTGAATATGGCCTTGCTACACTATAGAACAACACCGCTTGCTGGGTTAGATTACAGCCCATCTGAACTTCTGATGTGCAGGCTATTAAGAACTAACTTACCTTGCACTTACACAGATCTTCAGCCCAGACTGCCAATCAATATCAATGAAAAAATGCAAATAATTAAAGAAAAATCTAAAAGTAATTATAATAAAACAGCCAAAAATAGAGCTTCATATAGTAATGGTCAGAGTGTGTTAATACAGAATGGGGATGATAAGGATTGGCAGCCAGGAAGGGTAGTAAGGAAGGATAGTCCTAGATCCTATATTGTTCAAAATGAAAAAGGTAATTGTGTTAGAAGAAATGAAAAGCATATGTTACTAAGTAGAAATAAGTTTAATGAGAGATCAGAGGTTGAGTTTGAAGCCCCAATTAATGTAAGACCGGTGATTGATTCAAATGATGGGGGGACTGTGCCTAGTCAGCACACAGTGATAAGAGATGCTTGTGAAGCAGGCAGTTCATATGTTACTCGTAGTGGAAGGTCTGTGAAACCTCCTTCCCATTTAGTTGATTATGAGTGTTAAAGGGGGGGATGTGACATATGAGACTAGGCTGTATAGCCTTCAGCCTTTGTCACATAGAGATTTATAATAAAAATAATAAACAGTCAGTCATGGCCTCTTGTGGATTGTGGAATGGAAATACATCTTTTATTTAGAAAACCTGGTTAACACACCGAGTTTTCTCCGTGCTTCGGAAAGCACGTTAAGCTGTTGGTCCCGGCTGTCATATCTAGATCTTTGGCAGCCGTAACAGGTAGTCAGGGAACCGAAAATCTGACAACCAGTCTTACAAAAGGGTATAGTATTACCACGTGCGAACTGGTAGGCAGTTGCTGCATGTAAAATACTAGTTTTCAGTCATCTGATCCATTTAGTCTAAAAGCCGACCCCATCGTGGTTGGGAAAAGGCTACGCAGATGATGATGAGTCAGTGGGAGCAGTGGTGGCCCAGCGGTAACGGCGCGCGGCGGCCCCGACTAAAGAGTTGTAGGACGTGGGATCGAATGAAAGCAGGCGCATTATTTTGTGTAAAAATAAAACCTGTCAACCCGCACTGGGCCAGTGATGGATTACAGCCCACTCCGTCTCACAGAAAAGAGGCCTGTATCCCAGCAGTGAGAACATTCAAGGCTGATTCTAAAATATAGGTATAATTATTATACCTACTTTGCGCTTGCGGTTCGCATGCGGATTGGTAGGCAATTCGGAAATCTACAGTATGTCGGGTCTTCATCAAATTTTTTACCGACACCACCATCCACCCATACCATTTCAATTAATTTTTATAATAAAATGTTTCATAGATTTAACTTTAAGACGATGTATATTTACCGCTACTACTGCACTGCTTTTATAAAATCAATGAAACATTAATTTCTTTATTTTTGAGGTGATTGTGTAGATTGAGACCCGCGTAATTCAAATTTTGATTAATTGGAATAGTTCTTACTTACCGAGGTGTATCAATGATATTATTCATTGCTATATCTATATTAATACATATTTTTTTAAAGTCGTGGATCATATTTTGTTCATTAGACAACCTAAACATGACCAGCAAATTGTAAAAAAACTTAAAAAAATTAAATTTCGCGGGCGCGGGCACGGAAACTCCTATCATCACTATCACTACTCACTACATAGAATAAAACAAAATCGCTTCCCGCTGTCTATCCCTATCCCTGCTTTGATCTTTTAAAACTACGCAAATGCGAGTTTTTTTTAATAGATAGAGTGATTCAATAAGGTTTTAATATATTGTTTCACTAGTAAAAATATAATCATTACATTTATCAACCTTTTGCTCTGTCAATAAGATATGTATAATAAAGCAATCAATACATGATCAACGTGATTCTGCACAGAGGTCGGAAGCCTGGAAAATATTAAAATATGTATCTTTGCCTGTAAACCTATATTAGCACGGACGACGTAAGAAGAGAGTGAGTTTAACAGAGTGCATCCAAGTGCGTCAAAAACATACCGTTTAATTTTCGACTCTCGAAGCTAGGCAGAGCGTTGAAAATCCATTGCGCGAAAATCGTCCGTGCGAACGTGGGCTTAGTTTAGTGTATGATGCACTTTCACAGCAAAGCTATAGAATCGCTTAGCTTGAACCAACCGGATTTTTTTTTAAGTCATTAGAAAGTAAATCTGTGGTAGAACTTTTCAAAGGTTATACTAAAACAACGTTATAAAAATCGAATCTTTATTTTAATAAAATCACAAGTAATCACAATAGTCCGGTCAAATTAGACCAAAAAATAGGAGTAAGGTTACATTAATTCCCACCCGGCTGAAAATTGGTAAGATTGTTCAAAACACCATTATAAATGAAATGTAAAAAGTCCCCATCGATCCGACACTTGGAAAAAAAGTTATTCGAGGTCAAAAGTCACAAAAAAGGGTTTTTTGCAATTTTCAGCAAAACGGTAAGTTTTATCATAAAATTTGCAAAGACAAAATTATAGATCAGATAATAATCTATAAAAATGTCTTTAAACCCTTTCACTTCTAAAAGCCACCGTTTTTGAGATATAACAATTCAAAAAGATGAAAGAGTTGTAATCTAAGCACGTAGTTTATACACGTGGCATAAATATAGGTCATCTCGTTTTCATGCCAACAGCCTGCAATCTGCGTCGGATAGTTTGAGTTGATACCTGAAACAATAGTAAAAAGAAACATGAAAACAATTTTTAAAACTATGATTACGTAAATCTAAAAATAACCTTTGTTTTTTTTTTCAAACCATGCCCCACCCTAGGAATTTTTCCTGTGTCGTGAGTGCGTTTACAAACATTTAAACTCACATACACAAAAACCCAGACCCGGAACTCAGGCATACAAATATTTGTTCCGTTCGGGAATGGAACCCGCGACACACTGCGCAGCAGTGGATCACTCAGCCAAAAAAAACTATAAAAATGATAATAAAACTATCGGTCTGTAATGTAGAGTCTGCTACACGATTGTTCGAATTGAATTTAATTTTTAAACAACCTTTTATCGCTAAACGGCAAATAAATACCCTATATTATATTCATTGTTGGAGTACTCTTTCGAATGAGTTTTAGTTATTTTTATCGCCAATCTGGATGCGCTAACATTGATTTGTTAGCAGTGTTATATCATCATTATAATCATTTCACCCTAAGATCAGCCACTGTATATAGGTAGTTGTTTAAATAAAAAAACCAACACTCCTGTATCGATGGTGCGTTTACATCAATTAAAACTCACATACCTACACAAACACCCAGACCCGGAATAACTATTTTATTTTGTAGATCATAACATTTGTTCCGTGCGTAACTCGAACCCCCAGCGCAGCGGCAGTCGACCTATCAGTCACTGCGCCAACCGTGTTGTCAAACGTTTACCGTTGGAGGACGTGTTCTTATTTTTCAGATCTTATTTAAACTAATATTATAAAGCCGAAGAGTTTGTTTGTTTGAACGCGCTAAACTCAGGAACAACTGCGGTTGGAATTGAAAAATTATTTTAGTATCGAGGAAGGCTATATAACATCACGCTACGACCAATAAGAGCGGAGCATAAATGAAAAATGTTGTAAAAACGGTAAAAGATATTCCTTTTTGAGAGCTTCCGTTGCGTGCGCTTACGAAAAATTACTGAACGGATTTGCATGAAATATTGCACACCAATAGTTTATAACCTGGATTAACACATAGGCTACTTTTTATCCAGGGAATATCATACCGTAGGACCATTATCAAACACCACGGGGGCGAAGCCGCGGGCATAAGCTAGTTTATTTGTTTCAAAATAATTAACAAAAAAAAAAACAATTAAGAAATTGAATGCTGATGCTGAGTTTGTTTGTTTGGTTGAACGCGCTAATCTCAGAAACTACCTACTAGTTGGAATTAATAAAATATTTTTATGTTGGATAGTCGATTTATCGAGGAAGTTTATAGCTATTGTGACGCAGACGAAGTTGCGTGGGTCAGCTAGTATAATTATAAAAAAAATGTTCAACTTACGCTATATTCTGTAGCTGTGGTTTGCGTATTTAAAAACGGGTTGCTAGTATGCCCCGAAACAATGGCAGCATCTTGCTCAGCGGTGGTAGCACGCTGGTAGAGCTGCCGGGTGGTGAGCCGATAGGTCACCCCCAGTCTGCTCATTTCGTCGCAGCCAAAAGTTGATTGTAGTCCTCTAAAACAACGATGCTTAACTTGAATTACATCAATAGACGCAATCAAAAACGCATCTTGGATGTAGAGACTTGCTTTACTCGTTATCTCTGTCGAGACTGCCGGCCGGCCCGTATTGGGCCGGCAGTCTCGACAGAGATAACGACAAAATCGCTAAGTTTCAATCCTTAATTACTAACGAATAAATTCGGTTGCAATAATGATGCTTGCAAGTAAAGCAAGTCTCTACATCCAAGATGCGTTTTTCGCAAGCATCATTATCATTAGCCCAGACGTGATAGCACGGTAACATTATAATATTACACCTATGTAAATACTGTGGTGATAGTAATTACTATTTGCATCTATAAATCATGTTCTGATGATATTTTGAATCAGTAAAGTTATAGGTTGTCTGATACTTCCGCACCTCCACCGCTCTGAAGTGATCGACAACATATCGCAACTCACAAATAATTATTAATCTCACCATGCTAAGTGTATTCAGAGACCGATACCGTTCTGATCCGACACAACACAAGTCGTTTGACAAAATGTATTTATGGTTTTATGGATATATGTAATTGTTATTATTGTTATCTTGCGCCGCCGCCGCACGTTTTATATTGGCAGCACCTCTATGTCGTGGTGGTAAAGATCATTTTCATTTGTTGTTGGTCGAATTGCATCGCATCACGTCATGAGCAAACCCGCTAAATGTAAATAAATACTTTTCAAGCGTTAATTAGCTAATGAGAAACAATTAACTAATTTATCCATTGTTACACGCCGGTCGGCGCAGCCTTTTGAAATATGTTGGAAATAGTATTAGATACTTGGAAGTACTGAGTTTCTTGGGTTATTATGACTAAATAGGTAAATTCGTTGCAAATACATAATATAATAATATTAAAGCTTCACTTACCGTTATCCCCGTCCTCCTTTCTATTTCTTTAATGGTGTAACCACCATCTCGTAATACCACAATCAGCTGCCGCTGTTGTGGGGTTAATTGTGGTGCCATAATAAAAAAAACACAAATTCACATAGACAGTGTCGCACGAATCCCGAGCAATGTTATGGAACGGACTGGCGGCATAGAACATAGAATTCAATACGAGGGAAACTAGCGAATGTGTGTGCCAAAAAAGTGCATCTGTGTGCGTACTGTGCGTAGGCGCACAAGAGCAAATGCTATGATTGGCCGATGGCACAATGCGCAGTCCCTTTCCTACAATTCTCTGTATTGTTGGTAGCGTAGTTATGGGTATATAGGGTGTCTAACCTGATGTGTTGCCGACTGTACATGGACGTGCAATACGCCCGGAAAAGAGTTATTTTCACGCCGTCTGAACAACGTGCGAACCTGCGGGCCAACATATTAGCTCTTTTAGACAACGCCCTCCGCTCCCGTTCCAAGTCAGCATGATCCCTGAGGTCAGCCGTGACTATATGCCCTAGGTACTTAAACTGGTACACCCTGTCTAAGGGTACACCATTCAGACGAATAGGCGGCACATAATCCGGGCATCTAGCACCGCCGGCCTCAAAGACCATGTACTGGCTTTTCTTAATATTATACATAAGTCCATGTTTAACAGCGTAATCCTCACACGTCACCATCAACCTCCTTAGGCCACAGATTGACGCGCTCAGCAGAACCATGTCGTCAGCATAGCTTAAGTTATTGACACATACGTCGTCTACATGACAGCCGACGTGCTGTCTGCTCAGCGCGACGATCAGCGCGTCCATGTAGAGATTGAATAACGTTGGTGAGGTCAGTCCGCCCTGCCTAACACCGCACTGCAATCGATATGGCTCCGACATTGCCCCCGACCACCTGACGCTGTTGACCTGGTGCGTATACCAATACTGGAAGATGGAAACAAGTTCTGGTGGTAGATTGACACTCTCAAGTTTTTTCCACAAGAGGTCGTACGCCACCAAATCAAAGGCCTTGGACAGGTCGAGAAAACATGCATAATTATATTGGGGTTTTACGATCATTACGTAAGACACAGTATAGCACTTTCCGTTGATAATTGTGGTCTAAATCCAAACTGATTGTCGTGCAGAGATATATATTTACTTAACTGTGTATTAAGCAAACCGTCAAACACCTTCGCTGTCACTGTAGCTAGAGAAATGGGCCTATAGTTACTTTTATCAGCCAAGTCACCGGTTTTATCCTTAACTACAGGCACAACTACAGTCTTCATGAGATCCGACGGAAGATAAGAGTGGCTCACGCACAGCGAGTAGAACATTGCCAATACACGGCTTATATGAGGGCCAGCGTGAACCAGGTGTTCAATGGATAAAGAATCATGACCTGGACTCTTGCCTTTGTGCATATTCCTAAGAGTTGTAGCCACATCCTTGGCACTAAACCTCACCCCTACTATCCCTTGAGGTAACTTACCATTGATAACCTGACACGCGGGACCCAACGGCGACTGTACAGAAAATTGGCTCTTAAAGATTTCAGCTATGCCCTTACAATCATTCACTCCCTCGACGCTCACCGGAAGTCCATGTTTGGCGGTAACTTTGTTGGTGTTTTTCCAAAAACCCCGAAAATCACCTTAGGCGTGCTTTTCCGCAAGCCTATCCATTTTAATCTGGGTTTGATGATCTTGACACCATTTTAAATGTGCCTTAAAAACCCTTCTGCTCGCACACATGTCATCGTACATAGGGCCATCGTTCGGTTTACCGCACGATACCCACTCTGTAAACTTTATTCTAGCCTTCCGGTGAGCCTCGCTGACGTGTTTATTCCAACCCGCTATGCGCGGCCCACTCCCACTCCTCATCCCGACCTCTCTCCCTGCCAAGGACGCAGCACGAAGGGTGGACACAATGTCGGAGTACATCACATCAAGAATGCGATGATGAGAGGGGTCATTACAGTAATAATCAGCACAATTTGCACACTCGGTGGGGAAGTTCAGTCGACTTAAACGTTTATGACACTCTGTGGTATATTTAGCGACCTGTTCCTCACTTCTAGTGCCCCACGATACTGTGTTATCGTTCAATGACATTTTATTATGTAACTTAGGTGTTAGTAAATCAAGGTCACACTCCATAATTAAGGGAAAATGATCAGACCACAGAGTATCATAATTAACGTAAACATTGGTGACAGATCGTTTTGCCGACTGCGTGACTATACAATGGTCTAACCAGCTGCACGTACCGTGAGCATCACTTATGAATGTGTATGTACCAGAGTCCACACCGAGAATGTCAACATCAACACACGACCAATATTGTTCACTACAGAAACTTACAAGCTCGTCATAAAACAGTCCGTATAGGTCAGCATTAAAATCGCCTAACATAAAAACCGATTGAATGTCATGTTCGTCTATAATAGCACTTACCGCACTTAAACAGTCCGTAAAGTCTGAAAGGTCATCCGCACTATTAGTAGGCATGTATATACTCATCACAAGCACAGGTCGGTCTTTTGTTGTCACTTTCAACGCGCTAATACGGGCGTTATTGCACTGCAACACTGACACTTGTTGGAACATACTGCTTCTCCATAGTAATGCGACGCCGCCAAACGGCCTCCCACGCAGTATGCCAGTGGACGTGTCCACCGCTGACGTACCCGTGTAACCGAAGCCGCTGTCATAGTATAAAGAAGGGAAGTAGGGTATCTTCATACAAACGCACCGCGCGCGGCTTGTATGTGTGCGCCTAGTATCTTTACGGTCGCCGCACGCACACTCAAACAAAATCTCGCTGCATTTCGCACTGAGCCAGTCAAGGTTAACACCGCACAAGGTTCGCGCGACGCACGGCTTTTCGGCACCGCTAAGTACCTAAATGAAAAATGTCTGATAATCGCAGGAGAAGTTATTGCTGTGTGTTTGGGTGTCTAAATAATTCATAGATTCCAGAGTTGAGTATGTTCAGATTGGGTTCCCTACGTTGTTTCGAACGCCGCTGTTGCGACGCACGCTGTTGCGAATTTTTTTTCCACTGCCTCACAGGTTCGAAAGCTCATGGACTCGAATGAAGTAGTCGCGAAAGACGCTGTTTCGAAAAACATTTTCACTGCCTCGCACGTTCGAATGCTTGTGATTTCGATTTATGTAGTCATAAAGTGTACAGAATAATATTTAAGCAGTAAGTAATTAAATAATATAATCAACGAATTCGGTGTCAACATCAACATTTAATTTATTATTACTAACGTACTGTTTTACGTTTGTTATTTATATCGTACATCAAAAATTATTTACAGATTCGTGAGTCTCGCGTCATATATTTATAGGTTTTATAATTGCGCAGTTTTGCTTCCCATTCCTGCCTAGACAATAATAATGCATAGGTAGAATAAACGCAACACATTCAGTTTCATCGATTTCAATAAAAAGCCAAACGCAATAATTTCAAAATGTGAGGGTAGGTGGCCACCACAAAGTATAGATGGTTTTCTAAATACGATTTTAGATGTACCCACGAATATGGTTTTTTTATGCAATATCTTATTCCAACGTACAGTGTGATGGCGAAAACATTGAAAAATGAGCGTTAATAGTTTTATTCGTCCTGTGACTACTCGATATGGAAAAAGTAATCTAATTATAGATGGATATATTATGTCTCACAATAAAACTGTAAAAAACGTACATTATTGGTGTTGCGTGAATAAAAATGTAACTGTAAACTGTCGAAGTACTGTTAGTAGCCTAATAGTTAGTGAAGAGCATTTTATAATCAAGGAAATGTCCAGTCACAATCATGCTCCTGAACCAGGTATGTAGATTATTTTTTTCATCTATCTATCTATCTATATAAATAAAAAGAGAAGTCCTGACTGACTGACTGACACATCAACGCCCAGCCCAAATCCTTGGACCTAGAAAGCTGAAATTTTGCACAGACGTTCCCTATATAATGTAGACAAGGAATAAGGAAAGATTTTTCGAAATTCAACCCCTCAGGGAGTTAAATAGGGGATGAAAGTTAGTATGGAAAATTGACATTTTCACGCGGGCGAAGCCGCTGGCAAAAGCTAGTATAATATAAACGTATACAGGGCGTCCCATGGCTATGCCACATGGAGGGAAAGTACCTTGAATATTGGAGATGAAACATTTTACTGAAAGAAGACATTATTTTAATTTGTAAAACAATTTAAACTGCATTCATAGATTCTTAAATAATTGCATGGTTGAACCGGGAATCGAACCCGCTCCACAAGAAGAAAAAACCCTGTAGCTTTATCATATCGATCGAAAGGTTTCATCATAAGGATTATTTTTTGCTAAATAACATAGTGTCAGATATAAAAGGAAGACCAGAGATTTCGATCGGTATGATAAAGCAACAAGGTATTTTTTTTCTCGTGTAGCGGGTTCGATTCCCGGCTCAACCATGTAATTATTTAAAAATATGAATGCAGTTTAAATTGTTTTTTAAATTAAAATAATGTCTTCTTTCAGTAAAATGTTCCATTTACAATATTCAAGGTACTTTCCCTCCTTGTGGCATAGCCGTGGGACGCCCTGTATAACCTCAACGAGTTTATTTTATTAAAATATTTTTATTTTGTAATTTGCAGATCACGTTGATGAATTGAATTTAAGGGAAAATATAAAAAAAATCAGCCGTTCAGAGCAATGACTCACCAGGTAAAATAATTCGTGAAAACTTATCTTTGTTGCCTTCAAGTAGCACAACTTCGATACCTAACAAGAATGCTCTGCGGCAAATCATACAAAGAGTAAGAAAGAAGAATATGCCTAAAGAACCAACATGTGCTAGTGAAATAAACATACCGGATGATTTAAAGAAAATAAATGGAGTAAAATTTTTGGCTCGCAACCATGAATATGGGAATAACCAACGTCTGTTGTTATTCACCACCGAGCCGAATCTGCGGAGGTTAAGTGAATCAGAAATGTGGTTTGTCGATGGTACCTTTCAAACCTGCCCTACAATATTCACTGCATAGTAGGAACTCGTGGTTGCAGACGCATAGTTCCATTAGTGTACGGGTTTCTAGATAAAAAATCAGAAGAATCATATATTGTTTTTTTTTCTCAACTGAAAGATTATTCTGCTGAATTCAACATTGAGTTGAATCCAGGGCAAATCATGTCGGATTTTGAACAAGCTATAATAAACGCTATTCGAATCGAATTTCCAAACACAATTCAAAGTGCTTGTTTGTTTCACTTAGGTCAAAGTATATGGAGAAAAATTCAAGCTTGTGGTTTAAGTGCACGATATGGTGCTGATAGTAATTTTGCGGTACAAATGCGATGCTATATAGCGTTTGCCTATCTACCTGCGGAAGATATACCAAATATTTTCAGACAATTTAAAGATACTCTTTTCCCAGAAGAAGCCGAAGAAGTTACTAATTATTTTGAAGAGTATTATGTTTTAGGACGACTGATAAGCCGCAACATAGATGACAAAATTCAAGTTTCACGCTTACAACCACTTTTTCCACCGAGCCTATGGTCTATAGAAAGAAATAACAACTTGTTCCTTCCACGTACTCAAAACAGTGTAGAAGCCTGGCATCGCCGCTGGAATTCTTTGTTAGAAAATAAGAGACTTGGACTGTATGGATGTATACGAAAACTTATTGAGGAGCAAAGTGTCACGGAACAAAAAATCGAGAAGATTTTGGGTAATTTACCTCAGACACCACCCAAAAAAAAACAAAGAGTTGCAGAGAATGCTATTTCAGCAATTTTGAAAAAAAAAAGTACAATGGGCACGCCTGAATTTATAAGAGCTTTAGCGCTAAGTACTCGTATATACTAACTAATACTAATACATGTGCAATTGATTAATTTCTGAAACTTACCATTTTTATAAAGATCAGTCTTAGATTTTGTGTTATGTAGGTACTCATAGAAAAAAATGTACAGTTGAGGTACGAATATTTTTAATTGTTACTTTGTTAATAATAATATTAAATAATGATGTTGACACCGAATTTGTTGATTTTATTTAATTACTACGAGAGCAGTGGTTGCTCAGTGTTAGCGGCCCGACTTACGAACAGTGAGTCGTGAGTTCGAACCCAGTCAGGCGCATTACTTTGTGTAATTTATTTTAGTACAACTGCTCTCAAATCGGTGATGGAAAACATCGTGAGGAAACCGGCATGTCTTAGAACCAAAAATTCGAAGACATGTGACATCCACCAGTCCGCACTGAGCCCGCGTGGTAGATCATAGCCCATCCCTCTCCTAGAGAGGGCCTGAGTCCCTGCAGCGGGAACATTATAGACTGAAGATGATTTAATTACTGCTTACTTGCTTGCTTGCTTTAATTCTGTACACTTTATGACTACATAAATCGAAATCACAAGCATTCGAACGTGCGAGGCAGTGAAAATGTTTTTCGAAACAGCGTCTTTCGCGACTACTTCATTCGAGTCCATGAGCTTTCGAACCTGTGAGGCAGTGGAAAAAAAAATCGCAACAGCGTGCGTCGCAACAGCGGCGTTCGAAACAACGTAGGGAACCCGTTCAGATTACCTACTTATTTTTTTGTTGTTGGTATTAGTTTTCTATCAGACAGACGAAGTAGGCGGGCCTACTTTCCCGCTAGAATGTATTAGGTAGGTAGGTACTTTTGATGATATGCCGCTATTGCTTTGTTTACGTTTAGTCATGCCGATTTCTCAGTATTGTAGGTAGGTATTGTAACTAAGTATGTACCTACTATCTGTATTATTTTATGTTGGTTTAGTCAAAAGTAAAAACATATATATTGTTCTTTATGTGCAAAAATACTACATTATGCCTATTAAAAAATAAACAAAAAAAAACTGACAAGTTTATACTAAGTAAATAATTTAAACACAAGCTCAGTCTATAAACTATAAATATTTGTTGAGGACCAACAAATATTTATAGTTTATAGGCTCACCACCAATCACTAAATGTGTTTAGCACTAAACTTATTTAAAACATCGTTCCGTCTCTGTCAATTCTTTGAAGATGTCAGAGACGGAACGATGTTTTAAATAAGTTTAGTGCTAAACACATTTATTGATTAGTGGTGAAAGTGGACCTAAGAGCTTGTGTTTAAATTATTTTAGGCAAAAGCCTTTTTATTCCGAAACTATTAGGACTACATAGTTGAAACTTGGTAAGTAGATGTATGCTGTGAACCGCCTTACGATATTTTTACAAAAAAAAAAAAAATGTAGTATGCTGTACATCTCAATGAAACTCAGACAACACAAATAAAAAAATACAACTTCCCGGCCCTTGCCAATTTTTAGGCACTGTATTAAAATTTAGCTGAAAGTGACAACCCTGACACATGCAAGTACGGTAGGTAATTATGTCGCGAATTGGGCCGGAGATGCTCTACTTCCCTTCTTTATACCATGCTGCTGTCGATTGTGCCTAGATACGTTATTTCCTCAGGCAGTTACCATGTTTCTTGCAGTGCAATAAGGTCACAGGTGCGACACAGCTCCCGCACACTATCCACTGATCGCTTGACGTTCTTACAGTTAAAACTAGCAAATCGGTATCCATGTCATAGTATAAAGAAGGGAAGTAGAGCATCTCCGGCCCAATCCGCGACATAATTACCTACCGTACTTGCATGTGTCAGGGTTGTCACTTTCAGCTAAATTTTAATACAGTGCCTAAAAATTGGCAAGGGCCGGGAAGTTGTATTTTTTTATTTGTGTTGTCTGAGTTTCATTGAGATGTACAGCATACTACATTTTTTTTTTGTAAAAATATCGTAAGGCGGTTCACAGCATACATCTACTTACCAAGTTTCAACTATGTAGTCCTAATAGTTTCGGAATAAAAAGGCTTTTGCCTAAAATAATTTAAACACAAGCTCTTAGCCTATAAACTTGTGTTTAAATTATTTACTTAGTATAAACTTATCAGTTTTTTTTGTTTTTTTTTTAATAGGCATAATGTAGTATTTTTGCACATAAAGAACAATATATGTTTTTACTTTTGACTAAACCAACATAAAATAATACAGATAGTAGGTACATACTTAGTTACTATACCTACCTACAATACTGAGAAATCGGCATGACTAAACGTAAACAAAGCAATAGCGGCATATCATCAAAAGTACCTACCTACCTAATACATTCTAGTGGGAAAGTAGGCCTGCCTACTTCGTCTGTCTGATAGAAAACTAATACCAACAACAAAAAAATAAGTAGGTAATCTGAACATACTCAACTCTGGAATCTATGAATTATTTAGACACCCAAACACACAGCAATAACTTCTCTTGCGATTATCAGACATTTTTCATTTAGGTACTTAGCGGTGCCGAAAAGCCGTGCGTCGCGCGAACCTTGTGCGGTGTTAACCTTGACTGGCTCAGTGCGAAATGCAGCGAGATTTTGTTTGAGTGTGCGTGCGGCGACCGTAAAGATACTAGGCGCACACATACAAGCCGCGCGCGGTGCGTTTGTATGAAGATACCCTACTTCCCTTCTTTATACTATGTCCATGTCTATCCATTGTTTTGTTGCTTATCGCCGCTCACACAGGAGGATCTGGGCCCTATTTAATAAAACTTACAAGTCTACAATTTTGTAGTTAGCTGACATATTTGTAAAAATTTCTTACAAGTGCTGTTTAATAAACCTTACAATTTGTAAAAATTCTACAAGTAAAAATTTTACAAATTGTACACTTGTAAATGCTGTTTAATAAACGTTTACAATTGTAAAAAACGCCTGTAGATTTTTATGACAAGTTTGTAGCTACAAATATGTAATTGTAAGTTATAATTTTACATAAAAATGTAAGTTTTGTTGAAGATTCTTAAATCGAGAGTAATTTGATAAATCTTATACATTTAGAATTTGGTTTAACTTCTTTAATATTTGTTTGATTTATAAGAAATTTGCCGAGTGGATGTAAGAGCTGCATTTCTCTTAAAATCGAATTTAAGATCATGTCCTATCTTCGTTATAAAATATTCGCCGGTATTTTTTTTTTTTCATTAAACCTAAAATTAAACGATTCAAAAGTAAAGTTAACCCTTTATAAAAAAAAATCACCTTTACCGTTCACTCATAATATTCATCATCACTATTTCAACCATTTTTTAAAGAAAAACAATAAAATTTCTTCACTTATTTAATTGAGGTACAAAATTGTAAGTTTTTGACACACGGTGAGTCCACCTGTCGAAATTTTTCTACAATTTACAAATATGTAAACTTGTAGCTACAATTATGCGTTCAATAAAACAGTTTTCCCTACAAATTTGTAAATTGTCACCTGTAGAGAGAAAATGTTTATTAAACAGAAATATGTAGAATTGTAGCTACAAGTCTACAAATTTGTCAGTTTTCCACCATGGTAAAATTGTAACTTGTAGTTTTTATTAAACAGAAACTTGTAGAATTGTAACTTGTAGCCTACATTTACAATTTACAATTTGTAAGTTTTATTAAACAGGGCCCTGGTCGTATTCCGGTAGGTAAAACTCACAAAGCGCCTAAATATGATACCAGCTGGCCACATATTTTCATCCAGGTATAATGGTACTTTGGATTCAGACACAAAAAATTTGAAAGCACTGTGGCCCTTGTCTTTTCTCATTCTAATTTTCTCAAGACACACAGTTTCCTGAGTTTTATGGTAGATGTATGTAATTATGTCATCCTCCGTTGTCTCGCCATGAATATTCGTGATTAGTATCGGAATTTTCCTATCAGCTGCTTTAAAGTTACAATTTAAATCCTTTGCAATTCCTGACTTGCCCGCAAAAGCGGTACTTTCTGCGTTTTTTGTACGAGACTTGTTGCCATTCTTCGTCATTATTATGAAGTTTCGGTGAGATTTCATTAGCAACCGCTCGCTGTTGGTTCGCCTCTAAAGCCATAGTATTCTCAGTACCGATCAGCTGACTCGCTATCGCGCCCCGCATCGGTGAAGCCGAAGCCGCAGCTTGCCGGTGCGACTGTACGCGATAGTGATGATTCGTTCGTTGTGAGTGTTGTGACGTACCCGCAGCGGTCGATGCTTCGTCGTTTTCATGCGTCATCGCAATGTTGACACTGCCAGCCGGTGCCGACCGTTGTTGTCGGGCTCCCTTCAATTTGGAACGCTCACTTTCTCGTTGTAGTTTTTCATCTACCGTCATAATTTGTCTGTATCGAGGTGGTGTTTTCTGGTTGCTATCACTCTCTAGGCCACTATTATTGATAATGCACTCTTCATTCATCGAAGAATTATGCACATTCGAAAGTCCCATAGGGCCACTGTCGAGTAACCATGCACCCCGCCTTGTGTTTACTTTAAATGCGGACGTTGGTGGTAATGAGTCACATTTAATTTTACACATTTCTTCCTTTAAGTCCTTCAAATCTTCCAAGGTTGCATATGTGGTCTTCATCTCGTCGATTGTAGCTTGCATTCGCACAATGTCCTTAAGAAGTTTCGTGCAGTCTAGGTGATCAAACGTGATCGGTGGTAGCTTTTCAAGCTGCCGCGCAACAAACACTGGGATTTCGGTTGGTTCCGCAGATTTGAACACCTTGATGATGTCTGCCATATCTCGTTCTTCTTTCCCTTTGTTTTTCCGGACAACTTTGCGTAACTCCGTGGGAATGGAGTCAAACAGAAGCGATTTCGACGTCTTAATTTCCTCACTCGTAAATGATGAAGAGATCCGGACTAAAGTTACTGCGTCAATCACGGACACCTTGTTTTGGATGTACGATAACATCTCGTCTATTACTATATTACAAGTACTGCACTTTACAACGTTCGTCATTTTTACAATTTTGCGATATCGATTAGCGTGACCGTCCCGAATGGTTGCGCGGGCGCGACGGCGCACATAGGCTGTACTTTTGATAAAGTATAAAAAAAAAATTGTATATCCTTAAGCAAATATTTAACAAAAATTTCAACACAATCTGGCCTTCTATACGTTACGTATTTATTTAAATTACGATCGTGTGAACAACAAATGTAGTAACCAAAACAAGAAGGTTTATGTTCTTTGTATATCCGAGTACTATCTGTTAAAAATTCATTATGATTTACTAAAAGGCTTTCAAAATCTGCATAAATAACAAAGTTAATTTTTTGTTGCCGTTCATAATTTTGAAATTGAAGAATAGTATTTTTCTCGGGCAGTACAGTTAATATTCTGTTACACTTAAGTGAGTTGTACTTAATTTCACTTTTAAAAAACTGTAAACATAAATCACATAAATACATTTTACCTTTGTGATGAGTAATTTGCCGTTTAACTAGTCGTAAAAGATCTTTGATAAAGCAATAGTGCCAACCTTTGCCATTTCTCTCAATAAACTGTAGAAATAAGACTCGGTAAGACTTCAGACTAGTTTAATGGTAGACACGTTGCAGACACAGAGATTAGTGGTGTCCTGGTCAAGGCAGATAAAGACAAGGGCCGTTGACAGATGACACACAGATATATATACATTATGTAGGGATGACCATAATATTAACTTACTAAATAGTGATGTTACAACATCCCCCTTGTTGAGTTTCATTTAACTCTAGACTTACAATCATTTAAGCGTACCAACTAATGAGACTATACATTTGACAAAGCTTACCATTATCTTATTGCTAGACAACAACTTAATTTAAGGTTAATTATTTTTAATCTAATGTTTCTTAATTTATTGGTTAATTAAATTTAATCTTTAATCTAATTTAATGTAACTTAATCAATTTCTTCTATTAACCTTCTTGGAGGTTTTACAATGCGACCAGACCTAGTTGTTACTGGTTGTGATGGGGTTCCTTGGGGTCCAGACTCCTGTCTGTCATCTTCCTCTCTCCCCTGTGAGGAGTTGGCTCGCATAGGAGGGTTTGCACAGCTATGAGAGTACTTATGTCTTAGGTGAATTCTATTTCTCCTATACTTGACACCATTAACATCCTCAACTACATATGACCTATTGTTCATTAGTCTCTGTTTAACAATTGCTTGCTCCCAACAGCTTGTGGGGCTTCTTTTAAAGTAAACATGGTCATTATGGTGTAGCATTGACAATGGCTTAGCATTTCTATTGTAATACTTTGACTTATTTTCATTATTTCGTTTGACTGATTCTTTATAATCTTTAAATGTTACTACTTTTGGTTTCAATTTTTTATATGACACTGGAATGTTATCTCTTAAGTTTCTTGACATTAATAATTGTGCTGGTGACGACAAGTTATTTTTTGGTGTGTTTCTATACTGCAATAAAGCTATGTAAGGGTCTGTTTTATTTTCTTTACTTTTCCTTAACATATTTTTAATTATCTTTACAGAACTTTCTGCTTGACCATTAGACTGAGAGTGATATGGGCTAGTTACAACATGTTCTATGTCCCATTCCTGTAAAAAGTTTCTAAATTCTAATGACTGAAAAGGAGGACCACCATCGGACACCAATGACAATGGTATTCCATGACGAGCAAATATTGACTTGAGATGTATAATGACATTTTGTGCTGTACTGTTTTTGTTCAGAAGTGCTATCTCTATGTACTTTGAGTAATAGTCTGTGACAATCAAATATACTGAACCATCAAAATGCATTAAGTCTATTCCCACTTGTTGCCATGGATATTTACAAATTTCATAATTTTGTAGTGGTTCCTTTTGGTTGTTTGGTTTAAATTTTGCACATACTAAACATTGTTCTACCATGTTTTTGATATTACTTGACATATTTGGCCAATAAAGAGATTCTTTTGCTAATTGCAGACTTTTACTTATACCTTGGTGACCTTTGTGAATTTTTTCTAACATTATTTTATGCATTGACTGTGGTACTATTAATTTTGAACCTTTGAACACTAAATCTTTTATGACATGAATTTCACCTTGAATATTCCAGTATGGTTTGACCAACGGATTTACATTGTTCTTGTTTTTTGGCCAACCTTCATTATAGAATTTTTTTAATAACTGCAGGGAGTCATCCTTTTTGGTTTCCTCTGCTAGTTTTGTACTATATTCTTTTGTTATAGCTAAATTTGCATACATTAAATTGACATGACAAGACATTTCTGATTCATTTTCAGGTGTATATTGATCTTTTAACGCTGCTCTAGACAAAGTATCTGATATATACATTTCTTTTCCTGGAACATGTATTACATCTAAATCATATTTCTGTAAAGTTAACATCATACGCTGTAATCTAGCGGGGACATCATGCAATGGCTTTTTGAATAAATAGACTAATGGTTTGTGATCAGTATGAACTGTGACTTTGTTACCATATATGTATTGGTGAAATTTTTCACAACCAAATTGTATTGCTAGTAGCTCTTTTTCAATTTGAGCATACCTTTCCTGGGTTAATGTCAATGTTTTTGAACTATATGCAATAGGTTGGTTTTTTTGTAAAATTACCGCACCTAATGCAGACTTTGATGAATCAACTGACAAGACCAATGGAATCTTGGGATTGTAATGTGCTAAAACTGGTGAATTAGTAATTTCATCTTTCAGTTTGTTAAGACATTTATTGTGATTCTCATCCCAAGTCCAGACTGAATCTTTTTTTATGAGATTTCTCAATATTTGAGTTTTCTCTGACAGGTTACTTATGAAAGGACCTAAATAGTTGATCATACCTAATATTCTTTGTAGTTCTTTGACATTGTTTGGTGTGGGCATGTTGACAATGGCTTTTATTTTGTCTTTGTCAGCCCTTGCACCTTCCTTACTAAAGACATAACCTAAAAAACATACTTCTGTGAGCAAAAATTTACACTTTGACTTATTAAATTTTAAATTTACCTGACGTGCTCTTTGCATGACTTTATGTAATCTTTCATTATGAACTGACTCATTTGGACCATATACTAAAATGTCATCAATGAATATTAGTATTCCTTCTAAGTCTCCGAAGAGGTTCATCATGACTCTTTGAAAAATTTCTGACGAGGCATTTATTCCATAGGGTAACCTTAAATATTTATATCTACCAAATGGTGTTTGAAAAGTACATAATTCAGAACTATATTCATCCAGACGTAGCATCCAAAATCCAGAAAATGCATCTAAATGAGAAAAACATACAGCTCCTTCGAGTTGTGACCTGATTTCGTCTATTGACTTTAGTGGATAAAATTCTCTCATTATGTTCTTATTTAGATTTCTAGGATCTAGACAAATTCTTAACTGACCTGAACTCTTTACAGTTATGACAACTGAGTTAACCCATTCTGTAGGTTTTGTAACCTTTACTATTACTTGCATTTTCTCCATGCGATCCAACTCCTCACGTAGCTTGTTCTGCAGCGCAAATGGAACTTTCCGTGGCGGGTTGACACATGGAATAGCATCTGGCTTGAGTTTAAGATGACAGACCGGAGGCAGGCATCCAAGTCCCTGAAAAACATCATTATATTGTGTAAGAATTTGTTTACTAAAATTTTGTTCTGTTACTGAAAATACACGTTTTATTATACCTAGTTTTTCGCAAGTTGGTAGACCTATTACATTTGGACAATCTAAATTTACTACTATGAAATCTATATTTTCGACTATATTACTGTTGTTTATGTTCAAATTACAATTTAAGTTTATTTTTCCCAAAATTGGTATAGAATTACCACTGAAGGCTGTGACACTTATTTGACATTTGTGAAGTGTCAATTTTGACATCTTCTTTTGACGTTTAATATTATTAAATGTTTGTTTTGACATAATATTGACATCAGCACCTGAATCTATGATGCAACTAATTTGTTTATTGACTATGACAAGGTTAATTTCCCATGACTGTTTTGTGTTTGATCTTATGTTGTTGACACTGTGTCTACAACGTGTCCTGTGTCTGTTTTGTGACTGATCACAACAAATGTTGTTGTTGTGTCCCTCAGACCTGTGACAAATGTCATCATTGAGATGTACATACGGACTCTGACATTCCTTAATTGGGGTTTCTGACGGGAAAATTAATCTCTCAGACGTGTGACTGTTTTCATCACTGAGGAATTTTTTATTTGACCTCTCAGACATACCACCGTTATCATCATAGAGATAATATGGATGGGGACATTGACTTATTGACGGGAGAATTGATCTCTCAGACGTGTGACTGTTTTCATCACTGAGGTGTTTTTTATTTGACCTCTCAGACATACCACCGTTATCATCATAGAGATAATATGGATGAGGACATTGACTAATTTTGTTTTGATTGTCGGAGTCTTTCCTAGATCTCTCAGACATGTCACTGTTTTCATCATAGGGACGCAGTGTCTGTCTTGACCGTGACACCACCTCTCCTGAATCTCTGTGTTTGCTGCGTGTCTGCGACTGTGTTTGTCTGTGTGACTGACTTTGTGACTGACTGACTGAATATGACTGACTGCCATGTGTGATATGTTTCACATTTATGTGTGTTTTATGACTTTGACTCGACTGTTTTTGACTAGTTAACATACCAACAAAATATTCTAGATTTTCATCTGAATTAAACGATTTTAACTGACTGACTTTTTTATTTTTAAGACAATATTTAGAGAAATGACCAAAAAGTTTACATGACCTGCATTGGACTCCTTTGGCTGGGCACTTGTAGCGATGAGACTGCCCACAGCGAGTGCATGCCTTCGAGTTGCCGTTGCCATGCTCGCTGTTCGTCGTTGACGCTGACCTTTGGCTGCCCGTGGCTGACTTGCGGTTGCTCGAAGCTGACCTGCGACTGGACGCTCGCTGTCGACCATCTTCTCGACTACGGTTCCTGCGACTGAGATGCATGACGCTTTCACTGGCGACGGCGCTCCCTTTGACAATTTTCTCAGCATCCTGTTGCGCGACTATGAGTGTCTTCGCCAGCTCTTGCATCCTCTGATAGGTTAGTTCGTGCTCCTGCAGTAGTCTCTGACGCACATGTGACAAATCGATATTTAAATTTGCGATAAAAATATCTTTAATTAGAGATTCCCTTAGCGTGCCAAATTCACATTCTCTGCTTTTATTTTCCAAATCTGTGAGGAAATCGTCGATGCTTTCGGATTTTTCTTGTCGACGTGTGAAGAATAGGTATCGACACATCGTGATGTTTCTCCTCGGCTCGAAATATTGGTCAAATCTTGCCCTCACCTCATTGAGCGTGGTCCCTTCGATGCTAACGTTAAATGAGTTGAAAATAGTTAGTCCACGTTCTCCAATCGCGTGCAACAAAATGGCTATTTTCCGCTTCTCGGGTGATTTATCCAGGCCTGTGGCCAACAGATATAGATCTAATTGTTGCCACCATCGTTTCCATGTCGCCGCGTTGTTATTCGTCGTATCCGACGATATTTTGAGTTCTCTGACCTGGGTTGTGTGACGAGGTTCAAGATGGCTGTCGGTCGCGCTTGTAGTCGACATTTTTTTCTTTTTCGTCGGCGATCTCGGTGGATTCTTTCAGACTCGATTCACTTATTTTTGACTGACACCATGTAGAAATAAGACTCGGTAAGACTTCAGACTAGTTTAATGGTAGACACGTTGCAGACACAGAGATTAGTGGTGTCCTGGTCAAGGCAGATAAAGACAAGGGCCGTTGACAGATGACACACAGATATATATACATTATGTAGGGATGACCATAATATTAACTTACTAAATAGTGATGTTACAACATAAACAACAAATTTATATGATAGCGCTTTCTTGAATTAGTCACATATAATGGGCCAGTTACAATGCTTTTGCCATCTAATCCATAAATATTAATACTTATGTCGGGATTATTTTTTTCAAAATGTCTAATATCGGTGTTTGTTGGTGGAAACATCATACCATCAATATTCAGCACCGTAGAGTAATGCGGATATGAAATAGTTCTACAAACATTGCTCTTTTGTGGAAATAATGCTGCTACAACACTCCATAGGAAACAGTGATTATCTTGGTTTTGTATATTAATACAACTTTTGGAACGTTTCACTACATTTGGCAACTCTATGTAAGAACCACCTCTCAAAGGATTGTATTTATTAATATTAATTTTTAGATGATTCATAAAAAGGTAAGTCCAGCCAGACTCACGGTGCTGAAATTCAGACAGTATTCTTACAAAAGTATGCATAACATTTAAGTATAATTCTTTTATATCGGTACTGTAAAATATTGATTCATACTTTGTATTAAATGATTTCAGCTCTTGCTCACCAGACGTTGGTAGAACAAAGTAAGCGAAAAGCTCAAAGTTCACTTTAATACAGCTATTTTTCACAAGACAAACTCTCAATAAATTCATAACATGTTCTTGATAATCCATTAGGAATGCCTCTGGCGTCAGATATTCCTCTGATGGATTAAGTCCGTAAGTAATTATTCTATTTTTAAATGCTGTCGCAATGATATCGATATTCTTAAATTCAGATTTCAATATGCTATTCAATTTATGTAAGTTCGTTCTCAAGTGATATTGATATTCGATTTTAGGTATCTCAATATTACAGTAATCACATTTCAATAAATTATCATCAGATCCGGTAATAGAAGTTCGTGTAACTGTAAAAAAAAAAAAAAACAACATAAACTTTAGAAAACGTATCTATTTATTCGAAATTATACTTAGAGATACAAGAATGAATATGAGGGTAAATACGAGTAACTTAGAGATACGAGAATGAATATGAGAGTAAATACGAGTAAAGAAAAAAAAAAACATAAGTAGTTATTACGTTAATTGAAGTACCTACAAAAAAGCTAGTAACACGATAATTCATAAGTAGGTACTTATTTCATAAAAAAAAGTAAAAAACTAAAACCCGACTACGACAAAAAAAAACGACGCTGAAAAAGTATGAAACAAGATTTTCAGGATATAACAAAAAGAAAAGCCGTAGTCACACGGTATTAAAGTGTTTAGGTTGGTACCTATAACGTGTGACTACGGCTTTTCTTTTTGTTATATCCTGAAAATCTTGTTTCATACTTTTTCAGCGTCGTTTTTTTTTGTCGTAGTCGGGTTTTAGTTTTTTACTTTTTTTTATTTAAACAATTTTGGTGTTAAATTTTTTTTTTACTCTTGACTTTTTGTCCGCTAGAGGGCGTGATTTTAAATTTGAGCAATATTTTGGAAATGTACAAGTGAGGCCCTTTCAAATGATACCAAACACGGCGTATTTATCTCCATTTTAATTTTTTAAGCCTTACTTTTTGTCCGCTAGAGGGCGCCAAATCGCTTTATGTGAGATGTCACGTAGCCTTTGTTCAGCGGAAAATTAAGACGGTTCTAACGATACCTCATATGTCGAGTTCCGATAAGTAGATTAGAAGCTATGAGGGAACAGATGAAGATACACACATACATACATACAAACATACATACATACATAGCCAGTCAAAATCATAACCCTCCTTTGGCTTTGCCGTAGTCGGGTAAAAATAGGTAATGAATAATAATTACTAACAAAGTTGACAGGACAACCTTTAAATTCTTTTCTAGTGGCAGTTATACAATTACTGAGGTGTTGCCACGAGTCCGTGTTCTCATCTGTTCTATTTTTACCCGACTACGGCAAAGCCAAAGGAGGGTTATGATTTTGACTGGCTATGTATGTATGTATGTATGTATGTATGTATGTATGTTTGTATGTATGTATGTGTGTATCTTCATCTGTTCCCTCATAGCTTCTAATCTACTTATCGGAACTAGACATATGAGGTATCGTTAGAACCGTCTTAATTTTCCGCTGAACATAGGCTACGTGACGTGTCACAAAAAGCGATTTGGCGCCCTCTAGCGGTCAAAAAGTAAGGCTTAAAAAATAAAAATGGAGATAAACACGCCGTGTTTGGTATCATTTAAAAGGGCCTCACTTGTACATTTCCAAAATATTGCTCAAATTTAAAATAACGCCCTCTAGCGGACAAAAAGTCAAAAGTAAAAAAAAAATATTTAACACCAAAATTGTTTAAATAAAAAAAAGTAAAAAACTAAAACCCGACTACGACAAAAAAAGCCCTCTAGCGGTCAAAAAGTAAGGCTTAAAAAATAAAAATGGAGATAAACACGCCGTGTTTGGTATCATTTAAAAGGGCCTCACTTGTACATTTCCAAAATATTCATCATTTTCATCATTTCAGCCAAAAGACGTCCACTGCTGGACGTAGGCCTCCCCCAGGCATTTTTGGGGGGGTTTGCCATAATCGCCACGCTTGGCAGGCGGGTTGGCGATCGCAGTATGGTTGTTACAAAGACACAGAGAACGCTGCTGCCCATTCTCTGGTAAGTCCCTTAGTCGCCTCTTACGACACCCACGGGAAGATATGGGATGGTGCTATTCTTTACGTCCGACACCACACGGAACGTTGCTCCAAAATATTGCTCAAATTTAAAATAACGCCCTCTAGCGGACAAAAAGTCAAGAGTAAAAAAAAATATTTAACACCAAAATTGTTTAAATAAAAAAAAGTAAAAAACTAAAACCCGACTACGACAAAAAAAAAACGACGCTGAAAAAGTATAAAACAAGATTTTCAGGATAGAACAAAAAGAAAAGCCGTAGTCACACGTTATAGGTACCAATCTAAACACTTTAATACCGTGTGACTACGGCTTTTCTTTTTGTTCTATCCTGAAAATCTTGTTTTATACTTTTTCAGCGTCGTTTTTTTTTTGTCGTAGTCGGGTTTTAGTTTTTTACTTTTTTTTGAAGTCAAACGTTTGGCGAGAGTGTCCATTGGCAACTCTTCGGCTCATGTATGACTGTAACGGATGAATTGGTTTACCCGCGATTGGTTGATCCTGGGCATCATCGTCGCTATCAGTACCGAAGATGTCACGGACCGTGGCTTTCTTCACGGCGATAGGCTTGATGACAGGTTTCTTGGTTTGACTCGGCCTTGATGTACTAGGTACGGCCCCCGACGATGATTTTTTCTTTTTTGGCTTGTGTTTTTCTGGCTCACGTGGCTGCTGAAGTTCGTCATCTGACAGGAACAACGATTCTGAATTTCCATGACGTGGCCTGTAATTCAAAAAACACATAATTATGTTTTCTTTCATTTTTAAATTTAATAGATTATAAATACTAAGTTTACGGTGCATTATCAGATCTAGGTAGGTATATCTACTCCAAATGTGAATAACGTTTAAAAAATGGAAGATACATAATGTAAAAACATTTTTGGAATAAAAACTTTCATTACAACTGAACACTTATTAAGATAAAATGAAATACAAACAAAAAAAAAATATGTAATTGATTGGTTCACTGAATAAAGTTTGATGTAGCAACTGCAGGATATAAGCTACTGAATTAATAGATGATTAATTAATGAATACATTCTACTATTTAAAAAACTGAAAACAAAAACAACTAGATCACATACTAAAGTAAATTATTATTAATACAAACTTACATTTTGACTGGACTCTCCCTTGATGTACTGGGTGCGGCCAACGATGAGGATTTTCTCTTTTTCGTTTTTCTCAATTCAGGTTCAGGCTCACGGGTCTGCTGAAGTTCATCGTCCGACGAGGACGATGATTCGGCATTTCTATGATGTGACCTGAAATTCAAACACATAATTATGTTTTTCATTTTAAAAGATACATAAGTAAAAAACAATTTTAAATAAAAACTCATTGCAACTGAACACTTATTAAGACAAAATTATATTGTTTCCCTGAATAAGCTCTACACAAGCAACTGCTAGATATGATCTACTAAATGAATAGATGAATAATGAATGACTAGATGCCTAATGAATGAATAAATGCTACTATTTAAAACCAGAACAAAATAAAAACAATTAGATTTTGAAGCTATTAAAATATTAATATTAATAGTACAACTTACATTTTTTTTGTGGTGTTCCTGGTTCTTGATGGCAGCTCGGGGAAAATAGCAGTGATGTTCCAGATGCCCACGTCCCGATTTATATACCAGTAAATCCCACGTCATTTAATCCATAAATGGACAGTAAGTTTTTGACTAAAAATCCTGAGTCAAATCTACGCCCAAATAAGAAAAGCGCTTACATAGCACCATCATAATTAAGTTTAACTTTCGATCTTAAATACATGCAGCTAAGATTTCAACCTAATACATTTTAAGTACAATACTAGTTTTATGCTCTGAATTTGCTTATGATTAAATATCACGATAAATGTATGAGAACACCTTCAACGAACAAACATACATTTAGATCTTTGATATTAGTATTGATTTGATGTAAACAAAGCAATGCAGGCGCCGATCCGTCGCAGCGTCCTATTTTCATCAGTCGATTTGCTATTTTGTTTTGATCCGTCTCCATATAAAGAATTACAACTTTGCAAATTCACTAACAATGACATACTACTAACATACGATGACTTTGCCTGCTGTATCTTCTCAAATAAAATGTATGAAAAGATTATAGCGAACAAACGTACAGTAGTACTTATTTTATCAATATATACTTACGATAAACAATTGAATGTTTGGCGCCGTGATGTCTGGGGTTTCAATTTCACCATACCATTTTTGTCTTTGATACCAACATCTAACAAAAAACGTATGACTTTTAAACTCTATTGATTAAAAATTAAATTGTATATAAATAATAAATAAAATAAAATAATAAATAAAATGTGTTTATTTCAGACTAGGTAATGTCCATAAATTTTGTTAGTTACAACTTAATTAAACTTAGGACTATGTTAGTAGCAATGTAGTATGTACTATAGGTGGTCCTGATTCATAATAATTAGAATAAAAAAATAGGTAAATTGATTTAAAATAAATTGAATTGAATTGAGAAATCATGTCAAGTTAAATTGATAATAAAATATAGAATAAAAAATAAATAACCAGAATAACTAATAAATTAATTAACCACTACCTACATTCATGAAAAGACGTGCAGCCTAATGAACCTTCCCACAACTGGCGATACTGGTCTATCAGCAATCATCCTCAGGATTCCGTTGCCACTACCCCGCATTCTGCGAATTAGTGAGGCTGACTTTTTGCGCATTATGGCATAAAAGTCATCCACCCTCGCATCGGCAAACATGCCCGAAGCACTACAAAAACGAGGTAGCCGCACCAGAATCCTGAAGGCGTTGTTATATTGAACTCTGAGAGCATTGTAGGCCCGTTGCGTGTAGTTGGTCCATAGGGCGCTGGTGTAAAAGCTCTGGCAGTAGGCTCTAAACAATGTTACCTTTACCTGTGCTGTACACCGCGCAAACCTATGCACCAACATATTAGCTCGCACCGACAATGCTCTCCGTTCTCTCTCAATATCCGTGTCATCGTGTAGGGTTTCGGTCACAACATGCCCTAGATACCTAAACTGAGAGACACGACTCAACGATACTCCGTTAAGATACACAGGTGGTACATGTTCAGGTTGTTTAATCTTACCTCTGATAAGCATATACTCACTCTTTCTATCGTTGTATTTTAAACCGTGACTCTCAGCATAAGCTTCACACAAACCGAGCAGTTTCCTTAGGCCCCCGACAGATGGACTCAGCAACACCATATCGTCCGCGTAACTAATATTATTGACGCACACGTTATCTATGTGACAACCGACATGGCTGTTGCTGAGTTCATCAATCAGCTGATTGACATAGAGATTAAAAAGCCTTGGAGAGGTCAGCCCCCCTGCCTAACTCCGCACTCAAGTTTATATTCATCAGAATATGCGTTCCCCCACTTGACAACGTTCTTCTGTTGGTTATACCAGAACGAGAATATGTTAATGAGTTCAGTAGGGGCCCCGACCTCCCCAAGCTTAGACCAGAGTCTATTATAATCGACTAGGTCGAAAGCCTTCGACAGGTCCAGAAAGCAAGCATAGATGGGTGTTTTACGATCAACATAATAGGAAACTGTATGTTTTAGAGTCAAGATCGCACTTTCCGTTGACAAATTCTCACGAAATCCAAACTGAGCATCATGAAGCTTGACATACTTGCTGAGCTGAGCATCTAGAAGACCATCGAAAACCTTCGCCATCACAGTAGCCAGGGAGATAGGTCTATAGTTACATTTATCTGTCAGATCACCCGTGCGATTTTTTGCTATAGGCACAACAATAGTTTTCGTCATCTTAGGTGGTAAGTACGAGTGACGTATGCAGAAAGTAAATAGCATTGCCAACACTCTAAACAAATGAGTACCTGCGTGCTGCAGGTGCTCAATGCTGAGCCCGTCACTGCCCGGAGATTTACCACATTTCATGTTACCTATAATACGTTTAACATCCTGAGCAGAAAACCCAATTGGGTTCTCACAGTCAGCCAGGGACTCAACCTTGGGCACCACAACACTGCTGGTAAGAGGAGCCTCAACTTTAAAATGGTTTTTAAAAATGTTGGCTATACCTTCAGACTCACTACAACCGTCCACACTCACTGGTAAACTTACCCTACCACTCATCCTCTTAGTACATTTCCAGAAAGCTCTAAAATCTTTAGCTGTAACGTGGGAGGCTAATACGTCCATTTTAAGTTGGTCTTGGTGATTTTGACAATACTTCAGTCTAGATTTGAATATTTTACGCTTAAGATACATCTCATCATGAACAGGCCCACATTCCGGCTTACCATGTACTAAATACCTTTGGTATGCCTCCCTGGCCTGTTTATGCGCCTCTTTGACATGTTTATTCCACCCCACAACCGTTTTGCCCTTTTTGAGCTTTCTTCCCCTTTTGCTTTGCACAGAAGCTTCACATAAAATGTTTACAATGTCATCGTATAAATTGTCAATAATATATCTATGTCCAAAATTACTACACATACTGTCAGAACAACCACAAAATTCACTCGGAAAGTCAAGGTCTTTTAGCCTATTATTACAAATGTCAGAAAAACTTCTTATCTCGCTACTGTCCCTCTCACCCCACACAATATCATTAGACACCCAATTATCCATTATATACTTAGTTTTAATTACGTCAAGATTACAATTAACAATTAAAGGTAAATGGTCCGACCAGTACGTTCCATAGTCAACATGAATGCTAGTTACGGTTTGCCAGGCTGATTCCGTGACTAAACAGTGATCCAACCAGCGCTTACAATGATGTGCATCACTATAGAACGTATGGGTATCTGACAATCTACCAAGCTTATCTATGTCAGCGCAAATCCATTTATTATCATTACAAAATTCCAGTAATTCGTCATAAAAAGGAGCAGACGGATGCGCATTAAAATCGCCCAGAATAAATACCGATTCCACGTTATTTTGTTCCACAATAGCACTAATTTCCCCCAGACAATTTGTAAACAAAGGTAGGTTGTCAGACTGGTCGGTAGGCATGTACACACAAATAAATACAACTTCACGATTGGTACCTGTATCCGCTCTAATTGCCGTAATACGATCACTTTCACTATGCACAACTGTCACCTTAGTAAACACACTTTTACGCCACAGAATAGCGACGCCACCAAACGGTCTGCCTCGCCGCACACCGGATGATAAGTCAATCGCCGACTTTCCGGTATAACTAAAGTCATCATCGATGTTTCCGAGGAAGGGCAGGTCTTGCGCCACTAGCCAGGTCTCCTGAAGTGCTACCAGGTCCGCACGCTTACACAGTGACCGCACACATTCCACACTCCTTTTCACATTTTATATAAATGAAAAAAAAAACTTAAAATCTATCATTCAACTTCTGCACCTGAGGCCTGACTGGGTAGAACTTTATTATCACGTAATGTCGGTAAGTTTTAATAATATTTTTTTAAACACTATTAAATTATCCAACAAAATACTATCACCATTAGCAGGTAATCATTATTTAGTATAGGTATCTGGTACACCAGTCAGTATTTATTTGTACCTACATAACGCTTTGTTTCAAACATAATAGGTATATTTTTATTGATTTGAGACTTATTTAATAGCAGTTGATTTTTCTTTTTTTCAGGACACGGAAGATCTTTTCAATTTTGTACCTATGAATCAACCAGCAGTTCAACAAACACCTGGACAGAAAACGCTGGGTCTTGCTCGTAAGAGACCAAAATCAAATGAAACGTTTTTTCACTAAATAAAGAAACCTGTCACTCGCGGAGCAAAAATAATCAAGATTGAAATTTACGATGCAGACAATTTTCCAAAATCCGAACAGCCAATGTGTAATTGTGAAGCTGATGTGTGAACACACACATCAGCTTCACAATTACACATGCACAGCATGCACAGCATGTTGTAAAAACCATATTGTTTGATGACATATATTCCAGTACAAGAGAATTAATAGCCAAAATTCAGGATGACATCGAACCAAAAGCATAGATTGAATAAATAGTTTTATATTCTGACTTGGCTTAGACTTAGTTTAGATTGCGAATAAATAGTTATAACGTAGGTACCTACCTACTTATTGTTAAGTGTTAATTGATTCATGTGTTTGAATACATGAAATTATATTATTTGTGGTTTTCCTGGATGAATGATACCTTATCTGAATATATTGAAATGTAATAGTTAGTAGTTTGTATTTGAATAAACGGAATAATATCATTTTAAATAGTTTTTTATTTGAATATATGAATGGCGTTTTTATTGAATAGATGAAGGGGGTTTGAATAGATGAATGGGTTTTTTATTGAATAGATAAATTGGGGTTTGAATAGATGAATGGAGTTTTTATTGAATAGATAAATGGGGGTTTCTAGATCTCCTCTGATCTAGAAACCCCATTTATCACCTACTCTTGGCCAGTTTTTGTTGGATAATCAATTTGGTCGGATCATCAATTTGAGTTTAGACAAGAACACGGCACTATAGAACAGGTTCACAGAATCGTTGACCAAATAAGGAAGACACTAGAGAAAAAGGGATATTGCTCAGCAGCCTTCCTAGACATACAGCAAGCGTTTGATAAGGTATGGCACAAAGGACTGCTATGTAAAATTAAGATCCTGCTACCACACCCATTTTTTCATCTGTTAAAATCCTACTTGGCAGAAAGAATATTCCAAGTGAAGGATGGGGAGTACACAACAAAGTTTCACGACATAAAGGCGAGTGTGCCCCAAGGTTCGGTACTTGGCAAGTAGTAGCGACTGTAATGAAGCTTCACAAAACCTTCAACGTGGACTGAACCAGATTGAGGAATGGTTAATTAAATGGCGAATTAAAGCTAATGCCTCCAAATCAACCCAGATCACATTTGCTCTCCGTCCTGGAGACTGTCCACCTGTACAACTAGGCGATACTACTCTTCCACACAATGAATCCGTTAAGTACCTTGGCATGCACCTGGACCGAAGGCTTACCTGGAAAAAGCATCTGCAAACAAAAAGAGATCAATTGAACCAGAGACACAGAGGGTTGCAGTGGCTACTAGGAAGAAACTCAGTGCTGAGCACAGACAACAAACTGCTGATCTACAAGGTTGTCTTGAATCCTATCTGGATTTATGGAATCCAACTATGGGGATCGGCGTGCAACTCAAACATTGCTATAATTCAAAGAGCCCAAAATGTTATACTAAGAAATCTCTCTAATGCGCCGTGGTTTCTAAGAACGTGTGAACTCCATGACGAGCTAAGGCTTAAAACAGTTACCGAAGAGATAAAGGCATATTCTGCTAATTACAAAGAAAGATTAGCAAATCACCCGAATCCTCTAGCGACCGAATTGCTGACAATCAACCACCCAAAGAGGCTCAAACGTAATCACATAATCGAGTTAGACTCTAAATAAAAAGGGAAGAAAAGTCAATGGACGGCTCCTCCCCCAGGACCAGACGCCAGCACACCTGCTCAAAGTTCAAGGACTGATCGCAGATTTGAAACTGGAAAAAAAAAAAAAGTTTCAATGGCCCGTTGAAGAAATTGTATAATTTTTTATAGCACACCGTTTTGGTACGGAACCCTTCATGTGCGAGTCCGACTCGCACTTGGCCAGTTTATTTCTATATTGTTCTCAGGGTTCCATCCATAATTTTAATCTTAACTATTAAATAAAACACCAAGTCTTCTTAAGGACCTGTAGGCGCAAAAAGGCCACTTTAATATGAAGCAAAGAGGCAAGCTCTGGTTCCAAGCATAAACAGCCACGTGTAATAATTTGCGAACCACACAGACTGCGACCGCTGTCTGCCTTGCAAGTCAATGGTTGGATCCAAACACATGGTAGTATGATGTACCCAAAGTAAGTGTAACACTAACTTAACAACTTAAAAGAATCTTGGCAAGAGCCATATAACGAAGGTAGCTCAACTATTTCGGGTACATTGTTGTCAGAGTCCAAGTTCGGCATGGCAGAGGTACGAAATAGTAGTCTCAACACTGATTACAACCGCCTATTTATTTACTTCCGATAACAAATTAACAAAATCTCAAACGATCAAGCCGATGGAAATGGATTAAAGTACGGAAACGCGGTAAGTTCGATACAGGCGGGCAGAACAACCGTTCGCGCTCGTGTTTCACCAAAAAGTAACATCCGTTAAGTCAAATGCCTCTAATGTCAACGACAACCGACCACTGTCAACTGACAGCTGTCATCTGTCAACCGAAAACTGTCAAACCAGATCTACCACGCTCTGTATCGACCTCATCCAAGCTCACTGCTTGACGTTTCCGACAAACGATGAAAGATGGCGTTATTCTAAATTGTCAACTCTAAATATTGTGCCTCGGTGTTGAATCTGCGACACGGCCATCTTGACATTTCACACGTCCTCGTGTGAGGCATCTGCAACAAGAATTCACGGAAAGTAAATCGTCCCTTACTCGGCCTCCCTGACCAAGACGTCGGAGTATTAACACACACACACAATTCAAAACAAAATTTTGTTCTGATCCATATTCTCATCAAATCTCATAAAGAAAATCTCAACATTGAAATCAACATTTTTCAAGAATCATCAACTTTCGACCAAATCTAGTATCCGATCAAATCCAGTATGCAATGCTCTGCTCGGTACCCAGCTTCGTCACATACAACACACACAGCTTTCAACAGGCAACCATGGGACCTCCATTCGGTACCCAACCTCAACACATCTCATTGCCTCCATCCGGCAACCATGGGACCTCCATCCGGTACCCAACATCAACTCAACTCAACACATTGCCTTTATTTAGCACCTTTAGCCACATTGCCAATGTTGCCATGCTGGACGTTGGTCACAGTCACAGCCCTCAAGTTAACACTTACACGCGTGCAGCAATGAACAGCATTGCAATGTATGCAATCTGAGTCCCTTGCATACTACATTTGCATCTTTTACCTCTCACTTAAGGTCTGACCCCTTCATCATCACCCGATCTCGTTTTGTCAGTGTCTATCGTGTCAAAGTCAAATTTACAGTCAGCAATTGCGTTACATGTCTCAATTGACCGTATTTTCTCAAATCGTATCTCATTTGATGACATTATGAACCGAAACTAATCGCAAATAATTGTCGGGTAAAACGTGAAATAGAATTTCTAAAACAATTCCATCGGTCTCAACAGAAGTCAAAATTTGTACAGTTAACCTTACAAAAGTCTGCCCAATACCTGTCGTTCGGCCATTCCTGGCCCAAGTGGGTGGGGAATACAAGGTATTCTGATCAAAATCATTACAGGTTCTAATGAAATCAAAATAAACTCTTTCTCTCAAAGCTGACATGTCGAACAACACCCATACTCATTCAAATAATAGGAAACTCATTAAAATATTGCAGTGCTCATACTCTGAAATCCATCCGGTCTTCATCATCACACTTATAACCTCCATCCGGTTATAAGCATCAAAACAATCGACCTCCATCCGGTCTTCAACACGTAACCTCTATCCGGTTACTAACACAACAGGCAACCTCTATCCAGTCACCTACACATGTAACCTCCATCCGGTTACATACACAACAGGCAATCTCTATCCGGTCACCTCCACATGTAACCTCCATCCGGTTACATACACTGATACACAATAGGCAACCTCTATCCGGTCACCTCCACATGTAACCTCCATCCGGTTACATGCACAACACCATCAAGATAATCATTTCGAGCCTTTATCAAAATAATTTTTAACGTAGGGTTGTTCAACATGTTACTTTATTTTTCCTATAACGTTACAGGTTATAAGAAAACTCTTACTATGCTAGGAACTTTAAATGTTAAGTTGACCACTTAGTATTCAACTAGTCTTGTTGTAATATGGGATCTAGAAATCACTAGAAAACAAAGATGAATATGCTGTCAATAGATTAATTAATTGGGAACGAAATTCTAACGGAACATCTGTATCACCTGTATTGAAATCAATTTGAAAATTAGAAGCATATTTGAGCTTATTTGAAACATCACAACATAACCAACGACCTTTTCAAGACACAAAGAACACTATCACATCTCATACTAACGTTAAATCCTTGTTGTAAAATCTCAAGGCCAATAAATCATTTTTTCATTACTCATACTCTGAAAGTAGGTCATGACATGCCTGCGGAGCGGGTTGAAAGTACTACTTTTCAGCCCTAGGGAGAATCGCTTTCTACTGACAGCTGTCAAATTATTTGATGTAATTGGGAGCAAGCCTATTGCCATTAACCAATGTAATTAGGAGCAAGCCTATTGCCACCAACTGATGTGATTAGGTGCAAGCCTATTGCCATCAATAAATGTAATTAAGAGCAAGCCTATTGCCATCAACCGAAGTAATTGGGGGCAAGCCTATTGCCATCCACCGATTTAGGTAATTGGGAGCAAGCCTATTGCCATCAACCAATTTAATTTAATTAGGAGCAAGCCTATTGCCATTAACCAATCTAATTAGGAGCAAGCCTATTGCCATCAACCGATGTAATTAGGAGAGCGCCTATTGCCATTAACCAATCTAATTAGGAGCAAGCCTATTGCCTCCAACCGATGTAATTAGGAGCAAGCCTATTGCCATTCACCGATTAGATTTAACCGATTTTAAGTGTTTCTCCTAAGTTTACTTTTTATTTTTTTTTGTCAATTTGTTTTTTTTTTCTTCTTTCTTTCGATTTAGGTAGGTAATTGGGCGCAAGCCTATTCCCATCAACTTTCCTTGTATTCGTAATGAAAAGCACAGTGTTTACCTCGGGTTAAAGACTTATTTAGTCCCTCGAACTATTAGCGCCCTCGCTGCGCTCAGGCGCCAAACCCCGTCTCGAGGACTAAATAAGTTACTTTCACCCCTAAGGTAACAATGTACTATTAAAACAACTATCTGGTACAACATAAAACAAAATTTTTAATCGTAAATCACAACCTCAGAAAATATTTGTAAGGTACAGACTAACATGACCCATCCCGGGGTCAATTTACAATGTTGTTTAAAAACACGCTTGCCACTGAACTGTGACGAAACATTATTTTTAATCAGAGAGCATTCGGCACCAGAAACATAATAAAATGGGTACGACTCACCAGATTCATCGTCATACTGCTGGGATTGCTCACATAGCAAACTTCAACGCGTCGCTCGCTATGTGCCACTGCTGCAGGCACTACCCCGCAGCTGCTTGGTCCGCCACTCCGCCTGCCGCGCTGCCGCACCGCGCTGTTGCTTGCCTCCTTAATATTCTTCCCAGGGTAGTTGCATGCGTGACATTTGGGTCCAGTGTATGGCTCATTAAGGCGGTTCCTCTTCGCATCAGGGTCTTCACGATCGTCATCACCCTACGGGGCGCTCCAGACTATAAACAGCTCCTTAAAATCGCTCCATTTCATCCCAGGACAAGATATGGTCGACAGCCGTGACGAAACTTCTCCCATGAGTCTCGTGGAATTCGCTGCGTCCCCTGTAGGCGTGCCACAGCGCTGGTTGCACGGAGCTGCTGTCTTCACAGCACCCTGGCGGTCCATCCCCACCAGGTGAGACCCCGGTTACCCGGAGAAGGCCCAGCGGAGGACGACCAGCGACGGAGGTGCCGACTTACGACGCACCTACAGTGAATGTGTGACTCCCGTCCGTCCCATGAGTGCGCGGTTCAAAGCAATTATCAACGATGCACCTTGACTATTCAGATCGATAACACACATGTCGGCTGTTGCCAACCAGACACGCGGGACAATATTCCGTTTTTCAGGGTCAAAATGCGGTAAGCGAATATCCGTACTCGTAAAAGGTGATTTCATTGCTTGCACAATAGTCATAAAGTTTTTGTTTAGCTGCCCGAACAGAAAACACCACATTTCCGTTTCTATTTCATCACTTTCAGGCGCACGCGCATTGTCTTTACAATTTTCCGGCCTAGCACTGTCACTTACACTATGTAGGCGTTAGAGTTACATAGATAGATAGATAGAATACTCTTTATTATTTACACCAAATTACAAAAAAAAAAAACAATAGTAAAACATTTTACAAGGGGTGACACAATGGTCGGTCTTATCGCTTAAAGCGATCTTTTAAAGACAACCTTTGGATGGATATATGGAAGAAGGAGAAACAATACTGCAGGTAGCCTGTGGTGTACCATTTACATAATTATATACAATAAATACATACATATACATACATAAACACATATTACACTTATATAAATTACACTTATACATACCACTTCTGATAACGAAGGTAGCTCAACTATTTCGGGTACATTGTTGTCAGAGTCCAAGTTCGGCATGGCAGAGGTACGAAATAGTAGTCTCAACTATAACCAGACCTCAGAAGGGAATCATAGAATTGAAACAACGGATAAATCAACGCAATAATAATGTTTATTATAATTTATTCAGCCTAGATCAGTACATAATATAATTCACAATCACATCATTTTACTAACCTTAGAAGTTGTCACTCCGGTGCCTCGTTCAAGACTGACTCATGTCGGGAACTTGATAACTGACAATTCACTTCAATGTCAAAATGATTTTATAACTGACAGTGACACTTTCAAATATTTAAAAATGACATAAACGTCACTCGACTATAGCAAGCCCATCTATGGACTGTTAACTATAATATCAATCTACCCACGCATAGATAAGTCTTGTTACAGTCGGCCATCCTTCAAGAACGAGTCCCTTCGTTCCTAAATATTGTATAAGAATAGATTTGATCAGTATCTTCTATCTATCAAACAATTTTCAATCATTAACAATTATAAAAAAATAACTTTTACATATAATAAGATGTATAACAGGAATAATAAAGAAATAAAAATAATCAGTCTTAATTCTAGATCATCATTATCATCTATTTTATAGCTTGAGTGCTGTGAAAGCTACTTCCTTCACTCTCACAACACTTCAGCCGCAATGTTTTGAACTATTCAAGGGCGACGAGTTCATACGCCAATCCTGCCCAGTTCAAACATTCTCACTCAACTTATCGTCATGTCTATTGCCGAGCGAAGTGAGGCTACTTCCTTCACCATCACTCCGTCATCGGCAGCGGTACTTTGAGCCAATCCTGGGCGGCGAATCCAACGCCTAATCCTGTCCGACTCAAACACCCTCACTTATCCCTAAGCGACTGGCAAGTTCATATGCCAGACGCCATATCACATCATATCTATTGCCGAGCGAAGTGAGGCTACTTCCTTCACCATCACTCCGTCATCGGCAGCGGTACTTTGAGCCAATCCTGGGCGGCGAATCCAACGCCTAATCCTGCCCGACTCAAACACCCTCACTTATCCCTAAGCGACTGGCAAGTTCATATGCCAGACGCCATATCACATCATATCTATTGCCGAGCGAAGTGAGGCTACTTCCTTCACCATCACTCCGTCATCGGCAGCGGTACTTTGAGCCAATCCTGGGCGGCGAATCCAACGCCTAATCCTGCCCGACTCAAACACCCTCACTTATCCCTAAGCGACTGGCAAGTTCATATGCCAGACGCTATCAAACATCATGTAATCATCATATAATCATCGCAAATCACAATTAGACTAAATATCAATTAAATAAATCAAGTAACTCGTAAACTCATCATTGACATCTAATTAACAATATTAGCGATTGGCAAGTTCATATGCCAGACGCCATCAAACATCATGTAATCATCATAATATAATCATCGCAAATCACAAATAAACTAAATATCAATTAAATAAATCAAGTAACTCATAAACTCATCATTGACATCTAATTAACAATATTAGCGATTGGCAAGTTCATATGGCAGACGCCATCTAACATCATGTTGTCATCATATTATTATAATCATCACAAATCATAAATTGTACTAAATATCAATTCACTAAATCAAGTACTTAACTCATAAGTTCATCATTTACATCTAATCAACAATATTAGCGACTGGCAAGTTCATATGCCAGACGCCATCTAGCATCATGTAATCATCATTATAATCATCGCAAATCATAAATTATACTGAAAATCAATTCAAAAAATCAAGTAACTCATAAGTTCACCATTCACATCTAATCAACAATATAGTCCAGTAGTTATTCTGAATACATGTAAGTCTAAATTCTCCGATCCAACAACTGAGTGTAATGGCAGTCTTAAGTACTTATTTATGAATATCTGACTGTTTAACAACTTTCGGTATTGACCAAATTAACGTAGCAACGTCGGCTGTCATGATGCCAAATAACATTGATGTATGACGACGTTGTTGTTGAATTAATCATCTGCCTAGCCTTTTTTAAATTGTGCTGGGGTCGGCTTCCAGTCTAACTGGATGCAGCTGAATACCAGTATTTTACATATAGCGACTGCCTGTCTGCCTGCACAACCCAGTCATTACTGGGTAATGCGATACCTTTCGGTAAGACTGGTTGGCAGACTTTCAGGTCACTGACTACCTGTAACGACTGCCAAAGATCTATATATTGCAGCCGGGACCAGCCAGTGCTTTCCAAGGCACGGAGGAAACGTGGTATGTAATGGGTAGGTTACCCATCCACGAAGCAACCTAGGCAAGCGTGGCCTAACCTCGAGATCGACCCGAGTGGCAGTTATAATTAAGCCACGAGCTCCTACATATTTGTTTAATTAATAATCATCGTAAATTAATATCTTGAAAACAAAGGTTCTTATTTCAATTATACCTAATTTGCAATTTTATTATTCTAATGATATTTTATGGACCAAAGTATTTTTTTTTTAAGTAGCTTTTATTGCGACTTAAAAACTTGGTTGTCTAACCATAGATAGTTGTGGTGGTACTATTTGCATAGTTGAGTCAAGTAAAAATACTCTAAATAAAGATTGTACTCTAAATTGTCAATAAATTAATTACTAATATTAAATGATACTTTTAATGTTTCCTAGATTTTATCTCGCAATTTTGATATCAAATTATATTCTATTTTTTTTTTTTTTTCCGATAGGTTATTATTCAACAAATAAATACATACTAGATTGCTAAATTATATTATCTAATGAAATTTTAAAATAATACTTAGTATTGGATTCAACCCAACATTTAGAACTAATATACGACATTCAGATTTATGAACTTCATATTTCCCAGGTAAGAGGTAGAACCTACTCATGACTCGCGCAGCCCCTAACCGATCCGCCTACATATATATCTCCTTACGAGCAACGTTTGTCCTTACAGGGACTGATATGATCTCAACAATGTCTACATCACAAGTTGTATAGAGACTGATGTTATTTAGAATAGTGATCTAGTTCAAATATTACATCTGTTGGAGTTTTAATAATCTAAAATGATTTTCGGCAAAACTATGTCCAAGCTACACGTCATAATTAACTAAGTGGTCATCCACTTTAAGCACTTCGACATCCTTTTCCGAATTGCCTTGTATATCACTCACTAAAGTACACCCTAGCGGTAAGTATGGTATATTCTTTAGTCCTCTCAATATGGGCCATTAACGCCTTTCCAGTTAAATCCTAATCTTAAAACACTATTTTCACGAATTAATGTTGCTTGAAAACCTAAATACTGTAGCGATTCCGATAATATTTGTCATAACCTTGTATTTATAGTCGTTACATATTTTCAGTGAAGGAAATCTACAGGACCTCCTTATTCTTTGGAGATTTTTTTTTTGACCCTTTAATCTAGGACAGTGGGAACTGTCATGTCCCATAAACTGACAGTTAGTACACTTGATGATCGGGGCACTTAAAGCTGGGGTGACCGATACCCTGACAGTTAAAGCACTTCATTTGCCCTTTCGCGCCACTATTTTTGCTTGACGCCGTGTTATCTATATTCTTTACCGGACTATAACCTACCGATGTACTGCTAGGACGCTTGTCCTTACTAAAACCTTTATTAGAGTCCGACTAATTTCTGCTGTGATACTTAATGGTCTTAAAAAAAATCAAGTACATCTTCTGGTTTATCGAATTTGGCTGCTTCACCTACACCTACACGAACTCCCCTGTCGTCTACCCCATAAAATAAACAATCCACTGCTTGCTTTCCAAATAGTTTACATCTATTCAGTAAATTGATTTTCGCAAAATAATAAAGTTCATAAAATTCTCCAAAGCATACCCGTATATTAAGCATATCTGTCAAAACTTCTGCATAATTTTCTGTTGTAGGAAATGATTCCTTTAGCATCAACTTCCATTCAAGCCGACTATGCTTAATAATAATAATAATACATTTATTTATTTAGATAACAATGATCCATAATGGTTAGTAACAATTGTAACTTATAAACTATGTTAGTAGGCAGGGCAGTAATAATTTAGAAATAATTTAGAAAGGCGGACACAAGACAACAAGACAAGACAGCGTTAGTAACAATGTTCTTACAAACTATGTTAGTAATACACTTACACTCGTGATATTATTATCACTGCTGCAAGGTGACAGGCCCAGCCGAAACCTTGCAGCAGTGGTTCACAAACACACAATCTAGCCTGGTGGCTATCATAGAGAGGATGCTGTTGGGGCTGCTCCGCACCCTACGAACCAAGGACGTGCATCGCTTACGCATCACGGCGTAGAAACAATCTACGTGAGCTTCAGCAAACATCCCTGATGCGCTGCAGTATCGGGGCAACCCCATCAGCACCCTAAATGCGTTATTGTATTGGACGCGAAGGGCGCTGTATGATTTTTGAGTAAAATGAGCCCACAGACTGCAAGTGTAAAAAGACGTGCAGTAAGCACTAAAAATAGTACACTTTACCTCTTTAGAGGCACGCCTGAATCTGCAGGCAATCATGTTAGCTCTCACACACAGCGCCCTCCGCTCCCTATCAATGTCCTCATCGTCCTTGAGGCCAGTGGTCAATAAATGACCCAGATATTTAAATCGGTCTACCCTTACAAGGGGTATACCGTTCAACCTAACTGAAGGTACAGCTTCTGGGTAATTACCCCTGGCACCAAAGACCATGACCACACTCTTTTTAACATTATACACCAGACCATGTTGTCTGGCATATCGCTCACAAGTGGCTATGAGTGCCCTTAGCCCGCAGATTGATGCACTCAGCAGCACCATGTCGTCGGCGTAGCTAATGTTATTACAACATACACCATCAATGTGACACCCGACACGCATGCTGCTAAGTGCGCCAATCAGATCGTTCACATATAGGTTGAAAAGCGTAGGCGAGCACAACCCCCCCTGCCTCACCCCGCACTCCAACCCATACGGCCTAGACAAGGCACCAGCCCACCTTACACTATTGACTTGGTTTCCATACCAGTATTTCAGAGTATTTGTCACCTCTGGTGGCAAATTTACCTCTTCCATCTTCCTCCATAAAATGTCGTAGGAAACCAAGTCAAAAGCCCTGCTCAAATCCAGGAAGCAAGCGTACACTGGAGTGTGGCGATCCGTGTAGTACTTCACAGTGTGCTTCACACTCAAAATAGCACTGTCAGTAGATAATCCGGAACTGAAGCCAAATTGGTTATCGTGAACACGTATATGACTGCTAAGTTGAGCGTTAAGCACACTGTCAAACACTTTTGACATAACTGTGGCAAGAGATATTGGCCTATAATTATTCCTATCACCCATGTCACCAGTCTTATTTTTGACAATAGGCACCACAGTTGTTTTAATCATGTCGCTCGGCAAATAGGCATGACCCAAACAAAAAGTATAAAGCATAGCCAACACTTTCGGCAAATGCGGACCAGCAAATCGGAGATGCTCAATGCTGAGACCGTCATGACCAGAAGATTTTCCTCGACGCATCGCGTTAATTCTGTTAACGAGCATTTTAGCAGTTATTTTAACTCCTAGGTCTTTCCGTGGCTCAACATTGAGCGCCAACCTAGATGGGCCTAATGGTGATTGCACACTAAAATGACTAACAAAAAGGTCAGCTATTTGTCTAGCATCGCTCACGCCATCGACGCAAACAGGGAGGCCAGGCTTGCCTTTCAGTCTATTTGTATGCTTCCAAAAAGATCGAAAATCGTTCTTTGAATGCTGTGAAGCTAGAATATCCATTTTAATTTGAGTCTCATGATCTTGACACCACTTCAATCGTGACTTAAATATCTTTCTAGATTCACGCATTTCTTCAAAAATACGTCCCGATGTGGGCATACTATTATTTAACCAGCATAAAAATTTACACCTAGCCTCCCTATGCGCGCCGCTCACATGCATGTTCCAGCCCACGACTGCTGCCCTCTTTCTAGGACATCCCCCAAAAGCTATTGTCTCAGTAGCCGACTCACACAATGCACTAACAATTTCCCTGTACATGGCATCTATTACATGAAAGTGGCGAGGGTCATTACAAGTCTGACCACCACACTCTCTAAAGTCATCCGGGAAGTCAATAAGTCGCAACTTTTCATGACATTTCATGCTATAAGCACGGATCTGTTCTTGACTTCTTTCTCCCCAGATAACCCTATTCACTTCAATGTTAACATTTGGTTGTTGAATCTGAACAAAACTAAGGTCACACATAATAAACAATGGAAAGTGGTCAGACCACTGCACGTCATATTTTACACAAGAATGCATAACAGTAGGCACAGCCGCCTTTGTGACTAAACAATGATCAAGCCACCTTTGCGATCCATGAGCGTCACTAATAAAAGTGTGGGTATCTGAACCAAGACCCAACAACTCAGTGTCAATACATGTCCATTGTTGTTCAACACAAAAACTTGACAGTTCCGTATAAAATAATTCCGTTGGGTGCGAATTGAAATCGCCTAAGACATAACAACATTCTAAGTTACAACTGTCAATAATTGCACTCACCGAACCAAGACAGTCCGCAAACTCCGCCAGGTTAGAAGCGTCATCGGTTGGCATATACACACTCACTACTAGTATAGATTTATTACTTAACGCAATCTTCACAGCACAAACGCGTGGATTATGACACTCGATAACCGACACATTGCTGAACATTACTTTTCGCCATAGAATAGCCACACCACCGTAGGGCCTCCCACGTATTAGTTTTGACGCTGAATCCATGCCAGACGTACCCGTCGAACTGAACTCACAGCTAATGGTGTCCAAATACGACAGCTCCTCATTCAGCAACCAGGTTTCTTGAAGTGCAATTATGTCCGCGTTGGTGCACAATTCTCGGATGTAATCCGACGAGCGTTTTACATTTTTACAATTAAATGTGACCAACTTACATGTCGTACTATCCATTAACCACCGATTATTGAGCCGCTTCCAGTACAACTAGGTTGTACTGCTGACTTCGGTTTAAAGTGTACAAATTTCCGAAATATTATACCCTGAGGCCACAACTTATCATCAAGGAATGTTTGTACCTTCGATTGTACCACAAAGAACTTGTAGGCATTATGATCAGACTGTCTTTTGGCGTTTATCTTCTCCAATTTAACAGATACTTGCGTTTTCCTCATAATATAATTAACTATATCAGCCTCTGTCGCACTTTTGTGCACGTTCGTTATAAAAATAGGAACATTCCTATCCGCAGCTCGAAAGCTTTCTACAGAATCAATTGCGACTCCCAGCATTCCCGTTAAACGGTTTTTCGAATTGTACCGTTTTTTCTTAGTAACTTCCGTCCATCCTTCATTATCAACGCGATTTTCTTCGAAACTCAGCTTAACAACATCAGCCGCAGTTTGTTTACGCGGCTGCTCACTTAGCAGCTGACCGGCAAACCGGTTTGCTATTTCGCTAGGAACGAAAGACGTCGACACCGAGCGCGGACTACGTTTACTACTATGAGTTACTGCTGCCGCTTCGCGCAATATGTTGCCGCTATTGTTGACATCAGCTGACAAATCGGTAATTTTATTTGTGCTTGAGACACTACTCGTATTTGATAATTCCGAGACTATCAAGCTCTCACAACACTGAGTTCCAGATTGAGAAAACTCACTTCCATTCAACGTGCATGCACCTCTTCTTGCATCTATGTTATGTTGGGTGGTCGAAGATTGCGACTTAGACTCCAACACACTTTTAAGGTCATCTAATTGACTCACTGTGACACAATTACTTTTTAAGTTCTTCACGTCCTCTTGAAGTAACACTATCTTTTTTAATAGGTCACTGACGTCCAGGTGGTCAAAAGTTATTGGAGGTAGTTTCTCCAGGTTCCGAGCCACAAATATCGGCATCATATCACTGTCCATGATCTTAAACACACTAATTATATCGTACATAGTACGACCTTCTTTGCCTTGCCCCTTACGCGTAGGTTTGCGTTTTAAATCACTCGGAATCGATTCAAATAATAACGATTTTGACTTTTTGATTTGTTCACTGTCAAACGTCGACATACATATTTTCACTAAACTTTCTTCATCGACGAGCGATAGCTTATTTTGTACGTAAGCCAACAACTCGTCAATCACTATGTTACATGAGACACATTTTAATGTATCCGTCATTTTCTTTGTTTGCGGAACACTCACTGCCCGGCAATCGTAAGCACGTACGTCACCCAGGGATGCGCGCGCGCGACTGAATAGAGGGCAGACCCTGAAACCATGTCTTAGCTAATCCGGTGAGTTTGGGCAGGGCTTATTGAACCGTTTGCTTATCGTTCCAGTTATAAATTTCGGAGCATTCATCGACTTTATCGAGCCAGATATGAATGATTTGTTCCTTCGAGATAGGGTCAAAGTCTGGTACAACATTATTAAATGATGAACTGGAAAACGATTCACGATACCCTGCTTTAGACTTAACCCTTAAATTGGCAAATGAAATTATTTCTAAAATTTAATGTTTTTTTGTTATTTCCTGGTTTATTATGATACCAGAAGACTGAAAAAAATTGTGAAAAAAATCTGAATTTTACAGTTTTCGCGAAATTCGATGTACTACCGGGAGTACATTGCCAACTATAGTGTGAAATATGTTTTCTTGTATTTGTACTACATGGAGCAAAAAGTGAAGATTGAAAGCTACTTGCGTTTAGATCTAGAGATCGGCACAGGTGAAGATTTCAATGTGCTATGGAACTGGTGACAGTAGAAGTTCTACAGATGGAGTAGATAATGGTTGAATTTAATTCCATGTTGGCATGGCATTATAATATTGATGGATGAATACGGAAAAACCTCTTGAAGCATTGGTGTAAGGAGTACGTTATAACGTTGTATGTGTATTTGACTTTGAAAGACTGAACATTCATAGTGGGTAAGAATTGAGCTTGGTGGAGGAAGTGTGATTCATCATCAAAAAAAAGTAAAAAACTAAAACCCGACTACGACAAAAAAAACGACGCTGAAAAAGTATGAAACAAGATTTTCAGGATAGAACAAAAAGAAAAGCCGTAGTCACACGTTATAGGTACCAACCTAAACACTTTAATACCGTATAAAAGTGTTGTCACACGTTATAGGTACCAACCTAAACACTTTAATACCGTATAAAAGTGTTTAGGTTGGTACCTATAACGTGTGACTACGGCTTTTCTTTTTGTTCTATCCTGAAAATCTTGTTTCATACTTTTTCAGCGTCGTTTTTTTTGTCGTAGTCGGGTTTTAGTTTTTTACTTTTTTTATTTAAACAATTTTGGTGTTAATTTTTTTTTACTCTTGACTTTTTGTCCGCTAGAGGGCGTGATTTTAAATTTGAGCAATATTTTGGAAATGTACAAGTGAGGCCTTTTCAAATGATACCAAACACGACGTATTTATCTCCATTTTTATTTATTAAGCCTTACTTTTTGTCCGCTAGAGGGCGCCAAATCGCTTTTTGTGACACGTCACGTAGCCTATGTTCAGCGGAAAATTAAGACGGTTCTAACGATACCTCATATGTCGAGTTCCGTTAAGTAGATTAGAAGCTATGAGGGAACAGATGAAGATACACACATACATACATACAAACATACATACATACATACATACATACATACATACATACATAGCCAGTCAAAATCATAACCCTCCTTTGGCTTTGCCGTAGTCGGGTAAAAACAAGAACTGTCATCGGATCATGCATTTTCTTTCGGGATCAAAGCTTGAATTTATATGATTGTGTCAGGTTCAAGTGCTGCAGGAAAAGAGAAAATAACATGCTATACGACATGAAATCGATATCATTATATATCAAAAACAAACAAAAAAAACCCCTTTTGAATTTCTTTGTATACTTGGCAATGTACTTTGTGTATACCGAAGTCTATTTTGCGCGTACTTGGCAACGGTATTCAGGGAGTACAAACAAAGTTTCAAACTCATAAAATTGCAATTACGTAATTTACACATAAAATTATGGACGATTGATGTTGTTTATAATGTCCCTGTGCAATGTAAAGCCTAATAACCACAAGTCTTAACCAAAAAAGCGCAGAAAAACTTAAAAAGGTTTCATGTGACACTGATACGTCAGACCGCTTCGAAGATATTTTGAATTTGACGGATGATTATTGATTTTATCACATCCTAATATTTTATCTACTAAAATACACAATTATTGCAAACTAAAAATGATAATAACAGGTATTTTTTTTAGATTACTACCACAATTGATGTTTTCAAAGTGTATGTCTTTGGTGGAGTACTCTGCCAATTTAAGGGTTAAAAAGTTTTAAAAAGAAATCTTCAAACAAGTCTGTAGTTATAAATTTAGTTTTCTTGTTGTCATGTGCTTCATGTTTGTCATCACTGGGTGCGTGTCGTTTCGTGGGGGTGATTAAGGAACGGTACCGAGTTGAGCTACTTTTGCCAGTATTAGTCTGCTCACGATTGTCCGGTCTAGGTTCGGGCGTCTCGAAATGCCTACGTGATCGGTTCCGTTCCGTTAATCTCTCTCGTTCTTTGCGTACCTGGTTTTCAAGGGTTCTTAATTTTTCCCTCTCCCTGGACAGCTCACGTTCTTGCTCGAGTAGCGTTCGCGTGCTGCTGACGCTGCGGCTTCTCAGTTGATTACGCGTCGCGCTGCTGCGCCGACGATCACGACCTGGACTGCGCCTCCGAGATTCTTGCGTTGGTTGTTGGTCATCGCCACGGCTACTACGACTGCGGCGTCGACTGCGCCTCTCCACTTCCCCTGAGTCTCGCTTCCGACTACGTGATGATTCACTACGCATCCTCTGTCTTTCGTAGTTGCGGGAAGGGTTGCTAGTGCGTCGATAATCCGCCTTGCTTTCCTTGTCGCTCATTTTCTCTGAAACTCGGAACATTTTGTTAATGTATTGTGTACAAATTTCACAACACACAGTCACTAAGGCACTAAATTTAAAATTATAGTGGGTATTTGAACATTATTTTGTAACTGTATGTTCACTATATTTAATTCTCTTACATGTTTTCGGAATTTATGTTTTTAATCTGTATTCATCATGAAAACTGTTAATAATTTTATTAAAATAATATCATTTCTTGACGTTAATCACACTCAAATATCAGCTTAAACCAATATTTCTATAATATCTATCTACCTGATCCATTACGACCATTGACAAAAATATTTTTCGAAAATAAACTGTTGAACCCATCTGCTTTATTCGGCTAAATCGGGGTTCACAATACTATCATGTCATGTTAATTCACACATTTCCTTAATTTTCTTCTTGTATTTGCGTTGATTTCCCGTTTTAAAATGAATATAGTTTTATTTATCGGCGGTCGAGCTCGTGGGGTGGTTTACCGCAACACAAAAAGTGTTTCGTTCATCCCACTTCTGAGATATAACCAGACCTCAGAAGGGAATCATAGAATTGAAACAACGGATAAATCAACGCAATAATAATGTTTATTATAATTTATTCAGCCTAGATCAGTACATAATATAATTCACAATCACATCATTTTACTAACCTTAGAAGTTGTCACTCCGGTGCCTCGTTCAAGACTGACTCATGTCGGGAACTTGATAACTGACAATTCACTTCAATGTCAAAATGATTTTATAACTGACAGTGACACTTTGAAATATTTAAAAATGACATAAACGTCACTCGACTATAGCAAGCCCATCTATGGACTGTTAACTATAATATCAATCTACCCACGCATAGATAAGTCTTGTTACACAACACTGATTACAACCGCCTATTTATTTACTTCCGATAACAAATTAACAAAATCTCAAACGATCAAGCCGATGGAAATGGATTAAAGTACGAAAACGCGGTAAGTTCGATACAGGCGGGCAGAACAACCGTTCGCGCTCGTGTCTCACCAAAAAGTAACATCCGTTAAGTCAAATGCCTCTAATGTCAACGACAACCGACCACTGTCAACTGACAGCTGTCATCTGTCAACCGAAAACTGTCAAACCAGACCTACCACGCTCTGTATCGACCTCACCCAAGCTCACTGCTTGACGTTTCCGACAAACGATGATAGATGGCGTTATTCTAAATTGTCAACTCTAAATATTGTGCCTCGGTGTTGAATCTGCGACACATAAATATGTATTGATGCCTGTACCTACAACCATTAAATAATTGAGAAGACTGAAGAAAGCCTTTGATTACAATCCTTACCTCATGCGCAGGGAACACCCAAATACTCCGAAATATTTTATTCCGAATTTCAATATTCCGATGTTCAAAAGTCCGAAAGTCATAATACCTAAAATTTATAATCTCTATTATTCAAAATCACGAAGTTTATTTTACCGAAATTCATAAATGCGATTAGTTTGTTTTCCGATGTTCATATGTCCGAAGGGTCAAGTGCCAGACGAGATGTCTGCCCGAAAATCGGCATTCCGATTTCCAGTATTCCGAATGGCAACACCCAAATACTCCGTAAATATTTTATTCCGAATTTCAATATTCCGATGTTCAAAAGTCCGAAAGTCATAATATGTAAAAATTATAATCACTATTATTCAAAATCACGAAGGGTATTTTACCGAAATTCATAAATGCGATTTGCTTCTTTTCCGATGTTCATATGTCCGATGAGTCAAGTGCCCGACGAGATGTCTATCCGAAAAACGACGTTCCGATTACCAGTATTCCGAATAAACTGCTAATATTTTGATTCTGTACATAGGATATTAGTGACAGAAACGAATCGTAGTCTTGTCTGCCCTACCCCATAAGAGTAGTTTAATCCGCGTAGGCGCGGAGGGGCAAGACGGGTCCCGAGCTGAGGATCAGGTTTAGACGACACTAAGCTTAGACGGTCAACATCAGGGGCACACCGAGGTTCGGTTAGTTAGGTCCCTTTAAACCCTGCAGACAGAAATAGGTGCCCCGCGAAGCGGGGCTTCGTCGCCCTGCTGACGAAAACGCTAAACTTAGACGGTCAACGTCAGGGGCACCCCCAGGTTCGGTTAGTTAGGTCGATTTAAACCCTGCAGACAGAAATAGGAGCCCCGTGCAGCAAGGCTCCGTCGACCTGCTGAAGGAAACACTAACCTTAGATGGTCAACGCCAGGGGCACCCTGACCTGCTGACAGAAACGCTAACCCTAGACGGTTCACGTCAAGGGCACCCCGAGGTTCGGTTAGTTAGGTCCCTTTAAACCCTGCAGACAGAAATAGGTGCCCCGCGAAGCGGGGCTCCGTCGACCTGCTGACGGAAACGCTAACCTTAGATGGTCAACGTCAGGGGCACCCCGAGGTTCGGTTAGTTAGGTCCCTTGAAACCCTGCAGACAGAAATAGGTGCCCCGCGAAGCGGGGCTCCGTCGATCTGCTGACGGAAACGCTAACCTTAGACGGTCAACGTCATGGGCACCCCTAGCTTCGGTTAGTTAGGTCCCTTGAAACCCTGCAGACAGAAATAGGTGCCCCGTCGACCTGCTGACGGAAACGCTTACCTTAGACGGGTCAACGTCAGGGGCACTCCGAGGTTCGGTTAGTTAGGTCCCTTGAAACCCTGCAGACAGAAATAGGTGCCCCGCGAAGCGGGGCTTCGTCGCCCTGCTGACGAAAACGCTAACCTTAGACGGTCAACGTCAGGGGCACCCCCAGGTTCGGTTAGTTAGGTCGCTTTAAACCCTGCAGACAGAAATAGGAGCCCCGTGCAGCAGGGCTCCGTCGACCTGCTGAAGGAAACACTAACCTTAGATGGTCAACGCCAGGGGCACCCTGACCTGCTGACAGAAACGCTAACCCTAGACGGTCGACGTCAAGGGCACCTTATCATGTCACTTCATGAAATAAGTAGCAAAAATAAAACAATTATAAATGTTTCCACTTTAAACCCTGCAGACAGAAATAGGAGCCCCGTGCAGCAAGGCTCCGTCGACCTGCTGAAGGAAACACTAACCTTAGATGGTCAACGCCAGGGGCACCCTGACCTGCTGACAGAAACGCTAACCCTAGACGGTCGACGTCAAGGGCACCCCGAGGTTCGGTTAGTTAGGTCCCTTTAAACCCTGCAGACAGAAATAGGTGCCCCGCGAAGCGGGGCCCCGTCGATCTGCTGACGGAAACGCTAACCTTAGATGGTCAACGTCAGGGGCACCCCGAGGTTCGGTTAGTTAGGTCCCTTGAAACCCTGCAGACAGAAATAGGTGCCCCGCGAAGCGGGGCTCCGTCGACCTGCTGACGGAAACGCTAACCTTAGACGGTCAACGTCAAGGGCACCCCGAGGTTCGGTTAGTTAGGTCCCTTGAAACCCTGCAGACAGAAATAGGTGCCCCGCGAAGCGGGGCTCCGTCGATCTGCTGACGGAAACGCTAACCTTAGACGGTCAACGTCATGGGCACCCCTAGCTTCGGTTAGTTAGGTCCCTTGAAACCCTGCAGACAGAAATAGGTGCCCCGTCGACCTGCTGACGGAAACGCTAACCTTAGACGGTCAACGTCAGGGGCACTCCGAGGTTCAGTTAGTAAGGTCCCTTGAAACCCTGCAGACAGAAATAGGTGCCCCGCTTCGTAGCTGACGAAAACGCTAACCTTAGACGGTCAACGTCAGGGGCACCCCCAGGTTCGGTTAGTTAGGTCGCTTTAAACCCTGCAGACAGAAATAGGAGCCCCGTGCAGCAGGGATCCGTCGACCTGCTGAAGGAAACACTAACCTTAGATGGTCAACGCCAGGGGCACCCTGACCTGCTGACAGAAACGCTAACCCTAGACGGTCGACGTCAAGGGCACCCCGAGGTTCGGTTAGTTAGGTCCCTTTAAACCCTGCAGACAGAAATAGGTGCCCCGCGATGCGGGGCTCCGTCGACCTGCTGACGGAAACGCTAACCTTAGATGGTCAACGTCAGGGGCATCCCGAGGTTCGGTTAGTTAGGTCCCTTGAAACCCTGCAGACAGAAATACGTGCCCCGTCGACCTGCTGACGGAAACGCTAACCTTAGACGGTCAACGTCAGGGGCACCCCGAGGTTCGGTTAGTTAGCCCCCTTGAAACCCTGCAGACAGAAATAGGTGCCCCGCGAAGCGGGGCTCCGTCAACCTGCTGACGAAAACGCTAACCTTAGACGGTCAACGTCAAGGGCACCCTGACCTGCTGACAGAAACGCTAACCCTAGACGGTCGACGTCAAGGGCACCCCGAGGTTCGGTTAGTTAGGTCCCTTGAAACCCTGCAGACAGAAATAGGTGCCCCGTCGACCTGCTGACGGAAACGCTAACCTTAGACGGTCAACGTCAGGGGCACCCCGAGGTTCGGTTAGTTAGGTCCCTTTAAACCCTGCAGACAGAAATAGGTGCCCCGCGAAGCGGGGCTCCGTCGACCTGCTGACGGAAACGCTAACCTTAGACGGTCAACGTCAAGGGCACCCCGAGGTTCGGTTAGTTAGGTCCCTTGAAACCCTGCAGACAGAAATAGGTGCCCCGCGAAGCGGGGCTCCGTCGACCTGCTGACGGAAACGCTAACCTTAGACGGTCAACGTCAGGGGCACCCCGAGGTTCGGTTAGTTAGGTCCCTTGAAACCCTGCAGACAGAAATAGGTGCCCCGCGAAGCGGGGATCCGTCAACCTGCTGACGGAAACGCTAACCTTAGACGGTCAACGTCAAGGGCACCACAAGGTTCGTTTAGTTAGGTCCCTTGAAACCCTGCAGACAGGAACAGGTTCAATTATGAGTAAGATAACGCTATCTGTCATTAAATTTTTAATTCTATCTTTAGACTAAATATAAAATATTATACTTCTCTTTCACGAGCAAATTGTGGTGTCTTTGTTGCTTTTCCGTTTTACTAGGTTCCTATGAATTCGGAGTTTTAAATTATCGGTACTTTAATAATCGGAATTCGTATTTTTGATGATTCGAATTATCATTAAGTCGGATTTCTTGTTTTTCGATTAATTGAAACTCGGCATTTTGAGAATAGTAATTATAAATGTTAGAAGTTTAGAAAATTCGGAATTATAAAAATATTATGAATGATAAATCGGAGTTGTTAAATTAGGAATTTTGAATCATTCGGAATTATGAAAATCGGTATTTTGAAATTCGTACTTGTGAATAACGGAATAAAGTTTTTCGTACTATTGTAGTGCACCCATTTTTGATGATTCGAATTATCATTACGTCGGAATTTTTGTAATTCGATCAATTGAAACTCGGCATTTTGAGAATAGTAATTATAAACGTTAGGAATTTTGAAATTTCGGATTTATAAAAATAGGATGAATAATAAATCGGAGTTGTTAAAATAGGAATTTTGAATCATTCGGAATTACGAAAATCGGTATTTTGAAATTCGTACTTGTGAATATCGGAATAAAGTTTTTCGTATTATTGTAGTGTACCCTCATGCGCACCGAACCCATTAGTCTCATGGCAATCTCCGCTGGCAGCTGGTGGTAAGAGACGGAAAGATCTTACATTGTTAATTCATATTTCTGATTTTTTTCGTTGCCTAATAATATTATTTTCTTTTAAATTTTTATTTTATTTATCAAATTACATGTAAGCCGAAAAGTTCTGGAATGGCGACCGCGAACCGGAAGACGTTGCGTTGGAAGGCCTCCCACTAGGTGGACCGACGACCTGGTCAAGGTTGCGGGGACCCGCTGGATGAGAGACGCACGGGACCGGTCAATGTGGCGACATCTGGGGGAGGCCTATGTCCAGCAGTGGACAATGAAAAATGGAAGTAATCCTCTCATAGTTCTACTAGTAGGACCAAGGGTATTTTTTTTTCGGTGGTTCTAACAATCGGACCATGGGCAATTCAAATTCTATTGTATAAGTCACTAGCTTTTGCCCACGGCTTCGCCCGCGTGGATGTCGGTTTAACTAAAAAATGACGATTTTCCATACAAACTTTCATCCCCTATTAACTCTGTTCTCGCCAGGACCAACCGGACCTCTCACGGGCACATAGATGAAAGGCCTTCAAAACGGTTATCCCGACGAGGGCACATTGAACGCCCGTTAATTAACCTATAGCTAACTAACCAACCAAACTAACTAATCTTACCTCCACTTCGAGCCGGTCTCACTCCCTTGACCCCTCGCAAGTTTGAGTTAGTGTGTATGTGTATTGTGTGTGTTTGTGAACCTTGCGATGGCCTGCAGCAGGATCCGGGCTCTCCAAGACGACCCGTCTTCCTCAGCCAGCCGACAGACCACGTCGACCACGCTCGTTCACACCACAGACTGTCCGTGCAACTTATGGTCCAAACACAAGGCCTTGGTACTCCGTTAGCACTACCGTTACAAGGCAAACCGTACCGATTAACTAGTATCCAATTTATAATACTGGGTGGACGCGAAAATGACCAAGTCAATTTAACCACTGCGCGCGCGCACTCAGCCCCGTGTCAGTATTGCTACTAAAAATGTTCTAGAACGCGCACAGCGCCTACTACCGTACCGCTCGTCCCGCATAGCGGCCTATTGCTTGCGCTGCCCGACCGAGAACGATAGCGACCGAACCCACACGGCGCGTGCGGTTGCAACCCAACTAAAATTATTGATTTCAAACAATCACCCCCCCCGGACCGACCCGTTGTCGGTCCGCTCAAACTCCCGGTAGTCGGGATAACGTTGAAACTGCCCGTCTAAGGATCGAGTCCCTCACCTGTACGTCTGCGATTCGTGGAGACCCATCCTTGCCCGTAATCATGTCAACAATGCGCCCCCGTCGCCAACACAACGGTGATAGGTTAGCATCCTTAACCAGTACGAGGTCTCCAACGCAGGGTGGGGTCGTCCTGTCCGTCCACTTAGCGCGTTGCTGTAGAATATGCAAATACTCCAGCGACCATCACTTCCAAAAATTTTGACTCATTTGCCGTAACATCTGATACCGTGACAACCGGTACAACTTTACATCTGTATACGGATATTCCGGCAAGGCGTTAAGTGGTTGGCCAATTAAAAAATGACCTGGGGTAATGGCCTCACGGTCATTCGGGCCAGCGCTCAACGGGCACAAAGGTCGCGAGTTTATGACTGCCTCAATTTTGCAAAACACCGTAGACAACTCCTCAAAGGTGAGGATCGTTGAACCGATGACCCGATACAAGTAAGTCTTGGAAGACTTAACTACTGCTTCGAAAAATGTCACAATATTCTAAACTCGAAAAAAAATAATTGAGATAATCATAACATGTTTGGTATCAAATGAAAGGTCTTGGCGAGCACATTACAAATATGTATATTTTATTATAGTTTTTGTCAATATCTACGTTTAGAATGCAGTCAAACCTTTCTCGCGGTCTAGACTGTGTTATTTACTCGTATTATATAAACAACAAACCAACATTAAGTACAATATTACATTATGAAAGTAATATATTACTTATTACTTATTTAACACACAAAAATAAAATGCTAATAAAAAAACTAAGTTTAAAAAACGAAAACCCGACTACGAATAAAAAACCCAAACTAATTAAAACGCGGTCGTAAAAGTAGAAAACAAGAAAATAATTCTTAAATTAATTTAGTCGGGTTTTAGTTTTTTTAAAATACATATTTTTTTATTCCTATATTAAAATTACACGTTACGACAAGACAAAATATATATACAAATAAATCCATTGAACGGTTTTTCGGAAACAAAATATAAAAACAATGGTGAAAATAAAATACTAATAACCCACTTATATTCATTTCAGTAAAACACCATGGCTCCTGTGTCAAACGCCGAAAGACAAAAAAGATACAGGGAGCGTCTTAAACAAAATCCAGTTAAGTATGAGGAAATGCGAAAAAAACATTTAGAGAGAGTTAAATTAAATAAACTAAAAATGAAGGATCAAAACCAAGGCCAAAAATAAAAAACAAGACAGAAGTTGAGAGAATACTCTGATCGCTACTATAAAAAGATGAAAAATAAATCTATTAGTAACCCGACTGCAGGAAATACAATGAAAATTCCAAGCGAGCATATTATAAACAGGTGGAAATTTAAGACAATCACACTTCGAAAAGAATTAAAACGTTGCCAAGATGCATTAAACATGTCATTAAAAAAACAAGAAGCCATGAGATAGCAACTCTACCGGCTAAGGCAAGAAAGGATTATTAATAAAAACCAGTCAAGACGACCAACTATTGAAGAAGAGCAGCCATCGGCACCTACTGAACTTGAAATCCTATCCGAGTCTCTCAGCTCAGTATACAAAGAGTCTACACATAAAGAAAAAGCAGTTTTTAAAAAAATTGTTAATAATTCTTTAACTAAGAAGTATCGTGTGGCCACAAAAATGGGACTAGCTATTGGAATAAAAGGGAGAATTCGCACTAAAATGTCTTTTTCCACAAAAAGGAAATTACTGATCCAACAGATTCACAATTTTTATATGCGTGATGATATAAGTCGTGCTACAGTGGGCAAGAAAGAATGCAAAACTAAGGAAAAAACTAAAATGCAAATGCGATTTTTAACTGACTCTATATTAAATTTATATACTATCTATAAAAAAGAAGGAGGCAAAGCATCATATTCCACGGTAGTTAGACACCGTCCATTTTACGTGTTGCCTCCAAAACTACATAACAGAGAAACTAGTGCCTGCATACGCCATGCAAATATAACTTATAAATTAACAAGACTTTACAAACTAGGACTTTTGAAAACAAATAAAATTGAAGGACTTCTGAGAGATATTGCGTGTAATCTAAATTCTAAAGAATGCGTGTACGGAGATTGCCAATTATGTGTCACTAAGAAGATTGAAGTTAAGGACGAATCCAATGAAAAAACCGTGTGTTGGCTACAGTGGTGTGCGAAAACGGTTCCTTACAGAAAGAAAAATGAAGAAGGTGTAGAGATTGAGGCATTAACTAAAAAGGTTATAAGAGAAGTTGTGACTGATAATTTGAGTATTTTAGTGCAAAAATTTCAAGAAGAGGCTAAATTGTTTAAAAGACACTATTACAATATGATACATCAGCAAAAATCATTTCGTGAATGTGTTGACAATATTAAAGAAAATGAAGCTGTTATTATAGTTGATTTTTCAGAAAATTACCAATGTAAGTATAATGTAGAGATACAGAGTATGCATTTTTCGTCTTCACGTAATCAAATAACTTTGCATACTGGTGTAGCATATCTTGAAAATGAAAATCCAGCCGGATTTTGTTCAATATCTCCGAATACCGAGCATAGCCCGCTAACTATTTGTGCTCATCTTTTGCCAGTTCTATATTCAATAAAATATCAAAATCCTGAGATAGATACTTTACATATGCATTCTGACGGCCCAACAACACAATACCGGCAAAAGACAAACTTCGCACTTTTTGATAAATTTACTAGACAATTAGGGTTTAAACATGCTACATGGTCGTATTTTGAAGCTGCTCACGGTAAAAATGCAGCAGACGGTATAGGTGGAGTACTAAAGAGAACGTTAGATATGCACGTAGGATACGGGAAAGATGTTCCTAATGCCATTGAGGCTTTTAAACTGCTTAAACAAGAGACAAACGCAACACTGTATTATGTGTCAGATGCAGATATAAACGTTATAAAGGAAACATGTCCCGTACCTTAATTGTATCCTTTACTAGGAACTATGACTGTCCATCAAATTATAACCACCGATGAACCTGGAATAATAAAACATAGACACGTGAGCTGTTTTTGTGGCGATGATAGGGGTAACTGTTTTTGTTTTGACGTTAGAATCCATAATTTATTAAGGAAAACCCAAAAAAATACAGAGTCTCTAGCTAATGCTGAAGGAAAAATAAGTATTGCAACGCCAAAGATTTGTAATAGGAAGAAAGGAGATAATGATAAAAGTGTTAAAATACAAGAAAACAAACCAGATCATGTTCAGCAAATAATTGAGCCTAGTACCTCTGGTATAATAAAAACCAGTAAAGTTAATATCTAGGGAAAACTAGTCATCAGCAACTAAAATCGACGCCCGTTAAATATAAAAAAGTCTCAAAAGAGAATATGCCACCGAACAAACGTAAGAAATGTATACGATTTGATTGCGACACTTCTGATAGTGAAAGTGATAAAGAAGTCGTCTATGCTGAGAGTGACGATAGTCCCTATGTTAACGAAGAAAGTAACTCGGTATCTCCGGTTATTACAATAAAACCTAAAAATAAAGTAACCATTTTGTCGGATATCCGATTGCATCCAGACAATCGACAATACTTTAATTTTACTTCACCAGGACTTTCGTCTTTGCATATGATTGATACTAACCATGACTTATCTTGAAAAAAAAAAAATTATAACGATTCCAGTGACGATGACTCAAATTTTGATATTTTTTAATAGTTGTATTTAACTTTAAGCATTGATTTGGGTTCATTCCTACTATTCTTCTGCTTAATTCAATTATATTTTATATTTTCAACTATCCACTAGTTCAACGTTCCTATTTTTTTTAAATATATTACCTTCGATTTTAATAATAATAATATAATAATATTCCACAACTATCACACAACGCCATCTAGTCCCAAGCTAAGCAGAGCTTGTGTTATGGGTACTAGACAACTGATAAACATACTTATATATTTCTAAATACATACATATTATAGATAAATTACACCCAGACACAGAACAAATGATCGTGCTCATCACACAAACATTTGTCCTGGGTGGGAATCGAACCCACGACCTCCGGCATAGCAGTTAGGTTCACTAACCACTAGACCAACAGGCCAGTCAAATTTACATGTGTCATGATTTACATGTGTCATGTTGATATATACCTTTTGGGTCTTATTATTCTCATTACTTATACTAATCAGATGTGCAGCTGAATAGTTTAATAAAAAAATTAATGTAAATCAAAAATATAAGTTAGTAAAATAATCCATTAATTACAAGGTAGAATTAAGGGAAACAAAAGTTCCCACTGCTAAACCAATAAAGTAGGTAAATGATCCTCAATTTTATACTCAAGAATATGTTCCTTCCACATTAACAATATTTGGGTTTTTTTTTATTTTGAGATTTTATTTTGTGAAGAAATAAATACCAATTTGTTACGAGTGTTGATAATTATCTAAATAAATAATGTAGCTTCTACACAAAGTCGTTCTAATTTAGCCTTCATATTGTTTCTAACTAAGTTCTTAGATCTGATATAATTATGTTTATCTAATATTATATTTAACTTACTCACTTAAGTTTCATTAAATAATTAGTTTATTTAATTCGGAAAAATAAGGGTTGGGAAAAAACATGGGAAAATGTGATTGATATTAATACTCTTTTCATACGATTAAGAAACATTATATTTTCGTATAAATAATATTGAAAACTCGTTTTGATACTTTTAAATTGTTACTTATTTTTATATAAAATTTTAATTTGCAAATTTGACTACCAAAGTTTATAGTATTTTTATTAATCTAAATAAAACTGATTTATGCCAAATATTATAATCAAGTGTTTTATTAACCCAATCCATGTGTACCATACCTTATGACATCAGTTTCGTGACGGAGATTCTCAGTATCGTTACCTATCAGTTTAGTTACAAATTTAAAATGTACACTTTTTCTGAGTATGACCCATACGGGTCTATAGTTATTAGTGTCTTTACTGTCACCGGATTTGAAAAGTGGTATTACCTTGCTGTATTTCATAAGGTCCGGGAAGACTCCCTGGTCCACACACAAATTAAATATTAAGGCTAAATACGGAGCTACAGTCTCAATAATAGCTTGACAAACTTTAATCGACAGTCCCCATAGATCTTCGGTTAATTTGACTTTAATTTCCTTAAAAGCTTTAATGACTGCTATGGGGTTTATATGTTTAAATTGAAACTCAACCGGGCAGGCTGAAACGTTCGCTCTAAGTAACTCAAAAGCAAGGGTGATGAATTTAAGGTTTCAGTAGTTTTAAGTGGGATACTAGTGAAGAAATCTACAAATTCTAGAGCAACTTCGTTTTTAGAATTTAAAAGGCCACGTGAAGTCTCTAGAGTGATATCATTATTATTTTTTTTATTTCTATTCGTTTCACTATTGATAATTTTCCAAACCGTCTTTATTTTATTATCGGCGGATTTAATCTTGTTGCTAATGAATAAGGCTTTAGCTACTTTGCAAGCATTTTTGAAGATTTTACAGTAAGTTGCAACATATTTACTAAACGTTTCAGAGTTAATGTAAGGCTTAAGACCGTCCCGTCGGGGCTGTGGATATCGAAAGGTTACCGCGGCTCCGACACAAGGGCGAAGAAGAAGGAACATGGGTTTGGTTTTTAGTCAGTAGAAGTCTGACACTCCCCTTCGCTCTGACCAAGAGCGGGGGGGGTTATTCGATGATTTTCCACCCACCAAAAAAAAAAAAAAAAGGCTTAAGACCGTACAGCTCAAATTAACAATCGCTCCCTACTTTTCCTGATGCCCTTTGTTGCCCAGTGACTGAACATAAACTTAGGGCAAATAGATTTAGTTTTCGTTTTTATGGTATTATTGAACTCGGTGTGAATCACCGAAAAGAATTCCTCATAAAACAGATTTACATTGTCAATAATTTGGCTTGGAATGCATAAATTACTAATTAAATTATCATTAAACTAATTCAAATTGCTGGGTGTTATTTGTCTAGATGTCATTTGTATTTTTTGTACTGGTGTGTAGGACTCGGAAACTACGGACCGCTGTGATCAGAAGGTAGGTAATTTACAATGGATTTATCCAAGTATTCACAACCACAAAAAACATTATCAATATTATACATGTAGCAGAATTTGCAGTAATTCGGGTTGGTTCTGAAAACACGTTTAACAGGTTAAATGATTTAAAAAGATGTAAAAATCTACTGGTATTCGAATTTTTGTCTAAAATATAACATTAAAATCACCACAGATAACTAGACATTTATGACTAGTAGCAAGTTTTGCTAAAGCATCTTCCATTACTGACTCAAATATAGAGTAGTTTTGATAATTTGGGGGTCTGTAAACGCACACTATTATATGCTTATCGAGCTCAACACAAGACAGTTCAATATTATATTCAACCGATAGATTTACAATATCACTACGAGTTTTAAATTTAATACCATTTTTAATTAAGATTAATGAACCCCCACGAATCTTAGATTTACGGTTAAAGCAGCTTCCCACACTGTAATTTGCGTAATTAATTAGCATCTCATAGTCTCTTAACCAATGCTCAGTGAAACAAACAATTTCAAACTTTGTTCTTTCTAAAAACAATTCAATTTCAAGTTGCTTTGAAGAGAAACCTTGAATATTTTGATAAAATAATTGCAAATCATTCTGCATATAGCCCCTTTTTTACATTTAGGTCTTTGAGAGCCAGAAGGTACATTGTTATGGTTTGGTATAACACTAATGGTACTAGTATCTTCTGTTGTCTTACTATTAACTAGTTTAAATTATCCGGAGTGCGTCCCAAGACTCCCATGCTATCAGGCAATGAAATCCTACTACTATTGGAACCCACTCGAGAATCGTCTAAAGTTACACAAGGATTGTCCAAAGAAAAATTTAAAACATTGTAAAAAAAATTATTAGTATAATTATTACTAATATTGGCCGTGTTAATTATGGAACTATGCATCGACATACTACATATGTCTGAGTGAATATTATAAACTAATAGCCTAGCTATTTTGTGTCTACAACTAATAGGTAGATACACATTACCCCGAGTCAACTTAGGTCTATCAACAAAACTGTTGGTATCAAAGTAAATAAGTTTGTCACTATAGTGACCAACTAAGAAATGAACATGCCTGTTTAGCATGTGAATATAATTATTTTTCTTGCTTGACAATTTTTTGAGGTATGGAAAAGCACACAATATTATTTTCACTTCTCTCGCTCTAAAATTCGTCTTTATGTCGTGCGTAGGCGACATAAAGTCGCGTTTTATGCTCTAGAGCATAAAGTAAAATCTTCGTCGAAGATCAAGGTAATCGGCACAGGTAATCGGCCCAACAGCCACAGCAACAACTTCATAGAATAACCTCTTTAATTTAATTCGTTTCGCTAGTATTCTAAGAACAAGGGATTACTGCTTTTCATTACGAATACAAGGAAAATTGATGGGAATAGGCTTCCCCCAATTACCTAAATCGCTTGATGGCAATAGGCTTGCTCTTAATTAGGTTGGTTGATGGCAATAGGCTTGCTTCTAATTACATCATTTGATGGGAATAGGCTTACTCTTAATTACATTGATTGATGGCAATAGGCTTGCTCTCAATTACCTAAATCAGTAGATGGCAATAGGCTTGCTCCTAATTACATCGGTTGATGGCAATAGGTTTGCTCCTAATTACATTGGTTGATGGCAATAGGCTTGGTCCCAATTACATCAGTTGATGGCAATAGGCTTGCTCCTAATTACATTGATTGATGGCAATAGGCTTGCTCTCAATTACCTAAATCAGTAGATGGCAATAGGCTTGTTCCTAATTACATCAGTTGATGGCAATAGGCTTGCTCCTAATTACATTGGTTGATGGCAATAGGCTTGGTCCCAATTACATCAGTTGATGGCAATAGGCTTGCTCCTAATTACATTGGTTGATGGCAATAGGCTTGGTCCCAATTACATCAGTTGATGGCAATAGGCTTGCTCCTAATTACATTGGTTGATGGCAATAGGCTTGCTCCTAATTACATTGGTTGATGGCAATAGGCTTGGTCCCAATTACATCAGTTGATGGCAATAGGCTTGCTCCTAATTACATTGGTTGATGGCAATAGGCTTGCTCAAAATGTTTTTATAACTGAGCAGTATGAGTAACGCTAACGACATAAATCAGGTGTTATGTCAAGTTTCCTACTGAAAAAAAAAGTTAATTGTGGCGGGAACCTTAATTATTTTTACAATATTTACAAGTTGTTGTTTCATTTCCTCGCAATCGAAGTGAAAAGTAGAGTGTAAAACTCGTCCATAAACCCATTTTACTCTCTACTTTATATCCATCCTCGCTCGCAAGCTCGCATCGGATGGATAAACGTCTCGCGCAAAATGGTGCGTTTTATGCACTTGGTGTACAATCTACTATTTCCTACACTTCAACTTTAACAACTCAGTTACATAGTTTGTGATGTCTTCTATTTTAATTTTTGAGCTATTTCCTACAAATATATGTCGTGGGTTGATGGTGCAACGGACAGCGCCATCTAGTAATTTGATTTGGAACTAAATAAATCTTTACCGGAAACGCAAGCGCGCCCTACCGCTTGGACACGATCGTCGGTAGAGGGGATGCAGCGAGGACTGGCGAAAGGACGGAGGGTTCGCTCCAAAGAGTAAAGTAATATAATTGGTAAAGAAAGCCCTCTCTAGGCAATTTAGAGCCAACCTGTTTGAACGCTAGCGACATCTGAACATTGGCCCCGGAAATTATTCCTTGCCTAATAATACGACCCAACATGTTGGTTTTGTTAATTTTCTAAGTATATTATTGTAGCAATATAGCTGCTACATCATAATTTCAAATTGCTGGACATTTAACAACCAAAAATATACAAAATAGACGGAGAACTAAAATCATGCGCACACGCAAGAATTAACCGGCATTTTGCGACATTTTTGACCAAAGCAATGTTTACCAACTGATTTTGACATTAACGAAATTGTGTTACCAGATAAAATACTTAAATTGGAATTGAAACAGAAATAATTAATCATACAATATTTTTTTAACGTATTATTAATAATGATAACATCGAATGTATATCAAAAAGAAAATATTATTGTCAAAACTATTACAAACTTATTACTAACGTAGCCGTTATTCGATACCCATTTGTAATTTCGATTTGAGTTTATTTTCCCTAGCTCGCGGTATTTTTTTTTTACATACCACACTGGAAGGTGGTTCTAAGTGTTGTTATCCTACTGCTTATAACACCATATACATTTTTTTAATGTATTTAATATTTACTTCGATTTTGTGATGATTATTTGTCTTATTATTATTTAATGAAACAAACCAGTATAAATTTATTAGATTGAATATTTTTGTAATTACTATCAAAAGACAACGCAGCGACATCTAGAAATGAATTGAGAATTAATGTGGGAATAGCTTTGGAGCCAATAAACAGATGGCACTACCATCTTTGCGAAATGTCACTTCAAGGCATCTGTCCCCCCCCCCTGGTTCGCTCACTTGAACTCCGACAGTCTAGGCAGACGCTCAGTAATACCAACGCACGTGTTTGTTTCTCGTAAAATGTAAAACCGTCAGCATATTTAAATAAAGAAAGTTATTTGATTTAAATTCTGTTTCGCTCGAGTACCCACAACAGAGCCCACATGTAAGTAAAACTATGTCAGATCACGAAGAAGACCCGATGTTTCGCATCTCGGCCACCCATGATGCGACATCAGAAGTGGTATGCAACTCTAACGCCTACATAGTGTAAGTGACAGTGCTAGGCCGGAAAAGTGTAAAGACAATGCGCGTGCGTCTGAAAGTGACATAGAAACGGAAATGTGGTGTTTTTTTCTGTTTGAGCAGCTAAACAAAAACTTTATGACTATTGTGCAAACAATGAAAACACCTTTTGCGAGTACGGATATTCGCCAACCGTATTTTGACTCTGAAAAACGGAATATTGTCCCGCGTGCTTGGTTGGCAACAGCCGACATGTGTGTTATCGATCCGAATAGTCAAGGTGCATTGTTGATGATTACTTTGAACCGCGCACTCATGGGAGAAACGGGACGAACGGGGGTCACACATCCACTGTTGGTGCGTCGTAAGTCGACACCTCCGTCGCTGGTCGTCCTCCGCTGGGCCTCCTTCGGGTAACCGTTGGTCTCACCTGGTGGGGATGAACCGCCGGGGTGCTGTGAAGACAGTAGCGCCGTGCAACCGGCGCTGTGGCGTGCCTACAGGGGACGCAGCGAATGTCACGAGACTCATGGGAGAAGTTTCGTCATGTCTGTCGCCCATATCTTGTCCTGGGATGAAATGGAGCGATTTTAAGGAGCTGTTTATAGCCAGGAGCGCCCCGTCGGGTGTTGACGAACGTGAAGGTCCGAAGGACACGAGGAGGAACTGCCTTAATGAGCCATACACTGGACCCAAATGTTACGCATCCAACTGCCCTGGGAAGAATATCAAGGAGGCAAGCAACAGCGCGGCGTGGCGGCGCGGCAGGCGAACGAAGCAGCTGCGGAGTAGTGCCTGCAGCAGTCACAAATAGCGAGCGACGCGTTGAAGTTTGCTATGTGAGCAATCCCAGCGGTGTGCTGATGAATCTGGTGAGTCGAACCCATTTTACTATGATTCTGGTGCCGAATGCTCTCTGATCAAAAATGTTTCGTCACAGTTCAGTGGCAAGCGTGTAAATAACATTGTAAATTGACCCAGGATAGGTTATGGTAGTCTGTACTTCACAATTATTTTCTGAGGTTATGATTAGCGATTAACGATTAGAGATTTTATTTCATGTTGTACCGGATAGTTGTTTTAAAAAAATGATATTTTAATTGGTCTTGAGATTTTACAACAAGGATTTAACGTTAGTATTACGTGTGATAGTGTTGTTTTTGTGTCTTGAAAAGGTTGTTAGGTTATATGATGTTTCAAATAAGCTTGTAGAAGCTTGTGTAATACTAAAAGTTCACGTTTATATATTCTGTATACGTGTATATGTATGTGCGTGTGTCTGTGTTTGTCTCCACAGTATTCCTCCCCTCTTTTAAAAAAAAAATTATACATTGTAATTTTTAATTGTTTTCTATCGTACGTATTACAATCATGTCATTACAGTTCTCTGGAAATAGGATTTTTTTGCATAAGTATTACGTAATTTATCACTTTGTCGTTGTTTTTATTTTGCCGTAACACACCTTTTTTACACTTCACACTTGTTTTTTTTATTTTTCACATCACTACACTATGTTATGTCGTGGTTGTGCTTGCTGAGCGGTGCTGTGCCATACTGCCATTTCTTTTCGTAACATTTTCTTCGTACCCATCTTACATTTCTTAAATACCACGTATAGTATGCATATGCCAAGTACTGCTGCTATAATTATTATTACAATTCCATATTTCTCAACTGTTTGCTCGTAATGCGAATTGGTCGCACTGTTCGCTCCGTTTTGGGCGATGATAACTTCTTCGGTTTTTTTCTCAATACTATAATATGTTTTTCCCATCATAATAAGTAGTATATAATGAATTATTCACTAATATTTTTGCTGTAAGTGTTACGCTGTACCGTTGAATGCTATGTTGCTAACTGTACAGTGGCATTTCAATGTTTTTCGTTGGCCCTGCAAAATAACTGATATGCACACTACTTTGTTGCTAAGTCTAGTCATCATTTCTTACATACTAATTGTATTACCTAGGTTTGCTTGTACTTATTTTCTAATTACATATATTGACTTAATATTTTAACAAATTACATTTTTTTGTCATTTTTTAACTAATTACATTTATTGACATCTCTTAACTGATTACATATTAAGAATCTGACTGGCGTTCTAACTATTCTACCACTTTTGGTTTTTCTGACATTTTCTTCACCATTTTTTTACCTTTAATAAATAGGCTGGCTATAACCTATCTTTTGAAACTGTTAGTATTCTATCCGGTAATTTAATCTTATATACCTTTTCTGTCCTTTCCATTACTTTGTATGGGCCTTCATACGGACATGTTAATGATTTTTTTACCTTGTCAGTTCTTAGAAATACGTGAGAACATTCTTTAAGATCAGGATGTACAAAAAATACTTTTGATTCATTTGTTTTCACATCAATCGGTTTGTATTGTCATAGAGTATCACTTATATTCTGTACAATAGTATGTGGTTCATAATTTTGATTACCTAACTCTACAAAAAATTCTCCTGGCAAACGTAAGGCTCGGTCGTAAACCATTTTTGCGGCGCTTACACCTGTATCTGATTTGATGGCTGCACGAAATCCTAACATAGCACTAGGTAGTTCGTGCGCCCAATTTTTATCATTATCTAATCTGGCCATTAACGATGCCTTTACACTTCTATACCATCGCTCGATTGCTCCATTGCTCTGTGGGTGATACGGGGTTGTCCTTATCTTTTGTATACCTAAATATGACATTAATATTTGAAATAATCTACTCTCGAATTGCCTGCCCTGGTCACTCGTAAGTTGGACCGGACTGCCAAATCTACACATCCATTCTGTATATACTATTTTCGCTATAGTTTCTGCTGATATATCTTTTATTGGGTATGCCTCTGGCCAACCTGTGCCTCTATCTATTATTGTTAAACAGTATCTGTATTCTTCTGAGGTTGTCTATATGAATATGATTAAATCTGTCAACTGGTGGATATTTACCATATTCTGAATTAGTATGTCTATTTACTTTTGACTTTTGACAATTAATACATGTTTTTGTCCATAGGCCAATATCTCGGTTCATATTTGGCCACCAAAATTTTTCTTTAATCATCTGACGCGATGTACGTATGCCTGGATGACTAACATTATGTATTGCATGAAATATATCTTTCCTACAACTTTCTGTTAAATAAGGTCTTGCAATTTCTTTTGATGTTTCACAGTATATGTATTGATCACTATTTGGAACTATAATTTTTTTAAACTTGTATTTAGCATCGTTTAAATATTTTTTAATTTCTAGATCTATCTTTTGCTCTGCTGCTAGTTTTTCATAATTAATTACGCTTGATGTACATTCTATACTGTCTATACGCGTTAACACGTCTGCAACAATGTTATCTTGTCCGCTTATATGGCGTATGTCTGTTGTGAATTCGCTTATGTAGAGTAGTTGTCTAATGCGTCTCGGACTTTCTTTAAATTGTTTTGCATATTTTTGAAAAAGCAAACGTTATGGGTTTGTGATCCGTGAATATAATTAATTGACGTCCTTCAAATAGATTTCTGAAATGTTCTACGGCTAAAAATATAGCAAGTAACTCTCTGTCATAAGTGCTATAGTTTTTGTGTGTTTCTGTTAACTTCTTGGAAAAGTATCTTAGCGGGTACCATTTACCGTGAATATGCTGTTGCAATACAGCTCCTACGCAGTTATTTGACGCGTCAGCAAATAGTGCATATGGCGCGCTCGCTACTGGAAACGATAGCGTGACTGCTTGTGTAAGGCTGTTTTTACATTTCAAGAATGCTTGTTCAGCATCCGGTGTCCAATGAATGAGTGTTTTGTCGTTCTTTTTAGACTTATGAATATTTTTATTTAATGTTTCTAAATATTCTACAGCTTTAGGTAAATGACTACGATAAAAGTTTACCATGCCTAAAAACTTTCTTAACTCCATGACATTTTGGGGTTTAGGATAGTTGACGATGGCTTGTATTTTATTTTCTAACGGTTTGATGCCTGATGTTGATACTTCGTACCCCGAGAATTCTATACTTGTTGCGTTGAACGTGCATTTTTCTATATTAATTGTAATACCATATTCGTTTAAACGCTGAAATACTTGGTCTATGTTTTCGCAATGTTGTTGATGGTTAACTGAACTTATTAAAATATCGTCAGAGTAACAATAAAGAAAATCTAAGCCTTACAAAACGGTGTTAGTCATGAAACGCTGAAAAGTTTGAGCGGCATTTTTTAATCCAAAAGTCATGCGTTCAAATTCATTAAACCGAATGGTGTTGTGATCGCGGTTTTGCTAATATCACTTGGATTTATTAAAATGTTATGATAGGCTTTCCTTATATCTTTTCGAAAATATTGTTTTATTAGCTAGTAAATACGTAAAATCCTGTACTCTAGGTATTGGATACCTATCAGGTTAAGTTATCGCATTTAAAGCTCTGTAGTCACCACAAGGACGAACTTGCCCTCCTTTTTTAGGAACTAAGTGTAAGGGACTAGCCCACTCCGATTTAGATGGCCTACATATACCTGCCTCTAACATATTTTTAAATTCTTCCTTGGCAATCCTGTACCTTTCAGGCGCTAACGGTCTAGGTTTACAAAAGATAGGAGGTCCCGTTGTATCAATGTAATGATAAACTGAGTGCTTGGGTGCCTCTTTGAATGACATCGGTTTAAGTATATCAGGATACTTTTTTAATATCTCGTATATCGGATGGTCTTTTCGTAACGCAGAAATCGCTGGTTCATTTTGATTTGCGATCGTTCCACGTACTGTTAAATTTGTAACCTTATCCTTTAAGCAATGACCATTAATCTCTACAATTAACATAAAATGATCTAAAAAGTCTACACCTAGTATTGGTTGTTTTACATCACATACAACAAATGTCCATTTAAAAGGTCTCCTCAAGTTTAAATCTAATGTTAGTGTCTTGGTACCATACGTTTTAATTTCTGTACCGTTTGCAGCAAATAGTTTAAAATCAGAATTTAAATCTAATTCGATTTTTCTTATAACTAACACTTTAGGTAGTACCGAAATACATGCTCCTGAATCTATCAGAAATTTAATATTAAGTTTTCTATCACTTACTACTAGACGGTGATCCTTGACTGACAAACTTCCCGCCACCGGTTGCAGTTCCGCTAGTTTTCCGACTTCGGTGGTGAGTTTTTCCAGTTGCATGGTTCGATGCACTTCTTCGCCCTTTGCCCGTACCTCCAGTGATACGAACATAACCAATCTGCATTCTCGGATGTCCTGCGTGGTCTTGACCTTGAGCGGCTACGTGAGAAGTTCCTACGTCCACCTCTGCCTCTGTGTCTTCCTCTTCCTTTGTTCATTTCGTTTATTTTCAGGTTGGAAGATCAACCTGAAAATAGCTAAAAAAGCTATTTCTGTCATGATGGTTGCTACGTCGAGATTGACCGTGGACTTCGCTTCACCACGCGCTACTTCATCGACTTGCGCGGACTGGTTTGTCTCTATGATCTTGTCTGCTATTGTTGCCATTTCTTCCAGGTCTTTCGTAGACGTGACGGTGAGTACTGCTCGGACTGCTGACGGTAAGTGACCTTGCCACAATATTTGTAACGTGTCATCCTTTATCTTCTCTCTTGCTAATTCTTTCATTTTTCGCAATAACTGACTAGGTTTCTGGTCACCTAATTCCATCTCTGATACTAATTTCTGTACTTGTCTTGTTTCAGATTCTTCATATATCTGCAGAAGGCGTTTTTTTAAAGCTTCGAACTTGTTGGTCTCCGAGGGATTTGCCAATATGTCTGCAATTTGTTGGACAACATCTTTGCTAAGTTTTCCTACTACCATGTAGTATCTGTTCAGGTCTGACGTTTTTTGAGGTGCTAATAATTATTGCCTCCACTTGCAAAAACCAAAGACGTGGGTTTTCCGGCCAAAAGTTTGGTATCTTGTCTGACACTGAGACTGTAGATATCACTGTAGGTTGCTCTTCATATTTAGGTTGAGTTGGCGGGTACTGCGGATTCATTTTTGCTTACGATGCGACTTTACGCGACGACACGCGGCGTTCGGAGTCAGACGTGCGTTTGTGTCGAGATCGGGGTCACCACTGTAGAAGCTTGTGTAATACTGAGGGCTGACTATCGGGAATAGTAAATGAAAGGCTGAAGAGCTCGATGCCAACTGGTTTATTTAATTAAGTTCACGTTTAAATATTCTGTATACGTGTATATGTATGTGCGTGTGTCTGTGTGTGTCTCCACAAGCTCAACAATGCTTCTAATTTTCAAATTGATTTCAATACAGTTGATACAGATGTGCCGTTAGAATTTCGTTCCCAATTAATTAATCTATTGACAGAATATTCATCTTCGTTTTCTAGTGGTTTCTCCTCCTCCTCCTCCTCATCCTCTTCCCCCGGACCTCTGTAAAGAGTAGACGTGCCTGCGAAGCTTATTACCTTGTTTAATTTAAAATATTAACTGAAAGTATTCACCAAAAATCAAATTAAAAAATAGGAGTGCATGTGTTACTAGGAGTTAACACTAAACTGGAGCGGAGTGCGCAAGCAAACGTCAAGCTCGGGTGAGACAACAATACTAGTTACTGTTCACGCACGTAAAAATCAAAGTACTCTCACGATTATACTGCCGTCCTGTTTCGACGCGCGTACTCTATTGATGCGCAAGCAAGATAGCAACAGCGTCCTATGCGTGAACGCAAGACGCTTACAAACTACGTGTGTGCGTAATACAAGGACGGTATCTCACTACCTGTGATTTCTGCGCGCCTAGTACCTGCGGGCACCACTCCTTAACGAAATAAGGGAAATTTGGATCATTCGTTACCGTTTTGTTGTACATATTGTGGACCCCACCTCTACTTCTTCTCTAATCCTGGTATTGGCGAGCGACTACGGTCGAAAACGGTATATTTCACAACTGCAAGTGGTCGTCTCAGCGAGCAGCGTAAGAACGACGCGGGGACTCGATAAGCTCCTTAAGCTTACTGTTGTCCTAGTATAGTTGAAAGTCAGATGGATAAGTCAATGTCGGAATCGGACTTAAATCAATTAAGTCAAGAAAACACACCACCAGACTTTGTCTACACTCGCTCAAAAAGGCCGCGGCAGGCCGAGGATACCGATATTAAGAGCTTTATATCTTCTCTTATGTCTGAGCAGAAGAAGGAATTCGAGAAAGAATTAAATAAAATTAGCCTGGTGTTATCGAATATACAAAAGACAAACACAAACATTGAGAGCTCGGTCGCCTTTCTCGCTGCTCAAAATAAGGACATGCTTAGTAAGATTGATAAACTCGAGAAACAGGCCGTCAAGGACAGAGACTATATAACGGTTTTAGAGAACAAAATTGAAGATATGCTAATGTCAAGTCGGAAATCTAACGTTCAGTTAAAAAATGTACCAAAGAAGAGTGGAGAAACGAAAGAGGATTTGATCGGGATGGTACTCTGTCTGTCTAAAACTGTTGACTGTAAAATTGAAAAGAGTGACATCAAGGACGTGTACAGAGTGAGTAGCAAGAAGGAAGAACAAAATAGCCCTATAATAGTAGAAACCTCCTCTACACTGCTGAAGACGGAACTCCTCAGGATGTGTAAGTCTTTTAATATCGGAAACCAAGGCAAGCTTGCTGCTAAACATGTAGGCTGCCGTATCAACACGGAAGCGCCTATTTTTATATCGGAGCAACTAACTGCGAAAGGCTCTCGTCTGCATTTTCTTGCTCGCGATCTTGTTAAGGCTAAGATGTATAAGTTTTGCTGGACCGCTTACGGCAAAGTTTATCTAAAGAAAGATGAAACTTCGCAAAGAATAATAGTCAAGTCTGAAGCGCAGATCCACCAACTGTCACAGCGAACCTGACTATACCTAAAACACCGTGTTCACAATTATGTTTGCCTTAGAACTATGCTCACTTTGTGCGGTCTTTTATTGTTTTCATTTTGGTTTGCTTTTTTAGATATTATGTTTATATTTACTTGCCTTGTTATAATTAATTGTACACATGCATTCACTCTAATGCATACCTTTATGTATACTATACACCAAATGAATTACACAATCCCCTTTCAACATTTAATCACACTCCACATACATCTCAATCACACATACTTGGAAATCTCACAAAGAGCATATTATCAAAGATTAACAAACTTTTACTGCCGACTGTATACATCTATGGTATACAAATATGTTTCAAAGTTTGCCCCAGGACTTTTCAATCTCAAACTAAATGGATAGCCCGCTTAACACACTTAACGAAATAGATGAAGCGGGTATTGCACAGGCTTTTCACTGTGATGTCGAAGATTTGTCTAAACATATACATGTACAAAAGCGAGACTGCAAAATATTTTGCCAAAATATACGAAGCATTTATAAAAACATAGATGATTTGCAGCTTACTCTGTCTTGCCTTAAGTTCGAGCCGGATATCTTGATTCTAACTGAAAGTCAACTAAATTCTATTAAACCTATACCTACTTTTCCGAACATGTCAGCATTCCAAACTACACATCATGTTAACAAAAATGATGGAGTTGTTGTTTACGTCACTAATAACATTGTAGTAAACATCAAGGAAATTAAATTGGCTCATGCCTCTGCTCTAGAGATTAAACTTGACAATACTAATATTATACTTGGTGTTTATCGATCACCTTCAAATGCCAACGCTGACATGTTTATTCACTCACTTGATACTTATCTGGAGTCCATTAAATCTTATAACTGTATTACCTTAGCTGGTGATATAAATATAAATCTTACGCCAACTCCATCTGAGCAGGCCCACGAGAGAAGCAACAGACAAAGCTATACTGCAATGTTAACTATGCATGGTTTGATGGCAGGTCACACGATTCCTACTAGACTAAACAATTGCCTTGACCATTTTATGATAAAACTAAATAAGGAAAAATTATCTGCTCACATTGCCGTCTTAAACACAACGGTTACTGACCATTCTCTATTATTTTTGAACTTATCCAAAATCAAACTAAAAAGTAAAATTCAGAAAACTAAAACGACTACAGATTTCAATATGGCACTTAAATCCTTAGTAGACAAAAATATTGGTGACCTTCTGCTTGCAAATGACCCTGACCTTATAGTTGAACTTTTAATTGAAAAAATTACGGAAGCTTTACGGGAACATACTTTCACGACTTCTATACCCAAAAGTAAACGGTCTATAAAACCCTGGATAACCCCCGGCATATTAAAATGTATAAGAAATAGAAACCAGATGCAAAAGAAATTAAGAAATGATCCACATAATGATATATTAAAAATTAGTTACAAAAGGTATCGCAATTATTGTAATAAGTTGATTAAAAATCTGAAGCGTAGGTACGACAGAGAACGTTTAGCAGATTCTACCACAAATAGTAGGAGACTTTGGTCAAATATTAAAAACATAACTAATATGAAGCAATCTAACACAGATAACACTAAACTTCTGGAATCAATGTCGACTCCAATTGAAGCAGTCAATCATGTTAATGAGTATTTTGCAGAAATAGGTAAACAACTTGCAGAGAAAATTTTACCATGTACTAGATCAGATGCTGCGGTAGACCAAGGCTCAGGTAATACTCAACTGACATCATTTGGCCTCTTAGATACAGACTTAGACGAAGTACACCATTTACTTATGAATTTAAAATCGAGTAGTGCTCCTGGCTGGGACAATATACCTACTAGTTTTCTCAAATTGGCTAAGCATGAAATTCTTCCAGTCATTGTCCACCTGGCGAACTTGTGCTTTGAAAAAGGTATCTTCCCAAAACTCCTAAAAAAATCAATTATTACGCCAGTGTACAAGAATGGGCCAAGAGATGATGTTAGTAACTACAGGCCAATATCAGTATTACCTGCTTTATCGAAAATATTGGAGAAACTTTTGAACAAACGCTTAATAGACTTCCTTAACAAATATAATATCTTATCTGATGCACAGTATGGCTTCAGGCAGGGCAAATCAACTGAAGATGCAGTTTCGGCTATAACATCTCTCATTACCGAAAACCTTGATCGTGGAAAGAAATGCCTAACAGTCTTTCTCGACCTAAAAAAGGCTTTTGACACAGTCTCTGTTCCCATTCTTGTACGTAAGCTTGAATACATAGGAATAAGAGGCACACCTTTGGAATTATTCAAAAGCTATTTAACACATCGAACGCAGAAGGTTAAAATTGGTCTAAACACAAGTAGTGACGCAAATATTACGTTCGGAGTACCACAGGGGAGCGTTCTTGGGCCCACATTTTTCCTAATTTACATCAATGGCCTATGTGGTTTGGAGGCCAGTGGGGCGAGGGTCTTTTCTTATGCCGATGACACTGCGCTGGTCTTTACAGGTGAAAACTGGGATTCCGTGCGAAAGAACACAGAAATTGGTTTGTCTAGAGTTGATTCCTGGCTAAAAACGAACTTACTCACCTTGAATACTCAGAAGACTATTTTTATGTGTTTCGCCTTGAGTAATAGAACCCAGCCGGGTACTAATTTCAGTGTAAAGATACACCAATGCCATCATAATATCCAAGGCACTAATTGTGCTTGCCCGACGATCGAAAAGGTTGCAAAAACTAAATACCTGGGTGTGATACTTGATCAGCGACTCTCTTGGCATAACCACCTTGAATTAGTTTGTGACCGCTTAAGAAAATTAATTTGGGTCTTCAAGGTGTTAAGACATATCGCATCAGCGAATCTAATTAAACAAATTTACATTGCTCTAGCCCAATCTGTTCTAACTTATTGCATTCCTATATGGGGGGGTGCCGCTAAAACAAAATTCCTGGATGTAGAGAGGTCCCAGCGTGCCCTTCTCAAAACTATCTATTTTAAGCCGTATCGTTTTTCTACACATGAACTTTATGCAATATCTGACCTCTTAACTGTGAGAAAGTTGTATATTCTTGCTTCTACCCTAAGAGTGCGCAAAACTACGGTATTTGATCCTATTATTCTTGGGAAAAGAAGGAAGTATGATTGTATAACTGGAATTAAGTTTCGCACTGCATTCGCAAGACGACAATATGTTGCCCTAACTGCTCTTGTTTACAACACCATAAACAAAAAGCTTGCAATTTTCCGAAATTCTCATAGCGATTGTAAAAAAATCCTGACAGTATGGCTAAAGACCCTTACATATGAACAAACTGAAGCTCTTCTACATCCGGATACTTAAAAATAAGGCCTGTCCAGAACTTGCTTTTCTTAACGTCGTTGCATTAATCTACATTATTGAACGTATGTCTACTATTTTCTTTACACTGATAGTATGCTTTTGGATTCTCTTTTCTCACGTTCCCACTAGTCCTATTTGCTCACGTACACACACCGCATACACACCACATTCGCACACACACACCACATATACTTACACCACATTCGCACACACACCACATACACACAACACACACATGCCACCTACACACACACACCACATACACACACACCACATACACCAACACATATTTTTAAATTCTCTAGTTTAGGTTTTTGTTGTTTATTTTTACCCGACTACGGCAAAGCCAAAGGAGGGTTATGATTTTGACTGGCTATGTATGTATGTATGTATGTATGTATGTATGTATGTATGTTTGTATGTATGCATGTGTGTATCTTCATCTGTTCCCTCATAGCTTCTAATCTACTTATCGGAACTAGACATATGAGGTATCGTTAGAACCGTCTTAATTTTCCGCTGAACATAGGCTACGTGACGTGTCACAAAAAGCGATTTGGCGCCCTCTAGCGGTCAAAAAGTAAGGCTTAAAAAATAAAAATGGAGATAAACACGCCGTGTTTGGTATCATTTAAAAGGGCCTCACTTGTACATTTCCAAAATATTGCTCAAATTTAAAATAACGCCCTCTAGCGGACAAAAAGTCAAAAGTAAAAAAAAATATTTAACACCAAAATTGTTTAAATAAAAAAAAGTAAAAAACTAAAACCCGACTACGACAAAAAAAGCCCTCTAGCGGTCAAAAAGTAAGGCTTAAAAAATAAAAATGGAGATAAACACGCCGTGTTTGGTATCATTTAAAAGGGCCTCACTTGTACATTTCCAAAATATTCATCATTTTCATCATTTCAGCCAAAAGACGTCCACTGCTGGACGTAGGCCTCCCCCAGGCATTTTTGGGGGGGTTTGCCATAATCGCCACGCTTGGCAGGCGGGTTGGCGATCGCAGTATGGTTGTTACAAAGACACAGAGAACGCTGCTGCCCATTCTCTGGTAAGTCCCTTAGTCGCCTCTTACGACACCCACGGGAAGATATGGGATGGTGCTATTCTTTACGTCCGACACCACACGGAACGTTGCTCCAAAATATTGCTCAAATTTAAAATAACGCCCTCTAGCGGACAAAAAGTCAAGAGTAAAAAAAAATATTTAACACCAAAATTGTTTAAATAAAAAAAAGTAAAAAACTAAAACCCGACTACGACAAAAAAAAAACGACGCTGAAAAAGTATAAAACAAGATTTTCAGGATAGAACAAAAAGAAAAGCCGTAGTCACACGTTATAGGTACCAATCTAAACACTTTAATACCGTGTGACTACGGCTTTTCTTTTTGTTCTATCCTGAAAATCTTGTTTTATACTTTTTCAGCGTCGTTTTTTTTTTGTCGTAGTCGGGTTTTAGTTTTTTACTTTTTTTACCTTTATGTTCCTAATTGTTAACAGGCTCTATATAATGTATTCACAATGGAAGAGGGAGGTCTTCTGCTACAGGTATTTCCATACTTAAAAGAAGGCCTCTACAATGTATTTGTTAAAACCTGTTGATTATGAAATAAAGATTATTATAAAGATTATTATTATTCTAGATCCCGTATAACAACACGACAGTTGTAAAATAGGCTTGTAAATCCTAGTGGAACGGTTATTGCCCTTACAGGGTTAGTGCTGTTCAAAGCGAAGTTGATACTGTAAGCAGGTATTATTAGGCCAAGTTGTTACCCTTTTTATAATGTAGTGTTGTTTGTGAAAAAGAAGGATGGTTGAGATCGGATGTGTCGACTACAGGGAACTGAATGACTACAGTGTTGGATAGATTTCCATTGCCTTTGATAAAGGATCTTGTATCTAGGTCATCATATTTCAGTGCATTCTGAGTCAATATAGAGCAGACTGCAGTGTCACACCTGGCGGTCAGTGGGAGTATTTGACCATGCCGTTCTCTTTGAAGAATGCAAGCTCAGTTTTTCAGCGTGCAGCGATGAAAGCATTACTGGCCAAGTAGCCACCTATTGTCAAACAATTTATGCCACAGTTCTCAAAAACAATGACTCCTTTGTTGTAACGAGTGGCAAGAATAGGTTCATTGGTTGGAAATAGAGTCGTGAGGTCATTCGTCAGAAAAATATTTCTTATTTAACCAGTGAGCCAGTTCTAACAATATTTGACCCTGCGCATTCAATCGAGTTACATACCGATGCCAGTGCTGAAGTATATGGGGCCATTTTTATTCAAATAAATTAATGGGAAACAACATGTAGTTGCTTACTACAGTCGTCGTATGTCCCCAGCCGAATCCAAATATCACTCATTTGAAATGGAAACGTTAGCTGTCTTTAACGCCATAAACCATTTTAGACATTATTTGTCAGGTCGTAAGTTTACCGTTGTTACGAATTGCAGTTTTGTTTAAGCCTCTAAAAGCAAAACCGACTTGTCTCCACGAGTTCATCGTTGGTGGGCCTACATGCAGTCATTTGAGTTTGACATTGTTTATCGGGAAGGCAGTATAGGATGAGCCATGTAGACTTTCTGTCTAGAAATCCCCTCCCTACATCTAAAGTAGCTTTTTCTCGTGTCGAACAAAATCGTGTCGATTTAGCCGAGCTTTCTAGCAACTGGTTGCTGTACAAGAAAAAGATGAAGAGATCAGTAAGATTGTGTCTGGTCATCGTAATGAAGTTTTTCCTGTGAAATTCGTAATAATATTCTGTATCGTTAAATTCCTATTGTACCTAGATCGCTTCGGTAGTCTGTGGTTAATGACGATCATGAATCCGTCATGCACTTAGGATGGGAGAGAACTCTTGAAAAGATTTATGAGCACTATTGGTTTGAAGGCATGTGAAAATTTTTTTGTGTGTTTGTCAAGAATGGTATCACTTATTGTAAAGTAGAGAAACCCCATTCGGGTAAAGTTCAAGCAGAACTTCACCCAATTCCTAAGTTCAATATCCCATGGCACACAGTTTATATTGACGCTTCTGGAAAATTGTATGGTAAGAACGACATCAAGGAGTACGTGTTTGTCATCATAGATGCGTTTACCAAATTTGTGCTGCTTCGTCACTCTCTAAACATAGACACTAACAGTAGTATTTGTGCTATTGAGTTTTGTATAGCGTTGTTTGGTGCTCCGAAACGCATTATAGCAGATTAAGGTCGTTGTTTCGCTAGCAAAGATTTTTCTAGTTTCTGCACTTTTAACACCATAGAGTTGCACTTGATAGCTACTAGAGGCAGTCGCGCAAATGGTCAAGTCGAAAGGGTAATGAGTACCCTAGTTTAGTTTAACTGGGCATACGCATCTAGCCTCTTGATTGGGCCATTCATGAGTACCGTCAAAAGTATTTTGACAGGCAGCTGTAGAGACTAGTCGTGACCGCTCTTGGCAGGACGCATTAGGAGAGGTTCAGTTGGCTATGAACTCTACGATTTATAGGGTGACTAAATCTAGCCCTCTCGAGTTGATGATTGGAAGGGTAGCGAGACCACTTAGTTTAGTGACTGCTGATGATGATTAATTTGACTGTTGTTCATTTAGATGAGATAAGAGAGCACGCGACACGGAGCATTGAAAAGTATGCTAATTATAATAATTGTAATTATTATTTTAATTGAAAATGAGGAAAGGAATGCGACACAAGGGCGAAGAAGAAGGAACATGGGTTTGGTTTTTAGTCAGTAGAAGTCTGACACTCCCCTTCGCTCTGCCCAAGAGCGGGGGGGGTTATTCGATGATTTTCCACTCACCAAAAAAAAAAAAAAAAAAAAAAAGGAAAGGAATGAGACAAAATTAGATCATAAATTCAAAGGTCCATTTAAGATAAAGGTTCTTGACTCTAAGCGAAATTACAAATACCCCCATGATCGTGTGAGGAAGATCCCCGATCACCAAGTTCCTCGAGAATTAGATGTCAAAATTGATGACAGTGGTAGTGAGACCAAATCCGATTAAGAATAGCTTGTACACTCATACTCGAAACTCTAGACCGCACCTCATGAGTAACATGTGGCGATGGGTCTACAAGGAATCGTTGGTGCGATTTCTGTCTGTGTTGGTGCACAGAGCGCTTTATGTGTTGGTGCACATTTTGCGATAGATCTTGTGAGTCGTTGGTGCGATTCATGTCTGTGTTGGTACACAGAGCCCTTCATGTGTTGTAGCACGTTTTGCGCTAAAGGATGTGAATCGTTGGTGCGATTCATGTCTGTGTTGGTGCACAGAGCGCTTCCTGTGTTGTAGCATATGTGGTGGCAGATAAATGTAAAGAGTCGTTGGTGCGATTCTGGCCTGTGTTGGTGCACAGATTGCAATGAAAGTTTCAGGAGTTGAGTATACGTTGCTTATGAATTATGATAAAAAAAGTAGTTATAAAACTAAAAAACCCGACTGAATAAACTGAAAAGCAAAAAACAAGCACATTTTAAATCAAACAAAACTTGAAAGCAGGCGGGGTCCCTTCTATTTTCATTTCATTTCATAATTTAATATTCAAATGAACCCCGCCTGCTATCAAGTTTTGTTTGATTTAAAATGTGCTTGTTTTTTGCTTTTCAGTTTTTTCAGTCGGGTTTTTTAGTTTTATAACTACTTTTTTTTATTTCCAACTTTTTAGTTCTTTTGTGTTTGTTCTTTCGTTGGTCGCGTAAAAGTCTTCGCAGATGATTTAACTTTTGTGCGTGTTTAAAGGATTTGTCACTTTGAATTTATTTTAAACATATAAGTGTTATATATTTTCGTTTGTTTGTTTGTTTAGAAAAATTCTTTATTTAACATAAAAATATACATAGCTGTAGAACTTAAAAGTAAAGCAACAGTTACACTAATATTAATAACAAACACTTTTACAGGCTAGAGGCACCTTTATAAGTATACTTTGTAATGCTGGGTAACTTTATATTTGTGTGTAGTGTTCTAAGGTTAGTTTTAAACGGAGTGTTATAGGCAATTTTAACTGCTTTATTTTGAATTGTTTGTAACAGGTTATAATTAGATTGACAGGTGCTACTCCATACTGGACACGAATAAGTGATGCAAGAGAGAAAAAGGAAACATGGCTTTTCTAAAGTACGACAAACTGGTCATACTTAAACAAACAAATAAAAGAAAGCTTTCTCCTTCACCAACAAAACCTACCGAGGACATGCCAAAAGAAAGAAACACATCAACAAATAAGAAGAACAAATCACAGCAGCATGACCCCCTAGCAAGAAGATCAAACAGCATCTCAGAGGGAGTAATTAAACCGAGTATGCTTAACTACTTAATAAATAAAAACAGTACACTTCATCAAGAAACCTCCAAAAACAATGCATAGCAATTAGCTGGCCCTCTCCGAACAGATTCAGTACAGAAGTATTACAACAAAAAAAACACAACAAACCCTCCAACCCGGTTGGTCACCGTGGAGGATTATGACCAAAACCCTCCACTGATAACCACTATCCCAAGGAACATCAACACTAAACAAAATTATCAACTAATGCCAGCCAGCAGAAGACTAAAGAAAAAAGAGGAATTATTCCATGTGATAACATATAACGTTAAGACGTTGTCAACCAGCCACCGCCTATTAGAGCTGTTGAACTCTCTGAAGAATACAGAATACGATGTAATCGGTATTTCAGAAGTCCGACGTCTTGGTACATCTATCCAGGAGTACGACAGCTTCATATTTTGTTATACAGGAGAGACCCGCGGATTATATGGTGTGGGTTTCATAGTCAAAAAATACTTGAAAGGAAACATTGTGAGCTTTAGTGGAATATCAGAGCGAATAGCTCTCCTAAGACTCAATATGAATGGATACCAACTAGACATACTCCAAGTCTATGCACCTACAGTAGCCTCAACTGACGATGAGGTGGATTTCTTCTACAACACCGTCAGCGAAACTTTGAAGAACTGTGCAAAAAATGTGATAGTCATGGGGGACTTCAACGCAAAAATAGGTCAACCTAGAGCCGATGAACGCTTAATAATGAAAAATTATGGATATGGAGTTAGAAAAAGTAGAGGTGAACGCCTGATAGACTTCGCAAACGAAAACAAGATGAGTATTATGAACACCTTTTTTAAGAAAGCCAATAACCAGAGATGGACCTGGAAATCCCCAGACGGAGTCACAAAAAATGAAATTGATTATATATTAACCAACCAAGATAAAAACGTTAAAAATGTACAAGTTTTAAATATTAATTTTCCCTCGGATCATAGACCTTTAAAGGCTTCTCTTCAACTGAGAAATATAAAGAAAAGCCGTATAAAATACAGAAGCAATTTAAAAAGCTCACTAAGGACTACCTCAGAGAAAGAAACTTATAGACTCTTTTTAGGAAAACACATAGACCAATTTCAATTCCAAGATGATGCTAACGTCCAAGTAAATAACGACAAAATCACTCAAAGCATAGAAAGAAGTCTACATAATGCCAAACAACACACCACTAACCCAGGAGTGTTGTCAGCATACACCAAGAGTCTCATAGTACAAAGAAAACATCTACATGAATCTAAACATAAAACAAGAGCACAAAAAAATCAACTAAAAGCTTTATACAAACTCATAAGTAAAAGCATAAAAAAAAAGTAAAAAACTAAAACCCGACTACGACAAAAAAAAAACGACGCTGAAAAAGTATAAAACAAGATTTTCAGGATAGAACAAAAAGAAAAGCCGTAGTCACACGGTATTAAAGTGTTTAGATTGGTACCTATAACGTGTGACTACGGCTTTTCTTTTTGTTCTATCCTGAAAATCTTGTTTTATACTTTTTCAGCGTCGTTTTTTTTTTGTCGTAGTCGGGTTTTAGTTTTTTACTTTTTTTTATTTAAACAATTTTGGTGTTAAATATTTTTTTTTACTCTTGACTTTTTGTCCGCTAGAGGGCGTTATTTTAAATTTGAGCAATATTTTGGAGCAACGTTCCGTGTGGTGTCGGACGTAAAGAATAGCACCATCCCATATCTTCCCGTGGGTGTCGTAAGAGGCGACTAAGGGACTTACCAGAGAATGGGCAGCAGCGTTCTCTGTGTCTTTGTAACAACCATACTGCGATCGCCAACCCGCCTGCCAAGCGTGGCGATTATGGCAAACCCCCCCAAAAATGCCTGGGGGAGGCCTACGTCCAGCAGTGGACGTCTTTTGGCTGAAATGATGAAAATGATGAATATTTTGGAAATGTACAAGTGAGGCCCTTTTAAATGATACCAAACACGGCGTGTTTATCTCCATTTTTATTTTTTAAGCCTTACTTTTTGACCGCTAGAGGGCTTTTTTTGTCGTAGTCGGGTTTTAGTTTTTTACTTTTTTTTATTTAAACAATTTTGGTGTTAAATATTTTTTTTTACTTTTGACTTTTTGTCCGCTAGAGGGCGTTATTTTAAATTTGAGCAATATTTTGGAAATGTACAAGTGAGGCCCTTTTAAATGATACCAAACACGGCGTGTTTATCTCCATTTTTATTTTTTAAGCCTTACTTTTTGACCGCTAGAGGGCGCCAAATCGCTTTTTGTGACACGTCACGTAGCCTATGTTCAGCGGAAAATTAAGACGGTTCTAACGATACCTCATATGTCTAGTTCCGATAAGTAGATTAGAAGCTATGAGGGAACAGATGAAGATACACACATGCATACATACAAACATACATACATACATACATACATACATACATACATACATAGCCAGTCAAAATCATAACCCTCCTTTGGCTTTGCCGTAGTCGGGTAATAAGCCTTACTTTTTGACCGCTAGAGGGCGCCAAATCGCTTTTTGTGACACGTCACGTAGCCTATGTTCAGCGGAAAATTAAGACGGTTCTAACGGTACCTCATATGTCTAGTTCCGATAAGTAGATTAGAAGCTATGAGGGAACAGATGAAGATACACACATACATACATACAAACATACATACATACATACATACATACATAGCCAGTCAAAATCATAACCCTCCTTTGGCTTTGCCGTAGTCGGGTAAAAAGGGACTATACGCTTCACCGATCCATTTGAAAAACATATAAATACTACATGTAGCGTTCATTTCAGCCAAAAGACGTCCACTGCTGGACATAGGCCTCAGGCGCATGTAGCGTTAAAAGAGCATATAAAGAGCTCAATATACATAAGACATGGATAAAGGAACTAAAAGAGACAAATGAACTTTTTTGCAATAGGCCTGATATTATCAAAATTGCTACAAATTTCTACAAAAAATTGTATGACTGCCAAGAGAAAAATAATATGGAAAAACTCGATAATGTCAACCTACAATATATCATAAAAGATGTCTCTGAAATAGAAACGATAGACGAGCTCGAAGTCTCAAAAGCAATCAAAAGCTTGAAGGCTGAAAAGTGCCCAGGTCCAGATGGAATCACAAACGAAGCGATAAAAGAAGGTTGTCACTATCTTGCACGCCCTCTAGCATGTCTTTTTAACTCTATACTTGAATCAAGTACCACACCCTTTCAATGGTCAGAGTCATTCATGATTCTACTCTACAAAAAAGGTGACCCAAAGGACATAGGCAATTATCGCCCCATTAGTCTCCTACCATCACTCTACAAACTCTTTTCATCAATTATCGAAAAGAGGATTAGTAAGAGTATTGAAGTACATCAACCGATAGAACAAGCCGGTTTCAGAAGTGGATATTCTACGATAGATCATATCCACTCAATTGAACAAATAATTGAAAAATATAACGAGTACCAGAGACCACTATATGTTGCTTTCATTGACTACCAGAAAGCCTTCGACACAATCCTACATTCTTCCATATGGACCGCTCTAAGCTCACAGCACGTAGAACAAAAATATATAGAGGTCATTAAGTATATATACAACAATTGCAGTAGCAGAGTGAAGCTTGAGTCGATAGGACCGCCAATAAGCATAAAAAGAGGTGTAAGACAGGGGGATCCTTTGTCACCAAGAATTTTTATAGCGGTCCTAGAGATGGCCATCAGCCAAGTCAATTGGAACAGAACAGGACTAAACATCAATGGAAAATTCATCAGCCACTTAAGGTTCGCAGACGATATTATTCTTCTATCCGAAGACGCAAGAGAACTAGAATCAATGATACTATCGCTAAAAGATGTTAGCGTCAAAGTAGGCTTACAAATGAATTTAAATAAGACCAAAATCATGACTAACAGCATAAAATATCCTTTGTATCTTGACCAAAATTTATTAGAATACGTGGAAAGCTACGTATACTTAGGAAAACAAGTCTCTTTCGATAATCGAAATAATGAACTAGAAATAGAAAGAAGAATTTCAGGCGCATGGAGAAAATTCTGGAGCTTAAAGGAAATATTAAAAGGAACTATGCCTATTAATTTAAAGAAAAAAGTTATGGACACCTGCCTGCTTCCCTCCATCACCTATGGGTGCCAGACATGGAAGTACACACTAAGAGTGAAAAACATGATTAGGTCATGTCAACGGGGTATGGAGAGAAGCATCACAAATGTAAGAAAAATACAAAAAATCCCACACAGTATTATAAGAAAAAATACTAAAAAAAAAGTAAAAAACTAAAACCCGACTACGACAAAAAAAAACGACGCTGAAAAAGTATGAAACAAGATTTTCAGGATATAACAAAAAGAAAAGCCGTAGTCACACGGTATTAAAGTGTTTAGGTTGGTACCTATAACGTGTGACTACGGCTTTTCTTTTTGTTATATCCTGAAAATCTTGTTTCATACTTTTTCAGCGTCGTTTTTTTTTGTCGTAGTCGGGTTTTAGTTTTTTACTTTTTTTTATTTAAACAATTTTGGTGTTAAATTTTTTTTTTACTCTTGACTTTTTGTCCGCTAGAGGGCGTGATTTTAAATTTGAGCAATATTTTGGAAATGTACAAGTGAGGCCCTTTCAAATGATACCAAACACGGCGTATTTATCTCCATTTTAATTTTTTAAGCCTTACTTTTTGTCCGCTAGAGGGCGCCAAATCGCTTTATGTGAGATGTCACGTAGCCTATGTTCAGCGGAAAATTAAGACGGTTCTAACGATACCTCATATGTCGAGTTCCGATAAGTAGATTAGAAGCTATGAGGGAACAGATGAAGATACACACATACATACATACAAACATACATACATACATAGCCAGTCAAAATCATAACCCTCCTTTGGCTTTGCCGTAGTCGGGTAAAAATTATAGATGCACTCCAATTCTCACTAAGATTAAAATGGCGCTGGGCAGGACATGTGGCTAGGATGGAGGACGACCGTTGGACTACCAGACTGACGTCATGGCAGGGCCCTGCAGGCATCAGAAAAAGAGGAAGACCGACAACTCGCTGGGAAAACGACTTAATAAAAATAGCAGGAACACATTGAAAAACAAAAGCCAAAGATAGGGACAAGTGGAAAAATCTGGAGGAGGCCTTCACCCTCACAAGGAGGGGTTCTTGCATGTCACAGTAATGATTTTATTTCATTTTTATTGATTTTCATTGCATGTCAAGTAAATTTAAGTAACTTAAACAAGTTCAGTAAATTATAATTTAATAATACTAGAGAAAATAATGTTATTATTACAGGAATTTAAATTAATTAATTAATTATTGAATAGATTTATTTATAAATTCATTGATAAACAATCAGTAGTACCTAGCAATTATAAATCATGATAATATGATACTATATTGATCATTATATTATTGAACTTATTAAACTTGAAAGCAGGCGGGGTCCCTTCTATTTTCATTTCATTTCATAATTTAATATTCAAATGAACCCCGCCTGCTTTCAAGTTTTGTTTGATTTAAAATGTGCTTGTTTTTTGCTTTTCAGTTTTTTCAGTCGGGTTTTTTAGTTTTATAACTACTTTTTTTTATTTCCAACTTTTTAGTTCTTTTGTGTTTGTTCTTTCGTTGGTCGCGTAAAAGTCTTCGCAGATGATTTAACGTTTGTGCTTGTTTAAAGGATTTGTCACTTTGAATTTATTTTAAACTTAAAAGTGTTATATATTTTCGTTTGTTTGTTTGTTTAGAAAAATTCTTTATTTAACATAAAATATACATAGCTGTAGAACTTAAAAGTAAAGCAACAGTTACACTAATATTAATAACAAACACTTTTACAGGCTAGAGGCGCCTTTATAAGTATACTTTGTAATGCTGGGTAACTTTATATTTGTGTGTAGTGTTCTAAGGTTAGTTTTAAACGGAGTGTTATAGGCAATTTTAACTGCTTTATTTTGAATTGTTTGTAACAGGTTATAATTAGATTGACAGGTGCTACTCCATACTGGACACGAATAAGTGATGCAAGGTCTAATGAGAGTGGTATATAACCGAAGTTTGGTGTTTGCGCTGAGCTTACTTTTGCGGTTAAGTATAGGACTGAGAGAACCGAGTGCTTGAGCTCCTTTAACGCGTAGTTTATTGACATGTTTTTTCCAGTTAAGTTTTTTATCCAAAGTAACTCCGAGATAGCGAACTTCTGAGCTCCACGGAATCATTTGCCCAGCAATTTTTAATTTTCTTTTTGGGGTGGAACGTTGGCGTGTGAAGAGTATTGCCTCAGTCTTGGATTCGTTCAACTTTATCTTCCACTTGTTGAAATAAGATTGAAGTAGTTCAAGCGATAACTGAAGTCTACCAATGATAATGTCGATGTCATCATCACTTGTGTACGATGCTGTATCGTCGGCAAAACAGGCCAGATGAGTACGGACCTGCACAGGAACGTCACTCACAAATAGGATGAAGAGGTAGGGACCGAGCACCGAGCCTTGAGGAACTCCTGCTGATACCGTCCGGGGCGAAGACCTGTCAGTACCAATATGAACCACAAACTTACGGTTATTAAGGTAAGATTGGATAAGTTTTACTAACTCAATTGGAATTCCGTAGCTGATGAGCTTGTATAACAGGCCTTCGTGCCAGACAGTATCGAAGGCTTTTTCGATGTCCAGCAGGAACATACCGGTAGACTGCTTAAGATTAAGGTGATAGGAAATGTGTTCAGAGACTCGAGCCAATTGCTGTACTGTGGAGTGAGAGGAACGAAAGCCAAACTGCTCGTTCATAATGAGCTGGCCAGAGCAACGTAGCAAGCGATTATATATCATGACCTCAAACAGCTTACCTAAAACCGGAAGAAGGCTAATAGGCCTGTAACTAACTGGCAAAGAGGTGTCTTTTCCAGGTTTTTTAATTGGAATAACCTTTGCAGTTTTCCACTTATTGGGAAAATAACCTAATTTTAAGCAGCCGTTGAAAATTTTTGTGGTAACCACAACAGATTTTTGCGATAGATTTTTCAGCATAATGTTGTGTATACCGTCATCACCTGGAGCCTTCCTAGTCTTTAGTTTACGAATGACTTCCCAGACTTTAGTTGGCCGCACAGGTAGATGCAGTTCACTCATGACATGGTCATTTAAATGACTCATAGCTGACTGGACGTCCTTGTCGACACTATCGCTTATCCAGTCATGAGTAAGATTTATGTTCATCTCGAAGGCATCTGCCAGTGCATCACATTGATCGGGGATGTTTGTAGTGAAAGTCCCCTCAGGTGTTTTAAGTGGAGATATTGAGTCTGATCTGGGTTTTAAAGACTTTGCCAGGCGCCAAATATCATTACTAGGATTGTCAACTCTCGAAAGTTTAGCGTTCCATATTTTATCTTGATTTTTCGTTATAGCCAAATTAATCAAGTGTTGCAATTTGTTAATAGCCGATCGTAACAGTCTTTTTTTCCGCAATTGGAACTTTAAGTTCTCTTCGACGAAGGTGGATTTTATACTTGATCATATTTGCGATGTAATTTGGTAGTTTTATGCAAGTGTTTTCGTGTACCTTACTTGGGATAAATTTGTCTCTAGCAGCAATAAGGCACTCATGTAGGTAGTTTACGGCGTACTCGATTTCGGGTTCAGATTTAAATACCTTCGAGTTATGCGAGATCTTTTTCGATATATTTTCGTAATCTCCTTTAAAAACCCTTCATTTTGATACCCTACTCGATGGTATAGGAAAAATTTTTTTTTTTGAACTCCGCGATTTTGCCCCCAAAATCCGCAAGTTTTCCTTGTTTTTTTATTTTAATGTAGCCTATAACACTTGCGCCATCAAGACAAATCTAACGACGTATGTTTCATTCAAATCACTTCCTCCGTTTATGAGTTATGAGGGAACAAAGAAACAGACATACAAACATACATACATACACGTCAAACACATAATCCTCCTTTTGGGCTTCGCCGCAGTCGGGTAGATACACGTCAAACACATAACCCTCCTTTTGGGCTTCACCGCAGTCGGGTAAAAAGTAACAGTATTGTTAGAACTACTTTGTTGTTAACTTGTTGATCGGATCTTTTCCAATGAATGATGTTGTGCAGGAAGCACTGTTGTAGCCTTAATAACAAGGCATTTTAAATCATGATAGTTAAGAATCAACCCTTGTTTCTACTGGCAGGATAGCCGAGCTAGATTACTCTCTGAGAATTTTGTCCACAGGTACTACACCCGAGGACGGGTGCTAGTCAGGGATGGCCGTGTCGTGGATTGATGGAGCCATGGTGCAACGGACAGCGCCATCTAGTAATTTGATTTGGAACTAAATAAATCTTTACCGGAAACGCAAGCGCGCCCTACCGCTTGGACACGATCGTCGGTAGAGGGGATGCAGCGAGGACTGGCGAAAGGACGGAGGGTTCGCTCACTTGAACTCCGACAGTGTTTGTTTCTCGTAAAATGTAAAACCGTCAGCCTATTTAAATAAAGAAAGTTATTTGTGTAGTGTTTTAAGAATATGTTAAATTACTGGCAACACCATTTCGAATGGTAAATTATAATGTAGGGCTAGCAACCCAATACACTCCATTTTTCTGTCTCTGCTTCATGTATGTCCTAAGTTTAATAAAACATAATTTTGATTATTCAAGTGTTTAATTTGGACAATTGTATACAAGGCGTATACACATCAAATGGCGACGAGGATAAAACAGAAATTCGAAGCATAAAAGGTACATTTTTACGGCTGAAACATGGTCAACGATTTTCGTATAGACGCTTTCAAACAAGATGGCGATATCTTGTGCTTTTTGGAAAGGATTGAGCAGTATTTTGAAGCGAATGAGACTAAACCTGTAAAAAGATGCTCAATATTATTAATAAGTCTTCACGAGGATGTATACAAAATTCTTAAGAATATGTGCTATCCGAAGATGCCCAAGGAGTTGTCATATGAGGAGCTGCAGAATTTATTAAAATTAAGGTTCGAGAAAAGAATTTCGCATTTTAGAAAAAGGATTCAATTCGAAAAATTACAGCAATTGGAAGGGGAGAGTATAGCCAAATGGTATGCTCGTGTTAGAGAATTTGCTGCAGGATGCAATTTTACGAATAAATTAGAAGAACGTGTTAAGGATAAATTTGTTACGAGTCTGCGTCCAGGAACCAATCCAGGAAAAACTATGTGAGCAAGATGTTTCCAGGTCGGTGACATTTTTAGTAGGTACAGCACTGAACAAGGAAATGGCTTTGAAGGAGGTGCAGGAAGTACATCAAGTAGCTCAAGGACATGCCAAGACGAATAAAAGTTCCCACACAATTAAAAAGACTGAGAAGAAACAGGATGGTGGGTCATCGTCGTTAAAATGTATTCATTGCGGTAAACCAAACCATAATTTTTCAAAATGTAAATTTAAGTCCTATGTAAAATATGTAACAAAATTGGACACCTAGCTATTGTATGTAAGAGTAAGGGTCAAACTCATAATGTAGAGGTAAATGAAGATAATTTGAATAACTCTCTTGATATTATTTGCTATAGGTAGAGAATAGTATATTTAATTACGAGTGCGGAAAGCCTGTCATTGCAAAGAGTTCCGACAAATGTCTACCCGAACCGAGGCGCAGCCGAAGGTGAGGGTTGACAGTCGGAACAAGTTGCAATGACGGTTCTGCACATGTACTGAACGACTATTTTTAATACAGTTGCGAAAAAATGAAGCAATTTAATAAAACAATAAACACAATAAACTCAACTAACTAATCATTTATTTATTAAAGTTATAATTCACATATACATTGGTACAGTTTTTTATACTAACTGGGGAAGTTTTAGGTTGCATATTTACTGTTTGAGACAAACTATTATTAATTTGGTATGATTGTTCATGTATATTTGTCAAAGGTGTTATACAATGGCGTTTGCTAGTTGATGGAATTGGATCTGATGAATTATCATTATCAACGAAGGTAGATGGACGAACGTTCTCTTCAGTACGAGTATTGTTATGTGAAGGAGACGGACTGGACTTTAAATTAATAGATTGTGTGATTTTTTTCCCAGTTTCTAGTTTGTTGTTTAATGAATCAGCAATATAGCCTTCTGCAACTTTGTCTGACTTCCAACCTCCTAGTCGCTTTAAGGACGTCAAATTGGCTCCTGAATCTGCCAATAATGTAGCAGAGGTCCTCCTGAAGCTGTGCCCAGTATAATACTCAGCATCCGGCAGACCAAGAAACGTAGCTATTTCTTTTGGCACATTTCCAAATTTGTTTATCCCGATTGCTTGAGCTGTACACTTCCCTTTTTGATAATTTTGGAAAAAACGGTCGGTTTTTGCTTTTTGGGACCGCTGAATCATATATTTTTGCACTATTCTAAGAAAATCACCTTCAACAACAAAGCTTCTCGGTATCTTATTTTTTGTATTCGGAATCTTGATTAGTAGCATTTTTCCATGGGCTTCAATATCTTTTAAAGTAATATTGGCTAACTCCTCTCTCCGGCAAGCTCCAACAACGCCAAAAATCAGCGCAACCTACAAAAAATGGGATTTGGTTAATATTTTTTTAAATAATATATTGACTGTATTTTGCGATGTCGTAAGCTGAATAACTAAAGAAAAATATAAGTATTTGTCTTCGATCAATAATGTACTAGATTCCCGATAAGCGCTTCAAAAACGGCCCGAAATATAAGACCACAAACGTATTTGTGGTCTTATTTCAAATTAGTATGGTCCAATCATAGCCAACATTAAGACGTCAAAATACCGCAGTATGCGTTCAAAAACTGCGTAAATAACCACCGTAACACCAAGGTTTTGGAAGGAATATCTATTTTTCGGTAATTTAATATCATTATGTGCTTTTTCATAATATTTAAACATAATTAAACTGCAAATATAATTAAATCAGCGAATATTATAATTGTTTGGCCAATGTTTGCTACAACGCACCAACTATTGTATCAAGTTCTTGAACAGGGAACGCTAGTTCCGCAATAGAATAAGCACGACATTGTACACAAAATGCTTTTAACCGTATTGCTTAGAGTTTAAGTTTCATTTTATAATGAATATTTTTGTACTGATGACTTTTTACTTTGGAGCGACATTTAAAATGTTTTGCTTCTAATCTTTCTCCGATGAAAGGGCTTAAATAAATATACTTTACAATGATAATTAAACGTTATGTTTAAGTGTTAAGGTTTATAATCATCTGAAGTTGTAAATAATATTGAACTTTTTTCTAAGATGATAAGTAGATGTTTACGTGTGTGCAAACGTGGCCACTTGAGCGACTTAGTTTTGTTCCTGATGCTTAATCTAGTACTATTATTGATCGAAGGTATTTGTCAATAAATTACCTTTCCACTTCATTCGATGATAATATTTTCGACTTTTTAGTTGTAAAACCGTCTGATTGTCGTTTTAAGAAAGCATTTAGTTTTGGGTATTCACTTATATATCCACGTTGTTCCTTATTTTCAGCATACTTTTTATCATCGAAAACCTCGACCATAACGTAGAAGGTTTTAATTTTGCTGAGAGTTCGGAAAAGTATGCCAACATAACATTTTCTGAAAAACTATTTGCTTTTTTCTCTTCTCTCCACGCAATAAATTCGTCGTATGTAGATACGTAGCGACTTTTTGACTTTTCCGGTAAAATGTTCTCCGAAGTATTTTGTGCAATTATACTAAGTTACGGTGGTGTTAATTCAAATAAAATATCGTCGAAATTACTCATTTTGTGGAACAAACAACTAAACTCTCAAAGACCTTTTTTTGGAAAATGGCGCCAACCGTAAAAAAAGCATAAGCAGAGTTTTTTTTGTTTTCTTCACCCATTCTGGGTAGGCAAAGGGAACTGGGCATATAGCCAAGTCTTCAGTAGATTTTTTTTATTGATATGAAAATTAAATGAAAATCAAATTTAATGAGATGAAATTAAATGAAACCTAACCTAACTCATTGAATCAAATCATTAAATCTGATATTGAAACAAATTAGTAGCTTTTTTTAGAAATATTTGCATGAATCATAAAAACTTCGTGGTTCAATTCAATTCAATTTTTGAAGGTTATGGCTCCATCGATGTACATTCGATGATTTTGCCAATGTCCAGGTGTGAGATGAGGTTGTTCAGTTTTCTTTTAAAAAAAAAATAATATCATACAACAAATGATCGGTGTTTGTAGCGATGACATCTGTTGTTCACCATGCTAAGAGGGGGACAAAACATTTTTGTTAATACATGTAAAACGGCACAATATAATGTTAATACATCAAGAACATAATAAACAAATAAAAATAAGTATGTATTTTCTAGCTACAACTGTATTTTATTTATACTTATAAAGGGCATTGTCCAGAATTGGCCACTTTTTAAGCACAATGCCACACAAAAATAAAAAATATCAATATTTTTAATTCTATTTTAGTAAATATCTGATGCAAATAACATTGTGTGAAATTGCATTAAAAAAAATCATTTTTTTTTAGTATCTGATTTGATGCTACACATGATTTAGCTTTGGACTTGGTTTCAGTGTTGCCAAGCCACAATTGCATAAAAGAAAAAAATCTAATCGATTAGAAATACAGTGCCATCTCTCTACTGTAAACGTGATACATCTTACCTAAATCACATAATTAAAAATGTAAATAAATGATATAAATGATTTAGGACGTAAACAATGGTAAACTGACGTATTATCATTATTTTTGGAGAACTTATAATATTTTGATCGATTTCAAATGGATCGATATATAATAATTGCTTTTTTTATTATGGCAGCACCAAACTCAAAAATGTTGTGTCAATTTGACATAATGACAGTAACATTCGCTTTGTGTCTTTGCATCGTGAATGTTTATTGTGTGTGTTTTACAGCGACTACTTTGGTTTTTCTAAAATGGATTCCGATTCTTCCCTTCTTGACGACCCCGGCACTTCCATGGACCCCGAACCTAGTATTTACGTTGAACCTGGCACACCTACGGACACTGAACCTCGCCCTAACGAAAACCCTGGCTTGAATGTGGACTTGGATCCCGTGTTACCTCACGGTGATCTGCTGACAAATGAAGTGACAACGCAGCGATGTGTGAATTGTGGAAGCGATTTACTTCAAAGAAGGAGACACAGTCTCATTTTAATAGATGTACGGTTAATTGTACAACATTGGATTGCTCCTCGTTTGGTAAGTTTTGTATTACTTAAATCTTAATAATTTTTAATAAAAATCAAACGCTTTATAACTTAACAATTATCTATTTTTTGTTTTTTTAGATTGAAGATGATAGTTTAGTTTGTCATCCTTGCTGGACTATGGCTCTCAATCATTCGAGTACGCAATTTATAAATGAACCAACAACTAGCAGTGGTCATCGTCGAAGTATCTGTGTTTCCTGTGGATGTTCTTTGTTACGGACAAGATCTCATAGGCTGCATACTGAGACGGACAGGGAATCTCGTATTAGGAATATGGTGATGGAACAGATTGCTCCTCGTCAAGTAAGTATTTAAAATAATTATTGAGTGTGTTCATGAAATGCAATATAATGTTAATTGTTTCTCATCACAGCTTTGTTAAAATTCATATTTACAATAGATAAAGCGAGAAACTGGGACAACTTAAACAAGCTTAATAATATTGGCACTTCTGTCCCCATAGCAATATTTCAACATAGTTGGGCATAATATAATGTATTTGAGTGACTTGGTTTTGTGTACATTAATATAAAATCTTAGCATAATTATCTTTATAATTAGTTGTTTTTTTATTACGAGTACTACTGATATTTATTTATTTTGTTATAGTTACATGGATCCGATCAACTCTGTCATACCTGCTGGCAACGAGTAGATCGCGCTGCTGTCCGTTCCACTGAGGCTGAAAGACATTCGGATGAAACAACTATCAACTTGCCTTTGTACACCAGAGCATCAAGCACTCAAAGGTGCTGTTTTTATCCTGAATGTCAATCGACCCAAAGGCTAGCTGTCCCTAAATGGCTAAGGGTAAAGTTATTTGTTGATTACAAATTCTATGTGCCACAGACCTGTAGGATATGCTCATTACATTTATATAGTAATAATTGGGAAGTTCTAGCTGATATCCAGTCACCCATTCATAGTTTTAATGCAGAACACATCCAAGATTTTGCAACATTTGTAAATGAGAGACAGTTAATCCTGGATTTTTCTAATATAGAAACTATGTCAGATGAACTTTGTCATTATTGGGTTGGGTTGAGCAAAGAACAATTTGGACAACTCTACTTAGAATTGCCAGGAATTACAAACATTCGCCAAAATAAATTAGCACTTGCTGCCTATCTAATTAAATTGAGAACAGGTGATAGTGATCAAAGGATCTCAACACTTTTAAATGTACCTCGCACTACTTTGATGAGGTTAATGGGTCAAGCTCGAGACATAATAGAGCAAGTATTTGTCCCAAATAACTTAGGGATTGATCACATAAGCAGAACACAAATCTCGGAAAGGAACCTATTAATACCTAATGGTTTATTTGGAGGTGAAAATAGACAACCAATTATTATAAGTGATGGAACTTATTTATATGTACAAAAATCATCGAATTATATGTACCAAAAAGATACATATTCTTTGCACAAGTATAGGAACTTGATTAAGCCTTTACTCATGGTTTGTTGCGATGGATACATTATAGATGTATTGGGCCCCTATCCAGCTACAACATCAGATGCTACTATAATAATAAATGAATTTAATGAAGAAACTAAACCACTTAGGAGGTATTTCCAAGCAGGTGATGTATTTATACTGGATAGGGGCTTTAGAGATTCTGTGCCATTGCTGAGAGAATGTAATTATAGAACTCATATGCCTGCATCCTTACAACAAGGTGAAAATCAATTGTCCACCCTTGCTGCTAATAAGTCGAGAGCTGTCACGGTTTGTAGGTGGGTTGTGGAAGCCGTAAATGGCATATTTAAACAATCATACAAATTGCTTAGGCACGAATTTTTTAATCGTGCACCAAGACATGCCATGACAGACTTTCGCATAGCAGCAGCTCTGATAAATAGGTTTCACCAAAGAATCAGAGACAGAGAGGATGCAGGTAAAATTCTAGAAATAATAAATCAAAACATGCACATAAATAATTCTCTTGCTGATTTTGTCATTCAGAATAATTTAAATAGACGGCGAACAGATTTTATCTCAATAAATGTAAACATACATAATGTATCCTTTCCAAGACTTGAATATACTGATTTAATTCTAATTGCTTGTGGAACATATCAATTAAAACAAGCACGTTCTTATTATGGAGAACACATTAGAGGCGATGGTTCCTATACAATTGAGCTGTGCAGAAATACAGCCAGCAACCTACTGGAAGGTTTCCCGCTCCCTTCAGTAAACTGCAGTTTATTACGAGGGAAAATACAGAGCAGACACATCAGTAGAAAAACATATTTTGTTTATATTTTATATGAAAGTAACACTGAAGGGAGAGCAGCAATAAAACAATATTGCTGCAACTGTATGGTGGGCCGTAGAACAGTAGGTTGCTGTGCACATATTATGACCATTATTTGGTTTTTAAGCTGGGCTAGGTATCAGGAACATATTAATCCACCTGCCCAGTTCCTTGACCATGTTCTCATCACTTATGAATCAGATTAATAAAAATAATTTTATAAAAAAACAAGTTTTATTTCACGCATAACCTTATTTTACAAATGTAAAAAAAATATCTAAATATACAACTTGACACAAAACTAGGTTTATATCCTCATTCTTACTGATACTAGCTATTAAATCAATCACATATTATTAGCTGAACTGTTTGCTTATGAGTGGCCAAAGTCCTATACAAATTGGACAATCCCCTTTATAAAGGACTTTGATAGCAGGGGTATGGGCCAAAGATAAAAGGAAAGGAATGTTAATTGGACGGGGAATATTACTAGGAAGTAAGTCATACAGGGAGATTGTTAAACGGGGACAGGAAAAAAACAAATGTTCCAGAGTACCCTCATCCAGACCGCATTCGCATAAAGAGCTGTCTCTAATACGGATTTTGGCCAAAAATACTGGAGTACAAACAAAACCAAGTCGAAGTCTAATAATAATAGAAGTAGCCCATTTATTGAACCTATGCTTACTAAACCAGCATTTGGGAGGGATGTCTGGTTGAATAGCGCCATAGAATTTACCCTTGATCACTCGAGTTTTTTGCCAAAGTGTATCCCAACACTTCATCATATCAGGCTTAGCAAGGCAGCGCAGGTCTCGGGGATAACAAGATGAGTAAGAATCGGTTCCGTTCCGAGTAGCCGACTTGGCAATCGAATCTGCATTTTCATTGCCAACGATTCCAGAGTGACTAGGGATCCAAGCCACTGCAATTTCTAAGCCTAAACATTGGCATCTATGAAGCAATTGCTTAATTTTTAAAATGATGGGGAAATTGTGACGAGAGCGGAAAGGAGATTTTAACAAATCTTGCAAGCAACTAAGTGAATCTGACAGGATCAAAGTTTTATTCAGTCCATGTGATTCTATGTATGAAACCGCTTCCAATATAGCTATTGCTTCTCCTGTATAGACAGATCCAAATTCAGAGCTACGAAAATTAAGTATAATTTTAAATTTTGGAATCCACACAGCAGAACCAACATCACTATTGTCTGACAACTTAGACGCATCTGTATAAATTGTAAGCCAATCAGGCCAATCTTTTTTTTTTTTTTTTTTTGGTGGGTGGAAAATCATCGAATGACCCCCCCCGCTCTTGGGCAGAGCGAAGGGGAGTGTCAGACTTCTACTGACTAAAAACCGAACCCATGTTCCTTCTTTGCCCTTGTGCCGAGGCCACGTCATCTAGTACTAAAATCCGCGGCCCCGACGAGCGTCGGCCCTTGCGGGCCCCTCCTTACTGACATCTCTTTGAGGCGCGCGTGGAACACGAACGCGCCGCCGACACGGTCTGTTGCCGTCATGACGACGGCCGGACGGCGAGCTAGCCCATTACTCACCGTCCACAGGCCCGCATCTACGGTGGCCGGAAGCCATCACGTGGCCCCCGACGCCCGGAGCGCCTTCCGCGCCTTCCGCGGCGGCTGGGACGTTGAGAGGTTCGCTCCCTCTCTCGTTCCGCCACCTCCTTCGCTAGCATCACTGCTTCGCAGAAGGAGGCGACGGCGTCCCATTCCTCCTCGCCCCGGACCATGGCTTGCACCAGGGCCGGACGCGAGAGGTCACCGCCGCCGATCGCCGCTACGAGAACACGGCGGGGTTCCGCCCAAGCAGGGCACATTTCCACAGTGTGCTCCACCGTGTCCTCCGGTCGATCCTCGCAATGGAAGCATCCGGGCGTTTCCTCCCGCCTGATTCGGTGCAGGTACCTCCCGAAACACCCGTGTCCGGTAAGGACCTGCGTCAGACGGAAGGTGAGGGCGCCGTGGCTCCTCTCTAGCCACTCCTCAAAGAGGGGACTTACCGCCACTATCGTGGCGTGCCCTGCACGGGGTTGCGACAGTCGCTGTCTCCATGCCGCCATGAGATCGCACCGGAGGACTGTCCGCCGCGCAGCAATGTGCCGCGGCAGCAGAGTGACCCCCCGGTGTAGCGCCTCCGCGCGCCACTCATGTAGGCGCGCGAGGACTATCGCCTCCAGATCCCACGGCGGCAATCCGGCAAGGAGATTCGCCGCCTCGCGGGAGATCGTGCGGTACCCGCGGACTAGCCTTACGGCCATGACCTTTTGGGGCGCGTTCAGGTAGTGGACGGCCCGCTTCCTCACGGCACGCGCCCACACCGGCGCCCCGTAAAGGGCCATGGACCGCACGATCCACGCATACAGCCTACGGCAGGAGGCGTTAGGCCCCCCCAGATTGGGCAAGAGCCACCTAAAGGCAGCCGCGGCCCGCTCCAGTCTGGGAGCCAAACGTCGGAAGTGCTCCACGAAGTTCCACCGGCTGTCGAGGACGAGTCCGAGGTACTTTATAGTACACTCGACGCCGATGGGAACCCCTCCCACCGTTAGCTGGGATCCCGACGGTGGCACATTCCCACGCCCATGGAAGCACATGGCCTCGGACTTGTGAAGCGCCACCTCGAGACCCAGCTGCCGGATCCTCTCCACGACTATCTCAACCCCGCGTGTCATATTTTCGGCCGCCGCCTCGTGCGACTCTCCCCGTGCCAGCACCAGCGTGTCGTCCGCGTAGCAGACGACGCTGACGCCGTCAGGGAGGTCGGCACGCAGCACCCAGTCGTAACCGATGTTCCACAGGGGCGGCCCCAGAACCGAACCCTGTGGAACACCGCACGACATCTCTCGCCGGTTCCATTCTCCGTTTTGACCAGGGTAGATTACCGTCCTGTCGGACAGGTAGTCCCCAACTACACGACGAAGGTAGGCCGGCACCCGGTGATACCGGAGTGCCTCCCTGATGCAGCTCCAGGGCATGGTGTTGAAGGCGTTGGCGATGTCGAGAGACACCGCCAAGACCACACCGCCCCGAGAGACCGCATCCCCCGTCGTGAGGGCTCTCACGCGCATGATGGCGTCCACCGTCGAGCGCCTTTTGCGGAAGCCGAACTGCTGATCCGCAAGATCCGGACCCATTCCCCCAAGGTGCTCGGCGAGGCGGTTTGCAATTACTCTTTCAAAGAGCTTGCCCACCTCGTCGAGCAGCACAATGGGCCGGTATGCAGACGGCGAGTCCGCAGGGCGCCCTGGCTTCTGGATGAGGACCAGCTTCCCCGTCTTCCAACGAAGCGGGAACTGGCCTCTTTCCATGCACGCGCTAAAGAGCCTCTCCAGTCGGGGCCCAAGAGCCTCTGGGTCTGAGGCCAGGGCCCAGGCTTTGCCAGGCAAGCCATCGGGCCCCGGGGCGGTATTTTTGGCTTTAAGCCTCCGTACCGCCACTCTCAGGTCTACCCCAGTCACCTCCGGAATGTCGTCATCGGTTCCTGAACCGTCCGCTTCCGGCACCGCTGGTGGCGGAGCCATTGGCGGGGGACGATGCTCCCCTCGCGAAGGGAACAGAGCGCTCACGACGTCCTCCACGAGCTCGGGCCGGAGACTCTGCGTCAGCGGGGGGCCCCGGGTGCGGAGTTGATTCCGCACCATCTTATAAGGGCGCCCCCACGGATCTCTGTTGAGAGTCTCCAGCATCTCCTCGCGGGCCTGATCCTTGGCCCGCCGACGAGCCTCGGAGAGGACTTTCTTCGCCGCTCTGTACCCTTCATAAAGCTCCGCCTCGATGGCTTCCGCATTCGGAGGACGAATGCGGCGCCTGCGATGCCTGGCGTACCGGCGCCGCGCCGCCACACACTGCTGCCGCAGGTGCGACAGCTCTTGCGACCACCAGTACACGTGACGCCGGGCGCTTCCTGGCCGGACTCGGGGCATTGCCGTGTCACAGACCTCGGTCATAGCCTCCTGGAACCAGCCTGCCTCGGTGTTAACGTCGGCGGGCCTGACCGGTGATGACACCCAGGCCTGCACGATCGCGGCTTCCAGGAGGAGCTCCCGGTCCAGCTTCTTCAGCGCCCAGCGCGGACCACTTGGGGTCTGTGGGACCGGCGCGCTCGAGGACTGGGCAGAGACCTCAAACCGGATATACCGGTGGTCGGAATAGGTCTCCACCCCCTCTAATCAGGCCAATCTTCGTCTAAAATCTTATTAAGTTTATCATTAGCGCCAGGGTCGTGTTTTGAAATACCAAAATAAAGAAAAATTTTAGGTTGGAAAAGTAAGGCGTCAAAATCTACTTCGAAAAGAGGGTTTTTATCTGACTGAACTAATGAAATGTGCATATTATCAAATTTACTGAAGCTATTTACGAGGAGAGGAGGACTTTTGTGGGACCAATAGCGGGACGTAGGGATTAATGCGAAAAGGGTACGGAGAAGTGGAAGAAGAGGGTGAGTTTTAGTTTGTATGACTTTGTAGAAAAATCTATCACAGAGATATTGTCTTCGTAAGTGAAGGGGGGGCTCTAAACATTCTACCTGAAGGGCATTGATAGGTGAGCATTTCATAGCTCCCGTGATAATGCGCAAACACTTGGACTGGATCTTTTCCAACTTTGCGAGGGCAATTTTGTTGCATGGTTCTAGGAGAAAACTTGCATAGTCAAAGTGACTACGAACAATGGCATTATTTATAAAACTTTCTGGGATGTTGGATGAGCACCCTAGCGAACGCCGGAGAGAGCTCGCAGGACGTAAACGCATTTTTCGCATTTCTTAGAAATATAATCTAGATGGTGTAGACCATTTAATTTGGAATCAAGAATAAGGCCCAGAAATTTAACTTTATCTTGAACTAAAATTGGTTCACTTTCAACAAAGAGGCTTATAGGTGGGATAATGCGCTTGCAGGAAAAGACTACTGCATGACATTTGGAAACTGACAAACTTAGGCCGTGATTAGTTAGCCACTGATTTAAATAATGAAGAGCAGAATTTAAACGGGATGAGGCATCTGATAAGGCAGATGCACTGAAGTAAAGAGCGATGTCATCGGCATATTGAAGGATTTTGCAGAAACAACTTACAGAAGACGCTAAATCGTATGTATAGAGATTATAGAGTATAGGGCTTAAAGGGGACCCCTGGGGTAGACCCTTCCAAACTAAGCGAGATGAAGAAAGCGAATTTTGGTGGCGCACCGTGATAGAACGGGACATAAGCAAATTACAAATGATGTTGACCATCCTCACAGGGATACTCAGCTGTAGCAGCTTTTGCCTGAGTAGTGGAAGTTGGACGTTGTCATATGCCGAAGCTATGTCTAAGAAGACACCAAGGACACTTTCATTTTTAGAGAATGCAATGCGAACGTCAGAAGTGAAAACACTAAGGCTATCCAGAGTACCCATACCTCTTCGAAAACCGAACTGGGAGCTGGATAAGATGCCTTTTGTTTCTAAGATCCATTCAAGGCCGTTTTTGATGAGGTTTTCCATGATCTTAGCTAAAACGGAAGATAGGGCGATAGGACGATATGAAGCAGAGTCTTTTGGATCTTTCCCAGGTTTCAGAATTGGGATAATGATTTGGGTTTTCCAAGACTCCGGAACTTGACCAGTAACAAAGAAGGAATTAATACCATCGATACCCGGGGCAGAATCACGTAAATGATCCAGGGCACACGTTAATTCCGAATAGGAGAATGGATCGTCGAATCTATCATTAGGGGTGGGAGAACCCGTCGGGGCTGTGGATATCGAAAGGTTACCGCGGCTCCGACACAAGGGCGAAGAAGAAGGAACATGGGTTTGGTTTTTAGTCAGTAGAAGTCTGACACTCCCCTTCGCTCTGCCCAAGAGCGGGGGGGGTTATTCGATGATTTTCCACCCACCAAAAAAAAAAAGGGGTGGGAGAAGGGGAATCTGTAGTGGGAAGGCATTCAAGACTAGGAACGAAGGGGGGGGCTAATTTAGCTATGAATTCCTCCATCCAAGATCTGGGATCATTAGATGAGAGATCGAGAGACTGATTGTCACAGGATCTACGATATATATTTTAATTTTCTTCCACACAAGGGAAACAAGGGAGCGTGGGGATAGAGATTCGCAGAATGAGAGCCATCCACATCTTTTCTTTTTTGCCAATAATCTGCATGTTCGTGCTGAAGTCCTTTTAAAATTTAAATAATTGGGCATGTCAAAATGAGAGGCAAAGGTATTTTCAGCTTCTTTGCGTTTTTTAACGCTATCAGTGCACTCAGCATCCCACCAAGGAGGAGAAGGTATAAGGTGACGGGAAGAGTTTTTAAGGGGAATTGAGGAGTCAGCGGCTCGTGTCAGACAATTTACGAAGTCATTATAGAGGGCAAGGGAATTAGAGGGATTAATTTGAGGGAAGTTTTGAAGTTCTGACTCTAAGTGGGAAGAGAATTTAGACCAGTCAGCTTGGGGCAGGCGATATTTTTGAAGGGGTTGGATAGGAGGAGCATGTGAATGAGAGCTTTGTAATGAAATTAAGATAGGAAAATGGTCACTCCCAAATGAATTAGGGAGAACAGACCAGGAAAGTGTAGAAACTAAGGAAGGGGAAGTGAAAGAAAGGTCTGGAACACTAATATTTTGGATAGGGGACACCCTACGGGTAGCAGATCCATCATTAAGGACGCATAGGTTTCGATCATCTAAGAGATCTAGTAAAAAGCTGGAAGAGGGATCGTTACAATGAGAACCCCAAAGAGTGTGTCGGCAATTAAAATCACCTAACACAACTAAAGGGCTGGGGATAGAAGATAGGATAGAATTAAATTCAGCTAAAATATTAGCATTGGGATGAGGAATGTAAACAGAAACAAAGGATATATCCATGGCTCTAACAGCTACTACATGTAGACCAGTATCATGGTGGGGGATAGGAATTTCAGAAAAGGTGATAGATCTGCTAACCAATAGGGCGCAACCCGCCCAGCCATCATCTCTATCGTCCCGAAGACACGCAAAACCGGGAACCCTAAAAAGGGAGCCAGGCCTGAGCCAAGTCTCCGACACAGCAAAGATAATGGGCTTATATCGGTTTATAAGGTAAATTAAATCATGTTTTTTCCTGCGGACGCTTCTACAATTCCACTGAAGGATGCTTTCCATTTTGGCGAGTCCAGGTAGTTAAGAGCTGTTCGACTAATATAACGACATTGTCCGGTATTGCGTCACCAAATTTGGATAACATATTAATAAGAGAGCATACAAGTGGTTCAATTAAATTATCATTAGGAGTAGGAAGGGGAGTGGTTTCTATGTAGGAGGAATTCAGAGCGCAGCCATTAGGCTGAGAAGAATTGGGGGTAGCGACCATTGACCTATGGGCTTGGGTGTCATATGACTTTCCCAGCTCAGGTCTAGGTTTAGGGGAACGAAAAACTGTTTTAGTGTATGACGTCTTGGCAGGGGATGCGTATGGAGAAGAAGTAGGAGTATTATGAGGGGCTGAGTAGAATACATCAGGAGAAGCTTGTGATGGTCTAAATTGGGAGGGATATGCAGTTACATTAGAGTATGAAATTTTGGAACGGGGAAATCTTACGGAGGCCTCTCTATAACTTAAATTTTCCTGTGACATGATCGTTTTTATTGACTATTGTCGTGTGTGTTCAGGGCATATAGGATCTGTGGCTTTATGATGTCCTCCTTCACACAATAGGCATGAAGCCTGTGAGTCCGGGACATCACATTTATCACCAGGGTGTGATTGAGCACATCGATAGCAGCGGGGAATGGATCGGCAGTTAATACTGATGTGTCCGAAACGTAAACACGTTCGGCATTGGATGGTGGGTAGATGGTAAATTGAGACAGGAAGGGAAGCATTATAACAGTAAACTCGCTCTGGCAGAACTTGGCCAGAGAAAGTTAACACAACAGTACCTGAAGGGGACCAAGAAACAGATTCTTCTCTCTTGTTCTTAAAATTAAGCCTTCTTGCCCTGATAACTTCCCCACAGTTCTGAGGGGTTTCGATTCCGTGAACTAGCTCATCTAGGGACCAGTCAGTGGGGATGTCTCTTACAACTCCCATGCGAGTAACATGAAAGCGTGGGATAGCAGCCAAGTATTTATGGTTCATTAGAATTTGACTGTTAACAAAATTATTTGCGTCAATAATAATAATAATAATATTCCACAACTATCACACAACGCCATCTAGTCCCAAGCTAAGCAGAGCTTGTGTTATGGGTACTAGACAACTGATAAACATACTTATATATTTCTAAATACATACATATTATAGATAAATTACACCCAGACACAGAACTTGAATGAATGCGTGACTTAAAATCAAGGGACATCTTGTTACGGCCCATAGACTTGACACTGCCTTGGACTACACCTTTAAAACCATTATTAAATATAAATTGGGCAAACTTAAGGGAATTCAAGGATAAGCCTTGCTTAGGGTCTGTTTCCATTCTAGAGACAAACACTTTGAAGGGTGCTTTGTCACTCTCGCCATATATAATTCGCGCTCTCAAAACCTGGCCTCGTGTAAACAGACTGAATTGAGTCGGACGGCGGTTTATTCCTTTTGGCGTCAACGAAGATTTCAGAGCCCCCGGGGCGCTTTCTGATCTCGGACCTTAACTGACTAACCTCAAAGTCTTGAGAGCACTCCACAACCTCCATATCCGGAGGTTTTTCTCCACCCCCATCAGGGGGATCAAAACTTAGGATACTAACCTTATTACTAGGTACCAACACCAGACAACACAAACAACAGAATCAACACTAAAAACAAAAAAAAATTGCAGATAAAATAAACTTTGAGGTTAAGAATCGCGTGTATTCTCTCCCTGACAATGACAGAATCCAACTTCGTGGTTGGTTTTTTTTTAATAGACATTATTTTGACAGTTGGGAAAGAGAACGCACGAGTTCGGTAAAGGTAAAGAAAAAGCACGAGTACGTAATAGCCCACATCCCGAACGCTTTAAGTCCCAATGTTAACTATGTTTTACCAATATCAAATAAAGGTTGTATTGATAATAAACGGGTCCAAATGGAACTGGACACCGGTGCTGCAATTTCATGTTTACCTGAAAACATTTATTTATCAGAATTTGCTCACATTAAGTTAGAAAATTCAGATATTGAATTAAAGACATATAATGGTCACATTTTGAAACCTGTGGGACAAATTAACTGCAAAATTAAGGTAAAAGATAAGGAGGTGAATAATTGTAGTATGGTTATTGTTAAAAATGGTTGTAAAATCTTATTTGGTAGAGATTTGATTCAGAAATTTGGTTTAGATATTTCAAAACTTTTACAAATTAACTATGTGCAAAGTACAGAAGAGAAATTGCAATTATTGTTACAGGAATTCGAGATATTATTTAAAAGTGAGTTAGGTATTATTAAAGGTGAGGAAATTACATTAGAGTTAATTGATAAAGATGTAAAGCCTATTTTTCACAAACCGAGGCAAGTGCCTCATGCTTTTAAGGAACAGGTTGAATCTGAATTAATTAGATTAGAGAAAGAAGGTGTTATTTCAAAAGCAGAAACATCCCAATGGGGGACACCTTTAGTTCCAGTTTTGAAGGAAAATAATAAAATAAGATTATGTGTAAATTACAAAGTTACTGTGAATAAACATATTAAAGATGTTAACCATCCTTTACCTAGAATTGAGGACATTTTTAATGCATTACAAGGTGGTACATTATTTTCAAAATTAGATTTAAGAAATGCATTTAATCACTTGTGTTTAAGTAAGGAGAGTAGTGAATTCTTAGCTTGGTCAACACCAAAAGGGATATACCGAGTAAATAGATTGCCTTATGGTACAAAGCCTGCTAGTGCTATTTTTCAAAACAAGCTTGAGAAAATATTGTTAGGGGCTCGGGGTGTTGTAAATTTTATTGATGACGTCCTAGTCACCTTCATGAGAGCCGTCTTCATGAGATCTACGTTAGGGAACTGGCAACTGCAGTACTTTCACAAGTTATTATGCCTTGTGATTGTGACTGTAGCGTAGGAGTGCAATACGTCGTTTCGGGAGTTGCTGCGTCGGGCTGCGCGGCGCCGGATGTTACCGGCGGCGAGTGCTGTGGGTGCGGGGGCGCGCGGCGGTGTGTGCCGTGGCGGCGGGTGTGCGGGGCTCCGGGTCGCGGGGCGGCGGTTGCACGTTGCGGCGTGCTTTCGTTGTTCCGTGATTCGGGGTCTCGAGCATTCATTGTTGCGGTTTGCGTCGCTGCGTGCTTTTGTGCTCGCAGTGTTCGTTGTTGCGGGCATTCGGTGGCGTGTGGTTTGGCGTGGTGACTTTCGGAATGACGTATTGCACTCGTAGTTTCGTTCTTCTTCCGTCCTTCTGACATTCAAAAGTGCGTGTAATGGCTTAATTGAAATAAAATATTTGAGTTTGAGTTTGAGTTTTGAGTCACAGGTACTAATGATATGGAACATTTGGAAAATTTAAAGGAAGTTTTAAGAAGATTCAAAGAGGCGGGTATTCGTTTAAATAAAAGTAAATGTGAATTTATGAAACCTAAAATAAAATATTTAGGACATTTTATTTCAAAGAGTGGATTATCCAAAGATATGTCAAAGGTTGACTCTGTTGTTAATGCACCAGCGCCTAAGAATGTTTCAGAAGTTCGTTCATGGCTGTGAATGGTTAATTATTATGGTAAATTCATTCAAAATGTATCTGTAAAACTAAAGCCTTTATATAATTTATTACAGAAAAATTGCAAATTTTATTGGAATAGAGAATGTCAAAAGAGTTTCAATACAATTAAGAAAGATATTATTTCTGATAATATTTTAATTCATTACAGTAGAGATATGCCTTTACGGTTAGCTTATGATGCTTCACAAAATGGAATAGGGGCAGTTTTAAGCCACATTTTGCCAGATGGATCAGACAGACCAATTAGTTTTATTTCTAGAGTTTACTCAAAGGCTGAGAATAGATATTCTATGATACATAAAGAAGCACTTGCAATTTACTGGGCAGTGCAAAAATTCTATCAATATTTAATTGGTAGGAAGTTTGAGTTATTATCTGATCACAAACCGTTATTAGCATTATTTGGTGAGCACAAAAGTTTACCACAAATGGCAGCAGGTCGTCTGCAAAGATGGTCATTATATTTGTCAAGTTTTGATTATACATTTAAACATGTAAAAGGCACAGAAAATGTTAAAGCAGATTGTATGTCAAAATTGCCATTAGCAACAGCTGTTTTAGATAATAACAGGAAGGAATTTGATTACATTAATTTCATTGAAGATCAGAATGTTATAGATTTAAATTTAGTACGTTCAGAAACTAGAAAAGACCCTGTTTTGAGTAGTGTTTATAACATGGTCAGGTATGGATTTCCAAAACATGTGAATAGTGAAGTTTTGAAACCATTCATAAACAGAAAAGTGAACTTTATATTGAAAACGGGATTATCATGTGGGGTTATAGAGTAGTAATACCTAGTAAATTACAAAAAAGTATGTTACGTGAACTTCATGTTTCACACGAAGGCATTGTTAAAATGAAAAATAATGCTAGATCTTACTTTTGGTTTCCTAATTTAGACAGTATTATTGAAAATTTTGTTAAATCCTGTCAAGTCTGTATGTCTGCTAGACCAGAACCACAGAAATCTAAAGTTATAACATGGCCAAAAGCTAATTTTCCGTATGAAAGAGTACATGCTGATTTTTTAGGACCTATTAGTGGTAAAATGATATTAATAATAATAGATTGTTACACTAAATGGCCAGAAGCATTTATAGTAAAGAAATTAGAATCTAGTACAACGGTAGAAAAGTTCAGAGAATGTTTTAGCAGATTTGGTTTGCCTAAAGTAGTTGTTACAGATAATGCTGCTACATTTTATTCTGAGGAATTTTCAGAATTTCTATCTAAAAATGGTATTCAACATGAAACTTCTCCACCATTCCATCCTGCAACAAATGGGTTTGCAGAGAATGCTGTGAAGAGTTTTAAAAATGCTATGTACAAGTCTATACATGATGTTAAAAATAGAAATGTTTCATTCATAACTTTAATGAACAGATATTTATTTCATTACAGAAATTCAATTCATTGCGTTACAAATATTTCACCATCAGAAGCTATGTTTAATAGAAAACTTAGATCTAGATTAGATTTATTGTCTACTAAAAAAGATAAAAAACAGTGTAATGTAGGAAAAAGAGAAGAAAAATTTAAAGAGGGAGAGTATGTTTACTGTAGGGACTTTAGGAATCCTAATAAAAAGAAATTTGTTAAATGTGTAATTGATGAGGTATTGGGACAAAGAACTTATTTATGTAGAGTTTTAGAAGAGAACTTAATTTGGAAACGTCATTTAGACCAGATTATAAGTTCTTGGCCTCAAGACCAGAAGGAAGATTTAAATGAAACCAGTTCTGTAATAGATGATAGTTTATTGCATAAGGATTTCGGAGGTAATAATTATGATAAGCAAATAGTTCTTAATGATGAATCTAATGTTATTGTAAATGAGCCAAATTCAGAGATATTGCAAGAAGTAAATGATAATGTTAATATTACACCTGAAAGTTTTAATAAAGTCTCTGAAGTTAGCCCAAATATTTCAAATACTTACCAGGATGCAAAACTTATAACAGTACAAACAAAGACTTACCTGTTAATCAACCTATTAATTCTTGTAGTAATGAGAATCAAACTTTGAGGCGTTCTGGTAGACAGAGGAAAGCACTCAACGTTTGAATTTGTAAGGGGGAGTATTGTAGTGTATTAAGAATATTATGTTAAATTACTGGCAACACCATTTCGAATGGTAAATTATATTGTAGGGCTAGCAACCCAATACACTCCATTTTTCTGTCTCTGCTTCATGTATGTCCTAAGTTTTAAAACATAATTTTGATTATTCAAGTGTTTAATTTGGACAATTGTATACAAGGCGTATACACATCAATTTGATTTAAATTCTGTTTCGCTCGAGTACCCACAACAGAGCCCACATCTAAGTAAAACTATGTCGGATCACGAAGAAGACCCGATGTTTCGCATCTCGGCCACCCATGATGCGATATATAGTTATATCAGTATTTATATCATAAACATTTTTAGTTACTGAGGCCACTATCTGTTAGTATGTTGACCCTGGCATACAATGATTTTGATGGGAAAAACTCAGGTTATTACTTATTATTTTACCTACACCTCTTCCTATACTATCTGAGAACATTATTGAGTAAGAATCATGACCATCATAAATCTCCGGCTGTACCACTTCTAAATACTCTTGTGCAATTTCAGCTGTTTCTTGGTTGAGAATACTGTCCTGAAATGAATTTACAGCCTGGGATGGGTCCTCCATTCCTTCAGGCTGGACAGTATCATGGATGGGATCTGACTGACAACTACATTGACACGATACCAACACATTTGCAGCAAGAATAAGTTCCTTAATTTGGTTCTGAGAGCTAAGATACCGATTAGAAAGGGACATATGTGAGTCTTGAAGAACTTGTATTTCAGACTGCAAATGTTGAGTATCAATTTCATACTATACAGTTATTTATAATTCATTTAATTTATTACTGAATAAAAGAAATATACTAACTATATATAAAAAAAAATATACTACTAAATATACATGCACTTCAAATATTAATTAATAGCTACTTTTTGTTTCACATTTTACTTAATTTAGCTTATATTAGGGTTTCACACGGGGGAACGAGAGCTGCATGGCAATGTGAGTCGACCAGCACCGATCGATGGCGTCCGTTCACGAACATGACTCGCCCATCCGCGCCGCCCAGCTCAACCATATTTTAGGGAACCAAACGACCGGATGGGCAGCGCCACCATCGGCAGTGCTTTTAAGTGAGTATGACAGACTCACTTTGCCATGCAGCTTACAAAATTTGTTTACTCTAAGTTACGATACAGACAGACAAGCTAATAATATTTTTGTAAGGGGTTTGGTTAGTATTGACGTAAGGTTTCTATAGGGTTTGGGTTGGGATGGGGACAACTAAGGTAGAGTTTGGGTGGGTTTTCTGACCAGGGATTTCGCCAGCCTGAGCAGGGCTTCCACAACTGCTGCGTCTCGATGCTGCATGGCCGTCCTCAAGTTGTACTCGACGACCGTTTTAGTAGGCGCATCCATCGCTCTCGTCGTGACTGAATCTTGGGCATTCCAGGAGTAGGTGCCAGATTGTTTCATCGCAGCTGGGGTCACAGACGCACGAGGGACTGTCTTTGAGATGAAAGCGGTGGAGGTACGCTGAGAATCCTCCGTGTTCTGTTAGGATTTGTACATGGACCGGGGTGAGAACTGCTTCTCTTAGTATCCTTTTTGCCGCTAGGACGTCTGGGAAGAATACTTTCGTGTCCGCTCCTGTACTCGAGGACTCGTATCGCGCTTGCCACTTCTTTACAGTCTCCTCCCGTATATTCCTTCTCACAAATGCTACGGGGACCTTACTGTAGTCTACTGTCTCTTTTGTTAGAACTGCCTCCTTGGCCAGCTCATCCGCTCTCTCGTTCCCGGCGGTTCCCACATGGGCCCTGAGCCAAAAGAACCGCACCTCTCGGCCTTCTTCTCTGATCTCGCGGACGCTTCTCTTGATGTTTAGCGCCAGGTGGTGGATGACAGACGGACTCCTCAGCAGGTCAAGTGACGATCTTGAGTCACTTAAGATGCTTACGCAAGCCGTCCTGGAATCTCGTGCCATCCCGACAGCTCTGAAGAGAGCGTACAGTTCCGATTGGAAGACCATGTTGTGGGGTTCCAGGCCAAGTGTGATGAACTTTGACTCCTTCCCGTTTTCCCACCAAGTTAGGGCAGCTCCTACTTTTCCCTCTATTTTGCTGCCGTCGGTGTAAATTTGGGGGCCGAATACTTGATGGGTTTCCAGGGTCTCAGGAGTCAAGTCCTCTATACTCCATTTACTATAGCATTAGACAGAAGTTAAAAAAGGCTCTTTTAGGTGCACACTTTGTAATAAAATACAATAAACACTATTACAGTCAAGATTGAAGTGGAGTTAAATATAATCAATTTAATTAACAGCTATCACACTTAATTGTACTTATTTAACCTGTCTACCTTGCGAAAGTACAAGGCGTTCATTTAATATTATTTAATTTTTACATGAAATAATGTCGTGTCAATGTTTAAAATCTAAAAGAAGCAGGGACGGATAGTCCCGGGAACGTTTTGTCACTATAACTCAACCAAATCTAAAATATTACCTATTCTCTACAAAAGTTGTGACGGCACGTGTTCTTTAATTTTGTCGGTTTATGATACCATCCTGCAGTTGTCAATTGTCAATGTCATACTGTTATTCACTTGTGGATACTTGTCAATGCTACGCCTTTTCTCGTTGTTGTTGTTGGATTTTCGTGGTTTAGTTGTTATTTGTTACTGTTTTTCTGTTGTTATTGTTTTGTTATCGTTATTAGTGTTAGTTTTGTGTTGTTCGTACAAAGCGGTACGTTTTGTGTTGTACGCTATGGACACGGACGATCCCGGTGCAGGCCCGAGTGGCTTGCAAGCGCAACATGTACGCTTTGAGACTGCTGGTAACGCTGATCAGGGTGAACAGCGAAAAAAACGTGGCCCCAACATTGAACACGATGTTAAAATATTGTCTCCAAAGAAAAAGAGAACAAAACAAACACCGCTTCGTTCTGCAGAAAAAGTAACGATAGTAAATATCTATAAAGATGTTATGGCGTCCAAACCCGAAGGTACTTCTGCTTATAAGACGCAGTCAATACTCAAAACTGCAGAAATTGCTGGTAAGGATCATACAATTATTACTATAAAAATAAATGTATTTGAAAGTAACATGCTTTGTGAGGTAATAACATACATTATTGATCATTTTATAGGCATATCTCGTGCAACAGTATATAATATACTCAAAGAGTACAATAAAGAAGAACGCCTGAAATCACCCCCACCTCGCCAACAGAAATACTGTAAATCTGATGATTATGACGATATAACATTAAGTGGAATACGAAGGAAAATTCATTCATTTTTCTTTGATAATGAGTTACCAACATTGGACAAGATTTTGGATGCCGTTAATAGCGATGAGTCTCTACCCGATTTTAAAAGAAGCACTTTATACAAGTTAATAAAGAATAAACTAAAATTTACTTTTTTAAAAGAAGTAGAAAAAGTGCCCTAATCGACAAACACGAGATCGTAGTATGGAGGGTGAAATATCTCCATGAAATTAAGAGAATAAGGAACGAAGGAAGAAAAATATATTATTTAGACGAGACTTGGCTAAATGAAGGTACAGTGCTGCTAATATTTATGAAGTCTGAAAGAAGGAGGTTTTACATTACTTGATATGCTATGTAAAACCTTCTTTATGCATAACAATACAGTGAAGTATTTAGTTCAACATGAGTCAATATAATATTGTATTTATCTATAACTTTATTTATACATACAGGACACACAAAAAGCAAGGTATGGCAAGACACTACTATTAAATCTTCAAAGGAAGCACACCGGGCAGGACTATCAACTGGTTTAAAGAACCCAACAGGAAAAGGAAGACGGCTTACCATTGGCCATATTGGTAAAACTTTTCTTTTATTCTTAATCTATCAACATTAATAAAATGACCACTCCATTCTTGGTCACTGAAAACTGGTTAAGTCTTAATGCCTCCCCTCGGAAAAAGATGTTTATGTTTGGTTAAAATCTATTTCCAGCGATCAAGTAATCTACGCCACCGGTACACAATTATTGATTTGCTTTTATTTCATTTCACAGGATCAACGGAGGGGTTTTTAATGGATGGAGAATTGATATTTGAAGCCAAAAAGGGTGACGGAGACTACCATTCTGAAATGGATTCACACAATTTTGAAAAGTGGTTCAAAGTAATATTAACAAAAATCGAGAGTGGTGCAGTTATTGTCATGGATAATGCGCCATATCATTCAAGGAAAGTGGAGAAGGTGCCAACCACAGCTACACGTAAGGCAGATATTCAGGAGTGGCTGAAAAATAAAAATATTCGTTTTGAGGAAAAAGACCTTAGGGCGACTTTATTAGAAAAAGTGAAACAAATAAAACATTTGTACCAAAAGTTTGCTGTAGATGAGATGGCTAAAGAAAAAGATGTAGTAGTATTGCGCCTACCACCTTACCACTGCGAGCTCAACCCAATAGAATTAATATGGGCTCAAATGAAGGGGTATGTAGCACAAAAGAACAAAAGTTTTAAATTGCAAGAAGTGAAGCAGTTGCTCCCTGAAGCACTAATAAATATAACTGCGGAGAAATGGCAATCTTGCATTGCTCATACAATTAAAGAAGAGGAAAGGTTTTGCCAACTTGATGGTATCATGGATGATGTTGAAGAAAGATTTATCATTCACGTTGGTGAAAGTTCTTCATCATCATCATCATCAGAGGATGATGAATAATAAGGATTTAAGAGAAAAGGGAGAGGAAGGCGGAGGGAGAGGGTGTATCGATGTGTGATGTGGAAATAAATGAGAGTGTGGAACAAGGGAATGAGTTTGTATATTTGGGCAGTATGTTTACAAGAGATAGAAAGATTGATGCAGATGTGGAATGGAGAGTAAATGCGGGAAATAAAGTAAATAGTGCTATGCATGCGGTAGTGTACAACCAGTTGATGTTAAAATAGGCTCGGATGGCTGTTCACAATGGTGTGCTGGTGCTATACACTTACGTATGGCAGTGAATGTTTGGTGTGACAAACTAAGCATGAAAGTAGGATTAATGCTGCGGAAAAGCGTTCATTGCGAAGCATGTGTGGTGTAACTCTGAGTGATAAATTGAAGAATGAGGTTATACGAGAATGTTGCGGTTTTAAAGAGAGGATACTAAGAGAAGTATCTATCATCTCCATTATATCATTAAGGTAGTAAAACTTTTCTCTTATTTAATAGCAATAAATCTCATCTCACACTTCTATCTTTGGAAAATTTCATGCCGTTCTCCTCCATAGAGATATAAGCTAGGGAATGGGCAACTACAATACTTTCACAAGTTATAATGCCTTATGACTGTAGCTTTGTTTTATGTTGTTTTTCTGACATTCAAAAGTGCCTGTAATGGTTTATTGAAATAAATTTTAATGCTTTGAGTTTGAGTTTGATTTTGTACCTATCCAAGCAATGTGACGAGTAGATAGATATTATTCTATGCCATACATTGTTACTTACCATAAAATCACATACATTTATTATTAAAATTGTTCGAACTTTACTTGAAAATAAATTGTTTCGTACTCCTGCTTCTGCGAGCCTCTTTTATCTAATGTTATAATAAATGGAGTATAGGCGTGCATACTCTGTTGTCGTGAGTTGCGCTGGGTGGGGGTTTTGGGAGTGGTGTACGTTGCACTCCAGCTCACGGCCCGGTGGTATGAACTCTCGGGAATATCCCTTTTTTATCTTGAATAGGGTTGCAGACTCGATTACACGGAGGTCTAAGGGGAGTTGGCCTGACAGGATAAGTGCCGATGTCAGAGACACCGTGCGGTACGCTTTGCAGATCTTCTGCGCGAAGCCTCTCTGCAGTGAGTCAAACTGGTTCCTTGTCATCAGTTTCTCGGCTGCGGGGGCCCACGCGCTCGCTGCGTACATCACGATAGGCTCTATCACCGACACGTACATTGTCCTTATTATCTCTCCGTTGAGACCACAAGTCACCTTCGCCGCGCATGCAAGCTGCTTGTAGATGTCCGCGGCCTTTTTACAGATCGCAGACACGTGGGGGTTGAAGGTGAGCTTAGAGTCTATTGTGAGACCCAGCAGCTTGACCTCTTTGACCAGGTTCAGCTGGGTGCCGGACATGTGGAGTACTGGATCGCCGTATTTGAGCTTTCGCGTTAACACCATCGCATTGGTTTTATGCGCGGCAAAGCGTAGCTTGTTTTGGACGCCCCATTCCGATACTACTTTCAATGTGTCGTTGGCAAGTTGTTGTAGGGGACCTGTTGAATGGTCCGAGAAAACAAGGAAAACATCGTCCGCGAAGGCTTGACAATAGACTCCCATACTAGCCATTTTGTGTAGGAGCGAGTCTAGGATAAGGTTCCAAAACGTCGGTCCGGCAATTGAGCCCTGGACCCATTCTTTCGTGGTACCCTTCTCGCTAGTCGCTCTGGCATAGTTGACCCTTATGTTCCGGTTTTCCAGGTAGGAGGCGACGAGAGCGTAGGATGTTCTTAGGACAGTTTTTGTCTATCATCTGTCTTTTGAGTGCTGGCCACCACGCGTTATTGAAGACCCCCTCTATGTCCAAAGATAAGAATAAGAATAAGAATAAGAATCATTTATTTGTCAAACATGCGTTTACATAAACTGAGTAATCAGACATGCAAGGTATTGAATATTTATGTTGTGAGCGTCCATGTTTTGCCAATAACGGCGTACAAATTTTATAGGTATAAATAAGTTATTCTAAACATTACAAAATACGAAAGAAATTAAATAATAATTGATGTCAAGATATTATAGTAGGTATTATATTATATTATATTATTTAAGTATATCATAGTCAAATAGAAATTAAATTATGTCCAGAATATCATGCAGTCAAATAGTGGTTGCGCCAATTTTAAATCATAGATTAAATGTAATTATTTGGCAACATTGCGAATTGGTTGGTAACACTTCCCTATCTCCCATCCCTTTCTTGCACGGAACCTATCGTACTCGTGGAGGCGAGATGGCAAACGTACGGCGGTAGTGTTTCGCCATTGGACATTCATATCATAAGATTTTTCGTTGGCTATGAACTCGTGTGTCGCGAACATTGCGTTCCTAAGAAAACTAGAAAATTGGTGTTTTGTGCGTGAAAACCGCTGTGAAACTTACTGAGGAGCTGCCGCCGAGGATATCAAGGTACCGTGCACCCCTGTAACCCTTAAGAAAGACTGATTTCACCCTGTGTCTCCACGCGGTCTTTCAACGTCCCGTCTCATTACCACCAAGTCGAATTTGTCGTCTTTATTTTGCTTTCCCGCGCAACCATTGGTCCTTTTCGAGCCGGATTCCACCTGGAATCAGTGAATAGCCAACCATTCCCCTATTCTGGGTCAATTTGTCGCAAAACCCGCAATTGTAGCCGCGCCGGACGCATGTGCCGGTAGTTAGGTTATAGGTACATAATTAGATCGTAGAATCTCGTAAACCCTGCTAATATAGTTAGTAAATTCGCATTCTTATTCGTATCGTATAGTCGTAATCTAACAAGTAAGTTAGATTTTTCGCATTCGCAAACCTAACAAATAAGTTAGACAATCGTTGTCGACTATCGTAAATAAATAATTTTCTCGTTCGTAATATCCAGTCAAAACCGGTTCAGTTAGCAAGCAAAGAACCACATTTCATAACTTTACTTGCCCTGTTAAATAGGTATAATCGTGCGTTCACAAAATCATTTATTGTAATTTGTGTGTGGAGTGTAACCGATTCACAGTCCTTTCAGAACTACCTACCTACTTGTCGTAAATATTTAGTTAGTCGTAAGCCGCTAATAAAAATATGGCGGACGCAACTTTAAAAAGATTAATATCGAAACGCGATCGGATATTTGCTCGCATGCAAACTATATCTGACCAAGCAAAACGAATCGACTTAGAAGGATTCGATAGGGAGTCGTTCTTCTGTGACATTAAAACAGTTGATTCATTGCGTGTGGACTTTGAAAACATATTGGACCAAATTGTTGCCCATGAGCTCAAATTAAATCCTGACTGCGCTGTCTCCTATCAAGCGCTTTCTTCATTCGAAGACCTTTTAGGCCGTGTAAAGCGAGCTGAAGAAAAACTGTTAGTTCAATTTCGTAATGAGGTCAAAAGGTCACCTCGATTACCTCCTATTGAAATCCCCGAATTTAACGGAGATCATAGAAATTGGCCATTGTTTATCGCTAGCTATAAAAACGCAGTGCATAATAATGTTTCTCTGACAGACTGTGAGAGGTTATATTATTTGTTAGGAAAGTTAACAGGCAAGGCTCGTTCAATATGTGCGGGTATAAATCCATCAGCGGATAACTACCCTCTTATTTTCGATTCGCTTTGTAAAAGGTATGAAGATAAGCGTCAGTCCGCAACTTCATATTTAGACCAATTATTTGAATTTAAATCTATCTCGACTGGAACCGCAAATAATTTAGAATCATTTCTCGATAAATTCTCGTCGTCCGTAGCCGCTTTAAAAAACACAAAGGTCAATGACCTCGCTGATTTTATTTTGTTACATATCGCTGTTAAGAAACTCGACCAAGATACTGTGCGTACCTTCGAAACTAATTATCAACTAAGATCTAATAGTTCCGAAATTCCATCTTTTTCCGATTTGGATTGTTTCGTTCGTGACCATATAAAAATGTTAGAACGTACTTCATCAGCTGTTGCTAGGGTCCACTCGAAAGATAAGAAACCACTCGAACGTAAGTCTACCGTCGCGTACGCCAGCACCTCTGGTCCCGAGAAAACAACTTGTGGTCTATGCAATGAGCAACATGATTACATTTATAAATGTAAGGTATTTAATAGTTATAACCCTGATCAGCGTTTTAACTTCGTAAAGTCTAACAATTTGTGCATAAATTGTTTAAGTAGTGGTCATCGTGTTTCCGCGTGTGAGTCAACTTCTAAATGTAAAAGGTGCCACCGCAAGCACCATACATTATTGTGTTTTGGGGCCCAGCAAGCCGCGTCTGCTACCGTTGCCAATGCGGCACCTAGTGACGCTAACGCTACCTCCGCTCGCGGTGACGTCGCGCTGTGTGCGTTATCAGCTAATAATAATCAGGTTGACCATTTATCTCGCTACCCCACGACGGTTTTGATTGCAACTGCGCGCATTATTGTCGTGGATTCTCATGGTAATAAGCACATTATTCGTGCATTGTTAGACAGCGCTTCTCAAAGTAACTTTATCACACGTGAGTGTTGTCAACGCTTAGGTTTGAACATAAATAATCGACCTAATTGTTCCACCGTGAAAGGAATAGGTGGTTCAAGTAAAACAATTCAGGGTTCCGTAGAATTTAAATTTCATTCTCGCTTCGATCGTAACATAAATTATAGTGTCGACTCTTTGGTAGTAGATAAAATTACTGAACATCTACCAACTGCCACGGTTAATTCTTCGCTCTTGTCTAACTTCAAAAACTTGCCGTTAGCAGACGACACATATTTTTCGCCGGGCCCGATTCAAGTATTGATCGGTGCTTCGATTTACCCGCACTTACTCTTGTCGAATAAGGTTCAAGGACAGCCGCCATATGTATCACCGCTTGCTTTAGAAACTGTCCTTGGCTATGTTATAGTAGGTGACGCGCCGGTCCGTGTTGATAGCAACTCGACCGTTTCATATTGCTGTACCGCGGACCCGTTGGACTCTGCAGTTCGGAAATTTTGGGAATTGGAGGAGGTGGATGTTCCCCCTGTAGTCAGCTCGGACGACAGGGAGTGTGAGGAGTTTTACACACGCACCACTACTAGAGATAGTGACGGTCGATACGTGGTAGCTCTGCCTTTCAAGGGTAATGTCGAATCCCTTGGTAACTCACGCCAAGCAAGTGAACGTCGGTTTCACTGCTTGGAAAGGAAGATGCAAGCTTCTCCACAACTCAAGGTCACGTATGATAGCGTTATCCTCGAATATTTAGAAAAAGGTTATATTTCACCTGCAAATTCAGATTCTTCAGAAACTTCGTATTTTATTCCGCATCATGGGGTGATCAGGGATGATAAGATCACAACCAAACTTCGTGTCGTTCTCGACGGTAGTTGCAAGACTACCTCCCGCATTTCGCTTAATGACCTCTTGTACGGTGGGCAAAACCTGCAAGGGAGTTTGTTTAATATTATCGTCGGTTTTCGTTTGTTTTCGATTGCACTCTCCGCAGACATTCGTCAGATGTTTCTTAGCATTGGAATCCGAGAATCTGATCGGCGTTTCCAACGCATTTTGTATCGCTTTTCCCCGCAAGAGCCTTTACAGGTTTATGAATTTAATCGTGTTGTTTTCGGGCTTAAGTCTAGCCCCTTCCATGCGCTGCGAACTATGAGGCAGCTGGCAGAGGATGAGGGCGACTCCTACCCTCAGGCTAAAAATATCATCACTTCAGGTTTGTAAATGGATGATTTCGTCCATTCCGTCCCCACAGAAGATCAGGGTATTTCTACCGCCTCAGAAATGATAGGTCTCATGAAAGCTGGCCAATTTGAATTGGTTAAATGGACCAGCAACTCCCAAGCCGTTTTAGATTCAATTCCACCCTCGCATCGTCTGCTAGCTGTCAAAGAATTCGACGAGTCCGACCAGCAGAAGGTACTGGGCTTGTGTTGGTCGCCTACGTCAGATCACTTCAGCATGAGGGTCAATACTCCAGCACAAAATTGTACTAAACGAACAATATTATCGTGTGTCGCTAGATTGTGGGACGTCATGGGATTTGTCGCACCGGTCGTCTTGTACGCTAAACTTCTTATCAAGCAGCTTTGGCTGCGTGATTGTGACTGGGATGATACCCCACCTGAAGATATAGTTAGGCTGTGGACTCGCTTCAAGGAAGAGCTCCCGTTGCTCTGTAATATTAAAATCCCACGTCACGTTGGTATCGTCGCCGATAGTGTGGTCACTATCTTGGCTTTCGCAGACGCCAGTGAGAAGGCATACGGGGGAGTAATTTACTTCCACGTCCAAAATGGCGATAGCAATATTGTTTACTTGCTAACCGCTAAATCAAAGGTCTCACCTAAGAAAGTCGTTTCTCTCGCTCGTTTGGAGCTTTGTGCTATTCTTGTGCTAGCTCAACTTATAAAAAATGTCATAGTCGCTTGTCAACCCCGCATTGCTTTTCGTAACATATTCGCATTTTCAGATTCGACAGTCGCGCTCTGTTGGGTACATTCGTCGCCCCATCGTTGGAACACCTTTGTGGCCAACAGAGTGTCGAAAATACAAAGCGACTTGTCACCACAAAATTTGTATCACGTGTCCGGTACGGACAATCCAGCAGATTGTCTGTCGCGTGGTCTCACGCCTTCTCAAATTGTTGACCACCCGCTGTGGTTCAGTGGTCCTCCGTGGGCCCATTTGGATGTCTCACAGTGGCCTGTCGTTCCCTTCAGTCCTTCGTCGGTGCCTGAAGCGCCCGAAGAGAAGAAGCTCTCGTTACTTTCCGCTGTACTAAATGAAAGATCTCGTATTCTTTCTTTGGTCGATCGCATATCGTCTTGGAGTAAATTACTTCGAGTAGTAATTTACGTTTGTCGTTTTGTCAGGTTGTTACCTGTTAGATATCGCATGTCAGCGTCGGATTACGACTTCGCTGAATTGCTCGTTCTTCGTGAGCTTCAGCGCCTTTATTTCTCCACTGAGATTGCTAGACTCGGGGAAGGCAAGGATTGTAGTCCTGCTTTACGACACCTAAAGCCGTTTCTCAAGGACGGACTCATTAGGGTCGGAGGCCGTTTAAGAAATTCGGATTTAAGTTATGAAGGGAAATATCCCATTTTGCTTCCAAGCAAGGATCCTGTTTTGAATTTACTCGTCGAATACCATCATAAATTAAACTGTCATGCAGGTCCCGACCTGCTGATGTCACTTTTACGGCAGAGATATTGGATACTTTCTGCTCGTAATTTAATTAGAAATAGAATCCATAAATGCATTCCCTGCTTTCGCCTTCGTCCTAAGTCTAGTTTTCCTGAAATGGCGGATCATCGCTCTTGTCGTGTCGTCCAATCCGCTAAGCCATTCGTTCACACGGGCACGGACTATGCCGGACCTTTTAGGGTTACCATGTCTCGCGGTCGAGGTGTTCGTTCCACCAAAGCCTACGTGTGTCTGTTCGTTTGCATGACTACACGCGCCGTGCACATCGAGCTTGTTGGTGACCTTAGCACAGCTAATTTTATGGGCGCTTTCAAGCGGTTCTTGTCAAGGCGCGGCCCGGTGAGTAGGATTTATTCGGATAACGGGACTAATTACATAGGCGCTAAGCGCAAACTCTCGGAACTTCACGAATTTCTTTGTTCAAAATACCATAATACTGAATTTGGTCACATGCTAGCTGAGAGTCGCATAGATTGGTCACTCAATGTCCCGACTGCCAGTCACTTTGGGGGCAATTGGGAAGCTAATATTAAAAGTCTAAAGTCGCACTTGTATCGAGTCATAGGTGACACGATTCTCTCATTCGAAGAATTAAGTACCGTTCTTACCCAAGTCGAATCGGTAATGAACACTAGACCTCTTTGCAGGACACTCTCTAGTGATCCATCGGAACCGCTAGCTTTAACTCCAGCGCACTTTTTGAATCTCACGCCTTTAAAATATTTGCCTGCCGAGGAAATAGACGAGAGAACTACTGTCGCTAGACATGAACTGTTAGATAGACTGGTACAGTCGTTTTGGAAGCGCTGGAGGAGCGGTTACCTCCACACCTTACAATCGCGTCGCAAGTGGAACACGCCGGTCGATCCGGTCGCTGTCGGCACGGTCGTGATTCTCGTAACTGATAATTCGCCTCCACTACACTGGCCGTTAGGTGTCGTGGAGGAAGTTTTCCCAGACTCCACAGGAGTCACTCGCGTCGTTCGGGTTAAGACGACGACTGGCTCTTACTTGCGCCCCGTCGTTCGTCTTTGTCCGTTACCTAACCAATAGTTGGGCAATTTCGTCATTAGGTTAGGTTAACGTTAGTAATTAGGTATTTAGTTTATCGTTTAGTTTGTAAATTTGCTTCAATTCTTGAAGGCATCGCTTCAAGCCCGGGGGGATGGTTGCGCCAATTTTAAATCATAGATTAAATGTAATTATTTGGCAACATTGCGAATTGGTTGGTAACACTTCCCTATCTCCCATCCCTTTCTTGCACGGAACCTATCGTACTCGTGGAGGCGAGATGGCAAACGTACGGCGGTAGTGTTTCGCCATTGGACATTCATATCATAAGATTTTTCGTTGGCTATGAACTCGTGTGTCGCGAACATTGCGTTCCTAAGAAAACTAGAAAATTGGTGTTTTGTGCGTGAAAACCGCTGTGAAACTTACTGAGGAGCTGCCGCCGAGGATATCAAGGTACCGTGCACCCCTGTAACCCTTAAGAAAGACTGATTTCACCCTGTGTCTCCACGCGGTCTTTCAACGTCCCGTCTCATTACCACCAAGTCGAATTTGTCGTCTTTATTTTGCTTTCCCGCGCAACCAAATAGAATCATTCAACAGTCAATTATTAAAAAAAATCACATTATCTAATTGTTATTCTTAACTAGTATTCCTAATAATATGCATCTGAAGTCGGAGTAGAGAAGTCCTTTTCATTTAGAAAATCTACAACATTGTAATAAACTTTAGTAACTAAAAAACTTCTCAGCTTAGTTTTAAAAAGTGACAAGGGCAGTTCTCTCCAACTTTTGGGTAATTTATTAAATATGCTAGGAGCCATACAGAAAACACTTTTGCTCATGAGGGCTGTTCTCGCAGTTTGAGAGCATACCTTGCTGTTGTCGCGCCTATTACGTGGGACTACTTCATCTAGTCGTTTAAATAGGTGAGCATTTGTTTTGACAAAAACAGCTACTTCTAAAATGTACAGACATGGCAAAGTAAGTACTTTATATTTCTTGAAGTATGGCACGCAACTATCAGTAGGTTTAATTTTAAATATTGAACGAATGCATCTCTTTTGAGCCTTAAACACCGTGTCTTTTTCCGTTGAGTTGCCCCAAAAAATGACACCATAGCGTAGATGCGATTCTGTTAAACCATAGTAGGCTGTAAGTAATGCCTCCACACCTATTATAGATGACAAAGTGTGCAGGGCATATGCAGATTTACTAATTTTCTTGCACAATATTTGATATCAAAAGCATGATCTTTTTGGCTTTGATTTCGGCACGTAAATGACCCATTAGTGCATAGAGGGCGTCCTCAGTACCGCGCTGCGGCATGAAGCCATACTGGTTTGTGTTGAGTGTGGGGAGGAAGTGCCACTGGAGTCTGCCTACTAGAAGCTTCTCGACGATTTTTCCTAGGACCGAGAGCAGACCAATTCGTCTGTAGGACTTTGGGCTGGTATAGTCCTCCTTTCCAGGCTTGCAGAGTATGCACACGTGGGCGACCTTCCACTGCTTGGGGAAGTGAGACAGCGACAAGCACTTGTTGGCCATCGCTAGGAACACCTCCCTGTCGCAGTTTATTGCCGCAGTGCAGATGTCTGCCGTTAATCCATCGGGTCCGGGGGCTTTCTTCGGGTTTTGGTTTTGGAGAACCATTTCCAGCTCCGCGGTTGTGAAGGGTGGATCGTCGGCAGACAGACCTTGCGGGTTCGTTTCCTCCGCTAGCTTTCTCAACGCTGAGTGGTAGGGCTGTTCGGCATCCGTTGAGTCGTCGGGGTAAAAGGTTTCCGCCAGTAGGTTGGCGGATTGCTCTGGACTGAGAGTCTCGCACGCGCTGTTTCTCAGGAGCGCATCGTTCTGTCTTCTGGCTGTTTTCCTTAGTACCCTGTAGATGCCGTCCCACATGCTCTCTCGGTCTTGCTTCGTGCAGAACTCCTTCCAGTTGAGAGTGGCTGCCTCCGTTGCTGCTATGAGGTACGTGTTTTTGGCCTGTACGTATTTTTGGATGGTGAAATGTCTCCGGCTAGCGGCTGCGTTCCAGATCCTTCTCTTCTTCGTCATTGCGTCTTTTTGGAGACGGTCTAGTGAAGGATTCCACCATGGGGGCTTGGCGTTGTTCTTGGGCGAACCCAGTTTTGGGATCGCTACGTCGCATGAGCGGTGGATGTTTTGGATGTACGTTTCTATGAGTGATTCCAGATCCTTTGGGTGCAAGACGTTCGACACCCTGACTGGTGTAATGTCGTTTTCTGCTAGGCTGGCCTTGAAATGCGTGTTGAAGTCGGACCACTTTGCCTTCTTAGTGTTGTAGATGCGTGTCGATATTGGTCTTAGAGGTTCCAAGGCCTTCTCTAAGCGCATCGAGAAAGAAATTGCGTTATGGTCTGAAGTTACTACACATCTATTCACCCGCCATTCTTCGACCTTGCCTAACAGCGACAGGCTGCATACCGTTACGTCGACGTTGCTTGTACACCACCTGTCGCCTCTGTAGGTCTCGAACGTTGGTGTAGTACCTGTGTTTAGGATCTGGAGATCCCGCTCATTGAGGAACGAGTTATACGCCGCCCCGCGATGGTTTTCGGAGACACTTCCCCACCATTGACTCCAAGCATTTACGTCTCTTCCCACTATGGTGTTCTGTGTGTGTAGTTTTTCTAGGGTTGTGTGTGTCTCTAACAGATACGGTTCTATGTCCTGGTCACCTTCAAAATAGACCGATAGCACCCCAAAGCTGAGCTGGCCCACCTTTAGCAAGACGGCGGAGATGTTTTCGGTCACAATTTATTTTATTTTATTTATTTGGGAAAACAAACGGTTACACATTACAATTTTATAAATAGTTACATCTATAGTCTGAGCAAATATGTAACCAACGACATTTCCCACATATTATAAAAACAATTAGTTACAAAAACAATGCGATGTGCGCTTACAATTTGAATGTAAGTAATAAGAACTAAAAAAAAAAATACTGTGTAATTCTTAAACTAAACATACAGGCATGCAAATTAATAAAAGAGAAAAAAAATGACACATAATTACATTTCTGCCGTCCTATCACTAGAAAGCAGTTAACCGACAAATGGTCAATTTTTCCTTTTTATACAACGTGATACAATTCGAAATTCTCTATCTTTCTGTCTAAGAAACATTTTTATAATATGAATAGTTTCAGAGATACAAAAACTTTTCAAGCAGTTAAGTAACAGAATTTATGATGATTCCTTCACTTGAAAGCGGCTAACCCGCACTTCTTCGCTAAATATACGTTAAAATACCTTAACTGCCGGATTTGTCTATAGTTGTCTGGTCTTTTACTTAACTACAAACACGTTATCTCACTTTTCTTGACTATAAAGAAGCAAAAGGACTATAACTACTTTGTAGTTTAGTTTTTTCTTATGCATATGTTTTAAAAAGCTAGCTTAAATGCAGTTATCCGCCTTTAACGGCTGTTTAGCTAAGTATTTAATATTTTACTTGAAAATATTTCGTGGTTGTTTGATGAAAACGGTGGAAAAAAATTAATTATGCTTAGCTACAAAGCAGTTAAGCACCATTACTTAGCTAAAAGGCAGTTTGCCGACTCTCGCACTTGATTCACTACGGGGTATTTCAAGTCTTATTTCAGGTCATGGTCTACCAATGTGTCACATTTCTATTAAATCGGATCAGATCTATAGGCGTGACGGAAGAATAAATGCCCTCAATCGAAAATATCAAACTTAAAGACAAATACAAACAAGCTATTCAGTTGATTTCACCCACAACGACTGCATGATTGTAGGTATGTTTTTTGTAGGAGTTTAGGTGTACTACTTTTTCATATGCTCTCAAATTAGTAGCATTTCCAACTTTGGAAGAAAAACTTTGTTACAAAGCGGTCATGTTAGGACACCTTTATAGATTCTTATTTATAGTTGTAGGTTTTCTAGGTTTATGATCATCGCGTTTTAATCTACAGGTGAAAGAGAGCTGGACTCAAAAAGTTACAAATGACAAAGTCGTAAGACGAATGTTATAGGCTAAGACCGCAAGTGCATGCAGACCATCAAACAAAGAAAGGTTGCTTAGCTCGGACCCGTTATAAATAGTAGTGGCAGTTGAGATTTAATGCAACAAATTATAATGGCAAAGTACCTAGTGGGAAAACACCGTCGGTCAGAGGAAAACGTCTTGGCTGACAAACATTTTCGAATGAACCGTAATCAGGAGCGCCACTGTAACATAGCTGCTTCCTTAGGGTAGGTGGGTGAAATTAAAATGAAAGGAAGTAGACGTTACCATAACAGTTTATTAGAAAAGTTCTAGAAGTCGGTTAAGCCGGGTAGTGGAAAGGGTATCGAGCTTGCGTTAAGATAGAACTGCCGAGAAGCGGCACTGCCCTGCAGACGTCGGACGTAGGGTGCGGCTCCGGCGTGGATGTCCAGGGATCCAGGGCGCAGCGACAGGAGATGTCCAGCCACTCCCCTGCTGCGGCGGCGGTAGGATGTTAGGACCGCTACTGGTGTCTGCGCGGTTGGTCTGCGCGGCCGCTGGCTGAGAGGACCGCGAGGTGGAGGTGGCCTCTGGTAGATCTTCACGTGATCGTAAGCGTGAGCTTGGAACCCTGGAACGAGTCGAGTTTGTCCGGTTAGGTGTAGGCCGGACAAGAGCGCCGACTGCCACATCAATCCTAAAATGCCAGACCGAAATAACATGCTTATCCCATTTAGACCTAACCCTTTTAACATGCCCGGTTCGTTTAGACCGCAAGGACCGCAATTTATGCCACGTCCTTGGCCATCTCAGATGCCGTTTAATCAAAGTAACATGCAACCACGTGGCCCGACCCGTACGCAACAACTATTTAGCGCACCACCGCCTAATAATAACCAGGGTGGTTCTGGATTCAGAATGCCGCAAAGAAACCCGTACCCGTCAAATAACGGTCCCAGGCCAATGAGCGGCGTAAGCCACTTTGTACCCAGGCCCCTACCTGCTACCAACAGCTGGAATTGGGCACAACGCGGCAATCCACCACCTTCTAACTATCTTAAAACCCGCGATGTTAACGTGAACGAGTGTTCGAATTATGGTGATGACTATTATTACCCCGACCCATACGACTTCTTTTACATTGACCCTTACAATCAAGATTACTTTTATCTCAACGACTGTACATATGACTACGTCATACCAGAACAGACTGACCAGACTAACGACAAAGACAAGACAGGCACTGCTGACCAACCGCAACCCTCGACCAGTCAGGATTTTCAGAAAGCTCCGAAGTCAAACAGCTCAGGATAGACTTAAATTTACAAACCCAAAGGCAACTACCATTCGTTCGTATTCATAACCCTCCACTTAACTTTCTAATAGATACCGGTGCAAATCAATCATTCATCAGTCCGGAAGCAGTCCAGAACTATTTCCCGCACATACCTCTTAACTATGATCCATTCGAGGTTACTAACGTTCACGCCACAAGCAGGAGCGATTACTCTATTAACTTACCATGCTTTCCCGAATTCGGTGACGCGAAACCGATTAAATTATTCGTTTATAAATTTCACGATCGTTTTGATGGTTTGATAGGAATGGATTTACTTACCAAGTGGGAGGCTAAGTTAGATTTGAAAGACCTTACACTCATAACTAAGTTCGCAATTAATCCCATCCAAGTTTATAAACATTTAAATCTTTATGAAGAAATCATACCAGCGGGAAGTTCGAAATTAGTACGATTACCCGTTAACGCACCAGGTGGTGAGGTTTTCGTAGAGGAACAGATAATTTGTAATTGCATTATATCCGAATGCCTGACTACCGTTTCAAATAGCCGCGGTTTAGTCGAAGTAACTAACCCAACCAATAACGATATTATAAGCAAAATAGCATTAAACAGATAAAAATAAAAACAACTATCAACCAACGGTTTTATATTTTAAACAATTCAATTAACAGGAAATAAAAAGAACACTAAATAGGCAGAATCAAATTGAAGGTAGGCAGAATTGGCTGTTCTAACGGGCAGAGATTCCTCGTAGCTTGTTGACTCGATGGAGAAAAGGGGCGAAATGCGTCATGCAGCGGTTTATATAGCCGCGTGGTGACTGGAGTGTGCGTTCCTCTTCACGCATCGTCTTGACGGTGTCTTTTTTGCTAACACGGCCTCTCCTGACCGGAGGACGTCCTCGTACTCCTATATCTCAGGTTGCAGGGCTTCGGCAGCACTGGAGGTGCTTGGTACAGGTTCTGGCATCATCACGCCAGATGGCACACCACTGTGTCTGGCAGCTCAGGCGTAGACTCCACGTCCTCGGCATTACGGTCTGAAAACACAAACAGCTGGTATTACTATTCTGATTTTAAAACATTACTCGTGATTTCCGTTTTTTTTTTTTAAATAACGTTTAGTAACAGTGAAACTGAAACGATGCAGATATCTCAGTCGCATCATTACCATTATGTAACACAGTGAACAATGTTCACACGAACAAAAACATAAGTGTAAAAAACATATACACAACTTTAGCATATTTCTAACAACTTCACGTGGCATAGGCACGGCGTTAGCATACCACATGATTTCAACGTTTTGTGTGGCATAGCCACATCGTTAGCATACCAAACAGTCTCTACACTTGCATGACATAGGCACGACGTTAGCTTATCAGCAATCTAACAACTTCACATGGCATGACGTTAGCATACCACCATGATCTCAACACTTGTATGGCATAGGCACGTCGTTAGCATACCAAACAGTCTCTACACTTGCATGATAGAGGCACTACGTTAGCTTATCAGCAATCTAACAACTTCACATGGCATGACGTTAGCATACCACATGATCTCAACACTTGTATGGCATAGGCACGTCGTTATCATACCAAACAGTCTCTACACTTGCATGATAGAGGCACTACGTTAGCTTATCAGCAATCTTACAACTTCACATGGCATGACGTTAGCAAACCACATGATCTCAACACTTGTATGGCATAGGCACGTCGTTAGCATACCAAACAGTCACTACACTTGCATGATAGAGGCACTACGTTAGCTTATCAGCAATCTAACAACTTCACATGGCATGACGTTAGCATATCACATGATCTCAACACTTGTATGGCATAGGCACGTCGTTAGCATACCAAACAGTCACTACACTTGCATGATAGAGGCACTACGTTAGCTTATCAGCAATGTAACAACTTCACATGGCATGACATTAGCATACCACATGATCTCAACACTTGTATGGCATAGGCACGTCGTTAGCATACCAAACAGTTTCTACACTTGCATGACTTAAGCACGACGTTAGCTTGTCAGCAATCTAACAGCTTCACATGGCATAGGCACGACGTTAGCATACCACGTGATTTCAGCGCTTGTATGGCATAGGCACAACGTTAGCCTACCACACAGTCTCTACACACGTACGCAGCCGAGGTCACGCGCTTGACCAAGCCATGTCGCGCAGTCGGCCTGCAGCGATGTGGTCGACCAGGCCAGTAGGGCGCGCTGGCACCGTGAAGTGCCACGCGCAACCGCGCCAGTGGGGCGCGCTGGCACCGTGGAGTGCCACACACAACTGCGCCAGTAGGGCGCGCTGGCACCGTGGAGTGCCACACACAACTGCGCCAGTAGGGCGCGCTGGCACCGTGGAGTGCCACACACAGCTGCGCCAGTGGGGCGCGCTGGCACCGTGGAGTGCCACACACAGCTGCGCCAGTGGGGCGCGCTGGCACCGTGGAGTGGCACGCACAACTGCGCCAGTAGGGCGCGCTGGCACCGTGAAGTTCCACGCACAACTGCGCCAGTAGGGCGTGCTGGCACCGTTACGTGCTACGCACAACTGCGCCTGTAGGGCGCGCTGGCACCGTGGAGTGCCACACACAACTGCGCCAGTAAGGCGCGCTGGCAGCCTGGAGCGACGCGCTTAACACGACAGTAGCGTGCTGACAGCCCGGAGCCTCGCGCTCAACACGCAAGTAGCGCGCTGGCAGCCAGTAGCGACTCGCTCAACACGCAAGTAGCGCGCTGGCAGCCCGTAGCGACGCGCTCAACACGCAAGTAGCGCGCTGGCAGCCCGTAGCGACGCGCTCAACACGCAAGTAGCGCGCTGGCAGCCCAGAGCGACGCGCTCAGCAACGCCAGTAGGGCGCGCAGTCGGCCTGCAGCGACGCGCTCGGCAACGCCAGTATGGCGCGCAGTCGGCCTGCAGCGACGCGCTCGGCAACGCCAGTAGGGCGCGCAGTCGGCCTGCAGCGACGCGCTCGGCAACGCCAGTAGGGCGCGCAGTCGGCCTGCAGCAACGCTCTCGGCAACGCCAGTAGAACACCCTGGTAGCCTGCGGCGCGTGCACGGCGTCACTAGCGCAGCCCTTGCAACCACTGCCATGAGACCAGGCAGCGTTGCGTTGCTTAACACACGCCACACGTCCTTATGTAATGGTTACTCTGCAAAGAAACAAATCTACGACAGAATTTTGCTCCACTCGGTCACCTCTGACCAAACTTTATTTTCATTGGGTCCCACTCTCTTTGATTGAATTAAACGTGGTTAAACTGGGAATTATCAAAAATAGAACAATCAACTACTCTGGGTCATGTCCTATAGTCGTTCAAATCAATCCTATAAAATCTATTGCGACAAAAAACATGCCAGGTTTACAGAAATCATCGAGTAAAACCTCTAACGCCACGGCTCTCAAAACAACCAGTAATCGAGTGGATGTCCCGTGTGCATCACTCACTGACTGACGACACAATACGGTCTCTCCAGACCCCGACGTCCACCAGAGCTAACGCGCATCGCGCACCCACATTTTACATGAGTTTCCTCAAAAAACACTCATTTGAATCGGGCTACGACTACGCAATAAGCTGTTACTGTCGAACAGCAATACAGCCGATAGAATCCATTACTCGACTTTCTACCACAACTTAACTTTATGAAGATTCTTATGAACATAGTCTGGTACATGATCCACTGACCTAATTCCTTAGCCAATCATGTGCATGTTTGTAGGCACGTGCAGGATTTAAAGATTCAATTAGATTCAAAGATCAAAATGTTCAAAATCTCCTCATCATTTAAATTTACAAGAAATTTTACTCTTTCATTTAGGAAAATTCAACTCCAGAATTCTATGTTCAGCAGTGGACGACTTTTGGCTGAATGATGATGATGAACTCCAGAATCAAAATCAAGTTTCAATCAATCAACACTCACCAAACATAACATAAGATCACGTTTGCAATCCCCGAAGGGTAAGGCAGAGGTGTACTTACCTACTATAGTGCGCGCGGAACTAGTTGGCCGCGCCTTAGGCAAGTTTTTGTTTTTTATTTAAGTATTCTTTTCAATAAATTGAACAATTATTGTTCACGATATCTCGAGATTGGTCATCACTGTCTAATTATAGTCTCCTGTGCATTGCGAGCTGTAGGCAACCCGCCCCCTCACCCCTTTCGCCACCTAAGGAGCGGCTAACTAGTTCCGCGCGCACTATAGTAAACCCACAAAAACCTAATAACAATTTGCCCGCCCTGGGAATCACACCCAGGACCTAATGCCTTTGTGAGAAAGTGTATGTAAATCTATGTGTATATGTATTAATATCCACCAATCAATAAACTGTGTGTCAAGATGATTATTCGTTATTTAATGTGTTTGAAAGTATCTTGTGTATATGTATTATTATCCACCAATCAATAAACTGTGTGTCAAGATGATTATTCGTTATTTAATGTGTTTGAAAGTATCTTGTGTATATGTATTAATATCCACCAATCAATAAACTGTGTGTCAAGATGATTATTCGTTATTTAATGTGTTTGAAAGTATCTCTAATAAAGTGTGTAGGGAACAGGGTTGTTATGAAATAAAACCACAAAAGACAAGACCATTAATTGAATTTATTTTGGTCTTGTCAAACTGAATCTCGAAACTCTATTCCATTCACTAGGTCCCTAGGTCTTCGTGGAGAAGAATGGACAAGAAACTCCACGGGAAACATCTTTTAAGGTATTATACAAAGACAACCTGACATTGTCTTGGACTGTCTCAAGTTACAGCAATTTATCAGTTTACATAAACAACAATCAATATAACCCATATTATAGTACATATTTCTAACACATAGTTATCAGTAATATTCATAGCATAATATCAATTAACTTACATGAACATTGTAGGTAGGTCTTTAGGACAATACACAAATATAACACTCTGGGTACAGATCCAGATATTACTCGTATTTAACTAGCTAACTCGTAGAATAGCTGCAGCGTAACTGACCCGAATTGCCAGTCCTTCTAGTTTTATAACCGTCCAATCTTAAAAAGTAACTCAACGACTACCGCCATAATACACCAATGGCAAATGGTTATACAATACAGCTAAATAACTAATAACATAAATAATAATTAGCAAATCCTATATAGTGAAACTATTTTAAAACGTCTTAAGTTAATTTTAACAATATAATATGTTTTTATTTGTAATCTTTATGACTATCGGACGAAATATGAATATCAACCGATAGTTCAGAGAATTGATTGAAACTATTAAATTTATTAAAATTGGAAGATAAAATCTAGAAAACATTATAAGTATCGTTTAATAATAACTATATCATTTATTGGCAATTTATAATAAATAAACATTTAACTTGACTTAACTATTCAAATACCACCAATAGTAATTGTGGTTCGGAAACCAAGGCTTTTAAGTCACAATAAAAACTACTTCTATAAAATACGTCGGGATATAAAATATCATTAGAATAATGTAAATTAGGTTTATTTGAAATTAGAATCTTTGTTTTAACGATGATTATTAAATCAACAGTATTTCATAATAATATTGATAGTATTTTGATGAGGAACTGTTAAATGTTGTGTATCACATGTAAACAAGGTTATAATTATCATAGGGATGTTTTTATTTGTGTTCAATTAAAGAAACAGTGTATTATATAAACTGAAATTATTGGAATAATCTATCACGGCCAGACTGACCTGTACTTCGCTCTCGAAGTACCCAACTAATTATATTTAATTTCAAGAACATCAAAGTCAAAATCAAAATTCATTTATTCATACTAGGCTGATAAACAGCACTTTTCATAATTCATATATCATAATTCATATCACACATCATAATTGATCTAACAGCCTCTGGCCTTGACATACCAGTCCTATCACCTGCTGCACATGAATTTCAGACTGATATCAGGGCAGTGACCGACCAGCAGTTCCTCTAATAGCCTCTGGCCTTGACATACCAGCCCTATCACCTGCTGCGCATGAATTTCAGGCTGATATTTTATTTTTTATTTATTTATTTAATTTGGCTCCTCAACAATGAGTACACTGTTACATTTACATAAAAACATTTCAAACTTAAGTCTAAGTGCCCCATTACTTAAAGAAGAGCACTCCATGCAACATAATATGCGCCTTAACAGCCAAAACACGAGATCAAAAAGAGATATAAATACAACATAATGAAAATGACGAAAGAATAATGAATTCACTGAAATAATCAATTATCAATAAAACAATCAATAAAATAATCAATAAAATAGTCAATAAAACAATCAATAAAATAATCATTAAAATAATCAATAGAATAGTCAATAAAATAATCAATAAAATACTCAATAAAATAATCAATAAAATAATCAAAAAAGAAACAATAAAATACTCAATAAAATAATCCATAAAATGATCAACATTAGGTTAATTTAGGCCAGAGAATGGGCAGCAGCGTTCTCTGTGTCTTTGTAACAACCATACTGCGATCGCCAACCCGCCTGCCAAGCGTGGCGATTATGGCAAACCCCCCCAAAAATGCCTGGGGGAGGCCTATGTCCAGCAGTGGACGTCTTTTGGCTGAAATGATGATGATGATGAATTTAGGCCGAACAGACCGAACAGAATAAGACTAAGACTTAGTATTAGATAAGTTCTGTACCTTTAGTGAAAAGTGATATAACTCGACTTGTAGCAGTTTTGAGTTCTATATACAATCTTGAAGCTTGAATTTTATTTGATTTTTCTATCTAATCGGTATAACTCTATCTCTTATAGAAAGGGAAATAAGTTTCGTGTTTAATGATACAAGTGGCATTCTTGGTTAATTTTGATGATATTTTTTGTGTATACTGATATGTATTTAGTTATATTAAATTGAACTAAAGCTTAAATTTAAACAAGTACGTGTAAATAAGGCTATCTCGATTTATATTACTTGACACATTTAATATTAATGACACGAGTTTTGTGCGTATTAATACAATACAATTTGTATTAAGTGACACTAAAAAACCCTACAATTATCAATTGTGAATGATGATATAACTCAAATTGTATCTCATAAGTATAAGCACCATAAAACATCACCAACGTGTCAAGTGATACAACTAAACCTGTATCAAACTACACGTGAAATATTTTAAGTAACGCGTTTAGTTCTCAATAATATAAATTGATTTATATCGCTGTAGTATAGGATTTTTAGAAACCGATCGATAGTGATTATTGTGTAAAGTGATCTATGCAGTGATCTATGTAGTAAGCGAGAAAAGCCATGATGGCGGGGGATGTAATCACGCTCAAACTACGTTGCCAGATGTACGAGAAACCTCATACATTTGCGAGATGTAGCACTCTCTGTACGAGAAGCGAGAAAAAACACTCGTACTCCCTTTTACGAGAATTTAATAATGTTGCTAATACAAACCAAAAACATTCAAAGAAAAGAATAGTCGCAAACGATTAACTTAGCAAATCACTAGATTCATTAGCTTATCACTAAAATGCATCTTTAGTTGTTGACGGATAATGTCCGCTGGGTGTATTTTTTGTTATTGTCCTTATTGCACTCATGATTATGTTGTTTTCTTATTTCTTTTGCACTGACTGAAACGTGAATAGAGCAATGTATTTTAGAAGTGACAGTGAATCTTCATCCACTCCATCATAAAATAACAAAAAACTGACCAAGTGCGAGTCCGACTCGCACATGAACGGTTCCGTACCATCGTAATAGTTTGTATCATCACCTTTAATTTGTATTTGTTGTTGTTAAAGTGTCAACAGAAATACACATTTTGTGATAATTTTGTTTTTCATAGTGTTTATATGAATGACAAAGTTATATTTGCGGTTTTTTTTAATCTCGTTCAAACTATTAAACAACAGTATTTCTTTAACTCTATTTAAAAGTTGGAGGGGGGGAACTTTTGTGTGTGTGTGTCTTTCGTTCAAACGATTGACTTTGAGAAATAATGTTTTTAGAAACCTTAATGTCATTTTGAAAAATCTATCTATAGACACCCCATACCCTTAGGATTGACTTTGTTTATAGTTTAATTTCCTTGTAAGGGGGGGGGGGGGGGGGCTCCCCATACAAGGAAATCAAACTAAAACCCTTAATCTTTTATTTTTGTATAAAAATCGTAAAGCGTTTCACAGAACACATCTACCTTGTACCAAGTTTCTACTGTGTAGTCTTAATAGTTTCGGAATAAAGTGGCAGTACAGCAGACGGAATTACGGACTGACGGACTGGCGGACTGACGGACAGACAGACATGACGAATTTGTAAGGGTTCTGTTTTTTTGCCATGCGGCTACGGAACCCTAAAACAGTAACAAGATTTGAGAAACAAACCTGGTTCATCGGGTCTACAATCACAAAAGTTAACTTTATTTAGTTCATCATCATTATTCATCATTTTAGCCGAAAGACGTCCGCTACTGGACATAAACCTCCCCTAAGTGTCGCTATATTGACCGGTCCCGTTGGTCTCGCATTCAGCGGATCCCCGAAACCTTCACCAGGTCATCGGTCCACCTAGTGGAAGGCCTTCCAATTCAACGTCTTGTGGTTCGTGGTCGCCACTCCAGAACTTTTCGGCCCCATCGGCCATCTGTTCTGCGAGCAATGTACCCTGCCCATTGCCACTTAAGTCTGGCAATTTTTCGGGCTATGACGGTAACCTTGGTTTTATTCGGATGTCTTCATTTCTGATTCAATCACGCAAGGAAACTCCGAGCATAGCCCTCTCCATTGCCCTTTGTTTGACTTTTTACCTTCTGATAAGGCTGATCGTGAGCAAACACGTTACGGTCCCATAATTATGTAATCACTGGCAACACACTGGTCATTGACTTTCGTCTTGAGACACTGAGGTAAGTTGGACAAGAAGATACTACTCAGCTTTCCAAACGCTGCCCAGCCGAGTCGGATTCGACGATTGACCTCTTTCTCAAAGTTGAACCTACCTAACTGGACAGTTTGTCCCAGGTAGACACATAATCGTCTACAACTTCAAGTGTAGAGTCTTTGATCTTGATAGGAATTTGGTTGCTGAAAATCAAACAAGCTCCATTCGACCGAAGCGTGGTTCCTCACAATGGGCCTCATAAGAAAGAACAAAGTCACCCAAAAGGCAATGCAACCGAATCGATGGGGCTGAAAACTTCTAGAGTGGCGAATGCAAACCGGAAGTTGTTGCGTTGAAAGGCCTTCCACTAGTTGAACCGATGACCTAGTGAAGGTGGCCACCGCTGGATGCGAGGTGCACGGGACCGGTCAATGTGGCGACACCTGGTGTAGGCCTATGTCCAGCAGTGGACGTCTTTTGGGTGAAATGATGATAATGATAAGGGCAGTAGGCACTAGGCCCCACAATAGAAATTAAAATAAACTTATATTACTTTACACCTCAGCTCATTTGATATAAATAAAGATAAATCGAAATACACCACATCTTCTATTGTGTTCATTGTGTGTAAATTGATATAATTTAGATTTTGTCATAGCACACTAAAAAGACACGGTACCCATGAAATCTCGATGCTTTCGAAACAAAATTAGTTCCAGTGTTTTATTATTTATAACTCCGTTACTATTAAAAAGATGTTTCAAAAATACTTGTAACATTGAACACAAGTGCATTTTATATTAAGTAAAATGATATAATTGAAATTGTATCATTATACACATAGGAAAATAAATGTGGTTAATGATATAAGTCTAGTTTTTTTTAAATATCTCAAATTCTAATAATTTTTTAACAAAATCAAAACATATACGATATAATAAAAACAATTACCAATTGATAAAAGTTAATACGTCAAAAAAATATACAGAAATAAAAAAGTTGTATCCGTTTAAAAAATGCAAAACTTATTATCTGTTTTTCTCAAAACGAGGATTTGTGACTTGTATCACTTTTCACTAAAGGTACAGAGTTACAGTTTAACATTTTCTTTATAGAAGGCACAGATGTCTGACATAAATCGATGTGTTCATCGTGTTCTTTGTACACAGCATACATTCTGTACAGAGCGCAATGCTGCCTCAAATTTGTATAGCTTTTGGGCATGCAAAACAGTTTTCTATTGGATTTTCTTGGTAGATTTCGTGGCACATGGAAGGATACTTTACTGAGCAACTCAGGACAGTTCAAAGAGCCTGTTACTAGTTTTTTAAGGAAAATCAAATCAAACATATCTCTTCGCTTCTCCAAAGAGACGATCCTGAAATATTTTAATTTTTCCTGGTAAGATTTTAGGTTTTTACCCATATTACAACGGTAAGTCAGATGCCATAGAAATCTTTTCTGCAATTTTTCGATACGCTTGATATGCACATTATACTTAGGGGACCAGACAACACTACAATACTCTAGGTGACTTCTGACTAGCGAGTTGTACATAATTTTTTTGGTTTTAACATTTTTAAAGCTTTTGCACTCTCTCATCACGAAACCAAGTAGCTTTGTTGCCTTTAGTGTAACTTGGTCGATATGCTCAACAAAGCTTAATTTTTTATCAAAATGAACGCCCAAGTCTCGAATGGATTCCACTTCTTCAAGCTGTTGATTATTAAAGCTATATGTAGTGGGTGCGACATTTTTTTTTCTAGTAAATTTGATGTGCTTACATTTCTTGATATTTAGAGACATTTTATTGAGCTCACACCACTCACTCAATCTATCTAAGTCACTTTGGAACTGTACCGAATCAGAAGGCTTTCTAATTTCTTTTATAGCTTTGAGGTCGTCAGCGAATAGGTAAATGTGCGAATTATGAAAACACTTGTAAATATCATTGATAAAAAGGATGAATAATGGTGGTCCTACATGAGATCCCTGGGGAATACCTGAAGTGGCTATGTATGGGTCTGAATTGCAACCATTCACCACAACCCTAAGCGTTCGCTCCGACAGATATGACTTGAACCAACTCAGCAAGGGATCCGACAATCCATATATTTTCAACTTTTCAACAAGCAAATTATGATCGACAGTGTCGAATGCCTTGCTGAAGTCGGTGTAGACTGCATCAACCTGAAAACGCGCATCAACTGCTTCAGTAATATATTCAGCATAAGTAACCAAATTAGTAGCAGTTGATTTACCCTTCATAAACCCATGCTGGTTGTCTATTATTAGTTGGGACATATGTCTGGACAATATAGGGCATATAAGTGCCTCAAAAACTTTTGCCAGTACAGAGAGGATAGCTATGGGTCTATAGTTGGCAACATCAGACTGGTCACCACTCTTGTAAACGGGGACAATTCTAGTCTCCTTCCATATGCTCGGAAAAGTACCCTGAAGTAACGAACTATTGAATATTATACTTAGTGGCAACGAGATACTATCTGATAATTTATATAAAAGCAAGGAAGGTATATTATCCGGGCCAGCGCCCTTATTAACGTCTAATCTCTTTAATTCTCTGAGGATCTGGTCTTGGGATATTGTTATTTCGCTTAAAACAGTATTACTCAGGCAACTAGCCAGGATTGAAGGAACATCACTCTGATCAGTACGATACACTTTAGAAAATTGAGCTGCAAAAAAGTTACAAATGTCATGAATGTTTTCAGAACTGTTCACACCATCAGTCATGGAACTAGGGTAGCTCCACCTCTTTTCATCTTTAAATAACTCCAAAAATACTTTGGGTTCGATGTAATTTTAGCCTCTGTATCTGCGATGTATGTATTATAACAGGAAGTAGCCATACGGTCGCATCTTTTTTTTAGTGTCTCCAAAGTTACAATGTCTAAGGGATTTTTGTATTTTTACCCGACTACGGCAAAGCCAAAGGAGGGTTATGATTTTGACTGGCTATGTATGTATGTATGTATGTATGTATGTATGTTTGTATGCATGTATGTATGTATGTATGTGTGTATCTTCATCTGTTCCCTCATAGCTTCTAATCTACTTATCGGAACTCGACATATGAGGTATCGTTAGAACCGTCTTAATTTTCCGCTGAACATAGGCTACGTGACATCTCACAAAAAGCGATTTGGCGCCCTCTAGCGGACAAAAAGTAAGGCTTAAAAAATAAAAATGGAGATAAATACGTCGTGTTTGGTATCATTTGAAAGGGCCTCACTTGTACATTTTCAAAATATTGCTCAAATTTAAAATTACGCCCTCTAGCGGACAAAAAGTCAAGCGTAAAAAAAATATTTAACACCAAAATTGTTTAAAAAAAAAAAAGTAAAAAACTAAAACCCGACTACGACAAAAAAACGACGCTGAAAAGGTATGAAACAAGATTTTCAGGATATAACAAAAAGAAAAGCCGTAGTCACACGTTATAGGTACCAACCTAAACACTTTAATACCGTGTGACTACGGCTTTTCTTTTTGTTATATCCTGAAAATCTTGTTTCATACCTTTTCAGCGTCGTTTTTTTGTCGTAGTCGGGTTTTAGTTTTTTTTAATTCTAAGTCGTAGGCGGTTTTTTTCGTTAAGTCTTTTAATGAGGTCTTTAGAGAACCAGTACGGATACTTCCTTTCCTTAATTACAACTTGTGGTACGTATCTCTGTATTAGGTCATACAATATTTTATAGAATTTGTCCACCATCTGATCGACAGCCATGGAAAACAATTCCCCAGTCCAATCTACTTCACTTAACGCTGTATTAATGGCTACATAATCCGCCTTAAAATAATTTAACCTTGTTCTAGGAATACATTTCTGTGACTTTAAAACATGGGGAAATGAGAGCTCACACAATACTGGGGGGTGGTGTGGATCGACTTTAGAGAGAACATCCACTGGTGAACTTACAATAACATTTTCTAAATTCGTTAATATCAAATCAAGAGTTCTATTATTATGATTGCACAAATAGTTACACTGAGACAGATTGTTAAGCAAAACGAAATCCCAAAGAGTCTGTTCTAGACTGGAACAAGTTCTCTGAGGTACTTTAATCACAACACCATCGGCTCCCAGCCAGTTAATAGATTTCATATTAAAGTCACCTATTATTAAACAGTCGCCAACACGCTCCAACACCTTGTTTGTATTATCAACAAAATGCTCTAACAATCTGGGCTGTATTGGTGACGGTAGATATACAGTACAAAGATAAATGTCTTTCGCCTTTCCACCCACTCCAAGCGATAACTTTACCCAGAGATCATCGCATGAACTTTCAAAGTTGACCAATCTATGTGATTTAAGATTTTTAGTAATAGCAATAAGGACTCCGCCACCGTCGGTTTTGTTATTAAAAATATTGATGGCCCGGTCACGCCTATAAATGGTATATCGCCCATCCATGATCTCTGAGTCAAAGATACCACTCAGTAGCCATGTTTCAGTAAACATAATAATGTCGTATAAACAGCAAGCGACCTGTTGATAAATATCATTTAATTTTGTTCTGATACCCCTGACATTCTGATAATAAATCTTTAACTGATCGAAATTTACAATATTAATCCAATACGATACCTTATATAAACTTAACTTCGGCCTATTGCAGTTTGTCTAATGTTTCGATATCTTTAATATATTTGTAGTCAGCGCCGTCCACTTTCCTCACAAAAATCCGTCCGCCGCGCACCCAGACATACTGATAACCCAAACTCTTGGCTTTTATTCTAGTTGCAGCATGCAGGGCTTTATTCGCAGGAGACAGATGTTCCACAATGAAAACATTTTCTTTTTTACCACCAATTCCAAGAAGAGCAATGTTGAGCTTCTCCTCTGCAGTTTTGTTTTTGTTGAACTTAATAGAAGCAGCTAGAAAACTGTCTCTCACTCGTGGACAGCTGAATTGGACAACAATGGATTTTGGGCGTTTGCTAGAGGGGGTTAATTTAGAAATTCTAGTGACATGGTGTATGCTGCTCTCTGTTAAATCTCCTGATATAACTCTGTTAATATTCATAACAGTGGACACTAGATTTTCATTGTTGTGCTCAGGCAAACACTGAATCTCTAAATTAGAAGAACGAGCTTGCTGTTCCATCTGGTTCACTCGACCGCTCAAGTCCCTGACGGTGGCTTTGAGTTGTTCATTTTCTTTCTTAATGTCAGAGACCACTTTGGTGTTCAGTGAAAACTCCGTCTTCATTTCCTCAAACTTCTCGTTCATGAATCCCATCGACGTTTTAAGTCCCTCGATTTTGTCGGTTATAGCCTTCAGTTCTTTGTTAACATAGTTCGCCAAGGTTTCGTTGAGATGCCGCATAAGATCATCTATCTGCTTCTTCATGATGCGATTAACTTCCGTGGACGTAACAGGCGCTTCTTTGGGCGTTACATCGATTGACATATTTGTCGATGCACCCTTTTTCCTTAGCGTGATGTTCGGATCACCACCTTGACTGTTACGTACGGGAGTGTTATCCGCATTTCGCATCTTTGGCTTACAGGTCGGGCACAGCCAGTTACACTGTTCACTCTGTTTGAAGTCGGAGCCCAGCAAACTTGCAAGACAAGAAGAATGGTAGGGTTTCTGGCACGAAGAACATTTGAAAACGGGAGTTCCTTCGGCTATAATTTCTGAACAACAATCGCAGTTCATATTGACGATCGGCCAAAAAACGCCACTCAAAACAAATTAGTAAATAAAGTCTTTTCAAGGAACTCGGCGCGCGGCGAGTCAACGCGACGTGTGTCGGCGAGAAGAACGTCGTAAGCGCCGTGGTATTCGCGTCACTTACGCGTTTCACCAATTCGGCTGGTATAAACACTTAATGTCGGTATTTTAAAGTTACTTGCCGATTGTTTTTTGTCACAATGATGTTGTTTACACTTTATAACACATAATTAACACCAAATCGTCAGTAATAGTCTTAATACTTTCGGTTATTATCGAGTTCAAATCACTGGAATCACTTTTTGCATAAATATCGTTTTTTTTTCGTCGGAACAAATGAACATAGGTGTTTACGCGCACACAGTTTTTGACAGTTATATCAGGGCAGTGACCGACCAGCAGTTCCTCTAATAGCCTCTGGCCTTGACATACCAGCCCTATCACCTGCTGCGCATGAATTTCAGGCTGATATCAGGGCAGTGACCGACCAGCAGTAATGTGAAAAATGTTTTGTTATAATCAATGTCATTGCCATTGTCGTCATTGTCATTTAATAATTTTAACCATCCAATGTTAATTGAACACAAACTAACAATCAATATTTGTGTAAATGATCCCTTTACAATTATCCCTAAGTATACATCACTCATTATAAGAAAAACAATTAAGTTGCTTAAAGTAAAATTTAACAACATAAACATAATAATCTATCATGGCTAATGATGCTGGAGCTATGGGGACTCCTCAAAAGAAGAATTTTGTTCGACCCATTCTCCCGGCCAAAGCCTTAATTTTTGTTTTGCCACAGTAAGATTCCTTAATGTGTTAAGCCCCTTCAAAGAAATTTTCAACAGCAACGTTTTTTTCTAGGTATCTATTTATTCAAATACACTGGAATAGCATTTTTTTTTTTTTTTTTTTTTTTGCCTTTCATCTATGGCTTTATCGTGTACTGTTTCTGATAGTAATCAATTGTATATTCTAACCATTGAATCATACAAATCTCATTTACATCACCAAACAGTCACCGCTCGGTCAATCTGACAATATCACTGCGAATCTAGTTTACCATTTTGTACTATTCCATAAAAATACAGATTGTTATTATTTCAACAAACTTATTATCTAGAATCTAACAAAGCCAAACGTAATTTTTAAGATAGATTAACATCACGCCTTGTAATCTCAGAAGGGTTAAAGTTACCTAATTAAGTTTAAACAAATAGGTAATCATCTAAATGAATAATTATCACATTGGTGATAATAAAAATACTCAATAAGTAAGTAATTAAGTTATTAGTATTTTGCCATGTATTGCCACATCTAGTAAAAAAATATGAAACCCACTTTTGGTTTGTCTCAGTGTTTGCTTGGCTGGTGATTAGCTACCAGACATTTGTGTTGTTATTTTAATCGTTTATCCTCAAATTCGTTGTTTTTGTTCTTTTTTTTTTTACTAAACGTAAATTTCTGCGTTTTCATAAACATGTTTTATTTTTTTTGTTTAATTTAAATTATCAGCAAGTGAATTATTGTTTGTTCTTGACGAGGAAACCACTGAGCATTGAAGAATAATAAAGTTCTTAATACATTAGCTAATATAATTATTATTGTTTTTTTTTTTTTTTTAAACATGTTTTCGTATGAATCAACAAGTCTTTTGTATTGATTAAACATAAGAGTTATCTTCTTATCAACCCAATGCACAACCAAATAAAGGGAACTATCACTAACCCTCTACCTTGTCACACTAAATTATAAACAATAATTATGGTGTTTTTATTTATTACATCACATAAATTAATTTGTTTATCCACTTGATACATTTAAGTAGTAAAATATTAAATTTCTTCATTACTACATCAAGTAATAATATTATTAAAAAAAAAATGTTTTAGACAGGAGACGGTAACCTTTTGTATGGAACTTCGGCCATAATCTGTGTCCTTTAGGAATGTTGGGAAACTAATCTCTGTACAGAACAAAGCAACATTTTTCTCCATTTCACTGTTTGTGTGACAGTTATAGGTTTTTAGGTTGTAAGAAGTTTACAAAACAAAATCTCAATTTTGAATTATTTGATCAGAAGTATACTTTAGAAAAATAGAAATAAATGAGTATTTCAAAGTGATAAAATCGTCAAACTTGCTTATTAAATAGTCGAAAAAGATTTCTATGAGAATAATACAAGTAATGAATATTACAAGCATTGAAGTACAAGTAACATCACCTATTTTTCACATTTAACGTCTAGATTATTCAATTTTATTCTGTGATCATGATTCCAGATTGAATAGAATATTGCAATAATTGAAAAACGATTACTATGTGTACACAGGAAATAGGGCTTAAAATCACGAACAAATATTTTTACTCAATTTGTGGGTTTCTTTTTCCTAATAAATGCACCAAGTTCTCATGGCCGATAATATGTATCTCCCATATCTTTAAATTATTTAACTTAGAAAATATATTCTTTAATATTAATAACTTGTATTTCACCTACTTAAAACTTATCTTTTAGACAAATTCTCAATCTTATCTATCTAGATCGTATTAGAATTTTATTGTAGTTTCAAACTTCATACTACGTAACGTTTCATTATATTCACAATATTTATTTTGCGAGAACTAGAATTATCAAGGAAACAAATAATTTACATTGTCATTAATACTATTTACAAGACAAGGTTCAAAAATAACGTTAGATATTTGTATATCTTCAATCCCATAATCTCATTAATTGAATTGAGGACGAGATACTTATTTTTCTTTAATTGTACATATCGGATGTTTCATGAAAACTAACATTTAACTTGGGGGTACTAACCAAGACAGGGTAATGCTTTGCATTACGAAAAATCTATAAATATTTTCATCACAAGTTTTTGATGTCATCAAAAACTTTTTGAAAGAAGCTTAACTTTGAATCAACAATTTTCTAAATCATTCTAGTTTTATTTTTACAATTGCTAGGATCTTAATATCCCTTAGGATCTTTTATTACTACGTTTTTAGAGAATAAATAAAAATAAAGCAAAGCCTCTAAAGGCCTTACCGACATTAGCTAATTCGTACTGCTGCTTGATTTGATCCATGGCCTGGCTTCCAAGTGGTTCCAGCAGGTTCTCAATCTCGCTGTCGGAGTACGTGCTGTCGACGTTCTGATCATAGCCAAGTCGAGGCGGTGAGCTATCGGCGTCACAGCTTTCATCATCACACCAGCAGCAGCTCCAGCATTGATCATGAAAATAAAACAGGAAGACCATTAGAAATTATATCAGAGAGCCGGAGACGATCCCACTTCTGATGTGAGAAAGTGTATGTAAATCTATGTGTATATGTATTAATATCCACCAATCAATAAACTGTGTGTCAAGATGATTATTCGTTATTTAATGTGTTTGAAAGTATCTTGTGTATATGTATTAATATCCACCAATCAATAAACTGTGTGTCAAGATGATTATTCGTTATTTAATGTGTTTGAAAGTATCTCTAATCAAGTGTGTAGGGAACAGGGTTGTTATGAAATAAAACCACAAAAGACAAGACCATTAATTGAATTTATTTTGGTCTTGTCAAACTGAATCTCGAAACTCTATTCCATTCACTAGGTCCCTAGGTCTTCGTGGAGAAGAATGGACAAGAAACTCCACGGGAAACATCTTTTAAGGTATTATACAAAGACAACCTGACATTGTCTTGGACTGTCTCAAGTTACAGCAATTTATCAGTTTACATAAACAACAATCAATATAACCCATATTATAGTACATATTTCTAACACATAGTTATCAGTAATATTCATAGCATAATATCAATTAACTTACATGAACATTGTAGGTAGGTCTTTAGGACAATACACAAATATAACACTCTGGGTACAGATCCAGATATTACTCGTATTTAACTAGCTAACTCGTAGAATAGCTGCAGCGTAACTGACCCGAATTGCCAGTCCTCTAGTTTTATAACCGTCCAATCTTAAAAAGTAACTCAACGACTACCGCCATAATACACCAATGGCAAATGGTTATACATTACAGCTAAATAACTAATAACATAAATAATAATTAGCAAATCCTATATAGTGAAACTATTTTAAAACGTCTTAAGTTAATTTTAACAATATAATATGTTTTTATTTGTAATCTTTATGACTATCGGACGAAATATAAATATCAACCGATAGTTCAGAGAATTGATTGAAACTATTTAATTTATTAAAATTGGAAGATAAAATCTAGAAAACATTATAAGTATCGTTTAATAATAACTATATCATTTATTGGCAATTTATAATAAATAAACATTTAACTTGACTTAACTATTCAAATACCACCAATAGTAATGGTGGTTCGGAAACCAAGGCTTTTAAGTCACAATAAAAACTACTTCTATAAAATACGTCGGGATATAAAATATCATTAGAATAATGTAAATTAGGTTTATTTGAAATTAGAATCTTTGTTTTAACGATGATTATTAAATCAACAGTATTTCATAATAATATTGATAGTATTTTGATGAGGAACTGTTAAATGTTGTGTATCACATGTAAACAAGGTTATAATTATCATAGGGATGTTTTTATTTGTGTTCAATTAAAGAAACAGTGTAATAAATAAACTGAAATTATTGGAATAATCTATCACCTTCATGACCTCATCTAAAATGTTTGCAATATCCGGCCTCCTATGGCACAGTATTTTTTTTTTAATTACTCCATCTACTGTCACTACTGACCCACTTATTAAGCGATTTACAATTCGATACAGACAGTCATTAATTCATTATCCTTTCAATAATTCTTACGTTGCCCCATGCCAGGAATTTCTCCATTAGCGTGGGTGCGTTTACAAACATTTAAACTCACATACGCAAACACCCAGACCCGAAACTACTATCTGTAGGTCATACAAATATTTGTTCCGTGCGAGGATCGAACCCGCGACACGCAGCGCAGCAGTCCAATCGCTGAGCCACTGTGCCAACTGTGCCGTCAATTTAAATGTTATTGTCTATATCGTTGATACTTTGATCGAAATTAGAAAAATAAGATTGGTTAGATCTCACCGCTTCGTGTTGATTGACCGAATAGCGTCAATGATGCGTTCGACGTGCGGTCGTAACGGCCATGCGGCATCGCGGTTAGTTACAGCGCTCGCGGAACGATCCGGGGAGGGCGAAGCCGCCTCGGCTGGCTCCCGCGGCGAACGGGACGCGACTGTGACGCGACCGCACACGCCTCACGTGCTCGCGGCGGAGTCTTGTGACGCTGCTCTTCCAATGACGTCAACTGATCTAAGATTTGATCTATTAGTAAATTGTTAGGTGACCTACGTCCTTTTGGAGTACGACTAGAGCCCTAGTTCCGATGACCTGGATGACCACAACTCGAATCACGAATTTCTAGATTGAGAACCACAGTTGTTAGAACGCCTTCTGCTTTTACGGCTATTATTAAGCATGTTCATAATGCCGCTTAACGCGCAAGCTTGGTACGAGGTACTTAAATAGCTTATTCACTAAGCAAAACACTAATAAGGATAACTAATTAGCGTTACTAGGCTGAACCTAACAAACAAAGTTACAAAAAATTACCAACAAGCTACAGAGCAACATTCTATAAAATGCAATCATATAAAACGCACTACCGTCATCTATTCAATAATGCAGTTAACAAATTGGAACGTACTCACCAGATTTTTCAACATTTCGTTTACCATGTTACACAACTACCCGCAGTAATTATGATCAACATTTTATTTACGATGTAAAACAGTGACTTGGTTCCTTTTTTAAATTCGAACAGCCAATTTTGCCTTAACAACAGAGTGGAGACGTGAGAATGAATACCACTTCTGCTATAAGCAAAATAGCATTAAACAGATAAAAATAAAAACAACTATCAACCAACGGTTTTATATTTTAAACAATTCAATTAACAGGAAATAAAAAGAACACTAAATAGGCAGAATCAAATTGAAGGTAGGCAGAATTGGCTGTTCTAACGGGCAGAGATTCCTCGTAGCTTGTTGACTCGGTGGAGAAAAGGGGCGAAATGCGTCGTGCAGCGGTTTATATAGCCGCGTGGTGCGTTCCTCTTCACGCATCGTCTTGACGGTGTCTTTTCTGCTAACAATATAATATTCTCACTGGACCATGCCACTCAGGCAACGATATTTAATTTTGAATGTACTGAGCAATTGAAAGAACAAAAAAGAAAGAAAAAAAACATATTTATTTAGTACATGCCACAAGTGCACACAACAAACAATAAAAATAAAAAACAAATTGAAAAAAAATAACAAAACAAAATAAAAGCGTGTGTGCACCTCGCGCTAAAGAAGTTACGTCCCGGTTACGTACCGATCACCTGAATGAAGAGGAAAAAGCAAATCTATCAGCACTATGCTCAAAATACGCCGACGTCTTTTATATTGAAGGCGAAGCATTAACCTTCACCAACAAAGTAAAAAATAGCATTAAAACTACAGATGAAATTCCAATTTACACTAAAAGCTATAGATATCCGTTTATACACCGTCAGGAAGTCAGTGATCAAATATCGAAAATGTTAGATCAAGGAATCATTAGGCCATCCGAATCCGCTTGGAGCTCACCAATTTGGGTCGTCCCAAAGAAAAATGACGCCTCTGGAAAACAGAAATGGCGTATAGTTATTGACTTTCGGAAACTTAACGAAAAAACGATCGATGACAAATACCCTATCCCTAATATTACAGACGTCCTAGACAAACTAGGCAAGTGCCAATACTTTACCACTCTTGACCTAGCATCAGGTTTCCACCAAGTAGAAATGAACCCCAGTGACATTCCTAAGACCGCCTTTAACGTTGAACATGGGCACTTTGAATTTTTGAGAATGCCTATGGGTCATACAAACTCTCCATCCACATTCCAACGAGTGATGGACAACGTACTTAGAGGACTTCAAAATGTTATATTTCTCGTCTATCTCGACGATATAATTGTATTCAGTACCTCTCTCCAGGAACACATGAACAACTTCGAGAAGGTGTTCCAAAGGTTAAGAGAATCTAACTTTAAAATACAGCTTGATAAATCAGAGTTCTTAAAACTTGAAACCGCATACCTAGGTCATGTCATTAGTACTGAAGGAATAAAACCTAACCCAGACAAGATCGTAGCTATTCAAAATTACCCCATACCTAAAACACCTAAAGAAATTGAACAGTTTCTCGGACTTCTCGGATATTACCGAAAATTCATTCCAGACTTTTCCCGTATTACCAAACCCATGACACAATGCTTAAAGAAAGGAAAAAAGGTAACTTTAGACTCAGACTGTACTAACTGTTTCGAGGTATTAGCTAAAAAGGAACTTGAAAACGTAAAAGAATACCTGAGGCAGCAGGAAATTATTCGTCATTACCATGAAGGCAAGACCAACCACCGTGGCATTAACGAGTGTTTTCTAGCTTTATTTGTTAAATATTATTGGCCCAAAATGCGAGAACACATAACCAAATTCATAAATGACTGCACAATATGTGGACAAGCAAAGTATGACAGGAGCCCCATAAAGCAGAAGTTCAACATAGCGCCCCCTGCCACCAGACCGTTCGAAATAATACATATGGATAGTTTCTCAGCACAAAACGAAAAATACATAACGTTCATAGACGCCTTCTCAAAGTACGGTCAAGCTTACCTCCTCCGAGACGGGACTGCAGTTAGTATCATACAAGCTTTACTAACTTTCAGCACGCATCATGGCCTACCACTAACCATTATTACAGATCAAGGGACTGAATTCACAAACCAGATGTTCTCCGAGTTCTGCAAAGTACACAAAATAATCCATCACCAAACACTCGCATACTCACCTAACGGTAACATTGAACGTTTTCACTCCACCATACTGGAACATCTTCGTATTTTAAAACTAAAACACAAAGATGAGCCAGTTGTACATCTGATGCCATACGCTATCATAGCATCCAATAGTTCAATTCATTCTTTCACACGGTGCAAACCATACGACCTTATATTAGGACACACAGACCCACGAGACCCGACTGACATAGACCTGACCGGACACCTACTACAACAATATACTGAAACACATAGAGAACGCATGCAAAAAGTATATGAACTTATCAATGAGACGTCCCTCGCAAATCGAACGGCGCTTATAGAGAGTCGTAATAAAACCCGTGAGGACGAAGTCGATTACGAACCCGACCAACAAATATTCATCAGCAACCCTTCCGCTACTAGATCTAAACTCGCACCCAGGTAATACCCAAGACACAGTTCTAGCCAATTTACCTATCCACATTTATACTTCTAAGAAAAAAGGACCCATAGCTAAATCTAGACTAAAGCGCGTCCCTAAAACTGCGAAATTGTTGCAGGATACCCCTGATGCTGTCACTTAGCCTAACATGGGCGCAAGAGATCAATCTAGAACGACTTGACAATGGACCTGGACTATTACCCTTCAAACTAGGGCCCATGAAACTCATTACTCATTATCATACATTTTTGCAGAGCATAGAACTAAAAGACATGGACGATAACATTAACGAAATACGAACCCAACTTATTAAAGCCACAGACAGACTGGACAATTACACTCGCACTTTATACGAGTTACAAATAGATAGTTTGAACGTAAAGTTAGATAAAGCCTCATCTCACCTACAAAGTCTAAAACCTAATCGTTTCAAGAGAGTTTCAATAGATGGTCTTGGATCCGTTATTAGGAGCATTACAGGAAACCTAGATCACACAGATGCCATTCAATATGATAACGCCCTTAAAACCCTCAACGACAACCAGCAACAAGTAGCTATTGAGCAAAATCATCATATAAGTCTAAGCAAAAGTTTGATACCATGTACAACATGTATGCAATAAACTGATTTGATTTGATTTTGATGAACGAGCACACAAAAATTATTACAAAATTAGTAGAAAACCAAGTACAATTAAATTACAGTCTGCACATTTTACTTGACGCCGATAAGTATAAACAACACAACCTTATAAAATTTGCAAAGTTTTCCCCAGGCAGCAATTTTCCGTCCTCACGACGTACATTCTAAGTCATTTCCGACGTAATTGACGTAGTAAATAGTCGTCGCATGGACGTACAAAATGACGTGTCTATGTCATAGCCCTACGACGTCTCTTAAGACCTCAATAGACGTCTCAATAAAGACGTAATACGAACGTATTATAGAAACGTCAGTAGGTCGTCTTCTACAGACGTTGGTGGTCTTCTACAGACGTCAGTAGATCGCCTCCTACAGACGTTAGTGGGTCGTCTTTTACCGACGTTAGTGGGTGGACTTTTACCGACGTTAATTGGTCGTCTTCTACAGACGTTAGTAGGTCGTCTCCTCCAGACGTCAGTAGATCGCCTACTACAGACGTTAGTGGGTCGTCTTTTACCGACGTTAATAAGTCGTCTTGAAGACGTTAGTAGGTAGTCGTCTACAGACGTCAGTAGGTCGTCTTCTACAGACGTTAGTAGGTCGTCTTTGAAGACTTTAGGACGTCTCCAGAGACGTACCCTCAAAATGATGTTTCTGCCGTGCTAAGTAGAAGATAAATGATACAAATATTTTAATAAAAAAATGTATTAAAAATAAATCTTTAAACACAATACAAACACAACACTTATTATAATCACAGCAAAGTATAATTAGGCCACCACATTATGTTGAGATCAAAATCATAGATAACCTAATATTTAATTACCTGTGTCGACGATGACTTATAACTATCACCAGTTACAGTGAACTATTGTAAGTAATAAAATCTAGTAACAATAAAATTATAAAGTCTCAAAATCTAGGAATATTAATAACAAATAGGTATCAACTTCAACCAAACTTCCTTCCTTATTTCGAATATTTAAGGTATCTTAATCACAGCTTATTAAAATTTGGTCATAACAGATTTTAGATTATTTGTGTATTTAACGAGTTCCGATTTTTTTTTACTAAAGTGGCGCTAGTGTGCCATAGGGTAGCCCCTTAGTCACAGTTTGCATGGAGGACTGGGAAACAAATAGAATAATTATTATTTGTCTCTTGGGGAAAAACAATACACTTATAAATAATATCACCTACAGAAAAGAGTTTGTAATCTGAACAGATTTCTGAGACTTTAAAAATACTAACTAACGCAGAATCATAAGGATATGTATAGTATGAATCATATTTAACGAACTCTTTTCCATAAATGAACAAACATTCCTTTTCATTTATCTTACATCTCAGAATATTATGTATTTCGACTACTTTGCCCTTTGCATAACAATAACAATCAGCTACACGATCGGATTTGACATACAATGCAAAACCGTCACATACTACGAGTTTCTTAAAGCATTCGTAAACATTGTTATCAATAGGCATTGGTCCTACACTATTACAATATGAAACAGCTGGTAACTGCTCTTCAGATTTTGGCAGTGATGGCTCCATTTCTTTTAATCGTTTAACAATTTGAAGTAATGGTTTGTTAGGTGACCTAACTAAATGCTTTAACATACCCAAATAATTTTCAAATGGAAATGCAGAATAATTGTCCAAAGCCCCAAATAAACGAACATCATCACACAAATGACATAACATATGAACATTATAAACTAAAAAATTCCAACCATAAACAGTTGCAGAGTGTTTTATAAACATTAGTAACAACTCGTGTGCTAAATTTGTGCCTATTTTATTGATGTGTTTAGGAGAAACGAGAATTGTTATAGCAGGGTGAAGCAACAAAAAATTTTCATAAAGTGAGACCGGAAGAATATTTTTTACAACAACTGGTCCTGTTTACAACAAAAACATTCTAAACTCTGTGGCTTTCCAACGAGCCAACTCATTGATGCTTCGTGGCCGCCTGTTAAACTCCACAGGAATATAACTTGCATTTTTAAGCAATTTTTCCGAAATAACTTTCACTAATCGACTACATACACGAACATTTAAGTCACCACTGACCCATACATTTAAAAGTTTTCTCATGACTCCTAAACATACGGCGTGCATGTAATCAATGGGAAATAATGCAACTAAATCTATAGGAAGGGTCGCAAGGGGAGATTCACCAAGGTGATGGTCTTCATCAGACTGTAAGCGAAACTGTAAATCTGTTCTCTTACTAGCAGATACAGTCTTATAAATTACTCTGCCTTGAATATATTCACCTGGTTCTACACATTTGTCACATGATGAATATCCACCATGTGATTTAGTGCATTTGATAAAAGCCCTAGCCGGAGCGTCACAAACAAAACTATGTACTATGACTGTATAATGAGTCCCTTCAAAATCAATTCCATCACTAAGTAATTTAGTCAGTTCTCCAACAAAAGGTTCCAAATACAGATTCAGGGGAGAAGGTTTAGAATTTCCACAGAATAGAGATATTACAAATGGCTGTGCAGACTGAAAGTTTTTTATTAACCCTAATATAGGCCATAGTTGTATATTCGAACTTTTAAAAAGAGGCAAACCATCTACATTAAAAGACAAGAATATTTCTCTATTTGCAATGTTCTCCACTCGGTATAATTTTAGTTGTGCCAGTATTTGATGAAAGAGACCAATGTGCACCATTTCTCCAGTTTGCAAAAAGATAGTTGTTATATTCATTGGCGTATTTAAAAAGGTTCTACTATCTTTAGGTAATTCAGGACAAATTGGATTAAGAATTTTCAACAGACTGTCAAGAGCATTATGGGGAATTTTGTGTTTTACAGTGGCCCAATGTCTTAATTGAGATGGCAAATCTTCTGTACTATCAGATTTTGAGGCATAGTTATTTTCTACTGATTTATCAGATTTTGTGACATGTTCATAAACACAACTATTCCCTAAAGATGCATGCAAACTTGAAATGCTTTCAGCAAAACTTGTCTCAGTATTGGTTATTTGTTCAGGAATACTTCTAGAATCGGTATAAGTGGATGTACTTTGTAGAGATAATGAATTACTTAATGATGGCTGTAAGGTATTTCTTAGCTCACCAGGCTGGTGCATATCCAAAAGAATTTTTTGTTTTTCCTTTCTAACTCTTCGAAACATTTGACGCTCACCTACCACAGTTTTTCTATTGTGTGGCATTTCTATGATCTACACTCATTGGATCTACAGTTGATTGACGAAATTGTGACAAGCGCTTTTAAGTTCGTTCCGGCGCAAGCTTGAGCCACGCTTTTATACTGTCTTCAATGTCTTTTTGTGTGGTTCCAGTACATTTTAGGCTATCTGTAAATAAAAAAAAAGAAAAAAGGTCAATAACTAGAATACTATTCAAAAATGGAATGTAAACTAAGTTAACTATATATTAAACACATACCAACAATAGACGCTTGAAGACGTTGCTCTGAAAAGGCTTTTTTGTTAGACCTTTTTCCATAGAAATTGTACTTGCTTGCCATAGAGTCAGATATTGCAGCTTTCATAACTCTTGATACTTTATTGCTAGTGCCCCTTCCACCAAGACTCTTAAAGTAAGCTACCTGTAAATAAAAATACAAAACAGAATTCGTTAACTTTGGTAAAAAAAACACTTTACATATCTATTGTAGTGCATACCAATACACTGGCAACACAGCTTACGATACGTGGTTACGTAAAGCGCCTCAAGCGGAAGGACATCATATAGAATGAATAATGTACTGTGAGGAGACGCCCTCACTGGGGGACGCACTCTAACCGACATAACGCACTCACCAAATTTGCTTATAGTGCCAAGCACTGATTGCAGATAAAGAAGATAACAAAAAAAAAAAAAAAAAAAAATATCTATTGTGGTTTAGGATATATAATTCCCCTTCCCCTCGGACTGCGAAAGCGTTTGGACGTGTGCATCCGTAAAGTTTAGTTTATTAATTTTATAAATAAATAGTAAAAATTTAATATTTATTACCAATAAAACAGTTCAAGTACTAGTAAGTAAGTAACAGTTCAAGGTACTTAACCTATCGTTTCTATTTTTTTAACTTGTTATTTTACTTGTTTAGTTTTAAGCCATAGTAGGTAAAAAAATATGTTATGGTTAAATATCAAAAGGGGATAGAACCGATGTGGCATATCAACCCGGCCGCCATTTTGTTTTTTTTTCGAAATCGCGGCCCACAATGAAAGTGTTATGTATAGATAGAAGACATATAGACGAACAAAAAATGTCAAGGAACTTGGTACCTAAAGTGTCACGTTACCGAGATATTTGAAGGTAAAGATCGACAATTGATTACAACGACAATCATTAAAAATAGACTTATTACGTTTATAGGCGTTAAATTGTATCCAAATAATAGTTCCCAGGTTGATTATTATTATACGCACGAGAAAATCGCTTCGCATCGCAATAAACGGTATGTTATGTCCAAGAATAGTTTTCTCGTGTTCCTAGTAGTATGTAATGTGTGTGCTCTCTTTCAATAAACTGTAATAATAATAATCTACCCCTATAGACACGTAAATGGTCTATTTTTGATGTGGTCATTGTACTCAAATGTCGATCTTTACCTTCAAATATCTCGATTACGTGACACTTTAGGTACCAAGTTTTGTGACATTTTTTGTTCGTCTAAAATTCTAAATGTCCTCTATTAATACATACCACTTTCATCGTGGGCCGCGATTTCGAAAAAAAATCAAAATGGCGGTGGGTCGATATGCCAGCTCCCATACAAAAAAGTTCAAACCCCTTTGTTTGTAGTACCCACATCAAAATGTACTATAATGCATACTGTGTACGATTTTATTGTTTATTTCCTTGGGGACCGGCACTGTACTCCTTAACACAGGTTATCTATTAACCTAGCTAGGAATACAGCACCTCACCCACCCACCATTTTATTGTAGTCTTTGTACACCATACATATATAAACGATTCTGTAAATTGTTGGCATGTACTACAATGTTTTTGATGAATAATTTCTTCTTATTATTATAATATAGCCACTTACAGGACTGACAAACACCCTATAATACTACCTACCCCACAAGTAGTGTTCATAACAGCTATCACATAATCAAACTTCAACTTACCACGCTAGCATAATTGTCTTGGGCAGCCAATAATTGTTCTACTGTGTCCAAATCTTCCGGTGTTTCCAAAGGAAACTTAAACTCTGGCTTCAGCTAGAATTCTGGTTGGGCATTTCCTTTTTCTTGCAAAATTGACAGAATCATGTCATTTTGAGTTTTAATGTGTGCCAATAGTGACAGAGCTTTATCTTGAAGACCTGAACCAAAACATACAGTGTTGTAATATGAGGCTACATGTACAAGTTAAGTACCATGTGAAATGATATACAGAATCCAGTTCAATTTATTTTATAAAAATAAATACTGTAATCATGTAACAATAATTATCAGATGACACTTACCACATTTAGAATTGTTACAAATAGGAAGAAGTCCAGGTGTGCATGAGCCAAGTTCAAGATCAGAGGAGCCTGGAAGTTCATCGTTTCCATTTGTTGAATGATAACTGTCTGATATCTCTTTGCTGACTCCGGGTGAGTTCAGAGCTTCACTGTTATTGTTTGAAACATTTGTATCAAGCTCTTTTGAATTAATAGAATGTGGTATCAATCCACTGTTACTTTTATTTAACCTCGGAGAGTAAAGATCTGCAATACAAATTATAGCAATAAAAACAAAAGAAAATGTAATAAATAATAAAATAAAAAATAGTAGAAGCAAGTTAATTACAGCTGCTTAGAGGTTTCTTTAAGGGTGGAGGCCGTGTAAGATCACACTCATCTTCATCATCTGATGATGATACATATCTGTTATTTTTTTTAATTTTGCGTTTAGTTGCTTTAATTTCAGATTCTTCCTCCGTCTGGATATCTGATGTGAATTCCACCAATTTCAGCTTTTTCTTGGCTTTATCCAACTGATCTAAAAGCCGAAACAAGCATGTATTATTATGAAGGTAACACAATTTATTTTATTGTAGTTAGGTATTGCAAGTTTCATGGATGTCAGACAAGGGCATTGCAATGGGTGGTGGTGTTTTCAAATCTCGTAGCTGTGGAGCTACGGATCTTTGAAAGGCGTACGAAGGGCTGCAAACTCGCCAATGGCATAGACAAGTTCTAAATAAATATAATGCAATAACCTACAATAAAATCATCTCTATGCAAGAAATGCACACACGGTCACATGATAGGCGCGAGTTAAAAACTAGGTACATTGAAAATCCGCCCATACGACGACCCACTGACCGAATTAATAGGTCTTGTCTTATTTACCCTAGGGCTCGTGATGCGTGCTTGCGACATATCGCGGAGCGGCATCGGTGGCGCAGACTTGTTACAAACTACGTAGGTAAAACAAATTAGGGTAATTAGTATAGTCGGCAGGACTGAAGTAGCACATCGCCTGCGAGCTGCACAAGACCAGCACCTAATTAATATACTTACTAAACGTGGTACAATCAGTGTAATGTTTAGGTTGATTATTAAAACATTGATAATTGAAATAAGTAAGCGGCGTTTATTTTGCTTCATGAGTACAAGTTATTTATTGATGGCGGCGTGCAAAGACAACCAACTCTAGATTGCTATGCCATAGATAATCTATACTTTACATCTCCCTTTCTTCGAAGACAAACTGGAAACATGAGTTGATAGTACAATTTAAGTTACATTTGAGTAAAGGCTAACATGTATGAATCTTACATTTGAATCAATGCTAACGATATATACTTAATTACATTTAAACATAATAATAACATTTTAACTTAACTTACATTTTAAATCAATGCTGACCGTTCATTAATATTAATTAACTAAATTATTTTAGCTTTCATTAGCAACATGACATAACTAATATCTTAAAACAAAGCTAACATTTTAATATAACTTACATTTTGAAACTCTGCCAACATTATAACAAAAGTTATATTTTTACATCAATACTTAACATTCACTAATATTTATGTAACTAAGTTCTTTTGACTTTTACAGAGCTTAGTTTAAAGTTATAACTTAATAATTATAAAACTTATAACAAAACTAAAAAGGAACATAGCATAATAATAATAAGGCCTATGTCAAGCTGCACATAGTACATTACACATCATTGTGTATATTTATTTAGGTATTTGAATTAGAGATTAAGTCTCTTTACAGGTTTGATTGTCCTACCAGATCTAGATACATGTAATGTTGTTTGAGCTGGGTTTGACAGTTGTATATGATTTGGTATACTTGGTGAGGAATGTGTTATAGGTGGGAGGAGTTTAGGAATAGCTGGTGATTGAGCAGGAACCTGTTGTGCTGCTGGTTCATCTGGATATTTGGTTTCGGGTACTACTACTCTGTTACTAGTAATATCTGCTTGTGTCTTATGCAAATGGCTAAAGTTTCTTCTAAAGGTTTGGCCTTGATCTGTTTGGATGATTACTGACCTTGGTAAACCATCAGGCTTTTTTACCACTCTTGCCCCTTCCCATTGTCGATGACCAACTTTGTGTCTGACTTTGTCATTGATTTCAAAGTTGACTGGTTTTGCAGTGTGTTGATTACCATAGTTTGCTTGTTTGTCTCTCAATCGTTGTAGTTCAGCTGTAACTCCTTGAATTATTTTTGGTTTTAAATTATTGTCAATTGTAGGTATTGTTGATCTAGTAATTCTGCTGAAAAGTCGTTGGTTAGGTGAGCCTAGTTGATCATTTCTTGGTGTATTTCTCCAATTTAACATTGCAAGCTGAATATCTGACTTATCAAGGCTGCATTTTCTTAATATATTCTTAGCTGTTTGAACTGCTTTTTCAGCAAGTCCGTTACCTTGATGGTGATGTGGACTAGATGTTACATGATTGAAAGTCCACTCTTTTTGGAAAATTCTGAATTCCCGAGACTTATACTGTGTTCCATTGTCAGTTTGCAGCTCTTCTGGTACTCCATGTACTGAAAACCACCTTTTAAATTGTTCAATTATTTCATATGATGACTGACTTTTTAGTTGTTGAAAATCTAGATATCCAGAGTAGCTGTCACATATTACTATGTAAGTTTTTCCTTTAAACTCAAATAGATCAGATGCAACTATTTGCCAAGGAAGTGTTGGAACCTTTTTGACTAGTACTTTGTCTTTGATGTTGTTTCTTTGGGTTTGTTCACAGACTGAGCAATTCCGTACTAGCTTTATTATGTCATTGTGTTGTCCTTTCCAGTAGAGAACTTGTCGGGCTCTTCTTAAGCAGCTTTGTATCCCTAGATGTCCTTGATGAATACTCTTTAACATTTTAGGTATTTGTGATTTAGGTACTACAATTTTATTACCTTTGAATATAATTCCATTCAGATAGCTTAATTCTTCTTTAAAGTTAAAATAATGTTGTATCTCTGTAGGAAGTTCTTTGACATTTTCTGGGAATCCTTGCATTATTGTTTTAAGAAGTAACTGTAAATGTGGATCTTCTTTTGTGGCACTGGTTAATTCTTCTTTGGCATCTAATGACATGGGTAGAATAACAGCAATTTTTAGGTTTTCTTCTTCATCATATTTCAAGTTGGATGCATCACAATCTCGGCTAAGAAAGTCTGCCAATGGTATTTCACTTCCCTTTTTGAAAATTACTTTTGGAGAGTATGGTGACACATTATACATGATGCGTTGTAACCTTGCCGGAGCAGATTGTATGTTTTTCTTGAAAATTGTCTCAAGCGGTTTGTGGTCTGATTCTACTGTCAGTTCTTTACCATAGACATATTCATGGAACTTCTTACATCCAAACAGTATAGCAAGTGCTTCTTTTTCTATCTGTGGATAATTCTGTTCAGATTTGGTTAATGCTCTGGCTCCATAGGCTATTGGCTGTCTGTCTTGAAGTAGTGCAGCTCCAAGATTTTTGGAACTTGCATCAACGGTTAAAGTTACTGGTTTATTTACATCATACAGTCCCAACACTGGAGGACTCTGAAGTACTTGTTTTATTTTATTGAGAGCTTCTTCATGATGACTTTCCCATGTAAAATTCACATCTTTATGTAATAAATCTCTTAGAGGATTGGTTAGGTCTGACATATTTGGTATAAATTTGTTTAGGTAGGTGACCATCCCCAGTAGTCTCTGTAGCTCTGTTTTATTTGTCGGTGTTTTCATTGCCCTTATGGCTTCCACTTTATCTGGGTCAGCTTCTAATCCAGTAGCTGAAACAATGTGTCCCAAGAACTTTATTCTTTGTGCTTCCAAAATGCACTTACTTTTATTTAGTTTGAAGCCTGATTTATTTATTACTTCAATGACTTCACGAACAGTTTTCTGTAGGTCTTCTTTAGTTTTTGCATGTATGAAGATATCATCGATGGATACTCTTATGTTTTTGAATTTGCTGAGCAAGTTAGACAATATTTCTTGGAATATTTCAGGAGCTGATGATACACCAAAAGGAAGTCTCTTGAATGAATATCTTCCCCAAGGGGTAGCGAATGTTAATATTTTTTGTGTTCTTTTTGATAGCTTGATTTGCCAGAATCCTTTAGTACAATCTAATAGTGCGAAGAATTTAGAACCTTTTATGTCAGCTGATATCTCTTCAATAGTGGTGAGTGGAAAATGACGTCTCAGAATGTTTTTGTTTACATCTGATGGATCTATACAAATTCTTATTTTACCTTTTTGTCTGACGATTACCATCGGGCTCACAGCAGGAGTTGGCTCTGTTTCCGGTTTTATGACGTCTAGATTCACCATTCTGTCCAGTTCTTGCTTCACCTCATCTCTTATTGCATGTGGAATTCTTCTTGCAGGTTTGATTTCAAGCCTAGGGTTATCAATCAGGTCAATGTCATATTCATAATTTTTGTAACAGCCTAATCCATTAAATACTTCTTCGTCACACTGACTTTCTTTCAATGTCTTAACTCTTGCAACTAAACCTAGCTTTTCACAAGTTTCTAGTCCTAATATGGGTGTAACTTTTTCTTCAACTACTTTAAATATAATTCTAGTTTCTTCATTTTTTAGTTTACATAGTAACTCTGCTTCGCCTAAAACTGCCATTTTGTCCTCAGTATAGCTTATTAAATTTCTTGTTCGGCTTGTTTTCAGTCTAGTATTTGTTTTGTCGACTAAATGTTTGGGTAACACGTTGCATTCTGCCCCTGTGTCTAATTTGGCGGTAAAAGTCAAGCTACCAACCTGTATTTTCTCGGTCCAGGTTTTCTTCTGCCCGGTACTTATAGTTGAAATGTATATGTCATCTTCTGAGCTGGAGCTTTCTTCTACTGTATTCACTTTATTTTTCGTTTTAGAGTTATATTTCTGCTTAGTTTTGCACATTTTAGCAAAGTGACCATTTTTATTGCACTTTGTGCATGCTTTATTGAAAGCTGGGCATTCCCTTGGTTTATGGTTAATGCCACATCTTCTGCAGTCGAAAGTTTTGGTATTTGTATTTTTCCCCAATGACACTTTGTCTAATTTACTTTTGCCTTCAAACTCGTCAAGTTGTTGAGAAGCTTGTTCGCTAGTTTTACAGATGTTTATTGCCTTAGTCAAATCTAGCTTGTCTTCTGTTAATAATTTTTCTCTGACTTGATGCGATTTTATGCCAAAGACGATTTTGTCTTTCAGCATTTCGTCTAGTAAGTTATCGAATTCGCATTTGCTAGCTTGAGTTTTAATTCTTGTTAAGAACTCGTTGACTTCTTCGTCTTCTTCTTGTGTAATTTTGAAGAATATATATCTTTCAAAAGATACGTTGGTCTTTGGCGCGAAATACTCTTCGAACTTTTTTATAATGACTTGGAGGTTATCTTTGTCCTTTTTACACAAGTTGAAATTATTGAAAATATCGATCGCATCTGGGCCTATCACAGCCATAAATGTTGCTGCTTGGACCTCGGCTGGTTTTTTATCCAGTTGTATAGCGATAGCGTACCATTCGAACTGTTGTATCCATTTTTTCCAGCATGTGGATTTGTTCGAGTCGAATTGTAGGTTAGCTGGCGGCTTGATACCAGATACTGCGTCGTTATTTGACATTTTGCTTCTTTCTTACTTATTGTCGGTTCTTCGATAGTTTTAAACCACTTCTGACACCATGTAATGTTTGGGTTGATTATTAAAACATTGATAATTGAAATAAGTAAGCGGCGTTTATTTGGCTTCATGAGTACAAGTTATGTAGTGATGGCGGCGTGCAAAGACAACCAACTCTAGATTGCTATGCCATAGATAATCTATACTTTACAATCAGTGTAGGTACAATGGTTACCAAACGACGACCTCACCACCACGCCACGCCAGTGGCGTTGAAGTACGGGTTTGGTTTGCTTAGTTTTACGTTGTATGTTTTAATATGACTTTGGAAAAACTTACCAGTTTCATAGAACACCCTTTCAATTCCATAAAGTGACCATTGCTCATTTGGAGAAGCGCACTGAAGTACCAAAAAATTCGAAGATATGTGACATCTACCAATCCGCACTGGGCCCGCGTGGTAGATTATAGCCCATCCCTCTCCTAGAGAGGAGGCCTCAGTCCCTGCAGTGGGAACATTATAGGCTGATGATGATGATGATGATGACTGAAGTAGCAATTTATCAAATGTTTTGACTTCCTTTGTTGGCGGCCAAAAAATCTCAGTTTTTTTTGGAGTTAGCCACTTATTAACCACAACAGATACCGTTCCTCCTTCTTTTTCAGAAAACTGTACCACACTATACATTGTACTTCTTTAGTAAAGCCACTTTTTATTTTATTCGCAAGCAAACCAACAACGCGACGCCAAGACGCCAACGGCAACTAGGGTTGCCACCTTTTTTTTGCAGCAGCTAAAGTACATTGGTTAGGAAAAAAAAAGTACATGGTATGAAAATAAAGTACAATTTATTTTTCTTTATTACTAAGTTTGAAAACATATTTTTTTATTGCGTTTTGCAGTTTTGTCGTTTAATTTTTTTTAATTCATTTTTTCGGTGCAAGTGCAATGATCTGTTTCACTTTGAAAATTACGTTTTGTAGGTGTACGTGGAGTATTCTTGTGCATTATTTACAATATATAAATCTGTAAAACTTTGAATCGGATTTCGTATTCTTCTTCATGAAGGCATAGATAAATAAAAATATTTGTTTTATATTCGCACAAAACGACAAGAAATTGTGTGATAATGACAGTTTATGACAGTGATAATGGCATTGTTGACATTCGAGGATAGATTCAACTTTTAAAATTCCACAGAAATCAAATCATGTACAATAAAGTATTTTCGTGTACTTTATTGTTCTCATAAAGTATAAAGTACAATTACCTGAAATAACGTACAACACTTTATTATAAAGTACGGGTGGCAACCCTAACGACAACGGCATACACTTTTCGCACAGACAGACATCCCGCCAAGCCGCCAAGCCAACGCAAATTTTTTATTTTGTATAACGGCCATAGGCAGGCAGTGTTGCCAGGTATTATTTTCGTTTTGCCCTAAGCGTGGTCCCATTTTAGCCTAGATTTTACATTTTTTTTAAATACTTTATACCTCTACAATCACAATTATTTATAACTAGATACTATTTTAAACGGTTTTATTTATAACTAGATACTATTTTTTCTCAAACATGCTTGGAAATTTGAGCATTATTTTGACAACCTTCTTCGAGATAAATCGAAATTGCTGTACTGGCCAGATACATGCGACCAGCGGCCGGCAAAAGTTGTATGAAAATTCATATCTGTCGTGTTTAGCGGCCAAATAAATTACATACTAAACTCATATCTGTCGTGTTATTTAATGAAAATGGAACGATCTTTTACTCTGAACCATAGCAACCAAGGAGGTGACTTATTAAAGGTTTTATTTAAATTTCGAATTGGCTGAACTCTTCAACGCGTGAAAAATTGTTGTTGTATGTGATTTTGAAAAGTAAATTGTATTTAATTTCCTCGCATTATTTGAGAAAAGTACTATACAAGCCTTGGCCACAACTAGGCATTGATAGACTTACGTATGTGTGCCTCGGCTTCGCCTCGGCCCACATTTACACGTTCGTCCATCAATGCCTCTGTTGCTGGCCGCTGCAGTAATGTACTATAAACGGTTTTATTTAGCTCACCCCGTTTGTTTTATTCTTTCTTGGATCAAATTTTGTAATTCAAATTTCACCCTCTTCCTGTCAACCGATTAATCTGAAATTTTGTATACACTTTGGATTTTGGTGACAATACAATTATGTTTATTCATTATCATTATAAATTCAAGATGGCCGCCGCTACAAAATGGCGGATAATTTATGTTTTATTAATCCCATCAATATGGGTATCAAATGAAAGGGCTCAACAAGAAGAATACAATATACTATAAAAAATTGAAATACAAGATGGCGGCCGCTACAAAATGGCGGATAACGTAGGTTTTATCGATCCCATCAATATGGGTATCAAATGGAAGGGCTTAACAAGAAGAATACAATATACTATAAAAAATTGAAATCCAAGATGGCGGCCGCTACAAAATGGCGGATAACGTAGGTTTTATCAATCCCATCAATATGGGTATCAAATGAAAGGGCTCAACAAGCAGAATACAATATACTATAAAAAATTAAAATCCAAGATGGCGGCCTCTACAAAATGGCGGATAACTTAGGTTTTATTAATCCTTGCAATAATGAAGCACTAAATGAATTAAACAGAATGCGAAATAAATACTAAAAACTAGAAAATAAAAAAAAGTAGTTAAAAAACTAAAAAACCCGACTAGAAAAACTGAAAACCAAAGAACAAGTACATTTTAAATTAAACAAAACTTGGAAGCAGGCGGGGTTCTATTTTAGTTCTATTTTTCATTTCATAATTTAATATTCAAATGAACCCCGCCTGCTTCCAAGTTTTGTTTAATGTAACGACAGTGGTAAAAAATAAACAGGAACTGATTTATAACTTTATTCGGGCAGAGCTTCCCCTTACAACTATTACAATCGAGTGCGACAAGACCGCGAAAATGAGCTTGCAGGGCATTATAAAGCTTTATCCCCACCGGAGGCGTCCGGTAGTTATGGCTGTTAGTGGCTTGGCTATGGTTGGCATGGCTATCGTTGGCTTGTCGCTGGAGTGGCTTGCTGTCAGGTGGCTGTCAGATGACTGTCAGTGGGCTGTTGTAACATTCGGCCGTCCTGAAACAATTGCTCCCGCAATGGGAACCACAAAACAACGATTACAAGTCAGCTCAAAAAAACCAAGTAAAAATGGGGCAATAAACTTTGATCTCTCAAGAAGATTTATGAAATCTTCGGTGTTCAATTGTTCATCCACACTACTGGTGCTATCAGACATATAAGCATCGCTACGATATAGTCATAAGGAATCAACGGATACTAAGCCTGTAAACCCGTTGTATCATAATTATATTATGACCTTTTGTACTTCTTTGTTTATGTCAATCATTACCTAACTCCTCAATATCACTTAATGTGGGCCAGAATATAAATCCTCTAACATACAAGAATTAACTTGGCAACAGGCTCGCCCCTTAATGCATGGGACTTAAACTTTATTGTATACTACTATGTGTGTGTACTCATGGGTATACCTCTACCTAACCCTTCGGGCATTACAAGCGTGATGTTATCAGCATTGACCTTGTTGCCGCTGGTAGTCAGCGCCTAGCGCCAATGTGCGTAATCAATCACCGATTCTTGTAAATCACACTATTATCAGCTATTATTATTTTTCGCCTTGTATCTAAGTTACGTCCCATTTTCTTTCCAGCTCTTCTAATTCGAGTAGTAGATAACCCTGTCGCTTCTAAATTGCACTGGATCAGAAACCCGGTCTAGGATAAATCGTAAGGCTCATAGGCTTATAGGTACCCTGTTGTATTATTAACAGTATTATTAAAACTCCAAATTATGTTTGGTAACCTATTTTCCCCTTACTGAGATGCTTCCTTATGTTCCGTGAATTGTGCGATTAGTGCCTTCCACACTTCGACCTACTCATTAAGTAGAATCAGAGACATTAAAAACATAAAACACTTTTCATTTAAGAAAAGATAACTAAAATGTTTTGCCAAACTATCGTATTAAAAACGGAAGAAACAATTTAAGTTAACTATAAACCATACCAATAAGACACACGCACACACACATGTAGGTACTCATTCACTTCTTAGCGTGTCGATGGCAAAACTTCATTACTTATACACACTAACACCATGAATACTTTTTTTTAAGCACTATGCAACTCTGGCCCCCAAGATACCTACAGGCGCAGCCTAGTTTCGAGACCTCGGTTTTATCGCCATATTCAAATTAAAATTTAACTTGCTACATGTATTATTAGCGCTAAGTTAGATTAACAAAAATGATTGTAAATAGACTTAGGTAAATAATATTATTCTTCTTAGCAAACCTAGGACACGCAATAGCTGTTCACAGTTAACGTATTTTTAAACTGCTGTTCCGTTACAAACTTCTTGAAATATCTACTCGTAAAGACCTTGCCATGGTCGGAAACAATGTGATCTGAATAAATAATTGCGATCTAAACTAATTGTCACCACAGAATTATTGACAGTACGCGTTGGTTCAGAAACAACGAATTTAGTGAAAGCATGTATCAATATAAACATGTACCCACTGGTACTCTTTTTTTGTTTAGCCAGAAGGGCTCAAACTGTCAATATTTACCATTTTCATTGGTTCAGTAGATTTAGGAATTGAATGTCATTGGCCCTCTTTCCTACCGTATCCGCTTTCCCGTAAGCACAATGTAAACATGACGTCACATTCATTTACTAATGTTTACGTATAAATCGGGTAATTTATATATGAAAACCAGAAATTGAAATTTTGTTCTTATTTATAAGTTCAGAACTTCGTTCTTTACGAACTTTACGCCTTGGCCAACATCGTCATGATGCATTTTGTAATATTTTCCATCGCGCGAAGTTTGACACAACTAATCGGGTACCGTAAAGATTTGTTTACGTTATGTAGTTATTTAAGAGGCCAATAGGAGTAAAAACGCGAGTTATATAATGCGTAAAAGTATATGATTCACTGCAGTAAACAAAATCAGAAAAAACCAAATAATTCTACAAGCAACATACTAAAATCATAGTGTTTTACTTTTTTAGTCCAATCAATAGTTTTGTTGTAAATCGCAAAACACCACTAAGTAATTTCGCACTATTCGGCCGCAGCGAAAGACGTAACAACCGCTTTGTAATGCAAGCTGATTAGAACTTTATTCTAACAGTATTTCAAACGAAGTTTGAACCACCATAAATAGTGTTGCTAATTTGAGGTAGTAGAGTAGAGGCTCTTAAGAAAGTCCATTCATAACTTTGCAATAATAGCTCGATTGTATAACAAACTAACAAAAAAAAATAATACGATGTGGGTATGACAGTATGACCATGAGGCAAGTCACATAAATCTTGTTATGGAAGTTTAAAAAAAAAAGTGTGATCATTTTAATAAACGATCCTAGTTTCCCAACAGAAATTCACACGTATGCAGCAAGGTATCTTTTATAAAAGCAGATTGACGGTAGTTTGCGCCCTGTCTTTTAGTTTAGTCGAGTTACCAGTCGGAAAGAGTGTTAATCATGATTTTGGGCTTTAATCCCTTGCAGTAATGAAGTTGTTGCGAAGATATTATCGTATATATGTGTTATGTAAAAATGTCTATGTAATTTCGGACTGTACTGCAGTGCGCGATACAATGACTTAACGTGATCTTATGCCATGCATTGTTCGATATTACAAACAAAAGCTAAGCCAAATCCAGCAAGCCAAAACCAAAGCTAAATTCTATGCCTATGCCTGTCTTTGCTTCAGCCTTAGGTAAGTAGATCGTTTGATGAATGCCGTTTAATGTGTACCATTTAGAGGTTAACGATTAGTTCAGTACAGTGCAGTGACAAGATGAAAAGCCAAAAAGTTGTATTGTTTTGCTGCAAAGTGGATGTACAGATAGTTATACCTATAGTGAATAATTGTGTAACCGTTGATAGTAGCCTAGTAGCCTATAAACTAGATGGAATAAATTGACGCACTTCGTTTACCTTACTCGAGACGGGAAATTAAGACACATGTATCAACTTAAATTCAACCGGTTGAATGCCATCACATGATATTTTACTTAAATTAGAAATATGTAAAAATTAACGGTTTCTCATACTTATTTAATTTTAAGTTCCTCGTTTGCAATTTGTCAAGAACTTTATCCATTAAGTTTATACCTGTTTGAATATCGACTGACGGTAGCAAGAGATCGCCTAGGAATGCTATATACCACTGACAATAGTTTGATGAAATTATTGTAGTTATTTATATCTAAATGATTTACTTTGGAGTTGTTGGATAATCTAATGCGCACTTGAACTAAATAAAATATTGTACATCTTAAGTTCTCAATTCCTTATTACACAACCAGTAAAACCTTTTTTGTACCGAGATAATAATAATATACTGACTATGATTAGATTTACTTATCGGGCCTACCAAATTACCTAATTTTGTCTACGATTGGCATAATTATCAACACATGGGGCACTTCATGGTAAAACACATTTGGCTAATATATTTGGCTAATGGCATTTGGCTAATATTTTGCAAATATTGGCATGTTAACTGACCTTGTTATTTATGCATGGTTCCTGGCAGCTCTCAGCGTGAAGTAGGACGGTTCCTCCCTTCCATGTCCTTGGGCACGCTGTTGACGACCTTGAGGTAGCCTTCATTTACCGTAGAAGCGTTACTGGCAGAGAAATGGATACTTCTTGTTACTCGAAGTGTCTCACAGGTGGTTATTGGCCGCAGTCTTCGTTTTCAGGGTAAAATTATGGAATTAATGATGCGGTACTGAGGGCAGGCGCTTCGTTTTCCATCCAGATCGTCGACTGCTTTTTCATTTGTGGCTTGTGATTCTGGGATGGGCGACTCTTCAATATTTTCCTTGCAGGCGGTGTGCATCAACGTTCTTCGTTTGAATTTTCCAGACCTCGTCCTTTGTACTAGGTGACCGTTGACTTTTAAATGTATCAGAGCGTCGTTTAATCGTAGGTTTTTTGTTTTCGATCCCACTTCTGAGTGTAACGACAGTGGTAAAAAATAAACAGGAACTGATTTATAACTTTATTCGGGCAGAGCTTCCCCTTACAACTATTACAATCGAGTGCGACAAGACCGCGAAAATGAGCTTGCAGGGCATTATAAAGCTTTATCCCCACCGGAGGCGTCCGGTAGTTATGGCTGTTAGTGGCTTGGCTATGGTTGGCATGGCTATCGTTGGCTTGTCGCTGGAGTGGCTTGCTGTCAGGTGGCTGTCAGATGACTGTCAGTGGGCTGTTGTAACATTAATTTAAAATGTACTTGTTCTTTGGTTTTCAGTTTTTCCAGTCGGGTTTTTTATTTTTTTAACTACTTTTTTTATTTCCAACTTTTTAGTTCTTTTGTGTTTGTTCTTTCGTTGGTCGCGTAAACTTCTTCGCAGATGATTTATTTAACTTTTGAGCTTGTTTACAGGATTTGTCACTTTGAATTTCTTTTAAACATATAAGTCTCATATATTTTTGTAATCTCCTTTTAAAACCCTTTATTTTGATACCCTACTCGATGATATTGGAAAAAAAAAATTTTTTGAACTCCGTGTTTTGGCCCCCAAAATCTAAAATTTTTCTTTGTTTTTTAATTTTAATGTAGCCTATAACACTCGCGCCATCAAGACAAATCTAACGACGTATATTTCATTCAAATCCCTTTATCCGTTCAGGAGTTATGAGGGAACAAAGAAACGGACATACATACATACATACACGTCAAACACATACCCTCCTTTTGGGCTTCGCCGCAGTCGGGTAAAAATAGGTAAAAAAACTTTTTAAGTTAAACGGTTTTATGTTAAACATACATTGCAATGTTTAAGATAAATGTACTAAAAACCAAAAAATAATAAAATAGATACAGTCGTGGGAATTATAAACATATGCATAGACTAGACTAAAATAATTATAAAACCGTGGGGCACGTCAATTGTCTACAATCGTTGATTAAAATGTTTGACGTGCCCCACGGTTTTATATTTTAGTCTAGTCTATGCATATGTTTATAATTCCCACGACTGTATCTATTTTATAATTTTTTGGTTTTTAGTACATTTATCTTAAACATTGCAATGTATGTTTAACATAAAACCGTTTAACTTAAAAAGTTTTTTTAACTATTTTTTTAAACCAATATTATAAAATACTATCTTTGCTCACGTTTTTGTCCGCGTGAATTTATCTGTCCACTGGTGCCAAGTAGGTATATAATATAAACATAAACTCAGATTATATATTATATATATTTGGTATATATTTCAAGTTCAAAAAATACTTATGTGTTCATTGTAATATAGGTTCTTCTAATTGTGATTATTTATTATTTTATACATGTTTCCTAGTGGTTTATGATTTTATGTTTTGACTTTTTGACATTCGATGAAGTTTTGGTACGACATTTTAATTGTTTTATGTAATTGTTTTATTTTTATTATAATTTTATTTGTATTATGTTGACATTGTATATTTGTGATTTTATTATTTTAATTTGACTTAATGACGGTATATTTTTCTATTTATTATTAATCAAGTTATATTTTTTGTTTATGTAACTAATTATATTTAATTAATTTATACTTTAACACAGTCAGACCTAATTTTATTGAGTGAATGAAATGAAACGGGGGCCGGCCACCGTAGGCGCGGGCCTGTGGGCAGTGAGCTATGGGCTAGCTCGCCGTCCGTGTCCGTCTTGTGACTACAGCAGGCCGTGTCGACGGCGCGTTCGTTTCCACGCGCGCCTCAAAGAGAGTCAGCAAAAGGAAGGGGTCTGCAGAGGCCGACGCCTGCCGGAGTTGCGGGACTGTTCGTAAGAGATACCACGGCTCCGGAACATAAAGGGCAAGGAAGGAACATGGATGGGTTTTAGTCAGTAAAAGTCTGACACTCCCTTCCGCTCCGCCCAGCAGGCCTATTACGTATCTTTCTGATATCTAGTGACTATCAAGCTTCGGTTGTACACCGAACTTTGATGGCAACCGAAAATCTATCTTCTATCTATATAAATAAAAAGAGAAGTCCTGACTGACTGACTGACTCATCAACGCCCAGCCCAAACCCTTGAACCTAGAAAGCTGAAAGTTTGCACAGCGGTTCCCTTTATGATGTAGACAAGGAATAAGGAAAGATTTTTCGAAATTCAACCCCTAAGGGACTTAAATGGGGATGAAAGTTTGTATGGAAAATCGTCATTTTCACGCGGGCGAAGCCGCTGGCAAAAGCTAGTGTCATAATATTGGTATAACGTATCACACTGATTTACGGTGACTAACAGCCCGGGTACTAAAGTCAACGCCTCAGCAGTTTACAACTCTATTTTGAGTAGCGCCCTTTGAGCGTTACAATCTTCGATCAATAATTATTGATCGAAGGTTACAATACTTGGTTAGATGGAACATTCTTAGAAGCGGTTTATATGACACGTAACATTGACATTCTGACCAAAGAGTACATTATTATTATTACATTACATTTTTATTCGGACATTGTTTGATGAGTTTGATTGTTAATTTGTTATTGTAATTGTGTTGCAAGTGTTTACTTAGATGTAACTTCTTTATTATAGGTACCTAACCCTAAGTTAATGTATATAACCAATGTGATATGTTGTTGTGTAAGCCTGTTTATATTGTGATGACTCGTATGTGAATTTAAATTCTTCCAACCTGGGTAGTATTCTGTTTTTACCCGACTACGGCAAAGCCAAAGGAGGGTTATGATTTTGACTGGCTATGTATGTATGTATGTATGTATATGTCGCCGCAAGAATGTCTTTCGGCTAAGATAATTATTCAATCTCATTGATAACCAGCTTAAATTGATGAACCTGCCATCTCGTGAGATGCTGGCACAATTATTACAAAGGTCAATAGTGCGACAGTGCCATCTATTGACTTTTCTGCTAAAACCACCACTTAAATAGATGGAATGTAATTAAATGTTCCACAACTCGAATAGTAATTTATTAAACAGAAGTCTCTAACTAGAACTATAGTTAAAATTAAGATAAGCTAATGTTTTATGAATATTGGGATTTTAATGATTGCCACACTTGGAATGAGGCTGTCTATGAGACGTCATCGCACAATGTTGTGATGATGGCGGCGAATACGATTTTAATGGTCAATAACTCAATTTATAATCTGAAACTACAACTAAATCAGTTTCTTTATGTAATTATAAACTTAAAAAGTCATAAGATCATTTTGTAGAGCAATTCAATAATAGAAAACCCATTGTCTGTTTTAAATCCTAAATCAACCGGAAATGCTTTGTAACATTTTGTTGTAAAGAAATGAACCTATTAACTAGACATTAACGCCATTGCATTAATAATGGTATTGTTTTATTGTAAAATAATTAATAGAATCAATTGTGAAGTATTTCAGTAATGATTGTTAGTTTTAACTAATTAGGTCATTAATTACTATACTGGTTTTGTGGTACTTCCGCTGGGGACTACAGACGCATGCGACGAAAAGTTGAGACGCTAGAACAAGTTATGTCGCGCTTAGCGAATAATTGCAATTCAAGTAAATGAAAGTGGTTTTTGATGTGATTAATGTTAATAGTGCAAATGATAATTGTAACATGATTTAAAACAGTGTTTAAGGAGTTTCTTTGCCTATTCTTCTCCTAAAAGACCAACCATGTATTCGAATGGGCGATTCAAACCGCAAAGTTTATAAGTGCCTGTAAATGGAGCAATGTAAATAAACGTTTGGTGTTTGAGTCAAGTAATGTGTGTGATTTCAACTACCCATTTACCTATCAGCCACGAAAAGGAATCTAAGGCGACGACAATATGGCGGAGCCCAGGAACAGCGTCCCTCCAGAGGGATTCCCGCCGCGTCATCAGAAGTGGGATCGCCCCCGCGATCCCCTTCAGCCCGCACTGCTGGACATCCAGAACAAGGAACTGCTTCTGTGACCATGGCCGACGGCGTGTCAAAGGAATTTTTCGCCGAAATGGTCACCATGATGCGTTCTATGAGTGAACGGCTTACTACCCCGCAACAACCGCCAAGAGTTAAGAACACACTGAAATATTTCTCCCGGTCAGTGGGTCGTCTTAGGGGCGGATTTTCCCGTCTTACGATCTGGATGGAAACATTTGCGTACGTGAATGGTGTGATCATCCAATCAAAATGACAAACATACAGGACAACACAGAATGACCAGAGCAGCAGAACAAATAAACATGGACACTCTGAAAGCATAATTATCAATAAATGACCTGCGAGATGAATCATCAAACCCGGGAAGTATAATTGTTTTATTAATTTTAGTAACATAAAAACTGTAGATACCTATTTACAGTTAACAATATTTTACATCACACACTGGCAAGGTTGATGCCTCCTTAAATTGACACCTGTGGAAATGAAATATTAAGAAATCTTATCACTTCTTTTAATTAGGTCATTACCCGTTCAATGTTATTATTAAAATATGAACCAGTAATGTGTCACAAACAGATCTCATGAATCAAATGATAGTTACTTGCATTCATTAATTAATTAACTAAGTATCAACTAGTATTACATCTTGTTGTGTCATTCAATAGAAATAATTCTTATTAGAAATGCCTCGTACTCGACATTCCAGTGAGAAATTGCAATTAAGTGCAAGCTTTAGTGCTTTGTACAAACTTCTAAACATTTGTATTGGACAACATGTTTTAAGATCATTAACCCTATTCTTGGCAAAAAAATAAAATTAATATTTTTAAATAATTTTCAAATATGATGTTAATTATGAACCTAGGATTTAGGGAAAAATATATAAAAAAATCGCACATGACCAGATAATGAGATTCTACATGTATCTTTGAGGATACATTGCCAGCTTAGTAGAGAACTTTGACCTTATGTGTAAGTGTCTTTGAGGATACGTTGCCAGGTTTGAAGAAATAAAATACACAAAATTATCTTAATAGATATATGTATAAAATTGGCATGTAATAACAATAATATAGTTAAAAAATCAAAATCAACTTAAAGATTAATTAAAACAAAAAAAAAATTAAGTTGCCAAAACATTTGAGGTGCATTAAAAGCTGAAATAATTACATAACAGTATGGAATTTCACAAAACAATTTATTTCTGGCTTAAAAACAAGCGTAACGAACACTTGGCATATATTACCGTAGTTTGGCCCTTGACACAAACTTTACATTGCCTTTCGCACCAAACATTGGAAAATGGCCGACGATCGTACCTTACATCCGGTGGAGGTCGTGGTGCTACAGGTGCCTGTATTATTTTCGACAGTGTTGGTCCAGAAACTGCACAATTGTCTCCCCGCCCTATTTTCAGGAAGCTCTGTGCTACTTGATACTGATACTGTTAGCCTGTATGCCACTGCTGGGCAAAGGCCTCTCCCCAGGACTTCCAGTTGTTTCGATCTATGGCTAATGTGGATCCCGTGGTCGTAAGTGTCGTCCAAATCGTCTCGCCATCTTCTATGAGGTCTGCCGCGACTCCTTCTGACTGTCAGGGCTCCAGATTCTGGCTATTTTGACCCACAGCTCATTTGGAATGCGGCAGACTTGCCCAGTCTTGTCCCACATAAGCTTAGCGGATTTATGAGCAACGTCAGTCATTGTGCTTTGGGGTGCAGTGTTGTGTTGCATACACGGTCGATTAGTTTTGATTGCTCGTTAATGTAGTCATAAATGTCGTCTGTAAAAAAGTTTGTAAAATAGTAGTTTTGGCTATCTGGGCGAAATGATTGAATTTATTCTTAGCCCACTGAAAAATACGTCGGGGTGTGACTAATCTTGCAGTCCTTCCGGATGTTGTAGGTTTTCTTGGTCGGCTGTTAGAGGCAATTAATGGAGATGGTGGCAAAAATAGTGGTGAAGGAGAGCCATTTTGCGTCAATGTAAATGGTAGTCGAGCTGGATGCGGCTGAGGTAAAGGCAGCACAGGCGAAGGCAGCAAAGACTGACTGAGTAACAGCGTCTTGTACGTGGTTTTGGTGCTAGAGCACAAATTCTTTAGGCTCTGGAAAAAAATAGTTACATCTCTGCCTGAATAAAATATTCCACTCGCACACTCATGCCAAGCATATAATTTCCTATCCCCAAAACACAGTTACAAAAATAATATAAATGATCTCTCTCACTTGGCAATGTATCTTATAGGATACACTAAACTTGTACAAAGAATCTTAGTACACCTAGCAATGTATCATGTAGGATACATTCACTTTATTTGTTAGTTTGCGAAGCCAAGCGTAATTATTTCTCCTGCTTAATTAATTTCCAGCAAAAGTACAAACATATGAAATAGTATAACACCAATTTCTCACGCAATTTTTAAAAGATTTTTTTTTAAATTAATAATTTCTTACCTTCTTCCGCGGAGTTGCACTCAACCGTTCACCATTTTGATAAATTTTGAAAAATCTGTTGACGTAAACTGTCATTGTGTCACATGTGTCCTTTCAGAAACGTATACTTTAAAAAGAAATAAGTAAACTTTCCGTTTTACATAAATTATAAAAGAGCTATGATTTTTTTTTTATAGATGTATCTTACAAGATACATTGTCAAGAAAAGGGTTAAAATAAACAAAGTTGTCCGTCACGGGACACCCGGCAGATGTGAATCTTTGTATTGTAATGACACATGATAAAATTAAATATTACAATAATTATTTCTTTAATGAATATCTATCAATCAAATTTGCATCTGACCATAATTCATCACTAATTGATTAGCTTAAACTTTAATTAATAAATAAATAGATTAAAAATTGATCCACAATAAACTTAATTTTATTGGAAAAACACAATTATAGCGTCATACTATTTCCTATTAAGGCATAGGAGTCGGATTCAATGCCAGGGTGCACATGTTTCACATAAATGATGCTTTGTTATGTAACGTAACTGATTCATAAAACAATTAACAATACATCAACGTTGTTCAACAAATTGTGACTATGAAATTCAGTGCAATATTTCAATAGAAAGCAAGCTTTAAATAAGTTAAATTTTGAATGTTTCCATAGTACAATACCACAACCAATAGTGTTTTTAAAGTACTTTTAATCAGATTAACTTACCCATCTTAGTTTGATTAACTGAATCTAAGTATGATAACTATTTCAAAACAATTGATTACCATAATTATTTTCATTACTAATTCAAGCATTTAGTCAGACAGCTTCGTGGGTCTAGTGGTCATGAACCATACAATTAAAGCTTGTGGGCCTGGATTTGATTCCCAGGTCTAGCAAAGTGTTATTGGGTATTCCCATAAGGAATTCCTCAGTAGCAGTCCAAACTATAAATATGAATGGCAAACAGTCTTGCCTTTTAACAAGAGGCTTAGACGTTACGCTGGCAAAGTGTTGATGTACACCTCTGCCTAACCCTTCCGGGATAGCAGGTGTGATGTTTACATAACATCTTTTCTTGTTCTATTATTTACCTGCATGACTTCTCACATTCCAGATTCGAGCAATTATCTTATCGTAGAGGAAATGATAACCTGATGCTTCAAGTACTACAGCCTGGTGAACAAAAATGACCGTGTCGCCGGCTATGAACCTAACAAATGCGAAACAACATGAAGACAGCCAACCCGGAATGACTGTTTCAGTGTTCACACACCATAAGTTAACATAAAAGGTGAGGAGTTTTCAAACTACTTACACTACACCGCTGATACCAAAAATGTTGTGTCAAAAGGCTCAATACAATAGCCTCCTGCAACAATTAGTACAAGAGCAACCTACATGATGCTCATGTGTGATGAGTATCAGTATCATTTTCATTATTTTAATGTTATTGTAATCCTGCCAGTTGTAAGCAACAACTATTAACAATAACAAAGTTTTAGTACATACAGTAACTAATGAAGTAAAAAATAATAATACTCACAAAAAGCTATTAGTATCCGTGGAGGAAACAACTAGCTCAATAAGTAATACTTACAATGAATCACAAATAATCTATCAGCAGCCGTGGAGGCAACTGGTAAAGAACAAACAGCAAAATATCTATCAGAAGCCATGGAGGCGACTGATAATGAACACACACAACAAATGATCTATCAGAAGCCGTGGAGGCGACTGATAATGAACACACACAACAAATGATCTATCAGAAGCCGTGGAGGCGACTGATAATGAACACACACAACAAATGATCTATCAGAAGCCGTGGAGGCGACTGATAATGAACACACACAACAAATGATCTATCAGCAGCCGTGGAGGCAACTGATAAAATAATACTCTCATGTTGTCCTGCTGGGTCCACGGCGTACTAAACGCCCAGAGCCTGGTTCCTTATATCCTGTCAAATCAAAGACTTCGTGCCTGTCACGGAGCAATGGTCCTAAACTCCTTATCCTTTAATCCTGTCAAATCAAAGACTTTGTGTCTATCACAGAGCGGTGTTCCTGATCCTATCCTTTTATCCTGTCAAATCCAAGACTTTGTGTCTATCACAGAGCATTACCTTCCCGTGAGAATGAACAAATAAAAACATACTACTCACACTACATTTACCAAATACAAATCACAATGGCTAAAGCTATCAATAATTTTATTTAAAACGAATTTAGTAGAGAGTAGACCTATTACAAGGTTTCAAAGTCAAGTCATAGTAAGGTTAACAATTTAATGAGTATTGTTGTTGCTTGTACAACAATAATATTATCTGTTTGCTGAAAAAGCAAACCGCTGATCAAACAATATCAATAGATTCTATTAATGTTGTTAAATAATTTTGCCAACAATATTCTATTTAGGTAGTAGCTAATCAAACAATATTCTATTCAGCTAGTAGCTGATCAAACAATATCAACAAACTCAATTCAATTAATGTTGTTGAATAATTTTGCCAACAATATTCTATTCAGCTAGTAGCTGATTAAACAATATCAATAAACTCAATTCTATCAATGTTGTTGAATAATATCGCCAACAATATTCTATTCAGCTAGTAGCTGATCAAACAATATCAACAAACTCAATTCAATTAATGTTGTTGAATAATTTTACTAACAATATTCTATTCAGCTAAGTAGTAGCTGATCAAACAGTATCAATAAACTCAATTAAATTAATGTTGTTGAATAAGTTTGCCAACAATATTCTATTCAGCTAGTAGCTGATCAAACAATATCAATCAACTCAATTCAATTAATGTAATTGAATCATTCAGGCAACAATTGCTTATTAAGCATCCATAAGATCAAATAAAAATTGCAAACAGCTATATGTCTGTATCTGTGCATGTATGCCTAGCAAGGTGATAAAAAAAAAGCATTGAATGTCAGATCTATGACAAGGTTTCTATATTGAATGAACCTTTTTGTTACCAAATCCTACTATTCAATGAACATTGTAGGATAATAAAAGCAACAATAATCTGCCGACAAAATATTATCTCCACTATTTCAGATAACAACCACGAGACTACACATACGACAACGGATGGACGAGCGGACGGCAACGTCAGGTGCAGAGCGCGCACCGCCGATCAGAATGGCCGTGTCGCCGCAAGAATGTCTTTCGGCTAAGATAATTATTCAATCTCATTGATAACCAGCTTATATTGATGAACCTGCCATCTCGTGAGATGCTGGCACAATTATTACAAAGGTCAATAGTGCGACAGTGCCATCTATTGACTTTTCTGCTAAAACCACCACTTAAATAGATGGAATGCAATTAAATGTTCCACAACTCGAATAGTAATTTATTAAACAGAAGTCTCTAACTAGAACTATAGTTAAAATTAAGATAAGCTAATGTTTTATGAATATTGGGATTTTAATGATTGCCACACTTGGAATGAGGCTGTCTATGAGACGTCATCGCACAATGTTGTGATGATGGCGGCGAATACGATTTTAATGGTCAATAACTCAATTTATAATCTGAAACTACAACTAAATCAGTTTCTTTATGTAATTATAAACTTAAAAAGTCATAAGATCATTTTGTAGAGCAATTCAATAATAGAAAACCCATTGTCTGTTTTAAATCCTAAATCAACCGGAAATGCTTTGTAACATTTTGTTGTAAAGAAATGAACCTATTAACTAGACATTAACGCCATTGCATTAATAATGGTATTGTTTTATTGTAAAATAATTAATAGAATCAATTGTGAAGTATTTCAGTAATGATTGTTAGTTTTAACTAATTAGGTCATTAATTACTATACTGGTTTTGTGGTACTTCCGCTGGGGACTACAGACGCATGCGACGAAAAGTTGAGACGCTAGAACAAGTTATGTCGCGCTTAGCGAATAATTGCAATTCAAGTAAATGAAAGTGGTTTTTGATGTGATTAATGTTAATAGTGCAAATGATAATTGTAACATGATTTAAAACAGTGTTTAAGGAGTTTCTTTGCCTATTCTTCTCCTAAAAGATCAACCATGTATTCGAATGGGCGATTCAAACCGCAAAGTTTATAAGTGCCTGTAAATGGAGCAATGTAAATAAACGTTTGGTGTTTGAGTCAAGTAATGTGTGTGATTTCAACTACCCATTTACCTATCAGCCACGAAAAGGAATCTAAGGCGACGACAATATGGCGGAGCCCAGGAACAGCGTCCCTCCAGAGGGTTTCCCGCCGCGTCATATATATGTATGTATGTATGTATGTTTGTATGTATGTATGTGTGTATCTGCATCTGTTCCCTCATAGCTTCTAATCTACTTATCGGAACTAGACATATGAGGTATCGTTAGAACCGTCTTAATTTTCCGCTGAACATAGGCTACGTGACGTGTCACAAAAAGCGATTTGGCGCCCTCTAGCGGTCAAAAAGTAAGGCTTAAAAAATAAAAATGGAGATAAACACGCCGTGTTTGGTATCATTTAAAAGGGCCTCACTTGTACATTTCCAAAATATTGCTCAAATTTAAAATAACGCCCTCTAGCGGACAAAAAGTCAAAAGTAAAAAAAAATATTTAACACCAAAATTGTTTAAATAAAAAAAAGTAAAAAACTAAAACCCGACTACGACAGAAAAAGCCCTCTAGCGGTCAAAAAGTAAGGCTTAAAAAATAAAAATGGAGATAAACACGCCGTGTTTGGTATCATTTAAAAGGGCCTCACTTGTACATTTCCAAAATATTCATAATTTTCATCATTTCAGCCAAAAGACGTCCACTGCTGGACGTAGGCCTCCCCCAGGCATTTTTGGGGGGGTTTGCCATAATCGCCACGCTTGGCAGGCGGGTTGGCGATCGCAGTATGGTTGTTACAAAGACACAGAGAACGCTGCTGCCCATTCTCTGGTAAGTCCCTTAGTCGCCTCTTACGACACCCACGGGAAGATATGGGATGGTGCTATTCTTTACGTCCGACACCACACGGAACGTTGCTCCAAAATATTGCTCAAATTTAAAATAACGCCCTCTAGCGGACAAAAAGTCAAGAGTAAAAAAAAATATTTAACACCAAAATTGTTTAAATAAAAAAAAGTAAAAAACTAAAACCCGACTACGACAAAAAAAAACGACGCTGAAAAAGTATAAAACAAGATTTTCAGGATAGAACAAAAAGAAAAGCCGTAGTCACACGTTATAGGTACCAATCTAAACACTTTAATACCGTGTGACTACGGCTTTTCTTTTTGTTCTATCCTGAAAATCTTGTTTTATACTTTTTCAGCGTCGTTTTTTTTTTGTCGTAGTCGGGTTTTAGTTTTTTACTTTTTTACCTTATAAAATACTACTTAGGAGTAACGTCTATCACGATAGCAACTTCGAACTCAATTATCATCAATTTGATGTCCACTATGACTACATAATCGCAATTATATTAGAAGTATCGATACGAAAGCGTCTGTCAAAATGAGTTACGGTGGTGACTAACAACCACGATGTTCACCAATGACGTCATATTTGATCGCGACTGGTCATACATAATACGAAACTAACCTTTTGACAGTTAATTGATAGACACTGAGCCCAGTTGCTATCATTTCGAGCTGTCAACAGAGATACGTAATAGCCCTACAGAGCGGGAGAAGTCATTGATGATTTCCCATCCGAAAAAAAAAGATATAAATTTAATTAGTTGTAATATTTACCTAAATGTGAAAGTTCAATGATCTATTTATGTGATATTGGATAAATCTAGATAGATACTCTGCAATTTTAGTTTTAAATTATTTTGCTGCGCCCTAACAAGGTCATGTCCCGCATGGCGGCTCTTGAACATCGGAATGTCCCCGACCCTCCGCCGCTCACCCGATTACGTCACGCCGCGCGCCAGGTGGCCGCACTAATGTAAACATTTTTTGCTTACGCGTCGCCGGCCGGCCTTATCTCAAGTTATGTTTTTGTTAGAGCATATTAATGGTCCTTTCGGTTCGTGTTAAGTGTTTGTTGACATTTCGTCGCAAATTTATTATATAAATTGATAAACATTGAATAGGGTTGACAAAAACCATTTTGTGAACTTTAAAAATTATTATTTCGAAAAGTAAATCAATACCATATATATTTTATGGCTTTTATTGGTGGAAAGATTTTCATACGAAAAAAAAATACAAACACACCTCATAGGAAAATAATATTTATTTAATATTATTTTACTATGAGGGGGGCTTGTATATATTTACGGTTAATTTAAAAAAAAAAATTAAAAAAAATATTACGACTATACAGTTTCACGAAACTTAAAAATATAGTTACTATCTGAAAGCTACATTCCTAGAGGAACTTATGCGTAAATATTACGAAACATAAAACAAACACAACAAACACACAATATAAAACAAAACACTACGAAATCATTCCGACAACGGTCACGTGCCACAAGTACACGGCACCGAAAATCACACAGAATTTGAAATATACTTACCTCTGGGTAAAACCCCGTTGCACACACGTTACCTATATTATAATTAACCAAATAAATCCGTAATTTACTCAAAAACACTCACAAAAATAGCAAAATTTAGCAAAAATACAATGTTGTGTTGTTGTTGTTGTTGTGTCAATCGTCAAAATGTCGTCGGACTGACTTTGACAATTAATTTCTTAACCACAGACACATCTAAGACGGCCAGTGTTGCAATTTTTTAAGGCGGATATTCTCGTTATTTCAAGTAGAAAAGAGAAACCGATCATAACCACAGAGGAATAAAGTTTAGAAGCACTATTATTGCGACGCGTCACAACTACCATTATAATGGTACTGAGCCGGCAACGGCATAAAAATTCACTACCATTATAATGGTACTGAGCCGTCAAGCGGGTACTCACTAGTTTTAAGCTTAGCGTGAAAAATTGGTCGTGCACATTGTGCATTAAGGTGAATCCTCGCGAAATTCAAATTTTCTTAAGTTTTTTTGCAATTTGCAGGCCAGTGATAGGTGGTATGTTGATGAACATTTGATTCGCGGCTGTAAGACGTATATAGTTACAGAATTATAATCATCAAAACCATTAATACAACCCTCCGAGCTCATAAAGGTTTAAAAATGACTTTTTACAAGGTCAAAGCCATTCCGGAACCTTTCGCGAATCAAATGTTCATCAACATACCACCTATCACTGGCCTGCAAATTGCAAAAAAACTTAAGTTTTGAATTTCGCGGGCTACCCTGGAACATCAACCTTAAATAAATAAATAAATTTAAATGGTGCTGGAATTTTGCGAGTAGGTAGTTATGTAGTTCATTAAGGAGTAGACGGCCATTAAGAAAGGATTTTGCGACAAAGATGAATTTAGGGGGTCAAAAGGGTATTGATGAACATTAGCATTTCATCATATCTTTTTCTTACCCTAAAAATTAACCTGTGCCTTTATTTTTACCCTGAATTTAGAGTAAATTACCATAAATTGGCCACACTGCTCAAAGCAAGTGCAATGGTAGTTACCTTGGAGAATTTTAAATTAAAAAATTACAAATTAGACTTCTTGATTTCTTCTTAGGTTCCTTGTTTAATTCAACTTTACAACCGTATTTGTTATTTTGCTAAAGCACCTTGTAGTTAACGAACTATAATCCGTTCAACGTAAGAAGAACACTGCCGTGGCACTGATTTGACTTGCGCAGTAGTCGATCTGTAGGTCTAGAGTCCTATATTATCGAGTACTTTTCAAGTCAAACCAGTGTTGTGTTAGTTACGGTCGCGAAATCACTGGCGTTCGACCGGAATTTTCTTTTGACAGCTTGGCGTCCGAGGACGTTTTCTTTCCACCTAATATAGGACGTCCAGATTCTGACCCTTATTTGACGTCAGTGAGACGTTTTCTTTCTTCAAAATATAGTACGTCCACATAATGACCCTTATTTGACGTCAGTGAGACGTTTTCTTTCCACATAATATAGTACGTCCAGATTCTGACCCTGATTTGACGTCAGCAAGACGTTTGCTTTCGGCCAAATATAGTACGTCCACACAATGACCCTTATTTGACGTCAGTGAGACGTTTTCTTTCCACCTAATATAGTACGTCCAGATTCTGACCCTGATTTGACGTCAGCAAGACGTTTGCTTTTGGCTAAATATAGTACGTCCGCATAATGACCCGTATTTGACGTCAGTGAGACGTTTTCTTTCCACCTAATATAGTACGTCCAGATTCTGACCCTGATTTGACGTCAGCAAGACGTTTGCTTTCGGCCAAATATAGTACGTCCGCATAATGACCCTTATTTGACGTCAGTGAGACGTTTTCTTTCCACCTAATATAGGACGTCCAGATTCTGACTCTTGTTTGACGTCAGTTAGACGTTTTCTTTCGGCCAAATATAGTACGTCCACATAATGACCTTATTTGACGTCAGTGAGACGTTTTCTTTCCACCTAATATAGTACGTTCAGATTCTGACCCTTATTTGACGTCAGCAAGACGTTTGCTTTCGGCGAAATATAGTACGTCCACATAATGACCCTTATTTGACGTCAGTGAGACGTTTTCTTTCCACCTAATATAGGACGTCCAGATTCTGACCCTTATTTGACGTCAGTGAGACGTTTTCTTTCTTCAAAATATAGTACGTCCACATAATGACCCTTATTTGACGTCAGTGAGACGTTTTCTTTCCACATAATATAGTACGTCCAGATTCTGATCCTGATTTGACGTCAGTTAGACGTTTTCTTTCGGCAAAATGTAGTACGTCCTGATTCTGACCCTTATTTGACGTCAGTGAGACGTTTTCTTTCTTCAAAATATAGTACGTCCACATAATGACCCTTATTTGACGTCAGTGAGACATTTTCTTTCCACATAATATAGTACGTCCAGATTCTGACCCTGATTTGACGTCAGTTAGACGTTTTCTTTCGGCAAAATGTAGTACGTCCTGATTCTGACCCTAATTTGACGTCAGTTAGACGTACGCTTCCGACTAATAAATTACCGACCTTAATATGACCTGTGAATGACGTCACCTATACGTTGCTGACGTCAGCTTGCTACCTGGGTCGCAAATACTGCAAATAATTAGCAATAACATAGATAGTTTATTAAGCGAATTAAGTAGGTTAGAAAATGCAATAGCGATTTCCGGTCAACTGCATACCTACTCATCATTCCATGTTAGGTACAGAAATACTAAGCAATATGATACGCAAACTAAGTGCGCTTTATAATAAAGACCAACTATTAGAATTCGAAATCCGAGAATATTATGATATCATTAAACCATTAGCCTATTACCGTGGAACTCAAATAGTTTTTGCATATAAATTTCCTATAACGTCTCCACTAAAATTCCTGCTGTATAAGTTAGTCATTGTACCAAATAGAAATAAGCAAGCCGTTATCCCGTCCTACCCATTCCTAGCAATCACTGGAAATATTCACGCGTACATAGAGGCAGAATGCCCGAAGGTAGCTTCAATGTATCTCTGCGAAGAAAAACTAAACCACCAGATGAGGACAAATCCAGACTGCATCTGCAATGTCATCGCAAGTCAAACACCGCACAAATCATGCAACACGATTACCATCAGCCTGACGAAGCCCGTGGTGGCATAGCAATATGTATAAGAATATCTAGGTAACTATTTAGAAACTCTCAGTATTGACCAAAATAACGTAGCAACGTCGGCTGTCAGATGTCAAATGACAATGACGTAGGGCGACGTTGCGTCAAGTATATTGTTGATTTAATAATTATCGTAAATATATTAAAAACAAAGGTTCTAATTTCAAATAAACCTAATTTACATTATTCTAATGATATTTTATATCCCGACGTATTTTATAGAAGTAGCTTTTATTGTGGCTTAAAAGACTTGGTTTCCGATCAACAATTACTATTGTGGTATTTGAATAGTTAAGTCAAGTTAAATGTTTATTTATTATAAATTGCCAATAAATTGTATACTTATTATTAAACGATACTTAAAATGTTTCCTAGATTTTATCTTGCAATAAATTGTTTCAATCAATTCTCTGAACTATCGGTTGATATTCATATTTTATCCGATAGTCATAAAGATTACAAATAAAAACATACAAGACTGCTAAATTACCTAATGACGTTTTGATAGAGTTTTACTACATAGGATTTGTTAATTATTATTTATATTATTAGTTATTTAGCTATAATGTATAATCATTTGCCATTGGTTTATTATGGCGGTAGTCGTTGATGTACTTTTTTAATATTTGACGGTTATAAAAGTAGAAGTACCGCCAATTCAGGGTCAGTTACGCTGCAACTGTTGAAGGCTAAAGACAGACCCAAAGTGTATTCCATTTGTGTATCATTGTGTAATTGTGAGAGAATTAAGTTTACATATTGTGGCCTAGTTATGAAGATACCAAATGTGTAAAAGCGGAAACCTATTTGTATTACTCTAAAGGATCCATAATGTTTATGTAAGTTATTCGATATTATTCAATGAATATTCCTGATTACTATGTGTTAGAAATATGTACCATAATATGGTTTATATTCCTTATTATTTATGTACACTGATAAATTGCTATAAAAGTTTTTAAACTGACATGGTCACTGACACTACTATTAATATCATAAACGGGATATTTACCATGTTTGATTGTTGTTTCGAGTTCCCGATATTTCGGCACTGTTACAAGCACCATGATATAACCCGTCTATCCCGTTTATGATATTAATAGTAAATTGCTATAACTTGAGACAGTCAAGGACAACGTCAGGTTGTCCTTGTATAATACTTTAAAAGATGTTTCCGTGGAGTTTCTTGTCCATTCTTCTCCACGAAGACCTAGGGACTTAGTGAATGGAATAGAGTTTCGAGTTTAGTTTGACAAGACCTAAATAAATAAAATTAATGGACTTGTCTATTGTGGTTTTATTTCGTAACAACCCTGTTCCCTACACACTTATTTAGAGATACTTTCAAACACATTAAATAACGAGTAATCATCTTGACACTCAGTTTATTAATTGGTGGATATTAATACATATACATATAGATTTACATACACTTTCTAACACCCGCAATGGAAAAGTTAGACGACCGCCGCCGCTACGCTCTCGTGTTCCCAAAACCAACACAAGTCCAGTTAATCTGCGATCAAGAAGAATCAATAACCTTAGCCGGAAGCTTCCTTGCCACCATCCCACATAACTGCAAGTTACAAACAGATGAGTTCACTATCGTCAACATTAACGACCACATTAGGGGACAAGCCATTAAGATTAGCAACGTGCCAGATGACATCGAGGGATCAACCATGCCGCCTCTACAAATCAGTGCTATTAACTTAAAGAAGCTGCATGATATTCAAGACAGAATAGACTCACAGAAGCTAATCCACATTGAACCAACCTCAACCATTTACCATACAACAATCCCATTTTATGGCACACTACTCGCCATATCTGTACTGGGAGCAATACTATTATACCGAGTCCATATCAGCCAAAAGAAACAGATGACAACTCCAGATGAAGCCACATACGCCGAGCCTGAAACCCGGCAGAACCAGCCGGCATCCCAAGATCAATCTAAACTCTCGACGATATTTCATCTCAAAATCTGAAATAGTCGTCGATCTGAGGAGGGAGGTGTTACGCGCATCACTGCTAAGTAAAGCGCTGACACAACGGCACGAGGCACACCGCGTGCGCACCATCGACCCAGTTGCTACGAGGGGAAAATGCTGACACTGGACATGCGGCCCGAAGACACTGACTACGTGACCGAGCCCGCTCACTTCGCATCCACCCATCGATCGAGTCATTTGCATTTTCCAATAATTGTAATTTCTTATATTAAATAAATTAGTTTGTAATAAATTCGGTTTTTTTGAGTCCTCCGACAGTAGCCTACGTAATTCATGTGGCAGAAAATAAAAATAAACAATAATATTGACAATATACTATAAGCAAATTTATTGTTGGTAGTGAGGTACCCCCACCGATCCTTATAAAAGCAAGCACTCTACAGAGTGGCGGTCATTTGTTGCTGAGTCGTCGACCGGTAAGGTGGTACCTACGCTACTTTACAGTAAGTTCGTTCCATATTTTGCTGCAGTGGTTTTTCATTTCGTGTACTTTATTTTGTGCTATAATTTGTGTTCTATTGTGATTATTGTTTTTGAATATTAACGGCTGTTTGTTTGTGATTACCTGAATTCTGATGTTTTATTGAATTATTGTTTGATCTAAGTCTATTTAAGAATAAATTAGTTTTAGGTTGTTCGATATTGTTTTTTTTTATTTGTTTTTCACTTCTGGTTCCTAAAATCAGAAGTGGGATTGAACTTAATTGCTCACAATACTGCCTTGATACCTTACACAAACAGCCGTTGATTTCAAACAATGCCACGTTCGTCAAGGTCACGTGAAAAGCTTGCTAGGACGCCGCCGCTTCGCTCTGGCGACGGTTATAGCCCTCGTAGTGCACCGCGACGACACCGCAGGCACGGATCACGATCATCTCACGATAGAACTCGTTCACGTTCGCGCAGTGATAAAACTCGTTCGCGTTCGCGCCGCAATAGAACTAACTCACGAACACGTCGCAGTCATTCGCGTAATAGTGACAATCATAGTTTGCGTGAAAAATCTAGGTCACGAACGGTTAATTCTAGTCGTCGTCGTCGAAGTAAATCTCGATCCTACCCTCATGACGTTTCCGTACAAAGCGCGTTGGGCAATATCATGTCGCGACTAACTGCTATTGAGGAAAACACGGCTTCGCATATTACACCGTCAATTCGTGATAGCACACCTCCGCTGGAAAAAAGTGTTTCTACGACTCAAGCGCTTGTTGATGCGTTGGGACAGTTAACAAGAAGCAAGTCTAGCAATTATTATGTTTCAAATTTTGATCCGGCTATAAATAATTTTGAGGTGTGGTGTAACGAAGTCGACAGGGCTAGGAATGTCAATCGTTGGGACGATCTCGAGTGTTTCTCGCGGGTGGCTCACTGTTTAAAAGGTGACGCGAAAACGTGGTTAAACGAGTGGGCTACAAACGATCGCTCATGGTCCAATTTCACGAAAGAATTTAACCCTATTCTTGGCAAAAAAATAAAATTAATATTTTTAAATAATTTTCAAATATGATGTTAATTATGAACCTAGGATTTAGGGAAAAATATATAAAAAAATCGCACATGACCAGATAATGAGATTCTACATGTATCTTTGAGGATACATTGCCAGCTTAGTAGAGAACTTTGACCATAAGTGTAAGTGTCTTTGAGGATACGTTGCCAGGTTTGAAGAAATAAAATACACAAAATTATCTTAATAAATATATGTATAAAATTGGCATGTAATAACAATAATATAGTAAAAAAATCATAATCAACTTAAAGATTAATTAAAACAAAAAAAAAATTAAGTTGCCAAAACATTTGAGGTGCATTATAAGCTGAAATAATTACATAACAGTATGGAATTTCACAAAACAATTTATTTCTGGCTTAAAACACAAGCGTAACGAACACTTGGCATATATTACCGTAGTTTGGCCCTTGACACAAACTTTACATTGCCTTTCGCACCAAACATTGGAAAATGGCCGACCTGATCGTACCTTACATCCGGTGGAGGTCGTGGTGCTACAGGTGCCTGTATTATTTTCGACAGTGTTGGTCCAGAAACTGAACAATTGTCTCCCCGCCCTATTTTCAGGAAGCTCTGTGCTACTTGATACTGATACTGTTAGCCTGTATGCCACTGCTGGGCAAAGGCCTCTCCCCAGGACTTCCAGTTGTTTCGATCTATGGCTAATGTGGATCCCGTGGTCGTAAGTGTCGTCCAAATCGTCTCGCCATCTTCTATGAGGTCTGCCGCGACTCCTTCTGACTGTCAGGGCTCCAGATTCTGGCTATTTTGACCCACAGCTCATTTGGAATGCTGCAGACTTGCCCAGTCTTGTCCCACATAAGCTTAGCGGATTTATGAGCAACGTCAGTCATTGTGCTTTGGGGTACAGTGTTGTGTTGCATACACGGTCGATTAGTTTTGATTGCTCGGTAATGTAGTCATAAATGTCGTCTGTAAAAATTTTTGTAAAATAGGAGTTTTGGCTATCTGGGCGAAATGATTGAATTTATTCTTAGCCCACTGAAAAATACGTCGGGGTGTGACTAATCTTGCAGTCCTTCCGGATGTTGTAGGTTTTCTTGGTCGGCTGTTAGAGGCAATTAATGGAGATGGTGGCAAAAATAGTGGTGAAGGAGAGTCATTTTGCGTCAATGTAAATGGTAGTCGAGCTGGATGCGGCTGAGGTAAAGGCAGCACAGGCGAAGGCAGCAAAGACTGACTGAGTAACAGCGTCTTGTACGTGGTTTTGGTGCTAGAGCACAAATTCTTTTTGAGAAATAATTAATCGAGCCACAGTTTTTTTAATTGGCCACAGGATCAAACTTCTAATTTTATATCTCAGCCACGGGAAAATTATATAGCCTCTACTATACTAATTCGTCTTCTTTACAACGCCCACTAAATATTCTATAGAAAGCATCAAGTGACGATCAACATTTAAATTAACTTGTCCTTGTTATTTATACATAGGCACCTAATTTACTAACTCAGCCACGGAATTTATATCTCACCACCATTTTACATTTTACAGCTTCAACACAAGGCCCTCAAAAAAATATAAATGAAGCGACCGTAGTCAACATCATTTATTACAACTTCGCATGTAAAATAATACATCACATTCTTTTATCGTGAAAATAGCAACAGAAAGATTTGGCGCGAGCGCGCGAGACGACAGCGACCGGCCATTTGCACCAATCAGAGAGCGCCAACGTATATTATATATGAAATGTCAACTTTTGATATACTTTAGATTATTATATTTACGTTAAAAATACCTATTAGTTACAGAAATGTTTTTACCATTGTCTAATTGACTAGTCACAGGCAGACTGTATGATTCGTTATTGTAAACTGAGGGAAATAGGTTAGGTTAGGTTAAAACTGTGACCAAACGCGCGCGAGCCGAGCGAGCGAAGCGAGCGGTGCCGCGGCAGCGGCCGGCGAGCGCTACTTCCGAGTAGCTTACAGAAATGTTTTCACAACTTATTGTCTAGTTTTCCGATAAAAATGAAGTTCTGAAGCGATTCTGTCGATAATTTTTGTAGCACAACATGGAAATAAAATCGATCTTTAGGACATTCGATACTCTGAACTTCAATATTTAGGTCATTACGTACTCTGAACTTCTGTAATTAAGCCTTTCGATGACACGACAGGAGTTTATACAGACTATTAGTGGCTATAATATAATATTTGATGACAACTTTAATTAAATTTTGATGCTCAGTTAATGTGGCATGAGATATAATTTGAACGTACTGAGTTAATAAATTAGAAGCTAATTGAATATTTTTTTGATGCCATATAATAATATTTTAGAAGTTTACTGTTTGAATTCATGTTACAAATTTAGATGCTAAAAAATAATCACGATGCTGAGTTGTATTTAGAGTGGCTTTAAAAAAGATAACTTGTGGCTAAGATAGTATTATTTAGATGCTCGTTAATTGTGGCTGACTTAGTAATTTAGAAGGCAAGTTAGATTTTTAGATGCAAATAATGCTATTAAAAAGAAGCCGGTTTAATTAGCACCCATTCTTTTTGCTCTGGAAAAAAATAGTTACATCTCTGCCTGAATAAAATATTCCACTCGCACACTCATGCCAAGCATATAATTTCCTATCCCCAAAACACAGTTACAAAAATAATATAAATGATCTCTCTCACTTGGCAATGTATCTTATAGGATACACTAAACTTGTACAAAGAATCTTAGTACACCTAGCAACGTATCCTGTAGGATACATTCACTTTATTTGTTAGATTGCGAAGCCAAGCGTAATTATTTCTCCTGCTTAATTAATTTCCAGCAAAAGTACAAACATATGAAATAGTATAACACCAATTTCTCACGCAAATTTTAAAAGATTTTTTTTTAAATTTATAATTTCTTACCTTCTTCCGCGGAGTTGCACTCAACCGTTCACCATTTTGATAAATTTTGAAAAATCTGTTGACGTAAACTGTCATTGTGTCACATGTGTCCTTTCAGAAACGTATACTTTAAAAAGAAATAAGTAAACTTTCCGTTTTACATAAATTATAAAAAAAAAAGTAAAAAACTAAAACCCGACTACGACAAAAAAAAAACGACGCTGAAAAAGTATAAAACAAGATTTTCAGGATAGAACAAAAAGAAAAGCCGTAGTCACACGGTATTAAAGTGTTTAGATTGGTACCTATAACGTGTGACTACGGCTTTTCTTTTTGTTCTATCCTGAAAATCTTGTTTTATACTTTTTCAGCGTCGTTTTTTTTTTGTCGTAGTCGGGTTTTAGTTTTTTACTTTTTTTTATTTAAACAATTTTGGTGTTAAATATTTTTTTTTACTCTTGACTTTTTGTCCGCTAGAGGGCGTTATTTTAAATTTGAGCAATATTTTGGAGCAACGTTCCGTGTGGTGTCGGACGTAAAGAATAGCACCATCCCATATCTTCCCGTGGGTGTCGTAAGAGGCGACTAAGGGACTTACCAGAGAATGGGCAGCAGCGTTCTCTGTGTCTTTGTAACAACCATACTGCGATCGCCAACCCGCCTGCCAAGCGTGGCGATTATGGCAAACCCCCCCAAAAATGCCTGGGGGAGGCCTACGTCCAGCAGTGGACGTCTTTTGGCTGAAATGATGAAAATGATGAATATTTTGGAAATGTACAAGTGAGGCCCTTTTAAATGATACCAAACACGGCGTGTTTATCTCCATTTTTATTTTTTAAGCCTTACTTTTTGACCGCTAGAGGGCTTTTTTTGTCGTAGTCGGGTTTTAGTTTTTTACTTTTTTTTATTTAAACAATTTTGGTGTTAAATATTTTTTTTTACTTTTGACTTTTTGTCCGCTAGAGGGCGTTATTTTAAATTTGAGCAATATTTTGGAAATGTACAAGTGAGGCCCTTTTAAATGATACCAAACACGGCGTGTTTATCTCCATTTTTATTTTTTAAGCCTTACTTTTTGACCGCTAGAGGGCGCCAAATCGCTTTTTGTGACACGTCACGTAGCCTATGTTCAGCGGAAAATTAAGACGGTTCTAACGATACCTCATATGTCTAGTTCCGATAAGTAGATTAGAAGCTATGAGGGAACAGATGAAGATACACACATGCATACATACAAACATACATACATACATACATACATACATACATACATACATAGCCAGTCAAAATCATAACCCTCCTTTGGCTTTGCCGTAGTCTGGTAATAAGCCTTACTTTTTGACCGCTAGAGGGCGCCAAATCGCTTTTTGTGACACGTCACGTAGCCTATGTTCAGCGGAAAATTAAGACGGTTCTAACGGTACCTCATATGTCTAGTTCCGATAAGTAGATTAGAAGCTATGAGGGAACAGATGAAGATACACACATACATACATACAAACATACATACATACATACATACATACATAGCCAGTCAAAATCATAACCCTCCTTTGGCTTTGCCGTAGTCGGGTAAATACATACATAGCCAGTCAAAATCATAACCCTCCTTTGGCTTTGCCGTAGTCGGGTAATGAGCTATGATTTTTTTTTTATAGATGTATCTTACAAGATACATTGTCAAGAAAAGGGTTAAGTCGTTGTGCCCGCAAAAGATTAATTATGCCCAAACTCTTCACGAGGTTTTAAACACCACGTCCGATAAGTTTGCATCATACGCAGAATACGCGCGGCGTTCTTTATTAAGGTTACGCGTAATAAAAGGGCTAAGCGAAGAACTTATGACCCAAAAAAACTAAAACCCGACTACGACAAAAAAAAAACGACGCTGAAAAAGTATAAAACAAGATTTTCAGGATAGAACAAAAAGAAAAGCCGTAGTCACACGTTATAGGTACCAATCTAAACACTTTAATACCGTGTGACTACGGCTTTTCTTTTTGTTCTATCCTGAAAATCTTGTTTTATACTTTTTCAGCGTCGTTTTTTTTTTGTCGTAGTCGGGTTTTAGTTTTTTACTTTTTATATTTGAATAATAAACGAGTCAAAGTATTTAAATTCAAATTCAAATTGCTGCTGTTTTCTTGACACCCATTTCCTATAGGTTATGGGCCCAGGGCTGCTTTGATATACTGTTGCGCTTACTGTGTGCTGGTTTAATACGTGTGTATTTTGAGTGCTTGTTCAAACACGTGTGTATAGTGAGTGCTTGTAAAAAACACGTGTGTATAATTGAGTGTGTGTAAAAAACACGTGACACATCATAGACAATCTGAAGACCAAGTGAAATATTAAACCTTTCGATGGTGAGAGGTACAGTGTGTGGAAATTCCGTATTCGAGCGTTGTTAGCCGAGACGATGTCATCAAAGTTATCGACGATGAACCCATAATACGGTCAAAGACTTGGGTGAAAAAAATAAGCGGATTGCGAAGAATGTAAATAGTGTAATCGTCGAGTACTTGGCAGAATCTTTCCTTGGTTTTGCTAAAAGACGATCTCAGTGCAAGATTCTTCACGTCGAACCTAAAATTCAAAACTTCAACTAAAGAAACACAAGGACACAAAGCCTTAAACTAATAACCAACAAAAGTTTTAAGGCCAAGAAGAAATCCTTCTAGAAGTGTCACCATTATGGAGTCATCAAATACAAATGCAATTTTGATGCTTCAATCCAATCAACAAAAAACCTGCAGACAGATTCCGCAGAGTTCAAGCTGTGGAAATAACTCAGGGTGCTTCAAGTTCCAGTGAGGTTTCCGGCTTCGGATTTTTGTCCGGAAATTATGAAAGTGGCGCAGAAGAAAACCAAGTAACCTTCCTGCTCAATTCCAAGGCATCGGACCACATCATTAACAGGGAAGTCCTATCCTTTAACTTTAGAAATTTTATTAAACCGTTTAAAATGTTAGTTGCGAAACACGTTGATTTTTTTACAGCTACAGCTGAGGTCATTACAAGTTGTCAGCAATCCATGGTACTCTCATACAAGCTGCTGTCCTGTCAGTAACCAAGATGCAGCGTCCCGGATTGACCTTCGACCAGCGTGGAACCAATATCTGTAAGGACGGTAAAATACTGATGCGAGGTATGGCAATTAATTATTTAATTTGTGTGAATTTTGTGGTTAAAGTTAATCAACCTGTTTCTCAAATATGCAACAGTAATGTACATTATTTATGGCATCAACGGTTAGGCCATATTAAGTTTTAGAGCTGAAAAATAACTGTATGATTCATAAACATAAGTTCAATTGAGGTGGTAACACGGAACACCCAATGATAAATTATGCGAAGCTTGCATCAACGGGAAACAGGCACGATTACCATTTCACACTTCTGAAGTGAAAAAAAACTAAAACCCGACTACGACAAAAAAAAAACGACGCTGAAAAAGTATAAAACAAGATTTTCAGGATAGAACAAAAAGAAAAGCCGTAGTCACACGGTATTAAAGTGTTTAGATTGGTACCTATAACGTGTGACTACGGCTTTTCTTTTTGTTCTATCCTGAAAATCTTGTTTTATACTTTTTCAGCGTCGTTTTTTTTTTGTCGTAGTCGGGTTTTAGTTTTTTACTTTTTTTTATTTAAACAATTTTGGTGTTAAATATTTTTTTTTACTCTTGACTTTTTGTCCGCTAGAGGGCGTTATTTTAAATTTGAGCAATATTTTGGAGCAACGTTCCGTGTGGTGTCGGACGTAAAGAATAGCACCATCCCATATCTTCCCGTGGGTGTCGTAAGAGGCGACTAAGGGACTTACCAGAGAATGGGCAGCAGCGTTCTCTGTGTCTTTGTAACAACCATACTGCGATCGCCAACCCGCCTGCCAAGCGTGGCGATTATGGCAAACCCCCCCAAAAATGCCTGGGGGAGGCCTACGTCCAGCAGTGGACGTCTTTTGGCTGAAATGATGAAAATGATGAATATTTTGGAAATGTACAAGTGAGGCCCTTTTAAATGATACCAAACACGGCGTGTTTATCTCCATTTTTATTTTTTAAGCCTTACTTTTTGACCGCTAGAGGGCTTTTTTTGTCGTAGTCGGGTTTTAGTTTTTTACTTTTTTTTATTTAAACAATTTTGGTGTTAAATATTTTTTTTTACTTTTGACTTTTTGTCCGCTAGAGGGCGTTATTTTAAATTTGAGCAATATTTTGGAAATGTACAAGTGAGGCCCTTTTAAATGATACCAAACACGGCGTGTTTATCTCCATTTTTATTTTTTAAGCCTTACTTTTTGACCGCTAGAGGGCGCCAAATCGCTTTTTGTGACACGTCACGTAGCCTATGTTCAGCGGAAAATTAAGACGGTTCTAACGATACCTCATATGTGTAGTTCCGATAAGTAGATTAGAAGCTATGAGGGAACAGATGAAGATACACACATGCATACATACAAACATACATACATACATACATACATACATACATACATACATAGCCAGTCAAAATCATAACCCTCCTTTGGCTTTGCCGTAGTCTGGTAATAAGCCTTACTTTTTGACCGCTAGAGGGCGCCAAATCGCTTTTTGTGACACGTCACGTAGCCTATGTTCAGCGGAAAATTAAGACGGTTCTAACGGTACCTCATATGTCTAGTTCCGATAAGTAGATTAGAAGCTATGAGGGAACAGATGAAGATACACACATACATACATACAAACATACATACATACATACATACATACATACATACATACATACATAGCCAGTCAAAATCATAACCCTCCTTTGGCTTTGCCGTAGTCGGGTAAAAATTATGAAAAGGTATTCTCGTTGGATATATTTTATACCAAATGGCTATAAAGTATGAAATAAAATATGAAATGGTCAGGATGTCATAGTAATGAGGTTAATTTTTGTAATGAAGGGAATGAAATCGAACATTTCCGTGACAAAACTGATGATGGTTATGACGTGTTGTCAAGAAAAAAACCCGACTACGACAAAAAAAAAATGACGCTGAAAAAGTATAAAACAAGATTTTCAGGATAGAACAAAAAGAAAAGCCGTAGTCACACGGTATTAAAGTGTTTAGATTGGTACCTATAACGTGTGACTACGGCTTTTCTTTTTGTTCTATCCTGAAAATCTTGTTTTATACTTTTTCAGCGTCGTTTTTTTTTTGTCGTAGTCGGGTTTTAGTTTTTTACTTTTTTTTATTTAAACAATTTTGGTGTTAAATATTTTTTTTTACTCTTGACTTTTTGTCCGCTAGAGGGCGTTATTTTAAATTTGAGCAATATTTTGGAGCAACGTTCCGTGTGGTGTCGGACGTAAAGAATAGCACCATCCCATATCTTCCCGTGGGTGTCGTAAGAGGCGACTAAGGGACTTACCAGAGAATGGGCAGCAGCGTTCTCTGTGTCTTTGTAACAACCATACTGCGATCGCCAACCCGCCTGCCAAGCGTGGCGATTATGGCAAACCCCCCCAAAAATGCCTGGGGGAGGCCTACGTCCAGCAGTGGACGTCTTTTGGCTGAAATGATGAAAATGATGAATATTTTGGAAATGTACAAGTGAGGCCCTTTTAAATGATACCAAACACGGCGTGTTTATCTCCATTTTTATTTTTTAAGCCTTACTTTTTGACCGCTAGAGGGCTTTTTTTGTCGTAGTCGGGTTTTAGTTTTTTACTTTTTTTTATTTAAACAATTTTGGTGTTAAATATTTTTTTTTACTTTTGACTTTTTGTCCGCTAGAGGGCGTTATTTTAAATTTGAGCAATATTTTGGAAATGTACAAGTGAGGCCCTTTTAAATGATACCAAACACGGCGTGTTTATCTCCATTTTTATTTTTTAAGCCTTACTTTTTGACCGCTAGAGGGCGCCAAATCGCTTTTTGTGACACGTCACGTAGCCTATGTTAAAAAAAAAAAAAAAAAAAAAAAAGCTATGAGGGAACAGATGAAGATACACACATGCATACATACAAACATACATACATACATACATACATACATACATACATACATACATACATAGCCAGTCAAAATCATAACCCTCCTTTGGCTTTGCCGTAGTCTGGTAATAAGCCTTACTTTTTGACCGCTAGAGGGCGCCAAATCGCTTTTTGTGACACGTCACGTAGCCTATGTTCAGCGGAAAATTAAGACGGTTCTAACGGTACCTCATATGTCTAGTTCCGATAAGTAGATTAGAAGCTATGAGGGAACAGATGAAGATACACACATACATACATACAAACATACATACATACATACATACATACATACATACATACATAGCCAGTCAAAATCATAACCCTCCTTTGGCTTTGCCGTAGTCGGGTAAATACATACATAGCCAGTCAAAATCATAACCCTCCTTTGGCTTTGCCGTAGTCGGGTAAAAAAATATATCCTCAAGACAGTGACAGTCCATAAATCTGATACGAGTGTTGGGGTTCAGGTTGTTCCGTCGGTGAAAAAAATTGAAATAGCGTGATGGTTTCACATTTATATTGAAATAATATATGATATTACAGACTGCACTGTGGGTTCTGTATGAATGGTGGATGTGAATGAAGGAAAAGTAAAAAGGACTGATTCTATACAAAACAAAAGCTTTTATAGCTACTGTGAGCGCGGTTTCGCAATTAAATGGAAGGGGTTAAGTGGGGCAATCGTAGGTGCCGCTGGAGTGCGGCACAGTAGTCATCGAGTTCGGCGGCTTGGCGGCAGGTGGCGCTAGCGGTTGGCTCGAACATGCCCCCGGCCTTGGAAGCGCTGCTTCCGAAATGGTTCCCGGCACGGAGTCAGGCGTCGTTGCTCACAGGTTGTGGAGGCAGCGGGCAGATCTTAGAGAAGGCACGCCTGATCGTTCCAGCGGCTGTTTTGATGTCAGCCACTCGAGCTATGCCGTCTCCTCCTGGAATTATACGCAGAATGCGACCGAGCCGCCACCTTAATGGTGGCAACTGGTCGTCCTTGATGAGGACAAGGCTGTCCAAGGTGATGTCCTCCTGCCTGGTCTTCCACTTAGTTCGCAGTTGCAGCTCCGAGATGTATTCCGTGGACCAGCGTCGCCAGAAGTGCTGCCGCAGCTGCTCGATGCGTTCGTAGCGTGTCAGACTCGAAGTTGGCTGGTCTGGAACATTCCTTGAAGGTGGCGACGTTAACGGTCGGCCAATGAGGAAGTGTGAGGGGGTGAGGGGGGAAAGGTCAGAAGGGTCTGAGGAAAGAGGTGACATCGGACGGGAATTTAAGACAGCTTCGATTTGTGTCAAAGCCGTGGAAAATTCCTCGTAAGTTAGTCGCGCGTTACCTACTATGCGTCTCAGGTGATACTTGCATGACTTCACCCCGCCCTCCCATAGACCGCCAAAATGTGGAGAATAAGGAGGAATAAATCGAAATTCAATGCTATTATTGGAAGCGTAATTAATTATGGCTTCTGATTCCTTCTCTAAAAATAAAGGAAACTCCTTTTCCGCGTCCACAAAGTTTCTACCGTTGTCAGAGAAGATAGTGCGAGGCGTACCTCGCATACTAATGAAACGTTTTAGTGCTGATATGTAGTCGTTTGTAGACAAACTAGTGACGAGTTCCAAGTGCATAGCTCTAGTCGTAAAACAAATGAAAAGACAAATGTATGCCTTAGTGAGTCTAGAACCTCTGCCCTTTCTGGATAATATGAAAACTGGCCCCGCATAGTCTACACCGGTTCGCATAAACGGGTAACCAGGTTCTAACCGCTCGGAAGGTAAGTTGCCCATGAGAGGTGCTAATGTCTTACCCCGATTACGTGTGCACGTTATACATTCGTGTACTATTTTTCTAGCGAGATTTCTAGCGTTCAACGGCCACCAACGTTCACGCATGGTAGCCAATAAGAGTTGAGGCCCGGCATGTAATAATCGTACATGCTCGTATTTAAATAAACAAATTGTAAATGGATGCTTACTACATAATAAAATCGGATGTTTTTTATCGTAGGTAAAATCGGGTGAGTTACATAATCTACCGCCAACCCGAATTATTTTATGTTCATCAATAAAAACATTTAGACTCGAAATCCTATTATATTGTTTACATTTTCGCTTGATAGGAATTTGAGCCACTAAGTTATTCAAAACATCTGGAAAAGAATTCCTTTGTACGAGTATAATTAACATTCTCAGCGCGGCGACCAACTCGTTTACTGATAAGAAACTGGTTTGTCGCTTAGCGCGGTCCGCCCGCCTAATGTGTAAGTTGTTGATGAATCTAAGCACATAGCCACATATTCGTACAAGTTTAGTGAATGACACGTATTTATCGAATTTGAGTATGTCTTCGTGCTGAATATTAGTTAAGCAGGTTTGTTTTTGTTTTAAATCTGGTAGGTTACATTCTTCAGAATTATCGCGTTCAGTTTGCTCGAAACAATGTGAACGATTATGTAAGTAGGATGGACCGTACCACCAAAGTGCGTTATCTTTTAATAAATCGAGGCCACAACCTCTAGACAATAGATAAGCTGGATTGTCCTTACCACTCACATGTAACCACACTGAATCGCCTGTGAGTTCATTTATTTCAGCTACTCGGTTTTGTACAAACGTCTTTAGTAAATGTGGTGACATTTTAATCCAACCCATAACTATCGTGGAATCCGTCCAAAAATATACTTTACTAAACTGTAACCTAAGAGATTCAGTAATTTTCTTATATAATTGAGAACCAATAAGCGCAGCACATAACTCTAGGCGAGGAATACTGATTGTTTTTAAAGGTGCGACCTTGCTCTTCGCACACAACAACCGAACGGTTGGGTCACCGTTATTGCTAAATGAACGTATATAAGTACATGCGCCGTATGCGTCTTGAGAGGCGTCGGTAAATATATGAAGCTCTGTGTATTGGCAATGATCGCCTTTCACGTGACGAGGGATGCGAATATCGTTTAGAAATCTTAACGTAAAAATAAAATGTTTCCAAATGCTAGCAATTTCCTGAGAGACCGGAGTATCCCAGTCAATTTTACTCAGCCATAATTTTTGTAGAATTATTTTTGAAATTATGACTGCCGGCGAAAGAAGACCTAATGGATCGTATATTTGTGATATTATTGATAACATTACTCGCTTAGTTAAATGTGAATTGTTGTCATAGGTTTCAATATTTGTGACAAAATGCAGTTCGTCGCTAGTGTTATGCCAACCCAATCCGAGGGTTTTGGTTTGCGCATGTTCGCCTATAAAGCGTTCTGTGGCTTTGTTTTGAGATGCATCTGAGTTAAAGGTCCACTTGCGCAAAGGAAAATACCCCGATTGGAGCACGTCTGATGTTTTTTGACATATTTGAAGCAGGTTGTTTAGATCATCATCACCGGTGATGAGATCGTCCACAAATATGTCCTCCGTGATGATGCGAGCGATGACGTCATCATCGCATTCTAATGCTAACTGTCTAATACAGCGCATGCTTAAGTATGGAGCTGACGCAGTTCCGTACGTGACTGTATTTAGTCGATATGTATCTAATGGATCTGAAGGGTTATCCCGCCACAATATTAATTGCAGTGACCTTTGGTCATGCTGGAGAAGAACTTGACGAAACATTTTCTCCACGTCTGCTCAAGCTACGTATTTATATTGTCTGAATCGTAACAAAATCGAGAAAATATCGTTTTGTAACGCGGGTCCCGGGTACTGAATATCATTTAACGATTTATTCGAGCTAGTGACGGCACTTGCATCGAAGACAACGCGTAGTTTCGTTGTTGAACTAGATTCCCTAACAACACCATGATGTGGAAGGTAATAGTTTGGTTGACTACAAGTCTCTAACTTGGACATATGACCTAAATCATTGTATTCACGCATGAAGTTAGAATATAAATGTTTAAACTCGGGTAAACGATCGAGTTTACGCTCCAAGGTCAAAAATCGTTTCGTCGCTGACGTATAAGAATCACCCAACGCATCTGGTGCTTCTCTCAACGCGTTTTGTTGTATTATTGAATATTTCTTCGCAAGTGCGTTCATCATCTGTTAAGGGTACGCATGATGATGAAGGAATGTTTTCGAGTTCCCAAAACAGCCGGAGTTGTTTATTGATTTCCTGACTGAAGTGGCAATGAACGTGAACAGGTTTTGGGTTCCTCGCGAGCACAGGACCGGACAACAACCATCCTAATTTTGAGTTTTGTAGGAATGGGCCACTTGCTAAACGTATTTTGTCTGTTTCTAGAAGATCCCAAAATCTATCCGCGCCAATCAACATGTCAATTTCTGAACTTACGTTAAACGTCGGATCTGCTAATTGTAAGAACTCAGGTATACGTATATTACCGGCTTCGATGTTCATCGTAGGCAAACTGGATGTTATGCATGGCAAGATCAAACAGCGAAGCTTGGTATTGAAATCGCTATATTTTGCACGTATTGTGACGTCACATGAATGTTGTGATTGCGAGACCGATTGTCCCACACCCGAGATTTGAATAGTGGACTGTATATATAACGCATTTATTTTCTTTGCTAATTTTTCTGTTATGAAGCAGTTCTGACTTCCGTTGTCTAGGAGCGCGCGGGCCGTATGATACACGTTATTATGATCAGCTACTTCAATTAACGCCGTAGAGAGCAAAACAGTACTTATCAACTTAAATCCGGTAGTGTTTGCTTCACACACAACAGTATGGCTCGAGTCGTCCGAACGTAACGTTGATGTAGCTAGACTGTGGGCCTGTTCGATCTCTCCGCTCGATTGCGCACGCACACACGCGCTGTTACCCTTCTCGTCCAAGTGCAACAGACTGTTATGTTTGTTTGAACACTGTTTACACGACCCGTATTTACATTGATTTAACGCGTGACCGTTTCGCAGGCAATTTGCACACATCTTGTTATCGTTAACAAATTTAATTCTGTCTCTCACGGACATGTTAAGGAAGGCTGTACACGAGTATAATGAGTGTTCCCTATCGCACAGGACACACTTGGGTAAATCCCATTGTTTATTTGGAGCACCACGGCAATTACAATAGCGTGTCGCCTTTGTAGCTGCGTAGCTATGTACACGATGTGAATTACGTTTCTCGTTTACGTTTTGGTGTTTATAATCGCTATGAGGTGTTTTTTCTTTTACGTGGCTAATACTGATCATTTCCAACGTGTCCGCTCGACTTCGGAGGAACGTTATTAAATCGCTAAGTTTTATTTTTTCTCGTGAACCCAAACACGTGGCTCCGATGTGACTTTCCCATTCGCGTTCCGTAGACGAATCCAGCTTACTGACCACTAAATAAATTATTAATGTATCCCAATTAACTGTGGGTTCATTCAGTGAGTTTAAAGCGCGCAGGTTACGTAAAATAGTATCAATTAATTTCCTTATTTGCGATGGCGATTCTTGTTTTAATGATTGAATATTATGCAACGCTTTTACGTGATTATTGATTAATAACCTCTCGTTGTGATAACGGCTTTCTAATAACTCCCATGCGTGAACGTAGTTGGCAGGGCTGAATTCCAAAGCTGCTATCACCTGTAACGCGCTTCCACTAAGTGCTGAGCGTAAATAATGGAATTTTTTAATCTCGTCTAGATCGGAACGATTGTGAATCATGGTTACGTATGAATGTTTAAATTCTAGCCAGTGATCATATGCTCCATCGAAGGCAGGTAATTTTATGTCTGGTAATTTAATATTGACACGTGGTTCCGATGCAATTGGAAGTCGATTTTTAATTTCCGCGTTTTTAATTAAACAATTTGCATTGGCTATTGCCGTAAAATATATGACGCGGCGGGAAACCCTCTGGAGGGACGCTGTTCCTAAATATCAATGGGCTCCGCCATATTGTCGTCGCCTTAGATTCCTTTTCGTGGCTGATAGGTAAAGGGGTAGTTGAAATCACACACATTACTTGACTCAAACACCAAACGTTTATTTACATTGCTCCATTTACAGGCACTTATAAACTTTGCGGTTTGAATCGCCCATTCGAATACATGGTTGGTCTTTTAGGAGAAGAATAGGCAAAGAAACTCCAACACTGTTTTAAATCATGTTACAATTATCATTTGCACTATTAACATTAATCACATCAAAAACCACTTTCATTTACTTGAATTGCATTATTCGCTAAGCACGACTTAACTTGTTCTAGCGTCTCAACTTTTCGTCGCATGCGTCTGTAGTCCCCAGCGGAAGTACCACAAAACCAGTATAGTAATTAATGACCTAATTAGTTAAAACTAACAATCATTACTAAAATACTTCACAATTGATTCTATTAATTATTTAACAATAAAACAATACCATTATTAATGCAATGGCGTTAATGTCTAGTTAATAGGTTCATTTCTTTACAACAAAATGTTACAAAGCATTTCCGGTTGATTTAGGATTTAAAACAGACAATGGGTTTTCTATTATTGAATTGCTCTACAAAATGATCTTATGACTTTTTAGTTTAAAATTACATAAAGGAACTGATTTAGTTGTAGTTTCAGATTATAAATTGAGTTATTGACCATTAAAATCGTATTCGCCGCCATCATCACAACATTGTGCGATGACGTCTCATAGACAGCCTCATTCCAAGTGTGGCAATCATTAAAATCCCAATATTCATAAAACATTAGCTTATCTTAATTTTAACTATAGTTCTAGTTAGAGACTTCTGTTTAATAAATTACTATTCGAGTTGTGGAACATTTAATTACATTCCATCTATTTAAGTGGTGGTTTTAGCAGAAAAGTCAATAGATGGCACTGTCGCACTATTGACCTTTGTAATAATTGTGCCAGCATCTCACGAGATGGCAGGTTCATCAATGTATGCTGGTTATCAATGAGATTGAATAATTATCTTAGCCGAAAGACATTCTTGCGGCGACATATATATCCTCTAATGCTTCTATGTATTGTAGATTCGCGTTTGTTTCTGATTCCGGAAGGAGTAGTTCGAGTTCATTTTCTACGTTGTCGAATTTATCGTATAATTCACTCGCGGCTTGAACACGTAAAGTTAGCTCAGCTGTTTGTAAGGTTGTTAAGTGAGCTCCCGCGAACGATTCTACGTAATTTTTAAACTGGGTTAACCGACCTTTAATGTTACCCCTACGTTTCTTTAATTCGGAAAGAACTTCGTCCACTGCCTTAACCGACATTCCGACGGAATATAGATGAGCGTTATGTGGTGTGATGTGGTGTGGTGTGGTTACTCACATGCAAATATCACCTGGTCCACGTGGCTGCCACACTCGCGTGAACTGAAACGAAACACAGCTTTAACACAAATCGCAACTATATGGATGTGACGGGTGGGATTGACGGGACGGAACAGAGACCTGGCCGTTACGTTTCTTACGCCTTTGCCTTTTCCTCTTGTATGAAGTTATTGCTGGGTCACTGGACCAGCTGTGATGATCGCTGCACTCGGTCAATCGTGATGATCGCTGCACTCGGTCGATCGTCTTCACAGCCAGCTATTGTCTTCAGCGCCCGGCTCCAGTCCGAGTCAAAGTCCGCAACGTGCCGGCAACGTGGTCGGCACCGTGTATGTGGAGTCTTCTTCCGGCTGGTATGCTTGATAATCCGTCTCGTAGGACCAAAATGTTGGGGTTCAGGTTGTTCCGTTGGTGAAAAAAATTGAAATAGCGTGATGGTTTCACATTTATATTGAAATAATATATGATACTAGCTGTTGCCCGCGACTTCGTTCGCGAGGAAATTTTGACGTGTACCTATATAAGTGTGGGGTGGGACTGCCTCTGGGATGTACTATGCCAAATCGAATGACAAATGCCAATCGAAGCGAATATATTCCCTTAAACTGGCCCTGTCATAAAATATGTTTCCACACATACATAATATATGTCTTAACTATATTTTATCTCTCTACCAATCTTTGGTTCCAAAAAGCCAAGGATTTCATTGACATACTTGCAAGAGCCCTTACTACAGGTCGTCACAAAAAAAATTGTTCGCTAATAGTTATATCTTGCTAAATTTCAGGCCGGAAGTACAAAAATCAACTTACATAGAAACTCGCGAGAGCCTTTAGAACTCCCTAATCCGACCCTGGACCAACATCTGTTCTTAGCAAACTTCTACTCACCATAAACTACGTCCCCGCCAAAATTCAAGACTGTTGCGCAAAAAATGAAGGACATTCAGACAAACTTGTGAGAGCCTTTAGACCTCCCTTAACCGGCCCTGTCGCGAAATCCGTTCATAGCAGACGTCTACTAACTAATACAAACTACGTCCCTGCCCAAAATCAAGACTGTCGCGCAAAAAATGAAGGACGTTCATACAAACTTGTGAGGGCTCATAGACCACCCTAATCCGGCCCAGTCGCAAAACTATTTTATAACGGATGTCTACTGACTATAAACTACGTCTCTGCCAAAAATCAAGATTATAGCACAAAAAATGAAGGACATTCATACAAACTTGTGAGGGCTCATAGACCACCCTAATCCGGCCCTGTCGCAAAATTAATTCATAGCAGACGCCCACTGACTATAAACTACGCCTCTGCCAAAAATCTGGGTTATAGCACAAAACATGAAGGAGTTTCATACAAACTTGCGAGGGCCCTTAGACCACCCTAATCCGGCCCTGTCGCAAAATCCGTTCTTACCGGACGTCTACTAACTATAAACTACCTCTCTGCCAAACATCAAGATTGTAGCACGAAAAATTAAGGACTTTCATACAAACTTGTGAGGGCCCTTAGACCACCCTAATCCGGCCCTGTCGCAAAATTAATTCATAGCAGACGCCCACTGACTATAAACTACGCCTCTGCCAAAAATCTAGATTGTAGCACAAAAAATGAAGGAGTTTCATACAAACTTGCGAGGGCCCTCAGACCACCCTAATCCGGCCCTGTCGCAAAATCCGTTCTTAGCGGACGTCTACTAACCATAAACTACCTCCCTGCCAAAAATCATCTTTGAACGTCCAGCGGTTTTCGAGATTTCGTGATGAGTGAGTGAGTGACCTTTCGCATTTATAGATATATAGCTTTTGCCCGCGGCTTTGCACGCGTAGACTACATGCTTCTGTTCTGTCACTATCACAATCACAATAACCATCACTGTCACAATCACAATCACAATCACTATTACTATAACAATCACTATCACTATCACAATCACTATCCCTATACCAATCACTATCACTATCTTAATCAAAATCACTATCACTACCACAACCACTATCAAAATCACCATCATCGTTATCACAACCATTATCATCGTAATCACAATCATCATCATCATAATCACTATCACAATCATCATCTTCATTATCACAATTATCATCATCGTAAACACAATCATTATCATCGTAATCACAATCATCATCATTATCATCATCATTGTTATCACAACAAATCAACAATAACCCTGTATAGAATAGATAATACATATAGTTGAATCCGCCGTCTTCTGGATCTCAAAATAAATGTCATATTCGTAATCAGCACTCCTGATATTCTCGGAATCGACACCCATATTGATTTTTAGACATTTCAACCCCATCGCACCTCAACTTACAGGGGATGATGGTATTTCAGGTCCGCCACATTAAATCTTAAAATCGTTGTTTTTGTGATACACCCGATACACCATACAAACAATAACCATGTTGGTTTTCAGACTTTGTCACTGCATTTCCCCCTTTAGGGGTTGAATTCTGAAAAAACCTGAAACACTAATGTTAACTAATTTATCGATAGGAGTACTCCTGTGAAGTTTCAAATAAAATAGTCTAACTAATCTTATTTCCCCATGTAAACTTTGGACCCCCGTTCCAACCCCTAAGGGGGTGAATTTTGAAAAATCCTTGCTTGGTGCACACCTAAACCTATGTGCCAAATTTGGAATGTCTAGACTCAGCGGTTTGGGCTGTGCATTGATTTTTAGAATTTATCACCCCATTTCCCCTTCTTAGGGGTTGAATTCTGAAAAAACCTGAAACCCGTTTCTACTCATTTATCAATAGGAACACTTCTGTGAAGTTTCGAATAAAACAGTCTAACTAATCTTGTTTCCCCATACAAACTTTGGAGCCCCGTTTCACCCCCTTAGGGGATGAATTTTGAAAAATCCTTTCTTAGTGCACCCTTAGACCTCATAAGGAACCTACTTGCCAAATTTGGAGTCTGTAGACCCAGCGGTTTGGGCTGTGCGTTGATGGTCAGTGAGTGAGTCAGTCAGTCAGTCACTTTCTTCTTTTATATATTTAGATTACAGACTGCACTGTGGGTTCTGTATGAATGGTGGATGTGAATGAAGGAAAAGTAAAAAGGACTGATTCTATACAAAACAAAAGCTTTTATAGCTACTGTGAGCGCGGTTTCGCAATTAAATGGAAGGGGTTAAGTGGGGCAATCGTAGGTGCCGCTGGAGTGCGGCACAGTAGTCATCGAGTTCGGCGGCTTGGCGGCAGGTGGCGCTAGCGGTTGGCTCGAACAACGAGTATATTCCAAAACTGATTGTTCAAAGTTGAACGGTTTAAAATCAGATGGATCAAAATCTGATAATTTAATATAAATAAGACCATAATGATTCCAACTGTTAAATAAAACTATGTATTTATTTAATTGCAACCAGTCTTGTGCAATGTCTTTAATCGCCATCTTCTTATTCTCTCCCCATAGATTATACACAGCTCACTAGTGCTGTCCTTCAAGTAGTGATGTACTACTTCTTACATCTCCCTTTCTTTATTAACAAAATTATTTTACATAAATTACTTACATACTTCAAAATCCTCAAGGTATTTTGGTTTGTTCACTACCCTACCAGATCTAGTAGTGTACTCCGACCTTTCATTTACATCGTCATTAACTCTAATACTATTGTCTAATACACTCAATCGATTAGTGTTATCTGTCCTGTCATTTACATCATCATTAACTCTAAAACTATTGTTCATAACATTATTTTCATTTGTATTTCTATTTAGTGTTTGCATACTATCTTCATTTCTTAAATTATTACTGACTTCAAACTTTGTATGTGGAGAACCTCTGTAAATATTGTATCTGTTTCTAATCACCGTTTCTCCATTTTCTAATTTAATTTTGTAAGCTCTTGGATTTTCGGCTTTGTTTATAATCTGACCTTTAACATTATTATTTTTACTGTCTCTAACAAATACATTTTGATTGATCGAGTATTCTTCTCCCTTTCCTTTATTTTTTCTATCATGATACAGTTTATACTTATTTCTCTTATCCAATAAATGTTCTCTTACATTTTCACAGCTTGTTTCATTATTAGATACAATTGTAGGTATTAGTGAATTTACTTGTCTACCTAATAATAACTGATTAGGTGATGGAGTTTTATCATCTATTGGTGTGTTGCGATATTCCAACAATGCTATATAAGGATCTTTGTTATCATGTAAACATTTTTTAAAAATTTTCTTAATTGTTTGTACATATCTTTCCACCATCCCATTGGATCTCGGATAGTATGGACTTGATGTGACATGTTCAAATTTCCAATACCTAATAAAGTTTTTGAAAATTATACTGTTGTATTGTGATCCTTCATCTGTATATAATTTTTGTGGAATACCCCAACGAGAGAAAACAGTTTTTAGAGCTTGTATATGACTTTCAGCAGTCTGATCTTTTAATTCAATAACTTCTACATATTTGGTAAAATAATCAACTATCAATAAAAATATCTTTTGTTGAAAGAAAAACATATCAGCTGCAATACTTTGCCATGGTTTATCAGGAAATTCTCTTAGCTTCAAAGTTTCATGTGTGAGTGAGTTTTGAAATCTCAGACACGTTTCACAATTAGAAATCACATCTTTTAACTCTCTAAAAATAAATGGCCAATATAAAATATTTTTTACTCTATTTTTGCATTTTTCATAGCCTAAATGATTGTAGTGAATTAAATTGATCATTTGTTTTCTAAGTGACTTTGGAACTAATAGTGCTGTACTTTTAAAAATTAAATTGTCCTGAACATACAGATCATCTTTAATGGAATGATAAAACTTTAGATCTAATGGTATCTCAGAACTAGTTGGCCAACCATTTTGTACATACTGCAACAATAAACTAAGTTGATTGTCGCTTTCAGTTTCTTTTCTAAAGATACTCAACATTTCTTTGCTAATATTCATGTTATTTATAATCATACAAACATGTAAGTCTACTTTCTTATCAATCTCACTATTACATATACTATCATTAACATAAGTTCTTGATAGTGCGTCTGCTACTAATAGTTCTTTACCCGGTTTGTATCTTATATCTAAATCATATGATTGCAATCTTAATCTTAACCTTTGCAGCCTTAAAGGAGTTTCATTCATATTTTTTTTTAAATATGTGTTCCAAGGGTTTATGATCCGACTCAACTACAATCTTCTTGCCATAAATATATTGATGAAATTTTTCACATGCATATACTATAGCCAACATTTCTTTTTCAATTTGAGCCCATTTGGTCTGAGTTTCAGTTAGTGCCTTTGATGCATAGACTACAGGCATATTTTCTTGTAAAAGGACCGCCCCTAGGCCTGTACTGCTACTATCTACCGACAATGTTATAGGTATGTTCGGATTGAAAAATTTCAATACTTTTGGTGAGGTCATTTTTACTGTCTCTATTTTTTTTTTTTTTTTTTTTTTTATTTAATTGCAACCAGTCTTGTGCAATGTCTTTAATCGCCATCTTCTTATTCTCTCCCCATAGATTATACACAGCTCACTAGTGCTGTCCTTCAAGTAGTGATGTACTACTTCTTACACCAACGTACTAAAGCCAAATGTTAATGACAAACCATGATGTCGCAGTTCTTGTGATACAAATATCGACGATTCTTGTCAATAATGGGAAGGAGTGTTAGGCTTACCTAAGGGTCATCCTTCTGTTTCATATTGTGAAATCGGGGATATTTTATTGTGTTGATTCAATTAGTTGCAAAGTACCTAGTTCATTTAACGAAATTAAAAATCAGGATGAAAGGAGTTTATGGGAAGGTGCAATTAAAGATGAATTAGATTTTTTATAACTAATGTTAACTGGACATTAGTACCGAAACCGATTAATAGAAATATAGTCGAGTGTAAGTGGATATTTCGGTTTAAATATATTTATTTTCATAAAGAGAAAGTTAACTAAATTAACACTAAGTAGGTTTACATTTAAATAGATTTATCTATATAAAATAAAATATTTAATATTAAAAATCATGAGATGATGATAATCCATTAAGATATAAGGCACGTCTTGTTGCCAAAGTTTTTATAGTCAAAAGTATTTATCAGATTAAACTGAATCTTTTAGATGTATGATTAGTTTTCCTGAATATTTATGAATACATCATCATAAGGATGTAAAAACCGTATCTTTAAATGGCATAAGTGCCAGAGGGTGTAATCAGTAAAGATGAATAAAGCTCTGTACAGATTAAAAACAAGCTGCTAGGTGTTGGTTCGAATTAATACATCAGTGTCTTAACAAACAGGGTTTGTAAATTCATCAGTTGATAAATAAATATTAAGTAAAGAGCAAATTGAAAATGGTAGATCTTAATAATTGTTCCTAGGAATTAAAATTACTCGAAGTAATGATACAATAACTTTAGATCAAAGTTCTTCTATAAAATCCATTTTGTAATGTAAAAATTTGGTATGTCTGACTCCCATTAGGTACACCTATAAATAATAAACCAAATTACGAAGTTCTAAATGCAAATAGTTAATATTGTAAGTTTCAGAAGTGGAAATTTATTAAAAAAAACAATTCACAACAAAAAAAACATTTTTACTTCATAATTGACTCAAATTACAACCAGCAAAATTTACTTACAGTCCAGTAAGACTTAAAATTAACTCAACAAAACACAAACTCACTTTATGATTTTTACGATAAACTAAACTCAAAATGGCTTACGTAACATTACAATTAGCTTATGAATCAAACGTCCGTCCAGTCCAAGCGTCGAGCAGCAAAGGGGCGTTCTACCCGCAGCGCCTTGTTTTTATAAGCGAGGCGAGTATGACGTAACGCGAGCATTCTCCTTACACGGCCTCTCCTGACGAAGTGTCGTCCTCGACACAAGCTCTTGGAGCGGCCCCGCTAGGACTCGCGATGGGAGACGTCGGCACTTCGACCTCCACTTCGCCCGCTGGCAGAAGCGACGGGTTGACCGCAGAAGAGGACCCCGTTTGTTCAGAGTTGTCATCAGTATCTTCATCTGAAAACAAGATCTTGTTAGAAGCTATCCAAGCAATTTGTGTAAAAGCGTTCAACCTCTCACGAAGTTCCATTCATTTTCAGCCAACTAATTCATTCATCGTTCTCTCAAATAGTTCATAAGTTTGAATAAAGTTTGAATAGACACACACATCCATCTTTCTCAAAACATTTATAAAAATAAAGCCAAGGCATTGTCCTGTACGTGTCCAGCGCGTAAGAGGCGGTTTCTTTGCTGCCGTCTTGCTGACGGTGACCGCAACTGCGACCACGACCAGCGTTCAGCTCTCACCACCTGCAACATGGTCTGACAACCTGCAGACCCGCTTGACACGCAGACCGTATTCATACGTGCAAGCCGCTTAACACGCAGACCGTATTCATGCGTGTAAGCTGACTCATACACTGACCGCAATCATGTGTACAAGCCCACTCGATACGCAGACCGTATTCATACGCACGAGTTCTCTCAACACGCAGACCGTATTCATACGTGTGAGACCACTAATTGACCACATATGGCCAAATTTATGCGGCCACCAGTGACTCAGCAACAGGTGCCATCACAACTGGCGACATACACGCGCCTGCTACCAGCGGCACCGCAGTACAGCACAGCAGCCAAAGCTCAAAGAACGTGGCACACGTTTCTGGGCACCACTGTCCTCAGATCCATCTCTCACAACCAGATGGCATCATTATCTGCAAACACATGAAAGTGAACACATGAGCAAATAAATAACATGACCACTATGGTTTGAAGCCTATTCAAAGCGAAGTAATTTCATAAGTTAGAGTCCATAAATTTGACCAGTGTTCCAGGCGCAAGCGTGCACTCAAGCGACAGCAACAAAGACCACCAATAATAATAGTAATAATAATAATAGAGCCATTTATTCCCCAAAGTACAAAATATTACAGTTTTATAACATTATTTTCCTCAATACATTTCATGCAGTATATATAATCTCATGCAACAATAAAATTAAAAGAACTAAATTTAACAAAAGAATAACATAATATTAGAGTTGCTTAAAAGTAATAAAATGTAATTAATAACAATTCAATAAATTTATAAATATAATTATGTATGTAGGTATGTCAAATAAAAGTTAAAAATAATTTAATTAAAATAATAATAAAATGTGATTATCAGCAATTCAATAAATTATGATTATAGGTACATAATAATATGTAAATTATCAGTTAAATTCAATAATTTAATAGAAAATACTTAATAATAAAATGAAAAGAGAATCGATTTTCATCAGTTTTTACCCGACTACGGCAAAGCCAAAGGAGGGTTATGATTTTGACTGGCTATGTATGTATGTATGTATGTATATAAGTATGTATGTTTGTATGTATGTATGTGTGTATCTTCATCTGTTCCCTCATAGCTTCTAATCTACTTATTGGAACTCGACTTAAGAGGTATCGCTAGAACCGTCTTAATTTTCCGCTGAACATAGGCTACGTGACGTGTCACAAAAAGCGATTTGGCGCCCTCTAGCGGTCAAAAAGTAAGGCTTAAAAAATAAAAATGGAGATAAACACGCCGTGTTTGGTATCATTTAAAAGGGCCTCACTTGTACATTTCCAAAATATTGCTCAAATTTAAAATCACGCCCTCTAGCGGATAAAAAGTCAAGAGTAAAAAAAATATTTAACACCAAAATTGTTTAAATAAAAAAAAGTAAAAAACTAAAACCCGACTACGACAAAAAAAACGACGCTGAAAAAGTATGAAACAAGATTTTCAGGATAGAACAAAAAGAAAAGCCGTAGTCACACGTTATAGGTACCAACCTTAACACTTTAATACCGTGTGACTACGGCTTTTCTTTTTGTTCTATCCTGAAAATCTTGTTTCATACTTTTTCAGCGTCGTTTTTTTTGTCGTAGTCGGGTTTTAGTTTTTTACTTTTTTTTTGGTACCCAATGTTGGGCAAAGGCCTCCTCCATGCATTTCCATAACTTCCTATTCTTGGCGATCCTAGTCCAAGTGGATCCCGCGACTCTAGTGACGTCGCGACGTCACTAGAGTCGCGGGCGACCGCGGCGGCGTGCCTCGCCGCGCGGCCACCAGTGCAGTACACGCTCGCTCCAACGTCCGTCGTCTGCGCGCGCCGCGTGACCCGCCCATCGCCATTTTAGCCTACAGGCTAAGTCTGCTACATCTATCAATTTGGTGTTCATTCTGATTTGAGAGTTTTGAATTTTGTCTCGCAGTTTCAATCCCAACATACTTCGCTCGACGGCCCGCTGGAAGACTAGTAGTTTGGTGATAGTTTCTTTTGTTAGTGCCCAGGTCTGGCAGCCGTAGAGAAGTGTGGGAGACACGACGGTTTCGAATGCTTTCTTCTTTAGTTTGATTGGTAGTTTGGATTTGAAAATATGCTTTAAGGACCAATATCTTTTCCAAGCTAGTTTTATTCTTCGCTCTACTTCCCCGGCAGTTTGCTCCTTGAACGTGATTCTTTGTCCTAAATATAAATAATCTTCCACGTACTCTATTTCTTTTGATAGTATTATTACTGGTTTGTTTTCTCCGTTGGTCATTATGCGAGTTTTGTCCAGATTCATAGTCAATCCACATTTCCGACTCTCTCTATCTAATGATTGCAGCATGTATTCTAGATGTGTGTGGTTGTCACAGATTAGCACGATATCATCTGCGAAGCGTAAATGGTTCAATGTTACTCCATTAATGTTGATCCCCACAGAGTCCCATTCCAGGTTACGGAAAATGGTCTCGAGGAGATCTGTAAAAAGGTTCGGTGATATCGGGTCGCCTTGTCGAACACCGCGTTGTACTTCGAAAGGTCTTCCTTGTCTCTCTAACTTAACTTTGGCTTTACCTCTTTTATAAATTTCCTTTAATATATTTATGTACTTTTGTGGCACTCCTTGTTGGTCTAGGGCTTTCCACAGAGCTAAGTGTCCTATTGAATCAAATGCTTTCGAATAATCAACGCAAGCAATGTAGAGCCTTTTCCCGTATTCTTCATACTTTTCGATGATTTGTGTTACTGTAAATATATGATCAACTGTAGAGAACCTTGGTCGGAAACCAGCTTGTTCTTTAGGTTGATTAAATTCTAGAGTAGGCATAATTCTTTTAAGCAATACTTGCGTGAATACTTTGTATGTAGTCTGTAATAAGCTTATAGGCCTATAATTTCCTATGTCCATAGGATTTCCTTTCTTGTACAATAAAGTTATAACTGATGTCTCCCATTCAGCAGGTATGTTTTCAAATGCTAAGATATTATTGAACAATTTCGTGATAATAGGGGATAGTGGTTCAATTAAAGTTTTAAGTATATCGTTAGTAACCCCATCTTCTCCCGGGCTTTTTAAGGATTTAAGAGAGGAAATTGCATTACTTATTTCACTTTCCATAAATATTGGCACTTCTATGTTACCGTCATCGGGTTTTATGGTTAAACAGGTATTGTTACTATCGTCTCTACGTTGGTATAAATCTTCGTAGAATTCTGTAGCCGTCTCAACTAGCTCTTTTCTATTAGAAGTAATTCGCCCGTCTTTCGATTTCAGAGAGGGAATCCATTTTCACACATCGTTTAGGCGTTGTTGTCCTCTCTTGACTGAATTATTAAGAGTTAGCTCTTCCTCAATTATTTTTAGTCTATCTGTGTGTTTCTTTCTCTCTATTTTTCTCTTAATTGTTTTGTACAGCTTGGTGAGTTCCTGCTTTTCATTTTTTGTTTTGTTTTTCTTTTCTTTTAAGAATGTTCTGCGTTCGATTAGTTTAGCAATATCATGTAAAATGCCTGCTTTGGGTGTTGGTTTCGCAGAGTTCTTGTTTGATGATGAAGTCACACTCTTAATAGTTTTTATGATGGAAGAGTATGATTCCTGTACGTCCACCGTATCAGTCAACGATGCAGACGCCTCAATAAATTTGTTTTTGAGTGTTTCTTTTTCTAATGGCGTCAGGGCGCAGACTGTACCTTTGAAAGCTTTTCTTGATTTCACCTGTACCTCGATTGAATATTTTGCTCGTACAAGTCTATGGTCGGTAGGGTGTGTTGTGTTTATAATATTGATGTCTCTCACTCTGTTTTTATTATTGGTTAGAAAATAGTCAATTTCGTTGTAGGTTTTACCATCAGGGGAACACCAAGTCCATTTTTGATTCTGCTTCTTTTTAAAATAAGTATTCATAATATGGAGGCGATTTTCTATGCAGAACTCTGTAAGTAATTTTCCTCTTTTGCTTCTTTTACTATTGTAGCCCCCAGGGCCCATAAAGACTCGGTCCTCAGGATTGGCGGTACCGATTTTGGCATTAAAATCTCCCATTATTATTGTATTTGGGCCTGTGTTGTCCAGAGCTAAAATTAATACGTTGTAGAACAGTTGTATGTCTTCGTCTTTTGATTTTTCTGTTGGGGAGTAGACTTGAATAATATTGATTTGAGTGTTATTTATATTCAGGTCGAGTCGGGCTATTCTATCTGAGATGGGTTTTAGATCCGTTACGTGTACTTTCATGTATTCTTTCAGCAAAAAACCAACGCCGCTGTATCCGCTCTTGTTTCCTGAGTACATAAAAATAAAGTTGTCTTTTTCTAGTATTTCAAAGTCTTTTTGTCTCGTTTCTGATAGACCCAAAATATCCCAATTGATATTCTTCAGAGCATGTAGCAGTTCAGTTTTTCTCGTATCGGTCGCTTAGATATGATGTGGTGCTATTTTCACTTTCATTGTATTGCAAGGAGGGTTTTAGTCGATCACTCCCGCGGGGACCAGCCGTACTGGGAGATCTTGTTAGTGGTTTTCTCGTTTTATGCTTTGTTTTTAGATTGGAGGGGGCCTGTAAATTTCATGCGTTATGAGTATAGTTTTTAGCTTGATCTGTTGTTTTTTCGGACTGTTTCATGTAACTAGTAATTTGGTTACTTGCTTTGAGTTTCTTTTTGTTGTTGGTCCTGCTGAAGGATATACTATCCGTACTGTAGGCCGTTTCCGGAGGAGAACCTGATGGCGCCCGTTTATAGTTTGGCTTCTCATTGGCTTGCTTAACTATGAGTTTATCATAGTTTATGTAGGCTTCGTTTCCCTTTTCTTTTTCAAGTTTCAATTGTTGTTTTAGCTGTTCTCTGATTTTTAGTACCTTCGTTGGAAATTCGTGTTTGATATACATATTGGACCCTGCTAGTTCTTTTTTATTTTTTTAAACTTTTATCTTCATTCCCAATGTTGTGAATGCGACCACTACTGGTCTAGTGTTATCTTTTCTTTTTCCTAGCCTCTTTACTGATTCCACCTCAAATTCTTGGATACTAATGTTTAATTTTTCCTGTATTATGTTTAGGATTTTTTCCGCCAACTGAAAGTAAGATGTTTCACCTTCTTCTACTCCAAAAAATACAACATTTCTTTGTCTTATGTTCTTCTCGATTTCATCAAGTCTTTTCTCTTGCTCTTCTATATGTGAATTTAAATTATTCAAGTTGCTATCTAGTTTATTGAATTTCTCATTAACATTATTATTTATATTAGTAGTAATTTTTTCTTCCAGGTTTGTAAGTGAGTTTTCCACAGTGACTAATTTTAGTTGAAGCTCAGATTTCATGTCTAAAATAAGTTTCCTTAGATCTTCCATATTGATGTTAGCTGTAGACTGTTATCGTACTAGCAACGCCCTCTGTCGGTAATTAGCGAAACTATAACACTTCAGTATTGACTCGGATTGTTCTCATAATTGACCCGTACCTAATTGCGCCGTTGTTGCTAGTGAAGTAGTTCAGCCCTTTGAGACTAGATGGTGCTGCTGGCTGGTGTTAAATAGTTCAGGTCTAATTTAGCTAGATGTCGCTGTAAGTGTCAATAGATCGTAATTTGCAAACGGTATGTTCTTTGTTTTAAAGTTATTTTTATTTTCAAAAGTCTATTTCTCACTCTTAACCTGAAATGTTCTTACACTTGCGAAAGTTCCTTTCCACCTTAAACTGCCCACACTTATTTTCACTTGAAAATGTTTTCAATAGATTCACGTTAAGTTCAAATGGTCCATTGGTCCGTTAGTGCACACATCGAAGAATTGTTATCACAAGAATATATCGTTTGCAGTACACTAGCACTAAAGTCCACTTTTGCTATAGTCAGTCACTTATAGTTCTTGCTGGTTATGGCACTTGAATACTCAAAAACACTTTTAAAACTTTTATTTGAATTAATTATTGCAGAGCTGATGTAAACACGAGCACAGTGCTGCCCTCCTCCCCCCTAGTTCCAAAGACCACCAATAGTGATTTTTTTAAATTGAAACAGCTTCAAACCCAAGAGATTCAATGCATCGCTAATGATTTTGTGACACACCGCGTCATTGAGACTGAAGCCCAAAACTTCCACATGTCTCCACTATGACCGCGGAGCAGAGCAGAGCAGACGCCCAAACGTTTGCATGCTCACGACAAATAAGTAGCAGTAGTCCTGCAGCGACGCGCTTGACCAAGCCAGGTCGCGCCAGTAGCCGAGGCCATGCGCTCAACCGCGCCAGCAGGGCGCGCTAGCACCATGGTGTGCCACGCACAACTGCGCCAGTAGGGCGCGCTGGCACCGTGAAGTGCCACGCACAACTGCGCCAGTAAGGCGCGCTGGCACCGTGAAGTGCCACGCATAACTGCGACATTAGGGCGCGCTAGCACCGTTAAGTGCCACGCACAACTGCGCCATTAGGGCGCGCTGGCACGGTGAAGTGCCACGCACAACTGCGCCAGTAGGGCGCGCTGGCACCGTGAAGTGCCACGCACAATTGCGCTAGTAGGGCGCACTGGCACCGTGAAGTGCCACGCACACCTGCGCCAGTAGGGCGCGCTGGCACCGTGAAGTGCCACGCACACCTACGCCAGTAGGGCGCGCTGGCACCGTGAAGTGCCACGTACAGCTGGGCCAGTAGGGCGCGCTGGCACCATGAAGTGCCACGCACAGCTGCGCTAGTAGGGCGCGCTGGCATCATAAAGTGCCACGCACAACTGCGCCAGTAGGGCGCGCCGGCATCGTGAAGTGCTACGCACAGCTGCGCTAGTAAAGCGCGCTAGCAGCGTGGAGTGCCACGCATAACTGCGCCAGTAACGCGCGCAGTCAGCGTGCAGCGACGCGCTCGGCAACGCCAGTAGGGCGCGCAGTCAGCGTGCAGCGACACGCTCGGCAACGCCAGTAGGGCGCGCAGTCAGCCTGCATTGACACGCCCGGCAACGCCAACAAGGCACACCGGCGGCGGCCTGCGGCCACGTGCGCGTTCATGGCGTCACTGTTGCGCAGCCCTGGCAACCACTGCTATGAGACCAGGCAGCGATGCGTTGCATATCACACACTACACGTTCTTATGTAATGGTTACCCGTTTGGCGGCAACTAGAACATCGGATTTCCCCGACCCCCCGCAGCACACGCGATTACGTCACGCCACGCGCCAGATGGCCGCACTTATGTAAATATTTTTTGCTAACGCGTCGCCGGCCGGCCTTATTTTTTTTTTTTTTTTTTTTTTTTTTTTTTTTTTTTTTTGTACACGAGCAAAAACATAAACCAAAAATAGCGAAGCACACGATAATAGTCGGGTAGCAAGTCCTTTCCGAGCGCCGTCCAAGCAAAAAGTGACCGTTGCAACGCCGCTCGCCTCGTTTTATGAACTTCTGTCGGGTGCCGCACGTCGACCGTACGCTAACCGGACGGCTACTGGCTGATGGCGTGACTTTGAGCCAACACGGCCTCTCCTGACGCTCTGACGTCCTCGTCAGCTTCCAACAAGGCGGCTGAGTCTTCGCTGTCTCCTTGATAGCGTGTCTCACAACGCCAGTGGGGCGTGCTGGCACCGTGGAGTGCCACGCACAACTGCGCCTGCAGGGCGCGCTGGCACCGTGGAGTGCCACGCACGACTGCGCCTGTAGGGCGCGCTGGCAGCGTGGAGTGCCACGCACAACTGCGCCTGTAGGGCGCGCTGTCACCGTGGAGTGCCGCACACAACTGCGCCTGTAGGGCGCGCTGGCACCGTGGAGTGCCGCACAACTGCGCCTGTAGGGCGCGCTGGCACCGTGGAGTGCCGCACAACTGCGCCTGTAGGGCGCGCTGGCACCGTGGAGCGACGCGCTTAACACGTCAGTAGGGCGCGCAGTCGGCCTGCAGCGAGGCGCTGGGCTTCAGCGAGGCGCTGGGCTTCAGCGAGGCGCTCGGCCTGCAGCGAGGCGCTCGGCCTGCAGCGAGGAGCTCGGCCTGCAGCGACGCGCTCAGCAACGCCAGTAAGGCGCGCTCGGCAACGCCAGTAGGGCGCGCTCGGCAACGCCAGTAGGGCGCGCAGTCGCCTTGCAGCGAGGCGCTGGGCTTCAGCGAGGCGCTCGGCCTGCAGCGAGGCGCTCGGCCTGCAGCGAGGCGCTCGGCCTGCAGCGACGCGCTCAGCAACGCCAGTAAGGCGCGCTCGGCAACGCCAGTAGGGCGCGCTCGGCAACGCCAGTAGGGCGCGCAGTCGCCTTGCAGCGAGGCGCTGGGCTTCAGCGAGGCGCTCGGCCTGCAGCGAGGCGCTCGGCCTGCAGCGAGGCGCTCGGCCTGCAGCGACGCGCTCAGCAACGCCAGTAAGGCGCGCTTGGCAACGCCAGTAGGGCGCGCTCGGCAACGCCAGTAGGGCGCGCTCGGCAACGCCAGTAGGGCGCGCTCGGCAACGCCAGTAGGGCGCGCAGTCGCCTTGCAGCGACGCGCATAGCAACGCCAGTAGGGCGCGCAGTCGCCTTGCAGCGACGTGCATAGCAACGCCAGTAGGGCGCGCTCGCACCCTGCAGTGACGTGCACGTTCACGGCGTCACTGTAGCAAAGCCCTGGCAACCACTGCTAAGGCCAAGCAGCGTTGCGTTGCATCCACGTCCACGTTGCGTTACTCTGCAAACAAACAAATTTATAACAGAATTTTGTTCCGCTCGATCACTCCTGACCAAACTTTAGTTCCATTGGGTGGCACCAAATTCGACTCTCATTAATTAAATCAAATGTACTGGAAATTATCGAAAATACAACACTCAACTACCTTGAGTCATATACCATAGTCGTTCACACCAACCTTAAAAATTCTATTGCAACAAAAACTGCTGAAATCATCGAGTAAAACCATTAACACCAAGGCTCTCTACCCGAGTAGTACAACAAGAGAGTAATCTCATTCATTAAGGAACATTAAAGTCGAGAATAAAATTCAAAGAAACATTCACCAAACAAAACTTGTCAGACAAGAATACCAATAGGCACATAGGGATGTATAAGCACATTGTTAGCATATCACACAGACTTCTTTCACAACACTGTAGGCATAGGCTCCAAGTTTGCATACCCCTCAGTGACTGTTAACATAGGCACATTGTTAGCATATCACACAGACTTCCACACACACTGTAGGCATAGGCTCCAAGTTTGCATACCCCTCAGTGGCTGTTGACATAGGCACATTGTTAGCATATCACACAGGCTTCCATACACACAGCTGAGGCCACGCGCTTGACCAAACCACACGTCCTTATGTAATGGTTACTCTGCAAAGAGACAAATCTACGACAGAATTTTGTTCCACTCGGTCACTCCTGACCAAACATCCATTAGGTTCCCACTCTCGTTGATAAAATCAAACGTGGCTAAACTGGAAATTATCGAAAATACAACAATCAACCACCCTGGGTCATGTACCATTGTCGTTTAAATCAATCTTAAAAACATTATTGCGTCAAAAAAAAAAAAATGCCAGGTTCACAAAAATCATCGAGTAAAACCACAGATCTCTAACTGACTAGTAAACAAGTCGATCTCCCGTGTGTATCACTATTTGACTTCACACTACGGTCTTTCCAGACCCTGACCTCAACCAGAGCTAAACGCACAACATACAACAAACACACCCACTGTCTACTCGAGTTTCCTCAAAAACCTTCAATTTTAATCGGACTACGACTACACAATAATTACTGGTAATGTCTAACACAATACAGCCGATAGAATCTCTTGGCTTGCAACCACAACTTTACTTCATCAAAATCCATATAAACATCCAACTGATACGTAACTCATTGGCATTTTTCTTAGCCTATCATGTGTATTAAGCAACTTCTATAATAAAGCAAAACTTATCAGACTTTACAGTGCACCTGATACGGCCTACGTCTTCACACGAAAACAAGTCAACTGATCATATTGCGTAGGGGTTTGCATTTACGCAGACCATGATTATTTGAGTTTGATGTGCCAACAACTGCACTTTTGGGTTTCAAATATACGGAAAACAAGACTTTTGACTGTATTTTGTTTAGCATCAGATATACCACAAATCACAACGTTGCCCCACACCAGGAATTTCTCCTGTATCGTGGGTACCTTCACAAATATTTTAAACTCACATACACAAGTACCCGACTTTGAAAAAAAAACTAACTAGGTCATACAGATACTTGTACTCATAACGTCATTATAGCACAGTGACCAAATCGACTTCACGCGGACACAATGACCGAAATTCGTGTTTAAAATGAGTCCACGTGCTGTTATTGGTCAACCAATCGTTATGCGACATATTAGCGCCACCATGTAAATAACCACCAATGCGTCCGAGGCATTGCCAATCACCCCAGTGACCTTATAAACACACAACATAACATCACGCCTGCAATCTCCGAAGGGTTAGGCAGAGGTACCCAGTATACCCACATTACGCCAGTTATGTTAAGGCATAAGCTTAACCATGTAAATAACCACCAATGCATCCGAGGCATTGCCAATCACCCCAGTGACCTTATAAACACACACATAACATCACGCCTGTAATCCCCGAAGGGTAAGGCAGAGGTACCCAGTATACCCACATTTCGCCAATTATGTTAAGACATAAGCTTAACCATGTAATAGGGGTGAGCCCATTGTCACCAACAGGGCACAAATCCAGAAAATAACACTTTGCCCGACCCGGGAATCGAACCCAGAACCTTCATGCTCAGTAGTCGCGCTTGCGACTAATAAATCAACGAAATATTAAAATGGTTCGATCTTACTTGTATCAGGAACGAAAGTAAACCAACAATCCTGTCCGGAGCGTCGCCTCAACCGCGAGAGCGGTTACACAGGACTTCGCGTCCTCACGCGGCTCCTACGACGATCTCGTTCGCGCTTGGAACGGCGATCGGATCCCGAAACTTGCTACGTACGTGACCTTCCACTCCGCTTATGGTGGCTACCAGATCGCTTAGAATGAGAGGCACTAGTTTTTGAACGCGAACAACTCGATACTCGATATATCCATTGCTAACTACTACCCGCTTTTATCTAAAATTAAAAGCCTGAAAACTAGTTTTTAACTTGTGGGCGAAAATATTCTTTATCCCACTTCTGATATTCCTAATATCAGAAGTGGGATAAAGAATATTTTCGCCAGAAGTGAAATACGTGAACAAAATAAACAATGTTTAATATCTTTTAAATCACACTTTTACAAAAATATCACGACAAACATTTTAAACAATAATCAAATAGAAATAGCACTAGCAAAATGGAATAATCAGTACACGAGCAAAAACATAAACCAAAAATAGCGAAGCACACGATAATAGTCGGGTAGCAAGTCCTTTCCGAGCGCCGTCCAAGCAAAAAGTGACCGTTGCAACGCCGCTCGCCTCGTTTTATGAACTTCTGTCGGTTGCCGCACGTCGACCGTACGCTAACCGGACGGCTACTGGCTGATGGCGTGACTTTGAGCCAACAATATAAATTGGTAAACATTGAATAGGGTTGACAAAAACCATTTTGTGAACTTTAAAAAATATTATTTCGAAAAGTAAATCGATACCTTATATAAATTTTATGGCTTTTAATGGTGAAAGGGTTCTATCTTCATACGAAAAAAAAAAATACAAACACACCTCATAGTAAAATAATATTTATTTAATATTATTTTACTATGAGGGGGGCTTGTATTTATTTTACGGTTAATTTAAAAAAAAATAAAAAAATTATTACGACTATATACAGTTTCACGAAACTTAAAAATATAGTTACTATCTGAAAGCTACATTCATAGAGGAATTTATGCTTTAACTATTACGAAACATAAAACAAACACAACAAACACACAATATAAAACAAAACACTACGAAAGCATTCCGACAAAAGTCACGTGACACGAGTACACGGCACCGAAAATCACACAGAATTTGAAATATACTTACCTCTGGGTAAAACCCCGTTGCACACACGTTACCTATATTATAATTAACCAAATAAATCCGTAATTTACTCAAAAATACTCACAAAAATAGCAAAATTTTGCAAAAATACAATGATGTTGTTGTTGTTGTTATTGTCAATCGTCAAAATGTCGTCGGACTGACTTTGACAATTAATTTCTTAACCACAGACACATTTATGATGGCCAGTGTTGCATTTTTTTAAGGCGGATATTCTCGATAGTTCAAGTAGAAAAGAGAAAACCGATCCTACACACAGAGGAATAGAGGTTAGAAGCAATATGTGACGACGCGGTTTTAGGGACCATATATGGTCACTGGGCTGCCAACGGATAAAAATTCAGGGACCAATTTTGGGTGCAGTGCCGGCAAGCGGGTTGTTAAGTCTGATAAGTCTTGCTTTATTAAAGAAGGTGCCTAAGACACATGATTGGCTAAGGAAGAAGCCAACGGGTCACGTACCAGTCGATGTTCGTAAAGGTTTTGATGAAGTTAAGTTAAGGTAGAAAGTCGAGTAAGGGTTTCTATCGGCTGTACTGTGTTCGACCGTACCAGTAGTTGTTACCCTGTATACGGCCTACGTCTTCACACGAAAAACAAGTCAACTGATCATATTGCGTAGGGGTTTGCGTTTACGCAGATCATGATTATTTGAGTTTGATGTGCAAACAACTGCACTTTTGGGTTCCAAATATACAGAAAACAAGACTTTTGACTGTATTTTGTTTTGTTCATAATTGTGGCTTTTATTTAAGCATCAGATATACCACAAATCACAACGTTGCCCCACACTAGGAATTTCTCCTGTGTCGTGGGTACTTTCACAAATATTTAAACTCACATACACAAACATCTCTTTTTTTACAGAAATGTTTGTGTTAATTCTTTTGATATTATTTGTTTGACGGAAACATGGCTTATCGATGGTATATCCGATAGCGAATTGTTTGATGATAGATATTTTGTTTGGAGACGTGATCGGAGTTATTCGCACACTAATCAAACTAGGGGTGGGGGGGTTTTAATAGCCATACGTCGATGTCCGCAATGAATGGTGTTCGTCTGCCGAGGATCTGTGGGTTACATTAACTTTACACCAAAAGAAACCTAAAGTGACCTATAAAATACATTTATGTGTTGTGTATATATGATACAACTTAATAATTTTTCAAGTAATTTAAGTGTTAAAGTTCTTGAACATCCTGCAGATAAGTTTTTAGTGCTCGGTGACTTTAATCAACCGAATATTGACTGGCACGTTGCGGCTGATCATCTGTGTCCTGGTAACTTGCATGGTCCCATTCAAACTAGCTTTTGTGATACTCTTACCGCTTGTAACTTGCTACAGTACAATTCGCATCGGAATGTAAGCAATAGGATTCTTGACCTCGTGTTGTCTAACAGTGAAGTAGCCGTCATTTACAGCCTGGATCCTTTAGTGCAAGAGGACTCACATCACAAGGCACTCTGCATCTCTGCAGACTTTGTCCAACTTCATCACCTGCATTCTCGACCGTGAATCAAGTTCTTATATGCACAGGGGAATTATGACGCCATAATTAAAAAAATGTTTGCAATTGACTGGCCTTTAGAACTAAACTGTAGGCCTCTTGAAGAAGCCGTTAAATTCTTTTATGATACTATCAACTTGATACATGATACATATATTCCTTTGAAAACTATCGTTCCAAGGGCTAAGTATCCTCCTTGGTACAAAAGCCCTCTCATTAAAATAAATAAAGAAAAGTCAAAATTTCACTCAAAATTTAAAACCTACGGAAATCTCTCGGACTATCAATCTTTTGTTACCTTACGTCAACGGGCTAAAGATCTGGAGAAGGAAATGTTTGACGATTATATAGCAAACATTGAATCAGCCATCTCTATGAATCCTAGGGCCTTTTGGCAATATGTTAAATCCAAACAACAAACCAACTGTTACCTATCTGTACTTATATTGGGTGAAGTTTCGTCTGGTCATGGGGAGGAAATATGTAATATGTTTGGCGACTATTTCTTTTCGAACTTCCAAGAGCGACACGACGCGAATGACTTCTTAGACTCTCCAAGAACAGATCAATCTACTGACCTGGTATCAGACATCTGCGCTGTTGATGTGCAGGAGGACGAGGTATTTAGGTTGTTAAAACAAGTGGATGTTAACAAGTCAGCTGGTCCCGATAATATTTCACCAATTTTTATAACCAGATGTGCCAGTTGTCTATCAGTTCCGTTGACATTATTATTTAAACGGTCATTTGACTTGGGAGTAGTGCCTTCAATTTGGAAATCGGCTTATATCACGCCTATACATAAAAAAGGACCAAAGGACAGCGTTGAAAATTATAGACCGATTTCCAAACTATGCGTGTTCGCTAAAATCATGGAGAAAATTGTACACAAACAACTTTCTTCTTCACTTAAATTAAGTTTCTCACAACACCAACATGGATTTTTGAAAGGTCGCTCCACCACCTCTAACCTCGTAGTCTGTAGTGACTTTCTTTCAGAGCATATGTCTAGGAGATCCCAGGTAGATGTTATATACACTGACTATAGCAAATGTTTTGATCGAATCGATCATGCACTTCTAATGCGCAAACTGTTAGGGATTGGTGTGAGGGGTAACTTGTACAGATGTCGATCATACGTTGAAAATAGGTGCCAGACTGTAGTCCTCAACGGTTATGCCTCGAGAGCGATGTACATTCCGTCGGGAGTTCCCCAAGGATCCTTATTGGGACCTCTTTTATTCAATATCTTTGTTAATGACATAACCTCTTGTTTTCTAAATTCTAAAATTTTATTGTACGCAGATGACATGAGAATTTTGAGTCAAGTGTCTACCATTGAGGATGCACGTGGTGGCATAGCAATATGTATAAGAATATCAAGGTAACTATTTAGAAACTCTCATTATTGATCAAAATAACGTAGCAACGTCGGCTATCAGATGTCAAGTGACAATGACGTAGGGCGACGTTGCGTCAAGTATATTGTTGATTTAATAATTCATCATCATTCATCATTTCAGCCAAAAGACGTCCACTGCTGGACATAGGCCTCCCCCAGGCGTCGCCACATTGACCGGTCCCGTGCGTCTCTCATCCAGCGGGTTCCTGCAACCTTGACCAGGTCATCGGTCCACCTAGTGGGAGGCCTTCCAACGCAACGTCTTCCGGTTCGCGGTCGCCATTCCAGAACTTTTATGCCCCATCGGCCATCCATTCTGCGAGCAATGTGCCCTGCCCATTGCCACTTAAGTCTGGCGATTCTTCGGGCTACGTCGGTAACCTTGGTTCTCATGCGGATGTCCTCATTTCTGATTCGATCACGCAAGGAAACTCCGAGCATAGCCCTCTCCATTGCCCTTTGGGTGACTTTGAGCTTTCTGATGAGGCCCATTGTGAGCGACCACGTTTCGGTCCCGTATGTAATCACTGGCAACACACACTGGTCATAGACTTTCGTCTTGAGACACTGGGGTAAGTTGGACGAGAAGATACCGCGCAACTTCCCGAACGCTGCCCAGCCGAGTCGGATTCGACGATTGACCTCTTTCTCGAAGTTAGATCTACCCAACTGGACCGTTTGTCCCAGGTAGACATAATCGTCCACAACTTCGAGCGTAGAGTCTCCGATCTTGATAGGAGTGGGTGTTTCATGAATATTCAACATAACCTTGGTTTTGTCCATGTTCATTTTAAGACCCACTCTTTCGGAAGCTCTACTGAGGTCATCGAGCATTGCACTGAGGTCTTCCATGGTCTCAGCCATGACCACTATATCGTCGGCAAACCGAAGGTGAGTGATGTACTCGCCGTTGACGTTGATGCCAAGTCCTCTCCAATCCAGAACCTTGAAGATATCCTCCAATGCAGCGGTAAACAGTTTCGGAGATATGACGTCTCCCTGTCTCACACCGCGCTGCAGAAGGATATGTTTCGAGGCCTGGTCCTGAAGTCGGACTGACATGGTGGCGTTTTTGTACAAACACTTCAACACCTCGATGTACCGGTAGTCGATTTGGCACCGTTGGAGAGACTGCAGCACAGCCCAAGTCTCGATCGAATCGAAGGCTTTCTCGTAGTCCACAAACGCTAAACAGAGAGGCAGGTTATACTCTTCGGTCTTCTGTATAACCTGTCGCAGCGTACGTATGTGGTCTACGGTACTGAAGCCTTTTCGGAATCCGGCTTGTTCGGGAGGCTGGAAATCGTCAAACCTGCGTGCGAGACGATTCGTGATGACTCTTGAAAACAACTTGTAGACATGGCTTAGAAGTGAGATGGGCCTATAGTTCTTCAACCGGGCATTGTCACCCTTTTTGAAGAAGAGCACCACCACACCCCTGCACCAAGCCTGCGGCGTTTTCCCCTCGAGTATGACGGAATCAAACAGCTTCTGTAGGGCCTTAAGGACCGGTTTGCCACCCGCCTTCAGAAGTTCGGCGGTAATTCCGTCATCACCCGGCGCCTTGTTGTTTTTAAGCTGTTTCAGAGCCATCCTAATCTCGTACAGGCTGACGTCCGGGATGTCTTCGGTATAGTGTCGGGTCAATCTAGCTCTGGGGTCTTTCGCTAGATTTAATAATTATCGTAAATATATTAAAAACAAAGGTTCTAATTTCAAATAAACCTAATTTACATTATTCTAATGATATTTTATATCCCGACGTATTTTATAGAAGTAGCTTTTATTGTGGCTTAAAAGACTTGGTTTCCGATCCACAATTACTATTGTGGTATTTGAATAGATAAGTCAAGTTAAATCTATCTATCTATCTATCTATATATTATATAAATAAAGAGAGAAGTCCTGACTGACTGACTGACTGATTGACTGACTGACTCATCAACGCCCAGCCCAAACCCTTGGACCTAGAGAGCTGAAATTTTGCATAGAGGTTCCCTTTATAATGTAGACAAGGAATAAGGTAGGATTTTTCGAAATTCAAACCCTAAGGGAGTTAAATAGGGGATGAAAGTTTGTATGGAATATCGTCATTTTCACGCGGGCGAAGCCGCTGGCAATTTATTATAAATTGCCAATAAATTATAAAGTTATTATTAAACGATACTTATAATGTTTCCTAGATTTTATCTTGCAATTTTAATAAATTAAATAGTTTCAATCAATTCTCTGATTTATCGGTTGATATTCATATTTTATACGATAGTCATAAAGATTACAAATAAAAACATACTACATTGCTAAATTACCTAATGACGTTTTAAAATAGTTTCACTACATAGGATTTGTTAATTATTATTTATGTTATTAGTTATTTAGCTATAATGAATAACCATTTGCCATTGGTTAAAATGGCGGTAGTCGTTGATGTACTTTTTAATATTTGGCGGTTATAAAAGTAGAAGTACCGCCAATTCAGGGGCAGTTACGCTGCAACTGTTGAAGGGTAAAGACAGACCCAAAGTAGTATATTGTGTATTCCATTATTGTGTAAAGGAGAAAACCAAACTCCATAGAAACGTGGGCCTGGCGTTACAGGGCTGGATTTTGGCCATACATTAAGGAATCTAGGAAGGTTTCATGAGCCCAATTTTCACGTCTCCCAGTGGTGGCCAAATTAATAATATCAGACAATGTTTACATTTTAGGTTATTTTTATTATTTGAGTTATTTAAGTAAATTAACATGATGTTTTCGAGGCTTTGTTTCCTACGCAAATCTAAAACACCCATGCGCTGTGCTGTAACGTAGCACCATGAGGTTTAAGGTAAGTAGATACCTACTTATCTTAAAAAGCGCTTATCTTATTGATATCACTCAAAACCTTAGCTGAAAACTATGTTTATTAGACAAGGCCCACTTACATAACTACTGGCTGGTATTTGTTAGGATTGTATCTCAGAGATTTTTAATTATAGCAATCTTAGATTGTGATACCCAATATATTAAAATGTAAATAAAACACATATTTATATTAAATGGTTTTTTAATCATCTTCTTCATTACGATTCATCATTCATCATCATTTCAGCCAAAAGACGTCCACTGCTGGACATAGGCCTCCCCCAGGCGTCGCCACATTGACCGGTCCCGTGCGTCTCTCATCCAGCGGGTTCCTGCAACCTTGACCAGGTCATCGGTCCACCTAGTGGGAGGCCTTCCAACGCAACGTCTTCCGGTTCGCGGTCGCCATTCCAGAACTTTTCGGCCCCATCGGCCATCCATTCTGCGAGCAATGTGCCCTGCCCATTGCCACTTAAGTCTGGCGATTCTTCGGGCTACGTCGGTAACCTTGGTTCTCATGCGGATGTCCTCATTTCTGATTCGATCACGCAAGGAAACTCCGAGCATAGCCCTTTCCATTGCCCTTTGGGTGACTTTGAGCTTTCTGATAAGGCCCATTGTGAGCGACCACGTTTCGGTCCCGTATGTAATCACTGGCAACACACACTGGTCATAGACTTTCGTCTTGAGACACTGGGGTATGTTGGACGAGAAGATACTGCGCAGCTTCCCGAACGCTGCCCAGCCGAGTCGGATTCGACGATTGACCTCTTTCTCGAAGTTGGATCTACCCAACTGGACCGTTTGTCCCAGGTAGACATAATCGTCCACAACTTCGAGCGTAGAGTCTCCGATCTTGATAGGAGTGGGTGTTACATGAACATTCGACATAACCTTGGTTTTGTCCATGTTTATTTTAAGACCCACTCTTTCGGAAGCTCTACTGAGGTCATCGAGCATTTTACTGAGGTCTTCCATGGTCTCAGCCATGACCACTATATCGTCGGCAAACCGAAGGTGAGTGATGTACTCGCCGTTTACATTGATGCCAAGTCCTTTCCAATCCAGAACCTTGAAGACATCCTCCAATGCAGCGGTGAACAGTTTCGGAGATATGACGTCTCCCTGTCTCACACCGCGCTGCAGAAGGATAGGTTCCGTGGTCTGGTCCTGAAGTCGGACTGACATGGTGGCGTTTTTGTACAAACACTTCAACACCTCGATGTACCGGTAGTCGATTTGGCACCGTTGGAGAGACTGCAGTACAGCCCAAGTTTCGATCGAATCGAAGGCTTTCTCGTAGTCCACAAACGCTAAACAGAGAGGCAGGTTATACTCTTCGGTCTTCTGTATAACTTGCCGCAGCGTATGTATGTGGTCTACGGTACTGAAGCCTTTTCGGAATCCTGCTTGTTCGGGAGGCTGGAAATCGTCGAACCTGCGTGCGAGACGATTCGTGATGACTCTTGAAAACAACTTGTAGACATGGCTTAGAAGTGAGATGGGCCTATAGTTCTTCAACCGGGCATTGTCACCCTTTTTGAAGAAGAGCACCACCACACCCCTGCACCAAGCCTGTGGCGTTTTCCCCTCGAGTATGACGGAATCAAACAACTTCTGAAGGGCCTTAAGGACCGGTTTGCCACCCGCCTTCAGCAGTTCGGCCGTAATTCCGTCATCACCCGGCACCTTGTTGTTTTTAAGCTGTTTCAGAGCCATCCTAATCTCGTACAGGCTGACATCCGGGATGTCTTCGGTATAGTGTCGGGTCAGTCTAGCTCTGGGGTCTTTCGCTAGATTTTCGACGGGTTGACTAGACTATCATTACGATTATCATAGTTTAATAATTACAGTATCCAGAAACTGTGCAGGAGGCAATTGATTACCTTGGTGCCGTGCCCAACCAAGATACCATATTATGCTCATGGTATGGGCACAGCAACCAACTGTTCTTTTTCCTACGATACAGGTGCAATAATATTGAACTATAGCATCCCTTCCACTTAGAGAGCTGTTGATTATTATATATACGTAATACATCCTACTACTAATATGCCTTGATTTTATCCTTCCTCTTAACATCCAGGTTGAGTCCGATGTAGATAGCTCTTGCTGTAGGTCACCGTCCACCTCCCTACACACTTCTATGACATATGAGCCATTTTCTCTCACATTGTTGGCATCCCCAACATTTTATTAATTATATTTGTACTCTTGCAACACTTGTTTATCTGTCATGTTATGTCAGTGTCAATTTCACGTACAAATCAACTGTCAGTTTATAGAAAATATAGCATCTCGATTGTCTCCATGAACAAGTCACGTTTATTTTATTTCACAAAACCTCTCTCAATTCTACCAGCCAAAACCGTAGAAATACAATCCTCAACATTGGTCCTTCGACAAAAGAGAGGCCCGTGCAAAAATCGTGTTTCATTCAGTGTCGTGCAGGAGTATTGTTGAGCAGTAGTTCGCACGCCAACATCTACAGCCGCCGATCGATTGAGCAATCCCAGATTTGCTATCATTAAAACAAAAGTGGAAGAAGAAGAGCATTCAAGGAACAACTTGGTTTTCTAAAAGACGGGAAGTTGCAGACCAAAGCCGCCATCATCGCTATTCGGCATAGTGCTTGCTTCAAGGCTTCAAGAAACGTCGAGAACATTCGACGATATCTGCTACGAGTGGCCGTACTACCGCTGCTCGCCGCCAGGGGCGCCACTATATTCGCCGCAACAAGTAATATCGGTAAAGCAACGAGGTTCCAGCCGCTCACCGCCAGAGGCCTCCGTTGTGCTCATCAAGCTGCAACCAATCATCGCGTATTCTCGTCCACTACCAACCTAATCCATAGAAGTTCTGCTGCTCGCTACTCGCCACTTGGGGGCGCTTCTGTGCTTCCGCCCAGTTTTCTGCTGTGTAGTGTGTCGCCATTTTGAGACTGTGTTTTACTTTCACCGTCACTTGTGTTTTGTGTTTGTGCTTTGTAGCTCAAGACGTGCACGCTACCACTAAGCTAATAATAATAGATACTTTAAGTTAATACAGTGCAAAGTATTGTGTAAAAAAAAAATGTCCGACTCCGACTGTGATACTCGTGATGATAAGTTGGCATTGATGAGGAAGCGTGCTGCCGTGAAGGGCCTGCTAACAAAGTACTTCAACTTGTTCAAAGAACAAAAGGCAGATTGCGATCATCAAGCCCTTCTCGTTAAAGAGGAGCGCCTGAAATCAGCTTTTGATAAATTCGAAAACTTAAACTTGGAAATTTGTGCTATTGATCCTACGGCCGACGATTTTGATGCCGTCGAGTCCAAATATTTAGAAACTCTAACAGTCATAAAATCCCTTCTTATTAGTACTTCGCCATCGCCACAGCATGTTGCTCCTCCTCCAAAACAGCTAACCAAATTGCCTCAAGTCAATGTACCGATATTTACGGGTAAGTACTCAGAGTACAAATCCTTCATAGGATTATTTGATGCATTAATTCATCGCAATCACAGTTTAGAAAGCATTCAAAAATTGTTTTATCTTCGTAACTTTCTGCAAGACGAGCCTCTTGACCTCGTCAAAAATTTACCTTTAGTAGCTGAAAGCTATAGCGAGGCCAGGGTCCTATTACAGGATCGCTATGACAATGACTATAAAATAACTTGTGATCATATTAACAGCCTGCTAGACATAACGCCTATAGCTAAGTCAACAGCACACAATATTAGGATGTTTGTATCTACTGTGAAACAGCAGTTAGCTGCTTTAAAAAATTTAAATCACAATATTAATTCATGGGATCCCATTATTCTTTGTATACTGACACGAAAGCTAGATATGTATTGCAGTAAAGATTACCAACTCATTAGAGATAAAGACCCTAAAGTTTGTGATTTCATCGGATTTTTAGAGAAGCGAGCACTTGCACTTGAGGATGCAGAGAAAACTCCGGTAAAGGTCCCCACAGCTAAAGCGACTCACATGGTAACTGTTAAAAAAGGTGATGCAGGAGCTGGATCCATGAACAACACGCCGCCACCAGCAGTCTGCATACTATGTAAGTCGTCCCATAAGTTATTTCTATGTCCTAAATTTAAATTAATGTCTGTTTCAGATCGTTCAAAATTTGTCTCAGATAATAATCTGTGTAATATCTGTTTAAACAATCATAGCAAAAAGTGCAGGTTTTTCTTCAAGTGTGAAGTATGCAAAGAAAGGCACAATACCTTACTTCACCTAGATAAAGCCCAGTCACCTGTGACTTTGTTTACAGAATCAAATACTAAACATGTTTTGTTGCCTACAGTCCGAGTTAAGCTTATAGCTTCTAATGGAACTGAGGTACATGTTAGGGCCCTCCTTGACAGTGGGTCTCAAATATCCTTTATTACAAGTGAACTTGTACAATTATTGAAATTAGAACTCAAGGAAGCCAACACCCCGGTATTGGGTATTGGTAGTGCAATTAATATTGGAAAAAAGGTCAACATTCAGTTACATTCAATTGTAAATGAATTTAATATCCCTGTAACTTGTTACATATTGGACAATATTACCAATAAACTGCCTCAGGTAAAAATTAATTTAAAAAATATGGTTCTTCCCCAAAATATCAATCTTGCTGACAAAACTTTTAATAAACCAGGTGTTATACATATGTTATTAGGAGCTGATGTGTTCTTCCAGGTGCTGCTACCGCTTGAGCCTGAACTGGGTATCAAGGAGCTCACCCATCCTGGACGCAGCGCCACTACACCTACAGTTCCAGTACTACGCACTCAATTTGGATATGTTATTGCTGGTTCTGTACCTGTGGCTCCACATTCAAAACAAGTAACATCTTTATTTTGTCAAACCTGTGATGATCCTTTGAATGATACTCTTTGCAAATTTTGGGAGACTGAAAGTATTCCTGAGGTCTATCCTGAAAAATTACCTGAACATGAGGCATGTGAGAAGCTATTTTGTAGCACTGTAATATTAGATACTAAAAATAATAGGTTTCAGGTTGCGCTACCTCTTAAGTTGCCTTTGGAATCCATCAATAAAACTCTTGGGAACTCATTTAATTTAGCCTTAAAAAGATTTCATAATTTAGAAATCAGATTGCAAAAAGATAATTTCCTTTACAATTTATATAAAGAATTTATAGATGACTATTTGAAACAAGGCCATGGCACAGTCATCGATATCAGAAAATACGACCTTTGTACTGACCCAGTATATTTCTTGCCACATCACCCTATCCTAAGACTTGATAAAAGGACAACCAAGTGCCGGGTAGTATTTGATGGGTCTATGAAAACCAGTACCAAGATTTCTCTGAATGATGTGTTATTGAATGGACCTGTAGTACAAAAGGAATTAATAGATATTTTGTTATTATTCAGAGTTGACAAATATATTTTCATAACTGATATAAAAAGTATGTTCAGACGAATATCGTTAGATCCTAAGTTTAGGTCTTTACAAAATATCCTTTGGAGGGACAGCCCCAAGGATAGCATTCAATGCATACAGTTAAACACTGTCACATATGGTTTAAAGTGTTCCTCTTATTTGGCTACACGTTGCTTAAAAGAATTAGCACAAACATATAAGCATGAATACCCTTTGGCTGCAGAAATACTTACAAATTACACGTACATCGACGATGCACTTGTGTCTCAAGGTTCTCCAAGTCTTCTAAAAGAGTCAAAAGAACAACTTTGCGAGCTTTTGAGAATTGGTGGATTCCAATTACATAAATGGTTTTCAAACTGTCCTGAATTGTTAGCTGACATACCTGAATCACTACAACATTTTGACAATATAGAGTTAGAGAAAAACAATGCTTCCCTTAAAACATTAGGCATTCATTATAACATTAATAGTGACACATTCATGCTTTCATGCCCAAATTCCAACACTTGCATGCCTACCACTAAACGCGAAATATTAAGCTTTATCGGTAAATTTTATGATCCACTAGGATTAGCTGGGCCCGTGGTGGTAAGAGCCAAGGTAATTATGCAAAGGATATGGCAAGCCAATATAGCTTGGGACGCACAATTAGTTGATAAGCTGCTTAAAGCATGGAGTGATTTTTATGATAGCATTAGTGACATGACGCCTATAGCTATACCACGTTATATTTCATGCGATGCGCGCTCTATCCAGATCATAGGCTTTTGCGATGCTTCCAGCTCTGCCGCATATGGATGTTGTGTTTATTTCAGGGTTGTTGATGTCACTGGTGCAGTCAAAGTCTCTTTACTCGGTTCAAAATCACGTGTCAATCCGTTGAAACAAAACCTAACTGTGCCTAGGCTTGAGCTTAATGCAGCTGTATTGCTAGCCAAACTCGTTGCCAGAGTATGTAACACACTGCAACTTAAATTAAAAATTGATAATGTTGTCTTATATTCTGATTCACAAATCGTTTTAGCATGGATAAAAACTAATATAAATACACTCAATGCTTATGTGTCAAATAGGGTTAAAGTCATTGCACACCTTACACATCAATTTCATTGGGCATATATAAGTTCTGAGGAAAACCCTGCTGATTGCCTAAGTAGAGGTATCTTGCCGCACGAATTGCTTAGTCATCCTTTATGGTGGAGTGGTCCTAGTCTCTTGCATTGTGGTGAGTACAACCCCAAAAAAATGTCAGACTGTCCGTTTGATGGTGACTTGCCGGAAACTAGGAGTTGCGCTGCCACCTCAAGTGCATTTGTTTGTACTCTTCCAGAAGAACAAATATGTTTGGACTTTCTTAATAAGTTCTCAGACATAAATAAAATGCAACGTATATTAGCATACATACTACGTTTCGTTCAGTATACAAGGTATAAAAATGTGAAAAATAATGGCTGCATAACAAGTAAAGAATTAAATGATTCATTATTGATGATTGTAAAAGCTGAGCAGCAAAAATATTTAAAGGATGATATTAATGATTTAAGATTTAAAAATAAAATTTTAAAAGGTAATTTAAAGCCATTATGTCCTTTTATTGATGACAGGGGTCTAGTTAGAGTAGGTGGTCGCCTGCAAAATGCTTCGATTCCATATTCTCAGAAACATCCAGCGGTTCTGCCTCGAGATTCTCGCGTTACACAATTGATTATTCAAAGCGAACATGTAAAAAATCTCCATGCAGGACAAAGACTGGTCCTGGCAACAATAAATCAAAAGTTTTGGATTGTAAATGGTATTCAAGAAGTTAAAAAAGTTATTCATAAATGCGTAATTTGCTTTAAATTAAAAGCCGACACTGCTAAGCAATTGATGGGCTCTCTGCCTCATGATAGAGTAAACGCATGTCGACCTTTTCAAAAAATTGGGTTAGATTATGCTGGACCAATTTCAGTAAAACAATCTAGAATTAGAAAACCAATTGTAAGTAAGGCATATGTATGTGTATTCGTGTGCTTTGTGACAAAGGCCATACACCTAGAGCTAGCTTCAGATCTTAAAACGGAAACGTTTCTCGCCTGTTTGAAAAGATTCATAGCACGAAGGGGCCTACCCACTGATATCTATAGTGATAATGCATCAACTTTTAAGTGTGCAAATAAACAGTTGCAAGAATTGTATAAATTACAAAATTCAAAGGAGCATCAGAAAGAAATTCATGATTTTTCAGCACAGAAAGGCATTAACTTTAATTTTATTCCATGTTACTCCCCTATATTTGCTGGCTTGGCAGAGGCAGGCGTGAAAAGTTTCAAATTCCATTTAAAAAGGGTGGTTCAAAGGGCTTTACTCACCTATGAAGAATTAAACACTGTACTATGTCAAATTGAATCTGTATTGAATAGTAGACCACTAATGCCACTGTCAACCGACATTAATGATTTTTCTTGTCTTACTCCTGGTCATTTTTTAATTGGATCTGCGTTAAACGCTTATCCAGAACCAGATAATGATACAAATAGTTTAAAATTCTGGAAAATATGTATAAACATGAAAAATTCCTTTTGGAAAGTATGGCATAAGTATTATTTGAATATACTGCAATCTCGGCCGAAGTGGAGGGATTGTCATCCAAATGTAAAGATAGGATCTTTAGTAATATTAAAAGAAGATAATACTGCACCAATGTATTGGCCAATGGCGAGAATAACGCAAATTTTCCCAGGGCCTGATAATAAGGTCAGAGTTGTGGAAGTTAAAACAGCAAATGGTAAAACTCATAAACGTTCTATTGTAAAAATCTGTGTTTTACCCGTTGAGTGTAGTACAGTCCAAGTAAATGGTTAAATTTAAGTTTGTAAGTTTAGTACATGTCTAAATCTTAAACAATGTCCCTATTAGTTTTTAAGTGTTTAAGGCATTTGTTTGCTTTCAAGGCATTTCTAAGAAATTTTTAGTTTTTAAGCATAATGTTTTATTTCTGTTTTAGTTACTTATAACTTACATCTATCACAATATTAATCATAATATTGTTACTTTGTATTTAATAAAACTAAGAACCTTAATTCTAAGTGAAGTGGTTTGTAGAGCTTTTCAAAAAATGTTTTTGCATTGTAAGTTGTACTCAAACTTAAGTTAATTATACATGATTTTAATGTTGTTGTTTAGTTTACTATAGCTAGGTTCTCATGTGTAGATTTCAAAATTTAAAATATCTCATAGGTTAGCTTATGTTAAGTTTTGGTTGTTTTCATAAAGTTTATAAATAAGTAACGGTTTGTTTGTCACTTTTGTCCCTGATGGGCAGTATGTTGGCATCCCCAACATTTTATTAATTATATTTGTACTCTTGCAACACTTGTTTATCTGTCATGTTATGTCAGTGTCAATTTCACGTACAAATCAACTGTCAGTTTATAGAAAATATAGCATCTCGATTGTCTCCATGAACAAGTCACGTTTATTTTATTTCACAAAACCTCTCTCAATTCTACCAGCCAAAACCGTAGAAATACAATCCTCAACACACATGCTCCCCATAATAAGAACGGGCCTGTTTAACTTGGTATGTGCCCAAGGAGACAATAATTAGCTCGCTGTATGTTAATTCAGGAAACTCAATAACATTATCTCTTTCGATATTGATTGATTGGAACAGCGCCCTACGTCGATTTATATTGTTGCTAATTACATAGTTACTTAACCTATTTTCCACATGCATATACTGATGAATTTTTTGCAGAATTTCCTGAGCATCACTACGGTTTGTGATAGGAGGGTGGAAAGCATTTATTAAAGCAGCAGCCACTTCAAAGTGTACCATTACATTTTTTGACGCTCTATTAAAAAAATCTTGACGAAATAGCTTAAAATCTCGCTTAAACCTGCCATTAACTACTTCTACAACCCATCTACATATTGTTACTGTTCTGGATTTATTGGCTTCCAAGGTTGATAGTTGAGTTTCACCCGGTTGCAAAGAAGATGGTACATATGTCCTATAACCACATTCATTAAGCAAAGGCAAGGCATCCCGGAAGCCCCTATCCAATATAAATGCATCTCCAGATTCAAAGTACTGTCTTAGAACAGATTCGTTTCTAAACTCTTTAGTAATTATTTCAGCATCTGAAGTTATCGCTGGATAGGGGCCCAAAACATCAATTATGTATCCGTCTGAACACACAATCAAAAATGGTTTTACTAGATTTTGGTATTTATGCAAACTATATGTCTTTTTTTGGTACTTATAATTGGAGCTTTTTTGCACATAAACTTATGTGCCATCTAAAACAACTATAGGTTTTACTTCATTGTTATTGCTACCAAACAATTCATTTGGAATCAAAAGATTCCGTTCAATTATTTGCTGCTTATTATTATGATTAAGTCCCAGGTGATGGGGCACAAAATACTCATACAAGAGACTTCTAGCTTTACCCAGTAGGGTTCCTAAAGTAGTTTTAGGAATTTGCAAAAGTGTTGACAATCGCTCATCTGAGTCCCCAGTCCTAAGTTTAATTAAATAAGCAGCTAATGTAGTAGATCCTCTTTTAAGGTTCTGAAACTGAGGCACTTCATTCAATATCTGTCTGAATTGCTCTTTGCTAAAACCAACCCAATTGTAAAAAATATGGTCTTCCATAGACTCAATGTTATCGAAATCGAAAAAATTGTAATCAGACTCTTTTAATCAAAACATATCTTCAATTTGACTTGCACTAAATGTGTTGAAAACATTATAACTAATATCATTGAGAAAGTCCCATGATGTGCATGCTAAATGGATATCACACAGGCGATTATTTGGAGGTACATAGTAGTTATACATTTTATGTAGCTGTTTTCGCATTGTAAGTGTTATTCGGTTTCTTTCATGTCTCCGACAACCTTCTACAAAACATCTGCTTTCAGTTTCGACAGCTCTATAATAATTAGGTAAAATAATTACGGATCCAACAGTAGGTGCCCTTTTTTTTTTTTTTTTGGTGGGTGGAAAATCATCGAATGACCCCCCCCGCTCTTGGGCAGAGCGAAGAGGAGTGTCAGACTTCTACTGACTAAAAACCGAACCCATGTTCCTTCTGTGCCCTTGTGCCGAGGCCACGTCATCGTCATCTAGTACTAAAATCCGCGGCCCCGACGGGCGTCGGCCCTTGCGGGCCCCTCCTTGCTGACATCTCTTTGAGGCGCGCGTGGAACACGAACGCGCCGCCGACACGGTCTGTTGCCGTCATGACGACGGCCGTAGGTGCCCTTGGTGCAGAAGAAGGTTGTTGCTGAATTGGAGATTCTTCTAAATGAGGAATGTCCTCACTATTTGGCTCATCGACAGCTGATGAAGATGCACCAGATGTTGAGGGGCCTGAATGAAAATGCCGGGATGCTCTATTTGCTCGTACCCAACACGAGTGACAGACAACACTTGAAGCGCCCACCTGAAAATAATTTATCTACATTAAAGTGTGCTTTTACACATGTGATGTGTTGTGTGTGCCCACTTTAAAAAATACTGATCTATAGAAATTCTGAGGTGCTTGGAGCTTGACCATTATCACACCATTATCAATGTTTTAGCATACCAAATAACATTTTTAATGACCTTTAAAAATCAGTAACTAAACTAAAGAATGTTAATAAAGCATCATTATAGCAAATATACTGACCGTGCGTGGTAGGATCCATTTTCTTATAACTTCATGTATTCTGCGTTCTTGCACGGTACCAGTCCTAAGTGTATGGCAACGAACTCTTCTCAGAAGAGAACGCCCACAGTGAATACACACCCGTCGGTGTCCCATAGGTGTCTGTTCACTCTGTTCTGGTCTATTTCCATCACTAGATATAGCATTGGCATGATTCCAGCAAGCCAGGCATATAAAGTCATTTTCATTTACCTGAAGCAAACATTTGACTATTAGGGTCTAGCGCTAGCATTTAGCAATAAACATCTGAGTATATTTGGGTAGACCTATGCCCTTTATTACATTCCCACTGCAGGGACACAGACCTCCACTCTGAGAGAGGGAATAGGTTGTAATGAACCATGAAGGTTCAGTCCGGTTTAGCAATGTGGTGTCTTCAAATATGAATTTATTGCACATTATGGTATCATTAAAATTAAAATACAACTATAAACAGACAACTGAACATTAGCGATAACACTATTTTGGTTTGTTTACATTAAATAATTACATTTGATTACAAAAACGTTATGTTAAATAGAAATATCGGATAAGTACTAACCGTTTGAGGCGCTACCCATTCTTGTACAATTGAAAGAATAATTTCATCTTCCAATCTTCGCCTTCCTATTGCATTGTTGCGGTCCGTTGCTATTCCACAATTAATGCACAGGCTCATAATGTTGAAGCCGGTCGTCAAAAGAGCAAAATACAAATCCGGTTTTCTAGCAAATGTCAGCAGGGGTGGCAGTTTAGAAACGGTGTCCAATGTTCAAGCGAGGGTCAGTCAAAAGGCAATCAATTTCGGAGTCCAGTATTCGATCAAAGGTCTTATAAAATAATAAAATCTTGAGAAATCTGGAAAAACATATTCACTTGCGCGCAAACGAAAAGCGAATGACATGACAATTGACAGACGTTGACATTGACATTTGCGTTTACAAGTGCATTCCATGGTGCAGCCGATTTTATCGATTATTTATTTGTATTAATGTCTTTTTACAGATGGTTACATTAAAAATCAATTAGATGACAGATTTTTAATAAACATATATTTTAATAAGTAAAAAAGTGATCATACTAATACAATGAAGTATTATTTAATTATTTGTAAGAATATCGATATCCAATAAATCGATCATATTCTTAAGGTACGCTCTATTGATGTAATGACAGCGTTCGTGAAGTTAGTGACAAAACATGAAACACGTGTTGTAACGGTTTAAAAAGCTTGTTTAAAACAAAAAAATAGAAATCTACTTATTTTTTATACTTGGCCCCCAGTAATGAGGCTAAGATTTTAATGGGTTAATTAAGCAAAATTAAGGATTTTTTTAATATATATTTGATTCGTGTAACGTCAGGCCCAGAAACGGGTTTCTCCTTTGTTAAGTTTACATATTGTGGCCTAGGTATGAAGATACCAAATGTGTGAAAGCTGAAACCTATTTGTATTACTCTAAAGGATCCATAATGTTTATGTAAGTTATTTGATATTATTCTGTGAATATTCCTGATAACTATGTGTTAGAAATATGTACCATAATATGGTATATATTGCTTATTGTTTATGTACACTGATAAATTGCTATAACTTGAGACAGTCAAGGACAACGTCAGGTTGTCCTTGTATAATACTTTAAAAAATGTTTTCGTGGAGTTTCTTGTCCATTCTTCTCCACGAAGACCTAGGGACTTAGTGAATGGAATAGAGTTTCGAGTTTAGTTTGACAAGACCTAAATAAATAAAATTAATGGTCTTGTCTATTGTGGTTTTATTTCATAACAACCCTGTTCCCTACACACTTATTTAGAGATACTTTCAAACACATTAAATGACTAGTAATCATCTTGACACTCAGTTTATTAATTGGTGGATATTAATACATATACATATAGATTTACATACACTTTCTAACATCAGAAGTGGGATCGTCTCTGGCTCTCTGATGTAATTTCTAATAGTCTTCCTGTTTTATTTTCATGATCAATGCTGGAGCTGCTGCTGGTGTGATGATGAAAGCTGTGACGATAATGAAAGCTGTGACGCCGATAGCTCACCGCCTCGATGTGGCTATGATCAGAACGTCGACAGCACGTACTCCGACAGCGAGATTGAGAAGCTGCGCTGGAACCACTTGGAAGCCAGGCTATGGATTAAATCAAGCGGCAGTACGAATTAGCTAATGTCGGTAAGGCCTTAAGAGGCTTTGTTTTATTTTTAATTCTCTAAAAACGTAGTAATAAAAGATCCTAAGGGATATTAAGATCCTAGCTGTAAAAATAAAACTAGAATTATTCAGGAAATTGTTGATTCAAAGTTAAGCTTCTTTCTAAAAGTTTTTAATGTACAGTCGAAACACTTAATAAGTATACATTTTGCAATGTGTGAGTGAAGTTATAGTTATACGCACACACACTAAGTAAAACGAGTGAACTATGTTTCTAATAGTGTGCGTTATGTGCGTATAAGTCAAAACTGGCCTACCGCAGGCCGACTTTACATCACGCACTCATCGGTAACTTTTATTAATATTGTGTGGGTATACGTATTAAACATACACGGGTAAAAATTCAAGAAACGGGCTCATAGTGAAGGAATATGACCCAATATTTTAGATACGTCTAGTAGAACATCCGTGGCAGAGTGGTGTAAGCGCTTGACATAGTTATTAGTCTACGCTCGGTGTCGTGAGTTCGATCCCCACTGAGGAGTTCAGTTTTACTGTTTTATACCTTTTTTTACTTTTTGTTTTATAAAATTAAGTTTGTGACCAATAAAATCACTTAAACAAAAAAGTAGAAAGGTAATTAAATAAAAACAATAAAATAATTTGTTTTATTTTTATTTATTAGTTAGACAATTTATTTGTTGCTTAAGGATGGACGTACATAATTTATTGAAGTAGGGTGGTATCTAAATTGAATCGAAAGTAAAATTAGCTGGGAAGTGAATCAACATGTTAGAGGTAGTAAGAAATTATGGCAACTTCTATCTGCATAACAATAACATCACTTCACCAGACTTTTAACAATACGAATTGTTGTTTAAAACAGAGGATTATAGCAAGTTGTTTATGTAACAAATAAAAATAATGCTAAGTTTTACATTTGTTCACACAAACATGAACATTATGTATATAACGATAAGGTTCACAATCGTTTAATATTTAAAATAAATTCTACTAATTTAGTTATTACATTCATTATAATTATCTTTCACCACCTTTTCTCCATAATATTTCACGCCCATCCTTATTCAACTTAAAAGTTTTTTCGTCGCTACAAATCACCACATTGTTCTTCCAATCAAAATTAAAATAATTGTGACCTAGCGAACTGTAGTCGGCGTCGTCGATGCGCAGTGGACAGTAAAATCTTCCGCGCTGGCTTGCTGCAGCGTGAATCAGCAGAACGCAGGTGATTTCTCACCGTTTGTAAGCACACATTGTGTGCTGTAGCTGTGACGCGTGTTGGCAATCTGAATGAACTAGCTTTGTGCTTTGCCACGATGTCATGGTGTCGAGCTGATGAATTCGCTTTTGATTTTGGCCCACGTCGAAGATTTTCCACGTCTCCAGAATCCGCATATCGGTAGACCCATAATTGCTCGGTTCTTCTCTGTGAATATAAAACAAAACAGTATTTAAAATACCTACTTCTATTACAATACTTATGATAATAGTTATTTTACAGTAAATAGTAATATTTATGTATACTTAAAAAATAAAATTATGCTTTCATATAGGTATATATAATTAATGTTATTTATATACAATAATTATATAAAACACTTTTAAAAATATACCTATTATATACCTTAAACTATTAGCAAACAAAATGGGCTATTATAACAATGGTTAATGCACTTTAGTTAACTTAATGTATACCTATCTATTAAATGATGAAATAATATTAATTTGGTTTATATGTAACTATATATACCATATATAAACTATAATACATACACACTTCTATATACACCAAATTAATATTATTTATTTTCAATAATTATATGCATAGATACACTACAAGTTAAAATACTTTTAGATATGGTTTAAATATACATTAGCAAACAAAAATGGGCTGTTATAACAATGTTAATGCACTAAAGTTACGTTAATTTTATTAATTCCTACGTAAACATAAAAGTTATAGTATCTGTTACTTACCGATATCATTAAGCGCCTTGCAATTTCACTAATAAATAAGATTTGCTCATGCAAAAGAACGATTTCTGCCTTTTTAACGTTGTTTAATGATGCATGTTTGGATCCACAGAAATAAATTACAAACGAATATATCTAGAGTAATTCTGTGTTATCAATAAACTAAGTAATGCAAATAATCGTAGATTGACCACTAAGACTGCAATTTTTATAAATGAAGGTGTTTGAAAACAATTTTATTTTTAAATTGTCGGTAGTTAGTTTATAAGCAGCCGAAATAAAATGGACTGAGAGTGTCGTAGTTCTCAAACGTTGCAAACTTTATAAACTCATCCATGAACGGGATTGAATCGTTAAAGATTCTACTTTAAATAATGTTTTAACAAAATAATGATTACAAAAAGAAAAGCAGCACCCGTGGTTTGATCTTACGACTCCTCGTTCGTTAACCAAAGGTGTTAACTATTGTGCCAAGATTGATATAGTTGCATTAGCGAAATATTATATCTGATTCAGTGACAAATGAATGATTACTATATATTGGTATATGGTATTATTGATGTGCCGCACGCACACTAATAAAGACAGAGCTCGCTTGCTTTACTCAGTGTTTGTGTGGCATAACTATTTCACACATGTAAAGTGTAAACTCATTAGCTAGTGTGCGTGATGTATACCTAATAGCTGTGCAGGCTGTACCAGACATCAAAAACTTGTAATGAAAATATTTATAAATTTTTCGTAATGCAAAGCATTACTCTGGCTTGGTTAGTACCCCCAAATTCATGCAGTATGTTAGTTTTCATGAAACATCCAATACTACGATTAAAGAAAAATAAGTATCTCATCTTCAATTCAATTAATGAGATTATGGGATTGAAGATATTCAAGTATCTAACGTTATTTTTGAACCTTGTCTTGTAAATAGTATTAATGTCAATGTTAAATATTTATTTCCTTGATAATTCTAGTTCTCGCAAAATAAATATTGTGAATTTAATGTATAAACGTTACGTAGTATGAAGTTTGAAACTACAATAAAATTCTAATACGATCTAAATAGATAAGATTGAATCATATAACGAGGGTAGAATTTTTTATTTCTCGAAACCCATGTATGGTTCGGTCGGTCTAACTGGGTTAATCAAACAAGATCTTAAATGTTAGAATGTACCTACATTATATACAAAGCCTTATTATTGTCTAGTCTAATAGATAAGTTTAAAAATTTGTAGGTGAAATACAAGTTACTATTTAAAGAAATGAGAGATGTATTATTAATTATTATCGGCCATGAGAACTTGTCACATTTATAAAAAAAAAAGAGAAAAATTCCCACAAATTGAGTAAAAATATTTGTTCGTGATTTTAAGCCCTATTTCCTGTGTACAAGTAGTAATAGTTTTTCAATTATTGCAATATTCTATTCAATCTGGAATCAAAAAAAATATAATTAAATAATCTAGACATTAAATGTGAAAGATAGGTGATGTTACTTGTACTTCGTTGCTTGTAATATTAATTACAAGTATTATTCTCATAAAAATATTTCTCGATTATTTAATAAGCAAGTGTGGCGATTTTATCACTTTGAAATACTAAAGTGTACTTCTGATCAAATAATTCAAATTTAGATTTTGTTTTGTAAACTTCTTACAACCTAAAAATCTTTCATAACTGTCACGACAAGCAGTTTTAATTTTTATTATATACACACAAACAGTGAAATGGACAAAAATGTTACTTCGTTCTGTACAGAGATTAGTTTCCCAACATTCCTAAAAAACACAGATTATGGCCGAAGTTCCATACAAAAGGTTAATTGATGTAGTAATGAAGAAATTAAATATTTTACTACTTAAATGTATCAAGTGGATAACAAATAAATTTATGTGATGTAATAAATAAAAACATCATACTTAATGTTTATAATTTAGTGTGACAAGGTAGGGTTACTGATAGTTCCCTTAACTTTTATGTTTAATCAATAAGTACAAAAGACTTGTTGATTCATACCAAAACATGTTTATTCTTTAATGCTCAGGGGTTTCCTCATCAAGAATAAACAATAATCCACTTGCTGATAATAAATTTAATTTAAATAAAAAAGAACATGTTTATGAAAACGCAGAAATTTACGTTTATAGTAAAAAAAAAAACACAACGTATTTGAGGATAAAAGATTACAATAACAACACAAATGTCTAGTAGCTAATCACCAGCCAAGCAAATACTGAGACAAACCAAAAGTGGGTTTCGTTTTTTTTTACTAGATGTGGCAATACATGGCAAAATACTAATTAAGTTGTATTACTAATTGAGTATTTTTATTATTTAATATTACCAATGTGATAATTATTCATTTAAATGATTACCTATTTGTTTAAACTTGATTAGGTAGGTTTCCCCCTTCGGGGATCACAATACGTGATGTTAATCTATCTAAAAAATTAAGTTTTTCTTTGTTAGATTCCAGATAATTTGTTAAAATAATAATAACACTCTGTATTTTTTACGGAATAGTACAAAATGGTAAACTAGATTCGCAATGATATTGTCAGATTGACCGAGCGGTGACTGTTTGGTGATGTAAATGAGATTGTATGATTCAATGGTTAGAGTATACTATTGATTACGATCTGGGTACATTTTACAAAATGATAGTCAAAGAAACAGTACACGATAATGTCATAGATAAAAGGCAAAAAAAAAAATGCGATTCTAGTGTGGTGAATAAATAGATACCTAGACGAAAACATTGCTGTTGAGAATTCTATGTGGACAGAAATTTTGATGTGTTATTCAAAATGAAACAATAATTATTGTAATGTGGTTCATAATGTTAATTATTGATTGTGCTGATAATGTTACAATTATTTATTTAAAAGCAGTTTAAAAAAAATATCATCATTCTCTTGTCCGTCTTCCTCTTCCACACCACTCTGTTTTTTCGTCATCTCATGAGACACATCCTTTCTTACATATCATTCTTAATACAGTCCATCCATCGTTTCTTTGGTCTTCCTCTAGTCGTATACCCTAAAAAAATATATATATGTCGCAGATTCAACACCGAGGCACAATATTTAGAGTTGACAATTTAGAATAACGCCATCTATCATCGTTCGTCGGAAAACTCGGAAACGTCAAGCAGTGAGCTTGGGTGAGGTCGATACAGAGCGTGGCAGGTCTGGTTTGACAGCTGTCAGTTGTCATATGTCAAATGTCAGTTGTGATATGTCAGACGTCAGTGGTCAGTGGTCCGTTGACGTTGACATTAGACGCATTTGATTTGAGGGACGGGACTTTTTGGGGAGACACGAGTGCGAACGGTCGTTCTGCCCGCCTGTATCGAACTTACCGCGTTTCCGTACTTTAATCCGTTTCCATCGGCTTGATCGTTTGAGATTTTGTTAATTTGTTATCGGAAGTAAATAAATAGGCGGTTGTAACCAGTGTTGAGACTATTATTTCGTACCTCTGCCATGCTGAACTTGGACTCTGACAATGATGTACCCGAACTAGTTGAGCTACCTTCGTCATCAGAAGTGGTATGTAACTCTAACGCCTACATAGTGTAAGTGACAGTGCTAGGCCGGAAAAGTGTAAAGACAATGCGCGTGCGTCTGAAAGTGACATTGAAACGGAAATGTGGTGTTTTCTGTTCGAGCAAATAAACAAAAACTTTATGACTATTGTGCAAGCAATGAAATCACCTTTTGCGGGTACGGATATTCGCCTACCGCATTTTGACCCTGAAAAACGGAATATTGTCCCGCGGGCTTGGTTGGCAACAGCCGACATGTGTGTTATCGATCTGAATAGTCAAGGTGCATCGTTGATGATTGTTTTGAACCGCGCACTCGTGGGAGACACGGGACGGACGGGAGTCACACATCCACTGTAGGTGCGTCGTAAGTCGGCACCTCCGTCGCTGGTCGTCCTCCGCTGGGCCTCCTCCGGGTAACCGTTGGTCTCACCTGGTGGGGATGGACCGCCGGGGTGCTGTGAAGACAGCAGCGCCGTGCAACCGGCGCTGTGGCACGCCTATAGGGGACGCAGTGAATTCAACGAGACTCATAGGAGAAGTTTCGTCATGGCTGTCGTCCATATCTTGTCCTGGGATGAAATGGAGCGATTTTAAGGAGCTGTTTATAGTCTGGAGTGCCCCGTATGGTGATGACGGTCGCGAAGACCCTGATGCGACATCAGAACCGGGATTCACTCGAGCTGAAGAAAATACGAAGAATGGCGCGATGACGTCACGGTGCGCTGAGAATTTACTTCGGCAGCGGCGCTGGCGGCGCGGTGGTGGGACGTGGCTTGGCGGCGCGTGGTTGGCAGCGCGGCGGCGCGGCAGGCTGACCAAGCAGTGCCTGCAGCCTGCAGCAGAGGCAAATAGCGAGCGACGTGTTGAAGTTTGCTATGTGAGCAATCCTAGCAGTGTGCTGATGAATATCTGGTGAGTCGTATCCATTTTACTATGGTTCTGGTGCCGAATGCTCTCTGATCAAAAATGTTTCGTTACAGTTCAGTGGCAAGCGTGTAAATAACATTGTAAATTGAACCGGGATAGGTCATGATAGTTTGTACTTCACAATTATTTACTGAGGTTATGATTATCGATTTACTATTAGAGATTTTATTTCATGTTGTACCGGATAGTTGTTTTAAAAAAAATGATATTTTAATTGGCGTTGAGATTTTACAACAAGGATTTAATGTTAGTTAGACGTGTGATAGTGTTGTTTTTGTGTCGTGAAAAGGTTGTTAGGTTATGTGATGTTTCAAATAAGCTCAAGAATGCTTCTAATTTTCAAATTGATTTCAATTTCAATACAGTTGATACAGATGTTTCGTTAGAATTTCGTTCCCAATTAATTAATCTATTGCCAGCATATTCATCTTTGTTTTCTAGTGATTTCTAGATCCCACATTACAACAAGACTAGTTGAATACTAAGTGGTCAACTTAACATTTAGAGTTTTCTTATAACCTGCAGCGTTACAGAAAAAATAAAGTAACATGTTGAACAACATGTTGTTGTTGGTGTACGTAATAAAGAGTATTCTATCTATCTATCTATCTAACAACCCTACTTTAAAAAATATTTTGATAAAGGCTCGAAATGATTATCTTGATGGTGTTGTGCATGTAACCGAATGGAGGTTACATGTGGAGGTGACCGGATAGAGGTTGCCTGTTGTGTATGTAACCGGATGGAGGTTACATGTGGAGGTGACCGGATAGAGGTTGCCTGTTGTGTATGTAACCGGATGGAGGTTACATGTGAAGGTGACCGGATAGAGGTTGCCTGTTGTGTATGTAACCGGATGGAGGTTACGTGTTGATGACCGGATGGAGGTCGATTGGTTTGATGCTTATAACCGGATGGAGGTTATAAGTGTGATGATGAAGACCGGATGGAGGTCGATTGTTTTGATGCTTATGGCCGGATGGAGGCTATAAGTGTGATGATGAAGACCGGATAGAGGTCAGAGTATGAGCACTGCAATATTTTAATGAGTTTCCTATTATTTGAATGAGTATGGGTGTTGTTCGACATGTCAGCTTTAAACGAAAGGTTTTGTTATGATTTTCATTAGAACCTGTAATGATTTTGATCAGAATACCTTGTATTCCCCACCCACTTGGGCCAGGAATGGCCGAACGACTGGTATTGGGCAGACTTCTGTAAGGTCAACTGTACAAATTTTGACTTCTGTTGAGACCGATGGAATTGTTTTAGAAATTCTATTTCACGTTTTACCCGACAATTATTTGCGATTAGTTTCGGTTCATAATGTCATCAAATGAGATACGATTTGAGAAAATACGGTCAATTGCGACATGTGACGCAATCGCTGACTGTAAATTTGACTTTGACACGTTAGACACTGACAAAACGAAATCGGGTGATGATGAAGGGGTCAGACCTTAAGTGAGAGGTAAAAGATGCAAATGTAGTATGCAAGTGACTCAGATTGCATATATTTCAATGCTGTTCGTTGCTGCACGCGTGTAAGTGTTTACTTGAGGGCTGTGACCAACGTCCAGCATGGCAATGTAGCTAAAGGTGCTAAATAAAGGCAATGTGTTGAGTTGAGTTGATGTTGGGTACCGGATCGAGGTCCCATTGGTTGCCGGATGGAGGCAATGAGATGTGTTGAGGTTGGGTACTGAATGGAGGTTCCATGGTTGCCTGTTGGAAGCTGTGTGTTGTATGTGAGGAAGCTGGGTACCGAGCAGAGCATTGCATAGATTTGGTCGAAAGTTGATGATTCTTGAAGAATGTTGATTTCAATGTTGAGATTTTCTTTATGAGATTTGATGAGATTATCCACTCAAGTGTCAAGCAAAATTTTCGCAAAATTGGCACTATGTCACGGCTATCTGGGATGACGTCACGTGACAGTCGCTGTCAGTCACGTGACGTCACGCGGCGCGTGATTAAAACGCCGATAACTCTTGTTTTGTAAGAGAACTCTGTTAAAACTTATGTTTATTTACAAATCAATTAAAATAACAATACAAATCAATTAAAATAACACAGCTCTCCATTCATACTTGACATACTGCAAGCTAAACAAAAAGGTCGGCTCAGGTAGCCGACACTTGAGTCAACAAAAAAAAAAAGGGTATGTTTACGCGTTCATTCTGAGAACTCCGTAAGCCAAGTGGCTCTTGAAAGTATCGTATTGCTTAGTTTGGTACACAATGTTATCGCATACAAAGTTTCAGCTGTGTGAACGTTTTGTTCACGAAACATGAGTCATAATGTAAACACTCCAAACAGAGCGATAAGAAAGACGCCCGCGCGTTTGGTTTTGACCTTGACAGGGGAATATTACTATTAATACTGAGTAACCAATTTTCATCCTTGTCTCTTCCACTACACGTTGGGCAAGTGTGAGCTATATAGGCATAGTTTTGACACATTTTAACGGTTTTTAGATAACGCGGGAACGAGCGTGCTTAATAAGCGCGCTTGACAGTCAGCGACTTTTGACAGCGTGTTTTTAAAACACGCTTGACATTCAAGTGGTTATGGATCAGAACAAAATTTTGTTTTGAATTGTGTGTGTGTGTTAATACTCCGACGTCTTGGTCAGGGAGACCAAGTAAGGGACGATTTACTTTCCGTGACTTCTTGTTACAGATACCTCACAAGAGGACGTGTGAAATGTCAAGATGGCCGTGTCGCAGATTCAACACCGAGGCACAATATTTAGAGTTGACAATTTAGAATAACGCCATCTATCATCGTTCGTCGGAAAACTCGGAAACGTCAAGCAGTGAGCTTGGGTGAGGTCGATACAGAGCGTGGCAGGTCTGGTTTGACAGCTGTCAGTTGTCATATGTCAAATGTCAGTTGTGATATGTCAGACGTCAGTGGTCAGTGGTCCGTTGACGTTGACATTAGACGCATTTGATTTGAGGGACGGGACTTTTTGGGGAGACACGAGTGCGAACGGTCGTTCTGCCCGCCTGTATCGAACTTACCGCGTTTCCGTACTTTAATCCGTTTCCATCGGCTTGATCGTTTGAGATTTTGTTAATTTGTTATCGGAAGTAAATAAATAGGCGGTTGTAACCAGTGTTGAGACTATTATTTCGTACCTCTGCCATGCTGAACTTGGACTCTGACAATGATGTACCCGAACTAGTTGAGGTACCTTCGTCATATATGTCGGCATCGAGTCGTATTCAGCACGCCAGCGCCATCTGGTGGCGCTTGATGGAGTCATTGGTTAGAGCGCGCGTGAGTCGGTCGCGTCGGTACGTCACTATTGAGTAGACAGGCGAGCGGCGCGGCGGCGGCGGCGCGTGAAACCGCTGAAACCATCGTGTGTTCTGAAATACGTACCTACCTACCTACAGAGTTTTTTTTTTTTATTGGGACAAGCCCGCCACACTATTACCAAACCACTGTAACTCCTGTTAGCCAGAATCAACAGTGGCCTACCTACAGAGTTTGTGTATCTAACTATCTAGATCTACTGTGCTTAGGACTATTGATTGAGTGTATCGGTGTACGAGTCTAGTTCTACATCCAACACTACCCACCGACGCCCACTGTTAACCAACGAATATTGCTAAAAATTATCTCGTTAGTCGACATCAGAACTGGGATCCGTGTTGGATTAGAACCAGAAAACGTGCGTTTTGCGTGCCATGGTCGAACAACAGAAAAATTACGCAAGATATGGTGCGCGGCGGTAGATTTGTGTTTAACCGAAAATCTACCAAGCGGCGGTTGATTTGTTCTGGTGGTCAGCGGGGCGCCTGAAGTATCAATGTGGCTAAAATGACCCGCGAGGGTATGGGGTATGGGTATATGGTACGACTTTAAGGTACCTTTTACAACACGATTTATTTCGACCAAGACAGCGTGTACCCTCATTAAAATGAACAGTGAAAAACCGTTTAATCACTTCGCTGGCTAATCGTTGAAAAGATGAAGGTAAACAAAGAAGAATCGTGGTAGCAACAGTACTCGCTCACATAATTATCTCAGTTCGCTTCGCGTTTGCTTGGTGCTTCAAATGTGGTAAGCTGGGTTCGTGGCTGTGTGTGTGGTGGCTGCAGCAGGTCGGCCGCGAAGCGGTATGGTGTTACCGTACAGGGGTGAGTGGTTGCTGGTCAGGGGTAAGTTGTTGCACTTTACTTACGATTGAGGTGCTGAATACTCGTTGGTAAGGTCGCATCGGGGTTTAATAGTGTACATGTAAGTGTAAATTCCGTATGGTGTCGGACGAAAAAGAATAGCACCATCCCCTATCTTCCCGTGGGTGTCGTAAGAGGCGACTAAGGGATGTACCAGAGAATGGGCAGCAGCGTTCTCTGTGCTTTTTGTATCGACCGTACTGCGATCGCCAACCCGCCTGCCAAGCGTGGCGATTATGGCAAACCCCCCCCTAAGCAAAAATTACACTTAGGAGAGGCCTATGTCCAGCAGTGGACGTCTTTCGGCTGAAATGATGATGATGAAGTGATGTTGTTGCTATGATTGGTATGAGTCAAATCAGCCCCTGGAACGACCCACTGACCAACGCGAGTATTAGTACTGAACAGATTTTACTGTTGTCTCGAAATTTTGTTGCATGTTCTACTTGATAAATGATAATTATCTAAGTGACGTTATATTGTTACGGCTCGAGATTTTTGAATCGGGATTTTGCTATAAAAATGACAGCTGACTGTCGTTAACAAAAGTCCTTTGTGTAAAATCAGTGAGGCATAATAGTGATTTTAATTGGATTTTATTGTTATCGCGACGGATGTATTTACGAAGACGACGCATAATTAGTTTTCTAATTTTATTATTACCGGTTTGCCAACAACGCGGAGTAATAGCAAGCTACCTACTTAATGTATGTATACGGTAATTCGATTACAACAAAACCGAGTCCATTGCGTAATTACTGTTTTCTGTTACGTGTTGAGACTTGAGAGTGCAGTAAAAGGAATCAATTTTATTTAACTAGGGTGTGTGGGGTCGTCGGACCTTGCTGCCCACACGATAAGAGGAACAGTTTATTTTAACATTAAACAAGGCGTCGAAGGGCCGTAAACTATTCAGGTACGACGTGCGGCTAAAGAATTGTTCAAGGCCAGATTTGTGTGTGTTGTAATTCGGGCGAGCGACGGGCAAGCGACCCGGAATATTGAGAAAAACGTATGATAAGTCCCGTTTTGATTGTACTAAGGTAAAGCTTGTGAAGTTTAGTGTTGGTGACTTGGTTTTAATAAAAAAAAAAAAAATAACAAAGAGCGTAACAAAACCAAGCTTGACCTGAAGTAAAGAAATCCTTTTAAAATCATCGAATTACTTGAGGGCGACCGATGTTTTAATGTTTTAAAGTCACTAACCGGCAATCGTACACAAGTACGCAAACGACCGTGTCCGTAGGATGCCAACCTGTGAAGATTCAACAGAGTTAGACGTAATAGATGATGGTGTCCGAGGGTGAAGGAACCTCGAGAGATTAGGATTGCGCTTGTTGGTTATTTGGTCAATCCGCAGCCACGGGACGCAGTCGCAACTGCGTACGTTGTCGTTCAGGGCGTGATGAGCGGCCTGTGGTGTGGCTGAGACCTGGGTCTCGTTGGTGCAACTGGGCCACCAAAGTACAAGCAAATCATAATTTCAAAGTTGTTGAATTTTAAGTTGATTTAGACTATGTTGAACTTCACATGGTTTCTGATTAATGTGTCAAGTCAAGATAGCTGTGTAGTGTTTTATTTATTTATTTATTTAATTTGGCTCCTCAACAATGAGTACACTGTTACATTTACATAAAAACATTTCAAACTTAAGTCTAAGTGCCCCATTACTTAAAGAAGAGCACTACATGCAACATAATATGCGCCTTAACAGCCAAAACACGAGATCAAAAAGAGATATAAATACAACACAATGAAAATGACGAAAGAATAATCAATTCACTGAAATAATCAATTATCAATAAAACAATCAATAAAATAGTCAATAAAACAATCAATAAAATAATCATTAAAATAATCAATAGAATAGTCAATAAAATAATCAATAAAATACTCAATAAAATAATCAATAAAATAATCAAAAAAGAAACAATAAAATACTCAATAAAATAATCTATAAAATGATCAACATTAGGTTAATTTAGGCCGAACAGAATAAGACTAAGACTTAGTATTAGATAAGTTACAGTTTAACATTTTCTTTATAGAAGGCACAGATGTCTGACATAAATCGATGTGTTCATCGTGTTCTTTGTACACAGCATACATTCTGTACAGAGCGCAATGCTGCCTCAAATTTGTATAGCTTTTGGGCATGCAAAAGTGTTTACGATTTGTTTTTTTTATTTAAATCTTAAATGACTAACTAACAACCTAGTAAGTCAGGATAGACGAATTAAGATGACGAAAGATTCCTCCTAGTAATGTGAGTTAGAGTCGAATGTAGAGTCGAATGTAGAGTCGAATGTAGAGTCGAATGTAGAGTCGAATGTAGAGTCGAATGTAGAGTCGAATGTAGAGTCGAATGTAGAGTCGAATGTAGAGTCGAATGTAGAGTCGAATGTAGAGTCGAATGTAGAGTCGAATGTAGAGTCGAATGTAGAGTCGAATGTAGAGTCGAATGTAGAGTCGAATGTAGAGTCGAATGTAGAGTCGAATGTAGAGTCGAATGTAGAGTCGAATGTAGAGTCGAATGTAGAGTCGAATGTAGAGTCGAATGTAGAGTCGAATGTAGAGTCGAATGTAGAGTCGAATGTAGAGTCGAATGTAGAGTCGAATGTAGAGTCGAATGTAGAGTCGAATGTAGAGTCGAATGTAGAGTCGAATGTAGAGTCGAATGTAGAGTCGAATGTAGAGTCGAATGTAGAGTCGAATGTAGAGTCGAATGTAGAGTCGAATGTAGAGTCGAATGTAGAGTCGAATGTAGAGTCGAATGTAGAGTCGAATGTAGAGTCGAATGTAGAGTCGAATGTAGAGTCGAATGTAGAGTCGAATGTAGAGTCGAATGTAGAGTCGAATGTAGAGTCGAATGTAGAGTCGAATGTAGAGTCGAATGTAGAGTCGAATGTAGAGTCGAATGTAGAGTCGAATGTAGAGTCGAATAATATAATAATAATTTTATTTTCAGTAAAAACACATTTTAGTTTCACAATAACAATTTTCCAAATAAAAATGAACATTACAGATAATAGAGATTCGTTGGTGCCTGTACTAATGAATATCATTGTATCACAGACACCAGCGCCTTCCAAGACGGGTTACATAAAAAATCGAACGTGTTACAAGGTGAACTCGAGAAGAGTATTTCTAATAAACTAAAAAGTAAATGAAAATCTAAAAAAAAAAAAAAAAACAAATTGATACTATAAACTAACTATAGTTACTTAAAAACTAAAGTTAGGATTAAAATTAGATTAGGATTAAAATTAAATTAAGCTACTTATTTACTATGAGGAACATTGGTGCACGTGGTGCTTGCGAGAACAGGTGAGTGTTTCTGGATGTGTGAGTGAGTGTATGTGTAGTGTGAGTGTATATATGTAGTATGAGTGTGTGGTGCGTCTATTTTATAAATTAATAAATCTATAGGATTAGTTTGAGAAGATCTTCAGTCTCCCGGTAATTTAAACTTAATAAGAGCGTTTGTATTTCTTGTTTGCATTTATTTTTTGTAAGATTATGTATATATTTTATTTTGTTAATACGGTTGTAGAGACGAGAACTGTTTATATAAAAATTTCTACTGCCGAGAGCAGTTCTATGCGACTGAATATCGCACACTATATCCTTCCTGCGCTTGCTGTGCGGCTTGTATGGAATTGAAGCATGTTTACGCAGGACGGTCTGAAGCACGTAGAGCTGTCTTACTGTGAGTACAGAGCATTGTTGGTACAAAGTTACAGTCGGGTACCTAATAGGCTTCTTAAGAAGAACTTTTAGGACTGCCCTCTGCGCCCTCTCCACACGCAGCATACTAGTAGCAAACGTACCTCCCCACGCCGGTATACAGTACATTAGTATTGACTGAGCTAAAGAAAAATACACTAACTTTAATGTCTCTAGGTCAGCAGAACATCTTAATTTTTTGAAAATGTATATGAGTTTTCTTGTACGGGAAACTATATTTCCTATATGTTTGTCCCACCTAAAATGGGAGTCAATTTGCACTCCCAGATACCTTATGTCAGTTGTACGTTTAAGAGGGAGGCAGCTACAGTTAAGGCTAGGGTGACGACAGGTGTGAGCAATATTTTTTAAGAAGTCCGATGGTTGAGATGCGGAAGAACTAGAAAAAGTTATAAATTTTGTTTTTAGTGCGTAAGGTCAACAGGTTGTCGTTTAGCCAGGTCATTACAGACGACAGTGCCTTTTCGGTTTCGTTATAGGCTAGCTGCCAGTCCTTGGCATGCACAATCAACGCCGTGTCATCTGCATATGTGATTATTCTGCAGTTGTTAATTGCTAGTTGACACAGGTCGTTAATGTACACCAAAAGTAAGGTGGGACCAAGCACACTGCCTTGTGGGACTCCGTATGTGAGAAATTCTTCATCGCTACTATAATTTCCAACTCTGACATATTGACTACGTTCAGTGAGGTAACTACGAAACATTTCTAGGACCGTGCCCCTAACGCCTATCGATTCCAGTTTGTTTAGAAGGATGGGAATTGACACCGTGTCGAATGCTTTCGACAAGTCCAAAAATACTGCAATGGTTTTACGTTTAATATCTAAAGACTGAATTACAGTGGTTGCCAAGTCCATTACAGCGTCTTCAGTTGACTTAACTTTAATAAACCCATATTGGTTTTGAGAAATGATGTTGTATTTGTTTAGATAATTAGTTAATTGTTTATTTAAGAGTTTTTCAAAAACCTTAGAGATGGTAGTGAGTACTGAAATTGGCCTGTAATTTTCGACACAGTCTCTATCCCCAGTTTTAAAAATTGGGTGAACAATGGCCTTCTTCAAAACTTTTGGAAAGGTCCCAGTAGTAATTGCAAGGTTAAATATATATTTTATACCTGGTATTAAAAAGTGGCGGGCTGATTTTAATAAAGATCCAGATATACCATCCCAACCGACTGCACAATTGTTTTTTAGGCCTAGAATAACTGTTTCTATTTCTTGTTCTGACACCTCAAAGATACCCATTGAGTGACACGGAATGTTTTCGTTTTGTGACCTAGGAGCTGCGGAAATTGGAATTTGGGCTGCTAAAGTTTTTCCTATGCTTGTAAAGTATTTGTTGACTATATTGACTGAGTCTTTGGGGTCTTTACTTATACTCAGTAAGTCGTTTGGTACGGTCTTTTGTTGCTTCGTATCAGTAATATTCTTGATGGCATCCCAAGTTGCTTTGGTGTTACCCTTGGCCTCCTGAAGCAAGCTTCGATCATACATGGTTTTAAGTTGTTAAGAAAATTACGATAGCGTTTGTAGGTGGTATTATGTATCATATTATTGGGATCTTTTTGGGCTTTAATGTGCATTGTGTCTTTGTTTTTTATACACTTCAGAAGTCCAGGGGTAACCCAGGGTTTTAAGATCTTTTTTTTGTGTGGAATTAGAACGTCTGTAGTGTGTGATTCTATTGTAGATGAAATTTTATTAATTAGAAACTCTGCAGCTTCATTAGCATCGTGAATACTAAACAGATAAGACAAGTTTGTTTCTCTCAAATCATCTATCACAGCTTGTTGATCGGTACGCCTAATGTAATTATTTGGTTTGGGTGACGTACTTGTTGTGCCGACGCTCAGTATAGTTGGGTAATGGTAACTAGTGTGTTTGCACTTTTTTGCGTCTTTAACATGACATGATCAAGACAAGCCTGCCCCCTTGTAGGGGAGACGTGAGCAGGTAACATACCATGTGAATAAATCATACTAAGGTATTCCTCAGATTGGTTATTTAAGTGCTCTGACATGATGTCTATGTTTAAATCCCCAGTGACAACTAATGTTTTATATCCATTTAATGATGCCAACACATCATTGAGGTTCTTAATGAAACTTTGTAGGTTATTTTTTGCCGGCGAATGATATATTGCCACAATAGCGACTTCGTCAATGGTACAAACCAGACAATTAGCATCAAGTAACAATGGTTGATTAATTTTGTGCCTTAAATATGATTTAACATAAATAATTACACCATCATTCTGATTACAGAAGGATGATTTGTGGTTTATAAAGCCATCCAAAGTGGGTGCATTAACAGTTTTACTAAGCCAGCACTCTGTCAGGACAATAACGTCACAAGGTGTATTTATTGAATCCAAAAGAAGAGTAAGTTCGTTAAAATTTGAGTTTATGCTGCGTATGTTCATATGAAATATATTAAGTTTTTTATGGGATTGGTTTAGGTACTTGGTGCAATCGAGGGGAGAACAAGTGAAAGACTTCGAAACACTAATTGATTCCAATTCATTAGATATCTCGGTTATATTATCTACAGTGAATTTGAAGAAATATAATTAATTGGGAACACAAGGGGCACCGGAATGATCGAGAAAGATGAATGTTAAAACTCGGACTTTTTACGACGTCTTCTCTGAGAGTGGGTGTGTATATGTGGTGTGTGGTATATAACATTTTAAGATAAGTAGCAAATAAAATAATATTAAACAAAAAACAGATAATTTAAAAACAAAAAACCATTATCAATGCATGCGTGTTGAAAGATCAGAGACAACAAAGACAAATTTCTACGTTTTTTATCTAGTCATTGATCGTAATTCATTGTCTTAAGATCACCTTCAACCTTAACGTGAATCGACTGCATACCTTCTTTTTTCCGAAGGTAGATTTTACCATGAGCTGTCCAGCAGAAGGAAAATTCATTCACCTTAGCAAAATCTCGGGCAAGGTAAAACAACCGCTTTGTTTTAAATGTAAGTGGTGATGCATGGTTCTGGCTGAATCGTGAAAATTAGATGGGCGGACGCTCCATGTACAGTGCTGGTGTTCGACTGCATCAGGTTGGACTGGGAGACCCGGCATGATTGGGGGATGGCTGGGCGGATGACGATGGTGAGTGTTACAAATTTGAGTTTGATTCTGCTGCTGAATGTTTATAACTAAAGAGAGTAAATATTGCTTGAAAATTAAGAGTGATTGAGATGTGTTTGTTTTTGATCGATAATTGCCATAAACTGAAAAATCTTTCAATTCTAAGCGTGTTTAAAAATATGCACACGATATGCTAAAGAAGATGCCAACGGGTCACGTACCAGTCGATGTTGATAAGAATTTTAATGATGATGAGCAAGTTTGAGTTATGGTGAAAAATCGAGTAAGGGTTTCTATAGGCCCTATTGTGTTCGACCGTACCAGTAGTTGTAACGTATTCGTAGCCCAGTAGAAATCAGTGTCTCTTGTTTGTTGTCCGTGGGTGCGCGGTGAGCGTTCAACTCTGGCGGAGGTCGTGGTCTGGAGAGACCATAGTGTGTAGTCATGCGTGATGCACACGGGCGATCCATGTGATGGATGCGCAGGCAACGCGATTGTTGATCGGCTTGAGAGTCCGTGAGAACAATGCGATTGCTGGACGGCTGGAGTGCCGTGTGAGGGCAACGCGATTGCTGATCGGCTGGAGAGTCCGTGAGAGTAATGCGTTTGCTGGTCGGCTGGAGTGCCGTGTGAGAGCAATGTGATTGCTGGTCGGCTGGAGAGCCGTGGCGTTAGTAGTCTTACTCGAAGGTTTCTGTAAGCTTGGCAGTTTTTGTCACAGTAGAGTATAAAAGGTTGAATCGAGCAATGGTACACTCGAAACACTTAATAAGTATACATTTTGCATGTGTGGGTGAAGTCATAGTTATACGCACACGCACTAAGTAAAACGAGTGAACTTTGTTTTTATTAGTGTGCGTTAGGTGCGTATAAGTCAAAACTGGCCTACCGCCGGCCGACTTTACATCACGCACTCATCGGTAACTTTTATTAATATTGTGTGGGTATACGTATTAAACATACACCGGTAAAAATCCAAGAAACGGGCTCACAGTGAAGGAATATGACCCAACATTTTAGACAAGTTTAACAGAACATCCGTGGCAGAGTGGTGTAAGCGCTTGACATAGTTATTAGACTACGCTCGGTGCCGTGAGTTCGATCCCCACTGAAGAATTCAACTTTACTGTTTTTTACTTTTTTTGTTTTATAAAATTAAGTTTGTGACCAATACAATCACTTACACAAAAAAGTAGAAGGGTAATTTAATAAAAACAATAAAATAATTTGTTTTTTTTTATTTATTAGTTACTTATATATTTTTTTTGTTGGTTAAGGATGGACGTAAATAATTTTGTTGAAATAGGTGGGTCGTATCTCAATTGAATCGAAAGTAAAATTAGCTGGGAAGTGAATCAACATGTTAGATAGTAAGAAATTATGGCAACTTCTATCTGCATAACAATAACATCACTTCTCCAGACTTTTAACAATACGAATTGTTGTTTAAAACAGAGGAATACAGCAAGATGTATATTTAACAAATAAAAATAATGCTAAGTTTTACATTTTGTTGGATCTTTGCTTATAATGAGGGTGGATGATTTATGTTTTGTCATCTACTTTTTTACGACTACCGTCGTTTTGAATCGTGGCCGACGCTCGTGCAACCTCCGCGGGAGGCGATTGGCAGTTGGCTTGCGTGATCAGACAATATAGGTCACGTCTCCTTTTTATTGAGAAACTATTCCGTGAATAAGACAAGTTTAACTCATTTTTTTACGCTGCCGTGCAGTATCCATTGTGTGAGACGTTCTCGCAGTGCTGTGCCAATTTAGATGGTGTTTTTTGGAACGTTTAGTGCCCTCGCTCGCCTCCGCCTTCGATACCAGAGGACCCCTTGCCGTGCAAGGCTGTCGTGAAGAAACGTACGTGTGGAAGTTTGAGGTAGGTGGCATACTGAATTATCTACCTATTTACGAGCAAAGATCCACTTTCCAAACTTTACCTACATATTGATACAGCTATTTTTTATTAATTATTGGTCCTTCAAAAAATACAATTTATTACCAGCCTTCTACAGTCATACTCAACATTTTGGTCCTTCGAGCCGGATATAATTAACTTTTTAAATTATTTCATTGCATATTTAAAATCTAAAAATGTCGCAATCAGAAGTAAATGCTCCGATTGCTCCAATTCCAACTAAAAAGGAATTAGAAACTATTCGTAACATAAACAAATGTCTTGCTAAAAAGCAACGTATTTATTCTCAATTGCAACAAGTGTTTGATTTATCGAATAAAATTGAGAATCATCCTTCCCTCAAGGAAATGTTCCTATTGCGTGCCTCAGAGATAACATCACTACGTGAATCATTCGAAAGTATTTGTATGGAAATATATGAAATGCGATTAACTTTAACGCCTGAAGCTCAGTTCTCAGACAGCGATTTGGTTAACTTCGATGACTTGTTCTTTCGCGTCAAGTTGTGCGCTTCAAAGCACACGACCAAAATGGCGGACGTTCCACCACTTCCACCATGCAGTCACATAAACACGAAAGATAAAAATGGCGACATTCGACCACGTTTACCGAAGCTCGAGTTGTTCACATTTGATGGGAATATTGAGAACTTCACCACGTTTTATGAAACATTTTGCTCTTTGGTGCACAATCAAACGGGTATTTCAAGCATAGATAAATTTCATTATTTGTTGTCATGCACAAAAGGGTCCGCACTTAGCATTGTAAAAAGTGTGCCGATTACTTCAAGTAATTACGACGTAGTGTGGCAGTCCTTACTTGATAAATATCAAGACAATAGGATGCTCGTAGGTAAATATCTAGATAAGATGCTCAACTTTCCCGCACTCAAATCGGAATCTCCAGTTAATTTAAATAATTTTATTGAGATTTTCGATCATTCTTATCGCGCTATTAATGCTTTAAATATCGAGCACTTATCTAGCTATGTACTGTGTCATATAGCATTGAGGGGATTAGACCCCAACACAAGAAAATCATTCGAACAAGGCATCGATCAAAAGACCATACCTACCTATGATCAGTTAATGTCCCACGTACATAATCAAATAAAAATATTGGAACATTCTCAAGATCATTCTAGTTCTACTGTTCCGCAAGGTAGGAATCCTACCCTCAATACATCCAATAAAAAGTCAAGTGAAACCAACAATAGGAAGGCATTTTCTTCGCAGACGCAACCTAACAATAAGCCGAGGAGTTTTGATTGTTTACACTGTGGTCAAAATCATATGATTTTTCGTTGTGTTAAATTCCGTGAATTGACTCCTGCACAACGAGTCAGCCGTGCTGACCATTTGAAATTGTGCCACAACTGCCTTAAGCAAAACCACTCGTCTTCCGATTGCCAAAGCGAATTTAGATGTTTCACGTGTAATCAGCGTCACCATGCATTACTGCACCTTGACTCTAAAGGCAGTCCTGCTACGCCATCTATTCCTGCGCATAATAGCAGCGCAAAGCCGACAGCTGTAGGTACTCACACATTGCACGCTAAAACATCGCACTCGTCCAGCGGACACAATATGAAGAGCTATATGGTTCTACTAGGTACGGCTATAGTCAATGTTATGGATTCGTTTGGTAATCCGCAAGCTTGTCGCGTTCTTATCGACTCAGGCGCTCAATCGAATTTTATAACTTTGAATTGTTTAGAACGGCTAGGGTTGTCGCGTCAAAAATGTCCGTTTAATATTTTTGGTTTAACCGGAAGTAGTGTCAAAAATTTTGGCATGACTTCGTGCACTATTAAGCCGAGACATTGCGATAACCCATCATTTAATATCGATGCTATAATTTTACAACGGATCACTTCCGATTTGCCTACGGTGGAAATTTCCGAAGAAGTTTCTATGCATTACAAAAACCTTTTGTTAGCAGATCCCTACTTCTATAAAAAATCTTCTGTTGACATTATTCTTGCATGTGACATATTCCCTGACATTTATGACGGTAATAAAATTATTGTCAGCCCTACACTGCCCACTGCACTCAGTAGTGTTTTCGGGTTCGTATTGTGTGGGAAAGTTGAAGTACCGTGTACTTCCGATGATGTCACTAACATTGCAACGTCTTGCGATTTGGTGTCGTACACCTGTGATAGTGACACCATCAACAATCAACTCAAATCATTTTGGGAAATAGAGGAGTCGCCGTGCGACAACCTTATCAGCCCAGATGACAAGCTTGCCGAAGAGATATATTCCGAGCGTCATTATAGGGACGATAGCGGTAGGTATGTTTCGCCTATCCTAATGGACCCGAAGTGCGCCGCCCTCGGCGAGTCTTACAACCACGCCGTGCGTAGGTTACACCACCTGGAGCGACGTTTCGCTCGATTGCCCGACTTACGTTCGCCCTACGTAGACTTCATGCGCGAGTATGAACAGTTAGGTCATATGAAACCGTATGTAGGTACAGAACCGAGTAGGTATATCATACCACACCACTGTGTGGTGAAGGCATCCAGCACCACCACGCCCCTGCGAGTGGTATTTGATGGCTCAGCGGCAACTTCAAGCGGTGTGTCACTTAATGACACATTACTTACAGGCAGAAAACTCCATCATGACATTTTGAAAATTATTTTCAACTTTCGTTTGTATGACGTTTGTTTTACCGCTGACATAGCTAAGTTCTACAGGAATGTCTTAATTCATCCCGCTGAGCGTACATATCAGCACATTCTTTGGAGGGAATCGCCTTCGCATGAAATAAAAACCTACGAACTTCTTACAAATACCTATGGGTTGCGATCGTCTGGTTTTGTCGCTGTTCGCTCGTTGCAACAGCTGGCGAGTGATGAGGGCAAGAGATATCCTCAAGCTGCTGATATCCTCATGCAAGGATGTTTTGTTGATGACGTTTTGTGGTCGACACAGAACCTCTCAGACGCCTGTACGTTACAGGACGAGCTCGTAGCTCTATTGAAGTTAGGCTGTTTTGATCTTCGTAAATGGGCGAGTAATTCCCCTGAATTATTGTCTAGGATCGGTGCCGATCAGGCAGTAGCTATAAACTTCAGTGATGACGACACCGTGTGCTCATCGCTGAAGGTTTTAGGTCTTAAGTGGCTGCCGACAGTCGATTGTTTCTCTTTTGATTATAACATGACGGATAGCACCTACACAAAACGGTCAGTGCTAAAACTGCTTGCTAGCATTTTTGATCCGGTTGGGTTTTTATCTCCATGCACATTTCTAGCTAAATGCATCATGCAAGATTTGTGGAAGCTGAGTCTCGGTTGGGATGACCCTCTTCCGGCTGATTTGCGTGACAAGTGGTCAGTCTTCATCGCGTCATTGTCAAGTCTGTCGTCAATATCAATCGAACGACATATGCTTATACCGAAATTCTGCGGCGTACACTTAATTGCTTTTTGTGACGCATCGACCCGTGGTTATGCGGCATGCATATATGTACGTAGTGTTGACCCAAACAATGAAGTAAAGACTAGACTGTTTATCAGTAAAAGTAAGGTCGCGCCGATCAAGCCGCTCTCGATACCTAGACTCGAGCTTATGGCTGCCGTGTTGTTGTCAAAACTGGTTTCGTTCGTTCAACAAAACATTAAAAATCTAAACTTTCAGGTAACTGCGTTGACAGACTCCAGTGTCGCACTCGCATGGTTACTGACCCCTCCCTACAAACTTAAAACCTTTGTTTCAAGTCGTGTCGCTCAAGTAGTGGAGGTGGTTCCGTCGAACAGCTGGTACCACGTGCGGAGCGAAAACAACGCCGCTGACGTTTGTTCGCGCGGCGCCATGCCCACTCAGCTCGTAGCTGATTATAAACTCTGGCTGCATGGTCCAGCATGGCTATCTGATGACGTTCATCAATGGCCAATCAGTACTTTTTACGTCACTGAAAAAACGGACATTTTAGAACTGAAGACAAACGTTGATACATTTTCCTGTGCATCTCAAAATGTGCCTAACGATCTTTCAGAAACGTTTTTTGAAAAATACTCTTCATTCAACAGATTGCAACGTATCGTCGCTTGGTGTTTGCGATTTGCTAAAAATTGTAGGTTACCTAAGAACGAGCGTTCTGTTGGTCCGATCTCAACTCACGAGTTGAATGCGTCTCATGACGTTATTATAAAATGTACACAAGCTACCTACTTTTGTAGCGAAATCACTCAGATAAAAAATAATAAATTTGTTTCGTCACTCAGGAAGCTATCACCCTTCGTCGATGCCCATGGTTTCCTCAGGGTGGGGGGTAGAATCTCGCTAGCAGACTTACCCTACAATAGCAGGCACCCCTTGTTGCTACCTAAAAAATGTCACGTAACAACTTTAATAATAGAACATTTTCACAATGTGTACCTACATGTAGGACCTCGTTCATTGCAAGGAATTTTGTGCAAACGATATTGGATCGTATCCGCACGCAGTATGATTCGTAGTGTGTTGTCTAAATACGTCGTATGCTTTAAATGCAACCCTACTTCAATTCAACCGTACATGGGTACGTTACCCGCTGAAAGATTAAAACCTAATAAGGTTTTTGATCATGTCGGTTGCGATTTAGGTGGGCCGTTTCACATAAAAGCGAGTTTGAATCGTAATGCAAAAATTCTAAAGTGCTACATGTGCCTTTTTGTTTGTTTTTCCACAAAGGCTGTACACATTGAAGTCATTAGCGACTTATCAGCTGATTGTTTTCTAGCAACTCTTGACCGGTTCGTAGCGCGACGCGGTCTTTGCTCGTGCCTACATTCCGATAACGGGACGAACTTTGTCGCAGCTGCGAAACAATTGAAAGAAGTTTGCAATTTTTTTAAAGAAAATGACGTTTTAATTGCCGACGGTTGCGCAACTCGGTCTATTGAATGGAAAAATATTCCTCCTACTGCAGCTTCGATGGGCGGACTGTGGGAAGCCGGTATCAAGTCGGCCAAGCGCCACCTCCTCCGTGCAGTAGGTGACAAGGCACTTACATTTGAAGAGCTCGCCACTGTCTTCTGTAAAATCGAAGCCGTAATGAACTCGCGTCCGTTGTGCCCGTTATCTGACAATCCTGATGAATTCGAAATTTTATCGCCTGGACATTTTTTGATAGGTCAAAGCTTACTCGCCGTGCCCGAGTACGGTATTCTAGACGTACCTACTAACCGACTGTCACGTTGGCAGTGTTTGCAGAAAATCTCCCAAACGTTTTGGAAGAAATGGTCTGACGACTACCTGCATACTTTGCAGCAAAGAGCAAAGTGGTTCACCTCTCCTCCTAATATTAAAATCGGTGATCTAGTTCTCATCAAATCTGAGCTGATTCGTCCGCTAAACTGGGTTCGGGCCAGAGTGGAGCGTCTCCATGAAGGTCCAGATAAAATTATTCGCGTCGTTACTCTGAGGACGCAAAAGGGAATCATTAAAAGACCTGTTAAAAAGGTTTGCCCTTTTCCATATTCTAATTAAATATTTATAAAACTTGTACCTTAGATTTTAATTAATATCTTAACTTAATTTTAATTTTTGTTTATACTTATTCTTGCCCGTTTCAAGGCAATTTTCCTACCACATATCAGTTGCAATAGCAATATTCTCTTATTTTTTTCAACTGAAATTATCATGATAATTTCGGTGGGGGGTATGTTGGATCTTTGCTTATAATGAGGGTGGATGATTTATGTTTTGTCATCTACTTTTTTACGACTACCGTCGTTTTGAATCGTGGCCGACGCTCGTGCAACCTCCGCGCGAGGCGATTGGCAGTTGGCTTGCGTGATCAGACAATATAGGTCACGTCTCCTTTTTATTGAGAAACTATTCCGTGAATAAGACAAGTTTAACTCATTTTTTTACGCTGCCGTGCAGTATCCATTGTGTGAGACGTTCTTGCAGTGCTGTGCCAATTTAGATGGTGTTTTTTGGAACGTTTAGTGCCCTCGCTCGCCTCCGCTTTCGATACCGGAGGACCCCTTGCCGTGCAAGGCTGTCGTGAAGAAACGTACGTGTGGAAGTTTGAGGTAGGTGGCATACTGAATTATCTACCTATTTACGAGCAAAGATCCACTTTCCAAACTTTACCTACATATTGATACAGCTATTTTTTTATTAATTATTGGTCCTTCAAAAAATACAATTTCTTACCAGCCTTCTACAGTCATACTCAACACATTTGTTCACACAAACATGAACATTATTTATATAACAATAAGGTTCACAATCGTTTAATATTTAAAATAAATTCTACTAATTTAGTTATTACATTCATTATATCTTTCACCACCTTTTCTCCATAATATTTCACGCCCATCCTTATTCAACTTAAAAGTTTTTTCGTCGCTAAAAATCACCACATTGTTCTTCCAATCAAAATTAAAATAATTATGACCTAGCGAACTGTAGTCGGCGTCGTCGATGCGCAGTGGACAGTAAAATCTTCCACGCTGGCTTGCTGCAGCGTGAACCAGCAGAACGCAGGTGATTTCTCACCGTTTGTAAGCACACATTGTGTGCTGTAGCTGTGACGCGTGTTGGCAATCTGAATGAACTAGCTTTGTGCTTTGCCACGATGTCATGGTGTCGAGCTGATGAAATCGCTTTTGATTTTGGCCCACGTCGTAGATTTTCCACGTCTCCAGAATCCGCATATCGGTGGACCCATAATTGCTCGGTTCTTTTGTGTGAATATAAAATAAAACAGTATTTAAAATACCTACTTCTACTAAAATACTTATGATAATAGTTATTTTATAGTAAATAGTAATATTTATGTATACTTAAAAAAAAAATATATATATGCTTTCATAAAGGTATATATAATTAATATTATTTATATACAATAATTATATAAAATACTTTTAAATAAATACCTATTATATACCTTATACTATATAAACCTATTAGCAAACAAAATGGGCTATTATAACAATGGTTAATGCACTTTAGTTAAGTTAATGTATACCTATCTATTAAATGATGAAATAATATTAATTTGGTTTATATGTAACTATATATACCATAATAAACTATAATACATACATACTTCCATACACACCAAATTAATATTATTTATTTTCAATAATCCTATGCATAGGTATAAATAATACAAGTTAAAATACTTTTAGATATGGTTTAAATATACATTAGAAAACAAAAATGGGCTATCATAACAATGTTAATGCACTAAAGTTACGTTATTTTATTTATTTTATTCCTAAGTAAACATAAAAGTTATCTGTTACTTACCGATATCATTAAGCGCCTTGCAATTTCACTAATAGATAAGGTTTGCTCATGCAAAAGAACGATTTCTGCCTTTTTAACGTTTTTTAATGATGCATGTTTGGATCCACAGAAATAAATTACAAACGAATATATCTAGAGTAATTCTGTGTTATCAATAAACTAAGTAATGCAAATAATCGTAGATTGACCACTAAGACTGCAATTTTTTTATAAATGAAGGTGTTTGAAAACAATATTATTTTTAAATTGTCGGTAGTTAGTTTATAAGCAGCCGAAATAAAATGGACTGAGAGTGTCGTAGTTCTCAAACGTTGCAAACTTCATAACTCATCTATGAACGGGATTGAATCGTTAAAGATTCTACTTTAAATAATGTTTTAACAAAATAATGATTACAAAAAGAAAAGCAGCACCCGTGGTTTGATCTTACGACTCCTCGTTCGTTATCGAAAGGTGTTAACTATTGTGCCAAGATTGCTATAGTTGCATTAGCGAAATATTATATCTGATTCAGTGACAAATGAATGATTACTTTAAATTGGTATAAGGTATTATTGATGTGCCGCACGCACACTAATAAAGACAGAGCTCGCTTGCTTTACTCAGTGTTTGTGTGGCATAACTATTTCACACATGTAAAGTGTAAACTCATTAGCTAGTGTGCGTGATGTATACTTAATAACTGTGCAGGAACAGAGTTTGTGTATCTAACTATCTAGATCTACTGTGCTTAGGACTATTGATTGAGTGTATCGGTGTACGAGTCTAGTTCTACATCCAACACTACCCACCGACGCCCACTGTTAACCAACGAATATTGCTAAAAATTATCCCGTTAGTCGACATATATATATCATATATTTTATTTATCCGCTGGGGCCTCTAGTTGATACCGAGTCATCTCACGGGCAGCGGGTGAATGTGAAAGGTATCTGGATAACTAGTTGGCTACATATTTATCTTTATAATATTTATCCGCTGGGGCCTCTAGTTGATACCGAGTCATCTCACGGGCAGCGGGTGAATGTGAAAGGTATCTGGACAACTAAACTCTTTTGCAAAAAAACGGGCACTTCATATTTTTTTCTCTACTTCAATGAAGAAGGACAAGTAAGAGGTTTTATTAATTTGACGATGTATTGGCATGTTATTTGAAGAATCCTGGCATGATTCTGTACGTTCCAAATTTAAATTTTGAAATTAACAAAAGGAAAATAATGATTATTGTAGATTATTGTAAAATTGCTTTACTAATGGCGCGAATTGCTGAAACGATTTTATTACTGATTACTAAAATTTTAAAACTTTTTGGATATTTTCTGCAAATTAAACAATTTTATCTTTCTTTTTACATTAAATACCACTTTTTGACATGAGTGATAAAGCGATAAGGGCCGGTAAAATTGTAGCCCTACTTGAAGAAGGTTGTTCGCAAACTTACGTGTCTCAGCGGCTAAATGTGAGTCGTTCAACTGTCCAGAGGACTTGGCAACGGTATCAAGAGACCGGTTCGGTCAAAAGAAGACCCGGTTCGGGAAGAAAACGACGCATAGAACCAAGAGATGACCGCTTTTTGGTGAGTCAGGCCTTGCGGAATCGTAAGGCGTCAAGTGTGGACCTGAAGAAGAGCCTTGAAGAAGTAAGAGGAGTAGAAGTTAGCTTGTGGACAGTCAGGAGGAGGCTTTTGGCTGCCAATATCAGGAGTTACCGCCCGGCTCGGGGACCTAAATTACTCCGTGAGCACCGTGTTGCTCGACTTCAGTTTGCTCGAAACTGTGCTTCATGGACTCTGGAGGACTGGAATAAAGTATTGTTTTCTGATGAAGCTAGAATCTCTTTGTGTGGAGAAGACCGACGCCGGCGAGTGCTACGAAGACCACGGGAACGCTATGCGGAAGTGTGTTTCGAAGAAATCACTCCTTATGGCGGAGGCTCCGTTATGTTTTGGGCAGCAATTAATTCGACGGGGCGTACGGAGTTAGTTCTCATAGAAAATGGAACATTAAATGCACACCGGTACATAATGGAAGTCCTAATTCCATATGCACAACCCGCATTGACTGCACTTGGGGAAGATTTCATTTTTATGGACGACAATGCTCGCCCGCACCGTTCTGGCGACGTGGAAGCGTACATGCAAGAAGTTGGGATCCGTCGTTTAGATTGGCCAGCTCGAAGTCCTGACCTCAATCCAATTGAGCATGTCTGGGATGTTCTAAGGAGACGGGTAAGATCAGTGCAACATGCTCCACAAAACATCAGGGAGCTAAAAAGAGTCATTGCAGAAGAGTGGGAACGTATTCCTCAAAACGTCATTAAAAACATCGTGGAAAGCATGCCCAGAAGGATTCAAGCTGTGATTTTGGCAAGAGGAGGTCACACTCGTTATTAGGTTATTACATTTGTAACTTTATTTAATTAAACAAAGTAAAAAAATCTTCTTGTCTTTATTGCCGACCACTTCTTATTGTTTGGCCGTGTACATCGGTTTTAAAGAATTCATTGATTTTTTTTTAAATTGCCACAGTTCACTTCACGCGTATTAATTTACACGATTATAAGTATACAGACTACGTCAAACAATTAAATTTCATTGAATTAACTCAAATCGACCTTAGAACGTAAATTTCCTAAGGTGCCCGTTTTTTTTGCAAAGGAGTGTAGTTGGCTATATATTTATTTTTATAATATTTATCCGCTGGGGCCTCTGGTTGATACCGAGTCATCTCACGGGCAGCGGGTGAATGTGAAAGGTATCTGGGGAATCAGTTGGCTACATATTTATTTTTATAATTAGTTTGATGGTCTATGTGACAGTAAATTGAATTTGGACCTCCATGTCCATGTTAATATTCCAAACAAGAATATATTTTCTTTTTCTAATTGTAAAATTAACAGCACATTTTTTATTTTATTTTTATTTGTTGTGTGATACTTCGAGGACGAAGTATTGTCAGTATGGCCGTGGTGGCATAGCAATATGTATAAGAATATCTAGGTAACTATTTAGAAACTCTCATTATTGACCAAAATAACGTAGCAACGTCGGCTGTCAGATGTCAAGTGACAATGACGTAGGGCGACGTTGCGTCAAGTATATTGTTGATTTAATAATTATCGTACAAAGGTTCTAATTTCAAATAAACCTTATTTACATTATTCTAATGATATTTTATATCCCGACGTATTTTATAGAAGTAGCTTTTATTGTGGCTTAAAAGACTTGGTTTCCGATCCACAATTACTATTGTGGTATTTGAATAGATAAGTCAAGTTAAATGTTTATTTATTATAAATTGCCAATAAATTATAAAGTTATTATTAAACGATACTTATAATGTTTCCTAGATTTTATCTTGCAATTTTAATAAATTAAATAGTTTCAATCAATTCTCTGATTTATCAGTTGATATTCATATTTTATACGATAGTCATAAATATTACAAATAAAAACATACTACATTGCTAAATTACCTAATGACGTTTTAAAATAGTTTCACTACATAGGATTTGTTAATTATTATTTATGTTATTAGTTATTTAGCTATAATGAATAACCATTTCGTCTGGCGAAAGATCAATTAAGGTAAGGGACAAAATGCAATTTTTCAGTAAGAGCCTTGTAGGAGCAGACAAAGATTTTTTTCCGGGTAATTTAAACATAACTTTTTAATTTCTAAGGCTATTTATGATCGAGTTTCACAGAATTATTTAGTTTTTGACGGCTCATTGTTATTGATGATGACCATTTTCATAAACACGATACTTTAAACGATAGCTGTCCCTTACTTTAAGGGTCGCTTTCGCGGACGCGCCGTGCGAAGTTTAGGTTTTTAGCGCTACTCTCACAACGATCGAGGCTCGCGCACCGCTCACGCACACATGTACGTATGCACAGTGGGTCGCCACGTCAGACTTTGACTCGCCAACTAAATTGTAACTTTATTGTCACTGATTTTGATATGTTGTCAAATATGTGATTATTAGTGATTATTAGCATAGCGACATTAATAATGTACATATATTAAATTGTACACACGGCTACACATCAAGCTGTACAATCCAGTATAATCTGATCGTTCATTGTGCGAAAAGATCTAGTAAAGTGAGGCCAAGATTAACTGGTTTTGTATAGCTTGATGTGTAGCCGTGTGTACTACATAATTTTATTATTTTAGATGCACAATACAAAATGAAATTGTTATTCCCAATTACAAAAATAATATATTGTACTGAAAACGTTTGTAAACTTAAATCTTGCAATTGCTTAAAAACAAAGTCAACGTCGACCAATCTGCGGCCAACAACCAGTTCATGTTCATCAGGCTGCAGCTCCGGTTCCATGATTAGTGCCGGATATTCTTGATTCTGCAATAAATATAACATATCAGATAATGAAATAAAATGAAGACAGACAAGCACACACACACACCATGTCCAGGACTCCTCCACTCGGCCGGACCTACAGGGCTACAGCGATAAATGCCTACACTGTTATTCACAAATAAAATTTGATACGTTTATCCATAGTATAAAAAAAAACCGACCAAGAGCGTGTCGGGCCACGCTCAGTGTAGGGTTCCGTAGTTTCCCGTCCGTCCGTCCGTCCGTAAAATATGTAAACGAAGTTAAAAAAATGCTTGCATATACGATTATACTACAAACTTAGTCCAGAAATTATTTTGTGCAACTTTTTGTCTTTTTTGTACAAAAACTGTTGTTTCCATCCAAGTTCAAAATTATTTTCCTAGAAAGTCCTTATAAAGTTCTACTTTTCACTTTTTTTTTCATATTTTCTAAACTTATGGTTCAAAAGTTACACACATTGTTTTTTACTTTTATAGCGATTATTTCCGAAATTATTGACATTATCAAAAAATGATTTTGGTAAACCCCTATTAAATACCTTTCCAACAAAATATCGCACGTTAGGGTTGTAATTTAAAAAAAAACACTTCCCACTTTACATATAGGGGGGCTATAATAATAATAATAATATTCCACAACTATCACACAACGCCATCTAGTCCCAAGCTAAGCAGAGCTTGTGTTATGGGTACTAGACAACTGATAAACATACTTATATATTTCTAAATACATACATGAGGGGTATAAAAGCAAAGGCGCTTCAGTCACAAAACATCTGAACTGAGTAATTTATAATTTTCTACTGTGTCGTAAGAAATTGTTATTTTGTAATAGTTAAAATAGTGGTACATTCATTATGACGCGTAAGAAAGATAGCCATACCTAAGATTAATCAAATATACACCAGTTCTATAAAATTTAAGAAAAACTTTAGGACTAAGGTGTCTTTGCATTTAAGTATTGGACTGAAGCATGTTTGCTTTTTATTGCTTTGGATCGAAGTTAGTTTGCATCTCATTATATTGCACATGCAGGTTATGCGGGTTGAGTTTTTGCAGTTTACCTTAAGCAAATGCAAAAAAAACCGTTACCAGAAGCATTTAAACAGCTTAATGGTTAGTTAAATTTAAAAAAAAATTGCTTTAAGCTAAGAAAACTTTTGCAGACCACACCATAATAGGCCATAATAATTTGTTACGTTTCTGCCTTTTCTCGCACTCGCCGCCACTTATCTACATTTCTAGCACGTTTTCTAGCTCGTCCTGCACGAGCTGGTGTAATATTTTCTTCCATTACAATAGTAATAAAACAGAAAACTCGAAAAAAACAGACGCTATTTCCAGATAACTTACTACGACAACTAGCTGATTCGCCTTCTTAGAAATTTTGAAATGGCGGCTCCTGATTGGTCGATTGTGACAGTGGCGGATTTGCTTCTAACAAATTTAGGATCTAAGCGTTTTTGCATTTGAACGCTACTTTCAAAGTGCATTTACCGTTGACTGAGGTGGATTTGCACTTTATCTTTTATGGCATAATGTTGCAGCTTTCAAGTACTACAATTTGGTAATACCAGTTTAAAAAATTGCAATTTTGGACTGAAGCGGTTTTGCTTTTATACCCCTCACATATTATAGATAAATTACACCCAGACACAGAACAAATGATCGTGCTCATCACACAAACATTTGTCCTGGGTGGGAATCGAACCCACGACCTCCGGCATAGCAGTTAGGGTCACTAACCACTAGACCAACAGGCCAGTCTATCCTAATAAAACATTTTTTTCCAATTTTTATTTTACCGCTTTGTCGGCGTGATTGATACACATATTGGTACCAAATTTCAGCTTTCTAGTGCTAACGGTCACCGAGATTAAGCGAGGATGGACAGATGGACGGATAGGGATCGGAAACCGGTTAATTTTTCAAACCGGTTTAGATCAATATCCCCGAACCGGAATGGATTGGTTTAGGTTCAGGTTACCGTTATTTTAACCGGTTTTACTAAGAAACCGGTTTGTCACGCTTTCTGATTTTGTTGAACGAAATTAACCGGTTAATTCGAGTTTAAATGCCACCATATGTCGCAAAATATGCAACTAACGATGTTGTTTCTTTTCGAATACGCCGACATGGGCAAATTGTGTTTAACTGATTCGTATTCGTTGGTATTCAAAGGTAGGGTTTAACGTATTATTTGCAGATAATCAGCAAGGAAACGATTTTTTAACCGACTTCCAAAAAGGAGGAGGTTCTCAATTCGTTTGTTTTTTTTTGTATGTTTGTTTTCGGATATTTCCGTTATTAATGAACCGATTTTTAAGAAAGTAAAGAGTATACTCCCGAGGTGGTCCCATGGTCACCAAGTTAGGATCTGATGACGGGATCCCAGAGAAATAAAGGGCCACTCTCAAATTTTATAGGCACTTGTTACGTTTTCCATATATTTTCTAAAGCTGTTCATGTGTTTGCGTCTGATAATCACAATCTCATGTGGATTCGCTGATGATGGAAGGTACAACTCATCAACGGTTAGGAGTTGGAAAAAATTCTTTCAAAATTATACGTACTTATGGACCGATAGTTGTATTCTTTCAGGATATTATAATAATTAACCTGATAATAATGGTATCCCAGAAAAATCTAGGGCAACCTTAAAATTTTATAGGCACGTATTACGTGTTTCGTGCTTTTTCTAAAGCTTTTCAAGTATTCGCATCTAGCAGCTATCACTTCATTCATGTTGATGATCAGATCATGGAAGGTACAACTTCTTATCGGTAAAGAGTTGGAGGACAACTCTTTAATCAAATTTCATGGGGACTAACGTCCCCACGTAAACGTATATATGGTTGTATTCTTTCGGGTTATCTAGGTGAGCTGATTATGGAAGGTACTTCTCCTCAATAGTTAGGGACTGCATTCATGCACGCCCGCGCAGACTATCGCTTCCAAATCCCATGGCGGCAGTCCGGCAAGGTGGTTCGCCGCCTCGCCGGTTATCGTACGGTACCCGGAGTCGCCTATTTTTTTTTTTGTTGGTTTGAAAATCATCAAATATTTCCTCCCACTCTTAGGCAGAGCGAAAGGGAGTGTCAGACTTCTACTGACTAAAAATCACCCGTGTTCCTTCTTAGCCCTTTATGTCGAGACCGTGGTTTCTCTTGTGAACAACCCGCAGCCCAGACGGGCGTCGGCCCTTACGGACCCCTCCCATGTTGCTGACATCTCTTTGAGGCGCGCGTGGAACACGAACGCGCCGTCGACACGGCCCCACAGGGCGTCCCGGCTTCCAAATAAGGACCAGCTTCCCTGTCTTCCAACGAAGCGGGAACTGGCCTCTTTTCTAGCATTTTTATTATTATTTTTTTTTTATTATTTTTATTTAATATGGGCTTACTCTTGACCTCAATCTTGCCCTAAGGGCAGAGATGAGGTCGACGATGGAACGAGCTTACCCAGAAGAAGCCTATTTACTCGCGACTTAAATAGATTGGGGTTATATGAACTCGGGAAAACCGACGCAGGCAGGGTGTTCCACTCCTTTGCTGTACGAATAATGAAAGACTTAGCAAAACGCTTCGTACAAATGTGTGGAACATCGACAAGGTATGGGTGATAACCTGCAGTACGTCTAGTCTCTCGATGGAAGAAGGGAGATGGTGGAATAAGCTCGTGGAGCTCTTGCGCACACTCTCCGAAGTACAGTCTGTAGAAGACTGACAGACATGCAACTTTGCGGCGGTGGGCCAGGCTATGTAGCTTGGCAACTAGCTTGGCGTCACCAATCAGCCTCCTGGCTCTGCGTTCTACTGAGTCGAGTGTGGCAAGTTGGTATTTGGCTGAGCCATCCCAAAGGTGACAGCATGCGCTTAAGAACCCCTCTAGCCGGGGCTCGAGAGCCCCGGGGCGATATTTTTGGTCTTAAGCCTGCCTACCACCACTCTTATGTCTAAACTTATATACCTTAAGGTAGTGATTATAACCTAGCATCAAGCACTTAATTTTTTTTTGTTTCTTCATTATATTCGAAGTTCGAATATATTTAATTATCCTTTTTTCTTCCCATGTTAATATTAAGATAAGTCAATGTAATTAATCAAATCAAATTATTTTATTTCACGTAGGCCTACAATATGGGCACTTGCAAAAGGTCGACAAAAAAGGTGCACGGTTCGGGTTGGTCTTTTCCTATGGATAAGTACCGGCAAGAAACTCCATGGTTACTCTTTTAAAATGGTTTGGTTTTACAATATGTTAGAATTAGTACTTAGATATGAGGGGAAAAAGTGAGCCCGACAATAAGTCTTAAGGTGACGCTAGTCAACATTTTTTCTGTAGAAAACTCGGGGGTGTTTTACTGCACTTTTTGACACTGTACACTCAAAGTTAAACATGATATCGTTTTGTCTTATTATTAATTTAGTCTGTACGGAAACAGAATATTAAAAAAATGCCAGTAAAAAGTTATAAACTCCCAAAGATCCGTTTTTATTGCTAATGTTAACACAACTTTGGGCGTAAATTAGATATTAAAGAAGCATCAAATTTCCAAAATAAAGCCTGTACCGACAAAGCACAGTTATCGAAGAATTCAATTAATTTTATTAGAAATTGATTGATGCAGTGGTTTTTTCATAAAATCCCTTCTTCCAAAGGCCTTTTGGTATTTTATCACGCGCACCTTTTACTCTGAATTATCGTGCATCTCAATTTCGGGTCTTTCAGGTTATCTAGGTGAGCTGATTATGGAAGGTACTACTCCTCAAAGGTTAGAAGTTGAAAGCAATCATAAGGGAATCTTAAAGTTTAAGGGTTAGGTTTCTTGGTTGAATGTTAAATGCAGAGTAAATATTTGTATAGAATATTAAAACTAAACATGAAAAAAAAAACAACTTTTAAAACACAAAAATGTGAAAAATAAACTTCCGAAGAAAAATCAGCTTCTGAAGTCGGTGACATTTGTTTGTTTGATTTCGTTTTTTTATGCCACTGACTTCAGAAGCTGATTTTTCTTCTGAAGTTTATTTATCACTGAAGTTTATTTATCACTTTTTTGTGTTTTTAAAGTTGTTTTTTTTTCATGTTTAGTTTTAATATTCTATATAAATATTTACTCTGCATTTAACATTCAACCAAGAAACCTAACCCTTAACCTTTAAGATTCCCTTATGATTGCTTTCAACTTCTAACCTTTGAGGAGTAGTACCTTCCATAATCAGCTCACCTAGATAACCTGAAAGAATACAACCATGGGGTTATTAAAGAATTATTCTCCAACTCCTAACCGTTGAGGAGTTATAATAATAAAAATAGTCCTCCTGACCGTTTTTCGGCCACGGCGGCCAATCTCAGCGGAGATTAGCCATCTGCGCGGGAGATATTATAGTGCACAAGTGTGTGCGCAGGCACAAGTGCACTCTCTGTTCCCTTTTCTCTCATAGTCCGATGGGACTGCAATCCGACACGACCGGAGAGAGATCAGGCGCAGGACCAACGGCTTAACGTGCTTTCCGAGGCATGGGGGTTTTATACCACCAACTTCCAAACTCCAGGCTACTACTGGGAAATTTCTAATGAAAAACCCAATAGCACGTTTACCAGTTATACCATCATCAGCTTATCAACATGAAGTGATGTCTGCTAAATACGAATCATTAAAAAACTTTAGAAAAAGCACGAAACACGCAATAAAATTTGAGGGTTGCCCTCGATTTCTCTGGGATGCCATCATCAGATCCTGATTTCCTTATCATGGTACTACCCTTAGGTTATCTCCTTTTCAACAAAAAAAAAATCCATATCGGTACAGGCGTCTTCGAGTAATCGGAGAATATGAATTAAGAACCACCTTTTTTTTAAAGTCGGTTAATGAAATTTACCTTCTATCATCAGGTTCAGGTCGTTCTCTGTGCTTTTTGTATCGACCGTACTGCGATCGCCAACCCGCCTGCCAAGCGTGGCGATTATGGCAAACCCCCCTAAGCAAAAATGACACTTAGGGGAGGCCTATGTCCAGCAGTGGACGTCTTTCGGCTGAAATGATGATGATGATTAGGTTAACCTTAGCCTAAAAGAATACAAGTATCGGTCACTAAGTACGTATAATTTTCAAGGAATTTTCTTTCAACTCCTAACCGTAGAGGAGTTTTACCTTCCATCCACCACCATTCACGTCAGATTATGATTATCAGACGCAAACCATATATTTTCTGAAGCTGTTTAAAGCTTCAGAAAATATATGGTTTTAGTAATCATGCCGCACACGACCGGCTCGCGCCGGGCGCCGGCGCGGTGGCCTTGGTGTTGGTGCGTTGGTGGCATGTTTGAATTAAACTGGGTTATTCAGGTTTTAGTATCGGTTGGCGCGAGTTTTAAAATTTCACTCTTTGTATAAACCGGTAATGGAAATTATTTAGGTTTATAAACCGGTTTGTTCATTTACCGGTTAATCGATGAACGGAATTATACTGGTTTTGCAACCATTATTAACCGGTATTTTAAAACCGGTTACGATCCCTGCGGACGGACAGACACACATGGCGAAACTATAAGGGTTCCTAGTTGACTACGGAACTCTAAAAAAGGGGAAGTACGGTATCTTCATACATACAAACGCACCGTGCGCGGCTTATATCTGTGCGCCATAGTAGGTATCTTTTTTGTTGGATAATAGGGAATATTCATGTTTTTCTTTTTTGTCTTAAATTAATAGTTTACTATTTTATAACGTTGAAAAAAATATTAATGGGCTTCAAAATACTCTAGATATTTTTAAAAATGAAATTTAAAACTTTAAAAACATTTAAGAAGTTCAAACGCCGCCATTTTGCGCACGCTTTGCGTGACGTCACATGACACGTCCAGTGGGTGTTTCACAGAACATATACATACCCTAACGGGATACAATGTCGTGTCCGATGACGTCACATTTCGTTCGACCAATGGTGGCGCGTTTTGGAAGTTTGAATTTCGCTCCCTTATTTTGCACTTTTTAGGGGTTTTTTTTTTTAGGGGTTTAAATAATCAGTAAATAAAAAAAATCCTTTTCATTATAATATTACGATAATAAGTATTCGAAAAAAAAATATTTTAGGCCATTTCAAATTTTATGCATATTCCCTATTACGAGAGCAACTTGAAAATGAGATTTTTTGTTTGTTGAGATATCTTAACGACTTTTTGTCAAATGAAAAGTCTAGGTATAAAACCATTCTATCCGTTTGAATCATGTAAATCGGTCCACGCGTTTAGGAGATAATTAAGAATTAGTATAATGAAAATGTAAACAACCAGAATTTTTGATGTTTTTGTTCTACGAACTTTATAATTAATGCAAAATGTAAAAATATTATTAATTGTAAGTTAATGAGGAATGTCATAGAAAGAGGTGTCTAGGTAGTATAAAGATTAGTCTAACAACCCTAGCGCCACAGCTAGCGCGTCACTCCGCGCCAGACAGCGACAGAGTTACGCGTTAGAAGAGAGCGGCAACGTTTAGGTGAATTTCGCGGTAGGCACTGAGCGCTTATGAGAGCTGACTGAATTGCACTTTGTTGCTTAGTAGCGAGAGTCGCTATTCCTATTAATTGTTGCGCGAAGTGCCGCTTCTGTACTTGTACTAGTATTCTACCATGTTTTTAGGGTTCCGTAGTCAACTAGGAACCCTTATAGTTTCGCCATGTCTGTCTGTCCGTCCGTTCGTCCTCGCTTAATCTCTGTGACCGTTAGCACTAGAAAGCTGAAATTTGGTACCAATATGTGTATCAATCACGCAGACAAAGTGGTAAAATAAAAATTGGAAAAAAATGTTTTATTTGGGTAGCCCCCCTATATGTAAAGTGGGAAGTGATTTTTTTTTTAAATTTCAACCCTAACGTGTGATATATTGTTGGAAAGGTATTTAAAAATGAATAGGGGTTTACTAGAATAACTTTTTGATAATATCAATAATTTCGGAAATAATCGCTCCAAAAGTAAAAAACAATGCGTCCCCCCCTCTAACTTTTGAACCATAAGTTTAGAAAATATGAAAAAAATCTGAAAAGTAGAACTTTATAAGAACTTTCTAGGAAAATCATTTTCAACTTGGATGGAAACAACAGGTGGAAACAGCAAATAACCAATATAATTTGGTCCCTGAATCGTATGAGCGCCTATACAATCCAGAGGTCAAGTTTCACTGGCCCGTAGAAGAAATTGTACAAATTGTAGCATACCGTTTTGGTACGGAACCCTTCATGTGCGAGTCCGACTCGCTCTTGGCCAGTTTTTCTAAAGTATACTTACTTCTTGACCACAATGATCAACATTTTCAATTGCGCCAAGAACCACACTGAAACAAAAAAAAAAAAAACTTACATGATACTCGTATGATCATAATAATTTTTATTACTAGTACCTACTAGTGCCTACGACCCGGCTCGGCCCCGCGTTCTAGCATTGTATAGGTAGGTACTTTCAAAAAGTCACGATGTCGATAGTCGATCTAACTACCAACTACCTACTACTAACTACACTCGCCACAAAACTTTACCTACGTTCCTACCGTTTGCGTTTTTTTGTCCAAATGTACGCTTTTTCTACAGGCGAATTTACCGCTGTACTTCTGAGTAGGTACTCATTTTGGCAACTATACTTTATTTCCCGCTCAGCTGAGTCAGTAATTTTTCTGGCCTGATGAAAGTCTTCTTGTAAAGTTTCGATATTTTTCGTCGTGAACATAAGAATAATTTGTTTTATTTTTTATTAATACGAAACGAAATGTAATGACTGCCTCGTTGGTCTAGTGGTCGCAAGCGCGACTGCTGAGCATAAGGTCCTGGGTTCGATTCCCGGGTCGGGCAAAGTGTTATTGACTTTTCCATAAGGAATTTATCAGTAACAGCCACGGAGTCCCCTATTACATGGGACTTAAAAAACATAACTGGCGAAATGTGGGTGTACTATTAGGTACACCTCTGCCTAACCCTTCGGGGATTACAGGCGTGATGTTATGTTATGAAATGTAATGTCAAATCAGACGCACACAAAAAAAACACAAATACACAATAAGAAACACATACCTACCAGTACATTGCCTACTATCTAATTTACGAGTAATATAATGCAAATTCACAATAATATAAAAAGTATACTTACTCAATTTCAAAACTATTATGGTATCACAAAAGTTTGTCGCGAGACCACTGTGCACTGACTTTGTGTACGTACACGGTTCGACTACGATCTGCCGATGCGGCGCAAATCGACGTGCTCTCACGTCGGAAGCGCGTGGCAGACTGAGCCACGAGTGGGTCCGTCGAAGCTTGCTAAGAAAGCGCTCCGCTTCATAGTAATTTGTATGAAGATTTTGAGCGAAAAACATGGGCAAGTTTGTGATTTTTTTACACAAAATGAGAGAATATTTATTAAAAAATGAAGCTTTCAGTGACTTCTTTATACTTTTAACTTTATTATTTAATAAAATTCATTTAAAAATTCTCAATAATGACGACACAGTTGTTACAATACGGGAGTGCGATTTACTCGTTTTTAGTGATTTTCTGATTTTTTTTTACACTTATCCATAAGCATTATCTTAAATTCGAAAGTTTCACTAACAAGTTACATTCATTGGCTAGCTGTGTGATTTATTTCAAGGTTGTGGAGCATCGTTTTCTATCTATTTCTATGACATTCCCAACCTTCGATTTCCAGAGCCGACCCTTAATGTAATTTTGACAAGTGATCCCTTACTTCAAGACGTAAGGGATCACTTGCCCTAATATTTAATTAGTTTTATTGAGACATTTTAATGTAAGTGTCAAAAGCAAAACCAACGATGTTTTTTCTTTTAATGTAAATAGATTGTGTGAAATTAAGTTGACTGTCATTTAAGTTAAGTATTTAAAAAATGTATCGAAATTTAAAAAATGTATTGATTGTGACCTTACATCATTTAGATAATTCTTATAGGTATTTAAGTAAAACACGTAAAAACAAATGAAATAAACCTTCTTTATATTATTTTAACCCTTTAGCTCGCAACGTTAAGCCGGCTCAACGTTCACTTTTAAAAAATATTACTAAAAAATTTGTAACTTTTTACATACGTATATTACGTCAGTAATATTCACAACGGTGTCACGGTCGCAGCGACTCCACGGATTCCAGGCAATTTAATTTTATAAAAAATATTATAGATTATTATTATAGATTTTGATTTTGAATACATTTTTAAATATTTCTTATAAAAACAATAAAAAAACATTAAAAAATATAAAAAAATTGTAGCCCACCGGTATTGGGAACAGAATCCAGCTGCCTAACGAGAGCCTCCTCAGGTGTTGGTCGAGGCTCTTGGCAATTAAGCCATTGGCTGTAACGACTATCGGCACAATGATCGCTGAGTCCACACTCCACATGTCGGCAACCTCGCGAGCCAAGTCAAGATACTTGATTTGCTTATCTTTCTCGGCTTTAACGAGGTTCTCGTCATGCGGGACGGTTATGTCAACAATCATTGCGCGCCGCTCCGATCGATCCACCACCACTAGGTATATCAATCAGGCTTATTAGCTATAATAGTCCTGTCAGTGATGATGGATTGATCCCAGTACAGTGTGATATGACCATTTTCGAGAACTGGGTCGGGCACATACCTATAGTACGGCACTTCCGATTCCACTAGGTTGTATTTCAGAGCAATTTGCTGATGGATAACCCTGGCTACAAGGTAATTGTGTCTATGCAAGTATTCTCCGTTAGCCAGACGAGAACATCCAGAGGTAATGTGACGGATTGATTCTAAGCCATTTTATTATTACGTTTACAAATAACTTCATTGTACTGAGTAACTTACGAGCACAGAGTTCATAAAGTAATACGTTGAGCATTCTTAACCTTGCGACGTAGTCAGTGAAGTACTTCGTAACATGTATGTTGAGCATGCTCAACATTGCGGATGTACACTCTGCACAGCTATTAGGTATACATCACGCACACTAGCTAATGAGTTTACACTTTACATGTGTGAAATAGTTATGCCACACAAACACTGAGTAAAGCAAGCGAGCTCTGTCTTTATTAGTGTGCGTGCGGCACATCAATAATACCATATACCAATATATAGTAATCATTCATTTGTCACTGAATCAGATATAATATTTCGCTAATGCAACTATAGCAATCTTGGCACAATAGTTAACACCTTTGGTTAACGAACGAGGAGTCGTAAGATCAAACCACGGGTGCTGCTTTCTTTTTGTAATCATTATTTTGTTAAAACATTATTTAAAGTAGAATCTTTAACGATTCAATCCCGTTCATGGATGAGTTATGAAGTTTGCAACGTTTGAGAACTACGACACTCTCAGTCCATTTTATTTCGGCTGCTTATAAACTAACTACCGACAATTTAAAAATAAAATTGTTTTCAAACACCTTCATTTATAAAAATTGCAGTCTTAGTGGTCAATCTACGATTATTTGCATTACTTAGTTTATTGATAACACAGAATTACTCTAGATAATATTCGTTTGTAATTTATGGCAGAAATCGTTCTTTTGCATGAGCAAACCTTATTTATTAGTGAAATTGCAAGGCGCTTAATGATATCGGTAAGTAACAGATACTATAACTTTTATGTTTACGTAGGAATTAATAAAATTAACGTAACTTTAGTGCATTAACATTGTTATAATAGCCCATTTTTGTTTGCTAATGTATATTTAAACCATTTCTAAAAGTATTTAAACTTGTAGTGTATCTATGCATATGATTATTGAAAATAAATAATATTAATTTGGTGTATATAGAAGTGTGTATGTATTATAGTTTTTATATGGTATATATAGTTACATATAAACCAAATTAATATTATTTCATCATTTAATAGATAGGTATACATTAAGTTAACTAAAGTGCATTAACCATTGTTATAATAGCCCATTTTGTTTGCTAATAGTTTAAGGTATATAATAAGTATATTTTTAAAAGTGTTTTATAATTAATTATAATTATTGTATATAAATAACATTAATTATATATACCTTTAAGAAAGCATAATTTTATTTTTTAAGTATACATAAATATTACTATTTACTGTAAAATAACTATTATCATAAGTATTTTAGTAGAAGTAGGTATTTTAAATATTGTTTTGTTTTATATTCACAGAGAAGAACCGAGCAATTATGGGTCTACCGATATGCGGATTCTGGAGACGTGGAAAATCTTCGACGTGGGCCAAAATCAAAAGCGAATTCATCAGCTCGACACCATGACATCGTGGCAAAGCACAAAGCTAGTTTATTCAGATTGCCAACACGCGTCACAGCTACAGCACACAATGTGTGCTTACAAACGGTGAGAAATCACCTGCGTTCTGCTGGTTCAGCAGTTCAGTTCGGCTGCAGCAAGCCAGCGCGGAAGATTTTACTGTCCAGTCCACTGCGCATCGACGACGCCGACTACAGTTCGCTAGGTCATAATTATTTTAATTTTGATTGGAAGAACAATGTGGTGATTTGTAGCGACGAAAAAACTTTTAAGTTGAATAAGGATGGGCGTGAAATATTATGGAGAAAAGGTGGTGAAAGATAATTATAATGAATGTAAAAACTAAATTAGTAGAATTTATTTTAAATATTAAACGATTGTGAACCTTATCGTTATATACATAATGTTCATGTTTGTGTGAACAAATGTAAAACTTGGCATTATTTTTATTTGTTACATAAACAACTTGCTGTATTCCTCTGTTTTAAACAACAATTCGTATTGTTAAAAGTCTGGTGAAGTGATGTTATTGTTATGCAGATAGAAGTTGCCATAATTTCTTACTACCTCTAACATGTTGATTCACTTCCCAGCTAATTTTACTTTCGATTCAATTTAGATACCACCCTACTTCAATAAATTATGTACGTCCATCCTTAAGCAACAAATAAATTGTCTAACTAATAAATAAAAATAAAACAAATTATTTTATTGTTTTTATTTAATTACCTTTCTACTTTTTTGTTTAAGTGATTTTATTGGTCACAAACTTAATTTTATAAAACAAAAAGTAAAAAAAGGTATAAAACAGTAAAACTGAACTCCTCAGTGGGGATCGAACTCACGACACCGAGCGTAGACTAATAACTATGTCAAGCGCTTACACCACTCTGCCACGGATGTTCTACTAGACGTATCTAAAATATTGGGTCATATTCCTTCACTATGAGCCCGTTTCTTGAATTTTTACCCGTGTATGTTTAATACGTATACCCACACAATATTAATAAAAGTTACCGATGAGTGCGTGATGTAAAGTCGGCCTGCGGTAGGCCAGTTTTGACTTATACGCACATAACGCACACTATTAGAAACATAGTTCACTCGTTTTACTTAGTGTGTGTGCGTATAACTATAACTTCACTCACACATTGCAAAATGTATACTTATTAAGTGTTTCGACTATACTAACGATTAACTTAGCATGCATTTATTAACATTTTCATTTTATATAATAATTGGTGTTTTGTTATGCTTTGGGTGTGGTTTTGCATATTTTTTGTTGCTTGCTTCAGACTAAGCCAATATCGCAAAAAAACACGATACATTATGGCACTAGTACCTCCAGAGAATGCTCCATCAGATAGTTGCAGTACTAGAACTGACGATAAAGTTATATATAATTGAAGTCAAGACGAAAGAAGTGGAAACTCTGATTGGAGCAATCAATCCAGGTCATACTCTTCTTCACTGAACGACTTGCACGTCATAGGTCTAAATAAATCTCGCCTTAACTCAGTTCAAGTCTAACAAAGCCTGCGTGACGAACGCAAAGTGGTCCCAAGTTCAGATATCGTGAGAATGAGACTTGCTGAACGGAATCTGCCTCCAAAGAGAGCTGCAACAGGCCCAGCATTAACGGTAGCCCATCGTCGATCACGACTTGAATTTGCTCAAGAGCATAGGGATTGGACGTTAGAGCAGTGGGGTAATGTACTCTTTACTGATGAGACCAGGGTGAGTCTACATTTAAGTGATCGACGTCAGAGAGTATATCGTCGCCCTGGAGAACGTTATTCACAGTGTTGCATCGAGGAAACTGTTGCTTTGCTGAGGAGGATCGGTAATGGGGCGGCATCTCGATAACCGCACATACTGCGTTGGTTTTCATGGAACCGACAGGCCGTACTCGTAGATTGACTTTTCGTCGCTACATTACGGTAATCGTCGCAGACTATGTGGTACCTTAGGTAGGATATATCGGGTATACTATGCAGTTGATGCATGATAACACGCCCTTATGTTGCTCATGTGATAACCCAGTATCAACGCGACATCAACATTTGTACAATGGACTGTCCAGCTCGAAGCCCGGACTTGAATACGATAGAACACTTATGGGATGACCTAAAACAAGCCCGGATACCTGCTCTAAAAATGCTTCCAAAGCTGCGAATCGCAATTGAAGAGAAGTGGAGTGGTCTGTCTACCTGTCACCGTCGCCTGTATCTCATGAACCGTGATAGTTTCACGGTTGAAATTCTAAAAGATTATGTATTTCAGTTGCCGCTATAACAGCAATTTATAAAAAACAAAATAAAATAAATGTTTAAGAGGGCTCCCATACAATAAACGTGATTTTTTTGCCAAATTATAGATAATGGTACGGAACCCGTCGTCCGCGAGTCCGACTCGCACTTGTTATAATACATAATGACTGATTGTCCTTACAATGTTTTTTTCAATTGTATTTTTTTTATAATGAATGTATGATAATTGTAAATAAATATTTAATAATATACCTACTATAAGGTAAAAAACAGTAAACTAGAAAATGTACGTATTGGTTCAAAATTAATGAACGGACAATTCTAAATATTAGTTATTTATAGTTTAAACTATGTCTGTTGTTTTATTAACGTGTAAACGAAATAGTAATGTAAGGGACAAGGACCAAAAAAGAATTAAAGTTAAAATAAAGTAAGGGACATGGGTTTAATAAAAAACGTAAATTCAAATTAAAGTAACGATGTTTAGTTAGATTTACGACAATTACGTTAATCGGATTCCATTGAAAGCAGGACTAACTTCAATATGACTTTTTGGATCGAATACAATGCCCGTTACACTAATTTTTAAAAAAAAAATTGCATTGTAGCATTGAAAAATCCTTACTGTAACGGTCATTTTTTTAAAGCTAGATTTTTTTTTAAATATAGCATTGGAAAGAGCGTAAAAAACTGGGTAGAAGTACATTTATAACTCATTTTCGATTTTTTGTCCCTTACCTTAATTGATCTTTCGCCAGACGATTGCCATTGGTTAAAATGGCGGTAGTCGTTGATGTACTTTTTAATATTTGGCGGTTATAAAAGTAGAAGTACCAATTCAGGGGCAGTTACGCTGCAACTGTTGAAGGGTAAAGACAGACCCAAAGTAGTATATTGTGTATTCCATTATTGTGTAAACTGTGTATAGAGAGAATTAAGTTTACATATTGTGTCCTAGTTATGAAGATACCAAATGTGTGAAAGCTGAAACCTATTTGTATTACTCTAAAGGATCCATAATGTTTATGTAAGTTATTTGATATTATTCTGTGAATATTCCTGATAACTATGTGTTAGAAATATGTACCATAATATGGTTTATATTGCTTATTGTTTATGTACACTGATAAATTGCTATAACTTGAGACAGTCAAGGACAACGTCAGGTTGTCCTTGGATAATACTTTAAAAGATGTTTCCGTGGAGTTTCTTGTCCATTCTTCTCCACGAAGACCTAGGGACTTAGTGAATGGAATAGAGTTTGAGTTTGACAAGACCTAAATAAATAAAATTAATGGTCTTGTCTATTGTGGTTTTATTTCATAACAACCCTGTTCCCTACACACTTATTTAGAGATACTTTCAAACACATTAAATAACGAGTAATCATCTTGACACTCAGTTAATTATTAATCGCATTGAAAGCATACAAAGGCGATTTTTAAGGTACACTCAATATCGTTCTAATACTTATCTTCCTAACTATACAAGTCGGTGTAAGAAATTTCATATTCTTCCTTTACACGAGCGAAGAAAAATAGCAGATCTTGCTTTTCTATTCAGCATAATGAACGGATCTACTGACGTTCCTGAACTGGTAGCCAAGATTGGACTTAGAGTACCGTCTGTGTTTCTTGGGAGACTTCATCTCCTTCATGTACCTATTGTGAAAACTGTCTATAGACAAAATTCATTTATTTTAACCTCCTGACTGAATTTGTCCTACCCACAGAACATAAAAAACAAAAAAATCTTGTCTGTTAAATATTCACGTCGCGAAAAATAAAAACACGTAGTGATATCTAGTGAAGATTGTTTTTCATGTTAAAAAATATTTGACAGCTCAATGCCAGGTAAGTTGTTCTGAAATGGCTTCTAGATGGAGACATACCGGAGTACACTTTGGCAAGGGTAATTTCAATCTCCTAGAATCTTATAAAAATGTCGCTATTGCTATCAATTGCTATGCAAATTACGTTTACGAATAGTAGATTTAGTCTGATTTATTGATATTCACTAGGATTTCACCATTATTTTGTTGTCATTGAAGATAAAAGTTTTATGTCCTGTATTTAGGAACCTTGCAGAGTACTACTGCTCAAATAACTGTTCTTATGTCCTCTGTGAAGGTACTTGTCAGTGAATAATGTAATTTTTTTTTTTATTTACAATTTGTTTTGACCTGTTCTGATGCGAAAATCTTAGTATTTCTGACGAAATGTGATGTCATTTTGTCAGCGATGAAGACTACCAAGACCCCCTTATTGTAAACCCTCCCAGAATTCACAAAAGCATAGATGGCATGAATCAAGTGATTATTCAATTGATCGCCAGTTTCATCAACTTGTTCTGTAATACGACAGACTTCTGGCTTAGGTTTACGGCGAGGAAGATCTACTCGTCGTCCTCGAAGACCAGCTTAGCCAGATCGCACACAAACACCATCTCAACATGATATTGTGAATTTATAGTGTACATATTGATTCTCATGGAACAAATCTTCATGAACCAACATACATGCCAAATTTCGATCATGGATGAACATCTGAACAGTTTTTTGAACGTTATGGCGATGACCAAATACATACGCGGATGGTTGAATGTACAAACAGAACAATGTACATCTCCAAGGTAGATTCTCTTGGTCTTATAGTTGAGGAAATGAAAAATTATATTGAAGTTGCGGAAGTACGGAAGCACTTGCACCAGACCACCACTTCTTTTTAATCGTCGTTTCACTACCATCAAATCGTATGATCAAATATTGAGCAAAGGGTTTTAAACTACATGGGCTACTATGGGAATCTGAATACCCAAAAAATATGTATTAGAAGAAGGTAAGTTTCATGAAAATACCAAGGGATTATTGCAAAATAAAAGCACGAGCAATTTAGCAGTCACATGTTGGATTTACAACAAGTCCGTGGTGTTGTTACATTAAAATGTCAAAACGCAATAAAAATTGATTATTAAAAGTGCTAGTCTTATTTTAATCTGAAATAATATAAACTAGTTGGCTGTATATATATAGATACAGTACATAGAAGTCAGTAGCCTACCTCAGTAGCCTGCAACTGTCCTACTAGAAGGACATAAGAAAAAACCCATTTTTTCAGGAATAGATTTTTTTCAGTATTTTTTCACTTCTAAAGTAACCCCCAAAGAGCTTAAATCCTGAATATGAATTAAATCTGACATAAAAAGTGGTTCCTGTAGTGAGGAGGTTAAGAGCTTGTCGAAAGTTCACTAAGGTGTGCCGGGATATGGAGCTTGATTTGTTTACAAGTAGTGTCCGGAACTTAAAAACAATGATGAGTAATTTCTTCTTTGAAGCGTAATTGTCATAATGTGTCTTTTTGTTTTGTTAGTTGTACTTCTTAGTTGTGTATATGTTTAGCTCTCACTCATGAGTATTTTTTATTTATTTTAATGCAAATTCTCTCTAGATGTGTTGATATGAATTGTCACGCTGAGTATTATTATTTATATATTTACTTCAGTTGTGTTTATACTAATTCTCGCGCTGTGTATTTTCATTTTTAATGTTCGCTTTAGTTGTGTCTACGTACCTATATATTAATTCTAAAGCTGTGTATTTTTGTGTAACTCTCATGTTGTTTATATATTACCGTATCTTTTTAATTTTAGTTTTAAGTTTATGTGTGGAAACTTGTAATTGGCCTTCCTCTACATGGTAATTTCACTATAAATGTTTTAGCTGTAAGTTTCCTTAAAATAAATAAAATAAAATAAAAAAATACCAAGACCCGGAAAGCTATCTGTACGTCTGTCTGCGCTAGTTAAGACCAAGTAGGAATGCTTAGATTTATTTTGACTAACCACAAAATAGAAATTGCACAGCGACAACAAGGATGGAGTTGAGGGACTCACCTTAGCTCGTTGAAAAGTCCAGCTTATGTCACTCTTCGGAGGCCTCCTGTCCACGAATTGTATATAACATTCACAGCACAATATTGTCCTTTTATTTTGGCACAGTAAATTGCACTTTTAGGTAATTATACTTTTGTTTGAGAAAAATGATGCGTACGCGACGAATTCAAGCCGGTAACTAACTTCACTTACTTCCTGGTGAGTAAGGGTGGGGGGAAAGAGATAGGAAATAGGTTTGCACAGTAGTGCGAGGGAGAAGGAACGTCGCCGTGCAATCCTACCTAATAAAAAGTTTATTTTTCATTTTCTTTTTAATGTTTTGGATACCGTAAGATTAGCCTAAACATCCTCCCGGGGTTGACAGGACATAATCCTTTCAAAAAAATTAATCAATGAGTTTATTTAGGTTTATTTATATTTTCCAGTATGGATTAATTCAAGTCTATTTAATTACTAGGTAGCATAATGATTAAGTCTAAGTTAAATATCAAATTATTATTAAGTATTATTATTATTATTATTATTATTTTTTTGTTAGTTTAACGATATTATGGACTGTATATTTTTATTTATTGAGACGGTAGAGGAAAAACCTTCACTACGGGTCTACGGTACAAACCAGATCTTGTCCGCACGTCTACTACGCGTACAACTCCATCTTTACCGGGAAATGTTTGTTCTATTATGCCTAAAGGCCAATCTAGTGGGGCGCTATTATCCGACTTTAATAAGACTACAATTCCCTTTTCTACAGAGCCGTTGGACTTTAACCATTTACTGCGAATTTGTAAAGAGTTAAGGTATTCTACCTTCCACCGTTTCCAAAAAGACTGGACTAAGTTGTCTGCATTACGTTTTCTCTGGAGCAGAGTAACGCTCTTATTTGTTAAATCTTCTGCCGGAAGAGACTTTAGTGGTGTCATTACAAGGAAGTGAGCAGGCGTCAGAGCCAAAGGCTCAGTAGGGTCACTGCTCAATACTGAAAGGGGCCGTGAGTTGAGCACAGCTTCCACTTGAGCGAGCACTGTTAGCATCTCTTCAAACGTGAGCAACTGGCTACCTACGACTTTCGTGAGGTGAGTCTTGACACACCTGATATTACCCTCCCATAGCCCTCCAAAATGGGGAGCCGAAGCGGGATTGAATTTCCATGTAATCCGATTTTCACGCAATTCATTGGCGAATTTATCTTTGTATTCTTCCGACTCAAGCAATTGATATACACTGTCTAAGTAAGATATAGCGCCAATAAAATTGGTACCGCGATCAGAATACATCACCGCAACAGGGCCCCGACGGGATATGAACCGCTTCAGAGCATTCATGAAGGCTTCAGTACTTAAGTCGGCAGCCAACTCAATATGCACAGCCTTGGTAACAAGACAAATAAATAGGCATATATAAGCTTTCTGGCTGTGTACACCTCTACGTCGATACGGAACGATATGCAAAGGACCAGCATAGTCCACCCCGGTGTGACAGAAAGCCTTTGCTTCTTGCACTCGGCAAGCTGGCAAATCAGCCATAATAGGAAACTCATTCCGAGGGTTTACCTTAAAACAGATGTTACATTTTTGTATACGGTTACGCACTATATTGCGTGCCGACAAAATCCAATATTTTTGCCTCAATAGGGACATTAATAACTGGGGTCCCGTATGAAGATACTTTTGATGATAATAATCAATTAGAAGATCAACGATATGATCCTTCCTAGGAAGCAATATGGGGTGCTGACTGTCATAACTCAAATCTGCATTACTCAACCTACCACCGACTCTGAGTAAATCATCTTTTACAAAGGCCTTTAACTTTAAGAAAGCTGGGGGCAGATTGCCTCCAGACTGAGCTAACTTAAGCTCACTTGAGAAGTGGATCTGCTGTAGATCTTTAATGATTGCTTCTTCAGCTTGCTCTAAATGGGAGACCTCAAACTTTCTTGGAAGTTTCTTTATGAAGCGCAGAACATACACCACAATCCTTAGCAATTTAGACCAGGAGGACACGCGAGAAGAAAGGTCATAGAAAACGGATGCCGATTGCGGAGCTGCAGGCATAGTAGTAGCCATGACATTGACCTTCATTTCAGGCATTTCACTGACGGACGCAGGATCAAACTGATGGACTGGCCACTCAGGAAAGGGTAGATGAGCAAATCGAGGCCCATGGAGCCAGAGAGGGTGATCACACAATTGCGCTGGCGTCAAGCCCCTCGACAGGCAGTCAGCAGGATTTTCCTTTCCAGGTATGTGGTAGAAAAGGCAAGGTTCCAATTTGCTTTGTATTTTGGCAATACGATTTGCCACAAAGGTTTGCCATCGGTTAGGCAATGAATGGATCCAGGCCAAGGCCACCGTACTGTCCGTGAATGCATACACATTTGTTATTTGACAACGAGTGGAGTAGGTGTCAATTACTAGGCGCATTAATCTCGCAAGTATGAGATTAGCACACAGTTCCATTCGAGCAAGAGAAATCACCGTCTTAGATGGCGCCACTTTGGACTTAGCGCAAACCAAGTTAATTACTGATTTCCCAGTACTTGGGAAGGACACATGTAAATACACAACTCCACCATAGGCGTTTTCAGATGCGTCTGCGAACCCCAAGATAGAAATTACGCATTCGTCGTTCACTCCAAGGTGGCGTGGCAATTTAATTTGTTGAAGCAAGGGCAATTCCGCTTCAAACTTCTGCCATAGAGCCACTACGTTGGCAGGAGGTACCTCATCCCAGCCAATGTTTTCTTTCCAGAGGGATTTGATTATCAATTTAGCGAGCAATGTAACTGGTGCCACGAAACCCATTAAGTCCCATAATCGAGCAATAGTGGATAAAATATTCCGTTTTGTGCAGTCACGTGGCTGGGGTGTCACACTGAAAGTGAACACATCTTCGGCTGGTACCCAATGTAGACCCAATATTTTAAGCTGAGTATCAGGGCCGAACTCGACTGCTTCAGAGATACGATGCGACACAGGGATATTCGTCAGAACTTCAGGGGAGTTACTAGAAAATTTAACTAGCTCAAAGCCTCCAGCTGCGAATAAATCGATCAGCTGATTTGAGAGGGCAATGCCTTCTGACACCGAAGAACAACTGGTGGCTAAATCGTCCATATAGATGTCCGTCTCTGCCACATCAGCTGCCCGGGGGAAGCGCTCGCGCTCATCTGAAGCGAGTCGACGTATAGTGCGTATAGCCAAATATGGACTGCAGCACAAGCCGAATGGCACTCTAGTCACTTCAAAAATTTTTATTGGCTCATTTATGTCAAATCTGTAGAGCAATCTCTGGAAGCGGGTATCTTTTTCATCCATTAAAATTCGTAAGTACATTTGGCGTATGTCGGCACTTATCGCCACTGACCGCAATCGAAATTTAAGGAGAATTTGGAATAAATCATTTTGTAGATTCGGTCCAGTGTACAAAATGTCATTTAATGTCTTTCCAGACGTAGTCGCGTTACTAGCATTTAAAACTACACGCAACTTGGTAGTACTTTTATCCGTACGGACAACAGCATGGTGAGGTATTACGTATTGATCATTTCCAGACTCGACTTCCGAAATGGTACCGACTGGCCTCAGATAATTTTTCTGTAGGTAATCTACGAACACATTATCGTATTCCTCCTTAATAGACGGATTCAATAACAATTTTCGCTCTAAAGATAAATACCTATACTCGGCCGAACGCAAGGAGTCGCCTAACTCGGAAGTATCGTTCTTAAGCGGAAGCGAAACTACATAGCGGCCATTACCATCGCGGCGCGTAGTTTTACAATAATAATCCTCGCATTTTTGTTCATCCGGGGATAAAATGGTAGGTACATTAGGTACCTCTTCCAACTCGAAAAATCGATTCATACAATTTTCGAATGTGGAGTCAGTAGTGCAGTAAGTACGCGTAATAGTACTAGCGTGGCTAATTATCGGAGCTTGCCCTACTATTATAAAGCCTAGCAAAGTCTCAATCGCGACAGGTTCTCCAGCGGCGCGCGAGATTGTATTCGGGCCTAAAATGCGGGCAAATACGTCCGAACCTAAAATCAGGTCAATATTAGCAGGAGTAAAGTAATTACAATCCGCTAATGGAATATTATTTAAATAATCCAAACGCGAGGCGTCGATCTTCGCGGTAGGTAATTCATTAGTGATACGATTTACGACCACAGGCTGAATATTAAACCTAACCGAATCATCGAATTTCGAACGAATTGTTAGACAAGTTACGCCTTCAATAGGATTCGTAACGTCGCCCACACCTGATACAAATTTATTCCGAGGCGCACGCATTTTAAGTTTCAACCGTTTACAGCATTCTGTCGTAATCAAATCCCTTTGGGACGCACTATCAATAATAGCACGTAAAACACAAATGTTGCCTTCGGCATCAACGACATTACACTGCGCGGTTCCTAGCAAAACAGACGTCGTCGTCGCATCGCTATGCGACGGGCCGCTCGACGCAGTGTCGACGGCGCACTCGCCCACTGCACAAAGCGAAACGGCAACAGGGCCGCGCTCGGGCGCGGAGCACTCATCGCGCGAAGAGCCTGCCGTGGGTTCCGTGACTATCGCGGTAGTACTGGATGCGATCGGTATAGAACCGCGTGTGTTTGAATGCGTATTACTTGTTGGGAAATGTAACAAGCTGTGATGACTACGTTGACATTCACTACAACGAGTTGACTCGTCGCACTTTGTAATGTTATGTTTATTACTTAAACAATTTACACACATTTTCCGTAATTTTACGAATTTATAGCGTTCACTAGGAGACTTTGACAGGAATTTTGGGCACTGAGATAAATGAGAATGCTCATTCTTCCCACAAGCACAAGATACGCACTGATCTTGTTCCTGCACATTAATAAATGTCTTAACGTTATTATTATTAGAACGCGAACCATAATTACCGCCCGACTGCGAGGAAATATTTTTACGTACCTGAGTACCTCCCGTTGAAGCTGGCTGCTTTGTATTCGACGAAATATTTTGCGCGCGTTGCATAATATGAGACTGGTTCCGTACAAATGAAATAAATTCTTGACAGTTAGGAGTGTTATTTTTGTCATTACTAATTTGTAATTCGTAAGACTTGACTGTTTCCAAACCCACTTTCTTGCAGGCAATGTGGATAAACAAGAAATCTTCCAAATTGTCAATATTTAGCTGTTTTAAAGCGGAATAAATTGATGAAAATTTATCTATAAATTCCTCCAAATTAGTTGGTGAATTTTCTTTCACATTATTCAACGCGAACAGTTTATCTAAATACTTAGCGGCTCGTACTCGTTTGTCGTTATATTTACTGATTAACGTATTCCAAATAACGCTGTAGTTTTCGGAGGTAGGTAGAATACCTTGACAAATACTCAGGGCTTTGCCTTTTAATCTACCCACTAGGTACTGAATTTTCTCGCTTTCGGTAAGATCTGGATTTTCGTGAATTACCGTTCTGAAAGTTTCGTAAAACATAGGCCACGACTCAATTTCTCCATCAAAAGAACATAGCTCTAACACCGGTAATTTTATTGAAGGTTTTTTCTCGCATTTAACCGCGAAACCCTGGTCGCGACTAGTATTATCAGTCACTTGCGACAACTTGTGAACCTTATATTTGATACGCGAATAAAGCTGTTCAAATGAAATTGCCGAATTGTAATTCGGTACAGGATTTTCCGTACTAGACAACTGGAACCGGTTTCTTTCTTGTATCGTGGTAAGAAAGTCATTTCGTAGGGTATCAAGCATAAAACAGTCGGCTAAAAAGTTATCGATCGCGATGGGGTCGTCATTCAATTTACAACTAGTGTCGTAAATAGCTTGAGCTCGACCATACAAAGCACTTAATTTGTTTTGTAATTGTTGCAATTCGCGATCTACTACCGCGGGTGGATCGCTCGGCATTTTTACCAATATGGCTGACCGCAGTGACCGCGCTTACCACGTGCCTAAACTGACCCACTACAATTGATTAACGAATCTAGTAATCCGGAACGAAGTGACCAAATTATGTCTGCGCTAGTTAAGACCAAGTAGGAATGCTTAGATTTATTTTGACTAACCACAAAATAGAAATTGCACAGCGACAACAAGGATGGAGTTGAGGGACTCACCTTAGCTCGTTGAAAAGTCCAGCTTATGTCACTCTTCGGAGGCCTCCTGTCCACGAATTATATATAACATTCACAGCACAATATTGTCCTTTTATTTTGGCACAGTAAATTGCACTTTTAGGTAATTATACTTTTGTTTGAGAAAAATGATGCGTACGCGACGAATTCAAGCCGGTAACTAACTTCACTTACTTCCTGGTGAGTAAGGGTGGGGGGAAAGAGATAGGAAATAGGTTTGCACAGTAGTGCGAGGGAGAAGGAACGTCGCCGTGCAATCCTACCTAATAAAAAGTTTATTTTTCATTTTCTTTTTAATGTTTTGGATACCGTAAGATTAGCCTAAACAACGTCATACAAAAATTTGTACCGTACGGGGATCAAACCAACGACAGTTCCTTGACGATATTCAACCGCAACAAGAACTTTCGGGCATAGCCAACATACGTGGTAAAGTTATTCGAATTCGTACTCGTAACGTCATATAGCACAGTGGCCACACCACCCTAACAAAAAAAAAAAAAAAAAAATACAAAATAGTTTATTGTGCGAATTAGGTATAACATTACATGATTACGTGTTTGGAGCCCCCATTTAGGCAAACAATGCCTGTATTAGAAGGCTCCGCTCTTTCACCATCAGTGTCGTACACTTCTTATACTAACTCGAGGTAATAATTATAAGGATGTACTTTGACCTTAAGGGTAAATATGCAATGTAAGTACAAACATTTATTTATATATTTAGCTTAAACATAATCTTAATAGAAAACAAATATATCGGCAAGTAAAGTTAGAGCCTTAAATTATTAACAGTAAAAAATTAAACTTAACTTATTCCCAGTGCAAGTGATGTAAAGTGTGGTGTGGTAAGTCTGTAGTGCGGTGTTTTGTGGGTGATGTGGTAAGGCGCGAGGTGTAGTGTGATGTGTGGCGTGGTGTGTGATGTGTGGTATGATTTGTGGTGTGCTGTGTGTGTGAGTGATGTGTGTTGTGAGGTGTGTGGTGAGGTATGATGTGTGTAGTTTTAAGTTATTATACAAATCATATGTGGTGTATTTCAGCTACTTAACGTGTTCCAGGAGTGCCTCAGTTTCCTCAAAGGTAAGTGGTTTTATCCAGTCTGTTATATTTTTTTTACAGTCGTGGTAACTTTTATTATAAACGTAAACGTGTCTGTTAATTTTGTTATATAGCTGAGTAGAGCGCTTATGGAATTGTTTGCATGCAAATCTAGTTTTAGTTTGGGGAACTTGGAGAACTAAATCTTTTCTTTTCTTAGATGTTTCCTTATATGGTAGGGTTTTATGCTTTTTTAGTATGGTTTGGGTTATGTACAGTTTCCTTACAGAGAGTAAATTACTTATTTGATATAAGCTGGTAGTGGAGAATCTTTTATTTTTAAAATACATTAGTTTTATTAATGCACGCTGCGCTCGTTCTATATTTATAAATTTTGTTTTTGCTGCACCGCCCCAAATTGGGATACAATATAATAGTACAGATTGGGCCAGTGCTACATATATTTCATTTAGGAGATTTCTGGGACGGTTTTTACAGGTCTCTATTTTAGTTGGGACAATATGTCTAAGGGTTTTAAAGATCCAACTGAGTTTCCTTATCCTCCCAGAAATCTGCTCAAGTTGAGGGTACCAGGACATTGCTTGATCTACTACAACTCCAAGATATTTAGTGCTAGCCACCCTCTCAATACATGGGCAATTACATATAACATTTGACATGTCTTTACATATGTGTACCTTTAGATCCAACTCTTCAACAGGCTGTGTTCGGTTACTGATACTGAAGCATACGTAGTTTGTTTTTTTAGTATTTAGGGAAAGTAAGTTAACTTTCAGCCATTCAGCTACCCGAGCCATTCCTGCCTCTGCTCTCAGTTTAGTTTCGTGCCAGGATGAACCAGAGAACACAATCGATGTATCATCTGCGTACGAGAATACTTTAGCATTTTCTATTTCCATATTACAGAGATCGTTAATGTACAGGAGGAAGAGGGTTGGCCCCAGAACACTACCCTGTGGGACGCCGTATGATACATGTACCTCGTCACTGGAGTACTGTCCTATTTTAACTCTTTGTTTCCTGTTGGACAGGTAGTTTTTAAGTAAACTAAGTGCCTTACCTCTTATTCCGGCTTTTTCCAGCTTGTTCACAAGGATTGGGACAGAGACGGTGTCGAATGCTTTTTTGAGGTCTAAGAAAACTGATAGGCATCTGTTTCCTTTGTCCAGGTGCTCTGCCACGAGAGAACTTAACGCAGTTACTGCATCTTCAGTACACACACCTTGCCTAAACCCAAACTGTGAGCTAGATAAAATATTGAACTTTTTGAAATAATTAGTCAGTCTAGTATTTATAATTTTTTCAAGCACTTTTGATATCGACGGTAAAACAGAAATAGGCCTATAGTTGCTAACATCGTCACTGTCCCCACCCTTGTAAACTGGCGTTATAACAGACTGTTTAAGCGGAGCCGGGAAGACACCTGTTTGAAAACAGAGATTAGTAAGGTGAGTTATAATAGGAACAGCAACCTTTCTTATGTATTTTAAGAATTTAGTCGATACATTATCCCAGCCAGGGGCACTGTCAGATTTCAGATTCATCAGAATACCATCTACTTCAGAATCGTCCGTATCTAGTAGTACAAAGGTATTGAGTTGTGATCCTAATGCATTGGTTTGGTTGTTAGGGATATTATTTAATTCAGGATTAACTGTACTGGCAAGTTGTTTTCCAATATTAGCAAAATATGCATTTACTTGGTTAATTGATTCTATGGGGGTTGTTTTTATGTTTAATAATTCTACGTTTTGACTTTTTGATCTATTTGAGTATGTGATGGTTTTTATATTTTTCCAAAGTAATTTGTTGTTAGATACTGATTGTGCAAGTAAATTTCTTTCATATTTTCTTTTGATTTTTTTTATTAGGTTATTGCAGTAGTTCCTGTACCTAGTATAAGTTATTTTTAAAATTTCGTTATGAGGGTCATTACGGTTTTGTTTTTGCAATTTGTTTCGGTTTTTGATGCAGCGAAGGATGCCCGAGGTGATCCACGGCTTTATGATACGTTGATTGCTTGGAATATTTTTTATATTAGTATTTTCAGCTATAACGGTTGTTAGTATATTAATAAAATTATTGATTAATAAATTTGGATCATTGCAAAATAATAAGTCTGATAAATTCCCTTCCTGTAAATCTTTTAAAGCTTGTTCTAAATTTAGTGTAGTGGAAGTTCTTTTTACGATTTGAATATTTTTTAACTTTGTTACAGAGATAAATGTTGTATAGTGATCAGTGACCGTAGTGGGCAGGATAGCGATAGATGCCGAGAACTTTTTGTGTATTTTAAGCATGAAATGGTCAAGACAGCTTTGTTCCCTCGTGGGCAAAGTGTGCCCAGGAAGTATACCGAAAGATGATAACATATTTAGGTAGTTAATTCTACTCCTGTGCTCCTGAGGTGACTCAGTATCTTTATGTTTGAGGTTAATGTTTATGTCACCAGCTATAATAATGTTTTTTTGTGATGTTAATGTGTTCAACTGTGTGCTGAGGGAGTCAATGAAGCCATCGGTATTGGAGTTAGAGGGAGATCGGTAAACACCATAAACAATATTACCCAGTATGTCTAATCGTAGACAGGATGCTTGAACCAGCTGAATTTCTTCAACTTTAGAGTTTAAAGAGCCCTTTACGTAAACAACTACCCCGTCATTCTGGTTCAACTGACGAGTCGTCATATACGAGTGATAGTTGTTCATTTGCGGAATTGCTTTATTAGCATGTAATCTACATTCTGTTAGGATTATAATGTCTGGTTCAAATTTAAGGCTAGCTATAGTGATCAGAAAGTTGTCAAAATTACAGTAAATACTCCGAATGTTTTGGGATATTATGGTGAGGTCGGTTTTATTTACACATATGTGTTTATGGAGTTCTGTTGAGTCGCATTCCACTGTACGGGCAATTTCAATGCTATCTATTTCGGAGACAGTATGCAGTGTATTATCCATTTATAATCAATGTCAATTGAATTACCGTCAAGCTTAGGTAAGTATTTATTTCATTGTGTTTAGACAAAATATAACCATGTACTGAGATTTTAGTTTGTGTTGTTTTAGTGGGCTGTTTTTTTATTTTATAGGAGTGTAAAATATGTGTGTGTGTAGGTATAACTGTGTTATGTATTTGTGTGTTTTGTGTGTTGTAGTTTCGAGTAGATGCTTCTTATATAAAAAGGATAGATAAAATCAAAATCAAAATCAAAATTCATTTATTCAAACTAGGCTGATAATCAGCACTTTTCGAAGGTCAAAATTTACTTTACCTACTTTACTACAGTGAAACTTGGCTAACTGGGACTTGGATAAGTGAGAAACCTCTATAACTGGAACTCATACTGGGGTCCTATGAGACAGATTTGAATATCTGAGACACATTTAACCAGGTTTCACTGTATTTACATTTTTATAAGACAGTCCCCCAAAACGCCCACCCATCGACACTTCCTAGTGTTTAGCTGGAAAGAAGAAGTGGCGGAACAAACTCCCCAGCACACATCTGTCTGTTAGGTTGGTTAGAAGAACCAGACTCGATACAATAGCAAGGTGTCAGTTACATTTAAGATTTACTACAGACACAATCAGTAATAAACAAAAGTATATAACAATAAACAATGTAAAAATAAAATAATAAATACATAACATAACAGTAAACTAATTTTGGAGAAAGAACACAAATAACAAACATTGTCTTGTATTCAACTCAGCGACCAACTATTCTTATCATCTAAGTAGTCGTTAATAGAATAGTAAGCTTTTAAACAAAGATTAGATTTAACTTTGGCTTTAAACTCATTAAATGGCAAGTCTAGAAAAGAAGATGGCAGTTTATTATACAATGTAATCCCGAGCCCTACGAATGAATTGTGAACTTTGTGAAGCCGGTGAAAAGGAGCGCGTAGTTTATGCTTATTTCTAGTGTTAAAGTTGTGGATATCACTGTTTTTAGTGTACAGGTGGATATTTTGTCTAATATATAAAATGTTGGCAAAGATGTACTGAGAAGCAACCGTGAGAATACCAATCTCCTTAAAAAAATCTCTAAGGGAAACTCGGGCACCCAGCTGATAAATTGCACGAACCGCTCGCTTCTGCAGTACAAATATATTTTGAATATCAGCAGCTTTGCCCCACAGCAGAATACCGTAGGACATAACGCTGTGAAAATAACTAAAGTAGACTAACCGTGCTGTGCGTGATAGGTGTAGTATGTGTATCTGTATGGTAGTAAAGTTTAGTTTTTTTCTTAAATAGTTTAGCATGATGGCTGGGAAGCCATAATAACTAATCGAGTAAATTTTTAACCAGTGTTCGGTGGGAAATAATTTGAAGTGATACGGTAATACAAACATTTTCAATATTAAAATCAGACAATTTATAAGGTTAAGGGAAAATAGTCACTTGTCTAGTAATAGTTTATGTACCTGTTCTTCACTTCTTATAATTATAGTTGGCGAATTCTCATCCTTTTTAATGTAAACCTTGCCGTAGGCAGTCCAGCAAAACTTGTATAATCCAGCTTTATTCAGATCACGCGCCAGGAAGTGTAGGCGGGAGCCTTTAGCTGTTAAATGTTCTGATATGAAGACTGGGATGTCTTCTTGACTTTTAAAACCCATATGTTTACAGCTTAATTTATTTTGATGTTGTATGTTGAAGGCCTTGGCCATTTTCAAAGTCTCAGTCTTGAGGATTGTTGAGCCTATTTCAACGACAATAGGTGTGTTTTGTTTTTCTGCTGTTTTTCCGCGAATTCGATAAATGTCCATAATGTCGTATTTTTTTATGCCACAGTGTATGTTTTCAAAAAGGCACAACGCGGACACAATGACCAAAATTCGGGTTCACAATCAGTTGTCATTGGTCACACAATCGTTAAGCCATTGTCTTATCACCACCATGTAAACAGCCACTCTCAATCGCCCCAGTGACTTAATAAACACACACACACTACATAACATCACGCCTGTAATCCCAGAAGGGTAAGGCATAGGTGTACCCAGTACACCCACATTTCGCCAGTTATGTTTAAGTCCCATATAATAAGGGTGAGCCTATTGCCACCAACCAGGCACAAATCCAGACAATAACACTTTCCGACCCGGGAATCGAACCCAGAACCTTCATGCTCAGCAGTCGTGCTTGCGACCACTGGACTAACGAAATATAAAAATGGTTCGACCTTACTTGTATCAGGGACGAAAGTAAACCCACTATTCTTCTAGGTAGAACTCGTTTGAACCGGCGGTAAAGGAGTACGTGTGCGTTTTCTATTGCCAATGCTGCTTCGATCAATAATAGTACTAGATTAAGCATCAGGAACAAAACTAAGTCGCTCAAGTGGCCACGTTTGCACACACGTAAACATCTACATAACATCTTAGAAAAAAGTTCAATATTATTAACAACTTCAGATGATTATAAACCTTAACACTTAAACATAACGTTTAATTATCATTGTAAAGTATATTTATTTAAGCCCTTTCATCGGAGAAAGATTATAAGCAAAACATTTTAAATGTCACTCCAAAATAAAAAGTCATCAGTACAAAAATATTCATTCTAAAATGAAACTTAAACTCTAAGCAATACGGTTAAAAGCATTTTGTGTACAATGTCGTGCTTATTCTATTGCGGAACTAGCGTTCCCTGTTCAAGAACATGATACAATAGTTGGTGCGTTGTAGCAAACATTGGCCAAACAATTATAATATTCGCTGATTTAATTATATTTTCAGTTTAATTATGTTTAAATATTATGAAAAAGCACATAATGATATTAAATTACCGAAAAAAAGATATTCCTTCCAAAACCTTGGTGTTACGGTGGTTATTTACGCAGTTTTTGAACGCATACTGCGGTATTTTGACGTCTTAATGTTGGCTATGATTGGACCATACTAATTTGAAATAAGACCACAAATACGTTTGTGGTCTTATATTTCGGGCCGTTTTTGAAGCGCTTATCGGGAATCTAGTACATTATTGATCGAAGCAATGCTGCAATGTCGCTACGCGAACGACCTACGCGTATCGCGCCTATCCCTACTACACGATTGGTGCCTTTCGGGACTATAAAAATCATGCCAATCTCGATTACGCAAGCCATCTCATGGAGTACGATACGACGACTACTAATCGCGGTACGATCTACCACTATTGCGATCAATGACCCACGGGATCGACGTCGTTTGCGCACACGTGACTTAATCCCGAGTACGTGACCGTTTGTCGCGAGTATGCGGCTTTTCACGCCTCATTATCACAAGAAAATCGGGATTAAATCAGACAAACAACTAAAACAGGTCAGACAATCGAATAAAAAGAAAAATAATAAAGTGGGTAGTTGCAAAATAAAATTTAAAAGTAAAAGAACGGCTTTTCTGTTCAAAACAATTTTCAGCTACGAGACTTCGTCTAAGTGGGCCTGAAAAGTCCTTTATCCCACTTCTGATGTAAGTTTCAGAAGTGGAAATTTATTTAAAAAAAACAATTCACAACAAAAAAAACATTTTTACTTCATAATTGACTCAAATTACAACCAGCAAAATTTACTTACAGTCCAGTAAGACTTAAAATTAACTCAACAAAACACAAACTCACTTTATGATTTTTACGACAAACTAAACTCAAAATGGCTTACGTAACATTACAATTAGCTTATGAATCAAACGTCCGTCCAGTCCAAGCGTCGAGCAGCAAAGGGGCGTTCTACCCGCAGCGCCTTGTTTTTATAAGCGAGGCGAGTATGACGTAACGCGAGCATTCTCCTTACAATATAATACACCTTGCCGCAACCTTATTGGGTGTTTAATGTACGTTATGTTATACACGCCCTGATTTAAGTGCTAGTATTAATATTTTGAGCAGATACACAAACAAAAAGAACAAAGAGTTGTAATTATTTGTCTCAAAAGAGTGCTTAGGTATTTGAAGGGCACTATGGAATTAAAATTGAGTCACAAAATAAAATGTGATAATGATAATCATAAATTATGTAGATAAGTAGATTCCGATTGGGGTGGTAATGATGTCAATAATAAAAAAAATACCACAGGTTATTTATACATGCGAGATATTTAACAAAAACGGTGGCGCGGCCAGAAAGCATGCTTCCTAGCCGCGCCACCACGTACATTGCAATAAATAGGATATTTATATACAAACTCAATGGTAAATAAATGTACGTCTAGTGTTTATTCTATTAATGACGAAAAATACTGCAAATATGTGTTTGTTCTATTGTTTAAAGATAACTGTTGCCACTAAAGTGTCACTAGTTCGGTGCTATATTTCAACCGGACTAACAACCGGACTACTGCAACTAGACCCTCAGCAGTGGGACACAATATAGGCTAGCAAAAAAAATATACTAACCCACCCTTCACTTGATTGAAGTTAAAAGAGATGTGGGCGGGCAGTTTACCACTATCAATTTTTAAAAGGAGCAACTGGTCCCTGGTCCGAGTTTCATAGTGGGCCGAATGACCCCTAACCCAACTTGACACTATGATGGCAGATGCTGATTTATCCACATATCATTAAGAGATAATGGTAAAGGATAAATAAAGGAGATGTTCCAGAAATGTATGGAGCCTGGGCCAGCACCATGTACACTATATGTAAATATCGCTATAAAATACGGTAATCGTTTTTTATTATTAATTTCATTTAATTTCACTTCATTGTCTATTTTAAATTATCTCGGTTGAGGAAAGCAACACAACCTAAAATTAAACATGGCGGACTTTAACAGCAGTATGCTATAAATGTCATTTTGATAATGACATTTCATTATCGTGTATCGTAATAACTGCGATAAAAAAAAAAAAACAATAAGAATTTCGAAAATCTTGGGCTTCGGTTTCAATGAAATAAGACTACAGGATATTCGGTCAGTGGGTCGTCTTAGGGGCCGACTGCGGCAGCGCATCTTTTATCACCTATTCGAGCAGTTAGAGATTGGATAAATCAGTGTCAAGAGGAGCAAGAAACGAAGACTTGAACGTTATTTTCTTTATCAACACAGTCCTGATGCTTCATTAAGTCTCATCAATATAAAGTAGTTATTAACCGGGAAGACCAACTAAGCACTTAAAATTTTTCAAACAAGTTTTATGTTATTTTCTAGTAATACAGACATTGAGATTATTATATTATTATATTATAGGCCTATGTCCAGCAGTGGACGTCTTTCGGCTGAAATGATGATGATGATGATGATAGACATTGAGTACCTATTGAGAAATAAGTCATGAGAGGTAGTATATAAATAAAACAACTTGTTGGAACTTATGATTTTATTCATCTTCTATATTATCATCCCTTATAAATATTCCATCCAGGAATGATGCTGGTGCTTCTATGTTCTCTTGGTACCGAGCCCAACCCAAATATCACACAATGGTCATTATGTGAGCACAGCAACCCACTGTCCGTTTTCCGGAGATACAGCTACATTAATAGCTTATTATTTTTTCATCCCAACTTGATCCTTCGCTTGCCAGTAATATATTATATGTATAGTATGTTCGACCTGAGGGGGGGAGGTTGGTGTAGGTCTTAGTGGGGTGTATTCTTTCAGCCAGGAAATACACTCCGACAAAATGCTAAGAATACCAGCAGCGCACGCCTCGAGAGTGCGGAGTCGAGGCTATCAGGCGCACACCGACAAGTTCTTTGTATACGTCCACGCCGTCTCTAGGCTGACGCCTCGGCCTATTGATGGGCCCACACCTACATCAGTGTGGGTCGTCCTCCCCGGGCAATGCTGTGGTCTGCAACGAGTCCCCGTACATTTCCACCTACCTCGGGATCACAGCAGCAAAATATAAAGAGCGACAGGCGAACCTTTGGCGCCTTAAAACCGAACCAACTGGCTGAGCCGAACAGTGGCGGCGTATAACCACATTTCGGGCCCACCTGGCCTTGGGGCACTAAATACCCTCAGAAAGCGGTACCACACTCACCAAGGGCAGGTAAGTGCGAGTTTCTGGTTTTTAATACCTATGCCCAAACCATCAGATGGAGGCAAATTTTAAAAAGATATTACCCCAGGAAGGTACCGCTGCCTCAGGCAGTGGAGAATCCTTCACTGAGCCTAGCTCAGTCTGTCCCACGTATTCTGGGGGGGACAAAAATTGCTCAAGTCTTGACTTGTCGGGCCTCGCAGAGGCCATACCACGTGACACCAACACCACGTCACAATGGACGAATGTTGCCGCACATAAGCGACCCTCTAAAAGGAGCTCGCGCGTGCAACAAGAGAATACCAAAGGGCAGAAGGGCCTACCTGGATGTAGTCGCCACAACCGGCGCGCAGGAAGGAAAGCCCCAAAGCCCCAACCCTTACCCCACCCTAAATCCGCTCCTACTGAAACGGTGACTGTAGCCACGGAAACGCGGCGCGAGCCCGATCAGTCCGACCCGAAGGCACCGGCAACGGCACCCGAGGGAACGGAGTCCCAGAACCAACCACCACCACCACCACCACCATCTGGTCAGCAGACAATGAGGCGCAGGCCAAGAGGTCATCGCGGACGGCGGCCAGCTGCGGCGGCTCCCACTGCTCCTGAGCAGGAACAGTCTGGGGGAGGGGTAAGTCTGGACGGGCACGCTTCTTCGAAGCGTCCTCGCCTTGATGAAACCCAGACTCCTAGAGGGGATGCCAAGCGCGCGAAAACCGGAGCGAAGCGGACGGTAAGTTACGCGGATGCGACACAATCGCATCTGATGGTAGCAGTTGTTACCGTTCCACCTAGGGACCTCTCGACCAGCCAGGCCAAGCAGCTGCAGGTGGCTATTGATGCCAGTATTCTGCAAGCCGCTCTGTCTCTGCAGTCTCCGAGCATGCCGGCCCCATCTTTCCGCGGTCGCCCTTTCCTCATGGACGGGGCCCTAGCGATGTGGTGTGAGGACGCAAACGCTCTCAGCTGGCTAAAAAGGTCAGTAAAAAACATCCCATCACCTATTCCTGACACCACTCTGGCTGTCATTAGACAATCAGAGATGAAAAAGAAGATAAAGGCAGGGCTTCTCATCCACACCCGTATCACGGAGACTGCTACACTGCACAGGGTCCTTTGCGCACAGAACCCGTGGTATAAAGTCGAGTCCTGGCAGCTGTACGACATGACGGTGGATGACAAACCCGAAGAACCAGAAGACGGGGAGAAGGTAGTCTACCTGACCCTGGGCATCCCCGAAGACCAAAAACAGGTAATCCTCAGCCGTGACCGACGTGTAGCACACATGTCGGGAAGTGGGTACATCCGCTTTTTCACATCGGACGAGGCGACTACGGCGAAAGCACAACCAGCAGCGACGAGTGGGGCAATAGCCTCGACGCCGTCTACCTCGGCTCCCCGACAGGGTACGAGCGGGGGAGACCTGAACTCGTCGTCGCAGAGCGGCGGGCACACCAGCGACGAAGATGTCCTGCTCAGCCCATAGCTCCACCCTAAACGTCATACAGACCAACCTCCAGCATAAACAAATAGCGGCGGCGACCTTACGCAGAGTGCTGGAGGCAAACAACGAGACCGTCGCCCTTATCCAGGAACCCTGGATAAGAAACAACAGAATCTGCGGTCTAAACAACATCGGTGGTAAGTTAATGCTGAACACGGTAGTTGACAAACCTAGAACCTGTATTTATATTCCCAAAACCATAGCAGCCACACTGCTTAACCAATTCTGTTCCAGAGATCTCACCGCTGTGAAACTTGTGACAGAAACACAAACCATCCTAGTCCTGGCCTCAGTGTACATGCCGAGCGACGGTGACATTCCACCAAGTGAACTCGTCGAACTGGTGCGACACTGCGAGGCATCGAACTGGGAACTCATCATCTCGGCTGACTGCAACGCACATCATCCGCTATGGGGAATTATATTTCAGGCTTCGTCCTCGAGATTAGCATTTGATACACTTGTAGTAACGCCTAGTACACACCATTCCACACTATTTTGAGAATATTTGATTTCTTCTACCTCCATTTTTTTTTTTTTAATTTTTTGATATTTATTTTGCTGAGGGTAGATTAGTTCACTTGATTCCTGCGCTCGCAATCCGTCCCATTCGCTTTTTAGTGCCGCGCCGTTCCACACTCGCTCGCTCGAAAAAAGTTATTTTAATATCTAGTGTTATTGTTAAGTATAATAATGCCTAAAAGAAAAGGTGATAATTGTGATCGTATAAAACAAAAAATTAGAAGATTAGAAAAAAAATTAAGACGCAAGCGGCGTCGATCGCGTGATCGTTATTACTCGGATGATTCAGAGTTATCGTCAACAACAAGTTTGCGCTGGCGTTCACCGTTACAAGGTATGTTTTTTGTTTTTCTTCATGATAAAATATGAATCAGTGTTTGACCTACTTATGCACAAATTTTATTTCAATTCGATTGCATAGTGATCTGTTAGGTTATTAAAATGAAAATAGACGAGATACCTATTTTACTTCTTGTTTAGTTTATATACTAATATAGGTATTTGTAGTTTTATTTCTGCTCAAAAAATTAGTGTTACGGACAGTACAATGGGACTGATTTTTTCACTAATATGGGCCAGACTTATTAATATTTAATTATTCTCTAATTAGGGAATAATAGTTTGCGGACAGTACTTGCTTGCATTGGGACTGTTTCTTACTGTTAATTTCCTACTAACAATTTAGTTCAGTCTTTTAGACTATCATTATTTAACTCACAAGTGAGTAAAGAATTTTAACACAATGAAAACAACATTTTATTGTTACCATGATAATATGGTGTGTGCAGTTTAGCATAGTGAATGCAGTCACTTTCCGGCCCACCGATCAGTACATTGGGACTGTTTCATGGTGCTTGATAAATTTGTTTGTGGACAGTACGTGTTATCATAACTTGGGACTGTCACTTACAATATAATATTGACTCGCATTGCCAGGCTACATGGGACTTTACGTCTCCTTTTCAGACGGAGAATGTATGGAGTTTTTAAACAATGAAGCGGCCATGTCAGGCCTATATCAGTCTTCTCCTGAGCTACAAACAGATGTAGACTTAACGCAGCCCGAGGTGGAGCCGGAATCAGATCCAATCCCCAGCACATCACGAGATGAAAGCTCTGTCCAGATTCAGTCTGTTGTGATAGTTCCGCCGGATCCTAAGGACCCTTCACCACTCGTAGTCCCAGAGCCTGTTCCAGCTGCAGACCCGATGATACCTGCAACAGAAGACTCAGGACTTGATAATGAGCTGTTGGATATATTAGGCACAGATCCTACAACAGAGAAAAAATACGGAAGAGATATACAAAAAGATTTGTCGATAAGATTTCAACATTGGACTACGACTGGGATATCGAAAGAGCTGCGTAAGGAACTTAAAGATAATTATTTAACTCCTGAAAATGCCAAGTTGATTGATCCTCCTGAATTGAATGCAGAAATAAAAGCAGCTGTCTCAGATATTATTGCTAAACGCGATAAAGCTATTGAAAGTAAACAAAAACAACTTACCTTAGCCATTACTTCTCTAGGAGAAGCCATAACGCTTATATTATCTGCGAAGGAGAAAAATACACCTCTACTCAAACTTCTGATGGATTCTACGCGTATCATCTGCGACTGTCAACACGCTGACTCTGTGACACGGAGAAACTTCCTATTGAATGCGGTAAAGAAAGATGTTAGAGAGCAGCTACAAAATACAAAGATTGATAAGCTTCTTTTCGGCGAGAACTTAGCCGAAACCATTAAAACTGCAAAAGCCATCACTAAATCTGGTACAGATCTTAAACCTCCGGCACCTAAACCTCTCAATAAGAAGTTTACGCAGAACACAGTTAATCCTTCAAGGAATTTAAACTGGAGGAATCCGGGTCCGACGCGCAGGCCGAAAGGTCCACCAAGGATGAAGGAGCCTGCGACGACATCGACCAATCAGCCAGCCAGCTCGTCCAAGCAGTCTCAGCATCCGCAGCAGCGACAGAACTACAGACGTCGCTAAACCAGGTAAAACCTGCTGGTCGATTGTCCTTATTTTATAAAGAATGGTCAATGATCACTCATGATCCAATGATTCTTTCATATATAAAGGGTTATAAAATTCCTTTTTCTCGGTCACCATTTCAGGCAGTACCTCCTAGTATTCGGAAATATTCCGAGTCAGAAAGAGCACATTTCATTGAATCCATCGATAATTTATTATCGTTAGGAGCTATTTCAGAATGTGAAGCCGAGTCCGACCAATATTTGTCAAACATCTTTTTAATACCAAAGTCCAACGGAAAGATGCGTTTTATCTTAAATTTAAAATCTTTGAATAAATTTATCGATACCAATCACTTTAAACTGGAAGACTTGAGAACAGTACTAAAACTGATATCAAGAGATTGTTACTTATGCACTATCGACCTAAAGGACGCATATTATTTAATTAAGATTGATAAACATGATCGAAAATATCTCCGGTTCCAGTTTGAGCATTCTATTTATGAATTTAATATTTTACCATTCGGCTTAAATACTGCTCCGTTTGTATTTACAAAGGTTATGAAACCAGTCATGAAATTATTAAGAATACGTGGACACTTATCTACAATATATTTAGATGACATTTGCCTTATTGGCCATGATTATCAAACTTGTTAAAAAACCTGCAAGAAACCAAAAATCTCCTGACGAGTCTTGGTTTTATCATAAATGGGGAAAAAAGTAATTTCAATCCTTCCCACACTTGCAGATATTTAGGATATGTTTTAGATACGAGAAAGTTTCAGGTCACATTACCAAAAGATATAAAAAAAGTAAAAAACTAAAACCCGACTACGACAAAAAAAAAACGACGCTGAAAAAGTATAAAACAAGATTTTCAGGATAGAACAAAAAGAAAAGCCGTAGTCACACGGTATTAAAGTGTTTAGATTGGTACCTATAACGTGTGACTACGGCTTTTCTTTTTGTTCTATCCTGAAAATCTTGTTTTATACTTTTTCAGCGTCGTTTTTTTTTTGTCGTAGTCGGGTTTTAGTTTTTTACTTTTTTTTATTTAAACAATTTTGGTGTTAAATATTTTTTTTTACTCTTGACTTTTTGTCCGCTAGAGGGCGTTATTTTAAATTTGAGCAATATTTTGGAGCAACGTTCCGTGTGGTGTCGGACGTAAAGAATAGCACCATCCCATATCTTCCCGTGGGTGTCGTAAGAGGCGACTAAGGGACTTACCAGAGAATGGGCAGCAGCGTTCTCTGTGTCTTTGTAACAACCATACTGCGATCGCCAACCCGCCTGCCAAGCGTGGCGATTATGGCAAACCCCCCCAAAAATGCCTGGGGGAGGCCTACGTCCAGCAGTGGACGTCTTTTGGCTGAAATGATGAAAATGATGAATATTTTGGAAATGTACAAGTGAGGCCCTTTTAAATGATACCAAACACGGCGTGTTTATCTCCATTTTTATTTTTTAAGCCTTACTTTTTGACCGCTAGAGGGCTTTTTTTGTCGTAGTCGGGTTTTAGTTTTTTACTTTTTTTTATTTAAACAATTTTGGTGTTAAATATTTTTTTTTACTTTTGACTTTTTGTCCGCTAGAGGGCGTTATTTTAAATTTGAGCAATATTTTGGAAATGTACAAGTGAGGCCCTTTTAAATGATACCAAACACGGCGTGTTTATCTCCATTTTTATTTTTTAAGCCTTACTTTTTGACCGCTAGAGGGCGCCAAATCGCTTTTTGTGACACGTCACGTAGCCTATGTTCAGCGGAAAATTAAGACGGTTCTAACGATACCTCATATGTCTAGTTCCGATAAGTAGATTAGAAGCTATGAGGGAACAGATGAAGATACACACATACATACATACAAACATACATACATACATACATACATACATACATACATACATACATACATAGCCAGTCAAAATCATAACCCTCCTTTGGCTTTGCCGTAGTCGGGTAAAAATTAATAGAATCAAATTTGAAATAACAAAAATGAAAAATTTAAAACAATGCAAAGTCAGAGCCTTTGCAAGTTTTGTTGGTCTCTTGGTGTCTGCCTGCCCAGCTGTGGAGTATGGCTGGCTGTATACAAAACTTTTTGAAAGATGTAAATACCTTTATTTAAAAAATACAAATAATAACTATGAATCAGTTATGAATATACCAAATTCATTAAAAATAGACTTCGAATGGTGGGATCATGCTATCGACCATTCTGTTTGCAAAATTAAAGTAGATAAATATGACCTTGAAATTTTCTCGGATGCCTCAACAACGGGGTGGGGAATTGCGTGTGGTGATCAGAGAGCTAGTGGCCTGTGGGGAGACGCTGAAATCAGTCAACACATCAATTATCTAGAAATTATGGCCGCTTATATTGGCCTTAAAATATTTGCCAAGGATTATTCTAACTCTCAGATTCTTCTTCGGATTGACAATACCACCGCTATTTCCTACGTTAACAGGATGGGAGGCATCCAGTTCCCCCATTTGACAGATGTTACAAGGCAACTTTGGCAATGGTGCGAACATAGAAATCTATATGTTTTCGCTTCATATATTCGATCTTCTGAGAACTTTGAAGCAGATCAAGAGTCAAGACGTACGCATCCAGATATTGAGTGGCAACTTGCAAACTATGCCTACAGTAAAATTGTAACAATATTTAGTCCCCCAAACATAGATTTATTCGCCAGTCGATTAAATAATAAATGCCCAAGATACGTCTCGTGGCATAGAGATCCGGATGCGTACGCTGTAAATGCTTTTACAATTTCTTGGTCAGAATTTTATTTTTATGCGTTTCCACCGTTTACTATGATATTAAAATTATTACGGAAAATTCAGTCTGACAACGCCAAGGGTATAGTGGTTGTCCCACACTGGCCAACACAACCGTGGTACCCATTATTTAAAAGACTTTTAGTGTCGGAAATGGTAATATTCAGGGCTAATGAAAATTTAATTTTATCTACCGATTTCAGTCGGCGCCACATGCGCAACAGCATTACCCTGGTGGCAGGGATCTTATCCGCGAGGCGATGATAAGAAGAGGTATCCCACCTTCATCTATGGATATATTGCTTAATTCACTCTCGGAGAACTCTTATAAACAATATGAAGGGTGCTATAAAAAGTGGTTCATTTATTGTAATGAGAATAAATTGAACATGTATGAGGTATCAATTCCAAATATTATGAACTTCTTAACTTTAGCGTATAATGGTGGTGCCCAATACGGCACTTTAAATTCATACCGGTCGGCTTTAAGTTTAATTACTAAAGAAAACATTTCCGGGAATGAAGATATAAAAAGATTCTTTAAAGCGGTATTTCGTTCTAGGCCCCCTCTACCTAAGTATAACGAGACCTGGGACACGTCTCTGGTATTAAATCATCTAGAAAAATGGTACCCTAACCAAGATCTAAGCCTTGAAAAAATTTCAAAGAAATTAGTTACTCTGCTAGCTCTCGTTACTGCACATAGAGTGCAAACATTGTCAAAAATTAAAATTCGTAATATTGAAAGGACTCCTAAAGAAATTAAAATTAAAATTCCCGACCTTATAAAAACTTCTAGAATTGGGGCATCTCAACCCATGCTAGTTATTCCGTTTTTTGATAAAAAGCCAGAGATTTGCCCAGCACAAGCTATACTCACTTACCTCGAAATGACAGAGGGACTTAGAATCAATACTGACACCTTATTCATCAGTTTTATAAAACCTCATAAATCGGTAGGTGCACAAACTTTATCTAGATGGATAAAGCATACCCTAAGTTTAAGCGGAATTGATACTTCCACGTTCACTGCGCATAGTACTCGGCATGCTGCCACATCAGCTGCGCAGAGGCTAGGTGTTAATATTGACCAGATTAGGAGAGCTGCTGGTTGGAGCCACAACTCCCAGGCATTCGCAAAATTCTACAGTAGACCTGTTAATGATAATGTATCTAATGATTGTTTTGGTTTGGCTATTATGAATGATTCAATTAACAAGCAAACCGTTTAGTTACCTAAGTAATTATAACAATTGTAAAATTAAGTAATTAATCATTAATATTTTTTGTTTTGATTACAACAATATTAAATACTTTGCAACTTAAAGCCCTGGATTTCATTCAATTATATTTTACGATTCATATCTCTAAAAGTCTACAAGTGTATCAAATGCTAATCTCGAGGACGAAGCCTGAAATATAATTAGAGATTAAACGAACTTACCTGTGAGTGAAGTTCGATCCTAATTATATGAAGGCTTCGTCCGAAGAGATTAGCAACCCTCCCACCCACTCGTTCGGTGTCTACCCCTATCAATCGTAAAATATGAAGTTAATGGGCTAGACTCTAAACTAAATGAGACGGATTGCGAGCGCAGGAATCAAGTGAACTAATCTACCCTCAGCAAAATAAATATCAAAAAATTAAAAAAAAAAAAATGGAGGTAGAAGAAATCAAATATTCTCAAAATAGTGTGGAATGGTGTGTACTAGGCGTTACTACAAGTGTATCAAATGCTAATCTCTTCGGACGAAGCCTTCATATAATTAGGATCGAACTTCACTCACAGGTAAGTTCGTTTAATCTCTAAGTAAGAATGCAAACAGAAGGGGTGAGTTACTAACCGAATTTTTATTCCAAACAAACCTAAACATTATGAATAGGGGTGCGGAACCCACTTTTGTAAGCTCTAGGTACCAAACTATTATAGATATTACTCTAGCTACACATGCGGCGGCAAATCTTGTTGAGGGATGGCACGTGTCGAGCGAACCATCTTTCGCAGATCACCGCCGTGTGTGTTTCAATTTACGGCATAAGATAACAAACCCTGTTCCATATCGTAACCCCCGAAAAACAGATATAACTAGGTATACCAAATTAACAAACGAGGCACTAAGTGATGCACAAACAGCTGATGCATTACTCAGTACGAACGACATAGAACGCGGCGTACAGTTCCTAACCGACACTCTTTTGAGCGGATACGAACTGGCATGTCCAATTATAACTCCTAAAAGCCTTGACAAGAGTTCATGGTGGGGGCCAGAACTAGAGAGATTGCGCAAGGGCCTTAGGAAACTCTTCAACCAAGCGAAAAATTCCAGGACCACCGAGGACTGGGACAAGTATAAAACAGCGCAGAAACACTACAAAAAACGGATCAGGTATCGAAGGACAGAAGCCTGGCGTAATTTCTGTAGTAGTATAAACTCAACAAACCAAGCCGGAAGAATTAAGAAAGTTCTTGCTAAAGGCGATCTCAACCTTTTGGGCTCCCTTAAAAAAGACGACGGCACCTATACAACCTCGGACGATGAAACCAGCGCAGTACTGCTGGAGACCCATTTTCCCGGATGCCAAATCACATCCGACTCAGAGTGGCCTAATGACCACCACAGCGCACCAACAACCAGCGAATGGGATGTGGCCAACAAGCTCGTAACTGCGGATAGAATAGAATGGGCTCTAAGGAGCTTCAAGCCTTTCAAATCCGCAGGGCTGGACGGAATATTCCCGGCCCTACTACAATGGCAACTAAAACAGGTAACCAAGCACCTAATACCAATCTACCGGGCCTGTATAGCTTTCAAATATATTCCCACACTTTGGAGAGAGGCAAAAGTAGTCTTCCTACCTAAACCAGGAAAAGAGGACTACACACAAGCCAAATCTTTCAGGCCCATCAGTCTAACATCTTTTCTTCTGAAAACACTGGAAAGACTGGTAGATCGACACTTACGGGATGGAGCTTTAAAAAGCAAACCACTGCATCCCCAACAACATGCATACAGGAAAGGCAGATCAACAGAGTCGGCATTACACATGGTAGTGCACAAAATAGAAACGGCTATAACCAATAAAAATTCAACACTTGCTGCCTTCATAGACATCGAAGGAGCTTTTGATAAAACAATACACAACAGCATTAACCACGCCCTGCAAAAATTTAGTGTAAAACCAGTAATAAGAAACTGGATCACTGAACTGGTCAGTAAAAGGGCGGTTCAGATAGTGGGAAATACTACCACAAGAGCCAAGGTAGTAAGAGGATGCCCCCAAGGAGGCGTTCTATCTCCACTTCTCTGGAACATAGTAGTGGACAGCCTCATAAAGAAACTAAATGACAGAGGATACACTACTATTGGTTATGCAGACGACCTTGCTATACTGATAAACGGGAATGCTGAAGATATGCTATGCAAAGTGATGCGCTCTGCTCTGCAGATAGTAGAGGAATGGTGTGAAGAACACGAACTTTCAGTAAACCCCAAGAAAACAGAACTTATCCTTTTTACCAACAAAAGGAAGTTACCAGAATTACAACTACCAAAGCTTTTCAACACAAGACTCTCCCTATCAACGCAAGTGAAATATCTGGGCATAATTCTTGATAACAAATTGAACTGGGCGAGTCACCTAGAGGCTAAAACAAAGAAGGCCTGTATAGCTTTTAATCAGTGTAGAAGACTAGTTGGTAAGAGATGGGGTCTTAACCCAAAGATCACACTCTGGCTATACACATCAGTCATCAGACCTTCTATTACCTACGGATCAGTTGTATGGTGGCCCAGAACTCAGCTGACCACGGTGAAAACGAAACTCCAGAGTCTGCAACGCCTAGCTCTACACTAGCTAGGCGTTGCAGACTCTGGAGTTTCGTTCAGCTACTGGATGCATGAGAACAACTCCATCAGCAGCGTTAGAGTATCTTCTAAATTTAAGACCTCTGGATCTGGTCATACAGGAGGAAGCTCAGGCAACCGCTTTAAGACTAAGATCAAACGGACTATGGAAAGTAAATACAGAAACACACTCCAAAGTTTTGCATGGGATCCTAAAGGAAATACCACTTCTTGAGGCGCCCATGGATAAAACTTCATGCCACCATGTGTTCGATAGAAGTTACGACATCCAACTCACTGCAGAAGCAGTAGATAGCTCTGGCATCAATGAAGTTAGGATATATACGGACGGCTCCAAGACCTCACACGGTACTGGAGCCGGCGTCTTCTCGAATGATCTAAACATTTCAATATCAAATACCCTAGATAAATTAAACACAATCTTCCAAGCCGAATGTATCGGTATTACCAGAGCGGCACAAGCAGTTGCAGCCAGAGACGTCAGTGACTTTAAAATAAAGATCATCTCAGACAGTGCATCGGTGCTTCAAGCCCTAAAAAACAACACAATTACCTCTGTCCTAATACTGGAATGCCACAATGCACTCCAATCCATTGCAACCACAAATAGTGTAACCCTGCAATGGATAAAAGGACATAGCAACTCGCTGGGTAACGACGCAGCAGATGAGCTGGCCAAGAGAGGCTCAAGCAATACAGTATTTGGACCGGAACCACTACTGCCCATACCTCAGGCCCAAATAAAAACATGGCTGCGTTCAAGAACCACAGAAAAACACCTCACCGAATGGAGAAACAGTGAAGGATGCAGGCAAACAAAAGATGCAGTTCCGGAGGCATCAATGAAGTTTACTCGCAATCTCATCAAACTTAAAAGGGACAAACTCCGTGTTTAGAAACTACCTTCAGTTTATTTATTTTCTCCGCCGCGGGGCTACAGACGCGCGGGAGGAGAGGTACGCGGAACGCCGCCGCGGGGCTCGGCGTGAAAACGAGTACGATTAGCGACGCTGTGAATGTCGAACGGGTTATTTATAATATCATTGGAAAAAGTAGCCATACGGGATCGGGTGAGGTTGCTCGCGCGCATTACGGTTAAATAGACTAACTTAGTGGTCATTTCGCGCCAGCCCCTAGTAAAAATATAGTGATAAATATTTGTTGAGTTCGGATTGATTCGCGCTGGGCGACGAACGATTAAAAACATTCCAGCTAGAAGCGCTTTACGTACGGGTCGCTGCGCACGCGCTTGTCAAATTCATACAGGGATTTCGCGGCTGGCTAACGGGCGTCGTTATAGATTTGGACTATTTAAGTATTTCGGGTTTGCCTCGTTACGGTTACCAGTGCTTAATTAGAGCACCGAGGCCTTTGTGTTTAGACTAAATCGGAAAGTGTGTGGTGTGAACACGCGTGATTGTCGTGGTCAGTTGGTGGCTGAGGAAGGCAGGTCGTCGTTGGAGTATCTGTCTGCTGGCCATCGTAAGCTTCACAAACACACACACTACACATACACATATACTCATACTTGCGAGTGGTCAACGGATAAACCGGCTCGAAGACTTCAGGTATTTATGTTGGATTTATATTGTTCGGAGGCGCGAATCGCGTCTTATTGATCACGTTAGGACAGCTGTTGTTCGGAGACCTATCTTCCATGGGCCCAAGATAAGGTTCGGCTGTTCCTGGCGCGATCAAATTCTGGTAGCAGAGCGTGGTTCATACCCACTTTGTAAAAATTAGTAGGTACTTGGTACCAAATAATTTACTTTCTAAAAATTGTGTTCATGTTCACAAATTCAACTTGTAGGTAGAAGAACATTGACCTACATACCAGTGTACACTTCAAGTTGGGTTTGGCACTTCGATCAATAATGTACTAGATTCCCGATAAGCGCTTCAAAAACGGCCCGAAATATAAGACCACAAACGTATTTGTGGTCTTATTTCAAATTAGTATGGTCCAATCATAGCCAACATTAAGACGTCAAAATACCGCAGGATGCGTTCAAAAACTGCGTAAATAACCACAGTAACACCAAGGTTTTGGAAGGAATATCTATTTTTCGGTAATTTAATATCATTATGTGCTTTTTCATAATATTTAAACATAATTAAACTGTAAATATAATTAAATCAGCGAATATTATAATTGTTTGGCCAATGTTTGCTACAACGCACCAACTATTGTATCATGTTCTTGAACAGGGAACGCTAGTTCCGCAATAGAATAAGCACGACATTGTACACAAAATGCTTTTAACCGTATTGCTTAGAATTTAAATTTCATTTTAGAATAAATATTTTTGTACTGATGACTTTTTACTTTGGAGCGACATTTAAAATGTTTTGCTTCTAATCTTTCTCCGATGAAAGGGCATAAATAAATATACTTTACAATGATAATTAAACGTTATGTTTATGTGTTAAGGTTTATAATCATCTGAAGTTGTTAATAATATTGAACTTTTTTCTAAGATGTTATGTAGATGTTTACGTGTGTGCAAACGTGGCCACTTGAGCGACTTAGTTTTGTTCCTGATGCTGAATCTAGTACTATTATTGATCGAAGGTTTGGCATTATGAATAATAAGTACATGGAATGTGAGTATTCGTTGAGTGAATAATTTGTTATTTACGTTCGGTTACGCACAGATTTATAACTTCATCACAAATAGTGTCATGATTGTCAACATTTGAAACATAGAGGAATAAGTTCTAGAGTTGGCATAGCAGAGTTGCGTCGTAAATTTATTCACTCAACGAATAAATTATTATTGTTTAGTTCGTATACAATAATTGTTATTTTTTTTGTTATTGTTATTTATTGTTGCATAATTGCGTATTGAAGTTGGTACTATGGCTCCGTCAGTAACTAAGACTATCGCAGCCAGAATTGAATCTGAGTTGAGATGGTTTTCATCGGTTGTTACTTTGATAGGTCGCACAGATCGTGAAGATGCGCTATTGTCACGCGCTCGGCAAGTAGATGAGCGATATGACTCCGTGTTGAAGTGTCACGCCGAGTATTTAGCCTGTCTCGAATCGACGGATCTGACGTCGGTAGACAAGGATGTTCAGGTAGTGCGAGGCAATGTGGACCAGTGTGGTGAAATGTCCATGAGCATAATTCAGGCGGCGGCCGACATTGAGCGATCGCGCAAGGGTGACGTTAGGGAATCGTGTCGGCCAGCAGGCGTAGGAATTCAGGCGCCATTGCCACCAGTACATGTACCCGAGTTTAGCGGCGAGTATGCCGATTGGCCGCGGTTCCGCGATATATTTAATAGTGTCGTGCATTCGCGTACAGATCTCTCGCCCGCGTACAAGATGGCTCAATTAATGGGTAGGCTTAACGGTGAGCCGCATGACATCTTGACCCACCTGGAGATTACGGACGCCAGTTATGAGACGGCATGGGGCCTATTAATCGACCGGTACGATAATCGGCGATTAATAGTTGATGGCCTCATTGATAAGATTTTTGAAATCCCAAAGGTGTCTAACGTGTACGAAATAAGGTCGAAAATCCTTAATCCGGTCACGGTTGCGGTGAACACGTTAGATCGACTTAAGTTGTCGTTAGGGGACCATAAATATATCATCGTCAATAGGGTTTTACGGAAGTTGCCGATCGACGTGGTGGCGCGCTTTGAGCAGTCACATGGTGGCGAATCGACGGACCACCTCCCGAGTTACGATGACTTGAGGGTGTTTTTGAAAGGCGAGTGCAGGCGGGCGGATTGCCAAGGGGCATCCACGTCGCACCCTCCTCCGTCAACCCGACGTACTAGCGGGCCCAAGCCGGTTGAGCCCCGTCGGGGGGGGAAAAAATACCACGCCCTCCAATCGGAAGTGTGCGCCTTCTGTCGGAAGGAAGGGCACGGTCTCGCCGCATGCGCGGACTTTAAGGCGCAGCGGGTGCATAGACGAAGAGGGGTGGTCAAGCAGCGCTATTTGTGCTTCCGCTGCTTGGGGACTCACTTCGTACGTGAGTGCCGCAGGACCACCAACTGTGGGACCTGCGGAGGAGCCCATCACGAGCTGCTATGCCTGGCGGAGAGTAGGGAGGTGCACGGAGCCTCGCCGGGAGGTCACCCCCCCTCTCCTAAGCCAGCTTCGGGTGGTCGGTCAACCCCCCCTAGGGGGGGTGGGTCGTCCAGGAATCAGCGGTCGCCGCCCCCTCGGGGGGGTGGGCCAAGGGCTGATCCAGAGCACAACCCGATGCCGCCGTCTCCCCCGCGGGGGGGGGGGTAGGCACCGAGACTCGGGCAGGGGCCCGGAGGTAGTACAGACGGGTTACGCGGCGTACTCGAGTGCGTTGGGGGGCATGTTGCCACCCCCGAGTAGTCGCTTCTCCCCGCCTCTCGCAGAGCGCCCTCGGCTGACGGCGCGCCCGCCACCGTTCGGAAGGATGCCAGTAGGCTACTTCCGACCAGCACGGATGTCGCCAATGGGTCGGGAGGGTTACTACCCGGGTTGGGACCCGTATACGGGAACAGTAGTTGCTCCCCCTCCAGCAGAGGAGGAGGGAGGCGCCTCCCATTAGCAACTAGCAGCCTGTTCGTCAGTGGTGCCCACCCCGACAGTAACGGTATTATTACCGACGGCTAGGATTACTGTCAGGGGTACTGACGGACAGCCGGTGCACGTGCGAGCACTGTTAGATTCAGGGGCACAAGGTTGTATTGTGTCCAGCCGTTTAGTGAAAACGCTGGGCCTTACATTAGAGCCATCACAGGATGGCGCCGTAGGTATAGGTGGCAATCGGGTGCCTCACCTCAGGGGTCAGACGACATTCCTGTTCGAGATGGGTGACACGGCATCGGTCACGAGGGTGAATGCCACGGCGATCGTTTTGGACGAAGTGGTTGGGGTCCTCCCTCAGACTCGGTTACCGTCGGCGGTAAAAGGGTTGACCAATGGATTGGAGTTAGCCGATCCCCACTTTGCGATCCCCGGACGGGTGGACGTCTTGCTTGGGTCTGACGTCCTCGGGAAGCTGCTCAGAAGCGGCAAACGGGAACTACAACCAAACGGGGTTGTGGCCATGCGTACCGCAGGTGGATACGCGTTATTGGGCCCAGTACGGGAACCACAGCACGCAACGGATTATAGCTCCATTTATTATGGCAGCTTGTTATCCGACGTCCTGCAACGGTTCTGGGCAACGGAAGAGCCACCCACCGCTCTTAGGAATAACCCACGTGATGAGGAGTGCGAAACATTTTATCGATGTAACACGGTGCGCCTCCCATCGGGTAGATTTATGACAAGGTTGCCATTTCTGTCAACTCGACCTCCGCTGGGAAGCTCATGGAGTCTGGCAGAAAAGCGGTTAGTGGCAATGGAAAGGCGCATGAAACGGGACTCCAACTTCCGACAGAAGTATGTGGAGTTCATGCGCGAATACCTGACGTTGGGTCACATGTCGGTGTCCAGGGTTGACTATCGTCATGAGGAGCATTATGTGTTGCCTCATCATGCTGTTTTGAAGACACCTGACTCAAAGATTAGGGTCGTGTTCGACGGGAGCGCGGAGACATCAAGCGGGGTGTCCCTGAATCAATGTCTCCATGCTGGTCCTAAGCTGACCAGAGACATTGCAGACATTCTCACGGACTTCAGGAGACACCAGGTTGTCTTCGTTACGGACGTACGGATGATGTTTCGCCAAACGGAGATTCATCCAGACGACCGTCGGTTCCAGCTGATATTGTGGCGAGAGAGCCCAGAAGAACCGATGGTCACGTACGAGCTCAACACAAACACGTACGGATTAAAGCCCAGCCCTTATGTAGCCATGCGTACGCTACGAGAACTGGCTGATCAGGAACGGCTCCGCTTTCCCCGCGCGGCTGCTGTCATTGATAGGGACGTCTATGTAGACGACATTTGTACGGGCTCAGACAGTATTGAGCAGGCGCTCATCTTAAGGGATGAATTGGTAGCGCTCATGGCCTCCGGTGGCTATGAACTCAGGAAGTGGCTGTCGAACTGCCCAGAGGTACTGGCAGGACTTTTTTTTTTTTTTTTTTTGGGACAAGCCCGCCACACTATTCCCAAACCACTGTAACTCCTGTTAGCCAGAATCAACAGTGGCGACCACAAGAAAAGCGCCGAGACAATGAAGCTCGACGAAGTCCCAGAGAAGCGATTTAACTGTCTTGGATCCCGCAACGAAATTAATCAGAAAAGAATAGCGGAGGAGTAGGAAAAAACATAATTTCCACTTCCCTCCATATCAGCAGGAGACAGAACAGAACAAGGCCAATAGGCACACAGGGACGTATACAACTGGGATAAGCCCAGTTGCCTAGCACCACGGATATTATTGTCATTAATATTACTGGGTCCTAAGTTGTGAGCTGTTATATTTGATTCCAATAATAGGTATGACAAAAATGCTTGAACGCACGGAAATTTGTTCTAGTTTCTACAAGGTCCGTATAGTAAATAACTCCGGATGTAACCTGTACACTATTTAACATAATATTACGTTCATTCTGCCAAAGACTACACTCCCATAAAATGTGATGTGCAGTTTGTTCAAATTCGCAGTCAGATGTAGAACATTGACAAAAAGGCGAGGCAACAAGCTTGAAGGAAAATAATTTACTCTTAAAGTTACCATGACCTGTGAGAAATTGGGCGACACAGTGATCCACCTCCAGCCATGTCCTGGCCAGCCGCTCACGAACGGATGGAAAGAACTGGTGGAGGTGTCGGCCTTTGATGGAATTATCCCACCTACATTGCCATTCAGACAAAAGTTCCTCCCAGACGTCAGTCTGTGGTTTAAGTAATCTAGCTATTTTAGCACGGTCACGTTGCGTTAAAAAGTCTGCGTCCGTGGTCTCTCGTGCGCAGTAGTACATTGAAGCACGGCGCTGTACTTCAAGATCAACTGGAAGTACCCCTGCCAGTACCGGTAAGGCTTCAGTACTAACCGTCCTATATGCTTTACACAAGAAAATCAAAGCCAACCGCTGACTTTGAAGTAATTTACGTCGTACAGCTCCTATGGTGGCCCTATCGGCCCAAACTGGTGCCCCGTAGCACATACACCCCAAGTAAGTAGCCCCATAGATCGTCTTTAAAGTTAAAAATGATAAACCCCACGTAGATTTGGATATTCTCGTTAAAGCATAAAAGTTCTTTTTAGCTTTTTCACCGACGGTTTTTATGTGTTCAATGAATGAAAAATTCCTCTCTAAGACAAACCCAAGGTAGCATACGGACTCCTTCTTTTTCACGGGAACGTTATTAAATTTAATACTAGGCCATGATTTAAGATTACCTTTTAAAAGAAGTTGATAAGTTTTATGTGGTGCAAAGGTCAGACGGTTGCGATCACCCCACTGGGATATTAATTTTAGGCAAGTGTCAGCCAAATTTTCGAGTCCAGCCCGAGTACTTGACTGAATGAGCAGCAGGCCGTCGTCCGCGTAACCGGTTAATGAACAGCCGTATGGAAGTGGAATCGCGAGGAAGTCATCGAAGCCTACGTTCCATACATACGGACCCATAACCGAACCCTGAGGGCATCCCATGGTAAGGGACTTTGACATAGAATGATGTCCGAGTTTGAGTTTCGCGGAACCATTTAAGAAGTACGAGTAAACAAGATTGTATATGTTTTTAGGGCAACCACGAATTTTTAGTTTAAGGAGTAGCATCGGCCACCACGCGTTATCAAAAGCCCCAGAAATATCCAGAAAGATCCCAACTACGTATTTATGTTCGGATGTATTGACAATTTTCCTGACAGAAAGTGCCGCGTCTACGGTAGATTTTCCCACGGTAAAACCGAATTGGTTGTTGTGAAATTTCGGTCCGTCTGGCAGTAAACGTGGAACGATAAGACGCTCCAGGAGTTTCCCCAAAGATGGTAACAGTGTTATAGGGCGGTAAGACTTAGGATCGTCCGGAGGCTTGTCGCCACTTTTCGGAATTATTCGTATAAAGCCGCGTCGCCATATACGAGGAAAAACGCCTTCTGCAATACAACGGTTGTAAACACTTAAAATTGCGTCGGCCGCTGTTTTACATGCTTCTATTATCATCCGATTAGATATTTTATCTTCACCTGACGATTTGTTGAGCGGGAGTTTCCTGACAACTTTAATGAATTCGTCAATGGATGGAAGGTCTGACGATGGTGATTCAGGTGGCACAGCCGCCCACGCCCTGATCTGCTTGTGGTAGTCATTGTCATTATCAGGCAAATCATCAGGTATCAACGTATTTAATAGAACTTCGGTTGTCTCCTCAATACCGGTGGTGTGTTTGTTGTTTACTTTAATGTTTTCGACGAACGCAAGATCCACTGATCGATTTGCTTTGAACTCGTGATACAAAGGAGACCACGGACCTTCTTTATCTAATTTTTCTACTATTTTACTGTACTGGCAGGACTGCCAACTGAGTATCAACAAGACCCGCACTTGTTTGAGGATTCGGAGAATCTTCATGCGTTGGCAATTTTAGGGGTCCAGTATCGACCGAGTCAGGATGCCTTCACATACAGTTGTGAGGCCGAGTTGCTGTCGAAGACCTGGACCAAGCGATCGGTCCTTTCGACTATCGCACGAACGTTCGATCCAACCGGTTGGATCGCGCCGGTCACGTTCATGGGGAAGTGCTTCATTCAGAAGCTTTGGTTGGCTCAACTAGGTTGAGATGATCAGCTCACGGAGGAGCTGGCTCGGGAGTGGTCGGCATTCGTCACCACCTTACCACATATCTCAGAGATTGAGATCCCGCGTAAACTGCTCCCGCAGGCAGGAGTCAAGGTCACCCTGCACGGGTTTTGTGATGCGTCGGAGAAGGGGTACGCGGCCGCAGTCTACCTGAGAACAGGTGAGACCGCTGGTATGGGAACGGTACGCCTGGTACTGGCCAAGAGCAAGGTTGCGCCTGTTCGGACTCGTTGGACGATTCCGAAGATGGAATTGGCAGGTGCAGCCCTCCTGACGCGGCTCTTGAACCATGTGGTGCGAAATTTGCGTGGTACGGTGGCTCTGAACGAGACGGTTTATGCATGGACTGACAGCCGAATCGTGTTATGCTGGCTGCAGACTTCGGTCCACACGCTCGAGGTATTTGTGGCCAACCGAGTCTCACAAATAAATAGTTCAGAGACTCCTCTGGTCTGGAGACATGTTCCAGGCGAGATTAATCCGGCTGACTGCGCCTCACGCGGCTGTCCGGCGCCTGCTTTGGTTGAACATTCTCTTTGGTGGGGGCCACAATGGCTGGAACAGCCACATGCGGAGTGGCCATTTAATGAGTGCGGTCGGTATTCATCACCCCCAGACCAAGGCTTGAGGCTGAATGTGACTACAGTGGAACCCGCCACCGTAGACCACACCCTCTTGGAACGATATAGTTCGTTGGGGAAGTTACTTAGAGTAACGGGATGGATAATGAGATTTTGTCAGAATTGTCGTTGTCCTGTCGCGCAGCGAAACATGTCACCTATAATGGGACCTGAAGAACAGCAAAAGGCTCTCTCACTCTGGGTGAGAGTCGTTCAGGGGAATGAGTTCCAGGACGAAATTAGGGTCTTGAAGACTGGCGCAGGTCGATTGAAAAAGGGTCTTGTCCGCCTCAACCCGTTCATCGATGAGCATGGAATGCTTCGGGTGGGAGGACGATTACGGAATGCCGACTTGCCCTATGCAGCGCGACATCCTCTAATTCTCCCCAAGAAGGGAGCTTTGGTGGAGTTGTTGGTTAGGGACCGTCACACCAGGAATTCACACGCAGGCTGTAACTCCCTTCTGGGCATTTTGCAGCGTGAATTTTGGATTTTATCGGCCCGCAGAATCATACGGAGCGTTGTGTTTCGCTGCTTGCCTTGTTACCGACTCAAGGCAGCCACAATGCAGCCACAAATGGGAGATCTCCCGGCCGACCGAGTCACGGAGGCTCGGCCATTTGCTGGCGTAGGGACAGATTTCGCGGGGCCTTTCATGGTCAAGACATCGCACCTTCGCAACGCGAAGTCGGTTAAGGCATATTTGTGTGTCTTCGTGTGTCTGGCGACCAAGGCCGTTCATTTGGAGACGGTGGCCGATCTCTCTACGGAAGCCTTTCTGGCGGCGTTAGATCGATTTGTTTCTAGAAGGGGAATACCGTCGCTGATTCGGTCGGACTGTGGTACCAACTTCAAGGGCGCTGACCGTTGCTTAAAGGAAATTGTATTGTTTTTAAGTCAGAATGAGCGAGAGATTGGCACGGGCCTCGCCAGTCGGGGCATTTCGTGGTATTTTAGTCCACCTGGATGCCCCCACTGGGGTGGAATTTTCGAGGCAGTAGTTAAGTCTTCCAAGACTCACTTGTATCGGGTCATCGGCTCAACGATTCTCACATTTGAGGAGTTGTCAACGGTGTTTTGCAGAATTGAGGCGGTCTTAAACTCGCGACCTTTGTGCCCGTTGAGCGCTGACCCGAATGACCTTGAGGCCATTACCCCAGGTCATTTTTTGATTGGCCAACCACTTAACGCCTTGCCGGAATATCCGTATACTGATGTCAAGTTGTACCGGTTGTCGCGGTATCAGATGTTACGGCAAATGAGCCAAAATTTTTGGAAGCGATGGTCGCTGGAGTATTTGCATATTCTACAGCAACGCGTTAAGTGGACGGACAGGACGACCCCACCCTGCGTTGGAGACCTCGTTCTGGTTAAGGATGCTAACCTATCACCGTTGTGTTGGCGACGGGGGCGCATTGTTAACCTGATTACGGGCAAGGATGGGTCTCCACGGATCGCAGACGTACAGGTGAGGTACTCGATCCTTAGACGGGCAGTTTCAACGTTATCCCGACTCCCGGGAGTTTGAGCGGACCGACAACGGGTCGGTCCGGGGGGGGTGATTGTTTAGAAACTACCTTCAGTTTATTTATTTTCTCCGCCGCGGGGCTACAGACGCGCGGGAGGAGAGGTACGCGGAACGCCGCCGCGGGGCTCGGCGTGAAAACGAGTACGATTAGCGACGCTGTGAATGTCGAACGGGTTATTTATAATATCATTAGAAAAAGTAGCCATACGGGATCGGGTGAGGTTGCTCGCGCGCATTACGGTTAAATAGACTAACTTAGTGGTCATTTCGCGCCAGCCCCTAGTAAAAATATAGTGATAAATATTTGTTGAGTTCGGATTGATTCGCGCTGGGCGACGAACGATTAAAAACATTCCAGCTAGAAGCGCTTTACGTACGGGTCGCTGCGCACGCGCTTGTCAAATTCATACAGGGATTTCGCGGCTGGCTAACGGGCGTCGTTATAGATTTGGACTATTTAAGTATTTCGGGTTTGCCTCGTTACGGTTACCAGTGCTTAATTAGAGCACCGAGGCCTTTGTGTTTAGACTAAATCGGAAAGTGTGTGGTGTGAACACGCGTGATTGTCGTGGTCAGTTGGTGGCTGAGGAAGGCAGGTCGTCGTTGGAGTATCTGTCTGCTGGCCATCGTAAGCTTCACAAACACACACACTACACATATACTCATACTTGCGAGTGGTCAACGGATAAACCGGCTCGAAGACTTCAGGTATTTATGTTGGATTTATATTGTTCGGAGGCGCGAATCGCGTCTTATTGATCACGTTAGGACAGCTGTTGTTCGGAGACCTATCTTCCATGGGCCCAAGATAAGGTTCGGCTGTTCCTGGCGCGATCACTCCGTAAAATCATAGGAATTTTAACGGGTCACTGTTCCCTAAACAAACATCTACATAACATAGGTGTAACGGACAGCCCACTGTGCAGAGGATGCATGGAAGCGGAAGAAACGCCACGGCACGTACTCCTAGAGTGCAGGAGCGTAGCAGATCACCGGGCACAAACTCTACGATCCCCATTAACTCTCCCGGAAGCCTGCAGCAGTCTGGGAAGGCTGCTGCAATTCTGGGACGACCTATGTTGGTTGGAGTAGGTATTACTAAAACATCACGCACAATGGCCCAATCAAGAGGCTAAGTGCGGATAAAAGCCCCGTTAAACTAAACTAAACTAAACTATGTTCGACCTGAGCTATGTCGCGATTTTATACGGCCTCTGTTTAAAAGAGGATCAAGTTGGGGCGGGGTTGCTTCTGCTACTACTTCCAGTTGGTCAGATACTTCTACCTGAAATGATCCATGCTGCCTAATGTGTTCCCCCTAAATAGCTTCTAGCCTGTTTTATTTGATAGGTCCCCAGTGCAAAAAGAATCAAGTCAGACATGGTCATTTCAGGGAAAACACTCAACTCTGGCAGTTGACCATCAATTCTTGTGAACTGGGCTCTAAAGCGGTTGATCCGGTTAGCAATAATAAGTTCTGCTAACCGGTTGGGCATATATTTTCTCTCTATTGCTCGAGAAAGTATAGCATCAGCATCTGGTCTATTTTCAATCAGTGGATGGAATGCTTTAATTATAGCTGCACAAATACGAACATCGTCCATCAAATGGGTGGCAGCCAAATTAAAAAAGTCCTGTCTCAATAGTTTAAAGTCTCTTTTTAATCGACCATTGACTACTTCCACCACCCATCTGCATAGTGTCACACACCTTGTTTTATTTGCACTGATGGTTGATAGTTGAGTCTCTCCTTGTTCTAAGGACTCAGGTTTATATATTTTGAAGCCCAACCCCTCTAGCATCGCAATGGAATCACGAAAGCCTCCATCCAAAATGAAAACATCATTCGGCTGAAAAAAAGCCCTTAAACCCTCGTTTTCATTTTGGAACAAAGCTTTCATGATGTCCGAATCTGATGTGGTTGCTGGATAGGGCCCCAAAATATCAATAATGTAGCCATCAGTGCCAACAATGAGGAAAGGTATTACGAGGTTTCTATATTTGTGCAAGCTATAAGTTTTCTTTTTGGACATGTAATTGGATGATTTTTGAAGGTAAATATAGGTACCATCACATATGACTATTGGTACCCTTGCCTCTCTGTTTCCAAACAAGCCCTCGGGTATTAATAAATTCCTATTGATTAAATTGTTTCTTGTTTGGTTGATTCCCATGTGGAGAGGCACAAACAAGCTAAGCAATGCCTCTCTAGCTACTTGAAGTAATCGTGATACAGAGGACTTAGAAAGATGAAACAGAGAGGCAATCCTTTCATGGGAGTCTCCTGTACGAGCTTTCACCAAATAGATTCCCAAAGCAGTTTTTGGGGATTTGCAAGTCAATGCTGGGCTTATCACATTTAAAATATTTAAAAAATTGTCTTTTGTGACTCCAGTCCAGAACTTAAAAAGTTCCTCATCAATATTATTCATATTATTAAAATCTAATTGATTTATTTCGTCGTCCTGGACACTCAGCCTCAACATTGACTCTATCTCATTTTTTGTGAATGTATTTGAGAACTGATGCTGGTCCAGAAACTCCCAATTGTATAAAGATTTATGTTCATTACATACTCTTGCATTTTCTGTCACAAATATTTTTTGTGATTTTAATATAATTTTTCTTAAGTAGTCTGGCACTCTATTACGTTCTACATTATTACAAGCTGGCACAAAACAATGAGTACAGGTCTGTGTTGTGTGTGTAAAATCATCAAGTGTTAGTGATGGACTTGGTGGCTGTAGCTCAAGTTGTGGCACAACTTCTTGCTCCATTCCAATATGTTCCTGTGCACTCGTGTCCAGCAGTTGGAACAAAGAAGTGCATGTTCTGGTAACTGAAACAATACAAGAAACAATTTACTTACCGGTGCAACAAAAAAGGGTTACTTTTAGTTAAATGCACAGTGACATTACTTAAAAAAAAAAACATTTCCCCACACTGGGAATTTCTCCTCATCGTGGGTGCGTTGACAAACATTTAATTAAACTCACATACACAAACACCCAGATCCGGAACAACTATCTTTAGGGCAAACAAATACTTGTCCCGTGCGGGGAACCCGCAACACGCAGCGCAGCAGTCTAATTGCTCAGCCACTGCGCCAACCGTATCGTCCACTACAAACACACATACTACACACTTTGGTATGGTGGTTTAGTAAATTAAAACAATTTTTTACCTCATTGGGGTGTATTCTTGCAGCAACTACATCTCTCACAGGACCACTAGCCACGTGTGTTAACCTTCGATGTAGTGATATTCTACACCATGCACACAAAGAGTTTTGGTGAAGGTTAGACGGGCCTGGAGTTTGCTGGTTATCCTCATTACTTGTGGCACGCTCCACACGTCTACGTGCTGCTACCCAACAAGCATAGCAAACCAGTCCTCCTGGTGGAATCTGAGTAAAACAAAGAAAACAATATAATATACTCTATTTTCACATTATTATTTTATTCTAAAAGTAGGTAATAAAAGTAAGTTGTTGATGTTACCTCTCTTGGATATATAGTTTGTGCTACTAAGGTCCGTTCAGGTCCTTCAGGTATGGAGTGTCTGCGTGTTTGGGCAAGAGACCGTTGCCACCATAAACATGCATTTGTATTCACATAAACAGCAGGAGCTTCTATGATTCCTTGTTGTTGTATTGTACGCCGAGTATGTATCCAACAAGCAAAACATAGTAAGCCCCCCTCGGGTATCTAAAACAGAAAATATGGTTTATTTATTTGTAAGCTCAGGATGGCCTTCATCAGAATTATTCAACTTGCAGCGTGGGTATGTGGGTAGTCCAAGTAGGGTCATTTGAATTAAAACCGTTCTCTTGATAACTTAAACGATTTTACTTGAAATAATAATTAAATTACGTAACAATAATCACTTAGGCTCTAATTAACACTCAATCACTTCAAAAAGAACTTTGAATAAGAGGATGGATAGCGATTCGTCGAAAACGTGGTGCGCTTGCGACCGCTCTGTACGATCTGCCGTACCAAGATGGCCGCCCCGCTACCATCGACTCGACGCTCCGCTAGAGTGACAGTGACAAGCTGTCACTCTTGACATTGGCATCTTAATGTGCGCCGACACGGCCAGACTGACATACGACCGTCCTCGGGCGTTATTGTATTCCTTGCTTAATCACCAAAACGTCCGCTCGTCCATCCTGCTGCAGGACTTCACATGGGTTTTCGATTGTACCATCAAACACAGAGTCAATCACAACTAGACATTGAAATGAACAAGTGCATCCCTTCCACCAGCCCGTAATGGATCTGGCCCAGACGACACTGTCCCCATCGACTTGCCAACCAACAGCAACACATCTGAACCGGACGAGCGCATCCCTTCAACCAACCCTCTATTGGGTGTGGCCCGGACGACACTGTCCCTTCAACCAGGATAGACTAAGGACATCACTTCTGGATCGGACGAGTGCATCCCTTCAACCAACCCCACTGGGTATGGCCCGGACGACACTCTCCGACCAGGATAAACTAAGGACAACACTTCTGGATCGGACGAGTGCATCCCTTCAACCAACCCCACTGGGTATGGCCCGGACGACACTCTCCGACCAGGATAGACTAAGGACAACACTTCTGGATCGGACGAGTGCATCCCTTCAACCAACCCCACTGGGTATGGCCCGGACGACACTCTCCGACCAGGATAGACTAAGGACAACACTTCTGGATCGGACGAGTGCATCCCTTCAACCAACCCTACTGGGTATGGCCCGGACGACACTCTCCTTTCGGCCGGACAATTCCGGATTGAATAATGCTTACAATAACCAACAGACAAATGCAAGACATAAAACCTACCTATGATTGGATCAGAAATAAGCCTCTCAGGAACTACGTGAAAAGTCAAATTAACTGGAAGTTTATCAATGACCACATCGCTTTGAATTTGAGTGGTACATTGAATATCTTCACCGCCTATGCCACTCAGGTAAACGAGGTTTTTACGCACAGTACCCGCAAGTTTGTCACAAAAGCTTTCCTTTATGAGAGAACACTCGGCTCCACTAACATAGTAAAATGGAAACGACTCACCAGATTGTCGCCATTGCCCACAAACACCAGCTATTTGACAGTTGTCAACGCGCCATCTCGGTGACGGTGCCGCTTCCGCTACTATGGGCCGCATGGCCCACAGAGGACGCGCCGCATGGCCCGCAGGAGACGCGCCGCCCATGCCGGAATTGCCACGATGACAATTAGATGCGTTAGGCCCGCTTTCACCATAACGGAATCAAATCACTTGTTTTGTTTGGTTACCCGTCGAAAGGGTACCCGTCGAAATCATTTGTCCCTTACTGGTGGCAATCTCATGACACACACACACACGACATTTGCATGTTCACACACACACACACACACACATCCGCACATTCCGTGGTTTGAAACGATTCAAATAAAGTCAAAGTTTGGTAGATTTGTTGTTTCAATCAACTTTCACTTCAAACTTGCACTATCACTTGTACTTGCACTTGCACCTGCACCTGCACTTGCACTTGCACGTGGATCAGAATCTGACTGCTCTGGGTTGACTTCTGGCAAAGCGATCTTAGATGATGAGTCTGGTGTTCTGATGGCCTCGATCAACTGCATTATATTCCGCTGCTGGATCTCGAACATTGTGCGCAGTGAGATTCAGAGCCCACTTCTGATGTAAGCTCAGGACGGCCTTCATCAGAATTATTCAACTTGCAGCGTGGGTATGTGGGTAGTCCAAGTAGGGTCATTTGAATTAAAACCGTTCTCTTGATAACTTAAACGATTTTACTTGAAATAATAATTAAATTACGTAACAATAATCACTTAGGCTCTAATTAACACTCAATCACTTCAAAAAGAACTTTGAATAAGAGGATGGATAGCGATTCGTCGAAAACGTGGTGCGCTTGCGACCGCTCTGTACGATCTGCCGTACCAAGATGGCCGCCCCGCTACCATCGACTCGACGCTCCGCTAGAGTGACAGTGACAAGCTGTCACTCTTGACATTGGCATCTTAATGTGCGCCGACATATTAATCATAACATTTTAAATAATACTACTGACTCATCCAAGGTCAAAAATGAAATTGTGACTGTTCTCTCATTCCTGGAACGATGTCTTGGATCATGAGTAATTAAGAAACATGCCTTGCAATGAATCAAAAGAAAACAAAAGAGTCGCTTACCTCTCTTGGAGCAATTGTTTCAGCAATATATTGCCTTACGGCACCCTTGGTAATAGAGTGTGTACGCCTCGTAAACAATGATGTCCTACACCTAACACATACATTGCTATCATGGTGATGCTGGAGTTCTTGATCTTCATGTGCTAGAGCACTATCACCTGACACTTCTCGCATTATGATGCGAAAGCATTGTGAGCACATTACTCCATTTTCAACAACCTAAAACAAAACAAAAAAGGTTACACAGTGTTTATAGATATTATTATGCTGCAGTACCTTTAAAGATAAATGAAATGTTTTTACCAGATGGTCAAGATACCGCTCGATGACCGAAATTATTTCAGGACCCATATCATCGGCAGTATAGTACTGTTCATTTTCATCTATGACAGAGGTGCACCGTATGCACGCCATTGTCAATAAACTGGAATCAGTATGAGTTAGAATCAGTTAGAATTCGGAACAAGGGAAAAAAACATTACATAGAAATAGTATATGAACAATAAAATACTTAAATAAATGCACGGGACATACCTGAAAATGAACTTGTTATTGTAAAATAACACACGACGAAATCCAAATCACAGGCGAATCAGAAACCATATAACAAAGCCGCGGTCAACAGGTAAGCAATCAATCAATGTCCGTAGTAGTAAACTGGGTCGTAAAACAAAAATAATCACTTAAAACTCCGAACCACATTCAATCCAAACTCAAAGCAAAGACAAACTCAAAGACGTTACTTTATAAAACTGTCAAAGTCGTCAAACGTCATGTCAAACACAACTGTCATGGTGGGGTTTTCTTTTTAAAAAACTTGCTTTTTAAAAAAGCCCGTACTACTTGTTTGTTCTTCAAATGAATTAGTTAGTATTTTTATGAAATTCCCCTATTTTTTAAATGGTTTTATTTAGCTCACCCCGTTTGTTTTATTTATTATTCTTGGGTCAAATTTAGTCATTCAAATTTCACCCTCTTCCTGTCAACCGATTAATCTGAAATTTTGTATACACTTTGGATTTTGGTGACAATACAATTATGTTTATTCATTATCATTATAAATTCAAGATGGCCGCCGCTACAAAATGGCGGATAATTTATGTTTTATTAATCCCATCAATATGCGTATCAAATGAAAGGGCTCAACAAGCAGAATACAATATACTATAAAAAATTGAAATCCAAGATGGCGGCCGCTACAAAATGGCGGATGACGTAGGTTTTATCGATCCCATCAATATGGGTATCAAATGAAAGTGCTCAACCAGTATAATACAATGTACTATATAAAATTAAAATCCAAGATGGCGGCCTCTACAAAATGGCGGATAACTTAGGTTTTATCAATCCCATCAACATGGGTATCAAATGAAAGGTCTCAACAAGTAGAATACAATTAACTATGCAAAATTGAAATCTAAGATGGCCGCCGCTACCAAATGGCTGATAACAATTTTTTATCAATCCCACCAATATGGGTATCAAATAAAAGGGCTTGACAAGAAGAATACAGTGCACTATACAACCTCAATATTTAAGATGGGCGCAGCCACCAGATGGCGTATAATAATAAGATTTAAATTTAGAAATTGAATCTGTAATTTAGGTATCTGATTAATCCAGCCTGAATCCACCACCCAAGTCAAGATTTTGTATCGTGTTGAGGACTGTGTGGCGTTAGGGTGGCTAAAAATGATACGTCGTTATAGTGGGAGAGCCGGCTGCAAAAATACCTACCTCATCAGGTACCCCAATAGGCTATCTTTAGATCGTTAACCGACACTTAAACACGTAAAAAAAATCAGGTCTGCCAGTGCCGATCCTGCCGGGTCATGGAAAAAATTCATATTTTTTGTCGTATTTTTTTGGTGAAAATTACGTCACAAGGTACCCGAATTAAAGTGCTGGCAACAGTTAACCATTGATTAATTACCTAAAAAAAAGTAGGTCTGCCATTGCGCACTCTGCCGGAAGTACTTGGCAGACCTCTAAAATATGGCCCCTCCAGCACCATGAACCTACCTCATCGAGTACCCTGATGGAACCTACGCCAAATAATAGCCAAGATGCCCTCGATAGAGGATCAAAAGGTCTGCCAGATCTAATCTTGCCGGAACTTAGTGTTCAAAGCATTTGAAGTTGGTATGGTAGGTAGGCAGCATTATTTCATACAAAGAAGAAGGGGCAAAATGTCCCTTGTAACACTTTCTCCTATTTATCAAATGAAAGAGCGTAAAAAATAGATCATTTTATTCCATAACAGTAAATGTGTGAATACTGGTTGAAAAAAGTTATTCACCGATATAGAGAGAAAATATTTTTAAAACTAAGAGAGTGAAAACTCTAAAAAAATATATGCTGTAGATCGCAATGAAAAATTACAACTAAGATTAGTTTGAACGAGATGAAGTTAGCCGTTTTTGAGATATAGCACATTTAAAAAACCGCAAATATAACTTTGTCATTCATACAGTTACTATGAAAAACAAACTTATCACAAAATGTGTATTTCTGTTGCCGCTTTAACAAAAAATAATAAAAATAAAGGTGGCTCCTACGATGGTACGGAACCCTTCATGTGCGAGTCCAACTCATACTTGGCCAGTTTATTTTTTATCCAATTTATTTTTTTCCAATTATTCACACCGTCCATCACACGTTTACTGTGTGAGTGAATAATTGATTTATTTTTTCCAATTTTTCACACGTTTACTGTGTGAGTAAATTGGAGAGAAAAGTTATTCACCTTTAAAGAAATGATTTTTTAATTTTTTAGACTCAAATAGTATTCGCACTTTTTACGATGACATCGTCCGAATTTCTCATCATCATTATTTCAGCCGAAAGACGACGACCCGCCCCGCCCTTTGCACGGGTAAAATTGCTGAATATAAACCTTCATCTTGAATTACTCTGTCTATTTCTAAAAACTGCATTAAAATCCATTGCGTAGTTTACAAGATCTAAACGTAGAAACGCGTTCCATATGGTGTCGGGCGTAAATAATAGCACCATCCCATATCTACCCGTGAGTGTCGCAAGAGGCGACTAAGGGACGTACCAGAGAATGGGCAGCAGCATTCTACTGTGCTTTGACCTTACTGCGCTTGCCAACCCGTCTGCCAAGCGTGGCGATTATGGCAAACCTTCCCAAATGGAAATGAGCGCACAAAAATGGCCCCTAGTACCCCTCGACTATGGTAGCGGTCGAGGCAGCGGCGTGGCAAGGGAAAAGGTCCGGCTACCTAAAAGTAACGGAACTCGAAGAGGAATTGAGCAGGTTGCGATGGAGTATTGTGGAATTATTTGAGGTCCCAAGAGAGGGGGAGGACACGATAATCCTGAAATCCGACTCTACTTCCGAGAGGGTTACCGGCAGTCCCAGGGTGGTGTTGGGATTATCGTCCACAAGTCCCTCATGAATAACGTGGTGAAGATCGAGAGTGTGTCGACCAGGGTGGTGTACCTTATACTCAGAATATCCTCAAGATGTGTGCTGAAGGTCATACAGGTCTACGCGCCGACCTCGGGACACCACGCCGACGATGAAGGGGAGACCATGCATGAGGATATTTATAAAACCACACACTGCTCGCAGAACGAATGACGGATGGGGCCGAAAGTTCTGGAGTGGCGACCGCGAACTGGAAGACGTTGCGTTGGAAGGCCTCCCACAAGGTGGACCGATGACCTGGTGAAGGTTGCGGGGATCCGTTGGATGCAAGATGCACGGGACCGGTCAATGTGGCGACACTTGGGGGAGACCTATGTCCAGCAGTGGACGTCTTTCGGCTAAAATAATCATCATCCTCTCCTCAGCCTATTATGTTCCCACTGCAGGGACTCAGGCCTCCTCTCTGGGAGAGGGATGGGACCACGCGTGCCCAGTGCGGGATGGTAGATGTCACAGATCTTAGAATTTTTTGGTTCTAAGATATGCCGGTTTCCTCGCGATATTTTCCTTCACCGTTTTGAGAGCAGTGGTGTTGAAATAAATTACACAAAGTAATGTGCCTGCCTGGGTTCGAGCCCCATGACTTACTGTTCGTAAGTCGGGGCAGCCACTGGGCCACCACAGCTCTGATGAAATAATGATGATTAGAAATCACACAGAAACACATCGCCGCCATTTTCAAAACTTCGTTGGCCCTGCTCGTGCTTGGGACGATGTCATCGTATAAAGTACGAATACTTTTTGAGTGTATTGCTCATAAACACACAAACATCGTAACGGATTTGGGTCTACCTTTTTTAGCAGAATTTTTTATACCCGAATTTTGTTTTGGATAACAGTGGATGGCAGAAACTTCATTTCGCAGAAAATCATTTGGCATACACTCATTTACCATAAATTCAAAACGCATAATTTTGTAAGTCAGAATCATCTTTGAGCATAAACTTCATTTCCAGAACCATCATTTCGCCGAAAATTCATAATCAGAATCGTCTTTTGGCACGCATTTCATTTCATACATACGTGTAACATGCAATAATAATAATAACTTTTATTATTAATTATTATTATCAGCTCACCCCGGCTATAATTTCTAGCTGAGAACATTAAATGTATGTCAAAAATAATAATAATAATAATTATTAATAATAATAATGACGTCACTCATACATGCAACGCATGTACTCCATGACGCGCGCTCGCTTCGCTCGCATATTAAATAACAGTAATATCTTCTGTCCCCGAAGTGCCGGGCCTCCGCCGGCCTCCTTCGTCGGCCTAAGGCCCGGTGCCCATGCCGCCCATAAAGGATACTTTCGCGAGACGGTCGTTATACCGTATAAAAATCTACCAAATAAAATTCTGCCATCTTAAAAGTATGCCTTTGAAAATTCGGCTATTTAAACATTCTGCGAAATGAGTATTCTACTAAATAATTGATCTGCCATAAACACATTCGTTCAAAGAAGAATATGCCAAGTGTGGTATGCCAAATAAATTTCGGAGCATCAAGTTTCTGCCAGATAGATGGTACCCAACGGATTTTAATGCAGTTTTCAGCAATAGACAAAAGTGATTCAAGGGGAAGTTTTATATTCCGCACATTGCAAAGCCGGGGCGGGTCACTAGCACTACTAAAAAATAAAATAAAAAAATCATTTCTTTAAAGGTGAATAATTTTTATCTCCAATTATTCACACAGTAAACGTGATTAGATGGAGATAAAAACAAATTGGATTTAAAAAAAAACTGGCCAAGTGTGAGTCGGACTCGCACATGAAGCCACCTTTAATTTGTATTATTTTTTGTTAAAGCGGCAACAAAAATACACATTTTGTGATAAGTTTGTTTTTCATAGTAACTGTATGAATGACAAAGTTATATTTGCGGTTTTTTAAATGTGCTATATCTCAACAACGGCTAACTTCATCTCGTTCAAACTAATCTTTGTTGTAATTTTTCATTGCGATCTACAGCATAATATATTTTTTTAGAGTTTTCACTCTCTTAGTTTAAAAGTTAGAGGGGGTGGGGACACATTTTAGCACTTTGACTGCGGCTGCAACTGTCTATCTTTCAAACGATTGACATTGAGAAAAAATGATATTTGAAACATCACGGTCATTTTAAAAGACCTATCAATAGACACCTCACCCAAGTATGTCCGATGAAAAAAAAAAAAAATATATTTTCTCTCTTTATCGGTGAATAACTTTTTTCCCCCAGTATTCACACATTTACTGTTATGGAATAAAATCTTCGATCAATAATAGTACTAGATTAAGCATCAGGAACAAAACTAAGTCGCTCAAGTGGCCACGTTTGCACACACGTAAACATCTACATAAAATCTTAGAAAAAAGTTCAATATCATTAACAACTTCAGATGATTATAAACCTTAACACTTAAACATAACGTTTAATTATCATTGTAAAGTATATTTATTTAAGCCCTTTCATCGGAGAAAGAATAGAAGCAAAACATTTTAAATGTCGCTCCAAAGTAAAAAGTCATCAGTACAAAAATATTCATTCTAAAATGAAACTTAAACTCTAAGCAATACGGTTAAAAGCATTTTGTGTACAATGTCGTGCTTATTCTATTGCGGAACAAGCGTTCCCTGTTCAAGAACATGAGACAATAGTTGGTGCGTTGTAGCAAACATTGGCCAAACAATTATAATATTAGCTGATTTAATTATAGTTACAGTTTAATTATGTTTAAATATTATGAAAAAGCACATAATGATATTAAATTACCGAAAAAAAAATATTCCTTCCAAAACCGTGGTGTTACGGTGGTTATTTACGCAGTTTTTGAACGCATACTGCGGTATTTTGACGTCTTAATGTTGGCTATGATTGGACCATACTGATTTGAAATAAGACCACAAATACGTTTGTGGTCTTATATTTCGGACCGTTTTTGAAGCGCTTATCGGGAATCTAGTACATTATTGATCGAAGAATAAAATGATCTATTTTTTACGCTCTTTCATTTGATATATAGGAGAAAGTGTTACAAGGGACATTTTGCCCCTTCTTCTTTGTATGAAATAATGCTGCCTACCTACCATACCAACTTCAAATGCTTTGAACACTAAGTTCCGGCAAGATTAGACCTGGCAGACTTTTTGATCCTCCATCGAGGGCATCTTGGCTATTATTTGGCGTAGGTTCCATCAGGGTACTCGATGAGGTAGGTTCATGGTGCTGGAGGGGCCATATTTTAGAGGTCTGCCAAGTACTTCCGGCAGAGTGCGCAATGGCAGACCTACTTTTTTTTAGGTAATTAATCAATGGTTAACTGTTGCCAGCACTTTAATTCGGGTACCTTGTGACGTAATTTTCACCAAAAAAATACGACAAAAAATATGAATTTTTTCCATGACCCGGCAGGATCGGCACTGGCTGACCTGATTTTTTTTACGTGTTTAAGTGTCGGTTAACGATCTAAAGATAGCCTATTGGGGTACCTGATGAGGTAGGTATTTTTGCAGCCGGCTCTCCCTCTATTAGCGGTACACCACCCAAGTTAAGGTGAAAGGTTAAAACGCGTCGAGAACTGTATGGCATTAGGGTGGATAAAAATGATATGTCGTTAGCGTTTTCCCCTCAAGACTCAGGCGCATCTTGTTGTACATAGCCTTGCCCCTTTATTGGACCTCTGGGGGATCGACCGTTTAAATGTCCATTACTCGTGGGAACAAAATGGTAAAAAAAAATATAAAAAATACAAACACAAATAAAACAGAAACTGCAACACAACGTAAACGAAGGCTTCAAAAAGCGAAAGAAAAGTATAAAGCAAAACGAGCTAAAGAAAGTGAAGGTGATAGAAATAGTCGATTACAGAAACGACGGGAACAATTAGCGTCAAAAACACCTGAGCAATATGAGGCCAGGTTAAAAAAGCAACGTCAGCGATATACACAAATGACGGCGTCAGAAACGCCTGAAGAATATGAAGCCAGGTTAACAAAGCAACGTGAGCAATACACACAGATGATAGCGTCAGAAACGCCTGATGAATATGAAGCCAGGTTAACAAAACAACGGGAGCGATACACACAGATGATAGCGTCAGAAACGCCTGAAGAATATGAAGCCAGGTTAACAAAACAACGGGAGCGATATACACAGATGGTAGCGTCAGAAACGCCTGAAGAATATGAAGTTAGATTAATACAAAGCCGTGAAAGACAAAGACAGCAGTTGGGTTCAGAAACGCCTGAACATCGCGATACGAGGTTAAATAAACAACGAGAGCGTACCCAGCAATGCAGAGCTAATAATCTGCAGGCATTCGAGAATGCTATTAACACAATTTGTATACATGTTTGTGATATTGAGACTGGCCTGTTGGTCTAGTGGTTAGTGACCCTAACTGCTATGCCGGAGGTCGTGGGTTCGATTCCCACCCAGGACAAATGTTTGTGTGATGAGCACGATCATTTGTTCTGTGTCTGGGTGTAATTTATCTATAATATGTATGTATTTAGAAATATATAAGTATGTTTATCAGTTGTCTAGTACCCATAACACAAGCTCTGCTTAGCTTGGGACTAGATGGCGTTGTGTGATAGTTGTGGAATATTATTATTATTATTATTATTATTATATTTGTACCAAACGTTGTTATCCTAATCAAGTTCGTACAGTTCGGTACAACGCTGCTGCATTAACATACTTACCTGTGGAGTTAACTTCGAAAATACCATTGTTATTATGTTCCCGCTGTCAAACACATGTTACTAGTAATCCGGTCGTCTGTGGGATGACAATATACGTCATTAAAAATAAGAGTTGTTTATATAATAATACATCGTCTAGCTCTTCAGAAACACGAAACTGTTTACCGTTTGAGATAAGAGATAATAAAACTCGAGCATTAAGCGTTTTAGTGAGCAAGGTCAGATGACGCATGCGATGACGTAACTAGGCGCTCCGTGAGGGAGTTGAGTTGGAATCTTGTTAGAATAATCATGAATAATGTATGTAGGTCTCCTAAAAAAACACTGTCACCATATTACTTGTACATTTGTTATATTAGTTCTAAAGTTTCGTGTAAATTGATTCAGTAGTTTTACCAAAACAAAATAAGATACGCAACAGGTCGTGTGGCGGCGAGTTCTGTCCTAACTATACGATATTTATAATTCTAAATAAGCTATAAAAGAGTTGTTTATATAATAATACGTCGTCTAGCTCTTCAGAAACACGAAACTGTTTACCGTTTGAGATAAGAGATAACAGAACTCGAGCGATAAGCGTTTTAGTGAGCAAGGTCCGATGACTCATGTGATGACGTAACCAGGCGGTGCGTGAGGGAGGGGGGTCCGTTATTTCGCGCGGCGCCAGAGAGGTTAAAACATGTCGTCACATTTTGGTTCCACCGATAACTTACATCTGCAATCTTTGCATTGAGACAGGAGTTTTTCCAGATTCTCTGAAGAGGGCCATAGTCCATCCAATTTTTAAGGGTGGGAACAGAGACTGTGTCGATTATTACAGGCCAATATCAGTACTGTCGTCGCTCTCTAAAATCCTCGAGAAGATTCTTAACAAAAATCTTAGAAGCTTTCTCGATAAATACAAGAGTATAGCGGATAATCAATACGGGTTCAGGTCTGGAGTCTCCACTGAAGACGCAATAATGGACTTAACGCAATCTATTGCTAAGACTGGACAGTAGAACAAAATGCCTAGGTATATGTCTGGATCTGTCTAAAGCCTTCGTTCGACACAGTCTCTGTACCCAAAATTATTTCCAAGCTAGAATGCTTGGGTGTACCATCGCCTGCAATAATGCATGGGGAGTTCAGAAAAAATACCGTGTGAAGCAAGAAATGACGCCACCTGGCGTAAATAGGTACTCGATTAGCAACATTGATTAAATTGTTGATGCTACACTAACTAGAGGGCGCTCACGTTGTATAAAATGTTTATGTAGTTTCTTATTTCTGTTTAAACATTCAAATAATTTATAATGAATTATTTCTATTATTTAAATTTATTCCTAACTACCTACTATGTTTGTTTGAATTGAATATTATTATCATTATAAAACTATCTGATTTTAATTATCTATGTTTTAGTTTTCAAACTTGAGGGTAGGTCGAATATGAATTCATAAATAAATTAGTAGGTAGTAGAAATAATTAGATTTATGAGTTATGACTAAGCTCAATTGATTGTTCGATAAGTTTGTTTCGATTACCTCATTTTTAGCTCAGTTTTATTTAAATTTAGGTGAATTAACTTATTTCATCAAAATGAGTACGCGTTGTAATATTGTTTTCGTTACACGAGCTCAAATAACTGATTTGCAAAATCAAGGCAAAAACTTATCGACACTCGAAACTTGTCGACTTAGATTATTAACGTAAGTAGTTTTGATTTCAAAATTTTTATAAGAAAAAAAAATGTTTTAGTTACGACTATACCTACTACTTAATAAATAATCATTATTGCGTATTATATATTTCTGTTATATTGTTGCAGAGAAAAACAGTTGTTCTATTGGTACGACGATTTTAAGACGAGGGTTCTTTGCAACACCATCAAAGAACTAGTAGACCACGGCTCATAAACACATTACAGCGTCAAATCGTGTTATGAGAGTATGAAGAAAATGGACTCCTGCCGATGACCGACTATGCTGCTTTATATGACTCAAGTGTTGACAATGCCCGTCGTGCTCTTAAAAGTGAAGAGCTGCATTATAGGAGGCATGTTGTGAAACCCTGGCCCACAGAAAACCATAAAAGGGCAAGATTACAGTTCGCTTTGGATCATGTTAACTTTGATTTGAGTAATGTTTTTTCATCTTTACAGATGAAAAAACTTTTAAGTCCAGTGAACACGGACGCTTATGTTTGTGGTGCCGAAATAATAAACTCAAAACTCAAACTCAAATCGTTTATTTCAATTAAGCCATTACAGGCACTTTTGAATGTCAGAAGGACGGAAGAAGAACGAAACTACGAGTGCAATGCGCCATTCCGAAAGCCACCACGCCGAACCACACGCCACCTAATGCCCGCAACAACGAACACTGCGAGCACGAAAGCACCCAGCGACGCAAACCGCAACAACGAATACTCGAGACCCCGAATCACGGAACAACGAATGCACGCCGCAACGCGCAACCGCCGCCCCGCGACCCGGAGCCCCGCACACCCACCGCCACGGCACACGCCGCCGCGCGCCCCCGCACCCACACCACTCGCCGCCGGTAACATCCGGCGCCGCGCAGCCCGACGCAGCAACTCCCGAAACGACGCATTGCACTCCTACGCTACAGTCACAATCACAAGGCATAATAACTTGTGAAAGTACTGTAGTTGCCAGTTCCCTAACGTAGATCTCATGAAGAAGAACGGGCAAGAAACTCCATGGACACTCTTTTAAATTAGAATTTGTTACAAAATCTTGGTACATTATATCATTCATGTTGAGATGGTATATTATGTGAGAACTATGTAGCAAGACGTGCAAGTTAAGAGCGTCCAGAGTAAAAAGATATAATAAACAAATCAAAAAGAAAAATATATTTACACCATGGCAACTAAGGAATGACCAGTCTCCACTGACAGCGCCCGTTCACGAACATGACGCATGGATCAGCACCATTCAACTCAACCATTTTGAAGGGAACTAAATGATCCGACACACCCGCCACCATCAGCGAGACATTTGAGTGAGCATGACATTCTCTCAGCCACCAGGGCAACGTCACTAAAATATAACTAAATGTAAAAATGTAAAAAGGGGCTTTATATATTAATACGTGATAAACAAGTGGTTATGTAGTGTCCAATATGCTGGTCATATTACAGTGAACGTGTGGGGATAGATAAGTGTTGCCGATCCAGGATTTATATTTCATAATACTTAAAATCAAAATCAAAATCAATCAAAATCAAAATTCATTTATTCAAACTAGGCTGATAATCAGCACTTTTCGAAGGTCAAAATTTACTTTACCTACTTTACTACAGTGAAACTTGGCTAACTGGGACTTGGATAAGTGAGAAACCTCTATAACTGGAACTCATACTGGGGTCCCATGAGACAGATTTGAATATCTGAGACACATTTAACCAGGTTTCACTGTATTTACATTTTTATAAGACAGTCCCCCAAAACGCCCACCCATCGACACTTCCTAGTGTTTAGCTGGAAAGAAGAAGTGGCGGAACAAACTCCCCAGCACACATCTGTCTGTTAGGTTGGTTAGAAGAACCAGACTCGATACAATAGCAAGGTGTCAGTTACATTTAAGATTTACTACAGACACAATCAGTAATAAACAAAAGTATATAACAATAAACAATGTAAAAATAAAATAATAAATACATAACATAACAGTAAACTAATTTTGGAGAAAGAACACAAATAACAAACATTGTCTTGTATTCAACTCAGCGACCAACTATTCTTATCATCTAAGTAGTCGTTAATAGAATAGTAAGCTTTTAAACAAAGATTAGATTTAACTTTGGCTTTAAACTCATTAAATGGCAAGTCTAGAAAAGAAGATGGCAGTTTATTATACAATGTAATCCCGAGCCCTACGAATGAATTGTGAACTTTGTGAAGCCGGTGAAAAGGAGCGCGTAGTTTATGCTTATTTCTAGTGTTAAAGTTGTGGATATCACTGTTTTTAGTGTACAGGTGGATATTTTGTCTAATATATAAAATGTTGGCAAAGATGTACTGAGAAGCAACCGTGAGAATACCAATCTCCTTAAAAAAATCTCTAAGGGAAACTCGGGCACCCAGCTGATAAATTGCACGAACCGCTCGCTTCTGCAGTACAAATATATTTTGAATATCAGCAGCTTTGCCCCACAGCAGAATACCGTAGGACATAACGCTGTGAAAATAACTAAAGTAGACTAACCGTGCTGTATCAACGTCAGTGAATTGTCTTACTTTTCTGACGGCGTATGCGGCTGAACTTAGCCTTCCCGCTAGGCTTGATATGTGTAAACCCCATTGTAATTTTGAATCTACTGTTATGCCCAGAAATACAGCAGAGTCGGCAGTTTCCAGCTCCTGATTGGCGAGGATAATATTGGGACCTAGATTTCTAACATTGGGTAAAGCGAACTTAATTATTTTAGTTTTCTTGGCATTAAGAACAAGGTTGTTTGTTGTGAACCAATCCGTGACCATTGATAGCGCGCTGTTTACGTCGTCAAAATCGTGTCTATTCCTATCTACTTTAAAGATAAGAGAGGTATCATCTGCAAATAGTACAACGTCACAAAAACCCTTTAAATAATATGGCAGATCATTAATATAAACCAAGAATAAAAACGGACCCAGTATTGAACCTTGAGGTACACCTAGCCGAACCGGTAGCCCGGAAGATTTCGCGCCATTTACGTCTACACATTGGAATCTATTTTGTAAATACGAATCTATCACATCAAGGGCCTCATTTTGAACACCGTAATGACGCAGTTTCCGTAAAAGCGTGTCGTGATGTACGCAATCAAAAGCTTTAGAAAGATCGCAGAAAACACCGATTGCATTTTGCGCTTTCTCCCATGCGTTAAATATGTGTTTTAGCAAAGCAACACCTGCATCCGTAGTCGAACGACCCTTTGTAAAGCCATATTGATTAAAAACAATATTAATAATATAATAATAATAATAATATTCCACAACTATCACACAACGCCATCTAGTCCCAAGCTAAGCAGAGCTTGTGTTATGGGTACTAGACAACTGATAAACATACTTATATATTTCTAAATACATACATATTATAGATAAATTACACCCAGACACAGAACAAATGATCGTGCTCATCACACAAACATTTGTCCTGGGTGGGAATCGAACCCACGACCTCCGGCATAGCAGTTAGGGTCACTAACCACTAGACCAACAGGTCAGTCATATTACTTAACTTTAGTACTTATTATTTATATTAACTGGAGGTCGGGTTATTATAACCTATTACATGATTTACGTATTTGTAATAACTAAAAAAAGTCAAACACAACAATTTTTTTTTTTTACATTGCAAGAACCTTTTCGTGTGTTTTTGTGCAATTGTATAGCTATTATCCTACCTATTTAATTCATTTAACTTTTCACTTTTGTGATGAAATAATCCGGTCTCCTGTTTGTCTTTGTTGAGGTTATAAAAGCTTCAATCCTCTTTCCGATTTTGGAAACGAATACTTAAGCTATGGCCTCAATAAGAAGTTTTATATAATATAATAATGTTGAACGATAATAAATGTCTGTTTTTGAATAATAAAGTGTAAGAAATAAACCTCTTAAAGTGTGATAGTGTCTTTTTGTTTGTCTCCGTTAATCCCTGTTGCTAACTGACTACTAACTCGAATATTATATTTTTGAATGCTATGCGCACTTATTAGCTTAATGAAAACATTCCTTATGGTTTTTTTTGTTTTTTTTTATCATTTAACTTCTCACTTAATCCAACCTAATATGTGTTTCCTAACTTCTTACTTACCTAACCTATTCCCAAGTCAAAGTCCATTTCTTTCTATATCTCTACAGAATAGATTACATTTAGTTAGGACTAAGTTATAAAAATCTACCTCCTTTTTATTTCACCTACAGGTGACACCGGGTAATCCGGATATTGTCATTGCGGAAAGTAAAAACTTTAAAGGTTTCATTTCTTATTATTATTTAAGTATGAATTACAAATAAAATTGCTGTCAGGTAAAAACAGAAATAAAACTTATGCCACCTACAAGTGACACTGGGGATTGAAGAGTTTAATATCACAGTTGTGCAGAAACCAAACGCCATCTATTAGTTATTTTCGAAAATTTGATTTCTACCTTCACAGAAAAATAGGCCATAAGGTATCCATGCACTTGTGTGGGCGACTGTACGTGACATAGCTTTGGAAATTTTCAAAGATTACCTGAGGAATAGCACCCAGATGGTAAAGATTGGCTCTAACTACAGTGATGAAGAGGTTGTGCTATACGGTGTCCCCCAGGGAAGCATTCTGGGCTCCACACTTTTTCAAATATATATTGATGACCTTTGCAGAATTTCAATACCAGCTTGTAAGATCTATGCATACGCGGATGACACAGCGATCTTGGTTGATGGGCCCTCGTGGGAAGACGTGAAACGAAAGGCAGAGTTTGGATTGTCCTCAGTGATGCACTGGCTTGACCTAAACTTGCTTACACTAAACCTAAAGAAAACTTATTTTGTACCCTTTGCAATCCGGTCAAACACTAAACCAACAAGTAGCTTCACGATAGCGGCTCATTCATGCTAGGATCAGTCAATATCGTGCTCATGCCCCTCCATTGCCAGAGCCAACTGTGTCAAATACTTGGGTGTTCATATTGACGATGGGCTAAAATGGGATAAGCAACTCGAGACACTTACAACCCGAACACTTCGTCTTATTCACATCTTCAAATCTTTCCGAAATTCCGCCGGTATTGACATTCTCAAAATGGTGTACTTCACTTTATGTCAATCGATCATTGGGTACTGTATAATTGTATGGGGTGGAGGAGCGAAGACTTATCTTCTGAGAGCAGAAAGGTCTCAAAGGGCTGTTCTTAAAGTTATGCTAAGGAAACCTTACAGATATCCCACAACACAGCTTTACGATGATTGCAAGGTCCTATCGGTTCGGCAGCTCTTTATTCTGCAAGCTGTCCTGAGGACTCACGCTCGCTCACCTTCATCTGACCCAAAGAAGCGTACATATGTACCTCCAGGTGCACAGCACAAGACCTCATTTGCAAGACGGCAATACTATGTTCTAAGCCATCAACTTTTTAAAAAAGTTCAAAAAGAACTAGACATAGTTGACCTAAATAAATTTAATGTAAAATCAAAAACTTCAGACTGGCTCTTACTGCAGGATTAAAATATGAAAACAGAGTTGTTACTAACAAACATCGCTTGACATCTAACATCTCTTTAAAAAAAAAATACAAACACCACACATACACACACACACACACATACACACCCTCACCCACACACACACAAACACAAACCCATATTGATTAATACTAAAACTAATATTAATATAAATACATTTAAATGGTGGATCGACACACCTTCACTCTTACAAAGCTCATTTTTATTAAATACAAATTTTGGCCGATCACTGTCTCTTAAAATACAGGTCTCCTAGTTTAAGAGGCAGGGTTCATTATTATTGTAAATGACGGCGTCGCCGTTGTAAACAGCACGTGCAGCGTGTCAGGTGCGCAGCGCAGGCGTCACTAAGGCCGCACCACTCTCCCCACTGCTCGAGCCAGTCTTTATAAACGACCACTCGGCGTGGAGGGGATCATTCTTGTCGTAGGCTTGGCCCGGTGCACATGCTGTAGCGCTTAGAGTTTTAATATTTTATCTGAATTATATAGTTGTGTGTGTATAGTGATTTATTTTAAATATCGTGCTATTGGAATAAAAGTTGATTACCGCTATATTTCGTAGTTTCATTTAAGATGACAGACCCTCTGCCTTCATCAGAAGTGTGACCGGATCCACCTTCCACTAATGATAGTAATGCAAAGCTATGCTTGTGGGTTTTGATCCTGAGCTATCGGAATCCGCTAATAGGGTAAATCAAATAAAAATATTAACTTCACACTTTCAGTGGTCTTATGTCAGCACAGATAATAATCCTGCTGATCTTCTATCAAGAGGTTGTGACCCATATAAATTAAAATCAAATCTGCTTTGGTGGCACGTTCCTAAGGAATTATTAAATAAGGACTTTAAACACTCTGTAAGTAATGTCGAGTTCCCCATTCCTTATGTATCTGAAACAGATATAGTAAATAACATGTGTGAAGTGAATGCATCTTCTTCTAAAAAAGATGAATCAGTGTTAAGTGATTTAGTTGGAAAAATATCAGATTTTAATAAACTTCAGCGAATTGTTGCTTATATATTCCGATTTAGACAAAATTGCTCCAAAAACATTAATAAGAGGTATGGACCTCTGACGGTGCAGGAGCTTCGTGATGCTTTGTTAGCGATTATTCGTAGTGTTCAAAGAAAATACTTTCCCAAAGAAATAGATGGTCTTAAAAATAATTTGCCTATCAAATCAGGATTATCAGGCTTACATCCTTTTTTGGATCAAGCTGGTGTGCTTAGAGTTGGTGGCCGTCTTCAGTGTGCGAAGGACATGGCATATAACAAAAAGCATCCTGCCATACTTCCTAAATCTTGTAATTTCACAGATATCCTAATTCGAAATGAACATCTGCGTTTGTTGCATGCAGGAGCTAGATTGGTGTTAAGCTCACTTTCGCAACAATTTTGGCTTATCAGTGGTATACGTGAAGTCAAGAAGGTAGTAAACAAGTGTGTCAAGTGTTTCCGTTTAAAGGCTGCAGCTGCGAAGCAGCTTAGGGGTTCTCTCCCACAAGAAAGGATTACAGCTGTTAGGCCATTCAATGTAGTTGGAGTGGACTTCTGTGGAACTTTTAATGTTAAAGCTTCTAGAATTAGGAAACCTCTAATCACGAAAGGCTATGTGGCGCTTTTTGTGTGTTTTGCTACAAAGGCAATGCACATGGAGCTAGTCAGTGATCTCACCACTGAAGCCTTTTTAGCATGCCTCAAACGTTTCATTTCTCGAAGGGGAATGCCAGAGAAAATTTTCTGTGACAATGCTTCAACATTTAAAGGCGCTGCCAATGAGTTAAATAATTTGTATAAGTTGTTCATATCAAAAATTCATAAAGATTCTGTGAATAATTATTGTACTCCTAAATTTATTACGTTTAAGTTTATCCCTAGTTACTCTCCGGAGTTTGGAGGTTTATGGGAGGCAGGGGTCAAAAGTTTTAAGCATCATTTTAAGAGAATTGTTGGAACTATTGTCTTAACTTTTGAAGGTTTGTATACTGCTATCACTGAAATTGAAGCTGTGCTTAATTCAAGACCACTCCTTCCCATGAGTACCGATATTTCTGATTTTAAGTATTTAACGCCTGGCCATTTCCTCATAGGAACATCTATGATGAGTTATCCTGAAGCCGACTTGTCTAATTATTCTATTAATAATTTAAGATTTTGGAATGTTCTATGTAAAATTAAGCAAGATTTTTGGAAAGTTTGGTCCGGAGATTATCTTACACAGCTGCAAAGCAGGCCAAAATGGCACCATACTAATCCTAATTTAAAAGAAGGAGACCTAGTTATTCTTCGTAGTGATAATACGGCTCCAATGACATGGCCCATGGCAAGGATTGTGAAAACAATACCTGGACCAGATGGTATGGTTAGAGTGGCAGAAATTAAGCTGCCAAATAATAAAACATATGTTAGATCTCTAAGAAAATTATGTCCTTTACCAATAAATTAAATTATAATTATGTTACATGTAAGTTTTGTTGCTTTCATGTTGAGTTTAATTATATGTATAATGTAAGTTTTGTTGCTTTCATGTAGTTTAATTAATGTATGTAAGTTTTGTTGCTTTCATGTAGAGTTTAATTGTTAGAACATTTATTATTAGGAAGGCCCCGGCCCAACTATGTTTAAGAATAATCTAAACATAAGTGTTTTGTTGCAATGGCAACATTTGTATGTTCGAATTAATTTTTATGTTCTGGTAACTTTTATTAGTCTAGAATTTCTCTGTCTCGGTGTCACGTTACATTTTTGTTATATTTTAAAAACCTATTTGGAAATACAGTCAACTGCTAAAAATCTTTCAGCATTTTATTATACAACATCTAATAGACTCATGGGATCAAACTCGAGGGTCGAGACGGGATTCAAAACAAATAATACTGAACATATTAACCACTTATTATGAGGTAAGTTATTGGGGGTAAGATTAGGTTTAGTTCTTGGGAAGTACGTGTGCCAGACTGGTTTTGTGTATTGATCAATTCCTGATAAGTATGTGTGTGTGATTGAGTTTGTGTGTGGTTCAATTACTGATATATATGTGTGTGTGAGCGAATTTGTGTGTAGAGTAGGCTTATAAAGTAGAATAGTATACATTTTAAAATTTAATAGTTTAGACAGCAAACAAGATATTTTATATATTCTAAGCAGACAACCAAACCTAGACATCAGTCATGTAGGCCTACTTTGCCGAAGGCTGTCGAGGTCTGATTCGTTTTTATAACGATATGTCGCTCACCATCCTCTTTTCGCAGCAAAACTTTACCATTGGAGGTCCAACAGTATTTATAAACATTATCTTCAGCAAAGCGACGTGCCAGGTAATAAATTCGTTGAGTTTTAGGTGTTAACTTCTCAGATATGTATATGGGTTTGCTGGGTCCGTCAAGTTTAAGGTGGGTTGTACACAGCTTGTTCTGTTTGTTGGCGCTATTAAATTTGCGGACCTTCTTAACAATACTGTCTTTTGTTATTGCACTTATAAAATCAACTGTAATAGTAGAAGTGCCATTTTTATTCTTGGAACGAAAAACATCTTTGATTTCGCTACCATTTACAGGTGTGCCAAGCACGTTGGAGGCCTCTTTTACAATAGCGCGGAGGCTCTCCTTATCCTCCTCCCTCCTCTCGGGAACATTTCTTATCTCAATCTTGGTGGAGTAAATTTGTCGTTCTATTAAGTCGACTTTTTCTTCAAGCTCAAAGATACGGCGCTGGTCAGTTTCTTATATACTTTCTAATTATTATAATATATAAAGCTTAATTACCACTCACTCACTGACTGATTGACATAATTGTTCTCCCAGATGGTGGATGGGGAGGTGGGTATATTTTGACAGATTCGTAAACAACTAACTCTCGTGAGTATGGGAAAAGTCCCAAACCCCCCCTTTTCCCCCCCCTTCTCCCCCCTCCCTATTGTATCTCGGAAACTAGGAGACCCATATTTTTTTTTTTTTACATATTCGTATAGAGGAGGCTCGGGGAAATAAAAACCATTTTTCAAATTTGACCCCCTTGCCCCCCTTCACCGGGGGCTTTAGGCGGATCTCGAAAATAAAGAGATTTTACGTGGTTTTTTTTTAGGGATTCGTATAGAGGAGGCTTGGGGAAGTAAAAACCATTATTCAAATTTGACCCCCTTGCCCCCCCTTCACCCCCCCTTTCGGATCTCGGTAGTTAAGAGACTTGGAACATTTTTTTTTTCAGATTCATATAGAGGGGCATTGCGTTAGTCGAAATCATTTTTAGAAACTCCCCCCTCTCCCCCCTTCACCCCCCCCCCCTCTTCATCTCTTTTTTTACTCCTGAAAATTTTTTTGATTCTTACCTAAATCTATTTGAGAGGCGTTGAAATTTGTATACCCTCCCCTCCCCAACCTCCCCTAAAATTAAAAGGGCTGTAACTTCATAACGGTTAGAGATAGCCATTAGGTGTTTGAACAAATATTATAGTAGGCGTCAAAACCGGTAAAGCGAAGGGGGGAGCGGGCGAGCGAAGCGAGCCGGCGACCCCCGTAGCGTAGGGATAATGTCATGATAGCTTTGCGGTGGTAGGTAGGTCCTGAGTGGAGCGAACCTGCGAGACCGAGTGGAGCGAAGGGGGGAGGTGGCGAGCGAAGCGAGCCGGCGACCTCCTTAGCGTAACGAAGGTTGAGTGGGTGAAGCGTAACTCCAAGCAAACTTTAGGGTAATGTTTTTTTAGTGGTAGTAGGAGGTAGTAGGTAGGTAGTAGGTAGGTGATAGGTAGGTAGTAGGTAGGTAGTAGGTAGGTAGTAGGTAGGTAGTAGGTAGGTAGTAGGTAGGTAGTAGGTAGGTAGTAGGTAGGTAGTAGGTAGGTAGTAGGTAGGTAGTAGGTAGGTAGTAGGTAGGTAGTAGGTAGGTAGTAGGTAGGTAGTAGGTAGGTAGTAGGTAGGTGTAGGTAGGTGGTAGGTAGGTGGTAGGTAGGTGTAGGTAGGTGGTGTCATACGTGAGATTCATATAGAGGAGGCTCGGGGAAGTAAAATCCGTTTTTCAAATTTGAACCCCTTGCCCCCCTTCACCCCCCCCTTTAGGCAGATCTCGGAAGTTAAGAGACTTGGAACATTTTTTTTTTTCAGATTCATTGAAAGGGGCAATGCGTTAGTCGAAATCATTTTTCAAAGCTCCTCCTCTCCCCCTCTTCACGCCCCGCGAGCTGCGCGCAGCTCGCGCAGCCACGCAAATACTAGTTATACTATATAAAGCTAAATTACCACTCACTGACTCACTGACATAATTGTTCTCCCAGATGGTGGATGGGGAGGTGGGTATATTTTGACAGATTCGTAAACAAATAACTCTCGTGAGTATGGAAAAAGTCCCAAACCCCCCCTTTTCCCCCCCCTTCTCCCCCCTCCCTATCGTATCTCGGAAACAAAGAGACTTTACGAGTTTTTTTTTAGGGATTCGTATAGAGAAGGCTCGGTAAAGTAAAAATCATTTTTCAAAGTGGCCCCCCTTTTCCCCCTTCTCCCCCCCTTTAGGCGGATCTCGGAAATAAAGAAATTTTACGTGTTTTTTTTTAGGGATTCGTATAGAGTAGGCTCGGGGAAGTAAAAACCATTTTTCAAATTTGACCCCCTTGCCCCCTTCACCCCCCCTTTAGGCGGATCTCGGAAATAAAGAGAATTTACGTGTTTTTTTTTAGGGATTCGTATAGAGGAGGCTTGGGGAAGTGTAAATAATTTTTCAAATTTGACCCCCTTGCCCCTCTTCACCCCCCCCCCCCCCCTTTCGGATCTCGGAAGTTAAGAGACTTGGGACATTTTTTTTTTCAGATTAATTAAAAGGGGCAATGCGTTAGTCGAAATCATTTTTCAAAGCTCCCCCTTCTCCCTCCCTTCACCCCCCCCTCTTCACCCCCCCCTCTTCACCCCCCCTTTAGGCGGATCTCGGAAATAAACAGAATTTACGTGTTTTTTTTTAAGGATTCGTATAGAGGAGGCTTGGGGAAGTGTAAATAATTTTCAAATTTGACCCCCTTGCCCCTCTTCACCCCCCCCCCCCCTTTCGGATCTCGGAAGTTAAGAGACTTGGAACATTTTTTTTTTTCAGATTCATTTAAAGGGGCAATGCGTTAGTCGAAATCATTTTTCAAAGCTCCCCCTCTCCCCCTTTCACGCCCCGCGAGCTGCGCGCAGCTCGCGCAGCCACGCAAATACTAGTTATACTATATAAAGCTAAATTACCACTCACTGACTGACTGACTGACAGAATTGTTCTCCCAGATGGTGGATGGGGAGGTGGGTATATTTTGACAGATTCGTAAACAACTAACTCTCGTGAGTATGGGAAAAGTCCCAAACCCCCCCTTTTCCCCCCCCTTCTCCCCCCTCCCTATCGTATCTCGGAAATAAAGAGATTTTACGTGTTTTTTTTTAGGGATTCGTATAGAAGAGGCTCGGGGAAGTAAAAAACATTTTTCAAAGTGGCCCCCCTTTTCCCCCTTCTCCCCCCCTTTAGGCGGATCTCGAAAATAAAGCGATTTTACGTGTTTTTTTTTAAGGATTCGTATAGAAGAGGCTTGGGGAAGTATAAACCATTTTTCAAATTTGACCCCTTTGCCCCCCTTCTCCCCCATTTTAGGCGGATCTCGAAAGTTAAGAGACTTGGAACGAATTTTTTTTCAGATTCATATAGAGGGGCATTGCGTTAGTCGAAATCATTTTTAGAAACTCCCCCCTCTCCCCCCCTTCACCCCCCCCTCTTCACCTCTTTTTTACTCCTGAAATTTTTTTTGATTCTTACCTAAATCTATTTGAGGGGCGTTGAAATTTGTATACCCTCCCCCCTTAACCTCCCCTAAAATTAAAAGGGCTGTAACTTCATAACGGTTAGAGATAGCCATTAGGTGTTTGAACAAATATTATAGTAGGCGTCGAAACCTGTCCGGTGGTGGTACAGCGGCAAAGCGAAGGGGGTAGCGGGCGAGCGAAGCGAGCCGGCGACCCCCGTAGCGTAGGGATAATGTCATGATAGCTTTCCGGTGGTAGGTAGGTCCTGAGTGGAGCGAACCTGCGAGACCAATTGGAGCGAAGGGGGGAGGTGGCGAGCGAAGCGAGCCGGCGACCTCCTTAGCGTAACGAAGGTTGAGTGGGTGAAGCGTAACTCAGGGGCGACGACAAGCAAACTTTAGGGTAATGTTTTTTTAGTGGTAGTAGGTAGGTAGTAGGTAGGTGGTAGGTAGTAGGTATGTGTAGGTAGGTGTAGGTGTAGGTAGGTGTAGGTGTAGGTAGGTAGGTATAGGTAGGTAGTAGGTAGGTGTAGGTAGGTAGTAGGTAGGTAGTAGGTAGGTGTAGGTAGGTAGTAGGTAGGTAGTAGGTAGGTAGTAGGTAGGTGTAGGTAGGTAGGTGTAATTAGGTAGGTGTAGGTAAGTAGGTGTAGGTAGGTAGGTGTAGATAGGTAGGTGTAGGTAGGTAGTAGGTAGGTGTAGGTAGGTGTAGGTAGGTGTAGGTAGGTGTAGGTAGGTGTAGGTAGGTGTAGGTAGGTGTAGGTAGGTGTAGGTAGGTGTAGGTAGGTGTAGGTAGGTGTAGGTAGGTGTAGGTAGGTGTAGGTAGGTGTAGGTAGGTAGTAGGTAGGTGTAGGTAGGTGTAGGTAGGTGTAGGTAGGTGTAGGTAGGTGTAGGTAGGTGTAGGTAGGTGTAGGTAGGTGTAGGTAGGTGTAGGTAGGTGTAGGTAGGTGTAGGTAGGTAGTACCGCGAGCTGCATTGGTACATTTTTTTTTTCAGATTCATTGCGAGGTGCAATGCGTTAGTCGAAATAATTTTTCAAAGCTCCCCTCCACCCCTCTTCACGACCCGCGAGCTGCGCGCAGCTCGCGCAGCCACGCAAATACTAGTTATACTATATAAAGCTAAATTACCACTCACTGACTCACTGATTGACAGAATTGTTCTCCCAGATGGTGGATGGGGAGGTGGGTATATTTTGACAGATTCGTAAACAACTAACTCTCGTGAGTATGGGAAAAGTCCCAAACCCCCCCTTTTCCCCCCCCTTCTCCCCCCTCCCTATCGTATCTCGGAAACAAAGAGACTTTACGTGTTTTTTTTTAGGGATTCGTATAGAGGGGGCTCGGTAAAGTAAAAATCATTTTTCAAAGTGGCCCCCCTTTTCCCCCTTCTCCCCCCCCTTTAGGCGGATCTCGGAAATAAAGAAATTTTACGTGTTTTTTATTAGGGATTCGTATAGAGTAGGCTCGGGGAAGTAAAAAACATTTTTCAAATTTGACCCCCTTGCCCCCCTTCACCCCCCCTTTAGGCGGATCTCGGAAATAAAGAGAATTTACGTGTTTTTTTTTTACCCGACTACGGCAAAGCCAAAGGAGGGTTATGATTTTGACTGGCTATGTATGTATGTATGTATGTATGTATGTATGTATGTATGTATGTATGTATGTTTGTATGTATGTATGTGTGTATCTTCATCTGTTCCCTCATAGCTTCTAATCTACACAACGGAACTCGACATATGAGGTATCGTAAGAACCGTCTTAATTTTCCGCTGAACATAGGCTACATGACGTGTCACAAAAAGCGATTTGGCGCCCTCTAGCGGACAAAAAGTAAGGCTTAAAAAATAAAAATGGAGATAAATATGCCGTGTTTGGTATCATTTGAAAGGGCCTCACTTGTACATTTCCAAAATATTGCTCAAATTTAAAATCACGCCCTCTAGCGGACAAAAAGTCAAAAGTAAAAAAAAAATTAACACCAAAATTGTTTAAATAAAAAAAAGTAAAAAACTAAAACCCGACTACGACAAAAAAAACGACGCTGAAAAAGTATGAAACAAGATTTTCTGGATAGAACAAAAAGAAAAGCCGTAGTCACACGTTATAGGTACCAACCTAAACACTTTAATACCGTGTGACTACGGCTTTTCTTTTTGTTCTATCCAGAAAATCTTTAAGATTCGTATAGAGGAGGCTTGGGGAAGTGTAAATTATTTTTCAAATTTGACCCCCTTGCCCCTCTTCACCCCCCCCCCCCCCTTTTGGATCTCGGAAGTTAAGAGACTTGGAACATTTTTTTTTTTCAGATTCATTAAAAGGGGCAATGCTTTAGTCGAAATCATTTTTCAAAGCTCCCCCCTCTCCCACCCTTCACCCCTTCCTCTTCACCCCCTTCACCCCCCCTTTAGGCGGATCTCGGAAATAAAGAGAATTTACGTGTTTTTTTTTGGGATTCGTAAAGAGGAGGCTTGGGGAAGTGTAAATAATTTTTCAAATTTGACCCCCTTGCCCCTCTTCACCCCCCCCCCCCCTTTAAGATCTCGGAAGTTAAGAGACTTGGAACATTTTTTTTTTCAGATTCATTAAAAGGGGCAATGCGTTAGTCAAAATCATTTTTCAAAGCTCCCCCCTCTCCCTCCCTTCACCCCCCCCTCTTCACCCCTTTCACTTCCCCCCCCCTCTTCATCCCTTTTTTCTGTTTTGTTTACGGATTCGTATAGAGGAGGCTCGGGGGACTAAAATGGTGCTACCGGTAAAGCGAAGGGGGAAGCGGGCGAGCGAAGCGGGCGAGCGAAGCGAGCCGGCGACCCCCGCAGCGTAGGGATAATGTCATGATAGCTTTCCGGTGGTAGGTAGGTCCTGAGTGGAGCGAACCTGCGAGACCGAGTGAAGCGAAGGGGGGAGGTGGCGAGCGAAGCGAGCCGGCGACCTCCTTAGCGTAACGAAGGTTGAGTGGGTGAAGCGTAACTCAGGGGCGACGACAAGCAAACTTTAGGGTAATGTTTTTTAGTGGTAGCAGGAGGTAGTAGGTAGGTAGTAGGTAGGTGGTAGGGGTAGTAGGTAGTAGGTAGGTGTAGGTAGGTAGTAGGTAGGTGTAGGTAGGTAGTAGGTAGGTGTAGGTAGGTGGTAGGTAGTAGGTAGGTAGGTGTAGGTAGGTGTAGGTAGGTGGTGTCATACGTGAGATTCATATAGAGGAGGCTCGGGGAAGTAAAATCCGTTTTTCAAATTTGAACCCCTTGCCCCCCTTCACCCCCTCTTTAGGCGGATCTCGGAAGTAAAGAGACTTGGAACAATTTTTTTTCAGATTCATTGAAAGGGACAATGCGTTAGTCGAAATCATTTTTCAAAGCTTCCCCTCTCCCCCTCTTCACGCCCCGCGAGCTGCGCGCAGCTCGCGCAGCTACGCAAATACTAGTTATAGTTATATAAAACTACAAGACTTATATTATATAAAGCTAAATTACCACTGACTCACTCACTGACAGAATTGTTCTCCCAGATGGTGGATGGGGAGGTGGGTATATTTTGACAGATTCGTAAACAACAAACTCTCGTGAGTATGGGAAAAGTCCCAAACCCCCCCTTTTCCCCCCCCTTCTCACCCCTCCCTATCGTATCTCGAAAACAAAGACAATTTACTCGTTTTTTTTTTAGAGATTCATATAGAGGAAGCTCGGGGAAGTAAAAAGCATTTTTCAAATTTGACCCCCTTTCCCCCCTTTACCCCCCCTTCAGTCGGATCTCGGAAATAAAGAGACATTACGTGCTTTTTTTTAGAGATTCGTATAGAGGAGGCTCGGGGAAGTAAAAAACATTTTTCAAATTTGACCCCCTTGCCCCCCTTCTTCCCCCCTTTAGGCAGATCTCGGAAGTTAAGAAATTTTACGTGTTTTTTTTTAGGGATTCGTGTTGAGGAAGCTCGGGGAAGTAAAAATCATTTTTCAAAGTGGCCCCCCTTGCCCCCCTTCTCCCCCCTTTTAGGCGGATCTCAAAAATAAAGAGATTTTACGTGTTTTTTTTTAGGGATTCGTATAGAGGAGGCTCGTGAAAGTAAAAACCATTTTTTGAATTTGACCCTCTTGCCCCACTTCACCCCCCCTTTAGGCGGATCTCAAAAATAAAGAGATTTTACGTGTTTTTTTTTTAGGGATTCGTATAGAAGAGGCTCGGGGAAGTAAAAACCATTTTTCAATGTTGACCCCCTTGCCCCCCTTCATCCCCCCCCTTTAGGCGGATCTCGGAAATAAAGAGACATTACGTGTTTTTTTTAGGGATTCGTATAGAAGAGGCTCGGGGAAGTAAAAACCATTTTTCAATGTTGACCCCCTTGCCCCCCTTCATCCCCCCCTTTAGGCGGATCTCGGAAATAAAGAGACATTACATGTGTTTTTTTAAGGATTCGTATAGAGGAGGCTCAGGGAAGTAAAAACCGTTTTTTAAATTTGACTCCCTTGCCCCCCTTAACCCCCCCTTTAGGCGGATCTCAAAAGTTAAGAGACTTGGAACGAATTTTTTTTCAGATTCATATAGAGGGGCATTGCGTTAGTCGAAATCACTTTTAGAAACTCCCCCCTCTCCCCCCCTTCACCCCCCCCCCTCTACCCCTCTTTTTTACTCCTGAAAAATTTTTTGATTCTTACCTAAATCTATTATAGGGGCGTTGAAATTTGTATACCCTCCCCTCCCCAACCTCCCCTAAAATTAAAAGGGCTGTAACTTCATAACGGTTAGAGATAGCCATTAGGTGTTTGAACAAATATTATAGTAGGCGTCGAAACCTGTCTGGTGGTAATACAGCGGTAAAGCGAAGGGGGCAGCGGGCGAGCGAAGCGAGCCGGCGACCCCCGTAACGTAGGGATAATGTCATGATAGCTTTCTGGTGGTAGGTCCTGAGTGGAGCGAACCTGCGAGACCGAGTGGAGCGAAGGGGGGAGGTGGCGAGCGAAGCGAGCCGGCGACCTCCTTAGCGTAACGAAGGTTGAGTGGGTGAAGCGTAACTCTGGGGCGACGACAAGCAAACTTTAGGGTAATGTTTTTTTAGTGGTAGTAGGAGGTAGTAGGTAGGTAGTAGGTAGGTGGTAGGTAGTAGGTATGTGTAGGTAGGTGTAGGTGTAGGTAGGTAGTAGGTAGGTGTAGGTAGGTAGTAGGTAGGTGTAGGTAGGTGTAGGTAGGTAGTAGGTAGGTGTAGGTAGGTAGGTGTAGGTAGGTAGTAGGTAGGTGTAGGTAGGTGTAGGTAGGTGTAGGTAGGTAGGTAGTAGGTAGGTGTAGCTAGGTAGTAGGTAGGTGTAGGTAGGTAGGTGTAGGTAGGTAGTAGGTAGGTGTAGGTAGGTAGTAGGTAGGTGTAGGTAGGTAGTAGGTAGGTGTAGGTAGGTAGGTGTAGGTAGGTAGTAGGTAGGTGTAGGCAGGTGTAGGTAGGTGTAGGTAGGTGTAGGTAGGTAGTACCGCGAGCTGCATTGGAACTTTTTTTTCACAGATTCATTGAGAGGTGCTATGCGTTAGTCGAAATCATTTTTCAAAGCTTCCCCTCTCCCCCACTTCACGCCCCGCGAGCTGCGCGCAGCTCGCGCAGCCACGCAAATACTAGTTATACTATATAAAGCTAAATTACCACTGATATCCAGACGGACTGACAGAATTGTTCTCCCAGATGGTGGATGGGAAGGTGGGTATATTTTGACAGATTCGTAAACAACTAACTCTCGCGAGTATGGGAAAAGTCCCAAACCCCCCCTTTCCCCCCCCCTTCTCCCCCCTCCCTATCGTATCTCGGAAACAAAGAGATTTTAAGTGTTTTTTTTTTGGGATTCGTATAGAGGGGGCTCGGTAAAGTAAAAATCATTTTTCAAAGTGGCCCCCCTTTTCCCCCTTCTCCCCCCCTTTAGGCGGATCTCGGAAATAAAGAGAATTTACGTGATTTTTTTTAGAGATTCGTATAGAGGAGGCTTGGGGAAGTAAAAACCATTTTTAAAATTTGACCCTCTTGCCCCCCTTCACCCCCCTTTAGGCGGATCTCGAAAGTTAATAGACTTGGAACGATTTTTTTTTCAGATTTATATAGAGGGGCATTGCGTTAGTCGAAACCATTTTTAGAAACTCCCCCCTCTCCTCCCCTTCACCCCCCCCCTTCCCCTCTTTTTTTACTCCTGAAAAAATTTTTGATTCTTACCTAAATCTATTTGAGGGGCGTTGAAATTTGTATACCCTCCCCTCCCCAACCTCCCCTAAAATTAAAAGGACTGTAACTTCATAACGGTTAGAGATAGCCATTAGGTGTTTGAACAAATGTTATAGTAGGCGTCGAAACCTGTCCGGTGGTGGTATAGCGGTAAAGCGAAGGGGGGAGCGGGCGAGCGAAGCGAGCCGGCGACCCCCGTAGCGTAGGGATAAAGTCATGATAGCTTTCCGGTGGTAGGTAGGTCCTTAGCGTAACGAAGGTTGAGTAAGTGAAGCGTAACTCAGGGGCGACGACAAGCAAACTTTAGGGTAATGTTATTTTAGTGGTAGTAGGTAGTAGGTAAGTAGGTGGTAGGTAGTAGGTATGTGTAGGTAGGTGTAGGTAGGTGTAGGTAGGTGTAGGTAGGTGAAGGTAGGTGTAGGTAGGTAGTAGGTAGGTGTAGGTAGGTAGTACCGCGAGCTGCATTGGAACATTTTTTTTTTCAGATTCATTGAGAGGTGCAATGCGTTAGTCAAAATCATTTTTCAAAGCTCCCCCTCGCCCCCTCTTCACGACCCGCGAGCTGCGCGCAGCTCGCGCAGCCACGCAAATACTAGTTATACTATATAAAGCTTAATTACCACTCACTCACTGACTGACAGAATTGTTCTCCCAGATGGTGGGTGGGGAGGTGGGTATATTTTGACAGATTCGTAAACAACTAACTCTCGTGAGTATGGGAAAAGTCCCAAACCCCCCCTTCCCCCCCCCCTTTCCCCCCCCCTTTCCCCCCCCCTTCTCCCCCCTCCCTATCGTATCTCGGAAACAAAGAGACTTTACGTGTTTTTTTTTAGGGATTCGTATAGAAGGGGCTCGGTAAAGTAAAAATCATTTTTCAAAGTGGCCCCCCTTTTCCCCCTTCTCCCCCCCTTTAGGCGGATCTCGGAAATAAAGAAATTTTACGTGTTTTTTTTAGGGATTCAAATAGAGTAGGCTCAGGCAAGTAAAAACCATTTTTCAAATTTGACCCCCTTGCCCCCCTTCACCCCCCCTTTAGGCGGATCTCGGAAATAAAGAGACATTACGTGTGTTCTTTTAGATACTTGTATAGAGGAGGTTCGGGGAAGTAAAAACCATTTTTCAAATTTGACCCGCTTGCCCCCCTTCACCCCCCTTTAGGCGGATCTCGAAAGTTAAGAGACTTGGAACGAATTTTATTTTCAGATTCATATAGAGGGGCATTGCGTTAGTCGAAATCATTTTTAGAAACTCCCCCCTCTCCCCCCCTTCACCCCCCCCCCCACTCTTCACCTCTTTTTTACTCCTGAAAAAATTTTTGATTGTTACCTAAATCTATTTGAGGGGCGTACACTGTGGAGGCGTGCCCTGCTTGGGCGGAGCCCCGCCGTGTTCTCGTAGCGGCGATCGGCGGCGGCGACCTCTCGCGCCCGGCCCTGGTGCAAGCCATGGTCCGGGGCGAGGAGGAATGGGACGCCGTCGCCTCCTTCTGCGAAGCAGTGATGCTAGCGAAGGAGGTGGCGGAACGAGAGAGGGAGAGAACCTCTCAACGTCCCAGCCGCCGCGGAAGGCGCTCCGGGCGTCGGGGGTCACGCGATGACCTCCGGCCACCGTAGACGCGGGCCTGTGGACGGTGAGTAACGGGCTAGCTCGCCGTCCGGCCGTCGTCATGACGGCAACAGACCGTGTCGGCGGCGCGTACGTGTTCCACGCGCGCCTCAAAGAGATGTCAGCAAGGAGGGGCCCGCAAGGGCCGACGCCCGTCGGGGCTGTGGATATCGAAAGGTTACCGCGGCTCCGACACAAGGGCGAAGAAGAAGGAACATGGGTTTGGTTTTTAGTCAGTAGAAGTCTGACACTCCCCTTCGCTCTGCCCAAGAGCGGGGGGGGTTATTCGATGATTTTCCACCCACCAAAAAAAAAAAAAAAAAAAAGGGGCGTTGAAATTTGTATACCCTCCTCTCCCCAACCTCCCCTAAAATTAAAAGGGCTGTAACTTCATAACGGTTAGAGATAGCCATTAGGTGTTTGAACAAATATTATAATAGGCGTCGAAACCTGTCCGGTGGTGGTACAGCGGCAAAGCGAAGGGGGGAGCGGGCGAGCGAAGCGAGCCGGCGACCCCCGTAGCGTAGGGATAATGTCATGATAGGTTTCCGGTGGTAGGTAGGTACTGAGTGGAGCGAACCTGCGAGACCGAGTGGAGCGAAGGGGGGAGGTGGCGAGCGAAGCGAGCCGGCGACCTCCTTAGCGTAACGAAGGTTGAGTGGGTGAAGCGTAACTCAGGGGCGACGACAAGCAAACTTTAGGGTAATGTTTTTTTAGTGGTAGTAGGAGGTAGTTGGTAGGTAGGTAGTAGGTAGGTAGTAGGTAGGTAGTAGGTAGGTAGTAGGTAGGTAGTAGGTAGGTGTAGGTAGGTAGGTGTAGGTAGGTAGTAGGTAGGTGTAGGTAGGTGTAGGTAGGTGTAGGTAGGTGTAGGTAGGTGTAGGTAGGTGTAGGTAGGTGTAGGTAGGTGTAGGTAGGTGTAGGTAGGTGTAGGTAGGTAGTAGGTAGGTGTAGGTAGGTAGTGGGTAGGTGTAGGTAGGTAGGTGTAGGTAGGTAGTAGGTAGGTAGTAGGTAGGTAGTAGGTTGGTAGTAGGTAGGTGTAGGTAGGTAGTAGGTAGGTGTAGGTAGGTAGTAGGTAGGTAGTAGGTTGGTAGTAGGTAGGTGTAGGTAGGTAGTAGGTAGGTGTAGGTAGGTAGAAGGTTGGTAGTAGGTAGGTGTATATAGGTAGGTATATCAGATTCATTGAAAGGGGCAATGCGTTAGGTGAAATCATTTTTTAAAGCGCCCCCTCTCCACCCTTCACGCCCCGCGAGCTGCGCGCAGCTCGCGCAGCCACGCAAATACTAGTTATACTATATAAAGCTAAATTACCACTGACTGACTTATTGACAGAATTGTTCTCCCAGATGGTGGATGGGGAGGTGGGTATATTTTGACAGATTCGTAAACAATCAACTCTCATGACTATGGGAAAAGTCCCAAACCCCCCCTTTTCCTCCCCCTTCTCCCCCTTCCCTATCGTATCTCGGAAACGAAGAGACTTTACGTGTTTTTTTTTAGGGATTCGTATAGAGGGGGCTTGGGGAAGTAAAAACCATTTTTCAAATTTGACCCCCCTGCCCCCCTTCACACCCCCTTTAGGTGGATCTCGGAAATAAAGAAATTTTACGTGTTTATTTTTAGGGATTCGTTTAGAGGAGGCTTGGGAAAGTAAAAACCATTTTTCAAATTTGACCTCCTTGCCCCCCTTCACCCCCCCATTAGGCGAATCTCGGAAATAAAGAGACATTACGTGTGTTTTTTTAGGGATTCGTATAGAGGAGGCTCAGGGAAGTAAAAACCATTATTCAAATTTGACCCGCTTGCCCCCCTTCACCCCCCCTTTAGGCGGATCTCGGAAATAAAGAGATTTTACGTGTTTTTTTTTGAGTTTCGTATAGAAGAGGCTTGGGGAAGTATAAACCATTTTTCATATTTGACCCCCTTGCCCCCTTCATCCCCTTCCCTATAGGCGGATCTCGGAAGTTAAGAGACTTGGAACGATTTTTTTTTCAGATTCATTTATAGGAACATTGCGTTAGTCGAAATCATTTTTAGAAACTCCCCCCTCTCCTCCCCTTCACCCCCCCCCCTTCCCCTCTTTTTTTACTCCTGAAAAAATTTTTGATTCTTACCTAAATCTATTTGAGGGGCGTTGAAATTTGTATACCCTCCCCTCCCCAACCTCCCCTAAAATTAAAAGGACTGTAACTTCATAACGGTTAGAGATAGCCATTAGGTGTTTGAACAAATGTTATAGTAGGCGTCGAAACCTGTCCGGTGGTGGTATAGCGGTAAAGCGAAGGGGGGAGCGGGCGAGCGAAGCGAGCCGGCGACCCCCGTAGCGTAGGGATAAAGTCATGATAGCTTTCCGGTGGTAGGTAGGTCCTTAGCGTAACGAAGGTTGAGTAAGTGAAGCGTAACTCAGGGGCAAACTCAAACTCAAACTCAAACTCAAATATTTTATTTCAATTAAGCCATTACAGGCACTTTTGAATGTCAGAAGGACGGAAGAAGAACGAAACTACGAGTGCAATACGTCATTCCGAAAGCCACCACGCCGAACCACACGCCACCGAATGCCCGCAACAACGAACACTGCGAGCACGAAAGCAAGCAGCGACGCAAACCGCAACAACGAATGCTCGAGACCCCGAAACACGGAACAACGAATGCACGCCGCAACGTGCAACCGCCGCCCCGCGACCCGGAGCCCCGCACACCCGCCGCCACGGCACACGCCGCCGCGCGCCCCCGCACCCACAGCAATCGCCGCCGGTAACATCCGGCGCCGCGCAGCCCGACGCAGCAACTCCCGAAACGACGCATTGCACTCCTACGCTACAGTCACAATCACAAGGCATAATAACTTGTGAAAGTACTGTAGTTGCCAGTTCCCTAACGTAGATCTCATGAAGAAGAACGGGCAAGAAACTCCATGGACACTCTTTTAAATCAGAATTTGTTACAAAATCTTGGTACATTACATCATTCATGTTGAGATGGTATATTATGTGAGAACTATGTAGCAAGACGTGCAAGTAAGAGCGTCCAGAGTAAAAAGATATAAAAAACAAATCAAAGAAAAATATATAAACCATGGCAGCTAAGAGATGACCAGTCTCCACTGACAGCGCCCGTTCACGAACATGACGCATGGATCAGCACCATCTAACTCAACCATTTTGAAGGGAACCAAATGATCCGACACACCCGCCACCATCAGCGAGACATTTGAGTGAGCATGACATTCTCCCAGCCACCAGGGCAACGTCACTAAAATATAACTAAATGTAAAATGTAAAAAGTGGCTTTATAGTACATAGTACTCACACATGTGCCATGCAATTATACAATATTAAGACATTGAATCTATACAATGCAAAGATATTTTTACAATCTTCTGCAGCCTCTACACTAACTTCACATGGTAGTCGATTTATTTGCCCCTAAGGTTGTGGAGCAGGACCAGCATTGAGCCAAGCATTTTTATCATCAATGTAATCCCCCAACTTATAGTATGCCTGCCTACATAGTGTGCGTTTTACACAAGTTTTAAATTTCGTCTCACTCAGTTGAAGAATGTGAGGGGGTATTTTATTGTAACATTTTAAACAATACCCCATGAAAGATGAGTCTACTTTAGCTAGCCTGAAACCTGGCTGTACTAGTTGGTCCCTATTCCTCGTATTATAGTGGTGTCTATCACCTCTTTTACTAAACAAATGCAGATTTTTCCTAACGTACATGATGTTTTCATAGATGTATTGACAAGGTACTGTCATGATGTTAATTTCCTTAAACAGCTCTCTCAGAGAATCGCGCCTTCGTAGACCATATATGGCTCTAATGGCTCTTTTCTGCAGAATAAATATAGACTCGATGTCTGCAGCCCGTCCCCATAGTAAAATAGCGTATGACATAACACTATGAAAATAGCTAAAATAGACTAGTCTCGCGGTATCTACGTCAGTAAATTGGCGGATTTTCCTAACAGCATATGCTGCTGAACTCAGCCGTCCTGCAAGAGATGTTAAATGCGGACCCCACTGTAGCCTCGAGTCAATCGTTATCCCCAAGAAAACAGTTTCATCGACAAATTCTAGTGTCTCTTGATTCAATACTATGTCACAATCAGTACTTTTGACATTTGGTAGAGCAAATCTTATGCACTTCGTTTTTTTCCCATTTAAGACTAAATTATTGACGGTGAACCAATTATGAACCTGCAGTAGGGCGTTATTTACGTCATCAAGATTTGTGGCACGTCTGTTTACCTTAAATATTAAAGAAGTATCGTCGGCAAACAATACCATTTCAGGTTGGTTTTTAAATAAATGGGGTAGATCATTAATATAGACTAAAAAGAGAAAGGGACCTAATATCGAACCTTGTGGTACACCCATACTTACTTTTAAGCCCGTTGAATTGACACCATTTATTTGTACTTGCTGATGTCTATCGTTTAAATACGATTTCATTAAACTGAGCGCAAGTTTCCCTAAACCGTAATGTTCAAGCTTTCTGAGAAGGGTTTCGTGGTTGACGCAATCAAATGCTTTCGAGAGGTCACAGAAAATCCCTATGGCATCTTGTGACTCTTCCCACGCAGTAAATATATGTTTTAATAAGGTGACACCGGCGTCAGTCGTACAACGTCCTTTGGTGAAACCATACTGTTTCTCATGTAAGATTTTATTGGTGTTAAAGTGGATGAGCATTTGATTAAGCATAACCTTTTCAAACACCTTGCTGAAAACAGGCAAAACGGATACGGGTCTATAGTTATTAGTGTCTTTACTGTCACCGGATTTGAAAAGTGGTATTACCTTGCTGTATTTCATAAGGTCCGGGAAGACTCCCTGGTCCACACACAAATTAAATATTAAGGCTAAATACGGAGCTACAGTCTCAATAATAGCTTGACAAACTTTAATCGACAGTCCCCATAGATCTTCGGTTAATTTGACTTTAATTTCCTTAAAAGCTTTAATGACTGTTATGGGGTTTATATGTTTAAATTGAAACTCAACCGGGCAGGCTGAAACGTTCGCTCTTAGTAACTCAATAGAAAGCAAGGGTGATGAATTTAAGGTTTCAGTAGTTTTAAGTGGGATACTAGTGAAGAAATCTACAAATTCTTGAGCAACTTCGTTTTTCGAATTTAAAAGGCCACGTGAAGTCTCTAGAGTGATATCATTATTATTTTTTTTATTTCTATTCGTTTCACTATTGATAATTTTCCAAACCGTCTTTATTTTATTATCGGCGGATTTAATCTTGTTGCTAATGAATAAGGCTTTAGCTACTTTGCAAGCGTTTTTGAAGATTTTAGAGTAAGTTGCAACATATTTATTAAAAGTTTCAGAGTTAATGTAAGGCTTAAGACCGTACAGCTCAAACAATCGCTCCCTACTTTTCCTAATGCCCTTTGTTGCCCAGTCACTGAACATAAACTTAGGGCAAATAGATTTAGTTTTCGATTTTATTGTATTATTGAACTCCGTGTGAATCACCGAAAAGAATTCCTCATAAAATAGATTTACGTTGTCAATAATCTGGCTTGGAATGCCTAAATTAATAATTAAATTATCATTAAATTTATTTAAATTGCTGGGTGTTATCTGTCTAGATTTTATTTCGATTTTTTGCACTGGTGTGTAGGATTCGAACACAACGATTTGACCGCTGTGATCTGAAGGAAGGTAATTTACAATGAATTTATCCAAGTAGTCGCAGCAACAAAAAACATTATCCAGACATGTAGCAGTATTTGTAGTAATTCGGGTTGGTTCCGAAAACACGTTTAATAAATTAAATGATTTAAAAAGGTGCAAAAATCTACTACTATTCGAATTTTTGTCTAAAATATTAACATTAAAGTCGCCACATACAACTACTGATTTATTACCAGTTACAAGTAAACTTTAGGGTAATGTTATTTTAGTGGTAGTAGGTAGTAGGTAAGTAGGTGGTAGGTAGTAGGTATGTGTAGGTAGGTGTAGGTAGGTGTAGGTAGGTGTAGGTAGGTGAAGGTAGGTGTAGGTAGGTAGTAGGTAGGTGTAGGTAGGTAGTACCGCGAGCTGCATTGGAACATTTTTTTTTTCAGATTCATTGAGAGGTGCAATGCGTTAGTCAAAATCATTTTTCAAAGCTCCCCCTCGCCCCCTCTTCACGACCCGCGAGCTGCGCGCAGCTCGCGCAGCCACGCAAATACTAGTTATACTATATAAAGCTTAATTACCACTCACTCACTGACTGACAGAATTGTTCTCCCAGATGGTGGGTGGGGAGGTGGGTATATTTTGACAGATTCGTAAACAACTAACTCTCGTGAGTATGGGAAAAGTCCCAAACCCCCCCTTCCCCCCCCCCTTTCCCCCCCCCTTTCCCCCCCCCTTCTCCCCCCTCCCTATCGTATCTCGGAAACAAAGAGACTTTACGTGTTTTTTTTTAGGGATTCGTATAGAAGGGGCTCGGTAAAGTAAAAATCATTTTTCAAAGTGGCCCCCCTTTTCCCCCTTCTCCCCCCCTTTAGGCGGATCTCGGAAATAAAGAAATTTTACGTGTTTTTTTTAGGGATTCAAATAGAGTAGGCTCAGGCAAGTAAAAACCATTTTTCAAATTTGACCCCCTTGCCCCCCTTCACCCCCCCTTTAGGCGGATCTCGGAAATAAAGAGACATTACGTGTGTTCTTTTAGATACTTGTATAGAGGAGGTTCGGGGAAGTAAAAACCATTTTTCAAATTTGACCCGCTTGCCCCCCTTCACCCCCCTTTAGGCGGATCTCGAAAGTTAAGAGACTTGGAACGAATTTTATTTTCAGATTCATATAGAGGGGCATTGCGTTAGTCGAAATCATTTTTAGAAACTCCCCCCTCTCCCCCCCTTCACCCCCCCCCCCCACTCTTCACCTCTTTTTTACTCCTGAAAAAATTTTTGATTGTTACCTAAATCTATTTGAGGGGCGTACACTGTGGAGGCGTGCCCTGCTTGGGCGGAGCCCCGCCGTGTTCTCGTAGCGGCGATCGGCGGCGGCGACCTCTCGCGCCCGGCCCTGGTGCAAGCCATGGTCCGGGGCGAGGAGGAATGGGACGCCGTCGCCTCCTTCTGCGAAGCAGTGATGCTAGCGAAGGAGGTGGCGGAACGAGAGAGGGAGAGAACCTCTCAACGTCCCAGCCGCCGCGGAAGGCGCTCCGGGCGTCGGGGGTCACGCGATGACCTCCGGCCACCGTAGACGCGGGCCTGTGGACGGTGAGTAACGGGCTAGCTCGCCGTCCGGCCGTCGTCATGACGGCAACAGACCGTGTCGGCGGCGCGTACGTGTTCCACGCGCGCCTCAAAGAGATGTCAGCAAGGAGGGGCCCGCAAGGGCCGACGCCCGTCGGGGCTGTGGATATCGAAAGGTTACCGCGGCTCCGACACAAGGGCGAAGAAGAAGGAACATGGGTTTGGTTTTTAGTCAGTAGAAGTCTGACACTCCCCTTCGCTCTGCCCAAGAGCGGGGGGGGTTATTCGATGATTTTCCACCCACCAAAAAAAAAAAAAAAAAAAAGGGGCGTTGAAATTTGTATACCCTCCTCTCCCCAACCTCCCCTAAAATTAAAAGGGCTGTAACTTCATAACGGTTAGAGATAGCCATTAGGTGTTTGAACAAATATTATAATAGGCGTCGAAACCTGTCCGGTGGTGGTACAGCGGCAAAGCGAAGGGGGGAGCGGGCGAGCGAAGCGAGCCGGCGACCCCCGTAGCGTAGGGATAATGTCATGATAGGTTTCCGGTGGTAGGTAGGTACTGAGTGGAGCGAACCTGCGAGACCGAGTGGAGCGAAGGGGGGAGGTGGCGAGCGAAGCGAGCCGGCGACCTCCTTAGCGTAACGAAGGTTGAGTGGGTGAAGCGTAACTCAGGGGCGACGACAAGCAAACTTTAGGGTAATGTTTTTTTAGTGGTAGTAGGAGGTAGTTGGTAGGTAGGTAGTAGGTAGGTAGTAGGTAGGTAGTAGGTAGGTAGTAGGTAGGTAGTAGGTAGGTGTAGGTAGGTAGGTGTAGGTAGGTAGTAGGTAGGTGTAGGTAGGTGTAGGTAGGTGTAGGTAGGTGTAGGTAGGTGTAGGTAGGTGTAGGTAGGTGTAGGTAGGTGTAGGTAGGTGTAGGTAGGTGTAGGTAGGTAGTAGGTAGGTGTAGGTAGGTAGTGGGTAGGTGTAGGTAGGTAGGTGTAGGTAGGTAGTAGGTAGGTAGTAGGTAGGTAGTAGGTTGGTAGTAGGTAGGTGTAGGTAGGTAGTAGGTAGGTGTAGGTAGGTAGTAGGTAGGTAGTAGGTTGGTAGTAGGTAGGTGTAGGTAGGTAGTAGGTAGGTGTAGGTAGGTAGAAGGTTGGTAGTAGGTAGGTGTATATAGGTAGGTATATCAGATTCATTGAAAGGGGCAATGCGTTAGGTGAAATCATTTTTCAAAGCGCCCCCTCTCCACCCTTCACGCCCCGCGAGCTGCGCGCAGCTCGCGCAGCCACGCAAATACTAGTTATACTATATAAAGCTAAATTACCACTGACTGACTTATTGACAGAATTGTTCTCCCAGATGGTGGATGGGGAGGTGGGTATATTTTGACAGATTCGTAAACAATCAACTCTCATGACTATGGGAAAAGTCCCAAACCCCCCCTTTTCCTCCCCCTTCTCCCCCTTCCCTATCGTATCTCGGAAACGAAGAGACTTTACGTGTTTTTTTTTAGGGATTCGTATAGAGGGGGCTTGGGGAAGTAAAAACCATTTTTCAAATTTGACCCCCCTGCCCCCCTTCACACCCCCTTTAGGTGGATCTCGGAAATAAAGAAATTTTACGTGTTTATTTTTAGGGATTCGTTTAGAGGAGGCTTGGGAAAGTAAAAACCATTTTTCAAATTTGACCTCCTTGCCCCCCTTCACCCCCCCATTAGGCGAATCTCGGAAATAAAGAGACATTACGTGTGTTTTTTTAGGGATTCGTATAGAGGAGGCTCAGGGAAGTAAAAACCATTATTCAAATTTGACCCGCTTGCCCCCCTTCACCCCCCCTTTAGGCGGATCTCGGAAATAAAGAGATTTTACGTGTTTTTTTTTGAGTTTCGTATAGAAGAGGCTTGGGGAAGTATAAACCATTTTTCATATTTGACCCCCTTGCCCCCTTCAATCCCCCCCCTATAGGCGGATCTCGGAAGTTAAGAGACTTGGAACGATTTTTTTTTCAGATTCATTTATAGGAACATTGCGTTAGTCGAAATCATTTTTCGAAACTTCCCTCCTGTCCCCCCTTCACCCCCCCCCCTCATCACCTTTTTTTTACTACTGAAAAAAAAAAAATTGTTACATAAAACTATTGAGGGGCGTTGAAATTTGTATACCCTCCCCCCCCACTCCCCAACCTCCCCTAAATTTAAAAGGGATGTAACTTCATAACAGTTAGAGATAGCCATTAGGTGTTTGAACAAATATTACAGTAGGCGTCGAAACCTGTCCGGTGGTGGTACAGCGGTAAAGCGAAGGGGGGAGCAGGCGAGCGAAGCGAGCCGGCGACCCCCGTATCGTAGAGTTAATGTCATGATAGCTTTCCGGTGGTAGGTAGGTTCTGAGTGGAGCGAACCTGCGAGACGAAGGTTGAGTGGGTGACGCGTAACTCAGGGGCGACGACAAGCAAACTTTAGGGTAATGTTTTTTTAGTGGTAGTAGGAGGTAGTAGGTAGGTAGTTGGTAGGTGGTAGGTAGGTGATAGGTAGGTAGTAGGTAGGTAGTAGGTAGGTAGTAGGTAGGTAGTAGGTAGGTAGTAGGTAGGTAGTAGGTAGGTAGTAGGTAGGTAGTAGGTAGGTAGTAGGTAGGTAGTAGGTAGGTAGTAGGTAGGTAGTAGGTAGGTAGTAGGTAGGTAGTAGGTAGGTAGTAGGTAGGTAGTAGGTAGGTAGTAGGTAGGTGTTGGTAGGTGTAGGTAGGTAGGTAGTAGGTAGGTGTAGGTAGGTGTAGGTAGGTAGTAGGTAGGTGTAGGTAGGTGTAGGTAGGTGAAGGTAGGTGTAGGTAGGTGTAGGTAGGTGTAGGTAGGTGTAGGTAGGTGCAGGTAGGTGGAGGTAGGTGCAGGTAGGTGTAGGTAGGTGTAGGTAGGTGTAGGTAGGTGTAGGTAGGTGTAGGTAGGTGTAGGTAGGTGTAGGTAGGTGTAGGTAGGTGTAGGTAGGTGTAGGTAGGTGTAGGTAGGTGTAGGTAGGTGTAGGTAGGTGTAGGTAGGTGTAGGTAGGTGTAGGTAGGTGTAGGTAGGTGAAGGTAGGTGTAGGTAGGTGTAGGTAGGTGTAGGTAGGTGTAGGTAGGTGTAGGTAGGTGTAGGTAGGTGTAGGTAGGTGTAGGTAGGTGTAGGTAGGTGTAGGTAGGTGTAGGTAGGTGTAGGTAGGTGTAGGTAGGTGTAGGTAGGTGTAGGTAGGTGTAGGTAGGTGTAGGTAGGTGTAGGTAGGTGTAGGTAGGTGTAGGTAGGTGTAGGTAGGTGTAGGTAGGTGTAGGTAGGTGTAGGTAGGTGTAGGTAGGTGTAGGTAGGTGTAGGTAGGTGTAGGTAGGTGTAGGTAGGTGTAGGTAGGTGTAGGTAGGTGTAGGTAGGTGTAGGTAGGTGTAGGTAGGTGTAGGTAGGTGTAGGTAGGTGTAGGTAGGTGTAGGTAGGTGTAGGTAGGTGTAGGTAGGTGTAGGTAGGTGTAGGTAGGTGTAGGTAGGTGTAGGTAGGTGTAGGTAGGTGTAGGTAGGTGTAGGTAGGTGTAGGTAGGTGTAGGTAGGTGTAGGTAGGTGTAGGTAGGTGTAGGTAGGTGTAGGTAGGTGTAGGTAGGTGTAGGTAGGTGTAGGTAGGTGTAGGTAGGTGTAGGTAGGTGTAGGTAGGTGTAGGTAGGTGTAGGTAGGTGTAGGTAGGTAGTAGGTAGGTAGTAGGTAGGTAGTAGGTAGGTAGTAGGTAGGTAGTAGGTAGGTAGTAGGTAGGTAGTAGGTAGGTAGTAGGTAGGTAGTAGGTAGGTAGTAGGTAGGTAGTAGGTAGGTAGTAGGTAGGTAGTAGGTAGGTAGTAGGTAGGTAGTAGGTAGGTAGTAGGTAGGTAGTAGGTAGGTAGTAGGTAGGTAGTAGGTAGGTAGTAGGTAGGTAGTAGGTAGGTAGTAGGTAGGTAGTAGGTAGGTAGTAGGTAGGTAGTAGGTAGGTAGTAGGTAGGTAGTAGGTAGGTAGTAGGTAGGTAGTAGGTAGGTAGTAGGTAGGTAGTAGGTAGGTAGTAGGTAGGTAGTAGGTAGGTAGTAGGTAGGTAGTAGGTAGGTAGTAGGTAGGTAGTAGGTAGGTAGTAGGTAGGTAGTAGGTAGGTAGTAGGTAGGTAGTAGGTAGGTAGTAGGTAGGTAGTAGGTAGGTAGTAGGTAGGTAGTAGGTAGGTAGTAGGTAGGTAGTAGGTAGGTAGTAGGTAGGTAGTAGGTAGGTAGTAGGTAGGTAGTAGGTAGGTAGTAGGTAGGTAGTAGGTAGGTGTAGGTAGGTGTAGGTAGGTGTAGGTAGGCGGTGGGTGGCGGGGATTGCGTGGCTGCGCGCAGCTCGCGCAGCCACGCAAATACTAGTTATTTTATTATTTTATTTATAGTTATATAAAACTACAAAGCCACTGACTCACTGATTGACATGTCGTTTCTCGGAATGGGTGAGAGATGGGTTATGGGTATGTTTTGCAAAAATGTGTAATCTGACCAATCGAGTAGAGGAAATTTATAGGGAAAGTTCAAATCCGAGATGGTGGGCGAGTCCATTTCCGGTTTCGGTGGGGGAAAGACTTGGATGAATTTCGACGCAGAGGTCCGATACAAAATCTAAAAGCATTTAAAAAAAAAAAAAAAAAAAAAAAAAAAACAAGATGGCGGCCGCGCCAGGACGTTTTGAAATTGTCGACTTTTTTCACTCGACTTTGGCGAATTGTTTTCTTCTACTAAATTCTAGAACCGCCAACAAAGAGTTTGCCAATTTGTTGGTAATTGTAATGGCAATTGGGAAAAATTATGACATTGTAAAAATCCAAGATGGAAGACGCTGCGGCGGCCATTTTGTAAAATGTTGGATTTTTCAATTATTTTCAAATCCATTTTTCGGTTAGTTGGCAACATCAGACGGGTTCGAGTTGTACCGAGCGTTTGTGTGTTTTGTTGACGAGTGTTGCCTGGTTCAAAAAATTTCCCCATTTTTAGGGTATTTTCCCAGATTTTCCCCAAAAACATGAAAAGTAGAAATAATGACATTTTAAATAGATACTTTGACTATCCGGCAACATTGGGGTCCCCCAAATGACATTTGACCATATTGGTTCGTTTTAATTGGTAACCCCAAAAAATATTGAACTTTTTAATTTTTACCCGACTACGGCAAAGCCAAAGGAGGGTTATGATTTTGACTGGCTATGTATGTATGTATGTATGTATGTATGTATGTATGTATGTTTGTATGTATGTATGTGTGTATCTTCATCTGTTCCCTCATGGCTTCTAATCTACTTATCGGAACTAGACATATGAGGTACCGTTAGAACCGTCTTAATTTTCCGCTGAACATAGGCTACGTGACGTGTCACAAAAAGCGATTTGGCGCCCTCTAGCGGTCAAAAAGTAAGGCTTATTACCCGACTACGGCAAAGCCAAAGGAGGGTTATGATTTTGACTGGCTATGTATGTATGTATGTATGTATGTATGTATGTTTGTATGTATGTATGTGTGTATCTTCATCTGTTCCCTCATAGCTTCTAATCTACTTATCGGAACTAGACATATGAGGTATCGTTAGAACCGTCTTAATTTTCCGCTGAACATAGGCTACGTGACGTGTCACAAAAAGCGATTTGGCGCCCTCTAGCGGTCAAAAAGTAAGGCTTAAAAAATAAAAATGGAGATAAACACGCCGTGTTTGGTATCATTTAAAAGGGCCTCACTTGTACATTTCCAAAATATTGCTCAAATTTAAAATAACGCCCTCTAGCGGACAAAAAGTCAAGAGTAAAAAAAAATATTTAACACCAAAATTGTTTAAATAAAAAAAAGTAAAAAACTAAAACCCGACTACGACAAAAAAAGCCCTCTAGCGGTCAAAAAGTAAGGCTTAAAAAATAAAAATGGAGATAAACACGCCGTGTTTGGTATCATTTAAAAGGGCCTCACTTGTACATTTCCAAAATATTCATCATTTTCATCATTTCAGCCAAAAGACGTCCACTGCTGGACGTAGGCCTCCCCCAGGCATTTTTGGGGGGGTTTGCCATAATCGCCACGCTTGGCAGGCGGGTTGGCGATCGCAGTATGGTTGTTACAAAGACACAGAGAACGCTGCTGCCCATTCTCTGGTAAGTCCCTTAGTCGCCTCTTACGACACCCACGGGAAGATATGGGATGGTGCTATTCTTTACGTCCGACACCACACGGAACGTTGCTCCAAAATATTGCTCAAATTTAAAATAACGCCCTCTAGCGGACAAAAAGTCAAGAGTAAAAAAAAATATTTAACACCAAAATTGTTTAAATAAAAAAAAGTAAAAAACTAAAACCCGACTACGACAAAAAAAAAACGACGCTGAAAAAGTATAAAACAAGATTTTCAGGATAGAACAAAAAGAAAAGCCGTAGTCACACGTTATAGGTACCAATCTAAACACTTTAATACCGTGTGACTACGGCTTTTCTTTTTGTTCTATCCTGAAAATCTTGTTTTATACTTTTTCAGCGTCGTTTTTTTTTGGGACTTTTTGACTTTGGCGAATTAGTTTGTTCTACCAAACTCAAAAGTTGGCAACACCAAGTACACCAATCGGTGGCCTATATTCTTGACATTTCAGGAAAATTATGACTTTTCAGAAAAACAAGATGGCGGATTCCATGGCGGCCATCTTGTAAAAAGGCTGAAAACTCCCAATTTTCGACACGATAATTGGGACAGCTGGCATCCCCCGACCGGATTGTGTTGTATGGACCGGTTATGTAATTCGTCAAGGAGTGTGGCCTGGTGCAAACATTTTCCCCATTTTTAGGGAAATTTCCCAGATTTTCCCCGAAAACATGAAAAGTAGAAATAACGACATTTTGAATGGAAATTTTACATAAACACCAAGAAAGGGGTCCTTCAAATGACATTTGACCATTTTTATCACTTTCAGCTGGCAACCCCGAGAGCCATTGGCGCTAGAATTTTTGGGTCAGACCCGACTTTGGCGAATTAGTTTGTTTTACTAAAGTCAAAAGTTGGCAACACCAAGTACACCAGTTGGTGGCTTATATCATTGAAATTTCAGGAAAATTATGACTTTTCAAAAAAAAAAGATGGCGGACAGTGTGGCGGCCATCTTGTAAGAATGATGAAAAATCCCAATTTTCGACACGATAATTGGGACAGCTGGCATCTCCCGACTAGATTGTGTTGTATTGACCGGTTATGTGATTTGTCAAGGAGTGTTACCTGGTGCAAATTTTTTCCCTATTTTTAATTAAATTTCCCAGATTTTCCCCGAAAACATGAAAAGTAGAAATAACGACATTTTGAATGGAAATTTTACATAAACACCAAGAATGGGGTTTTTCAAATGATATTTGACCATTTTCATCATTTTCAACTGGCAACCCCGAGAGTAATTGGAGCTTTAATTTTCGGATCAGAACCGACTTTGGCGAATTCTTTTCTTATACCAAACTTAAAACTTGGCAACACGAAGTACACCAGTCGGTAGCTTGTATCCTCGATATTTCAGAAAAATTAAGACTTTTCAGAAAAACAAGATGGCGGACAGTGTGGTGGCCATCTTGGAAAAATGATGAAAAATCCCGATTTTCGACACAATAAATGGGACAGCCGGCACCGTCTGACCGGATTGTGTTGTCCCGGTTATGTATTTCGTTAACTATTGTGGCCGGTTGCAAAAAAAACATCCCCATTTTTAGGGTATTTTCCCAGATTTTGCACAAAAACATTAATGTTGAAGTAAAGACTTTTAAAATGAAGACTTTGACTAGCTGGCGACATAGGGGAGGTGGCGAGCAAAGCGAGCCGGCGACCCCCGTAGCGTAGGGATAAGGTCACGATAGCTTTTCCTCGGTGGTAAGCAGGTCTTGAGTGGAGCGAAGAGGGGAGGTGACGAGCGAAGCGAGCCGGCGACCTCTGTAGCGTAACGAAGGTTGAGTGGGTGAAGCGTATAAGTAACTCACATGAGTAGCTAAAAAGTGCAAAACCTCCCCTTTTTGCCCCATTTTCCTCTCCAACCTTTTTCAAAGTCGCCCCATTTGCCCCCTTTCCCCCTTTAGGCGGATCTCGAAAGTTAAGAGACTTGTAACATTTTTATTTCTGATTCATTGAAATGGGCAAAGCGTTATTCAAAATCATTTTTCAAAGCTCCCCCTCTCCCCCTCTTCACGACCCGCGAGCTGCGCGCAGCTCGCGCAGCCACGCAAATACTAGTTATAGTTATATAAAACTACAAAGCCACTGACTCACTGATTGACATGTCGTTTCTCGGAATGGGTGAGAGATGGGTTATGGGTATGTTTTGCAAAAATGTGTAATCTGACCAATCGAGTAGAGGAAAATTATAGGGAAAGTTCAAATCCGAGATGGTGGGCGAGTCCATTTCCGGTTTCGGTGGGGGAAAGACTTGGATGAATTTCGACTCAGAGGTCCTATACGAAATCTAAAAACATTAAAAAAAAAAAGTAAAAAAAAAAAAAAAACAAGATGGCGGCCGCGCTATGACGTTTTGAAATTGTCGACTTTTTTCACTCGACTTTGACAAATTGTTTTCTTCTACCAAATTCTAAAACCGCCAACGAAAAGTCTGCCAATTTGTTGGTAATTTCAATGGCAATTGGGAAAAATTATGACATTGTGAAAATCCAAGATGGAGGACGCTGCGGCGGCCATTTTGTAAAAAGTTGGAAATTTCGATTTTTTTCAAATCCATTTTTCGGGTAGTTGGCAACATCGGACGGGTTCGAGTTGTACCGAGCGGTTGTGTGTTTTGTTGACGAGTGTTGCCTGTTGCAAAAAATTTCCCCATTTTTAGGGTATTTTCCCAGATTTTCCCCAAAAACATGAAAAGTAGAAATAATGACATTTTTACCCGACTACGGCAAAGCCAAAGGAGGGTTATGATTTTGACTGGCTATGTATGTATGTATGTATGTATGTATGTATGTATGTATGTTTGTATGTATGTATGTGTGTATCTTCATCTGTTCCCTCATGGCTTCTAATCTACTTATCGGAACTAGACATATGAGGTACCGTTAGAACCGTCTTAATTTTCCGCTGAACATAGGCTACGTGACGTGTCACAAAAAGCGATTTGGCGCCCTCTAGCGGTCAAAAAGTAAGGCTTAAAAAATAAAAATGGAGATAAACACGCCGTGTTTGGTATCATTTAAAAGGGCCTCACTTGTACATTTCCAAAATATTGCTCAAATTTAAAATAACGCCCTCTAGCGGACAAAAAGTCAAGAGTAAAAAAAAATATTTAACACCAAAATTGTTTAAATAAAAAAAAGTAAAAAACTAAAACCCGACTACGACAAAAAAAGCCCTCTAGCGGTCAAAAAGTAAGGCTTAAAAAATAAAAATGGAGATAAACACGCCGTGTTTGGTATCATTTAAAAGGGCCTCACTTGTACATTTCCAAAATATTCATCATTTTCATCATTTCAGCCAAAAGACGTCCACTGCTGGACGTAGGCCTCCCCCAGGCATTTTTGGGGGGGTTTGCCATAATCGCCACGCTTGGCAGGCGGGTTGGCGATCGCAGTATGGTTGTTACAAAGACACAGAGAACGCTGCTGCCCATTCTCTGGTAAGTCCCTTAGTCGCCTCTTACGACACCCACGGGAAGATATGGGATGGTGCTATTCTTTACGTCCGACACCACACGGAACGTTGCTCCAAAATATTGCTCAAATTTAAAATAACGCCCTCTAGCGGACAAAAAGTCAAGAGTAAAAAAAAATATTTAACACCAAAATTGTTTAAATAAAAAAAAGTAAAAAACTAAAACCCGACTACGACAAAAAAAAAACGACGCTGAAAAAGTATAAAACAAGATTTTCAGGATAGAACAAAAAGAAAAGCCGTAGTCACACGTTATAGGTACCAATCTAAACACTTTAATACCGTGTGACTACGGCTTTTCTTTTTGTTCTATCCTGAAAATCTTGTTTTATACTTTTTCAGCGTCGTTTTTTTTTGTCGTAGTCGGGTTTTAGTTTTTTATAAATAAAGACTTTGACTAGCCGGCAACATTGGGGTCCCCCAAATGACATTTGACCATTTTGGTTCGTTTTAATTGGCAACCCTAAAAAAAATAGAACTTTTTAATTTTTGGGACTTTTTGACTTTGGCGAATTAGTTTGTTCTACCAAACTCAAAAGTTGGCAACACCAAGTACACTGATCGGTGGCCTATATTCTTGAAATTTCAGGAAAATTATGACTTTTCAGAAAAACAAGATGGCGGATTCCATGGCGGCCATCTTGTAAAAAGGCCGAAAAATCCCAATTTTCGACACGATAATTGGGACAGCTGGCATCCCCCGACCGGATTGTGTTGTATAGACCGGTTATGTAATTCGCCAAGGAGTGTGGCCTGGTGCAAAAATTTTCCCCATTTTTAGGGAAATTTCCCAGATTTTCCCCGAAAACATGAAAAGTAGAAATAACGACATTTTGAATGGAAATTTTACATAAACACCAAGAATGGGGTTCCCCAAATGACATTTGACCATTTTCATCACTTTCAGCTGGCAACCCCGAGAGTCATTGGGGTGTGAATTTTCGGATCAGAACCGACTTTGGCGAATTCTTTTGTTCTACCAAACTTAAAACTTGGCAACACCAAGTACACCAGTCGGTAGCCTGCATCCTCGATATTTCAGAAAAATTATGACTTTTCAGAAAAACAAGATATCGGACAGTGTGGTGGCCATCTTGGAAAAATGATGAAAAATCCCAAAAATTTACCGTAAGAGGTCATTCAAACGAATAATCCGACTGAGGTATAGGTACATAAACAGGTACTTTTAATAGGAACCTACTAATACAGATAGGACTGTTATCTTTACCTGACCTATTTATATGAGAAACTGGGTTAAGTATTATAATTATTGACAAATCTACTTCTAGAATAGAGCATCGTGAAAACTTGGGATAACAACTAACGTAAGTAAGTATAAGGGCATCACAATTACTACTTAATAATTATAGATAATTATGTAACCTAACTTATTAAGACTTGGACAACAAAGATATACCTAAGTACGTACCTATCTACTTGTTTGGTTCTGCCTACCTTTACTTGTAGATTTATCTACTAAAACTAACGGAACAAGCAAATTATAGTCAATATTGGTATTAAATGGTAACTCTTTGCTTCGCAGTTGAGGCACGTACCTATAGAATGTGTCCTACGATGCACTGCTCTGCGTTCATCAACTTGAGGCTTATAGATGCTAAGCCTTACGTGCCAGAAGTAACCACCGGCACCCACACCCTTCAAACCGAAACAGGATATTGCTTGACGATAGAAATAAGCATGGTGAATACTTCCGCAGGCGAGCTCTCGCAAACAGCTTTAATACCTATCTACCTTATAAAAAACAATGATCGCTCAATAAAATAATTATGTAAGTAGGTACACAATTACAAGAGAAAGCTCAGCCGGAGAGTTCCAATAGTTGAAGCACAATAAGCACAGAGCATTTATGTTTAAAGACGAGTAATAAACCAATGCGTCTCCTATCTGTAATGTTTTATCTATACCTACCTACTGCCCAAATATGGACACTACAATAAAGTCGGTCCACAAATGTCCACGATGATGTTGAGGAAATCTCAACAGGGGGAGGCTGTAACATACCTACTTGTCCTATTGTTGATGAAAGGAAATTTAAAATGAGGCCACCTCCGTCAATTTCAACAGTAGGTAGGTACTACTCCCTACCTTACAAAATTATGTAGGTAGGTACCTAGCCATTGGCATTGGATGTGCATGGGACATAATTAAATGCTGAAAAATCATAAAATTTATTATTTCACTAGCTTTTACCCGCGGCTTTGCTCGCTTTGTTTACTTCTAATACCTCCAAGAATCTGTGTACAAAGTTCATTGCGTGAAAACGTAACAAACAAACTTACATTCACATTTACAATAATAATCATATATCTACAATAATTATTGATGCTAATGCATCCTTGCTTTGTACAGTTGTACTACAGTCAGGCGTTACGGCTCAATTGATAAGAACCCTGCCTTTTGCGCTGTATGTTGTGGATGATCACCACACATTAGAATTACCTACGTGGACAAACTTGGAGGAGACTTTTACCCGCAAGGGATCCACACTCCGTACTAATACCTAACTTGTACATATGCTAAACAAAAAACATTTACCAACACCCATTTGAAATACATAATAATAGGTCTTTACAATTTTTTTTCATGTATTTTTTATTTGTATTAATAGAAGTAATCACCCATTTAATCAATGCATCTTTGCCAACGCAGTGGCAGTTTATTGATGCCCTTCTTAAAGAAATCAGCTGGTCGGGAGGCAACAAATTCTTCAAAGGCATTTTGAACTGACTCTCGGGTATTGAATTTTTTTCCGGCAAAGAAGTTATCCAAATTCTGGAAAAAGTAGTAGTCTGTAGGCGCAAGGTCTGGTGAGTAGGGCGGATGACGGAGAGCTTCCAACCCCAGTTCTTGCAACTTGGAGACCGTCTGCTGTGCAGTATGAGGTCGCGCGTTGTCGTGCAGGAGCAGCGGAGACGAGCGATTGACCAATGCTGGTTGGAGATGTGCCAGCTTCTCCATCATTGTGTTCAGTTCTTCACAGTACACATCTGCAGTAATGCTCACCCCGTTTGGTAAGAAGCTGTGATGAATCACACCGGCGCTAGACCACCAAACAGTGACCATCACTTTTCTAGGGGTAAGTTTTCGTTTAGGGCATTGTTTAGGTGCTGAACCAGGATCCAACCAACTTGCTGAGCGCTTACGGTTATCGTACAGGATCCATTTTTCATCGCAGGTATACAATGCGGTTCAAAATTCCTTCATTTGTGTGTCTGTTGAGCAGTGCAAGGCACGTCTCGACGCGTACTTCGCGCTGGCGATCATTGAGTTCGTGGGGCACCCATTTGTCAAGCTTTTTTACCTTGCCAATTTGACGCAAATGGACCAATATTGTTTTGACGCTAACGTCGAAAGCTGCTGCTAATTCAGCCGTAGATTGTGTATCATCAGCTTCTTTAACAAAAATTATTTTGATTTGAAATGGCCAGTAGGTACTGCAGAACGGCAATTTCATAGGTAAAGACCTAATATGTACCACAGAGCATTTTCTAAACGGGGAAATATGTACCTAAATCTAAACTGAACTGTGTTTGAAATGTATCTTTACATGAAGACAGTGGAAATAGAAAGCTACAATAATAATAGCAGATAGGTTCCCATAAAGCCTTCTATAATCCTTAGCCTAGGAGCCTTAGGGCTTATTTCATGGTCGCTATCCATCAGATGGATAAAAAATATTTCCATCTCTACTATAAATAAATTCTTCAATAGATAGATTTTACTTGACAGATAGCATTATTCAGAGTTTGTGAAATTATGTACGTAGTCAAATAACTTTATTTACTAAAAAGCTTTTATGAATATGTACAAGTATTTATACGATGTACTAAATATACATGAAACTGTTGAGCTACCTGTCTGCAAAGGATAAATGTTATTTTATTAGAATTTAAAGGTTTTTTTTTGGCCAAATCATGTACTAAGGTACAAATTACTATCTATGCTCCTTCCAATAAATGGTGTTATGGGCAGTATTTAAAAATTTTCAATATAGTATATATTGGGAATTATAAGATTATGAAAATGCACCACCTCGCATCTTAACTGCGTTCAAAGAAACGTCCATGACAGCGTTGACAGCTGTCAAACTATTTCATCTGGGTCAAAATAAAAGGTTAAAAATCAAAATACGAATTATTTTTAACCGACTTCCAAAAAAAGGAGGAGGTTATCAATTCGACTGTATTTTTTTTTTTTTTTTTTTATGTTTGTTCGCTCATAACTTGCGACTGGGTGAACTGATTTTCATGATTCTTTTTTCATTTGAAAGCTGGTGCTTCCCGTGTGGTCTTATTGTCACCATTTCAATATCTGATGATGGGATCTTGTAGAAATCGGGGGAACTCTTCAATAAATAACAGCAGATTAACCGCGATTGTTGCTATAGCATATCTAAGCATTGTTTACGCCATCACACAACAATATAATATCACGCCTGTACTCACTACAAAGGTTATAAAAACTATTTTGTGAAAATCTGATGAAGAACTTCGGAGATATTCAACGGAACTCCTCAATAAATGATAGCAAATGGACTGGGATTGCTGAAATCTCATATTGTCTGTCTATTAACCGACTTTTGTTTACACCAGTCCTAACATAACATCACGCCGGTACGTTGTGAAGGGGTAAGCACATGTGAAACACTAAAAAGTGAAAAATAAAAACTTTTTTACAAAAAATAAAACCGACTTCGACAAAAAAAACACTCAAAAGTGAAAAATAAACTTGAGAAGAAAAATCAGTTTCTGAAGTCGGTGACAAAAAAATGAAATCAAAGAAACAAAAGTCACCGACTTCAGAAACTGATTTTTCTTCTCAAGTTTATTTTTCACTTTTGAGTGTTTTTTTTGTCGAAGTCGGTTTTATTTTTTGTAAAAAAGTTTTTTTATTAGTGATAATACTGATGTCGCAGCAGAACATCACCAGATGAACATCTTCGCAGGTGTCTCCACATTTACCAGTCCATCTACATACATACAGTGCGATCAAATTATCTTGGCAGCTCCGAACTTCGTGCAGGTCATTTTGTTACAACGAATGTTTAGAAGTGTTATGATATTTATTTTATTTGTATTTCTCACTGTATAAATTAGATATTTTCTGATCGTTTAAGTATTGGTTTATCTGGCAATAACAGTTTTATTCCCAAGTTTACATGCGTAAAATTTCGCAAAGCCTATGTTCAGAGCTGCCAAGATAATTTGATCGCACTGTACTTAACGAAGAGTGTCAAAAGACACCGGGACGTTCGAGTGACTAAATCGTTATTCAATAAACCCCAAGGAAAGTAATATAATTATAATGATGAACCCTTTCGATTTATGGGAGAGTGAAAGAAGAAAACGTGTTGCGCCGACCCCAAGTAAAATGGGATAGGGGCAGGAAGATGATGGACCTGAAAATAACTACACTTTTACGACAGACGATAGCACCATTAGGTAGGTATGACTTGATTGTCGTCATATAGTAAAATATAATCGTCAAGATAGGCAGTTGAAATAATAATATTATCGATTCTTCAATTATTGTTTTCATTGTGAAGACTTATAGGCAGTAACATAACATATTATTATAAAGAATTGATAATTCGATCCTGTGTATGCTAATGGGAAGTTAGTTAACTACTAGGGATATTTGAAATAAAACCAATAACATTCTTTTTTTTTTATTCCATTTCCTCATTTTCATAATTTTCTCTTACTAAGAGATCTAGGCAGGAGGCAGGTGCTGAAATATCTTGTTGATGTCCAGCCCACCCCATATACCAAACAATAGTCATGATGTGAGCACAGCAACCCACAGTACGCTTTCCAATTATACAGTTACAGTATTAACCGTGGATTCTGTGCTCCCAACTGTTTTCCTGGATATTTAATAAAATATATTATGTAACAAATGATGTTTGGGAATATTAATTTTGTTATTGATTAAATCAATTAAATAGTAACAACTACTTGGAACACCAATATATAATCGAGGTCTTCTCTCAATTTTCTTTAATGTTTGTGATATAGTCTCTGATGCTTCTATTTTTCTGTCTTCTTTAATAAATTCACTACAGTCAGATGATGACTTTATTTGTAATGAGTGCACTGATGGTGACTCACTACCAGTTGTTACAGATAGTGTATATAAAGAAATATTGTTGTCGGAATGCTTTTCTTCAATTAATATATTTCGAGTAGTTTTGCTTAAGCTGGATATGGATGGTCTACATTGTTTTATGGTCTAAGCCTTAAATGGAGACGTACTGCAAGATATTAGTGAAGGTTTCAAAGGTGATGATGCCTGGTCTATGGACTTTATTTTGGTCTGTACAGCCTTACTTCAGAATTTGTGTGTTATGTATGCTTGAACAGATTTTTCTACTGACTTCAAGGATAAAGTTTCTGGAATATTTTCTCCAATTGTTTGATAATCTAAAAAGTAAACACAAGAAATTAGAACAATAGTAACAAGGTGCTCAACAAATTTTAAACCAGGTATAAATTATTTTTTTTTACATACTTGAAATAGTATCTGAAGTGTCTTTGAGAGATGAACCTTGCGTCTGGCGAAACACTTTCTTGTGAATAATTTAGACACTCTGTGATTGTCATCATTCTTTGTTGTTTTATGTATGCTGAGACACGTTCGTTTCTTCCTGTCTTCTTGACACTCAAATTTACTTTGGATGCAACCTGGTTTCATGTTCATTTCATTTCACTTGTGATACTGATCCCATAATATGATACTCCATATTTAACCATATCATTTGGTAACTAGAAAAACAGAAAAACATATTGCATTAAATATAAATGACATTAAATGGTACGATTATACTTGGGGCAAAACATTAAACAACTTAACCTCACTTTATAAATTTAACTAGAAAATAGTTATTTTGCAACATTCCTTTTGTACTTTGGATTTAGAAATAGGTTGTTGTTGTACTTACATCAAAATAATCTTCACAAAAGTCATCATCATCAGCCTATAATGTTCCCACTGCAGGGTCTCAGGCCTCCTCTCTAGGAGAGGGATTTTTACATTGTTTGGCACATAAATAAATAGTTTGTTAGGCGTTTTTGTAGTTGTGCTTTCACACTAGGACACGATTCAGTATTTGTAATAAGAAAAATTCATTTTTAATTAAAGTTACGCGAACAAAACTTCTAACTCCCTTTGTTTGTTTCGAGAACAGGGTTTCGTTAATCAGTTTGTTTTGGCACGGCGGCGTGTGACGTCATTCACTTTGACACATTGACATGGCTGGCTGATGCGTTTTCGCGGTAAATTGCGATTCTTTCCGAAGAAGATCGATTTTTGAATTGATTTGAATCTTAATCTGATGAATCGATTCACAAAAAAGTCGAGAACGATTTCTAAAAAATCAATTCTTTTTTCAAGTTCATCCATTTTTATTAAAAACAAGAAATATACAATCTCTTATCATTAAAATCAGGTAATTCAATAATAATTATTATTTTCATTAGGTACCATAATATATAGTATCAGATCAGGTAAGAAAACTTTTATTTTGTAAATGTAGTTTGTTACATTAAAAAGTTAAAAAAATAAATAACTTACAGTTCCCAATGCATAATAACTAAGCTTTTCGAAAACAACAGTCTGTCTACTTCTTCTTCTTATCGTGTGGGCAGTAAGGTCTAACGACCCCACTGTCTACTGGGATCCAAGCATATAAATCATGGCTATTGAGTGAACGTTGTGATTAATAGAGATTTTTGAAGTGAAAACTTCTTTAGCGGCGCTGAGCACTTTTTTTGTATGGGTAAAAATGATGCTGATCGAAATGCTGATCGAAAAATCTTACGCTTTTTCGATCAGCATCACGTGACCCTGACGCGAGTTTGAAAGTTAATATTGAAGTTTTCACTTCTGCTGGCACTCCCGGAGTGCTACCTTTTTTTGTTCTTGCTGGTAAAGTGTAGGATTATACTTACTTCAGAAAATATCAAGTGTGAAAAAAATATTCAAGGGTGAAAAATCGATTCACTGAATCGATTTAGTACCACATATCGATTTAAAAATACGATTTTTGGCCCGAGAAATCGATTCTTCGATTATCGATCTTGAATCACCATCCTTATAAATTGTCTTGGCGGTCAAACAAAAGCGCGGACAGTGTTCCCAACTTAGGGGTTTTCCCCCCAGATTTAGGGAATAAAAAAGTGAAATGGGATTTTTTTATGGGTATTTTCAGGGATTTTTTCATTTACTAATTAATAGACTAATATTAGTAGAAATACTGCTACTACTAAATTATACAATATAATAAAAATTTATACTACCCACTTGGAGATTTCCCACCATTTTTTTTTGGATGGGTGTAAAATCATCAAATGACTCCCCCCGCTCTTGGGCAGAGCGAAGGGGAGTGTCAGACTTCTACTGACTAAAAACCGAACCCATGTTCCTTCTTTGCCCTTGTGCCGAGGCCACGTCATCTCGTACTAAAATCCGCGGCCCCGACGGGCGTCGGCCCCTGCAGGCCCCTCCTTGCTGACATCTCTTTGAGGCGCGCGTGGAACACGAACGCGCCACCGACACGGTCTGTTGCCGTCATGACGACAGCCGGACGGCGAGCTAGCCCGTTACTCACCGATCACAGGCCCGCGTCTACGGTGGCCGGAGGTCATCGCGTGGCCCCCGACGCCCGGAGCGCCTTCCGCGGCGGCTGGGACGACGAGAGGTTCTCTCCCTCTCTCTGTCCGCCACCTCCTTCGCTAGCATCACTGCTTCGCAGAAGGAGCCGACGGCGTCCCATTCCTCTTCGCCCCGGACCCACGAATATGTCTGAAGCGTTCGACCTTCGAAAAAAAAAGGTGCGCCGCCGCGCGCCGTACGGCCGGGCAAAAAGGGACAAAAGTCACATAAGAACGCTCAGCGGTAAAAACGAAAAGGGACAAAAGTCACTTGAAAGCGCTCTGACACTGATTTTAAACAGATGACAGATGTATTAATAATTGTGTAATCATTCGAAATTCTCCCGCGCCCAGCGGCGCACGCAATGACGTAACGCCACGCGCCAGATGGCCGCACTCAACAAAACATTTTTTTGTTTACTCGTTGTCGAGAGTGAAGTTATGTTTTTGCTAAAGCATATATTATGTCCCTTTCTGCTACGTGTTTGTTGACATTTCGTCTCAAATTTATTATATAAATTGGTAAATATTGACAATGGTTGAAAAAAAAACATTATGTGAACTTTAAAAATTATTATTTCAAAAAGTAAATCGATACCATATATATTTTATGGCTTTTATTGGTGGAAGGGTTCTATCTTCCTATGAAAAAAAAATACAAACACACCTCATAGTAAAACATATTTATTAACAGGCACAAAACATTTGCCGACACATAACAGCTGTTCCAGAAAAACATTGTATTTTTGCAAAATTTTGCTATTTTTGTGAGTATTTTTGGGTAAATTACTGATTTATTTGGTTAGTTATAATATAGGCTATGTGTGTACAACGGGGTTTTACCCAGAGGTAATATTTCAATTTCTGTGTGATTTTCGGTGCCGTGTAATTCGCAACGGACTTTTGTCGGAATGCTTTCGTAGTGTTTTGTTTTAAATTGTGTGTTTGTTTTATGTTTCGTAATATTTACGCATAAGTTCCTCTATGAATGTAGCTTTCAGATAGTAACTATATTTTTAAGTTTCGTGAAACTGTATAGTCGTAATAATTTATTTAATTTTGTTGAAAAATTTTCACAATTTTCACCACAGACTGACTTTGATAAATAATTTCTTAACCACAGAATCATTTTTGACGGCCAGTGTTGCATTTTTTTAAGGCAGATATTCTCGATCGTTCAAATAGAAAAGAGAAAACCGATCCAAAAGACAGAGGATTAAAGAGAATAAGCAATAATATGACGACACGGCACTATCGCCCCTTTAGTGGTTAAGAGCCGCCAACGCCAAAAAATTTCATCCACCCTAAAGGAGTGATGCGCCGCCAAGTGGAATTGATATCTAAAAATTCTATGATAACTCAATAATTAAGGCGATTTTAGGGGTTTTTGACACGAACTTTAGGGGTAATTATTATTGAAAGTTGGTAACACTGGCGCGGAAGCGGGCGAAGCGGCTCGGCCATTTAATTTGAGAACTGGTTTCAGGTATGTCATATTTTTTATAAACTTTTATTTTAATTATTCGATAGTAGCCAAAAATACATTAGTGTAATAGTAATAGCAATTAGATGATTGTAATCATTAGGTTAAAAACAAATCTACTGTTTTTAATGATAAAAATCTTAGGACGCCAACTTTTCGCACTGTATCATAACCCAAACGCTATCGTCGGTTTGGCTCTTAAAATGATTTTTTTATCTGATTTCTTGTAAGATTCTTGTCCCTGTTCACAAACAGTATAATAACCAAGCTATATTAAAGCTTTTTAACGGCTATGTACTTTTGCTTCTTGATAAAAATCAAATGACGCTAACTTTTCGCGCCAAACGCTTCGTTACTTTGGATTTCAAGTTGCTTTTTTCATCTGATTTCTTGTGCCTGTTCACCAACCAGTACCTATAATTACCAAAGTATATACATTATCCGACAGTTGTTCAAACATTAGGCGTGAATTGAAAGACAATGATTAGAATACAGTCAAATGGTTTGCTTAAGTAGCACGTAAAAAACCGTACAAATGCGAAACATCTCTAAATGGTTGCATTAAACCTGACATGAATGACAGTTATTCTCATCTACTTACAAACTTTCGGAAGTTTTTCTATTGGAATATTTATGTAAATCGTTTCATTAGTAGGTCTTAGTTACAAACTATTTTACTCTTAAAATTGTTCGCATCAAGGCCCAGGTAATACAAAGAAGTTAAAAAGAAGTAGTTTGCAAAAGTCATTTTACTTCCTTTAATTGTTTTGGTGAACATGAAAATGTGTTCTAAACAGGCATTTTTAAATAATCAGACTGTTAATTTTCGATGAACATGGACGTACTTGTAATTATGAGCTCATACGCCTTATTAGAGACACAAAAAAGCCATTGTTATAAATCTCCTGGAGATTTATTAGCGGACGGGAGGTTATAAATGCCAACCAACTGTGATTCTAATAAGAAGGTAAGTCTATATTCATAATTTCTAACACCACTTGCAAGCAGGTGGTTCACACAGTAGAGAATTACATAATGCACCAAACTGCTGCCAGGAGGCCAGGAGGCGTACAAATATAATTGGTGTATAACTGCCAATCGTACGCGGAAGCTGAGGAACATGGGAGTAGCCTTTGGTTCCTGTCCTGACTTGAACAACATGAACTCACTCTTATTCGCGTTGTATCTGAGCCCTTGGGCTAAGGCATAAGAGTGAGTTAATGTTGTTCAGTACTTAAACGATCAGAAAATATCTAATTTAAACAGGAGAAATACAAATAAAATAAATATCATAACACTTTTATACATTAGTTGTAACAAAATGACCTGCACGAAGATTATCGATCGTTTAAGTATTGGTTTATCTGGCAATAACAGTTTTCTTCACAAGTTTACATGCGTAAAAGTTCGCAGAGCCTATGTTCAGACCTGCCAAGATAATTTGATCGCACTGTACCTATGTTTATAGATTTTTTTTTTCACCATTTATTGGCGATTAGAGTACAATGAAGCTTTTATTTATTTTACATGATTGGATAGATTACAATAAAACAAAAATGTCTGTGAATAATCTATATAATAACTTTCCATTCTCATTTTCTAATTTGAAAACTCGAAGCCACCTGCTATTGCTTTAACACCAACTCTTGCGTTCTAGGCAGAGCGATGTACTGAAATACAACTGGTGATGGAAATATCAAAATTACTAGACCGCTTTAAAAAATGAATTCTGTGTTTGTTAAAAGTTGACTAATTTAGAATGCCATAGGCAGTCTTATTCTGATAAACATTAGTGTTTAGTTTGTAATCCCAATTATGTCTAGCAGACACACATGAGCTATCAACTAACTCGGGTTGGCATTAGTTTAGGAATTCGCATCTCGAATTTGGCATTGTTAAGGGTTGATTTATAAAGGGGTTGGTCTCCGCGGAGATGCTGGTTTTTTTTACATGTGTTTCTTGTTACGTGTAACAGAACGTTATTTTGCGTTACTGTAACTACTTAAAAGTTGTTTTAACCCTTATTTTTATTTATTAAATATTAAAATGTACAAACAATAATAAAAAAAGTGTTTGTTCATGAAACGAAACGCATTTTCCGCCAATCTTTTTTCTGCCATACATTTTCAGGAAAAAGTTTCCATTAGTGGACAAGGATTTTCAAAGTTCATATTTTTTTTGTAGATAGTACACATGAATAAAAAGCTTTTTACAAATTTTCAATAAGCGGACGCCCACGGTTTACGAGATTTAATTATTTATAGTTTCTATTTTTCTAATCAAATTGAAAAATAGCACGCCATTTCGCGCCCGGGTGCCAGAATGACACTGACGCTAAACGGGCGACGACCGTCTCGCGACGGTATTATTTATTAGCTGCATGGGTACCGGACCGTAGGCCGACGAAGGAAGCCGGCGGGCGGAGGTCCGGCACTTCAGGGACATAAGTCAAAGAGTGTTATTTAATATGCGAGCGCGTGTCATGGAGTCGTAACAGGTTCTAAATCCCTATTTTAACCTCAAAACTATAACCATGGATATCTCCATAACAATAGGGCTCCGCAGGGTGGGAGTGATACAGAGGTCCCTCTCACCGCCCCTTAAATCGTTGTCCACTAATGGAAACTAATCCTTATTTAACCTAAAAAAGCTTGTTATATGGAATGGGGTATAATAAGAATCAAGTCTTATGAAATTGAGCATTTAGTTTATTGTTGCATTGTAATGTTATTATGGGCTGTTTATTGTTTTGTTTATTTTTATTTTTTTACCATCTCTGAACCTACTTGGGGCATCCCAATTACAGTTAACCAACATCATCAGGTCATTATTTAGTCAGAAAAATTCTAATGTATGGTTTGTGTTGGAAGGCCTCCCACTAGGTGGCTAGGTGGACCGATGACCTGGTGAAGGTTGCGGGGATCCGCTGGATGCGAGATGCACGGGACCGGTCAATGTGGCGACACTTAGGGGTGGCCTATGTCCAGCAGTGGACGTCTTTCGGCTGATGAAATGATGATGATAGTAAAACGGTCACAGAACCCAATCTGCCAACCCCGAGTTCTTTGTTTTTTGTGAAGTGTTTTTTGGAAGCCGGAGCAGTGGCGACTCTAAATTTTGATGTTGACAGCTGGTAAAGTACATCAACCTAACCTCAAACTCGAAACTAGAAAAAATAAAAAAACTATAGGTTTCCGCGCCTCGGGAGTGGAGGAGAGGGTTGCCCCCTCCGTCGCTCTCCGCCCCCCCCCCCCCCCCATAAATCGCAATCCGAATTATTAATGCAACCCCAATTTTGTAAACGTATTTTAAATAACTAATTTTATGTACAGAATTTCGCATTACGTCATCATCGTCATGCTTCGCTACGTCGGTCGTCCGAAGAAGGTACGTCGTGGAAGACGCGCTAGCAGCGCCTCCACATCGGATCAGGTAAGTGCGAATCTCATTCCACCCTCGGCGGATGCTGCCGATGAAGCGTCGGAAGTGAAGTGCATTGCAGCAGGGACAACTCATCAAGGTGGAATGAGGTTCAAGGGTAAGGGCGTCCAGTGCGTTGCAATGTCGTGTATTGCGTCCATTTATTCCTGTGTTAAGAACCGCGAGACATTCACAACGTCTGATATTGACAATATTATTATTATTATTATTATTATCCTCCCATGTGGCGATATTCTTTATTGCAATACCCCACGTCCGACGGGAGAGGTTTTTTTGGACCCCGAGGAGTTGCCTCCCCATGTTGAAATTCAAAATTATTCGGCAAATATAAATATATCATGGGTAGCAAATGGACTTTATCCATCAAATCCACAAAATTTTTTTGATGCCATCGAAAATCTTAAAATTAATTTGTTAACGTGTTTTAATCCGGAATACGATGAAAATACCATGAATTTCCTGTTCACTGGTCAAAATTCCACCGTGTCATTTTGGAAGAGCAATAATAGGTATTTCCTGTTTAATAGTCATGCCGTTGACGCCACCGGAAAAAACAACCACTTATATACAAATGTAGCACGTTTATTTCAATGTCTCGGTATAAATGCTTTAGCACAACTTTTGTTTGTAAGCGCTCAATTCGATCAACGCCAGTACAGCATACATCGACTTACAGTACTCAATATCGAAAACCTACAAACTCCCCCATTTGTTATTGCATCGGTTCCCAGCGTAGCCCAAAATGACCCCAAATTATCCACGTTAAAACCGGTTGTTGTTTTAGAAAAAATGCCGCTAAATTCGACATTGAAAAGAAAAATAATCGAAAGCGACCCAAAATTAAACGCGAAAAGGCCGGTGGTTGTCATAGAGAAAATCGCTGCAAATCCGCGGTTACAAAAAAAATTGGTTGGACGACCTAAAAAAGAAATCAGGGCAAATGATAATTCACATCAAAAAGCGGTCGAAAAATACAATAAAACACATCCGGAAGTGCACAGACAAGCCGTTGAGCGTTATACGGCTCTACATCCGGAAGTGAACAGACAAGCCGTTGAGCGTTATACGGCTCTACATCCGGAAGTACACAGACAATCGGTCGCCAGATACGCGCTAACTAACCCAGATGTCAATAGACTTGCCACTGAACGTCATCGAGCTGTTCGAAATATCGAGCCATCGTTGCGGAATTCAGAAAATTTAATTGCGGTTAAAAGTGGGGACGAATTAAATGCGGTACGTTTGTATGGTTTGCGCACACCGTCTTTAAAAGCCGATGACGTTTTTAAATGTTTGCATTGTGGCACTCGTCTGTTTTTCGAAGAAAAAACGCGAACCCAGTGGTGTTGTGGCAGCGGGTCTTATAACGTTCAAAACTTTCCCCCGTTGACGGAAAGTTTTTATAACAGTGACTCTTTCAACAAGTGTCCTCGCGCGTACAATAACTTGTTTGCCTTCAGCGCGTTAGGAGTCTCTCACGGTTTCCAACATCCCGATACCGGACTGGCGTTTATCAAAATTCAAGGTAGAATATACCACCGCGTTTTTGATTTGGGTTACACGGACACCACTAATCCTATCGGTCTTTATATAGAGGACAACGAAGAACGCCAGAGACTCGCGGCAGGTCTGCGGTTAGACCGTCAAATCGTCACGGAAATCAATCATTTCTTGCACGAAGTCAATCCCTTGATTGACTGTTTCAAACAGTTACATAATGAATCATCTGAAGAAGCGCATTTAAGGTTCGAACGTACTACGCGTCAAACTCACGGTAATATCCTCGGTGATATGCCATTAGGAAACGAGATAGCCGCGATTATCAGCACAGAAAGGGAACGGTTTCTCCCACGATGTATTGCCATTTGGAAAACGGGCGCGAATAAACCCCACACGGTCGACGTCTTTCATCCATTGTATGAAACGTTTCAATACCCGCTATTGTACCCGCACGCCACCCCGGGGTGGTACATAAACAAAGTTGACAACAAAAACGCGAAATTGACTCAAAACAAATACATTCGCTGTTTGCTGTTGTCTGAGCCGCGTTTTCATAATTTCGGTAGACTGTCAGAGGAATGGTTAGTGGATATGTATTGTCGTATCGAGGAAGAACGATTACGTTACATTAGTAATATCCAAAACCAATCTTCGATGAGATTGGCACCTCTGCATGAACTGCAAGACAATGTCGAAACATCGGCGCGCCAAATAAACGCAGACGAAACTGTACAAGGAGAGGGTGGCGTAGTTCCAGGTCGCATTTATTTACCAAACACGTTTACGGGGGGGCCACGTTATATGAAAACAAAATACATGGATGCGATCGCGTTAGTTAACAGACTAGGTACCCCATCATTTTTCTTAACGATCACTTGTAATCCAAAATGGAAAGAAATTCAACAATCCTTGTTACCGGGGCAAAAGCCACATGCGAGTCTATGCGCACGAGTATTTAATTTAAAATTAGCACAGCTACTGAAAGACCTGCGATCGGGCGCATGGTTCGGTAAGCACATGTATATTATTTATGTGATAGAATTTCAAAAACGAGGGTTACCCCACGCACATATATGTTTCCGCGTGGATGGTGGTGGACCCGTACAGAATTCAGACATAGACAAGTTTGTCAGGGCCGATATCCCGAACGCAACCGAAGCCGAAGGCAAGTTGCGCCAAATGGTCCTGAATCATATGATACACGGTCCCTGTGGGCCGCTTCACAGGACTGACCTTCCATGTTGGGATAGTACGAAGGAGAAGTGCTCCAAGTACTTTCCAAAACGCGAAACCGAAGTAACGCACCATGACGACAAGGGGTTCATCCACCTACGTAGAAGTAGTAACAACGAGGCAATAATTAAATTCAGAAACCGCGATGTTACTGTCAATGATCTTTGGGTAGTTCCTTATAATGCAGCCATCCTCTTGAAGTACGATTGTCATGCGAATTTAGAAGCTTCCTCGGCTCGAAAAATCGTCAAATACTTATTTAAATACATGACGAAAGGTAAAGATGAGGCGCGTGTCACGATAGTTGCCGAGGAAGATAGAAACAACGAAGTAGAACAGTACGTTACGAAACGATACATGGGTGCTTGCGATGCCGCGTGGCGAGTTTTTGAGTACGATCTAACGATGCGCGAACCCGCTGTCCAACAACTGCCAGTCCACCTCGAAAACTACCAATGCGTATTCTTTAGGCAAGACTCGGTAGCTGACGCCGCTCAGAGCAGTAGTTCAGCTCTGCTAGATTATTTTAACCGGCCGGCCGGAGACGAATTCGAAAACCTGACATATTTGGACTTTTACGAAAAATATATCGTACACTCAAAACGCCCAACAACAAAAAATGTGGAAGTCCACCAATTCAAAAACAAATTCGTCACAAAAAGGCAGCGGGGGGTAAATGTAGCTCGTCTTTTTTGGGTGGCGCCAAATAGGGGTGAACAATTTTATTTACGAATGCTCTTGGCTTTATATCCGTGCCGCGGCTATAGTGATCTTTTGAAAATCGGAGGATTGGATTGTCAAACGTTTCAGGAAGTCGCTCGAAATGTAGGCATCGCGAATGACGAAGTCGAATACGAGAGAGCTCTCGAGGAAGCTGCCAACTTTCTAACGGGACCGCGACTTCGTCGATTTTTCGTCCTCTTGGCCGTAAACGGCGCTCCGGTCGGTTTATTGTGGGAAAAACACAAAAACCAAATTAGCGAAGATTACCTCGAGCGCATGCCAAATGATACCGACAGGGCCTATAAAATGAGCCTCATACAAATTGACAGACTTTTGCGTAAACACGGAACCAGCCTTGTAGAGCAGGGGCTGCCCAATATCCGCGACGATACCACCGAGTTAGGTCGAGAGCAGATCGAATTCAGTGCGGGCAGGTTAAGTGCGTACGTCGAAACATGGCAGCCTCGCTTATCTACCGATCAGCGCGCAGTGTTCGAGTTTGTCGACAAACTTGTAGAAGACCCGGTCTTTAAACGTTCAAACAACAGTTCCATATTTATCGATGGCCCTGCCGGTACGGGAAAAACGCTTTTACTCAACGTGGTCGCAGCACATGTCCGTGGCTCGCGTAATAATGTAGTTTTGTGTACGGCAACATCGGGCATCGCGGCTCAGAATTACGAAGGCGGTACTACGGCTCACAGTATGTTTAAATTTCCGTTAGATCTTGTGGACGATCACGGGTATTGGAATATAACGAACGGTTCCCAACGCGCAGAGTTGATACGCCACGCTTCGGTTATTATTTATGACGAAGCGCCGATGGCTCATAAATATCTAATTCACTTGCTCGATCGTTCGTTACGCGATTTGATGCAAACCGATGAACTTTTCGGCGGTAAAATTGTCATTTTTGCAGGAGATTTCCGTCAAATTCCACCGGTGGTTCCGAACGCGCGAAATAATGCCGACATAGTCAATTGCTCTGTAAAAACGTCTTGGATTTGGCAACAAATTAAAATCTTTAAATTATCAACCGCGCAAAGATCTAGGGAAGACGAAGAATTCTCGGAACAGCTATTGAATATCGGCTCTAACTCAATAGTCTCAGTTCCAGTCCAAACCGGTAGAGTCACACAAAACCTAATTGACGTGTCACCCATTGAATTTGTCACAGATCTCGACGATTTAATAGACTTTGTTTTTTCAGACGTTTTAGATGAACCAGACGTTTGCTGCCACAGAGCAATTTTGTGCAATTATAATATTAACGTAAAGGAAATAAATTCAAACATTTTAGATCGCGTACCCGGTGAAGTAATACATTTCTATTCGGTAGATCGAACGGCAACCGATGACGCGGACGAATTATTCTTAGGACCGGACACTCTTAATAGAATGCAACCGAAAGGCGTTCCCGAGCATGATTTGCAACTAAAGGTAGGATGCGTTTGCATGATAATGCGAAACCTTAGTTTCTCGGATCGCTTGGTAAACGGCACTAAAGTTATAGTAGTAGGTCATTCTCCGCGTCTGATTAGGGTACGAAAACCGGACGATACTGAAGATTATTTCATTCCGCGCATAACTTTTAAAGCACCAATAGACTCAAATAGCCCCATAGAAATGATCCGTCGTCAATTTCCATTACAAATCTGTTACGCGATGACAATACATAAAAGTCAGGGGCAAACAATCACAAAAGTAGGGATAGATTTAAGATCCGATGTCTTTAGCCACGGACAGTTGTACGTCGCGTTAGGTAGGGTTCGCAACCGACGGGATTTAAAGCTATTGCTTGATAAAAATCGTGTTATAAATAATAAACCTTTTGTAAATAATGTCGTTATTCCGCAATTATTGTTGTAATTTTTTTAATCACCCCTATTTGGGTGGGGCGGCAATTCTTGTAAGTAAAATCGTTATTAATCATGTTGACATTGCTATTCAATGAGCGTTTTTTATTTAATTTGTTTTAGCTTTTTTATATTAATGTAATATCATGTCATTTATTGGTATATATTTTATTTACATTACACTAACTGTGAAAAATATATATTTATTAACCTGTGTTTATATCAGATGTACATTGAGCGTTATGTCGAATAATAACTCTGGTCTAAGCTGTTTATAATTATAAATAAATAAAACGGAAGTTATGGTAGTTTGAGATGAATACGCGTACAATGCGAGATTGTTATTGAACCATGCTACTGGTCAGTAGAAAATCTGACCTACTGTAGATCGGGATCGGTTGGTTGCCCGGTCAACCAATGATCTGTAAGTTGTTAGGCTCTGGATTTTGATCAGAGTTGGCTTGCTGCCGGGAGCGTGCTCTGGTTGGTGGTGGGGTCAATGGAACCGAGCGAATGGTTGCGAATTCGTCGTTGAGGTGGGCTGTCGTGCCGATGATGAGGGGTCAGTGGGGTGTGTTCGATGTCGGCTGGTTGCTGGGATGTCTTGCGTTGACTGTGGCGCGAGGGTCACGATGGGGGTCGATGTCCCGGCTGTGGATGCTGTCTGACTTGTGGTGGGTCGGTTGGGGCGGATGATGTGTCCGTTGGCATGGGTGTTGTGGGCGGCGTGAGGGTTGAGCGCTGACTTGAGACCTCGTGACTGCGCGGTAACGATAATCGCTATCGCGCAATCCACATGGGTCTCGGGTCGGCGCTCGCCATCCATGCTGATATAATTTGGGTTATATTTAAATGCACATCTGTTTAATTTTTCAGCACACTAGGTAACTCCACTAATTAACTGAATGCATACCAAAAAAACCAATTGATTTCCTACAAAAAAGTCCAAAAAATCACACAAAACGAGATGACCTTTTTTATCGAATTCACACCAAAACTGTAGTTAGTACATCGGATATATGATTTGTAAAACAAAAATACTAATTGCTTATCAAAAATACTAACTTGCACTCTAAATTTATTGTACAATCTTACTACGGAATTTCTAAAACTGATATCTAATACGACCGTCTCGCGACAGTGTCCTTTATGGGCGGCATGGGCACCGGGCCGTAGGCCGACGAAGGAGGCCGGCGGAGGCCCGGCACTTTGGGGACAGAAGATATTAGTGTTATTTAATATGCGAGCGAAGCGAGCGCGCGTCATGGAGAGTAAATCAGGTGTAGGTTTTCCTTAAAAAAGTTTTAAAATGTTTGTTAGACTAAAGAATTATTAGATATACTATTTTGATAATAGTTATTCGTTCAGTAAAAGAGTTCTGCAAATGCTATTAAAAAAGATACTAAATTTGGTTTCTTTAGTGTGCATAATTTGAGATAATTTGTGTGCAAGTCAGTATTTTTGGTGTAACTTTAAAATATTTTGTTCGAAAAAAGGGAATATACAGATAACGGTTTAAATACATGCCATATAATTTGTAGTCTTATCAGTAATAAACCGCACTGGCAAAGGTGTAGGTAGAGTCATTGGTCCATTCATTCAATGGGTTATTTTATTTTATCTGACTCGTGGTGGATCGGTAAGGAGCATGGAGCAAAATAACCAGTCGAGAAAGTATGGGCACGTTTTTGTTCTAAATCAGTCACTAATAAACGGCAGGGGGAGAGGTAAGTTTCGGACTCTGTGATTGATTGACGAACTGACAACCAAATAACAACTCATTCTCTAGGGATTCCATAAAAGTAATTGCAAAAGTATCGATATCGATAATTGTTTGACTCACATTATAACGATTTGTTTGCAATACAGTGATTACGGGTTTGATTTTGAAATAAAACAGGTGATTATTAAACTTGAAGAAAAAAAAAATTAACTCTTTTTTACATTTTAATAGAAGTAAAAGGACTTCAAATTGGTTCAAATTAATTTTGTGTGTTAAGATCATGATATCAGGGGGTAGCAATGGGGGGTTAAAATTTCGGTAATTTTTTGCCTTGGACGCTCAGTTTTCAAGATTAGATTAGATTATTATTGAGTTTTAGATTGAACTTATTTTGGTACAATGATTTAAAATGCCCATAACTCGTAGGACCATGATTCTCGGACCCGAAATGGTGTACATGGTGCAGGTTAACCCGATACTGCAATAAAATTGGTAATAATTAAAAAAAAATAAGTCTTCGTTCCATAGCGCCCCTAAGGCTACACAAACCAACCAAACTTTTTTTATTCCTATTTTGTCGGTCATTTCATAGGCCTTTGCCTCCGTTTTTCTGCAGGCACGCCACTGCTAGCAATGTGTTCACATGCCGATGTGCGTTTTGGCCACCTTGACTCCAAAACTAAAATTGATAACGTCGGTTCCATACACTGGCCTGTATAAAAACATTTAAAAAAACAATTGTCTAGGATTGCAATGATTCAAATAGATTCCAAGCAACGCGTCTAAATTTTGTGTAAAAGGCAGACAGAGATATCATACACTTACATTATTTACTGTTATCAGGTAGGTACAAGTTTATACCAGTATTCTACATATTTGCGAGGAAAGCCAAGGGCTTAAGCATGTTTGAAAATATAGCATTAATGAAACAAAAAGTATAAGGTATTTTAAGAACTTATATTTTAAATTATATCGATAACATAAAACGTCGCGATACTGCGAACTCGACCAGCACTATCAAGAAAGAAAGAGACAACTGCGTATGTGCAAATCAGTGTACCAGAAAGAAACAGCAATTATTTGATTCTATTTTAATTGTTTTGATCAAATTGAATAGAAAACCACCTAACTGTGAAATGTTATCCCATCTTTTGTGTAACTTGAAGTTGTAGTAAGTACACTTTCCACACCATTTAATTGCAGAAATAGGCATTACTTTTCGTTTTATATGCTTTCAAAACGGGAGCGCGTGACGTTCGTACGTTAGCCTAAAAATTTTGCGACTGATCAAAATTTCGCCGTGTACGCTTGATATAGCGTATGTTTAGCGCCCGCGGTAGCCCCCGCACGCGCTCTCCACTGGTTATTGTGCTCCATGGTAAGGAGGGATGGTATGTCTGTTAAAATGGGTAAAAGTTGTTGTCTTATTCATTGAGCTATTACTGCTTACGTATAGAGAAGACAGTGCGAACAAAATCTGTGTTACGTTCATCTGCGGTGCACACGCCGTAGTTCACTTAGTCGCGTGCTCGCTCTTGAGCGTCCCCGCGCGCCCAGCACTGCCGCGCTTGTGACACAGATTTTCACCTTTTTTTCAGGCGCGTTATTATCGCGCGATATTAGGCGCGTTTTTGCGTTTCTGCGTCCCAATAACAAATGTTCTAAGAACTCATATCGCAGAACAAAGTAAAGCAAAAATGCAAACGTCCCGACGTTATTATCGCGGTAGTGTGTGGGATCGCATGCGTCACAATACATAATGTACTAAAAACAAATATCGTAATATCGCGGGACGCAGAAACGCACTTGCGTTACTGCGTCCTACTTCTATTGCGGGATTATTATCGCGGCAGTGTGTGGGATCGCATGCGTCCCAATACATATGCACTAAAAACAAATATCGCAATATCGTGGGACGCAGAAACGCGCCTGTGTGTGGGAGGGAGCCTTTATCATCACTCACCTCGCTTGAAATTCACATACAAGTTGCTGCACGTCTGTAGCAGTCTATTCGCACATTGCGTTGAAATCTTACTGCATAATTGACATAACGACCAGCAAATGCCACTTTCATAAAATAGTTTTTAATAAAAGCGAAAACTCTGCCCATATTCACGTAAGTATTATCTGTCAAATGACATTGGACTCGCTAAAAAATATCATAATAATATCTTATTTATTATGATTTTAAGATTCCGGTTTCGTTTCTGTGTAATCTTTCGTTTAATACTATAATAAAATGGTTACTTTTTTGTGTAATATGAATAATAATAATATAAGCAACATCGAAGTGGCCCTAAAAAAATGAAATAGTAAAGCAAAAGTAACTTGGGTTGTCTTTATATAAAAACTTGTCACTATTGTTGTGATCCTCATTTTACCGACTTGACATACACAATAAGTTTTATTTTTATTTAATAAAAACTAAGGTAGTCAAGATCATAAGACACTTTATCTTTTCGCTCTGTCTCTTACCGTTACTCTAACTGTCGCTTCTATTTTCACTCATAAGATGCGCATGAAAGAAGCCTAAAAACTTTAATTGGACTCTCATTTCAAATTTCACTCTGATTAATTTTAAAGTACATTACGTTGTTGTTATTTAATTTTGTTATTCTTCGCTACTGGCTTAGTCTAAGAAGGTTATTTTTGTTTTATATAATTTACTTTATTTTTATCAATTTGATAGCTCACATTACTAACTTACATTTATAAAATTAATTAGCACTCTCTCAGATTCGATTGTGGAGGTTTTAATACGTCTTGGCTGAATACACCGGCTGGTTTAATGACTGGCAGATGAGATGTCAAAATGAAGTCCAACATCAACTTCATAAAAGGATTTTGGAAGCAAAATATTGAAGATTTTCATTATAAAAGGTGGTTGCGGGACGCAATTCCAGCAGTCTACAACTGGGTTCTGATGATGAACCATCGAGTTTGTCCATACTTATAGTAAACAATAAGATACTGACACTGACGTGTCCCTTCATTATTTTAAAGTCCTCTTTAAACACTGGACTTATGCTGAAGCCTGAACTACAGAGCTACGTCAACACCTTGACTACTGAACTACGGTGTCGGAGCTTACAGAGCTACGTCAATACGTTGACTACTGAACTACGGTGTCGGAGCTGATCTACACGTCCTCATCACAAAGCTAATCTCCACGTCCACGCTACTAAGCTGATTCTCACGTTTAATCTGCGGAGTTGATATTCACAAAGCAGCCCTGGCCCGCCGCTTACAGTGTCGCCCAAGAGTCCTCATTCAACACTGACCTTATGCTGAAGCCTGAACTACAGAGTTACGTCAACACCTTGACTACTGAACTACGGTGTCGGAGCTGATCTACACGTCCTCATCACGAAGCTAATCTTCACGTCCACTCTACTAAGCTGATTCTCACGTTTAATCTGCGGAGTTGATCTTCACAAAGCTGCCCTGGCCCGCCGCTTACAGTGTCGCCCAAGAGTCCTCTTTCAACACTGACCTTATGCTGAAGCCTGAACTACAGAGCTACGTCAACACCTTGACTACTGAAATACGGTGTCGGAGCTGATCTACACGTCCACATCACGAAGCAGATCTCCACGTCCACGCTACTAAACTGATTCTCACGTTTAATCTGCGAAGTTGATCTTCACGTCGACAGAGCAGCCCTGGCCCGTCGCTTGCAGTGTCGCCCAAGTCCTTTCCAAATACTACATAATTAAACCTCCACCTTAATTTCCTCCGGAGAGTGCAACTTGATAGGATTTTTTAATTATAATATATATTGTATTTTTTATTTAGCTTATTATTGTTAAAAAAAAATGTAATGCGAAAACAAACTAAAAAAAATATATATAAAACATAAAAAAGGGTCATGTATAAAAACAAAAAAAAAATAGCATGCAAAAAAAGGGGCATGTGTAAAAAACAAAAAAAAATTGCATGCAAAAAAAAGGGCATGTGTAAAAAAAAAATGCAAAAAAAGGGCATGTGTAAAAAAAAAAATATCATGCAAAAAAAAGGCCATGTGTAAAAAAAAAAAAAGAACTATTACGTACATTACACTTAGTTATTATAATTAATATGAATTATGATATTGCTCTTTATTATGTTAAAATGTAAATTGGTAGCCAAGAAAAAAACTAGAAAGCACATAATGCAAATGTGAATCTGTAAGAAAACTTTCCAAGCAGAGTCAAAGTGCCTTTTGAATCGAGATGGGTCATTTTTTATTTTTGTTTTCGAGGTATAAATACAAATCATTAGCATTTTTAGCAAATGTACAGGTCCTCAAAGAACTCTGTTGACTTACTGTCATTATAACACGTTTATTTTAACAGTAAGGCAGACATCAGAGATCCCCCAACTTCAAACTAATTCAAGCCTTCAGAACTTTCTAATTTTTGAATATTTTCCGTTTTACTAATCATTTCATTATCTTTTCAACTACTTCATCCCACGATTAACGTGGCCTGTTTTTTAATGTTTTAAAGGGTTATACTCTAACCACCCTCATTTATAATACATACTTGTCACTTCTCACAATTAAATACACGACTACCTTGTTTTATTTTATTAAATTTGTTTTATTAAATAATAAATAAAACCTAATGTGTGTGTCAAATTTTTAAATTATACTAATAACACTGTCGAGAAGATCCCTCATCACGAAACGTCTCTGGCTACCTTGTAAACCTAACGCGTATGTCAAGTCGATAAATGATGATCACAACAATAGTGACAAGCTTTTATATAAAGACAACCCAAGTTACTTTTGCTTTACTATTTCATTTTTTTAGGGCCACTTCGATGTTGCTTATATTATTCATATTACACAAAAAAGTAACCATTTTATTATAGTATTAAACGAAAGATTACATAGAAACGAAACCGGAATCTTAAAATCATAATAAATAAGATTTTATTATAATATTTTTTAGCGAGTCAAATCATTTCTGTTGTGGTCAATGTCATTTGACAGATACGCTTTACTAACTATATAAATTCAAAAACCTAATATTTTCTCAAATGTGAAAATTTTTACCTATAATGGTATTTTCTCTTTATTTTTTACACACCTTCGTGCAACACAGCAGTCCACGGCTTTTTATTTTTTACGTTTTAGTAAAAAGTAACTAAGACATTTGGTATCTGCCATTTAAAGCAGTCCACGGCTTTTTATTTTTTACATTTTAGTAAAAAGTAATTAAGACATTCGGTATCTGCCATTCCCATTCACACTCTTGCGTACTACAGCAGTACCCGGCTCTATATTTTTTACTGTACAGTTAAAAGTAACCGAGATATTTTGTATTTGCCTTTTAAACCCACACCTTCGTGCAACACAGCAGTCCACGGCTTTTTATTTTTTACATTATAGTAAAAAGTAACTAAGACATTTGGTATCTGCTATTTAAACCCACACCTTCGTGCAACACAGCAGTCCACGGCTTTTTATTTTTTACATTTTAGTAAAAAGTAATTAAGACATTTGGTATCTGCCATTCCCATTCACACTCTCGCGTACTACAGCAGTACCCGGCTCTATATTTTTTACTGTACAGTTAAAAGTAACTGAGATATTTTGTATCTGCCATATATACCCACACCTTCGTGCAACACAGCAGTCCACGGCTTTTTATTTTTTAACTTTCTGCCATATAATTCTCATATCATAACTCATAACTCCATGTCATTTACCTCACTCAACCAATACAATGATTCCACCCACACCTTTGCACACTACGACGACAAAATCTGTGTCCGTTCAACTGCGGTGCACACGCTGCAGTTCACTCAGTCGCGTTTTCGCTCTTGAGCGCCCCCGCGCGCCCCGCACTGCCGCGCTTGTGACACAGATTTTGTTCGCACTGTCTTCTCTATACGTAAGCAGTAATAGCTCAATGGATAAGACAACAACTTTTACTCATTTTAACAGACATACCATCCCTCCCTACCGATCCACCACAAGTCAGATAAAATAAAATAACCCATTGAATGAATGGACCAATGACTCTACCTACACCTTTGCCAGTGCGGTTTATTACTGATAAGACTACAAATTATATCAGCATGGATGGCGAGCGCCGACCCGAGACCCATATGGATTGCGCGATAGCGATTATCGTTACCGCGCAGTCACGAGGTCTCAAGTCAGCGCTCAACCCTCACGCCGCCCACAACACCCATGCCAACGGACACATCATCCGCCCCAACCGGCCCACCACAAGTCAGACAGCATCCACAGCCGGGACATCGACCCCCATCGTGACCTTCGCGCCACAGTCAACGCAAGACATCCCAGCAACCAGCCGACATCGAACACACCCCACTGACCCCTCATCATCGGCACGACAGCCCACCTCAACGACGAATTCGCAACCATTCGCTCGGTTCCATTGACTTCATCACTTACCGAAGCATGTTCTCGGCAGTAAACCAACTCTGATCAGAATCCAGAGCCTAACTACTTGCAGATCATTGGTTGACCGGGCAACCAACCGTTCCCGATCTACAGTCGGTCAGATTTTCTACTGACCAGTATTAGCATGGTTCAATGACGATCTCGCATTGTACGCGTATTCATCTCAAACTACCATTTACGTTCCGTTTTATTTATTTATAATTAAGAAGGATAGTTTAGGTTGGAGTGTTTGTTTGCCATGATTATCAATGAAAATTTGTTATAATCATAGATTTATATTTATATATTTTTCATGACATACACTTTGCACGCACGTATTCCGTATTATGTATATCGCTAGCAATTGTAAAATGTTGATTAAAAGGGCTATGAATGAAATCAAGGGCAAGTATGTGTGTGTGCATATGTGAAATTGCTAGCAAAGTGTGTAAAATGTTGATTAAAAGGGTTATGAATGAAGTTAAGGGGAAGTATGTGTCTGTGCATAAGTGAAATTGCTAGCAGTTTGTATGTAAAATGTTGATTAAAAGGGTTATGAATGAAGTCAAGGGGTAGTATGTGTGTGTGTATATGTGAAAAGAAGGATAATAAGAGTATGTTGTGAAAGTGGTGAACTTGTGTTTATGAATATATTTGAACGTATTTGTATAACTTTAATCATATCATACTATATCACATTTATCAATGACACTGACACACAGAGTATTTATTTTTAGGTACTTACTTATTACTATATTTTTTTCTATTTATTGTTATGATCATGCTCGTAACTATTTTCTATGTGTTATAATATTTAAGTACCTACAATAATTTGTTCTAATAGTAATAATATATGTAATAATAATAATAATATAAGTAAGTATACCTATGTGCTGCGTGAACGAAAATGAATGTAATTAAGATGATTAGAGAGGGTCAAGTGGAAATTTATTATTTTTGTTATTAAAATCTAACACACCCACACTAACATAATATTTATTTAATTCAGTTTATTTAATAATATTAAGTAAACATATTTTAATGTACCTAATTAGACTACTTTGATTTTAGAAAAGTGTAGAATAATGTACCTATGTAGCATAGCATATATAGTTTAGGTGGATTAGGCCTCTTCGGGGATACCACGTAAAAAAAAACGCGCCTTAAACCTTACCTCACTCCGTGTGCGTTACGCCAGCAGGAAAGTTGTTCATAGTTCCCAACTGTAAATGTGCGCAACATAAAAAATTAGTGCTCTTTGTCGTTTTGTGAAAAAACGGATACAACGGTTCCTGCTGCAGTAACGTTGTTCCAACAGGAAAATTCTGAACGAGTGATCGGAGAGAATTTTTTTTTTGTGGGCAGATTGCTTATGTTCGTGTAAAAATGTGCGCCGAATATAATAATTGGTGCTTCTTCAGGTTTTCGAGATATTGCATTTCCTGCTGCAGTAATGTTTCGAAGAATCGTGTATCTCGAAACCCATTGAATGTGCGCTTATAGAATAAACCAAACACGAGTAGCTCTTAGTGGTGCCAATTAGTGACAGAATTAGATTTAGGAAAATATTTACAGTTTTCAAGTAATCAGGCGTTTTCGAAAACCCGAAAAAAAATCGTAGCGCCTAAATGAGATTACGTATGACCTTGCTGAAAATTGTATTCGGTTTTCTTGACGCTTATAATAACAATAGAAATTTTCAAAAGTGCACATGCAAGCTTTATTGAATAATATTGCTAAAAGTCAAAACTAAAGTGTAATAACTTTGATGGCAAATACAAGAAACCGGCTCAACCCAAGATGTGTAGGTGTACACTAACAATATGTGCCAATAGTCAAAAATATATAGCGAAAATTTTCAGTTTGGAATGTTGCGCATTCAGGAAATATAAACAAAAAACAAAACATGTACACAACGACTGGCTATCCGACAAATTCGAATGAATACAAAAAAGCGGTGGATTAGTACAATGGATGGCCTTCTCTATTAGACGTATTATATCTAAGCGTTGTCCGTACAGTCGCGTTCAAATGTTGTAAGTTGCCTCGCATATCACTCTATGAACAACTTTCCTGCTGGCGTAACGCACACCCTCACTCCAGGTGGTGTGGAAAAAGGTTTGTAGTTTTGGATATACTTAATAAAGATGTAGTTTAGCTCGGAAATTGTTTTTAGAACTCTATACCTACCTAATATAGCAGTAGATAGGTGTAGTTGTTTTCAATAAACACAATTTCACACCGTAGTTTGTTTCAATACCTAATCCTAGAAGTGTTGTAGCTACCTACCTAAGTGTAGTATAATGTATGTAGGTACATAGATGTAGTTTAGGTAGATTAGGCCTCTTCGGGGGGATGCCACGTAAATAAAACGCGCCTGAAACCTTACCTCTCTAGGTGGTGTGGAAAAAGGTTTGTAGTTATGGATATACATACTTATTATAGATGTAGTTTAGTTACGATTTAGAATTATGTTAATAGAGTAAGGTAAGTACCTAAGTTGTTATAATAAAACATACACAGTAAGGGTCAACTCACACCGAAAGAGCCGCGAAGGGCAGCGAAGCGGAGCGCAGTTTCAGTTTCGTAGGAATTTTAACTTTATTATCATTACCATAATACTTAACGGAGCTCCGTTTAAGGAATTCCCCGGAATTCCTGCGGCGCCGCGGGCATCCGCGCGACTCGTTCGAGTTTCTCATGCGATAATAAGTATTATGGTAATGATAATAAAGTTAAAATTCCTACGAAACTGAAACTGCGCTCCGCTTCGCTGCCCTTCGCCGCTCTTTCGGTGTGAGTTGACCCTTAGAGCCAGTAGTTTAAAAAATATTGTGTCTCACTGATTAGCTGTTACTCTATTATTGTTTTCTGTCCTGCAAATTAGATACAACTAAGCCTGGAGGAGTATTTAAAGCGGCGAGCACCGGCATTGGAGAATGCTGAGCCACCACAGCCAGCTACAAGGGTAACTGCACTCATCACAACTTCAGGAGACCAGCCATCATACAGCTGCTGCTGTAAGTATAGCCACAAATTGTACACTTGCAAAACTTTTCAAATGCTACCAACCAACGGTTGAATGCATGAATTTTTATGTTGTCGATTCGAAACCTATATTTAAATACGTTCTTTAGTTTGAGGGGAGAGTTTACCGTATCGACGGGATGAACATTAAGGGCGACCTTTACCAAACGGATAAACATGTTTAAAATTTTATTTAAGGACAAAATTCTGTTTAGCAACACAAGTTGTCTTGCACCACAAGTTAAACACGATTAACGATCTGTCAAAGGAGACCATTTTTTTAGGCCCACTTGGATGTAACGAATAATATTCATAGTAAACCAAAAAAAAGACATAGAATAAAAAATAAAACCGTAACCGGAATAAGTTATATTTTGATATTTTTTCCGAGTTAAATCATTCCTGTTGTGGTCAATGTCATTTGATAGATAATACTTACAAATTTAACTAAATACGTTTAAACTTATTTTAAATAAGATTTAGTAAAAGTCGCCCTAAATGTTTGACAATTACGATCTCGAGTTATGTGTTCTAGCAAACCCGACTTTGTTTTATAGAATATGTACTCATAATAGGTGATGTGTTTTTCCAGACAATGCAATCCAGAGTCAGCAGTCGATGAAGCTGGCAGAGCAGTTAGCCCGCACATACTACATCATCATTCAAATCGAGTAAGATACCTAAGTTGTTCTAATAAAACATACACAGTTAGAGCCAGTAGTTAAAAAATATTGTGTCTCACTGATTGGCTGTTACTCTATTATTGTTTTCTTTCCTGCAAATTAGATACAACTAAGCCTGGAGGAGTATTTAAAGCGGCGAGCACCGGCATTGGAGAATGCTGAGCCACCACAGCCAGCTACAAGGGTAACTGCACTCATCACATCTTCAGGAGACCAGCCATCATACAGCTGCTGCTGTAAGTATAGCCACAAATTGTACACTTGCAAAACTTTTCAAATGCTTCCAACCAACGGTTGAATGCATGAATTTGTACACAAAATAAATTTCTGATTGCACGCATAAATATTTGACAACCAATATTACATTATAAATCAATCCTTTCCCATTACTGACATTATTATTACTACATTTATTAAATCTAAAATATTCCATTATCCGAATATTGTGGTGATAATTATGTTGTCGATTCGAAACCTATATTTAAATACGTTCTTTAGTTTGAAGGGAGAGTTTACCGTATCTACGGGATGAACATTAAGGGCGACCTTTACCAAACGGATAAACATGTTTAAAATTTTATTTAAGGACAAAATTCTGTTTAGCAACACAAGTTGTCTTGCACCACAAGTTAAACACGATTAACGATCTGTCAAAGGAGACCATTGTTTTAGGCCCACTTGGATGTAACTTATAATATTCATAGTAAACCAAAAAGAAGATACCATTTTTACCCGACTACGGCAAAGCCAAAGGAGGGTTATGATTTTGACTGGCTATGTATGTATGTATGTATGTATGTATGTATGTATGTTTGTATGTATGTATGTGTGTATCTTCATCTGTTCCCTCATAGCTTCTAATCTACTTATCGGAACTAGACATATGAGGTATCGTTAGAACCGTCTTAATTTTCCGCTGAACATAGGCTACGTGACGTGTCACAAAAAGCGATTTGGCGCCCTCTAGCGGTCAAAAAGTAAGGCTTAAAAAATAAAAATGGAGATAAACACGCCGTGTTTGGTATCATTTAAAAGGGCCTCACTTGTACATTTCCAAAATATTGCTCAAATTTAAAATAACGCCCTCTAGCGGACAAAAAGTCAAAAGTAAAAAAAAATATTTAACACCAAAATTGTTTAAATAAAAAAAAGTAAAAAACTAAAACCCGACTACGACAAAAAAAGCCCTCTAGCGGTCAAAAAGTAAGGCTTAAAAAATAAAAATGGAGATAAACACGCCGTGTTTGGTATCATTTAAAAGGGCCTCACTTGTACATTTCCAAAATATTCATCATTTTCATCATTTCAGCCAAAAGACGTCCACTGCTGGACGTAGGCCTCCCCCAGGCATTTTTGGGGGGGTTTGCCATAATCGCCACGCTTGGCAGGCGGGTTGGCGATCGCAGTATGGTTGTTACAAAGACACAGAGAACGCTGCTGCCCATTCTCTGGTAAGTCCCTTAGTCGCCTCTTACGACACCCACGGGAAGATATGGGATGGTGCTATTCTTTACGTCCGACACCACACGGAACGTTGCTCCAAAATATTGCTCAAATTTAAAATAACGCCCTCTAGCGGACAAAAAGTCAAGAGTAAAAAAAAATATTTAACACCAAAATTGTTTAAATAAAAAAAAGTAAAAAACTAAAACCCGACTACGACAAAAAAAAAACGACGCTGAAAAAGTATAAAACAAGATTTTCAGGATAGAACAAAAAGAAAAGCCGTAGTCACACGTTATAGGTACCAATCTAAACACTTTAATACCGTGTGACTACGGCTTTTCTTTTTGTTCTATCCTGAAAATCTTGTTTTATACTTTTTCAGCGTCGTTTTTTTTTTGTCGTAGTCGGGTTTTAGTTTTTTACTTATTTTTTATTATACATGGAATAGAAACGAAAGATTATATAAAACCGTAACCGGAATAAGTTATATTTTGATATTTTTTTCCGAGTGAAATCATTCCTGTCGTGGTCAATGTCATTTGATAGATAATACTTACAAATGAAAACAAATTTAACTAAATACGTTTAAACTTATTTTAAACTAGCGACCCGTCCCGGTTTCGTGCAAATGGTTGTTATTATACATATAAACCTTCCTCTTGAATCACTCTATCTATTAAAAAAAACCGCATCAAAATCCGTTGCGTAGTTTTAAAGATTTAAGCATACAAAGAGACATAGGGACAGAGAAAGCGACTTTATTTTTACACGACTACGGCAAAGCCAAAGGAGGGTTATGATTTTGACTGGCTATGTATGTATGTATGTATGTATGTATGTATGTATGTATGTTTGTATGTATGTATGTGTGTATCTTCATCTGTTCCCTCATAGCTTCTAATCTACTTATCGGAACTAGACATATGAGGTACCGTTAGAACCGTCTTAATTTTCCGCTGAACATAGGCTACGTGACGTGTCACAAAAAGCGATTTGGCGCCCTCTAGCGGTCAAAAAGTAAGGCTTATTACCAGACTACGGCAAAGCCAAAGGAGGGTTATGATTTTGACTGGCTATGTATGTATGTATGTATGTATGTATGTATGTATGTATGTATGTATGTATGTTTGTATGTATGCATGTGTGTATCTTCATCTGTTCCCTCATAGCTTCTAATCTACTTATCGGAACTAGACATATGAGGTATCGTTAGAACCGTCTTAATTTTCCGCTGAACATAGGCTACGTGACGTGTCACAAAAAGCGATTTGGCGCCCTCTAGCGGTCAAAAAGTAAGGCTTAAAAAATAAAAATGGAGATAAACACGCCGTGTTTGGTATCATTTAAAAGGGCCTCACTTGTACATTTCCAAAATATTGCTCAAATTTAAAATAACGCCCTCTGGCGGACAAAAAGTCAAAAGTAAAAAAAAATATTTAACACCAAAATTGTTTAAATAAAAAAAAGTAAAAAACTAAAACCCGACTACGACAAAAAAAGCCCTCTAGCGGTCAAAAAGTAAGGCTTAAAAAATAAAAATGGAGATAAACACGCCGTGTTTGGTATCATTTAAAAGGGCCTCACTTGTACATTTCCAAAATATTCATCATTTTCATCATTTCAGCCAAAAGACGTCCACTGCTGGACGTAGGCCTCCCCCAGGCATTTTTGGGGGGGTTTGCCATAATCGCCACGCTTGGCAGGCGGGTTGGCGATCGCAGTATGGTTGTTACAAAGACACAGAGAACGCTGCTGCCCATTCTCTGGTAAGTCCCTTAGTCGCCTCTTACGACACCCACGGGAAGATATGGGATGGTGCTATTCTTTACGTCCGACACCACACGGAACGTTGCTCCAAAATATTGCTCAAATTTAAAATAACGCCCTCTAGCGGACAAAAAGTCAAGAGTAAAAAAAAATATTTAACACCAAAATTGTTTAAATAAAAAAAAGTAAAAAACTAAAACCCGACTACGACAAAAAAAAAACGACGCTGAAAAAGTATAAAACAAGATTTTCAGGATAGAACAAAAAGAAAAGCCGTAGTCACACGTTATAGGTACCAATCTAAACACTTTAATACCGTGTGACTACGGCTTTTCTTTTTGTTCTATCCTGAAAATCTTGTTTTATACTTTTTCAGCGTCGTTTTTTTTTTGTCGTAGTCGGGTTTTAGTTTTATACTATGTAGTGATAAGATTTGTTAAAAGTCGCCCTAAATGTTTGACAGTTACGATCTCGAGACTCGAGTTATAAGTATTCTAGCAAACCCGACTTTGTTTTATAGATGTACTTATATTAGTTGATGTGTTTTTCCAGACAGTGCAATCCAGAGTCAGCAGTCGATGAAGCTGGCAGAGCAGTTAGCCCGCACATACTACATCATCATTGGACATATTGTTGAAGACAGCCTGCCTTACAATTTGGCACAACAACCATGTAATAAATAGTTTTAAAATAAGTAGGTCACAATCAGCATCGACAATCGACATCCAGAGCAAAAAATCTATCAAAATGTTTTGATTGTAAATTACTTTATTCTTTCGCCCGTAGTCCCTGGAAAATGCCGTGGTCCCTTTTTTTTCTTCGTGTTCCTATAATACGACCGTCTCGCGACAGTATCCTTTATGGGCGGCATGGGCACCGGGCCGTAGGCCGACGAAGGAGGCCGGCGGAGGCCCGGCACTTCGGGGACAGAAGATATTAGTGTTATATATATATGCGAGCGAAGCGAGCGCGCGTCATGGAGTACAATTTAATTCGGCAGTTGGTATATATTTCTAGAAGGAACCACGGGCAAAACAATACTCGTGGTCCCTTCCAGGGACCGGGACCATGGGCGAAAAAGACTATATCAATAATTAAGAAATTAATGTACAAATGTAGGTACCGGAGAAGATGCCTTATATGCCTTTTTATGTTTTCTAAATATACTTTTTTTATGTTAAAATAACATGGAACTGTTTCAAATTATATTTATATCGTAACAAGTAAAACATAGTTTTATTTAATTTATCAATAAAGCAGTTTTGTTTACTATCGCCTCTGAAAACGATTAGGAATCGAATGTGTTTTTCGAATAACTTAGTCATAGGTTTTAATACTATTCTTAAATTCACATGATACATTTTACTCAATCAACAGCACAGCCATTGACATAACTGTTAAAATATAAGATAACTGAATCATCATAAATTTAATATTGCTAAGCTCTCTTGAGAGGTCCAAATAGCTTGTCCGGTCCATGTAGCTGGTCATCACTACTAAAAAATACACACAGTCCCCCTTCCTGAGGTCCACCTTGGTCAGTGTTGCCATATCTACCAACTTTTAGGTAGATCTACCTACTTTGCCCTCAGTCTACCTGTCTACCAACCTAAGCCTCAAATCTACCTATTTTTCAAAAAAATTAACGCCATTAATAAAACATTTTTTTCTTACTGAAGGATGAAAAAAGTCTTACTATTGACAGTCATGGACATTGATTAATATCTGACATTGACACTTTCGTACCGCGTTCGCGCCATTCGAGTGGAATCCTGTTTGTTACTTAGTTACATTACATCAAAATATTGAATTGAATTTGTTGTAGTAATTGTTATTTTATTTGTTTTTGTCTAATTTTGTTGGTTACTACAGAGTTTTGACTTGTGACCTGCTTCTGCTTCTAGCAAGCTAGAGTCTAGCTCAAAGAGGGGATTCTGATAGCAGCGATGCGCATGAAAATGATCGATGCACATGGTCAAAGGTCAAAAACTCCGCCACGAAAGGCCATTCTTTTAATTTAAAACACCTACTAAATTAAGGTGGTAGATCTACCTATTTTTTTATTTTGGATTCTACCAATTTCTACCGATTTTTGGCACATATTCTACTAATTTTCTGAAATTAGGGTTGGCAACACTGACCTTGGTGAACCTTTGTAAGAAAACTTTCCACGATTGGGTAATAGAGGTAGTTAAGTGCCTATCATAATGATTTATTACTTAGTAATGACAAATTTTCGCGCGAGCTGCGCGCAGCTCGCGCAGCCACGCAAATACTAGTTATACTATATAAAGCTAAATTACCACTCACTGACTGACTGACTGACTGACAGAATTGTTCTCCCAGATGGTGGATGGGGAGGTGGGTATATTTTGACAGATTCGTAAACAATCAACTCTCATGACTATGGGAAAAGTCCCAAACCCCCCCTTTTCCCCCCCCTTCTCCCCCCTCCCTATCGTATCTCGGAAAGTAAGAGACCCGTATTTTTTTTTTTTTAGGGATTCGTATAGAGGAGGCTAGGGCAAGTAAAAACCATTATTCAAATTTGACCCCCTTGCCCCCCTTCACCCCCCCTTTCGGATCTCGGTAGTTAAGATACTTGGAATTTTTTTTTTTTCAGATTCATTTAAAAGGGGCATAGAATTAGTCGAAATCATTTTTAAAAGCTCCCCCCCCTCTTCCCCCCTTCACCCCCCCCCCACCTTTACCCCTTTTTTCAGTTTTGTTTACGGATTCGTATAGAGGAGGCTCAGGAAAGTGAAAACCATTTTTCAAAATCGACCCCCTTTCCACTCTTCTCCCCCCTCGGGGGGAAAGGAGCCTATCCTGTGGTGGTACCGGTAAAGCGAAGGGGGGAGCGGGCGAGCGAAGCGAGCCGGCGACCCCCGTAGCGTAGGGATAATGTCATGATAGCTTTCCGGTGGTAGGTAGGTCCTGAGTGGAGCGAACCTGCGAGAGCGAGTGAAGCGAAGGGGGGAGGTGGCGAGCGAAGCGAGCCGGCGACCTCCTTAGCGTAACGAAGGTTGAGTGGGTGAAGCGTTACTCAGGGGCGACGACAAGCAAACTTTAGGGTAATGTGTTTTTAGTGGTAGTAGGAGGTAGTAGGTAGGTGATAGGTAGGTAGTAGGTAGGTGTAGGTAGGTAGGTAGTAGGTAGGTGTAGGTGTAGGTAGGTAGGTAGTAGGTAGGTGTAGGTAGGTAGAAGGTAGGTGTAAGTAGGTGTAGGTAGATAGTAGGTAGGTAGTAGGTAGGTAGTAGGTAGGTAGTAGGTAGGTAGTAGGTAGGTAGTAGGTAGGTAGTAGGTAGGTAGTAGGTAGGTAGTAGGTAGGTAGTAGGTAGGTAGTAGGTAGGTAGTAGGTAGGTAGTAGGTAGGTAGTAGGTAGGTAGTAGGTAGGTAGTAGGTAGGTAGTAGGTAGGTAGTAGGTAGGTAGTAGGTAGGTAGTAGGTAGGTAGTAGGTAGGTAGTAGGTAGGTAGTAGGTAGGTAGTAGGTAGGTAGTAGGTAGGTAGTAGGTAGGTAGTAGGTAGGTAGTAGGTAGGTAGTAGGTAGGTAGTAGGTAGGTAGTAGGTAGGTAGTAGGTAGGTAGTAGGTAGGTAGTAGGTAGGTAGTAGGTAGGTAGTAGGTAGGTAGTATGTAGGTAGTAGGTAGGTAGTAGGTAGGTAGTAGGTAGGTAGTAGGTAGGTAGTAGGTAGGTAGTAGGTAGGTAGTAGGTAGGTAGTAGGTAGGTAGTAGGTAGGTAGTAGGTAGGTAGTAGGTAGGTAGTAGGTAGGTAGTAGGTAGGTAGTAGGTAGGTAGTAGGTAGGTAGTAGGTAGGTAGTAGGTAGGTAGTAGGTAGGTAGTAGGTAGGTAGTAGGTAGGTAGTAGGTAGGTAGTAGGTAGGTAGTAGGTAGGTAGTAGGTAGGTAGTAGGTAGGTAGTAGGTAGGTAGTAGGTAGGTAGTAGGTAGGTAGTAGGTAGGTAGTAGGTAGGTAGTAGGTAGGTAGTAGGTAGGTAGTAGGTAGGTAGTAGGTAGGTAGTAGGTAGGTAGTAGGTAGGTAGTAGGTAGGTAGTAGGTAGGTAGTAGGTAGGTAGTAGGTAGGTAGTAGGTAGGTAGTAGGTAGGTAGTAGGTAGGTAGTAGGTAGGTAGTAGGTAGGTAGTAGGTAGGTAGTAGGTAGGTAGTAGGTAGGTAGTAGGTAGGTAGTAGGTAGGTAGTAGGTAGGTAGTAGGTAGGTAGTAGGTAGGTAGTAGGTAGGTAGTAGGTAGGTAGTAGGTAGGTAGTAGGTAGGTAGTAGGTAGGTAGTGGGTAGGTAGTAGGTAGGTAGTAGGTACCCCCTTGCCCCCCTTCACCCCCCCTTTAGGCGAATCTCGGAAGTTAAGAGACTTGGAACAATTTTTTTTCAGATTCATTGAAAGGGACAATGCGTTAGTCGAAATCATTTTTCAAAGCTTCCCCTCTCCCCCTCTTCACGCCCCGCGAGCTGCGCGCAGCTCGCGCAGCCACGCAAATACTAGTTATATTATATAAAGCTAAATTACCACTCACTCACTCACTGACAGAATTGATCTCCCAGATGGTGGATGGGGAGGTGGGTATATTTTGACAGATTCGTAAACAATCAACTCTCATGACTATGGGAAAAGTCCGAAACCCCCCCTTTTCCCCCCCCTTCTCGCCCCTCCCTATCGTATCTCGGAAACAAAGAGACTTTACGTGTTTTTTTTTTGAGATTAGTATAGAAGGGGCTCGGTAAAGTAAAAATCATTTTTCAAAGTGGCCCCCCTTTTCCCCCTTCTCCCCCCCTTTAGGCGGATCTCGGAAATAAAGAGATTTTACGTGTTTTTTTTTAGGGATTCGTATAGAGTAGGCTCGGGGAAGTAAAAACCATTTTTCAAATTTGACCCCCTTGCCCCCCTTCTCCCCCCTTTTAGGCGGATCTCGAAAGTAAAGAGATTTTACGTGTTTTTTTTAGGGATTCGTATAGAAGAGGCTCGGGGAAGTAAAAAACATTTTTCAAAATTGACCCCCTTGCCCCCCTTTACCCCCCCTTTAGGTGGATCTCGGAAGTTAAGAGACTTGGCACATTTTTTTTTCAGATTCATTAAAAGGGGCAATGCGTAATCGTTTTTCAAAGTTCTCCCCTCTCCCCCCTTCAACGCCCCCCCCCCCCCTCTTCACCCCTTTTTTTTAACTCGTGTTCTGTCTTGTTTACGGATTCGTATAAAAGAGGCTCGGGGAAGTAAAATCCATTTTTAAAATTTGACCGCCTTGCCCCCCTTCTCACCCCTTTTAGGCGGATCTCGAAAGTTAAGAGACTTGGAACGATTTTTTTTTCAGATTCATATAGAGGGGCATTGCGTTAGTCGAAATCATTTTTAGAAACTCCACCCTTTCCCCCCCTTCACCCACCCCCTCTTCACCTCTTTTTTTACTCCTGAAAAAATTTTTGATTCTTACCTAAATCTATTTGAGGGGCGTTGAAATTTGTATACCCTCCCCTCCCCAACCTCCCCTAAAATTAAAAGGGCTGTAACTTCATAACGGTTAGAGATAGCCATTAGGTGTTTGAACAAGGTGTGTAGGCGTCGAAACCTGTCCGGTGGTGGTACAGCGGTAAAGCGAAGGGGGGAGCGGGCGAGCGAAGCGAGCCGGCGACCCCCGTAGCGTAGGGATAATGTCATGATAGCTTTGCGGTGGTAGGTAGGTCCTGAGTGGAGCGAACCTGCGAGACCGAGTGGAGCGAAGGGGGGAGGTGGCGAGCGAAGCGAGCCGGCGACCTCCTTAGCGTAACGAAGGTTGAGTGGGTGAAGCGTAACTCAGGGGCGACGACAAGCAAACTTTAGAGTAATGTTTTTTTAGTGGTAGTAGGAGGTAGTAGGTAGGTAGTAGGTATGTGTAGGTAGGTAGTAGGTAGGTGTAGGTAGGTAGTAGGTAGGTGTAGGTAGGTAGTAGGTAGGTGTAGGTAGGTAGCAGGTAGGTGTAGGTAGGTAGTAGGTAGGTGTAGGTAGGTAGGTGTAGGTAGGTAGTAGGTAGGTGTAGGTAGGTGTAGGTAGGTGTAGGTAGGTGTAGGTAGGTAGTAGGTAGGTGTAGGTAGTAGGTAGGTGGTAGGTAGGTGATAGGTAGGTAGTAGGTAGGTGTAGGTAGGTAGTAGGTAGGTAGTAGGTAGGTGTAGGTATTTTTCAAAGCTCCCCTTCTCCCCCTCTTCACGCCCCGCGAGCAGCGCGCAGCTCGCGCAGCCACGCAAATACTAGTTATACTATATAAAGCTAAATTACCACTCACTGACTCACTGACTCACTGACATAATTGTTCTCCCAGATGGTGGATGGGGAGGTGGGTATATTTTGACAGATTCGTAAACAAGTAACTCTCGTGAGTATGGGAAAAGTGCCAAACCCCCCTTTTTCCCCCCCCTTCTCCCCCCTCCCTATTGTATCTCGGAAACTAGGAGACCCGTATTTTTTTTTTTACATATTCGTATAGAGGAGGCACGGGAAAGTAAAAACCATTTTTTGAATTTGACCCCTTTGCCCCCCTTCACCCCCCTTTTAGGCGGATCTCGAAAATAAAGAGATTTTACGTGTATTTTTTTAGGGATTCATAGAGAGGAGGCTTGGGGAAGTAAAAACCATTATTCAAATTTGACCCCTTTGCCCCCCCTTCACCCCCCCTTTCGGATCTCGGTAGTTAAGAGACTTGGAACATTTTTTTTTCAGATTCATTTAAAAGGGGCATAGAGTTAGTCGAAATCATTTTTAAAAGCTCCCCCCTCTTCCCCCTTCACCCCCCCCCCTCTTTACCCCTTTTTTTCAGTTTTGTTTACGGATTCGTATAGAGGAGGCTCGGGAAAGTAAAAACCATTTTTCAAAATCGACCCCCCTTCCACTCTTCTCCCCCCATTTAGGCGGATCTCGGAAGTTAAGAGACTTGTAACATTTTTTTTTTCAGATTCATTGAAAGGAGCCTATCCTGTGGTGGTACCGGTAAAGCGAATGGGGGAGCGGGCGAGCGAAGCGAGCCGGCGACCCCCGTAGCGTAGGGATAATTTGTCATGATAGCTTTCCGGTGGTAGGTAGGTCACGGTTCCGGTGGTACGTAACTCAGGGGCAACGACAAGCAAACTTTAGGGTAATGTTTTTTTAGTGGTAGTAGGAGGTAGTAAGTAGGTAGGTGATAGGTAGGTAGTAGGTAGGTGTAGGTAGGTAGGTAGTAGGTAGGTGTAGATAGGTAGTAGGTAGGTGGTAGGTAGTAGGTAAGTGTAGGTAGGTGTAGGTAGGTAGTAGGTAGGTGTAGGTAGGTAGTAGGTAGGTGTAGGTAGGTGTAGGTAGGTGTAGGTAGGTGTAGGTAGGTGTAGGTAGGTGTAGGTAGGTGTAGGTAGGTGTAGGTAGGTGTAGGTAGGTGTAGGTAGGTGTAGGTAGGTGTAGGTAGGTGTAGGTAGGTGTAGGTAGGTGTAGGTAGGTGCTACCGGACGACATTGACTTTCTCAGTCAAGTACACTCAGACTTCATGTACTATGGCGTGTCCGCGATGGATACTACAGCGGGGCCTATACGAGGAAGACCCTATGGAGGCGTTGCTATCCTGTGGCGGAGAAGTTTATTCCAGAAGGTGGTTCCAATACACTGTGAATCAAATCGTGTAGTCGCTGTGCGCGTACATCTACCGGATCGGTGTGCTGTGGTTATGTCAGTGTATATGCCTACCGACTGTATGGATAATCTACCGTTGTTTACCGAGTGTCTAGGTGTGATAGATTCGATAATTCAGGACTGTAATGATGAGTGTGTGTTCATGTTGGGTGACTATAATGCAAACATTGGCAGCAGGTTTGGACTGGACTTGTTAAGGTACTGAAAAGACCAAAAGTGGACTTGTGCGGACATTCAGTACTTAGGTGAGTCATCAGGCACCTATACATTTCTCAGTGACGCCCATGGTACAACAAGCTGGCTGGATCATTGTGTAGTGACGTCTGCTGGTTGGGACACTATTTCTAATGTTTATGTTCTGAATGAAGTGAATTGGTCAGATCATTTTCCACTTGTAATTGAATGTGATTTTAATGTTATAAGTCGTAAGATTTTTACTCAACAGCCGATTAAGAATACAATATCACTTAACAACAGAAATAATCAGCAACTTTCTGAGTACAGTCGTTTATGTGACGAATATTTGTACTATATTAACATTGACACATATCGTAAAGAGTGTAAGGGGCCATCGTGTAGTGACCATGAATGCTATGAGTTAATTGAAAAATACTATCACGATTTAGTACATATCATTACATGCAACTGCTCGGGATGCTTTTCACACTTGGTCACTGCACGGTAGGCCGACGCATGGACCCGTATTCGAGAACATGCATATGAGCAGGAAAAAGTTTAAAAACAAATTACGATGGTGTTATGTATGCTGTGTCAGCGCCTAACATTGTAACATCGTACTAGTTGATACCGCCTTGCGCGGCCAGAACAGACGCGGCATTCATAGTAGCACCGGGATGTTTAGTCTGGCACCCGGTGACGCGCATTTCGTAGAGTTAAGGGTTTAAGAATAAGGCATTGTTATATTTTAGAACAAAGCATTGTTGTATTGTCATTGTAATAGAATTAATTTTAAAACCAGTTAGTCTGGAATTAAACGTCTTCGCGACCAGACTCCTGTCGTTTCTTTTTAAAAACCTTCGGCAGTGCCTCCGGGAGTTAACTGGCGCAGCCGGTAGGATATCCGCTGTCTTAACGCTGTGTTCGAGTACACAAAAATCGGTCTCGCGCGCGGCTTCGGGTATTCTCGAACCAAATAAATAAGTTTTCTACGCCTGGCGCCGAAGGTTCCTGTCCACGGCACGAGCAGCTCTACGGGGAGGATTACTATCCTGTCTCGTCTTTGTTAATTCCTGTGTTGCTCTGTGGGACTTCTTGCATAACTTTTAAACTTAAATCGTTGAAAGTTATTTGACTTCTGCACAAAATTGGCAGGCCTATTTTTAAGTGAAATTTTATAATTTAAGTGTTAAAGTAAAAAAAAAATATATTAAATTGTTGATTAAAATGCCGGAAGAAGTCGGAGAATCTGTTCAAATAATCCCTAAAGATGTTTTAAGTTTAATTCCTAAGTTTGATGGTGACAAATGTATATTAAATTTGTTTATAAAGAAAAGTGAATATATTTTAAGTCACTTTAATGGCCCTAATAATGCTGCTCAGACAACATATAATTTCCATGCTATCACTAGTAGATTGTGTGGTAGAGCAGCGGCTCTATTAAGTGAAAGGGATGATATAAGTACATGGGACCAAATAAAATCTATTTTTATTCAACATTTTGGCGACCCCAGATCAGAAGACTGCGTGGCTATTGAGCTAGAAAATTTAAAAATTAAATCAAATGAAACTTATCTGGACTTTTGCAACCGAATTCAGCAAATACGCAGCACTCTGTTCTCCAAGGTCAATTTACTCGCTAGTGAGGAAATGAAAGCAGCAAAAATGGTGATTTACAATAACTTGTCTCTTAACGTGTTTTTATATAATCTACCAGAGGATTTAATTAGAATTGTAAGACTCAGAAATTGTACAAGTTTAGAAAGTGCGCTCAGTGTCGTCATGGAAGAGGTCAATTTTCAATTTCAATATAACGCAAGAAATAAAAGTAATTTAAAATCAGCCCAGCCTCCAATAAAACCTAATGTTCCAGCCTCAAATAATTTTGGTTATCCGGACAACCAAAACTCAAAGTTTATAATTCCGCATTCGCCCCAAAATAATTTTAGATCTGGTTTCAATAACAACTATAGATTTGGCGTACCGAAACAAATTAATTCCAAACCGGGTGTGCAACAACCTCAACAAGGATTTAGACCTCAACTTAACAACGCACCGAATATACCCAATTTTAATCCACCAAACCAGCAATTCAAATTCGGTATACCGCTGCAATATCAACCACAATGTGATTTACCCCAGCCACAAGTCGCTGACGTTTCTATGCGCACTGCCCGTCCCCTTCGAAATAATATGATTACAAATAACTCCGATTATGAGAATATGTTTTACTCGTACAATATTAATAATAATGAAACTGATGTGGTCCAAGACCAGGATTTTCAACCTGATTACGTAAACTGTGAAAATAATGTACACTTTACTGATAGTTTCGAACACACCGCCTATAACAATAATTTCTACTTCGAAAATGTGGAGCCTGTTTCCAACGAGACTACAAACAAAGAAGAATACGTAAACTTTCTTAAGACAGCCTCGGGAAACGAAGCCGAGTTTGATTTCGATATAATATACAAGAAAGGTAGCCAAAATAGCAACGCTGACGCCCTGTCTCGGATAAAATTAAATGTACTTACCAATCAAGATAATAACACATCCTTACAGAGTAACGTAGGTGATACTGAAAGACCTGATAGTCCAATATCAATATCGGACTCTTCAGAAACATTGACTGCCCCGTCACCTTCAGACATTATGTCATCCTATCCAGTTCGAGCTTCTTCCTCTAGCACCCTCACAGCAGATTCATTACCTGAAACAATACACTCTGCACAAGATATCGATACAAACGGCATCCCTATCCTAGATGAAGCTGTAGACACGAAACCCCATCAAGTTCTTGTTTTTACCTGGAACAGAAATCAATTATCAGTAAAAGAGTTATCACGTGATAAACAAAAAATTATTGAGATACACTTACCTGTAGATAATCCACACTTAGTAAAACAATTCCTTCTAGAATACATACAACCTAAAATAAAATATTTCTTTTATTTTGAAGATCAACTACACCGTAACCAGTTTACAGATGCTGTTATTATACTATTTAAAAAGGATACGGTTAAAATTTACGAATGCACGAAAAGAATTATATACGTAGAGGACGAAGATGAACAACGTTCGGTCGTACTTACCTATCATCAGGGTAAAACCAGCCATCGCGGCATCAAAGAAACTCTCATGAAGATAAAGCGAAACTACTTCTGGAAAAATATGGACGTAACTGTTGCTACGGTAATTAATTCATGTGAAACCTGTAAAAAACTAAAATACGACCGTAAACCCTTGAAACCAGTATTACAATTAACACAAACACAAACAAAACCCTTTGCTGAAATATTCATAGACCTCTTCTCAGTAGAAGGGAAACCGTTTTTGACGATAATAGATGCTTTTAGTAAATTAGGAAAGGCTTTTATACTGTCAAACCGATCCACTCCTGAAGTAGTCCGTGCATTAATTAAATTTTTCTCGTTTTATGGTGTACCAAACCGAATAAGTGCCGATCCTGGAACCGAATTCAACAATACTTTGCTTAAAGAAACACTCCAATTTTATAAAGTCGATTTGCACATAGGTACAGCACATAACCCTAATTCCATGGGTTTAATAGAGCGTTTCCACTCAACCATCTTAGAAATATATCGTATCGCAAAATATGAACACCGAATTACTGATGCTGCCGACGTAATGACATACGCGATTATGTCTTACAATCAAACGATACATTCGACAACAGGTCTTACACCCTTCGAAGTTGTATTTGGACACACTGATTCAAATAGCACCTTTGCAGTTAACTTTAATAAACAATATACGCAACAATTAGTTAACGATCACATGAAGCGTACTAAGTATCTCTACCAATACCTAACGGATAAAATAATAGCAAACAAGGAAAAGGTCATAGGAAAACGTGGTTGTGAAACATCGTTCGATATACAAGAAGGAGACACTGTATTCATAAAAGGAGTGAACATTAGGCGAAGTAAAGACAAACCTCGTTTTCAAAAAGCACAAGTATCAGGTGAAATAGTTAGGAACATTTGTCCCGTTAAAATAAATAATCGTGACACAAAAGTGACACTTAAGGACATTAAACGACCTACACAGATTCCTTCTCGTGCTCCTGGCCCTGACCTCCAGGATACACACCCTTCAACTTCAAAAGATAGATATGAACAATGGCGTATTGATTCTGAAACAAGATCAAGCTAGCGTAAGTTATAATAAGTGGATTATTATTAAGATTTTAGATTTAAGTTTGATTCATGAGGATTTGGAATTTAATATTAAAAGGTATGCAAACTTTAATGCATACATACACAAACATTTCGGAAATAAAAGCTTATTCGAAGGGAAGTCAAATAACGTTCATTTTAGAAATACCTATAATTAAAGATGAAATATATACTCACTACAGAGCAATCTCCATACCTATTACCAATCATTTTAACCAAACCACAATCATTATTCCCAAATACCCCTACCTCTTAGTAAAAAGGTCCATAGTAGTCTCGCTCTCCCAGCCTTGCAACGAACTCTACGAGGCGAAGTTCCTGTGCTACGAGGACGAGCCCAGCTGCCAATGGAAGACACCTGCATAACCGCATTAATGAGATTCTCCCATAATACAACCTCCTGTAATCCTGTACCAGTTGAAATTCACACCCTCAAAATTGAATCTGTGGGGAAAAGGCGTTGGATTATCTATAGTAGAGCCGAAAGTATACTATCAGAGATCTGCAATAACGAGTACTTACTCACTTACCTTGGATGGACACTGCGATGTCAAGATTGGTAGTTACCCTAAAATCTAATAATACTACTACAAGTAATATCGGCTCTTCGAAAGTACCAATTGTCAATCTCCCTGATGTAACACCCATCGAGCCACATCTGCAACGCAAGCCTATCAACTTGGACACTAGTGATTTAATAAATCTGCAACACCTAAGCAACTTATTGGAAGTTAACAAAAGTGAAGTGAAAAACGACAGTGAAATATTAATTAAATTGAAAAGTTTTAGCGTCGGCACTCTTAGTGTTATATATACATAATTATAGTTTTAAGCATTTCTGTATTCATAGCTCGTAAGTACGGAAAAACCGTAAATGAATGTTTGTGCCGAAATTATCGGAGCGACGATAATCATCCCAATGATAATCATCCCTCCAATAACTTCGAACTTTTGGGGGGAGGTGTTATGTATGCTGTGTCAGCGCCTAACATTGTAACATCGTACTAGTTGATACCGCCTTGCGCGGCCAGAACAGACGCGGCATTCATAGTAGCACCGGGATGTTTAGTCTGGCACCCGGTGACGCGCATTTCGTAGAGTTAAGGGTTTAAGAATAAGGCATTGTTATATTTTAGAACAAAGCATTGTTGTATTGTCATTGTAATAGAATTAATTTTAAAACCAGTTAGTCTGGAATTAAACGTCTTCGCGACCAGACTCCTGTCGTTTCTTTTTAAAAACTTTCGGCAGTGCCTCCGGGAGTTAACTATGGTGTCAACAACACCAAGATCAATTAAAGATGGATGTTATTGCGCAGCAAAGAGCCTCTCGTGATTTTAAACAATTTTGGAAATCAACAAATAAATTGTCACACAAACCGAGTCGCGCGTTAAGTGTAAATGGAAGCGAGGAGCCAAAACAAATCGCGGAGGAATTTGTCGCGCAATTTAAAACAGGTTTCATTAGTGAACCGTGTTCGATCGGGCAGTGCTCCGGTCCCGATTTCGCGTCCCCTGGGCCCGGCGGTGGCCATATACCCCACAGACGAGCAGCGGGATACAATTAAAACGGCAGAGGACACCAGGAGAGTGCTGCAGACGGCTATACAGCCGTCACAGCTGGGCCTGCAGATTGCCGGCGTACGACGAGTTGGGAACGCGGGCGTTGTCGTACAGACAACCTCTGCGTCTGCAGCCGCGGCTTTAAGAGAAGCGGTGCCGGCCTCTCTGCGGGTGGCAGAACCGGCGACACGGCAGCCGCTCATCGCCCTCACAGGCGTGGACAAGGGAGCAAGGTTCGAGCAGGTGGTGCAGGATATCTCCGAACAAAATTTCAAGGACGACGAGAGATGGACGAGCGAAGCGATCTCTGGTGCGCTGCGGCTTATTTATAAAAGAGATCGCCATAATGGCAGATCGCAGTGGATCTGCAACTGTCGGAGTGACCTCAGGCGGGCTCTCGTCGACATGGGCCGCCTCTACATAGGTTGGGACGTCGTAGAGGTGACTGATCACCTGGGGGTCACCTGCTGCAGCAGGTGCCAACTCTACGGGCACCCCGAGAAATACTGCCGGGCGAAGAATATGGTGTGCGAGGAGGGCCATAAGAACGTGGAATGTAAGGCCCAGACACCCAGCTGCGCCACCTGCAAGAGGTTCGGGAGGAAAGGTGCTCACTCCCACCGCACTGCGTCGCGGGATTGCCCAGCCAGGGCACACGCTGAGCAACGGCAGGTAAACGGAACCAATTATGGCCTATAACTCCGAAATCAAGGTGGGCCAGCTCAATCTGCAGGGCTCGGCGGCGGCCACCGCAGAGCTACCGGCCATTGCGGAGGACCTGGGGCTGGGCGTGGTGATGGTGCAAGAGCCGTTCTCCACGCCCCAGCCATCTGTTGCGTCGCACGGCCAACTCATCCTGCCGGAGGGCCCCTGCCCCAAAGCGGGGGTCTTCCTGGCGCGCCTCGACGTGACGTGTGCGGTGCTACACCACCTGTCGTCAAGCCACTGCATCGTGTGCCACATAGCCTGGAGAGGTACGTCGGTGCACCTAGTTAGCGCCTACTTCCAGTACTCTGAGGACATTTCGACCCACCTGGAGCACCTTACCAGAGTACTGGAAAATCTGCGGGGACATCGCGTGCTCGTGGGCGCGGACACGAATGCCCACTCACCGTTGTGGCACTGCGAGCCAAGACAGCTGTCGGGCCGTGGCCACGAAGTGGCCCGGCGTAGAGAGGAAGCGGAAGGCTTCATATTAAGCCAGGGGCTGGTTGTACATAACCAGTCCAACCAACCGTCGACATTTTCGACCATCAACGGGGAGTCAAACATAGTACACGCCGTATCACAGGCAGATCCGTGTCGCCGCCTCGCTCATCCCGTCAGGCCAGGCTGCGCCTCCTCTGTCGCGTGACAATCTGGGCGGCAACACTGGGGTCCCCCAAATGACATTTGACCATTTTGGTTCGTTTTAATTGGCAACCCCAAAAAATATTGAACTTTTTCATTTTTGGGACTTTTTGTCTTTGGCGAATTAGTTTGTTCTACCCAACTCAAAAGTTGGCAACACCAAGTACACCGGTCGGTGGCCTATATTCTTGACATTTAAGGAAAATTATGACTTTTCAGAAAAACAAGATGGCGAATGCTATGGCGGCCATCTTGTAAAAAGGCCTAAAAATCCCAATTTTCGACACCATAATTGGGACAGCTGGCATCCCCCGACCGGATTGTTTTGTACGGAGCGGTTGTGTGTTTTGTTGACGAGTGTTGCCTGTTGCAAAAAAATTCCCCATTTTTAGGGTGTTTTGCCAGATTTTCCCCAAAAATATGAAAAGTAGAAATAATGAGATTTTAAATAGAGACTTTGACTAGCCGGCAACATTGGCGTCCCCCAAATGACATTTGACCATTTTGGTTCGTTTTAATTGGCAACCCCAAAAAATATTCAACTTTTTCATTTTTGGGACTTTTTGACTTTGGCGAATTAGTTTGTTCTACCAAACTCAAAAGTTGGCAACACCTGGTTTAAAAAATTTCCCCATTTTTTGTGAAATTTTCTAGATTTTCCCCGAAAACATGAAAAGTAGAAATAACGACATTTTGAATGGAAATTTTACATAAACCCCAAGAATGGGGTCCCCCGAATGACATTTGACCATTTTTATCATTTTCAGCTGGCAACCCCGAGAGCCATTGGCGTTTGAATTTTTTGGTCAGACCCGACTTTGGCGAATTAGTTTGTTGTACCAAACTCAAAAGTTGGCAACACCAAGTACACTGATCGGTGGCCTATATTCTTGACATTTAAGGAAAATTATGACTTTACAGTAAAAAAAAAATGGCGGATGCTATGGCGGCCATCTTGTAAAAAGGCCGAAAAATCCCAATTTTCAACACGTTAATTGGGACAGCTGGCATCTCCCGCCTGGATTGTGTTGTATAGACCGGTTATGTGATTCGTCAAGGAGTGTTGCCTGGTGCAAAATTTTTCCTCGTTTTTAGGGAAATTTTCCAGATTTTCCCCGAAAACGCATAAGTGGTGATTACAATTGTGCGCTACAATAAAAGTCTGAATTAATTAATTTCAATTCAAAAAGTCACAACAATTCAAAAACAAACAACAATTCAACAATTCATTTAACAATTAATATTACAATTCCTATAACGATTCATATTACAATTCATATTACGATTCATTTCATGATTCATATTACAATTAATATAACAATTCATATTATGATTCATATTATGATTCACATTACAATTCATATAACAATTCATATTACAATTCATATGACAATTCATATAACAATTCATATTACAAATAATACAACAATTCATATTATGATTCATATTACAATTCATATTATGATTCATATTACAATTAATATAACAATTCATATTACAATTCATATAATGATTCATATTACGATTCATATTACAATCCATATTACAATTCATATTACGATTCATATTTCAATTCTTTTTCTTTTTTAAAAAACGTTGCCCCACACTAGGAAATTCTCGTGGGTGCGTATATCCAGACCCGAAACAACTATCTGTAGATCATACAAATATTTGTTCCGTGCGGGGATCGAACCCGCGACACGCAGCGCAGCAGTCCATTGCTTGAGCCACTGCGCCAACCGTGTCGTCAAATTCATATTACAATTCATATCATGATTCACATTACGATTCATATCATGATCGGTGTTATGATTCATATTACGATTCGTATCTTGATCCAGATGATGCCAGATCTATGATGCCAGATGCATATTATTGTTATGATCCATGTTATGATTCATATTACAATTAATATTATGATTCATATTACGATACATATTTCAATACATATTTCAATTCATATAACAATTAATATTACAATTAATATTACGATTCATATTCTGATTCATATTACAATTCATATTACGATTCATATTACGATTCATATTATGATTCATATTACAATCCATATTTCAATTCATATAACAATTCATATAAAAATTCATGTAACGATTCATATTACGATTCATATTATAATTCATATTGTGATTCATATAACAATTCATATTTCAATTCGTATTTCAATCCATATTACAATTTATATTACAATTCATATGACAATTCATATTACAATTCATATTACGATTAATATTACAATTAATATAACAATTCATATTACAAATAATACAACAATTCATATTATGATTCATATTACGATTTATATTATGATTCATATTACGATTTATATCAAGATTCTAGGGAATGCAATCTCGTGACGAGATCGCTAAGTCGAGATCTCGAGGGATCAGAAATTCGATCTCGGCAAGATCTCGGCATTTTTGAATTCTCGAATGGATTTCAAACAGTATTGTTTTAATTAGATGACTGAAACATGATTGAAACTGCTTAGTAGTTTTGATTATGATGCGAGTATGATACAACATGAATTATTGAAATCAAAATCAAAATCAAAGCATTTATTTCAAGTAGGCCAATTACAGGCACTTTTGAATAGTCGAATTAAACTAACTGCGGCACTCAGAGATATCCAACGATTACTCAAGCCGCCACCGAGCAAAGGCCTGACATACTTTTGTATGACAAAACTGCCAAAAACCTTTACCAAGCGACGGCCCAAGCAACCACGCAAGCAATCAATCTGCGAGTGCGGCAGCAAACTACTAAAGTAATGAAGCTACAATTGAAAATAAAATTGAAAAAAAAACTTTAGTTTTACTTATGTTAGGCACCTAACTAAAACTGCATCGCGGGGAAACCCCCGATTTGCGGGGAATTGAAGGTTAGGGTTTGGAGAGTCCAGGGAGTAACATAAATCGGGGAATTTCGGGAAAACCCGACTCGCTCACGTGCAGAGAACACGCTACATGACTCGCGACTACTGCCACTCGATCCCGTTAATCTCGGCCGAGATCTCGACATTTTATGCTTCGAGATTGATCTCGAAAAATGAGGCGAGATCTCGGGTTTTCGGGATCTCGCGAGATCGAGATTGCGTTCCCTACATGATTCATATAATCATTCATATAATGATTCATATAATGATTTATATAATGATTCATATTACAATTCATATTACAATTTATATTACGATTCATTTTACAATTCATATTACAATTCATTTTGGTCCCCCAAATGACATTTGACCATCTTCATCACTTTGAGCTTGCAACCCTGAGAGCCATTGGCGCTTGAATTTTTGGGTCAGACCCGACTTTGGCGAATTAGTTTGTTCTACTAAACTCAAAAGTTGGCAACACCAAGTACACCAGTTGGTGGCCTATATCCCTGAAATTTCAGGAAAATTATGACTTTTCAGAAAAAAAAGATGGCGGACAGTGTGGCGGCCATCTTGTAAAAATGATGAAAAATCCCAATTTTCGACACGATAAATGGGACAGCCGGCATCCCCCGACCGGATTGTGTTGTATGAAGCGATTGTGTACTTTGTTGTGGAGTGTTACCTTACTTAAAAATTTACCCCATTTTTAGGGTATTTTCCCAGATTTTACCAAAAACATGAATAGTGAAAATAACGACATTTTGAATGGAATTTTTTTACATAAACACCAAGAATGACGTGCCTCAAACGACATTTGACCATTTTCATCACTTTCAGCTGGCAACCCCGAGAGTCATTGGGGCTTGAATTTTCGGATCAGAACCGACTTTGGCGAATTCTTTTGTTCTACCAAACTTAAAACTTGGCAACAACAAGTACACCAGTCGGTAGCTTGTATCCTCGATATTTCAGAAAAAGGCGACCTCCGTAGCGTAACGAAGGTTGAGTGGGTGAAGCGTATAAGTAACTCTCAGAAGTAGCTAAAAAGTGCAAAACCTCCCCTTTTTGGCCCCCTTTACCCCTCCTACCTTTTTCATTTGACCCCTTTCTCCCCCTTTAGGCGGATCTCGGAAGTTAAGAGACTTGGAACATTTTTTTCTTCAGATTCATTGAAAGGGGTAATGAGTTAGTCGAAATCATTTTTCAAAGTTCCCCCTGTCCCCCCCTTCACCCCCCCTCCCTCTTCACCCCTTTTTTTTAAACTCGTGTTCTGTTTTGTTTACGGATTCGTATAGAGGAGGCTCGGGGAAGTAAAATCTATTTTTCAAATTTGACCCCCTTGCCCCCTTTCTCCCCCCCTTTAGGCGGATCTCGGAAGTTAAGAGACTTGGAACATTTTTTTTTTCAGATTCATTGAAAGGGGCAATGCGTTAGTCGACATCATGTTTCAAAGCTTCCCCTTCTCCCACCCTTAACTCCTCCCCCCCCACTCTTCACCCCTTCTTTTTAAACTCGTGTTCTGTTTTGTTTACGGATTGACATGTCATAAGCTCCTCCTCTCCCCCTCTTCACGACCCGCGAGCAGCGCGCAGCTCGCGCAGCCACGCAAATACTTTATTATAGTTATATAAAACTACAAAGCCACTGACTCAGTCACTCACTCACTGATTGACATGTCGTTTCTCGGAATGAGTGAGAGATGGGTTAGGTTAGGTTAGGTTAGGTGGTATGTTTTGCAAAAATGTGCTATCTGACCAATCGAGTAGAGGAAAATTATAGGGAAAGTTCAAATCCAAGATGGTGGGCGAGTCCATTTCCGGTTTCGGTGGAGGAAAGACTTGGATGAATTTCGACTCAGAGGTCTTATACGAAATATAAAATCATTTTAAAAAAAGTAAAAAAAAATAAATAAACAAAATGGCGGCCGCGCTAGGACGTTTTGAAATTGTCGACTTTTTTCACTCGACTTTGACGAATTGTTTTCTTTTTCCAAATTCTAGAACCGCTAACATAGAGTTTGCCAATTTGTTGGTAATTTCAATGGCAATTCGGAAAAATTATGACATTGTGAAAATCCAAGATAGAGGACGCTGCGGCGGCCATTTTGTAAAAAGTTGGATACTTCGATTATTTTCAAATCCATTTTTCGGGTAGTTGACAACATCAGACGGGTTCGAGTTGTACCTAGCGGTTGTGTGTTTTGTTGACGAGTGTTGCCTGGTTTAAAAATTTTCCCCATTTTTAGGGAAATTTCCCAGATTTTCCCCAAAAACATAAAAAGTAGAAATAATGACATTTTAAATAGAGACTGACTAGCCAGCAACATTTGGGTCCCCCAAATGACATTTGACTATTTTGGTTCGTTTTAATTGGCAACCCAAAAAAATATTCAACTTTTTCATTTTTGGGACTTTTTGACTTTGGCGAATTAGTTTGTTCTACCAAACTCAAAAGTTGGCAACACCAAGTACACCAGTTGGTGGCCTATATCCCTGAGATTTTAGGAAAATTATGACTTTTTAGAAAAACAAGATGGCGGATGCTATGGCGGCCATCTTGTAAAAAGGCTGAAAAATCCCAATTTTTGACACGATAAATGGGACAGCTGGCATCCCCCGACCGGATTGTGTTGTATGGACCGGTTATGTGCTTCGTCAAGGAGTGCGGCCTGGTTTAAAAAAAATCCCCATTTTTAGGGAAATTTCACAGATTTTCCCCGAAAACATGAAAAGTAGAAATAACGACATTTTAAATGGAAATTTTACATAAACACCACGAATGCGGTCCCCCGAATGATATTTGACCATTTTCATCACTTTCAGCTGGCAACCCCGAGAGCCATTGGCGCTTAAATTTTTGGGTCAGACCCGACTTTGGAGAATTAGTTTGTTCTACTAAACTCAAAAGTTGGCAACACCAAGTACATCAATTGGTGGCCTTTACCCCTGAGATTTTAGAAAAATTATTACTTTTTAGAAAAAAAAGATGGCGGACAGTGTGGTTTTTTCATCATTCTTACAAGATGGTTTTCGACACGATAAATGGGACAGCCGGCATCCCCCGACCGGATTGTGTTGTATGAAGCGATTGTGGACTTTGTTGTGGAGTATTACCTTACGCAAAAAAATTCCCCATTTTTAGGGTATTTTCCCAGATTTTTTCCAAAAACCTGAATAGTGGAAATAACGACATTTGGAACGGAAATTTTACATAAACGCCAAGAATGAGGTGCCTCAAATGACATTTGACCATTTTCATTCTTTTCAGCTGGCGACCCCCGTAGCGTAGGGATAAGGACACGATAGCTTGAAGAGGAGGTGGCGAGCGAAGCGAGCCGGCAACCTCTGTAGAGTAACGAAGGTTGAGTGGGTGAAGCGTATAAGTAACTCTCACGAGTAGCTAAAAAGTGCAAAACCTCCCCTTTTTGCCCCCTTTTCCCTCCTACCTTTTCAAAGTTGCCCCATTTGCCTCCTTACTCCCCCTTTAGGCGGATCTCGGAATTTAAGAGACTTGGAACATTTTTTTTCAGGTCATTGAAAGGGGCAATGCGTTAGTCGAAATCATTTTTCAAAGCTCCCCTCTCTGCCCCACTTCAGCCCCCCCTCTTCACCCCTTTTTTTAACTTGTGTTCTGTTTTGTTGTTTGTAGTAGGTGGGTAGTAGGTAGGTAGGTAGGTAGGTAGGTAAAGAGACTTTACGTGTTTTTTTTAGGGATTCGTATAGAAAAGACTCGGTAAAGTAAAAATCATTTTTCAAAGTTGCCCCCCTTCTCCCCCCTTTTAGGCAGATCTCGGAAATAAAGAGACATTACGTGTGTTTTTTTAGGGATTCGAATAGAAGAGGCTTGGGGAAGTAAAAAACATTTTTCAAATTTGACCCCCTTGCCCCCCTTCACCCCCCCTTTAGGCGGATCTCGGAAGTTAAGAGACTTGGAATATTTTTTTTTTCAGATTCATTGAAAGGGGCAATGCGTTAGTCGAAATCATTTTTCAAAGCTCCCCTCTCTGCCCCACTTCAGCCCCCCCTCTTCACCCCTTTTTTTAACTTGTGTTCTGTTTTGTTGTTTGTAGTAGGTGGGTAGTAGGTAGGTAGGTAGGTAGGTAGGTAAAGAGACTTTACGTGTTTTTTTTAGGGATTCGTATAGAAAAGACTCGGTAAAGTAAAAATCATTTTTCAAAGTTGCCCCCCTTCTCCCCCCTTTTAGGCAGATCTCGGAAATAAAGAGACATTACGTGTGTTTTTTTAGGGATTCGTATAGAAGAGGCTTGGGGAAGTAAAAAACATTTTTCAAATTTGACCCCCTTGCCCCCCTTCACCCCCCCTTTAGGCGGATCTCGGAAGTTAAGAGACTTGGAATATTTTTTTTTTCAGATTCATTGAAAGGGGCAATGCGTTAGTCGAAATTATTTTGCAAAGTTCCCCCTCTCCCCCTCTTCACGCCCCGCGAGCCGCGCGCAGCTCGCGCAGCCACGCAAATACTAGTTATACTATATAAAAATACTAGTTATAATATATAAAGCTCGATTACCACTGACTCACTGACTCACTCACTGACAGAATTGTTCTCCCAGATGGTGGATGGGGAGGTGGGTATATTTTGACAGATTCGTAAACAAGTAACTCTCGTGAGTATGGGAAAAGTGCCAAACCCCCCATTTTTGCCCCCCTCCTCCCCCTCCCTATCGTATCTCGGAAAGTAAGAGACCCGTATTTTTTTTTTTTTACGGATTCGTATAGAGGAGGCTCGGTAAAGTAAAAATCATTTTTCAAAGTGGCCCCCCTTGCCCCCCTTCTCCCCCCTTTTAGGCGGATCTCAAAAGTTAAGAGACTTGGAACGAATTTTTTTTCAGATTCATATAGAGGGGCATTGCGTTAGTCGAAATCATTTTCAGAAACTCCCCCCCTCTCCCCCCCTTCACCCCTCCCCTTCTTCACCTCTTTTTTTTACTACTGAAAAAATTTTTGATTCTTACCTAAAACTATTGAGGGGCGTTGAAATTTGTATACCCTCCCCTCCCCTCCCCAACCTCCCCTAAAATTAAAAGGGCTGTAACTTCATAATGGTTAGAGATAGCCATTAGGTGTTTGAACAAATATTATAGAATGCGTCGAAACCTGTCCGGTGGTGGTACAGCGGTAAAGCGAAGGGGGTAGCGGGCGAGCGAAGCGAGCCGGCGACCCCCGTAGCGTAAGGATAATGTCATGATAGCTTTCCGGTGGTAGGTAGGGCCTGAGTGGAGCTAACCTGCGAGATCGAGTGGAGCAAAGGGGGGAGGTGGCGAGCGAAGCGAGCCGGCGACCTCCTTAGCGTAACGAAGGTTGAGTGGGTGAAGCGTAACTCAGGGGCGACGACAAGCAAACTTTAGGGTAATGTTTTTTTAGTGGTAGTAGGAGGTAGTAGGTAGGTACGTGGTAGGTAGGTGATAGGTAGGTAGTAGGTAGGTGGTAGGTGTAGGTAGGTGTAGGTAGGTAGTAGGTAGGTAGGTGTAGGTAGGTAGTACCGCCAGGAGGCTCGGGAAAGTAAAAACCATTTTTCAAAATTGACCCCCTTGCCCCCTTTTTCCCCCCTATAAGCGGATCTCGGAAGTTAAAAGACTTGGAACATTTTTTTTTTCAGAGTCATTGAAAGGGGCAATGCGTTAGTCGAAATCATTTTTCAAAGCTCCCCCTCTCCCGCCTTCACGCCCCGCGAGCTGCGCGCAGCTCGCGCAGCCACGCAAATACTAGTTATACTATATAAAGCTCGATTACCACTGACTGACTCACTGACAGAATTGTTCTCCCAGATGGTGGATGGGGAGGTGGGTATATTTTGACAGATTCGTAAACAAGCAACTCTCGTGAGTATGGAAAAAGTGCCAAACCCCCCCTTTCCCCCCCTTCTCCCCCCTCCCTATCGTTTCTCGGAAACATAGAAACTTTACGTGTTTTTTTTAGAAAGTCGTATAGAAAAGGCTCGGTAAAGTAAAAATCATTTTTCAAAGTTGCCCCCCTTCTCCCCCTTCTCCCCCCTTTTAGGCAGATCTCGGAAATAAAGAGACATTACGTGTGTTTTTTTAGGGATTCGTATAGAAGCGGCTTGGGGAAGTAAAAAACATTTTTCAAATTTGACACCCTTGCCCCCCTTCATCCCCGCTTTAGGCGGATCTCGGAAGTTAAGAGACTTGGAACATTTTTTTTTTCAGATTCATTGAAAGGGGCATAGAGTTAGTCGACATCATTTTTCAAAGCTCCCCCCTCTCCCTCCCTTCATCCCTTCCCCCCCTTTTCACCCCTTTTTTTTAAACTCGTGTTTTGTTTTGTTTACGAATTCGTATAGAGAAGGCTCGGGGAAGTAAAATCATATTTCTCAATATTGACCCCCTTGCCCCCCTTCACCCCCCCTTTAGGCGGATCTCGGAAGTTAAGAGACTTGGAAGATTATTTTTTCAGATTCATTGAAAGGGGCAATGAGTTAGTGGAAATCATTTTTCAAAGCTCCCGGGGTCACCCGAGTTTAAAAAAAAGGGGTGAAGAGGAGGGGACTCTTCACCCCTTTTTTTTAAACTCGTGTTCTGTTTTGTTTACGGTTTCGTATAGAGGAGGCTCGGGGAAGTCAAAGCGAAGGGGGGAGCGGGCGAGCGAAGCGAGCCGGCGACCCCCATAGCGTACGGATAAGGTTGCGATAGCTTTTCCCCTCTCCCCCCTGACACATCAGCGGAATCGGCGGGGTGATGATGATGAGTAATGAAATAAAATTTCGTGAACTTTCAGTACTTATTCGATTTAATCATGAAAAATACAAGTTCGTCCGATTGGGGTCGGTAAAACCTAAAACATCCTGTCTATTGGCAAATATGTATAAAATACATAATACTACACACTCAGATCAAATAGCAGCCTACACACTTCCAAAAAATAGGTAACCTATAGATGTGCTGGAATAATGTACATAAACAACTTTATCGTTTCCATAAAACACTCGAATGGCCAAAATAAAGACAGTATCATTCTACCTGCGCTCTTAATTTTGCCATTATTCTACATAATTTCGTAAAAAAAACACGAACAAAGTCGTGACAAATATATAACCATAGACTCTATAATAACATAACACTTGATAGACCGTAAACCCAAGTTTCATAATAAAATTACGATTAAAAAGTTGCATTCAGCCTAATCGATACTCGTAATGAAATCAATAAGTTGGCAAAAAAGAGTTGAGATGAAATTACAAGTACTTGATAAAAAATCAAATACTTAGTAAATTAATTTTAAAATTATTTATTTTAGATTTAATCTTTTTAGTTGACTTCAAGAGAAGAGTACTGAATTTTATTTATAAATATCCTCCAAAATACAGAAATTCCTCATTACTTACAAAAAAAAAGGTTTTCCTTCTTTTATAAACATTAGGCGAAGTTTAAATTAGGAATGCGCTCGCAATTCACTTCAATTTTTAATAGTACATTATGGTACAAGTGTGTAACGTTGGTGATTACCGCTGAGGCGCCATTGAGACCCGAGCCGTCAGGTGAGGGTCTTAAGAAAGCCGAGGACGGTAATCATCAATACACACGTGTATCATACGACGTTTTTCAACACACTTGTGAAGAAAATAATACTCAAAGTCATCTTCAACAGTTAAAACGAGTTCTGATTTTTTTTCACAAAAATGGGAAAAATTTATCAGTTTTCATATGCGCGCGCATCTACAGTTCTACCAACTTATCTGTGCATGCGGGAAAACACGGAACTAAAATAAATGTACTAAGTTTGACGTAGCGATGCAATTTTTCTTGACCAGTGGCGCCACCACGAAATTCACACTTTTATTGGTCATACTGTACCATATAGTAAATGAATGAGCGCGATAGAGTTTTAGCCACGCATAAAATGAGGAAAAAGTTTTCTTTATTATAGAATAAATAAAAGTTGTATTATTTGAGTGAAAGTTTCATTTAACCCTATATTCTTATTTTGAGGAGGAGATCAGAAAATTTTATTGTTCAGCAAAAACAACACCCATTTTTTTTGGAGTATGGCAAATAATCAAATGACTCATCCCGCTCTGGGCGGAGCGGTTGCTGGTGTCTCCAGGAGGCGCGCGTGGAACACGATCACACCTTCGTCACAGCCTGTCTCGTCATAGGATGGACGGCGCGCAGCTAGCCCATTACTCACCGTCCACAGACCGCGACAACGGTGGCCAGGAAACAAACACGTGGTCCCCGACGTCCGGAACGTTTCATGGTTTCAAGTGTTTGAACTACAAAAATAATGCGATTCCCACTTTTATCCCCTATTTTTTGCCCTCAGGGTTTATTTCCAAAAACGACTAAAAACCTAGGGTTTCAATTTTTAACTAGAATGATAAACACCAATTTTCAACGACGACATGCTTTAAACGACAAAAATGACGATTTTCCATGCAAACTTTGCCCCTTTCTTCACCCCCTCAGGGGTTGGATTTTGAAAAATTCTTCTTTAGCCATTTTCGAAGGACGGATTTTTCGCTATATATCCTTCGTTATTTAAGGAATACGTGTGCGAAATTTCATGGTTTAAACTACAAAACCATTGTCCATACAAACTTTGCCATCCTTTTCCATCCCCCCATGGGGCTTGAATTTTGAAATTGGATGCCTACGTCATAAGAGGAATACGTGTTTAAGTTTCTAGCCCTAAGGGTTTGGCCTGTGCGTTGATCCACAGTCAGACTGCTTTGCCTTTTATACAGAAGATATTATATCACACATCACACTATAGACGATATAAATTTTTGTTACAATGTTACAAACCGCATGAAACCTTATATTGATTAAATTAAATTGATTTATATTTGACTGAACCAAAAGGTAGGAATAATTGGGACTAAGCGATAACGTACATTTGTTAAAGTGTAAAAACGTTCCAAACATAGTGGAACATTTAGCTAAGGAAAAATGGATTACTTGGGTTAACTCGATACGTTCCAAGATGATTGAGACATTATAACAAATGTTTTTTTTTTGTGAATCGTATTAATTAAAATGTTTCACGTAGTCTGAAACGTTTTATGTTTAATAAAAGGTCTTCGTTTTGGAAAAGTGTGGGGTGGAACAGAAAATTAAAAAAAAATAATCCGGAAATAAGACCTGGAGCTTGAAAATTTTTTGCTCTATTGATGTAAACTGTCAATAAAAGTTGGCTGGTTACTTTATCTCAATTTTGGGAAACCTGTGGATTGGAACATTTTTGCATAACTACGTCCAATTAATATTCATAATTCTCGCAAAAATACACTTTTAATAAAAACTAAACTTTTTTCAGTACGGTCATAGGCCCTGTTGTCTACGGTCGCGTTTGGTTGAATCCGCTGTCGATTTTAAACACACAACCAGTGTTCCTCAAAGTTAGTGTTCCTTAAAGTCATTAAAAAATATAATTATTTACATAAGCTAAATAAAATTATGGATGCATCCAAGAAGTGTTGCATCTGCGATGATCAGCTGACTGATGGAGTGCGATGCTCAGTATGTGGAAACGAGTTGCATTTTCAATGTGCAGGCATCACTGAGGCAGGTCACCGAAAGCTGGGAGACAGGAAGCTCACATGGCGATGCATGAAATGCAAGCAGTCTGGCACTCTTCATCCACCTAGTTCTCCAATGTCTCCAAGTTTGGAACCGGAATCTGCGGTATTACTGGAGCTTCGAGCATTGGCCGCTAAGTTGGCTCCGTTGGAAGGTCTGAAAGACGAAATCCTGGCACTTAGGAGTGAATTTGCTGACATGAAAACCTCTCTAAATCAACAATTTATGGAAGTTGTCAAGGAGTTTAATGTTAAAATAAGTGGCCTGGAGCAACGTGTCACTCAGCTGGAGAAAGTTCAGTGTCAGGTGGATCAGCTTCAGGTACGTCTGGTTAAATTGGAGGAGGAGTCTGACCATAGCGATCAATGGTCGAGGATGAACAATGTCGAGGTGAAAGGTTTGTCTCCATCAAACAATGAAAACCTGTTCCAAATAATCACCGATATTGGTGCTAAGATTAACTATCCCATCGCCTAAAACCAGATAAATTTTATTACCAGAGTGCCTACGCGCGAAAAAGACCAGATAAAGCCGGTAATTGTATCATTCTGTAATCGCTATGTCAAAGATGACTTTGTTGCTGCAGCCAGGTATATCTTCAAGACATCACCACTAACAACTGGCCAAATTGGATTAGCAGGACACCAGAAGATATTTATAAATGACCACCTAACCACTAAAAATAAAATGCTGCTATCAAAAACTAAAAAGTTAGCATCTGAAACGGATTTTCAATATGTATGGGTGAAACACTCAAAAATACATGCAAGAAAAATGGACACAACCCCAGTTATCATAGTGAAATCAGAAAAGGATCTCTCAAAAATTGTGTAATGATAACTATTAACTTTAATACGGCAGTGTTTACATATTGTTGTGCCCATAAACAGTTTGAGAACCGCGGGCCACTGTGTGTTACCTGCGTTTTCCTAATTGTTCTGTGTCATTGGCATTGCACGGTGCTAATGAGTGGGTTACTATTAAGAATCACTTATACGAAATTGTAGTGGCAAAGTAACTACAACCTAATTACGTTCCTGTTATGGTCTGATTTCGAATACTCTCTTTTGTCTGTTATTACCGTTTTGTGCTGTAAGCGATCCTTATCTTGCTACCGTTTGTCACCTTTTGTATCTATTGAGGGCCCATTCAGTTTATGTTCTTCAAAGTTATTTATTTTTAGACACTGTGCTTTGCTGTGCCTTATATATTATTGTAAGTTGTTACCTTCTACCTCCTTAATGATAATATTCTGTCGAGAATTCGAATACTGCTTGTGCTTTTTGGTGCGTAACGTAATTTTACTCGCCCTTTTTAATTATGTATGTTATTTTGCCATAGTTTTTATTAGTGATGGCTACTCTTAATGTGTATTATCAAAATGTGCGTGGTCTGCGTACGAAGACGAATGATATATTTCATAAAATATCACTTAGTGCGTATGATGTTATTGTGTTTACGGAGACATGGCTTGTGGATGATATCTTTAGTAGTGAGATTTTTGATGGTCGCTATTTGGTGTGGAGGCGTGATCGTGATTACTCTCGAACCTCTCAAAAGCGGGGCGGTGGTGTTTTGATAGCGGTGAGAAGTGAGCTTACTGTTGTAGAACGACATGATTGGCGAAGTTCTGCCGAAGATATTTGGGTATCACTTATTTTAAAACGATCTAAGCCTGCTGTAAATTATAATTTGCACATTTGTGCTTTATACCTTTGTAAAGAAAACCTTGGCAATTCATATTATAATCAATTAAATAATTTTAGTATAAATACAAATCATTTAATCTTGACCCACCCGTTAGATAAATTCATTGTTATGGGTGATTTTAATTTTGGTAGTAATGTTGACTGGATGAATTCTGACGGTAATGAACTGACGCCGCAAAATGTATCATGTAATTACTTAAGCGAGTTTTTTTGATGGTATCCTCACTTCCAACCTGTCTCAATATAACGGTGAGAGAAACAACAATGGTAGATTATTAGACTTAGTTTTTTCTAATGACTCGGTCAGTATTACTGAATGTGACGATCCTTTAGCATTACCTGTAAACCTACATCATAAGCCATTGATGATAACTGCCGACTTTGTTGAGATTCACAAATTGACTGATAAATTGACTCCGAAGTATGTGTTTTCTAAGGGTGATTACACCACAATAAAATCTGAACTCGACCTAATCAATTGGAATGAGTTTTTACTTGCTGATTCGTTGGATAGTGCTGTGAAAATCTTTTATAATAAATTATATGAGCTTAGGGACAAATATGTTCCAATGAAATCGGTTAGACAATCATCTTATCCTCCTTGGTATAATTCTGCTTTAATCAAAGTACTGAAAGAGAAGTATAAATATCATCGCAAGTTCAAAACATACGGCAACATGTCAGACTTCCACTCTTTTTCACTTTTACGGAATAGAGCAGTTGATTTGGAAAAAACTTGTTTTAATACATATATGGATAAAATTGAATCCTCAATAATTGAGAACCCAAAATCTTTTTGGACATATGTTAAGAGCAAAAGAAACTCGGGCACTTTTCCAAAAGTAATGCATTATGGTGATAATACTGCGAGTACAGGTGAAGAAATCAGCAACTTATTTGCAACCTATTTCCACTCAACTTTCCAGGAGCCTGACCCTGTGCCCGCCACTTCCGGTGGCATTATCGTTGAAGATAGTGTGTCATGCATTGGTTCGATTAGTGTATGTCCTTCTCAGGTTTTAAAGTTATTAAAGAACTTGGATCTCTCTAAGTCTGGCGGTCCTGATCTTATGCCTCCAGTATTCATTGTGAATTGTGCCGACAGCCTTGCTGTACCACTGTGTATTTTATTCAGGCGGTCGCTTTCTGAAGGTACAGTTCCAAAAATTTGGAAATCGGCATTCGTTACCCCAGTTTTGAAAAAAGGTAATAAGTCTGATATCTCTAATTATCGACCAATATCCAAGATTTGTCTGTTCTCCAAAATCCTGGAACGCATTGTATTTACTGATGTGTATGCTGCTATGAAATGTAACTTTGGTGATGAACAGCACGGCTTTCTTAGGAAGCGTTCCACTACATCTAACTTAATCCTATCACATGAATTTATATCTGAAGGTATGGAACAGCGTGCACAAGTTGACGTTATATAGACTGATTACAGTAAATGTTTTGACCGTATTGACCATAGACTGCTCTTAGAGAAGCTATTAAAAGCCGGAATACACGGAGATCTGTATCGTTGGTTCTCGTCTTATATTGACAATAGAACGCAAGCTGTGGTGCTTCAGGGGTACACATCTGGATGGAGTTTTGTCCCCTCTGGAGTTCCTCAAGGTTCAATTTTGGGATCCCTTTTATTTACTCTCTTTATTGCTGACGTAAAACACTGTTTTAAGAATTCTTATATATTACTTTATGCTGACGATATGAAGGTTCATAAAGTTATCCGAAATGTATCTGATATACACCTGTTACAAAGTGATTTGAATAGATTTGAAGAATACTGTAGTCGTAACAGGCTTGAACTGAATGTCTCAAAATGTTTCCACTTGACTTTTACTCGTCAGAAGTCTAAAATCGATTCCACATACAAGCTTTACAATATAAATATTAGCAAAGTCAATAGCATTAGAGATCTTGGTATTATACAAGACAGCAAGTTGCTCTTTGATCAGCATATTGAGAGTATAGTGAATAAGGCGTCACGAGCACTTGGTTTCATAATGAGAACCGCAGCATGTTTCCGATCACTAAAACCTATCAAAGTGTTATATTGTTCGTTCGTACGCAGCCACCTTGAGTATGCATCACAAGTCTGGAACCCTCAATACGGGATCTACAAGTCTCGTATTGAGGGCATTCAGAGAAAATTTCTCAGATATCTTGATTACAGGGCAAAGCAGGTATCAGTCGATTATATTCACCGCTGCCGAAGGTATCATTTTCTACCACTTGACCGTAGACGCCATATTAATGACGTATGCTACTTAGTTAATGTCGCTAATAATACTATCGACTGTCCTGAACTTGTCTCGAAATTAGCGTTGCGCACTAATCAGATGGGATTGCGTCAGCGACCACTTCTACATATTCCTTATGCAAACACAAACTATAGGCGAAATGCATTCTTTTCGAGGGCCAGTCGCAGTTTTAACGAAATTTCTTGCGAACCTGACATTGATATTTTCTGCAACAAAGCAAGCACAGTCAGGAAACTATTAGCAAAGCCATTTTTTGTACAGGAGGCACCTGCCAACACTTAAAACCTTCATTTTACAAGTGAGCTTAAGTTAAAAGGTAACAATTAAATAGGCAGACAACGTTTTGATTAATCAATACTTTTATTGTACTGCAGTATTAAATTTGTTTGTTTTTTTGTTGTGTTGAAAGTTGGTAGTTTTATATTGTAATTTTGGAAGTAACTATGAGGAAGTTTATAATTTTGAAGTTATCTGTGGAAGCTTGTTATTAGCAATTTAGATATATATATGATTGTTATAATTATAGTTATTAGTCTGTAAGCTTTCCTAAAATAAATAAAATAAAATAAAAGTACCAGGAGCTCATACTCGCGCGGTGATAGTATTGAACGCGGAGTCCGTGAAGAAAAACGGGGGGGCCGCGATACATGAAAGGCAAATATAGTGATGCTATTGCCATAGTAAGCAGATTAGGGAACCCATCATTTTTCTTGACGTTTACCTGTAATCCCAAGTGGCCTGAAATTCAAGAATCCACTCAAGGCAGCCATGTAAATCCTTCTGTGTGTGCTCGAGTTTTTAATTTAAAGCTAACAGAATTATTAAGAGATATCCGAAGTGGTAATTGGTTTGGTAAATGTATTTATATGATGCACGTAATAGAATTTCAAAAGCGAGGTTTACCACACGCTCACATTTGTTTTAGGGTTGAAGGTGGCGGGCCTGTCCAAAATATAGATATTGATAAATTTGTTAGAGCAGACATTCCTGATGCATCAGAGGCAGAGGGAAGATTACGCAAAGCTGTTTTGAATCACATGATTCACGGTCCTTGCGGTCCCTTGCACAGAACTAATTTACCTTGTTGGGACAGTGAGAAAAGTAAATGTTCAAATTTTTTTCCAAAACGTGAGACAGCCACCACTTTTTCTGATGAAAAAGGTTTTATTAACTTGTGTAGAGACAGTAAGAACGAAGCAATCATAAAATATCGCGGTAACGATGTAATTGTAAACGATACTTGGGTAGTCCCTTATAACGCAAGTCTTCTTTTAAAATACGATGCTCACATCAACTTGGAAGTCTCCTCGCAACGCACGGTTGTCAAGTATTTGTTTAAATATATTACTAAGGGTCCTGACGAATCGCGCGTAGCTGTCGTACCGGAAGAACATGAAAATAACGAAATAGAACAGTATGTCACAAAACGTTATATAGGCTCCAGAGACGCCGCGTGGAGGGCGTTAGAATTCGATGTGACCGCGAGGGAACCCAACGTTAAACAACTGTCGGTTCACTTAGAAAATCAGCAAACCGTTTATTTTAAACCAGGCACTGAAGTAGAAGCCGCGCAACAAGCTGGTTCGGACCTTATTACATATTTTAACCGACCAGTAAGAGACGAATTTAACTCGTTAACTTACTTGGACTTTTACGAACAATACATTGTCCATTCCAAGCGTCCCTCAATAAAAAATACGGAAATTATTGAAACTTTAAATCATAAATTCATTACCAAAAGACAAAGGGGTGAACTTGTCGCGCGTCTATTTTGGGTCGCACCTAACAGAGGTGAACAGTTTTATCTTAGAATTCTATTGAAAACATTCCCGTGTCGTAGTTACACCGATCTTAAATCTCTTGGTGGTCCCGATTGTAAAACTTTTCAGGAAGCTGCTAAAATTGTTGGTCTTGCCGATGACGAAGTCGAATACGAAAGAGCTATGTTGGAAGCATCAAACTTTTTAACGGGACCACGCCTGCGTAGCTTCTTCGTTTGTTTGGCTGTAAACGGTGTGCCAGTCGCGTCTTTCTGGGACACTTTTAAAAATCAACTCAGTGAAGATATTTCACATAGGTTAGGTGGTGATGCGGACACCGAAAGAGTACACACTTTGTGTCTCATTCAAATAAAAAGGTTGCTTCGGAAACACGGATCCACGTTGAAACAACACGGTTTGCCAGAAATCGAAGATACCACTACCGAGTTAGGCAGGGAACGCGTAGAACACAACCACGAATCATTGGAACATTTTGCAGACGAGTGGATTCCTCGCTTGTCTCGAGAGCAAAAAAATATTTTTGATTACGTTTTAAAACTTTGTAACGATACTGATTTCCGTGACATTAATGATACCGCGATTTTCGTTGATGGTCCCGCGGGTACCGGTAAATCGTTATTGTTAAAAGTTATTTCTGCTTACGTACGCGGTAACTTAAACGGAGTAGTTCTATGTACTGCGAGTTCTGCCATCGCGGCGCAAAACTACGAATTCATTCTACGAAAAATACGAATTCAGATATAATATAATAATAATAATATAATTTAGGTGGTATTGAAATTGTATCAGAATTAGATGACTTGATTGACTTTGTTTTCCCCGTTCTAAATACAGAACCGTGTGCTGGCATACACAGAGCAATTTTATGCACACGAAACGACGCCGTTCGAGAAATAAATAACTCAATACTCGATCGGTTAGATGGAGAAACACTGCATTTCTACTCCATCGATAAAGTCAAAAATGAAAATGCAGACGAATTATTTTTAGGGCCAGATGCACTTAACAGAATGCAACCAAGAGGTATTCCAAAGCACGATGTAATAGAGATAAACTAGGGCAACACTGGTTCCGGTATTAATCATCTGTGACATAAAGATGAGAGGTGGACTTCCGGTTTGGGAACCGACCAAGCATACATGTACTAGAAGTAATAAACACTAAAATATTAAATCGTCTTTTATCTTGAACATCTAACATTACATGGCGCAGCCGGAAAAGGCCTGACATCAAATAGTAAGAAAACAATTTGTCAGAACATATAATTCACCTTAAGTGCAAAAAGTGGATATGAACAAAGAGAACACAAACGTGGACGCCGCGACCGAAACAGAGATTAAAGAAGAAAATAAAATGACAGGAGTGGAGTACAGGATGCCGCAACCCTTAAAACTAGATACAACGGAGGATCTTCTCCCTAAATGGGGATTATTCAAACACAGCCATCTTGCTCAACTGTGCCGGGAATAAAGTACAAGAATTGTATTTTAATGTTCTTAAAACAGAAGAAACCATCAAGTACGACCAACTATTGAAGAGCTTGGACGAGTACTTCGAACCGAAACAAAACGAACTGATTTCAACGTTCATATTTCACAAAAGATGCCAGGAAGAGGGGGAGAATTTTGATATATTTTACACGGATCTAAGAAAACTCATAAAAACATGTAACTACAAAGATCAAGAAGAGAGAATGCTGAGAGATCGAATTGTCTTGGGAGTTCACAATAAGAAATTACAACGAAAATTGTTGGAAGTCAATGACCTAAATCTACAGAAAGCCGTCGACATGTGTAGAGCCTCGGAGTTATCTCAAAACCATATCAAGATGATGCATCAGCAGCAGCCTCAAGTAGCAGTGGATGCAGTGTTGTTGTGCCTGTATGGATGTTTAGGCTAGTTCTCGTGAGGATTGGTGGATTGAAAACACTTCTTGATTGAACTTTACTTTCTTATATTTCGTACTATTTCAGCAAGGTAATATTTGCAAGTGTCGCCGCATAAGGCTGTACCAGAGAGTATAAAAAAGGAAAAATCATAGACAACTTTCTACAATTAATGTTGCCCGACATAGAAAATATAAAAATATAAATATTTGTGTTGGGATGCCAACATGCTGGGGGCCGCAGAGGTTGTAAAGAACAAGGGTTACATTACAATGGTTAAGTATTGGCTTCATATCAAAATACCATCCAGCACCTTGGTACTCACAATTTGAAACTTAATAAAATTTATTGAAAATACACAATGTTTTTGTTACACCTTTTCCTAAAAGTAGGATGACAGGATAACTATCTTGAAAGGAACAACTTCTTATGTTACACACATAGGTAAATACACCATTAAGTTTAAGAGAAAAAAAAAGGAGTATTATTTAAAGGACGATTATAAGAACGGTACACATAGGTAAGAATACCATATTATTTATAAATCTTAACTTATTCTAGGAGGTAGCACATAGCTTTTAACACCTACTTATTCTAAAGGTAGTATACATATACCACTCAGTGATCTTTTGTATACCTTTTTGTTGGGTGTAATGACCTCTACTACACGAATTTTGTCATCTTGACCTGGAAAAACTTTTACAATCCTAGCCATGGGCCAGCTTAGGGGAGGAGAGTTTTGGTCCCTCAGTATAACTAAGGCTCCTACATTTACATTGGGTACACTGTCTCGCCATTTTGGTCGAGACTGAAGAACATTTAAATAATATCTATGCCAAATATTCCAAAAATGCGATTTTACTTTATTACACAACTCCCAAAATTTTAACCTATTGACAGGGACATCTGTTACATTTTTTTCTGGGAAAGTAGTTAATGCACCTCCTACAAGCCAGTGCCCTGGAGTGAGGTAGCTGAAATCGTTTACATCTTGAGCTGTTACAGGTAACAAAGGCCTAGAATTCAAGACAGCTTCTATTTGACACAATATTGTATTTATTTGCTCGTATGTGAGTACATAGTTTTGCATTATTCTTTTTAAATGATACTTCATGCTTTTGACCGCAGCTTCGGCAAGGCCAGCAAACACAGGTGAGTAACTGGGCGTAAAATGGAAAGATATACCTTGCTGCGTTACATAATTTTGCACCTGTGCTTGATGATCTTGTGAGGCTTGAAGGTCGTACAGTCGGACTAATTCGTTCCTTGCGCCCTTGAAGCAGCCCCCGTTGTCGCAGAACACGTCTGTGGGTAAGCCACGTCGCGCTATAAAGCGTTTGAAACACGCAAGGAAACCTTCTGTACTAATATCTGATGAAAGCTCGAGATGCACGGCCTTTGTGACGAAGCATACAAATACGCATATGTATCCTTTTGTCTGTATAGCTCGTCTTACTCGCGAATTTTTTACAGCAATAGGTCCCGCAAAATCGATACCTATTTTTTGAAACGGTCGGCAAGCAGTTACTCTTTCAGGCGGCAAGGAACCCATTAGTTGTTTAGCGCAGTCTGCTTTCATTCTAAAACAAATTAGACATTTATGTATCAACTTTTTTACATGTTTATAACCATTGACAATCCAGTATTTCTGGTTTAAGCTAGATAATAATAACCTAGGTGCAGCATGAAGTAGTCGGATATGCTCGTGGTTCACAATAAGATCAGTGATGCGAGAATCTTTAGGCAGGACAATAGGGTGCTTTTGCGAGAATGAAACAGTTGCATGCTCGATCCTACCTCCTATCCTTAATATCCCTTTGCCGTCCAGAAACGGATGCAAGGGTTTCAATGAACCTTTGATATTTTCGTTTTTTGATAATTTATTTAACTCTTCCTTGAAATGAATGCTCTGTTCACGTTGAATGATTCTATGTAAGGCGGTTTCTAATTCGAGAGAGGATAATGTACTAGAATTTCGTGCATTTTTGTTCTTTAAATTGTGACAAAACCTAAGCACGTATGCCATAATGCGTGTCATTTTATTGAGATCCGAAAACTTATCGAGAAAGACATAAAAATCTTCTTTCGTTTGAGCGAGAAGAGATACCTTAGCGTCAGAGACCGTGAAGCTCTTCTTCAGTTCGGGCAAGTCATCTGTGGAAAGTGGTGGAGTGATTGCTTTAAAAGCGTACTTACAGTCTCGTAGAAACTGTGGACCCATCCACCAGGACTCGCAGTGAATCAGCTCATCTGGATCAGCTCCTCTGCTTACATAGTCAGCAGGGTTCTCTTTCGTAGACACGTACAGCCAGCGCCATCTAGATGTTCGCTCTCGAATCAACCTCGCTCTGTTCGCAACATAAGCATTGAGTTTCATGGGCTCTGTGGCTATCCATGCTAGTGAGATTTGTGAATCGGAGAATAGATAGACATCATCTATTTTTATTTTGAGGCTCAGCGTATCATAAACTCTGTTTGTCAGCTTTGATAGCAGAAGCATAGCATTTAATTCTAATCGGGGTATGGTTACTGCCTTATTATCGCGGGGGTTGATTCTAGATTTAGAACAGAGTAGAGAAAGAGAAGCTTTACCTGATTCGTCAACCACCCGAAGGTAGACACAGCAGCCATAACCAGTAGTGCTTGAAGCATCAGCAAAGCCAACGAGTTGCACCGCAATAGCATTGCTAGGAATCTGTATGTTTCTTTGTATAGTAAGGGGTTGCATAGCAGACAATTTCATAGCGAAGGTTAGCCATTCAGACTGCAGTGATTGCGGAAGGACATCATTCCAACCTATTTTTTCGCACCACAGCTTTTGCATGAAAGCCTTTGCTTTCATTATAACAGGAGACATGAAACCAAGAGGATCATAAAACTTTGAGATATAGCTCAGTACTTGCCTTTTGGTAGGTGACTCATATTCAAAGTTTTCAGGGCATGAAAACACAAAGCAATCTTTAGAGACATTGAGTGTAAGCCCTAAAGTTTTCATGTACAAATTATTCTTCTGTAAATCTAAATCATCAAATTGTTGTTTGTCTGGGGATACTCCCTCCAATACTTCTTGACAATTTGAAGCCCACTTGTGGGTGATAAAACTACCTTTACCTAGCAGTTCACACAATTGCCGTTTTGCCTCGATGACAACATTAATATCTGAGTGAGAAAAGCATGCGTCATCAACGTACGTACAGTTCCTTATAATATAAGCCGCTAATGGAGTTCGTATAAGCAGCGTGTAGCAAGGAAGCTCGAACTTTTTTGGCCGTAAGTGACTGTATTTAACCGAATACACTTAATATTATCATTCACATTACTTCTCCATAGTATATTTTGCAAGCAAGCGTGCGAAGGATTTACGTGCACACAGCGAAACATGCGGCGTATGTCTGTGGAGACAGTAAACTTACCCAAGCGAAACAAAAGCATAATATCGAACAGTTCTTTTTGTATCGTCGGACCATTCAGCAATAGATCGTTTAGCGAAACTTTCTTATCGGTTTGCATAGATGCATCGAAAACGACGCGCGTTTTTGTTGTTTTACTATTCTCATTAATGACAGCATGATGCGGCATGAAATACATAGGTTCCTTTTCAAACTCTAATGAGTTTATATCGATATAGTGCCCATGTCCTAAGTCAATATATTCGTTAATGAATTTCTTGTATTCGGAAAGCAAGTCAGGATTTTTTTGTAACTTTCTTTCAAGACTAAGGAATCTGTAGAAGGCAAACTCAAATGAGTTACCAAGAGAATCATTTATTTCGCTCAATGGTAATTTCAGTGGCAAATCTACCTGAAACTTGTTATTTTCGAGCACAGTTGTGCTTTGAAAAATATTTTCACATAATTCATGTTCAGATAATCTTTCAGAATAAGTTTCAGGAACCTTTTCAGTTTCAAAAAACTGTTGCAAAGTATTGTCGAGATCTGACTTACAATCTAGACATAGAAGTGAGACCTTACTTTTATTATTTTTTGTTTGCTGTGGCAAAGCCCCAGCTATGACGTGTCCAAACCTCGTGTTGACAAAGCATGGTTGCTGGCTCTGCTCCTCAGTAGATCGCGAAGCGGGTAGCTGTATAGAAGCTGGTAGCTCCGGGAGCAGCGCCTGGAAAAATATATCGGCTCCAATCAACATATTGATCTCCGACGGGATGTGAAAATCATCATCAGCTAGCGTCAGTTCTGTAGGTATGGCTAGGGACGTCATATCCACCTTATATTGTAGAATTTTGCATGTTATTTTGTCTAACACGTGACAATTTATGGTTACCCTATATGGTGTGGACAGAGAGAAAACTTCCAGGGGCACAGAATAATTAGATCTATTATTATTGTTGCTGACCCCCACTATGGTTGTTCCGTCCTTGGTTGGAGTGATACCTAGAACTTCTATAACCTTACTTGTTACTAAGGACACCTGTGAAGCGGAGTCCAATATCGCCTTTACGTGAACCTCGGTACCATTCTGAGAATAAATTTTTACTTTTACAGTAGGTAGCAAAACCTTGTCAGTATGTGTGCTTGAAATCAGTGCTATCTGAGTTGATGGTGCATCCTCATGAAGCAGTGTGTTGTGAGCTTCCTTACAAACCTTGCACCGGAAATGAAACTTGCACTTGCCGATGTGAGTGTTGAGACACACATTGCACAGATTATTTTCCTTTGAGACTTTTATTCTTTCTGCAGAAGGCAATATCTTAAATTTATTACATGCAAATAATTTATGGTCATTGGACTTACAGTATGCACAGGAACTTGCTCTCGACGTAGTAGTGACATTCACCACTGCTCTGGCAGGCCTGCCCGTCGTCATCGGCTCAGCATTCTCCAACGCTAAGGCTCTCCTCTCCATGAACAGCAAAAAATCCAACACTGTTGGATCTGTGTCAGTACTTCGCTCAAGTTGATAAGCCCGGGATGTATATGAATCTAGTTTGCGAAACAAAATAGATAATATAATGGGATCCCAAGTTTCAGTGTTTACCTGAAGATTTTTTAGGCTGGATAAACATTGTTTAACAAGTGATACAAACTCTCTCAAATGACTCGGAGAGGATTTGACCAGAGAATTCAAATCAAGCAGTGAATTTATGTGTTCATTTACTATTTTAAATTTGTGATTGTATCTTTCATCGAGTAGTCTCAACGCTTCCTCATAACTACCAGATTCTAGAGGGAGATTTTTGATGAGATCAAAAGGTTCTTTTTGCAAGAAGGATCTGAGATAATACAGCTTTTGAATGTTGTCAATTGACCTATCTTTGTGAATTATTGCTTTGAACAGGTTAATAAATGGATTGTACTCACTGTATTTCCCACAAAAGGTTTGAATTTCAATTCTAGGTAATTTTGTTCGAAATGCTGGATTTCCTGCATCCGAACTCGGAGTAGCTTTCGCTTTTATGGCCTCATTTATTGCAGACAATATCGTGAAATACTTCGTTTCGCAATCAGCAACGTCCTCATTGTCCTGATCGTCGAGCGCTAAGATTTGCTTATTGTAACCCTCGTACTCGCTAAAGACTTCCGACACCCTTGATCTTTTTGCCTGGAGCGTTGTTAAAGTACTTAAATCTACATCTTGCTCGTTATGCACGAATTGATATAGTCTGGTGAGGGATGCTTTGGCATACCCTCGTGACGCCCTGAGTTGTTTTATCGTTTTGTCGTCTGACATTGTAAATCGCAACACAATCGTCGCTTGCGCACTTTAAAGGCGAATATATCTAACACTTTGCAATACTTATAGGAATTATTCACTTAAATAACCCGTTTTATATAACTTAAATAAGTACTATTCCGCAAAATAATTAAAAATAACTATTGGAACTGAATTGATTGAACAACAAGTCAACAACAGGAAAACAAAATGGAGTCCGCCCGCGGTGCCCGCTTGCAGTTGCTTGCTTGACGAACCATAAAGTTTCGTGACGCGGTCGTCGTTGATTGGCGGAAATTGCTGTTGTCCAATATGGCTCCGTTGGCGCGGATTGCGTCTTGTCTCGCGTCTCGCTCGCTCCTCGCTTGCACGTACCTCTTTCTTCTCTGTCTTCTCGCTAGTCTTGCTGCGCGCGTTCCAGCGACGTGGCGTGGTGTGACGTGACGTGCGTAGTTTGTCAAAAACAGCACGTTGGACGATGACGATGCGAGTTTGGTTATGTATGAATGAAATCGAACCAAACTTTAGAACGATGCGATGATGTGACGATACTCGATACGTATGGACGTATTAAATTGGACGACTCGTACCTCGCTTGCTTCGCTCGCAGTAAATACGAGAAATCTTGCCAGTTTGTAAGAAGGTGAAGTCCACTCACTTTTTTGGCAGGTCAAACCTGAGCTTCGCCGGCGTCCTAAAGAAGAAACCTTATCCCCCTCGAATTGCAGGACGTATCGTGGGAAGTATCCAAAATGAGTTGTGGCGGGAATCCGTGTCGCAGGCCAAACCTGAGCCTCACCGCGCGTGTCTTCCTGCCGATGGATCACCAAATCCTCACCGGTTGCGAAGGACCATATGTTGTTGTGCCTGTATGGATGTTTAGGCTAGTTCTCGTGAGGATTGGTGGATTGAAAACACTTCTTGATTGAACTTTACTTTCTTATATTTCGTACTATTTCAGCAAGGTAATATTTGCAAGTGTCGCCGCATAAGGCTGTACCAGAGAGTATAAAAAAGGAAAAATCATAGACAACTTTCTACAATTAATGTTGCCCGACATAGAAAATATAAAAATATAAATATTTGTGTTGGGATGCCAACATGCAGTACAGGCTTCACAATTCAAGGATACAGAAGACAAATCAAAAGCTAAGTATAACTCTAGTAGTAAAGAGGATGTTTTGTATAATTGTAAAAAATGTGGGACTCGGCACAAGGCTAGAAATTGTCCAGCCTTTGGCAAAATATGTCATAACTGTAACAAGCCGAATCATTATAAAAAGGGGTGTAAATTCATTAATGAAATTAGTACAAGTAATAATACGGCAACTGTGAACACAGTTTCCGAAGACAATAATGTGCATGACTTATGACTCATAAAAGTATGTCATGGTATTGGGAACACTCAAATAAAATGTAATGAGTGGATTTTAACACTAAGAGTACAAAATAAAAGGGTTGATTTCAAGTGTGATACAGGTGCTCAGGTTAATGTATTGTCAATAAAAGACTTAAAGAAAATAGTCGATGATGAGATACCTAAATGGTCTGAGACTAAAGTAATCTTAGAAGCATTTGGGGGGGAACAAATTCATCCAGTCGGAAAGACATCTTTAAAAATATTAAGAGATAACCAAGTACATGTCACGGATTTCTTTATAATTAAAAATAATGTAAAGCCGATTCTGGGACTAAGCACCTTAAGAGAATTAGGAATATTACAAAATATAAGTAGCATACAGAATAAAGATGCAATTATTAATAAAAATTGTGAACTGTTTCAGGGAATAGGACAGTTTGAGGAACCTGTGGAGCTTTGTATCCAGCCTGGGACTAAACCAGTGGTAAAACCTCCTCGCAGAGTTCCACATGCCTTAAAATCTCGGTTAGAAGAAAAACTGAGAAGCCTGGAGACTCACCAAATTATAAGTAAGGTACCACACCCAAAAAGTTTTGTTAGTAATTTAGTAATAATAGAAAAAAAAGATAGATCACTACGCATATGTTTAGATCCTAAAGACCTTAATAAAGCTCTGGTAAAAAGTCACTACTTGATACCTACATATGAAGAAATAGTGTCAAAACTAACTAATAAGACTGTATTTTCGGTATTAGATTTATCTGATGGATTTTATAATATTAAGCTTACCGAAGAGTCTTCTGATCTATGCACTTTCAGTACACCTTTTGGAAATTATAAATTTTTAAGATTACCTTTTGGAATATCAGTTGCACCTGAAATTTTCCAAAGGTATGGTGAAGGAGCTTTTGGAGATATTCCTGGGGTAATAATCTATTGCGATGACTTGTTGATAGCTGCATCCTCTGAGGAGGAACATGATGTTATACTGAATAAAGTTTTTGAACGTGCTAGAAAGTGTAATGTAAAATTTAACAAAAATAAGTTTCAGTTTAAGTTAAGGGAAGTCAGGTATTTTGGTCATATATTCTCCAAGGAAGGAATTAAAATTGATCCAGATAGGATAGACTCAATTGTTAAAATGAAAAGTCCAACAAATAAAAAGGAATTGCAAATTTTTTTAGGTATGGTTAATTATCTGCGTAAGTTTATTCCTAATTTAGCCAAAATGATGTCACCACTAACAGAATTGTTAAAAAAGAATGTAGGTTGGTTGTGGACGGAAATTCATGAAAAAATATGTAAGGAAATTAAAGAATTTATTACCAAAGCACCCGTTCTTCAAAAATTTAATAGTAATTTACCAGTAGTGATACAGTGTGATGCATCTAAGGATGGTTTGGGGGGTTGTTTGCTACAGAATGGAAAGCCAGTAAGTTTTATTTCGAGAAATCTAACACCAGCTGAACAAAGATTTTCACAAATTGAAAAAGAGTTGCTAAGTGTAGTCTGGGCTACCAAAAAGTTTCATTACTTTATCTATGGTACTAAATGTATAGTTTTAAATGATCACAAGCCACTGGAGACATTATTGAGAAAAAGTATTCATGAGATTCCATCACCAAGACTCCAAAGACTAAAACTCAAACTATTGAAGTATGACCTACAGTATAAGTATTTAAAAGGAAAATTTATGTTTATATCTGATTTACTTTCGAGATCATATTTATCAAACTCAGAGATTGATGAGTCATATATGTATGAGGTTATTCATTGCATAGGGTTATCTCAGTACTTGCAGTGTTCAGAAGAGCAAAAAATACAATTAGTTACAGAGACTGGTAAAGATGAAGAATTGTTACAAGTTATAAAATACACAAAAGAAGGGTGGCCAGAAATCATAAAAAATGTACCAGATTCACTTTGTTATTATTATAAATTTAAAACAGATATCACGGTTGATGAAAATTTAGTATTTATGAATCATAGAATAATAGTACCTAAGAGTCTAAGATTGTTGTACATGAAGATTTTGCATGAAGGTCATATAGGAATGACAAAAATGAAACAAAGTGCCAGAGAATTGTATTATTGGCCTAAGATGGATTCACATCTCGAAAAGTATGTTAAAGAATGTTATATATGTCAAACATATCAGAATAATAATGTAAAAGAACCATTGATAATACATAATGTGCCTGAATTACCATTTTCAAAGTTGGGAATAGACATCATGGAATTCAGAAAAAACAGCTATCTGGTAATTTATGACTATTATTCTAAGTGGTTGGAAATTAAATTAATACACAACAAGACTGCTAATAGTGTAATAAATGTTTTAATAGATTTATTTTGTAATTTTGGGGTGCCATCTGAAATAGTCTCTGACCATGTACCATTTGACTCCAAAGAGTGTAGACATTTTTCACAGGAATGGAATTTCAAATTTACTTTCTCTAGTCCTAAATACCCCCAGTCAAATGGAATGGCAGAGCGGGCGGTGCAGATAGCCAAGAAAATTTTGTTTAAATGTAGGGATGACAATATACTCAAACTCAAACTCAAACTCAAATTCTTTATTTCAATTAAGCCATTACAGGCACTTTTGAATGTCAGAAGAACATTTCACAAAAAAAAACGAAACTACGAGTGCAATACGTCATTCCGAAAGCCACCACGCCGAACCACACGCCACCGAATGCCCGCAACAACGAACACTGCAAGCACGAAAGCACGCAGCGACGCAAACCGCAACAACGAATGCTCGAAACCCCGAATCACGGAACAACAAATGCACGCCGCAACGTGCAACCGCCGCTCCGCGACCCGGAACCCCGCGCACCCGCCGCCACGGCACGCGCCACCGCGCGCCCCCGCACCCACAGCACTCGCCGGCGGTAACATCCGGCGCCGCGCAGCCCGACGCAGCAACTCCCGAAACGACGCATTGCACTCCTACGCTACAGTCACAATCACAAGGCATAATAACTTGTGAAAGTACTGCAGTTGCCAGTTCCCTAACGTAGATCTCATGAAGAAGAACGGGCAAGAAACTCCATGGACACTCTTTTAAATCAGAATTTGTTACAAAATCTTGGTACATTATATCATTCATGTTGAGATGGTATATTATGTGAGAACTATGTAGCAAGACGTGCAAGTTAAGAGCGTCCAGAGTAAAGATATAATAAACAAATCAAAAAAAAAATCTACACCATGGCAACTAAGGAATGACCAGTCTCCACTGACAGCGCCCGTTCACGAACATGACGCATGGATCAGCACCATTCAACTCAACCATTTTGAAGGGAACTAAATGATCCGACACACCCGCCACCATCAGCGAGACATTTGAGTGAGCATGACATTCTCTCAGCCACCAGGGCAACGTCACTAAAATATAACTAAATGTAAAAAGTGGCTTTATAGTACATAGTACTCACACATGTGCCATGCAATTATACAATATTAAGACATTGAATCTATACAATGCAAAGATATTTTTACAATCTTCTGCAGCCTCTACAATAACTTCACATGATAGTCGATTTATTTGCCCCTAAGGTTGTGGAGCAGGACCAGCATTGAGCCAAGCATTTTTATCATCAATGTAATCCCCCAACTTATAGTATGCTTGCCTACATAGTGTGCGTTTTACACAAGTTTTAAATTTCGTCTCACTCAGTTGAAGAATGTGAGGGGGTATTTTATTGTAACATTTTAAACAGTACCCCATGAAAGATGAGTCTACTTTAGCTAGCCTGAAACCTGGCTGAACTAGTTGGTCCCTATTCCTCGTATTATAGTGGTGTCTATCACCTCTTTTGCTAAACAAATGCAGATTTTTCCTAACGTACATGATGTTTTCATAGATGTATTGACAAGGTACTGTCATGATGTTAATTTCCTTAAACAGTTCTCTCAGAGAATCGCGCCTTCGTAGACCATATATGGCTCTAATGGCTCTTTTCTGCAGAATAAATATAGACTCGATGTCTGCAGCCCGTCCCCATAGTAAAATACCGTATGACATAACACTATGAAAATAGCTAAAATAGACTAGTCTCGCGGTATCTACGTCAGTAAATTGGCGGATTTTCCTAACAGCATATGCTGCTGAACTCAGCCGTCCTGCAAGAGATGTTAAATGCGGACCCCACTGTAGCCTCGAGTCAATCGTTATCCCCAAGAAAACAGTTTCATCGACAAATTCTAGTGTCTCTTGATTCAATACTATGTCACAATCAGTACTTTTGACATTTGGTAGAGCAAATCTTATGCACTTCGTTTTTTTCCCATTTAAGACTAAATTATTGACGGTGAACCAATTATGAACCTGCAGTAGGGCGTTATTTACGTCATCTAGATTTGTGGCACGTCTGTTTACCTTAAATATTAAAGAAGTATCGTCGGCAAACAATACCATTTCAGGTTGGTTTTTAAATAAATGGGGTAGATCATTAATATAGACTAAAAAGAGAAAGGGACCTAATATGGAACCTTGTGGCACACCCATACTTACTTTTAAGCCCGTTGAATTGACACCATTTATTTGTACTTGCTGATGTCTATCGTTTACATACGATTTCATTAAACTGAGCGCAAGTTTCCCTAAACCGTAATGTTCAAGCTTTATGAGAAGGGTTTCGTGGTTGACGCAATCAAATGTTTTCGAGAGATCACAAAAGATCCCTATGGCATCTTGTGACTCTTCCCACGCAGTAAATATATGTTTTAATAAGGTGACACCGGCGTCAGTCGTACAACGTCCTTTGGTGAAACCATACTGTTTCTCATGTAAGATTTTATTGGTGTTAAAGTGGATGAGCATCTGATTAAGCATCACCTTTTCAAACACCTTGCTGAAAACTGGCAAAACGGATACGGGTCTATAGTTATTGGTGTCTTTACTGTCACCGGATTTGAAAAGTGGTATTACCTTGCTGTATTTCATAAGGTCCGGGAAGACTCCCTGGTCCACACACAAATTAAATATTAAGGCTAAATACGGAGCTACAGTCTCAATAATAGCTTGACAAACTTTAATCGACAGTCCCCATAGATCTTCGGTTAATTTGACTTTAATTTCCTTAAAAGCTTTAATGACTGCTATGGGGTTTATATGTTTAAATTGAAACTCAACCGGGCAGGCTGTAACGTTCGCTCTTAATAACTCAATAGAAAGCAAGGGTGATGAATTTAAGGTTTCAGTAGTTTTAAGTGGGATACTAGTGAAGAAATCTACAAATTCTTGAGCAACTTCGTTTTTAGAATTTAAAGGGCCACGTGAAGTCTCTAGAGTGATATCATTATTAATTTTTTTATTTCTATTCGTTTCACTATTGATAATTTTCCAAACCGTCTTTATTTTATTATCGGCGGATTTAATCTTGTTGCTAATGAATAAGGCTTTAGCTACTTTGCAAGCGTTTTTGAAGATTTTAGAGTAAGTTGCAACATATTTATTAAAAGTTTCTGAGTTAATGTAAGGCTTAAGACCGTACAGCTCAAACAATCGCTCCCTACTTTTCCTAATGCCCTTAGTTGCCCAGTCACTGAACATAAACTTAGGGCAAATAGATTTAGTTTTCGTTTTTATTGTATTATTGAACTCCGTGTGAATCACCGAAAAGAATTCCTCATAAAATAGATTTACATTGTCAATAATCTGGCTTGGAATGCCTAAATTACTAATCAAATGATCATTAAACTTATTTAAATTGCTAGGTGTTATTTGTCTAGATGAAATTTGTATTTTTTGTACTGGTGTGTAGGACTCGAAAACCACGGATTGACCACTGTGATCAGAAGGTAGGTAATTTACAATGGATTTCTCCAAGTATTCACAACCACAAAAAACATTATCAATACATGTAGCAGAATTTGCAGTAATTCGGGTTGGTTCTGAAAACACGTTTAACAGATTAAATGATTTAAAAAGATGTAAAAATCTACTGGTATTCGAATTTTTGTCTAAAATATTAACATTAAAATCACCACAGATAACTAGAGATTTATGACTAGTAGCAAGTTTTGCTAAAGCATCTTCCATTACTGACTCAAATATAGAGTAGTTTTGATAATTTGGGGGTCTGTAAACGCACACTATTATATGCTTATCGAGCTCAACACAAGACAGTTCAATATTATATTCAACCGATAGATTAACAATATCACTACGAGTTTTAAATTTAATAAAATTTTTAATTAAGATTAATGAACCCCCACGAATCTTAGATTTACGGTTAAAGCAACTGCCCACACTGTAATTTGCGTAATTAATTAGCATCTCATGGTCTCTTAGCCAATGCTCCGTGAAACAAACAATTTCAAACTTTGTTCTTTCTAAAAACAATTCAATTTCAAGTTGCTTTGAAGAGAAACCTTGAATATTTTGATGAAATAATTGCAAGTCATTCTGCTTAGCCCCTTTTTTACATTTAGGTCTTTGAGAGCCAGAAGGTACATTGTTGTGGTTTGGTATAACATTAATGGTACTAGTATCTTCTGTTGTCTTACTATATAGTTTAAATTAGTATTATCATCTGTAGTGAGTCCTGTGACTCGTGTGCAATCACCAGATGACAAGATCCTATTACTAATAGACCCTAATTGAGAATTATCCATGGTGACATATGAATCCTCCTCCGTAAAATGTTTGTAAACATTTATAGCACTAGTGCTATATAAATTATCTAAGGTCACCTCTTGTACACTAGAATTAGTACTAATAGATGCAGTATTAATTATAAAAGAAGACTTCGACATATTACATAAGTCTGCGTCAATACTAATACTTAATAGCCTAGCTATTTGATGTCTAAATCTGAGAGGCAGATACACTGTATTCCGCGTCGACCTAAGATTTTCAACTAAAACGTTGATGTCTAAAAACATAAGCTTGTCACAATGGTGACTGACTAAGAAATGGACATGCTTGTTAAGCATGTGTATATAATTGTTTGATCTTGCACTTAATTTTTCAAAGTAAGGAAAAGCACATAATATTATTTTACCGCAATTTAACTTTAACAACTCTGATACATAGTCAGTGATGACTTTCTTATTAATCCTAGAACTATTCCCAACAAATATGGTAATAGTAGTACTTGGATCACAAACAGTTTTTGTTACCGATGCCATTATCTGTTTGTATGTTGACCCTGGCATACAAAAATTTTTTAGTAGAATAAGTCATGTTGTTACTTATTAATTTACCTAGCCCTCTACCTATACTATCAGAAAACATAGATTATAGAATTGCTTTGTTACAGTATAGAAATACACCTGTGGCAGGCACACAATTTTCCCCAGCACAATTGTTAATGAACAGGAATTTAAAAACAAAACTACCAGTAACATTTCAATATTTAAAACCAATACTGAATGAAAATGTAAAAACTGAAATGCAAAAATCAATAAATAGGAACATAAGAAATTATAATGTAAAAACTAAAAATAAAACAGAATTCGTAGTAGGACAAAATGTTTGGTTTAAGAAAGATGTCAATGATAGGAAGTGGTTACCAGGTACTATAATAAAGAAAAATAACTTTAGATCATATAATGTAGTGGATAAGGATGGTGTGAGCTATTGTAGAACATCTTATCACATTCGTGGTTAATTTGGTGGTTCTCCAGGTAAGGTGTGGGGGGTTTCAGAGATTCCTCAAACTGGTAAAAGTGGATAACATAAGATGATAATATTATTAGGACATTAGTAAGTATATTGTTAACAAATAAGTCAGCTGGTTTTGAGAAGTTTTTAGTTGTACTTTGGTGTGTAATAAAGTTAGTTAGAAATATTTAAGATAAGCTAGTTTAAAAATAAGTTAGTAGTAGTAGTTAAGGTTTTAAGTGCCTATTTATAAGTAGGTTGGTCTAATAACCTACAATCATTATTGCTCTGTAAAATGTATACTTAATTTTATTGTTTAAAAAGAAAAAAGGGAGATGTAATAGAGATAAATTCTTGTTTAAAAAGAGGAAGATGTAATAGAGATAAACTAGGGCAACACTGGTTCCGGTATTAATCATCTGTGACATAAAGATGAGAGGTGGACTTCCGGTTTGGGAACCGACCAAGCATACATGTACTAGAAGTAATAAACACTAAAATATTAAATCGTCTTTTATCTTGAACATCTAACATTACACACGATCTTAAGCTCAAAATAGGATGTATTTGTATGATCATGCGTAATCTCAATTTTAACGACGGATTGGTAAACGGAACTAAAGTAATTGTAACAGGTACGTCGCCGCGATTAATTACAGTTCAAAAATCGTCGGGTACAGATGAATATTTAATTCCGCGTATTATTTTTAAGGGTCCTATTGATCCCAAAAGTCCATTTGAAATGTGCCGCCGTCAATTTCCTTTACAGTTGTCTTACGCGATGACTATTCACAAAAGTCAGGGCCAAACCCTGAGCCGGGTCGGAGTAGATCTCAGGTCGGATATGTTAAGTCACGGGCAATAAAATAGGGTATTTCACCAAAAAAATCTAATTAGTCCGTCAGATAGATTTTCAATAAATAATGGACACGTATTTTTTCTTTTTTCACGTAAACAAAATATGAAGACGATACAGTGCTTCGAAAAGTCGTGTCAAGTCGTGTGACGTCATAAGGATAGTACTTTTTTACCCACTAAGTGACGCCAAAAACCCCCACTCTTGATCTTTGACACATTTTATTTTCGTCAATTTTTATTATATTGATAAAACAAAAAACACGTATCCAATATTTTTCGATAATCTAACAGACGGACTAATTAGATTTTTTTGGTGAAATACCCTATTGTACGTCGCGCTAGGTCGAGCAACCAAAAAATAAACAATAAACAACAATAAACAATATTTATTTGTTCAAGACTTAAACCTATTACAATTACTGAACCTTAATTAGACTTAATTTAGTGGCAAGATACAAGACAAGTGCAACTGGGCTTAAACTAGGAGGACTCCTGTGCTATAAGCACCAGTTACTTCCGTCACCACCATGATCGAGCTGCCATTACAAGTGTGGTGCGGTGCAAATATAAGTAGCTATAGTATTCAATATCATTACTTTGTTTATACTATCGTTCGTGTGTGTGAAAACATATTGTGTGAGTGAGCGTGTGTGTGTGTGTGTGTGTGTGTGTAAGTGTGTGTGTGTGTGTGTGTATGTGTGTACGCGTGTGTGTTTACGTTTATGAATGGGCACTAAGCGGATTTTATTTTATTTTATTCTTTTTAATAAATTTTCGGTATCTTCATAATTTTGAGTGAGAAGGAAGTTATCTATGGTAAGTTTTAGTTTCTTTAGCGGTAAGTTATGCAACTGTGTATGTTTACTTATTTTATTATAAAGGTATGGGCCCATGTAGCATGGTTGTCTCCTGAAGAAGTCTGTTTTACACGGTTTCAGGTCAAAAACCAGGTCCTTTCTTCGTTTGCTTTTTATCCTTTCCGGATCGTACGTTGAGCCTTTATGGCTTAAAAGCAGAACTCTCCTGATATAAAGTTGTCGAACCGTTAAAACCCTACAATCCTTATATAGCTGCTCAGTCGGATACTGGAAGTTTTTTTTGTGAATTACTTTGAGAACTGCACGCTGGGCTCTTTCTAGGTTTAATAGATGAGTTTTGTGTGTACTCCCCCAGACAGAGATACAGTATTCCAGTACTGACTGGCAAAGGGATAGATAGATTGTTTTTAACAGTCTCTGGTCGCATACCCTGCGTAACTTCTTAAAAACTCTTATTAACGTTCTAACCCTAGAGCTTAGTGTTTTTACGTGGTGGTGGAAGTTTAACTGGTCATCCACTTGTATTCCGAGATATTTTATGCAGTTTGTTTTTTCAATAGGGGGACAATTGCAGTCGCTGATATTATTAAGATTACAGGTGTGTGCTCGAACTTCAACCAATTCTTTAACAGACAGTGGAGTCTTCTTTATTGAGAACATGAGGTATTTTGTTTTTTCTACGTTAAGGGTAAGTAAGTTTAAGTTAAGGTATCCGAGAACTGTTCTCATCCCAGCGTTAGCAAGAGCAGCAACCTCTGTCCATGTGTTTCCATGGAAAAGGATAGCCGTGTCGTCTGCATACGTTATTATTTGTCCATTTTGTAGATTTAAATTACATATCTCATTTATATAGATGAGAAATAAACTTGGACCGAGCACACTCCCCTGCGGTACACCAAAATCTATATTTGCACTATCACTTATGAGCTTGTCTATCTTTACTATCTGAGCTCTATTAGCAACATAGTCTGTGAGAAGTTTAAGAGGGGTTCCTCGAATACCTATTTTCTCCATCTTCTCCACCAGCCTGGGGACAGAGACGGTGTCAAAAGCTTTCGCTAGGTCTAGAAAGACTCCTATAAGAAAACTCCTAAAAGAAAACGTAAAAAAATTAATTCATAATGATCGGGTTTTAGATGGCAAACCGTACGCGAAAAATGTAATAATACCGGAGCTCCTTTAAATTAATTCATGTACATTCAATATAAATCAGTAAAAAATAAATTTAGAACTGCCTGAATAAGTCTAAAACTGTTTACCTCTGATCTTCGTAGGCAAATCAATTAAGTTAATCTTTAAATAGAATAGAATAGAATAGAAGATGTTTATTTCCCTAGTTTATTTGTTACATTATGTCCATAGGTCGGTGGTGTATCCGGCCTGTGGGTGTGTCAGCTACTTACAGTCTACCTATGTTTGTCTATGAGAGATCTGTATAAGTGTCGTGTAGTGTGTGCTGTGTGCTTGTTAGTGTGTACAGAATAGATTTATATAAATTTATATTGTTGTTCTATTATTGTCCTATCCTATTTACAGCTAATTACAATTTATGGGGACGTGGAGCGGTTGTTCGCTTGCTGAGCAGCCGACTCCTGTCTTTTTTTGGTACATAATCGATTTCACCTAGTCTAGTATTAGTTAGGAGTGGGTTGTGCTGTCCGTATCCCAGGTAGACGTCGCCAGGGGTCTCTAGATCCTCGATGTGCAGGTCACGGAGTCGGTGCAACATGTCCTCGTTTAAGCCTTGTGCTCGGAGGTGCCATGGATCCCAATCGAGCATATCCCAGAGCAGTGAGGTTTCTAGGCGTCTTGGGAATTGTCCGCTGGTCTTAAGAGCCATTCGATATTGGCGTTCAATTTTTAATAAGTTGCTCCTACTGTAACGCGAGAGTAATTGTACCACGCCATAATCCAATATAGGAAGTAGGCAGGCCTGAACGACAGCTAATTTCACAGTCATATCCGTCTTAGCGTGCCAGCCTATGATAGGAGCTAGCGCGCCACGTGCTCGTCGCGCCTTCTGCACGACGTACTCCGTCTGTTTGCCCATGGTCATGGTCTTGTCCAAGTGGACGCCCAGATATTTTATGCTATTTTTATATTCGACTACCTCGTCTTTGATGCGAATGGTTCAGCGGTAGTTTCTTTTGTTTGTGAACATAGCACACTCCGTTTTGTCTACGTTGCATTTCAGCCCCCAGCGACGGTAGTAGTCGATTACGGTGTCAGCGGCCCAGCCTGCGCGGTGTGTCGCGCTGTTCGGGTTCGGAGACCTATTAAGGATGCACAGGTCATCAGCGTATTGGGAGAGCTTGAGTCCGCGGATATGGTCCCGTTGGTCCCAAACGTCGTGTACGTAGAGGTTAAAAATGACCGGGCCCAGGATAGAGCCCTGAGGGACCCCGTGTGGCACCGGTTTTTCGTCACCATTGGTGGTTCTGAAGCGTCCGTAAATTTTGCGACCGCTCAGGTAATTCTCTACTAGTTTGATGATGTTGTTCGGGACATCAGCTGTTTGAAGCTTCTTCGTCAGACCTTCATGATTTATTGAGTCGAAGGCCTTCGAAAGATCCGTCAATACCATGGCCACACTTTCCCTCGCTTCCAGCGCATCCGTGATGAACTTGCCGGTACGAAGGATCTGTGTGCCTGTTCCTCTCTTCTTAGTAAAGCCATGTTGAAATGGCGGTTGGAGTCTGTCGGCCGTCTGTCGCAGGCGCGATAGGAGCAGGCGTTCATGTAGTTTACCCATGATGTTTAGGAGTGTGATGGGTCGGTACGATTTGGCGTCCCGGTGATTCTTACCTGCTTTATGTAGGAAGATGCACTCCCCGATCTTCCATCTCTTGGGATAAAAACCTGTCAGTAGCAGGTAGTCAGCTACCGCTTTGTACCTGGTGAGAAAGGGGTCCCCACCGAGCTTTAGGGCATCTGCTTTGATTTTGTCCGGGCCAGGTGCCTTCTTATTTTTAAAGCGTCTCAGCTCGAGTCTGATTTCCTCTATTGAGGTGGGGTCGAGAGGCTGGAACGGTGTGGTCTTCTCGGTGCTCTTATCTTCATTGTTTATCTCGGCTTCTGTGACGATCGCTGCGTCGACCAAGGCGTCGATGGTTTCTTTCTCACTGTTGCAACCCTCAATATAGGGGAGTCTCTGTACTGGAGCTTTCAGGTTACGTTGGATTCGCCACATCTGGGCTCTGTTGTTCTGTGGATCATTTATTATCCGCGTCCAATTTTCATTGTTATATTCCATGAGTGCTTGTTGGACCTGGCGTTTCAGACGATTGTGGGTTCTTCTTTGTTCCGTTATTCTGTCCTGGTTGAAGCGTAGTCGCCATGCTCTAAGTTTTGCTTGGTTTCTTTTCTCGATCAATTCATTAATTTCTCCTGGAAGTTGATCTCTTCTGTTGTTTTCATGTAGTGGTGCGTACTCATCCAAGGTTTCTGTGATGGCTTTTTCTAGTTGTAATATATATTCCTCGCATTCTGCGTCGGTTGTGATTTCCTTTGGTAGGTGCTTGGTTTTATCCCATAAGGTCTGTTGGAATTGACGTCTGATTTTTTCGTTATTTGCAATGGCGCGGGTATTTCTTACCAGTGTTTTCTCTCTGTCCACTACTATGCTTAGGTCTAATAGCCATGGCATATGATCGGAGCCAACTGATGTTATTTGTCGGCACGTAATAGTGTTGAAAGCTTGCGCGTCATGCGAAAAGATGGCTGCATCGAGGATACCATATCCTGCACTGTTAGGTCGCGAGGGTTGGCCCGTGTGGTGTATGGTGCAGACGTCATAGCTACAGAGGTCGCGCACGAGTATACCCGCCCCTTCATCTCTAGTCTGGTTGAGTGCGGTCATCTTAAGGTTGAGGTCCCCGATGGTGATGTTTGGAGCTTCGGTTATGATGTCTTCTAGTTCATCATTAAGCGCTGCGGCGTTGAAGTGTTCTGATCTATGCGGTATGTATATTCCCTTAATTTTTAGTGAGTCTCCGGTTAGATGATCGTAATTGAGGTTGATAGCGACGCCTTCGATGAGGCGGTCTCTTTCTTCGGTACCTGGGGTTACGTCGGTCTGACTCCAGCGTATTCCTTGCATCACATACATAGCTGTGGTTAGATGTGACGCGATCGAGTGCGTGATCTTGTCGTAGTTTCGGAGATTCATACGGATTTTGGAAAAGTCTACCCGGCACTCGTTGACTACGATTATATGTGGTTTATACCGGTCGGCTAAGGATTTTAGCTCGAGAAATTTTCCTTTTAATCCTTGCGCATTGAGATGTAGTATGCGCAACTTATGAAATTGATTTCTCGGATTATTTGTTGAGAATTTTTATGAGAATTTCGTGTTGTAGCTGTAGCTGGTGTAATATTTGTTTCATAGTTATTTGTAACTCTTGCCCTAGAGGCTCCATGCTATTTTCTTTGTTTGGTTTGTGTACATTTGGTTGCATTGGTGGCTGGTGCTGTGGTTGTAATAGAGGCGCTTGTTTAAGCAGAGGTGGAAACTGTGAAGTAGAGGTTATGTTCGCGTACGATACGTTTTCCCGACGGTATGTTAGTGCTGCGTCTCTGCGTTCAGCTGCGTCTCTTTTTTTCCTATCTTTTTCTTCGTGTTGTGCCAATTGACGGCCCACTGCTTTCTGGAACTTCTCGCACTTGGCTTGGTTGGCCCCATGTCCCGGTTTTTTGCATGCTGTGCATATTTCGATATCCATGCCTTCTTCGTTTTGAATTGTGGAGGTGGGATGTTTTTTCTCACCGTGACACGCCGATGTCGAATGCGTGAAGAGGAAACATTTCTTACATTGTACTACTCTCCTGGGGTCATCTTTGTATTCCTGAGGCTTCATGCTGAAGGCCCCGAAGTACGCATGTTTTGTTGTTTTCATAAGCGTAGCGATTTCATCGTATGAGTGGGCACCATCAAAAATAAATAGTTGTAAGTTACCTTTGATTGTTCTCATTTTGATCGGTCTCACACCGATACACCTCTCCATTTCCTCAAGGCATGCTTCATTCGTCTCATCGTAGATGTTCGTGTTGAGCACAACCTTCGTCTGATGGATCTGCTGGGCTTTAGGGACGCGTGCCACGAAGCGGAGCCCGTCGTCAAGTTTCTTCAACTCTTCTATAATGGTTTTCCTCATATCCGCAGTGTATACTCGGATCGTGATGGTTCATTTGTTACGAGCCATGGCGTGTCTTGCTCCATGCTCTGTGGTTGTTTTTCTAATTTTGTTAAGGTATTCCGGATCGTTGATTTTCTTGACATCTGTTATAATTATGTCGGGGATGTGAGTAGATGATGTGATCACTGTCGTTTCGCGCTGGGTCACCGCTGAATTAGGGGTAACAGCACCTCTCTTTCTCTTCTTGGGTTTGGGTGAGGTAAAAGTCACTGGGACGTAGTCTTTTTTCCTTTCTAATTCGTCTTTGTGCTCCTCTTCGGTGGGGAGCGAAGAGAAGCGGTTGCTTGTTGTTATGCTGCCGGTCTGTCGCTGCGAAGCGACAGTTGGATTGGCGGCGCGCGCTTGAGCAGTCGCGTGACCGAACTGAGTCACAGAGTCGGCGCACAGGCGCGCCGAGGTGGTCGTGTGCTCGCGCGCGCGCTCAGCTGACGCGTCATTGCTAGCTTGAATAATAGCAGTTGCTTCATTTGGTTTCGTTCGCTCGTCGCTAGCGGTCACGACGCCGGGTGCCGTCGAAGCAATCGCGCCATCAAAGGCGTGACGCGGCGTCCGGTGAGCGGGGCGGCCCAACCCGCGCAACAACGGCTCAGCCCTTGTACTTTGGGTCCTGAGTACCCCGCTATTTTTCGATAGTATTTTGTTCACTGTACCACATTCACAGGTTACGTTTTCTTCACTTTCTAGTCCTAAAATTGGAATGTACTTAACATTTAGCTGTCCGTTGCACTTGCGGCAGTCTACCTTATTTATTTTACAGAAATTTATACTACACGAATAAATATTAATTTCGTTTACACTGTTCACTAGGTGTCCGTTTGAAATGTTCACTGCAGTTTTTATAAAACATTTCACGGCACTTCTCTTATTACACAATCTACAAGTTAATTGTTTAATCTTAGTTTGGAGTCCCTGCCACTCATGGATTTTTTTTATTATGTTGATTTTTGCACAGTGCCAACAAGCAACTGGGTATTGTCCGTCATTGTCCGGTAAAAGTTCACTAACACTAGATAATTTATAGTCACTGTTATTTTTATTGTTCACACTTGCACTGTTCGTGTCCATTTCACTAGTTTCACTATTTCCGGGATAGCCCAAAGGGCCTCCCTTAGTCTCCACACTCATATGAGCGCAATCTTAGGTAGGTAAACATAAAAATATCGCGTCACTCGAGGCAATAGGCACGGAGCGCGAGAAAGCTCCGCGCGCACGTCCGCTCGCCGCGGCTGTTTAGGTGTAATCTTTAAATCATGTTGACATTGCTATTCAATGAGCGTTTTTTATTTAATTTGTTTTAGCTTTTTTATATTAATGTAATATCATGTCATAATTATATTGGTATATATATTATTTACATAACACTAACTGTGAAAAATATATATTTATTAACCTGTGTTTGTATCAGATGTACATTGAGCGTTATGTCGAATAATAACTCTGGTCTAAGCTGTTTATAATTATAAATAAATAAAACGGAAGTTATGGTAGTTTGAGATGAATACGCGTACAATGCGAGATCGTTATTGAACCATGCTACTGGTCAGTAGAAAATCTGACCTACTGTAGATCGGGAACGGTTGGTTGCCCGGTCAACCAATGATTTGTAAGTCGTTAGGCTCTGGATTCTGATCAGAGTTGGCTTGCTGCCGGGAGCGTGCTCTGGTTGGTGGTGGGGTCAATGGAACCGAGCGAATGGTTGCGAATTCGTCGTTGAAGTGGGCTGTCGTGCCGATGATGAGGGGTCGGCTGGTTGCTGGGATGTCTTGCGTTGACTGTGGCGCGAGGGTCACGATGGGGGTCGATGTCCCGGCTGTGGATGCTGTCTGACTTGTGGTGGGTCAGTTGGGGCGGATGATGTGTCCGTTGGCATGGGTGTTGTGGGCGGCGTGAGGGTTGAGCGCTGACTTGAGACCTCGTGACTGCGCGGTAACGATAATCGCTATCGCGCAATCCACATGTGTCTCGGGTCAGCGCTCGCCATCCATACTGATATAATTTGTAGTCTTATCAGTAATAAACCGTACTGGCAAAGGTGTAGGTAAAGTCATTGGTCCATTCATTCAATGGGTTATTTTATTTTATCTGACTTGTGGTGGATCGGTAAGGAGGAATGGTATGTTTGTTAAAATGGGTAAAAGTTGTTGTCTTATCCATTGAGCTATTACTGCTTACGTATAGAGAAGACATTGCGAACAAAATCTGTGTTACGTTCATCTGCGGTGCACACGCCGCAGTTCACTCAGTCGCGTGCTCGCTCTTGTGCGCCCCCGCGCGCCCAGCACTGCCGCGCTTGTGACACAGATTTTCACCTTTTTTCAAGCGCGTCATTATCGCGCGATATTAGGCGCGTTTTTGCGTTTCTGCGTCCCAATAACAAATGTTCTAAGAACGCATATCGCAGAACGCAGTAACGCAGAAATGCAAACGGCCCGACGTTATTATCGCGGTAGTGTGTGGGATCGCATGCGTCACAATACATAATGTACTAAAAACAAATATCGTAATATCGCGGGACGCAGAAACGCACTTGCGTTACTGCGTCCTACTTCTATTGCGGGATTATTATCGCGGCAGTGTGTGGGATCGCATGCGTCCCAATACATAATGTACTAAAAACAAATATCGCAATATCGTGGGGTGGGACGCAGAAACGCGAAAACGCATAAACGCGCCTGTGTGTGGGAAGGAACCTATATCATCACTCACCTCGCTTGAAATTCACATACAAGTTGCTGCACGTCTGTAGCAGTCTCTGAAAGTAATTGTATTCGCACATTGCGTTGAAATCTTACTGCTTAATTGACATAACGACCAGCAAATGCCACTTTCATAAAATAGTTTTTTAATAAAAGCGAAAACTCTGCCCATATTCACGTAAGTATTATCTGTCAAATGACATTTGACTCGCTAAAAAATATCATAATAATATCTTATTTATTTTAAGATTCCGGTTTCATTTCTATTGTAATATTTCGTTTAATACTATAATAAAATGGTTACTTTTTTTTTGTGTAATATGAATAATCTATGCAACATCGAAGTGGGCCTAAAAAAATGAAATAGTAAAGCAAAAGTAACTTGGGTTGTCTTGATATAAAAGCTTGTCACTATTGTTGTGACCATCATTTTACCGACTTGACATACACATTAGGTTTTATTTTTATTTAATAAAAACTAAGGTATGGTAGTCAAGGTCTTAAGACACTAACGCCCGAATACTCGAACGTCACTCAATTTTAAGTTGCACTTAAATCTCGTGCTGTCTTTGTTACTTTAACGCAGAGTGACAGAGATAGCACGAGTTTTGAGGGCTACTTATAATTGAGTGACGTTCGAGTATTCGGGCGTTAATCTTTTCGCTCTGTCTCTTACCGTTACTCTAACTGTCGCTTCTATTTTCACTCTTAAGCTGCGCATGAAAGAAGCTTAAAAACTTTCATTGGACTCTCATTTCAAATTTCACTCTGATTAATTTTAAAGTACATTACGTTGTTGTTATTTTATTTTGTTATTCTTCGCTACTGACTTGGTCTAAGAAGGTTATTTTTGTTTTATATAATTTACTTAATTTTTATCAATTTGTTAGTTCACATTACTAACTTACATTTATAAAATTAATTAGCACTCTCTCAGATTCGATTGTGGAGGTTTTAATACGTCTTGGCTGAATACACCGGCTGGTTTAATGACTGGCAGATGAGATGTAAGAATGAAGTCCAACATCAACTTCATAGAAGGATTTTGGAAGTAAAATATTAACTCTGAAGATTTTCATTCTAAAAGGTGGTTGCGGGACGCAATTCCAGCAGTCTACAATTATTGGGTTCTGATGATGAACCATCGAGTTTGTCCATACTTATAGTAAACAATAAGATACTGACACTGACGTGTCCCTTCATTATTCTAAAGTCCTCTTTCAACACTGGACTTATGCTGAAGCCTGAACTACAGAGCTACGTCAACACCTTGACTACTGAACTACGGTGTCGGAGCTGATCTACACGTCCACATCACGAAGCTGATCTCCACGTCCACGCTACTAAACTGAACCTCACGTTTAATCTGCGAAGTTGATCTTCACGTCGACTGAGCAGCCCTGGCCCGTCGCTTGCAGTGTCGCCCAATTCTGATGCCTTTCCAGATACTACACATTAAACCTCCACCTTCATTTCCTCCGGAGAGTGCGAGCTTGATAGGGCTTTTTAATCATATATATTGTATTTTTTATTTAGCTTATTACTATTAAAAAATATATATAATGCAAAAACAAACGCAAAACAAACTAAAAAAAATAATATACAAAACATGAAAAAAGGGTCATGTATAAAAACAAAAAAAAAATTGCATGCAAAAAAAGAGGCATGTGTAAAAAACAAAAAAAAATAGCATGCAAAAAAAAGGGCATGTGTAAAAAAACAAAATAAAAAATAGCATGCAAAAAAAGGGCATGTGTAAAAAAAACAACAAAAAAAAAAGAACTATTAAGTACATTATACTTAGTTATTACAATTAATATGAATACGATATTGCTCTGTATAAATTTTAACTATAATACATATTAAAATGTAAATTGGTAGCTAAGAAAAAACGCTAGAAACTAGAAAGCATATAATGCAAATGTGATTCCATAACAAAACTTTCCAAGCAGAGTCAAAGTGCTTTTTGAATTGAGACGGGTCATGTTTTTTAAAGGAGGTGTTTTTTTTTCCATACAAGTTTGGCCAAACAATGTACCTTAAAAACAAAGGTACGAAAATATAGGAAAAAAATCGCAGATTCTGAAAAAAAATGTATTGGATTTATTTATGCATTTGTACCACCTGAAATTCACTATTAAAGATGCTAAAACTTGCAACCCAGAATTTTAATCTGGCAATCTCGTGATTAATTTTTCTGAACATGCGTTTCGTTACTTCATTTGATAAACTTATGAGAACCTAAAAATATATTGTTTACAATTTTTTAATATGTACTAATGTTACGTATTTTATCCAACACACTATTTTTACCCGACTACGGCAAAGCCAAAGGAGGGTTATGATTTTGACTGGCTATGTATGTATGTATGTATGTATGTTTGTATGTATGTATGTGTGTATCTTCATCTGTTCCCTCATAGCTTCTAATCTACTTATCGGAACTCGACATATGAGGTATCGTTAGAACCGTCTTAATTTTCCGCTGAACAAAGGCTACTTGACGTGTTACAAAAAGCGATTTGGCGCCCTCTAGCGGACAAAAAGTTAGGCTTAAAAAATAAAAATGGAGATAAATACGCCGTGTTTGGTATCATTTGAAAGGGCCTCACTTGTACATTTCTAAAATATCGCGCAAATTTAAAATCACGCCCTCTAGCGGACAAAAAGTCAAGAATAAAAACAAATTAACACCAAAATTGTTTAAATAAAAAAACTAAAAAACTAAAACCCGACTACGACAAAAAAAACGACGCTGAAAAATTATGAAACAAGATTTTCAGGATAGAACAAAAAGAAAAGCCGTAGTCACACGGTATTAAAGTGTTTAGGTTGGTACCTATAACGTGTGACTACGGCTTTTCTTTTTGTTCTATCCTGAAAATCTTGTTTCATAATTTTTCAGCGTCGTTTTTTTTGTCGTAGTCGGGTTTTAGTTTTTTACTTTTTTTTGTTAAACATTATGGGAACAAGAACATAAAAAATCATTTATTTCACATTTCAGATTATTTTTTGCGTTTGGTTATCAAGTAGCTAAAAGACAGTGCTCCAGGGCCGATATTTTAATCATTTTATTTTGACAGTTTATTATAAAAGTCAAAACAAACCAAAAATAATAAACAAAAATCATCAAATTATTTATTTCAAAAACAATCATAATAATATTATAGTTTACATAAATACAGAAACTTGGTTAAGCCTTTCTTAATGGTAACAACAGACGGTCACATACTTGATACTTATGGCCCCTATGCGGCAACTGTGTTAGATTCTGATATTATAATGTTACAATTATTTTGTTAACATCTCTTAACTATAATGTTTGTAAACCTGAATCTCTGCAACCTGGTGAGACACAGTTGCCTTCATTAAGAGCAAATAAGTCGAGACTTGTAACAATGTGTAGTTGGGTAGTGGAGGTTGTAAATGGTAGGTTTTAGAGAGATTATGAACGAATAAGAAATGATTTCAGCAACAATGCCGCTACCCATCTAATAACTGATTTTCGAATAGCAGGGGCCATGATAAATGCTTTCCATGTACCCATTACAGATAGACCAGATGGAATGAGCGTGCCTTGCAAAAATTACATGAACCTAACACATTAGCTGATTTTATTACTGAAAATAATATTAATGGAAGAAGCATCATCTTTTATTAGCATTCATGCTGATATACTTCTAAATGAGTTCCCAGTGATGACAGATAAAGAAAGCACGCTCTTATTACAGAGAACATAAATAAGGCAAAATGGAATTTTTGAAATTGAAGTTTGCTGTGATGTTGAGCCTCTTCATATACCAGATTTTGAGGCTGAAATGTTTTTATTTAGGGCTAGAATACAGTCAAGACACCGTAGTGGAAAAGTGTATTACATATTTTATTAAATATCCAGGAAAACAGTTGGTAGCACAGACTCCACGGTTATTACTGTTAACTGTATAATTGGAAAACATACCGTCAGTTGCTGTGCTCACATCATGACTATTGTTTGGTATATGGGGTGGGCTCGACATCAACAAGATATTTCAGCACCTGCCTCCTTCCTAGATTAATTATCTTAATAAGAGAAAATGATGAAAATGAGGAAATGGAATAAAAGAAAATAAGAATGTTTATTTATTTATTTATTTATTGACACACCAACGACTTATTCACTAAATCCTTACATTAAGTTATATTCTATTTAACAATTTTGCGGTGAATTCGTCACTTATAGGTGTGTTATTAGTTTTATTTCAAATATCCCTAGTAGTTAACTAAATTCCCATTGGCATACACAGGATAGAATTATCAATTCTTTATATGTTTCTTTACTGCCTATATTAAGCCTTCACAATGAAAAAAATTATTGAAGAATCGATAAGATTATTTCAACTACCTCTTATCTTGACGATAATATTTTACTTTTTACTATGACGACAATCAAGTCATACTTAATGGTGCTGTCGTCTGTCGTAAAAGTGTAGTTATTTTCAGATCCCCTTGTCAGATGACCGATCTGGATAGTGTTCATCATCTTCCTGCCCTTAACCCATTTTACTTGGGGTCAGTGCAGCACGTTTTGTTCTTCACTCTACCCTATATCGAAAGGGTTCATCATTATAATTATATTACTTTCCTTGGGGTTCATTGAATAACGATTTAGTCACTCGAACGTTAGCGTCAGAATGGCTGGTTGTCTATGGCAATCAGCTCTGAAAGTATATTCAAGAATTGCTACACAATTGCTTATATTTGCTATATGTGTTCGATAATTGCTACATATGATACATTCAGAGAAATACGAATATTTTTTTGACCAGCCGTTCTGACGTCAGGATGGATGGTCGCCTCCGTGATCAGCATGAAAAACGCAGAATTTCTAAAAGTATGTAGTATCAATAATTGCTTACTAATTGCTACTTTCACGAATTTAAGTTTGAGCTTCGTACATACATTAGGTAAAAAAATATAGCTTTTATTAAAATTTGTATGAAAGAGCGCCTAATAATTTGGAAAGGCAATGTTTTACTACAGCAGCGTCTTGTTCAAATCGTACAGGCGTTCACAATTATGGGTCACCTACCCCATCTGTTGACGCGGAATCGAATTAGTTAATTGAAATTATTAATGACAAACAAAAAGACAACATATTATGCGTGTAGCTGACAATGGTATGACCACCATCAGGGTTCATTGGTGGATAAGCCATTGTCAGCTACACAACTTATGCTTAATCAAGCAGTACATACCTACCTACAAAAGCATAAATATGAAACACGGGAAATGTATGAAAGAAAACAATCGTAATACTTCGTTAAATCTTTATATAATATTATTTCTACGTGTACACAAAATCAACAAATTACTATTTTTTAACATATAAAATACAATGAGGGATCATCTTCTTTGGACTTTTTGTTATCTTTGTAGATTGATCATCGTAACAATTCCACTGTAAATTTCGCCTGCAGTGAGCTTTATAGTGACCAATTTGTATTCCAGGTGACGGAGGAATAAATTCTATTATTGACAATAAACGAAATTCAGTGTTGTGCAATAACAGGTGGATCGGTGGATCATCTACTGAAATAAAATCATTTGAATTAAATTCAAATGCAATTAGGTCTCGTAAGGCTATAGTAAACGATTTAATACCATGACAGTTATGTCGACGGCATTGTGTAATTTCTTCACAATTAATAAGTGTATTTGCGGCTTCTTGTAACTCCTTAACAGTTTTATTAACGTCTATATGTAGAACAGGTATTTTCCGCTGAACATTATTGATCGGGCATTCTAATTCTGTGCAATGTTCTCTTTCGTCCGCACTATATATGCAATCAATTAATATGCGTTCAAACACATTATTGACATTACACTCGCAACTAATCTCCACAGTATTAGCCTGTTCAACTTTGTTAAAATATACTTGAGCCATTTCTGATCTAACTTTGTACAATTCTTCTGTATTTTTCTCTGTCATTAGCCTAATAAGTTTACAAAACAAATGTTTGCTGTCCTGTATTGTTCTACTTATACGGTAATCGTCGACGTATGCTATAGCCAAAGCTTGACATATAGAATCCATAGCGCATGTGTTCCTCAAAATATATTTTTTATCACCAATCTGTAATCTGCTTCCGTTAGACAAAAGTACAATAGATTTTAACTTTCTTTTTCTTTTTTTAACGTCTTTTCCTTTTCCTCTCCAGTTTTCAATAAAGGTCGGATTCTCAGCAAAAATCGAATCATCTGTAAACTCTTCGTTTGTTTGTAGCTTTTTTTTCTGAACCAAAGTTTTTGAGACCTTTTTCAGCGTGTTTTTTGAATTATTGACCTCGACCTTTCTTTGGTGAGCTAATTTATTAGCAGCAACTTTTATTTCTCCTTTTAGGAATTCTAAATGTTTGGATATGAATTCGTCTGTCCGCAGTCTATGAGATTTTGTGCTCATTTGTAATAAAAGCCTTTTAATGTTTTTAAAATAGGCCTCTACATTTGAGGAAGATGGTGTGGTGATGTTGGAATCATAAATATTTTTCATTATGTTAGACCATAACGGAAACTGTGTCAGTAAACGCGATAAAGTTCCAATAATAGCGGGAAAATAGTAAAGGTTCTCATGGTCGCCAAAACTCTCAGTATCCAGTGTCACCAATAATTTTTCTGTATCAATTTTGTTTCTAAACCATTTATAGAAATTACTTTCTGTATTTTGTTTTTCTAATTTGATGGGATGTTCCGATACATCTTCAAAAACCGACTTTAGGTCAACTTTAGGCGTATCAAGTAATTTATCATTATCCACAATTTCTATTTCATTGTCCGAAGTCTGAAATTGATCCAGTGACTTTAATCGATTTTTAGCTGTAGCACATCTAGAACGAGTGTTATTTTTGTCTAATCCATCATATTCATTTAAGCAAACTGTAATTATATCTGCCAAAATATCTTTAGCTTTTTCATAAGATTCGCATTTTTTTAACTCTAATAAACATTTAATATAAAAAAATTTTACTCTGCTGTCGACATGTTTAAAACATGACAGATTAAATAATATTTTTACAAAATGACTGGTGTCTATTCTTATGTAACAATCATCACTACTTTTCTCTTGTTCCAGTTTTCTGTACGATTCTTCGACATAATCTTTTGTCGAGTTATGTTTCGTAAATGCTTTCACGCAAGCGCCAATTAGTGCCTATGAATCGTCGACATTGACCTCATCTGGTTTTGGATTGCATTCTTGCCAAGCTTCTAACCATTTATATATTGTCTCCAAAGATTGACTTTCCGACAACATCTGTGTAAGCGGGACGCTACTTTCATTTTCGATTGTCTTCATGACACATACATAACGACGGTCCCTACGTATATGAAGACAAGTCGAAAATAGCATTTTTTTTTTATTGTTTAAATGGCTTTAGATTATCTATGCGCACATACTGACATACGATTTTTGTTTTAATTGTATTTATTTACCTTGTTTTACAAATCGTATAAAAGAACAAGTATTATATATACAACGAATAAGTGTCGTAGATACGGACATCTATACATATCTTTTTGTACGGTGTTTTAAAATGCGTGTCACTCGGTGCGAACGCGGTCATGTCAGACTTATCGCCATTTACGGGCGTTCCCGTACGGGTTAGGACTATAGTTCTTGTAATGTAAATAAAGACATGTCTTTTAAAATTATCAGGCTTGTGTTTTATTAATTAAAAAAGGTTTATAAATTCAACATTATTTATTATTAAAAAACAATCTTCTTAGCATCTAAATAATAGGTACCTATAGACTCAGTGAAGTAGAAAATAAACATAAAAAATCACTGTTGTCTAATATTAGTAATTAACAATTTAAATTTTGAGCATGTGCCTCAGCCTAATCATGTCTAGCAATGCAATTGGTACCTAGTATTTAATAATCATCACAGTTTTATTAAGTAGGTAGCTCAGCTTAATTAACTACCTCATCTTTAACACCTAATTGGTAACATTTAACAATCATCACAGCTTTATTCAGACTGATTCATCTTATCACTAATAAAGTTCCCTTAGTAGTTAAATAACAAAACAAAATGTATAAAAAAGTAAAGATAAATTTAACAATCTTGCCCTGAGGGCAGAGATGAGCCCCACCGGAGTGTTCCCACGTTGCCGTCGTGGTGGGGCTTGCGTGTCTCAATGACCCTTGGGGCTCTGCCGGTAGATATACTCATGCCGGAAAGGTCCAAGGCGAGAGACCAGACAAAGAGGACACGCGGGGGGTGCGCCGCCCGGAGACGTGAACAGTGTTCGGGTCCTCGGGCGGTGTGCCTGTCGCAGGAGGAAACCCTACTTGCTGCTCTCTGGTTCGCGTCTGCTCATCAGACGTGACTGTGAGGGCGGCAAGTAGGCGGAGGGAGAGATGACGTAGGAGGAGATAGGGACCGCACCCTCTAAAAGGAACAAAAAATTATGAACGGAACAATTGAAAGAGAATTACCCCAGGGCGGTACCAGCTGCACAGCAGCTGGAGAATCCGCCACGGTCCCTAGCGGACCGTCAAGCCCCTCGTATTCTGGGGGGGGCAACAATCGTTCTTCGCCGATTGCCAGTGGCAACAAGAGCCGAGGAGGCTCCCGGTCTGGAAGTCCTGAGACCGGTAGTGACGTTTTTGAAGATGTGCCTGACAAGGTGTCGGGCGAGTGCCGGGAGAAGTCTCCAGGCAAACTCTGGCGGGGGAGCTCGCTTGAGCGGCGACGAGATTCGGGGTCGGATTCTGACTCCGGGTCGGGCGCTAGCTTGGCGGGCTCCGGACGCGAGGTTTCGGGGGCTGCTAAGGAAAACGCAGAGCGTTTCCTTAAGCGGCCCAGAACCGGAGCCGGAGCCGAGGAGTCGTCGTCCGGCGGATCGGACCGACTGACCTCGGCCCGAAAAATCCCTCGGGGAAGGCGTGCCGCTTCCCTGGAGGCTGCCCGGCGAGCCAAGGGGGACGCCGGAGAAGGGCTCCATCTCGGCCGAAAGGCCATCTCGTCGTCATCTTCTGGCGGCGAGACGGAGACCGGTGGAGAGCGCGGTGAGCCTGGTAAGCCAGAGACCGGTGTTGAGGCAAACACTGGTGGAGACCAGGTCACCAGCGGCGGCTCCGTTGGTGAGCGCCTGGCCGGGTTTGCGGAGATCGTGGGGGCCGCAATACATGGCGTCTCTTTAAAGAGGACGCATGAGTCGAAGAAGGCCGCGATCGCCGCGGCCTCGGCCTCCATTGTGGCGGCAGCGGAGGCGCTGTGTGGCGGACCTCCGTCGGACGAGGTGTCCGTTCTGCGGGCGGAGGTCACGCGCCAGGCGGTCGCCATAGAGCGTCTCCAAAAGGAGAACGCAAGGCTCCAGGCGAACCTGGCCAAGCTCCGAGGAGCCTGCCCTGAGGAGGTGCCTCAAGACGGGCGCGGGCAAAGCCAGCCTCTGGCTGCCGGGGACCGGGACCTGAACCTGGTTCTGCAGAGGCTGGCTGACCTCGAGAGGGGGCACTCCCTCTTAGAGGGCATTGTTCTTCGGCCCTCCCTGGGGGCGAAGACTTATGCGGGTGCGGCAGCCGGCAACCCTAAGGCAGGGCCATCCAGCCAGCCTGAAGGCGGGGCTCAGCCAGGTGGGAAGCCGGCCCCAGCGCCACCGCGTAAGACGGCTGCCCCTCAGAAAGGCAAGGCGGGACCCCCCCCTCCGAAGGGCAAGGTGTCGGCCCAGGCGAAGGCTAAGGCGCCTGAACCGGAGAAGGGCAAGGCGCCTGCCCCTCCGAAGGATAAGGAGCCTACCCCTCCAAAGAGCAGGGCGCCTGCCCAGAAGGGGGGCAAGGCGCCTGCCCAGAAGAAGAAGGGCAAGGCACCCCCTCCACCCCCTGAGCCTTCCGAGGGCGAGTCAGGTTGGGAGGTGGCCGGGGAAAAGCGGCGGGAGCAAAAGGCGGCCCAAAAAGCCAGGCGGAGAGAACGCAAGCGCCGGCAGAAAAAGCGGAGCGCTGCGGCGCGGCTCCGTGCCCCGAAAAACGCGGCTGTAGTGGTAACGCTGCAGCCAAACGCGATCAGTAAGGGCATGGAGTACGGAGGCGTTCTCGATGGGCTGAAGGCGACGGTGAACCTCGAAGAGCTCGGAATCATCGGGGGCCTCCGAATTCGACCCACCGCTACAGGGGCTCGATTGTTGGAGCTCCCCGAGGGTTCGAGCGCCTCGTCGGCGGACGCTCTGGCTGAGAAGTTCAGGGCGTCCCTAAATGCGGACGAGGTCCGGGTGTCCAGGCCCATCAAGTGCGCAAGCCTGCGCATCGTGGGTCTGGACGACTCGGTCTCCGAGGAGGAGGTGTTGGCCGCCGTCACCGCGGCTGGGGGGTGCTCTGCCGAGCAGGTCAAGGCGGGCACCCTGCGCCCGGACCGCGAAGGCATGCTGACCGTAACGGTCAGCTGCCCTGTGACGGTGGCAAAGACGATTGCGGAGGGTCGCACCCTCAAGGTGGGCTGGTCGAGGGCGCAGGTCAAGCTCCTGGAGCCCAGACCTCTGAGGTGCTTTCGCTGCCACGTGGGGCAGCACGTAGGGTGCCGATGCACCTCGGAGGTGGACCGCAGCGAACTATGCTTCCGCTGCGGTCAGCCCGGTCACTGGGCTGCAGCTTGCCAGGCCACGCCGCACTGCGACGCATGTGCGGCGGCTGGGAAGCCGGCCGAGCACCGGGCAGGGAGCAAGGCCTGCGCTCCACCCGCCAAGGCCAGGGGAAAAGGGAGGCCCTCCGCCACCAACCCCACCGTCGCCAACGCAGCGGCCGCTGCCGCCGCCGCCGCTGCTGCCGCCGCCGCTGCTGCAGCCGCCGCTGCTGCCGCCAAAGCTGCTGCCGCCAAAGCCGCTGCCGCTAAAGCCGCTGCCGCCAAAGCCGCTGCCGCCAAGGAGGCCCCGGAGGGGGCTGAAATGGACTGCCATTAATGGCCCCATTAAGCCTCCTCCAGGCGAATATCAACCACTGCACCTGCGCTCAGGATCTGTTGCTCCAGAGCATGGCGCAGTGGTCGATCAACATCGCCGTGGTCGCTGAGCCCTATTTCGTCCCGCCCAGGCCAGACTGGGTGGAGGACCTCAGTGGCTCAGTGACCATCATTGCGTCGGCCGCCGCCGGCACCCCGGCCCTTGAGATGGTCAGGAAGGGTCAGGGGTGCGTAGCAGCACGGTTCGGGGAGATTGTAGTGGCGGGTGTCTACTTCTCCCCGAGCCGAACTCTCGCCGAGTTCCAAAACTCCCTCAGGGAGTTGAGTGTCGTCATCGGAGGCTATTCCCTTCCCGTACTTGTGCTCGGGGACTTCAATGCCAAGAACTTGGCTTGGGGTTCTCGTTACACGGATGTGCGGGGTAGGATGGTCGAGTGCTGGGCTCTGGAAACAGGCCTGGACATCCTGAACCGGGGTTCTGTGGCCACGTGTGTGCGGATGCGGGGCGAGTCGGTGGTGGACATCTCGTTCGCCAGCCCCGCTCTGTCGCAGCGTGTCGCTGACTGGCGCGTCATGGAGGAGGTGGAGACCTACTCCGACCACCGGTATATCCGGTTTGAGGTCTCTGCCCAGTCCTCAAGCGCGCCGGTCCCGCAGACCCCGAGTGGTCCGCGTTGGGCGCTGAAGCAGCTGGACCGGGAGCTCCTCCTGGAGGCCGCGATCGTGTGGTCCTGGGGGTCATCCCCAGCCAGGCCCGCCGACGTCAACACCGAGGCGGCTTGGTTCCAGGAGGCCATGTCCGAGATATGCGACATGGCAATGCCCCGAGTCCGGCCAGGAAGCGCCCGGCGTCATGTGTACTGGTGGTCGCAAGAGCTGTCGCACCTGCGTCAGCAGTGTGTGGTGGCGCGGCGCCGGTACACCAGGCATCGCAGGCGCCGCATTCGTCCTCCGAATGCGGAAGCCGTGGAGGCGGAGCTATATGAAGGGTACAGAGCGGCGAAGACCGCCCTCTCCGAGGCTCGTCGGCGGGCCAAGGATCAGGCCCGCGAGGAGATGCTGGAGACTCTCAACAGAGATCCGTGGGGGCGCCCTTATAAGGTGGTGCGGAATCAACTCCGCACCCGGGGCCCCCCGCTGACGCAGAGTCTCCGGCCTGAGCTCGTGGAGGACGTGGTGAGCGTTCTGTTCCCTTCGCGAGGGGAGCATCGTCCCCCGCCAATGGCTCCGCCACCTGCGGTGCCGGAAGCGGACCAATCAGGATCTGATGACGACATTCCGGAGGTGACTGGGGTAGACCTGAGAGTGGCGGTACGGAGGCTTAATGCCAAAAATACCGCCCCGGGGCCCGATGGCTTGCCTGGCAAAGCCTGGGCCCTGGCCTCAGAGGCTCTTGGGCCCCGACTGGAGGGGTTCTTCAGCGCGTGCATGGAGAGAGGCCAGTTCCCGCGTCGTTGGAAGACGGGGAAGCTGGTCCTCATTCAGAAGCCCGGGCGCCCTGCGGACTCGCCGTCCGCATACCGGCCCATTGTGCTGCTCGACGAGGTGGGCAAGCTCTTTGAGAGAGTAATTGCAAACCGCCTCGCCGAGCACCTTGAGGGAATGGGTCCGGATCTTGCGGAACACCAGTTCGGTTTCCGCAAGAGGCGCTCGACGGTGGACGCCATCATGCGCGTGAGAGCCCTCACGACGGGGGATGCGGTCTCTCGGGGCGGCGTGGTCTTGGCGGTGTCTCTCGACATCGCCAACGCCTTCAACACCATGCCCTGGAGCTGCATCAGGGAGGCACTCCGGTACCACCGGGTGCCGGCCTACCTTCGTCGTGTAGTCGGGGACTATCTGACAGACAGGGCTGTCATCTACCCTGGTCAAGACGGACAATGGAACCGGCGAGAGATGTCGTGCGGTGTTCCGCAGGGTTCGGTTCTGGGGCCGCCCCTGTGGAACATCGGTTACGACTGGGTGCTGCGTGCCGACCTCCCTGACGGTGTCAGCGTCGTTTGCTACGCGGACGACACGCTGGTGCTGGCACGGGGGGAGTCGCACGAGGCGGCGGCCGCGAACATGACACGCGGGGTTGCGATAGTCGTTGAGAGGATCCGGCAGCTGGGTCTCGAGGTGGCGCTTCACAAGTCCGAGGCCATGTGTTTCTATGGGCGTGGGAACGTGCCACCGTCGGGATCCCAGCTATCGGTGGGAGGGGTTTCCATCGGCGTCGAGTGTACTTTAAAGTACCTCGGACTCGTCCTCGACAGCCGGTGGAACTTCGTGGAGCATTTCCGACGTTTGGCTCCCAGACTGGAGCGGGCCGCGGCTGCCTTTAGGTGGCTCTTGCCCAATCTGGGGGGGCCAAACGCCTCCTGCCGTATGCTGTATGCGGGGATCGTGCGGTCCATGGCCCTTTACGGGGCCCCGGTGTGGGCGCGTGCCGTGAAAAAGCGGGCCGTCCACTACCTGAACGCGCCCCAAAAGGTCATGGCCGTAAGGCTTGTCCGCGGGTACCGCACGATCTCCCGCGAGGCGGCGATTCTCCTTGCCGGATTGCCGCCGTGGGATCTGGAGGCTATAGTCCTCGCGCGCCTACATGAGTGGCGCGCGGAGGCGCTTCACCGGGGGGTCACTCTGCTGCCGCGGCACATTGCTGCGCGGCGGACAGGCCTCCGGTGCGATCTCATGGCGGCATGGAGACAGCGACTGTCGCAACCCAGCGCAGGGCACGCCACGATAGTGGCGGTAAGTCCCCTCTTTGAGGAGTGGCTGGAGAGGCGCCACGGCGCCCTCACCTACCGTCTGACGCAGGTCCTCACCGGACACGGGTGTTTCGGGAGGTACCTGTACCGAATCAGGCGGGAGGAAACGCCCGGATGCTTCCACTGCGAGGATCGACCGGAGGACACGGTGGAGCACACTGTGGAGGCGTGCCCTGCTTGGGCGGAGCCCCGCCGTGTTCTCGTAGCGGCGATCGGCGGCAGCGACCTCTCGCGCCCGGCCCTGGTGCAAGCCATGGTCCGGGGCGAGGAGGAATGGGACGCCGTCGCCTCCTTCTGCGAAGCAGTGATGCTAGCGAAGGAGGTGGCGGAACGAGAGAGGGAGAGAACCTCTCAACGTCCCAGCCGCCGCGGAAGGCGCTCCGGGCGTCGGGGGTCACGCGATGACCTCCGGCCACCGTAGACGCGGGCCTGTGGACGGTGAGTAACGGGCTAGCTCGCCGTCCGGCCGTCGTCATGACGGCAACAGACCGTGTCGGCGGCGCGTACGTGTTCCACGCGCGCCTCAAAGAGATGTCAGCAAGGAGGGGCCCGCAAGGGCCGACGCCCGTCGGGGCTGTGGATATCGAAAGGTTACCGCGGCTCCGACACAAGGGCGAAGAAGAAGGAACATGGGTTTGGTTTTTAGTCAGTAGAAGTCTGACACTCCCCTTCGCTCTGCCCAAGAGCGGGGGGGGTTATTCGATGATTTTCCACCCACCAAAAAAAAAAAAAAAAAAAAAAAAAAAAAAAAAAAAAAAAAAAAAAAAAAAAAAAAAAAAAAAAAAAGGGCAGAGATGAGGTCAACGATCGAACGAGCCTACCCAGAAGAAGTCTATTTATTCGCGACTAAATAGATTAGGGCTATATGAACTCGGATAAACCGACGCAGGCAGGGAGTTCCACTCCTTGGCTGTGCGCATAATAAAGGACTAAGCAAAGCGCTTTGTTCGAATGTGTGGAACGTCGACTAGATATGGGTGATAACCTGCAGTACGTCTAGTCTCCCGATGGAAGAAGGGAGATGGTGGAATCAGCCCGTGGAGCTCCTACGCACACTCTCTGAAGTACAGTCTGTAGAAGACTGACGACTTTGCGGCGGTGAGCCAGGCTATGTCGCTTGGCAACCAGCTTATCATCAACAATTAGAGTCCTGGCTCTGCGCTCTGCAGTCAAGTGTGGCAAGTTGGTTTCCAAATACCAACTGCCATTAACTGAGCCATCCCAAAGGTGACAGCAATACTCCATGCCGGACCGGACTTTATATCATATTGAAAGCTGTCCAGGCTTGAAGTACCGCTTAACCTTACTTAGGATACCCAGTTTTTTGCCACAGTTTGCGCTTTCGACTCAATGAAGGCGCCGAAGTTCAGATTTGCGCTCAACTTCGTGCCAAGAAGCTCGAGACTGTCAGTAACTTGTACAGACGCACTCCGAAAAGTAGGGACCAGATTAAATGGACTCCTTTTGAACCACACTTGCTTTTTGGTGGCGTTGAAATCATCCAGATTCTCGTCACTCGGAGACAAGTCTCAAGGCTGAATTCGTTCGCTCTACCTTGGTCTCTCCCAATGAACGTACTTCATCACCACCGGCTTTTGCGCTGGATGTATTACTCTCCATGACAGTGCTGTCATCTGCGTACCCAACAATACCAGGAACCAGGAGGTCATTGATGTGAGGATGAAACAGTCTGATTAAAGCTGTGATGATTGTTAAATGTTGCCAATTAGGCGTTAAAGATGAGGTAGTTATAATTAACTACCTCATCTTTAACACCTAATTGCACCTAAGCTGAGGTACCTACTTAATAAAACTGTGATGATTATTAAATACTAGGTACCAATTGCATTGCTAGACATGATTAGGCTGAGGCACATGCTTAAAATTTAAATTGTTAATTACTAATATTAGACAACAGTATTTTTAATGTTTAGTTCCTACTTCAGTGAGTCTATAGGTACCTATTATTTAGATGCTAAGAAGATTGTTTTTTAATAATATAATGTTGAATTTATAAACCTTGTTTAATTAATAAAACACAAACCTGATAATTTTAAAAGACATGTCTTTTTTTACATTACAAGAACTATAGTCCTACCCCGAATGACTAAAACCACGTATAAAGTGATATGTCTTCATTGAAGTACTTTTTATACTCATGGGTGACGATTTCAGGATGTTTAACGTATTGATTTAAAAATAGTAACATAATCCTACATTTTCATAAAACATTTTATTTAATTTCTATATCAGACACTGTTTTTTTGTTTCCTGCGTATAAAACGATATCATAGACATGACTGACATGCTTCTATTTTATTATCGGCGTTGAAACGGTCATCTATCAGTTTTTTCAAGACAACGTACAGAAATAGAATATGTGTAAATAGCATTACAAAGCTCCTATAACAGCTAAAATATTGTAGAAAGAAAATATTTATTATTGGTCATAGAATTATTTCTAGGGCGTGTTGAACACAAATTAAGCTCTCCTGTAAACCTCGGTTTTTGACTTGACCGTATGTACGTAGGGACCGTCGATAAATGAAAATGTGTTTAGTAATTACGACTTTATGTGTTGGACCAAATGGTTTAAAAATACTACCGGTGGCATCCAGACTAAGGATTAACTTGCCAGTTTTCTTAAACAGTTTATAATAATTATCTTGGCAAGGATCCCAATAATACACATAAAAAGGATAAACTGAAATATGCTTAATGGCTTCTTTATAAGGCGATATTAGTGTCATTAACCATAATGAAAGAATTTGATTTTTATCTAAATATGAACTCTTGTTTACTTCGTGTTTTATTTGACGTAGGCAACCAACTGTCGGCAGATGAGCAGGCTCAGGATCATCGGAATCCATAATTTTATTAGCCATTGTGTTACGGTATGTTATAGCAGCAACATGTTTGAGATCATCAGATATTTCGGTCAGTGGGTCGTCTTAGGGGCTTCGTAGGCGATAGTTTTGTTTTTCTAGCAAAAGTATGAACAAAATTTTCATCGTAATTTGCTATAATGCATTTGCATTGAGCAATTTTATTAGAAGGCCAGCTAATTATAACCTTCACTTTAGCCTCACATTGTTTACAAAATCCAACGCACGTTATGTTATTATTCTTATTAATAGAATACTGTTTAAATATCCAATTATGTGCAATGGGATGAACCTCCCAAATTTTTTCACGCATTAGATGCGCCCACTGATGCTTAGGCAAAAGATTTTTCATTCTAAATACAGTTTCTGCACCCTTATTTAATTTAATGCGTTTACTTATTGGTTGCATTCGTTCCCATTGATACGTGTCAATCATAAAATCGTAACATACTGTTTTTTTACCTTTGTATTTTTTTTTAAATTCATCACTATTCGAAAGAATTTGTTTTGGTTCTTGGTTATCACAAACCTCAAGATCATCAGAGTCACCAAAGAAATAGTCAAAATTTTTCTTTACAGAAAGGAACAGTGCTTGCTTCGTAATTTTATTTGATAAAAAGGCACTTATTTCACTGAATAATGGATCGGTAGATGATGGTAAATGGGATTTATTGGAAAAATACTTTTTGTATTGCAGGAACGCATTTTTTTGATCATTTAGTGGCACAGTAAACTTTCTTCCTCTTTTCATTGTCACCAAACGTAAATCACAAAACACAGACGTAAGCACTAAGTTTCACTATTGTTACATTTTTCTTTTGATGTACTTATCAAAAAAGTCAGAACAGTTTCAACGTTTAACTGATACTAGTAAATATTATGTTATGGAGGGTAGGTACCTACGTTTATTAAATACTCACCAAACGTCATTAAAGTCGAAGTGAACGCCTGCAAGATTTGAACAAAACACCTCTGGTAAAAAGAATTTGTTGCCTTTCTAAATTATTAGGCGCTTTTTCGTACAAATTTTAATACAAGCTATATTTTTTTACCTAATGTATGTACGAAGCTCAAACTTAAATTCGTGAAAGTAGCAATTAGTAAGCAATTATTGGTACTACATACTTTTAGAAATTCTGCGTTTTTCATGCTGATCACGGAGGCGACCATCCATCCAGACGTCAGAACGGCTGGTCAAAAAAATATTCGTATTTCTCTGAATGTATCATATGTAGCAATTATCGAACACATATAGCAAATATAAGCAATTGTGTAGCAATTCTTGAATATACTTTCAGAGCTGATTGCCATAGACAACCAGCCATTCTGACGCTAACCGTCTCTTTTGACACTCTTTTCATATCAGCTTTTCAAGTAGATGGACTGGTAAATGTGGCGACACCTGGGGGAGGCCTATGTCCAGCAGTGGAAGTCTTTTGGCTGAAATGATGATGAAAAGGTCAGTGGGTCGTCTTATGGGCGGATTTCTGGTGGTACTGGTGATGTTCTGCGACATCAATAATTCATTCATAATTTCATATTTTGGTTTTTAACCTTTGATTTTGACAGCTGAAATAGTTTGACAGCTGTCAACCAACGCTGTCATGAACGTTTCTTTGAACGCAGTTATGATGCGAGGTGGTGTATTTTCATATTATTATAATTCCTAATCTGTACTATATTGAAGAATATTAAATACTGCCCATAACACCATTTATTGGAAGGAGCGTAAATAGTAATTTGTACCTCGGTACATGGTTTGGCCAAAAAAAAAACACCTCCTTTAGCTATATCTTACCCGCAAGGGATCCACACTCCATACTAATAGGTAGGTACATATGATAAGCAAAAAAAAATACCAACACACATTTGAAATGTACATACCTAAAACTGAACTGAACTGTGTTTGAAATGTATCTTTACATTAAGCAAAAATAAAAATTGTTTTCTAGATATAACTTCAATCGTTAGCATTTTTAGCAAATGTACAGGTCCTCAAAGAACTCTGTTGACTTACTGTCATTATAACACGTTTATTTTTACCCGACTACGGCAAAGCCAAAGGAGGGTTATGATTTTTTACCCGACTACGGCAAAGCCAAAGGAGGGTTATGATGACTGGCTATGTATGTATGTATGTATGTATGTATGTATGTATGTATGTATGTATGTTTGTATGTATGTATGTGTGTATCTTCATCTGTTCCCTCATAGCTTCTAATCTACACAACGGAACTCGACATATGAGGTATCGTAAGAACCGTCTTAATTTTCCGCTGAACATAGGCTACATGACGTGTCACAAAAAGCGATTTGGCGCCCTCTAGCGGACAAAAAGTAAGGCTTAAAAAATAAAAATGGAGATAAATATGCCGTGTTTGGTATCATTTGAAAGGGCCTCACTTGTACATTTCCAAAATATTGCTCAAATTTAAAATCACGCCCTCTAGCGGACAAAAAGTCAAAAGTAAAAAAAAAATTAACACCAAAATTGTTTAAATAAAAAAAAGTAAAAAACTAAAACCCGACTACGACAAAAAAAACGACGCTGAAAAAGTATGAAACAAGATTTTCTGGATAGAACAAAAAGAAAAGCCGTAGTCACACGTTATAGGTACCAACCTAAACACTTTAATACCGTGTGACTACGGCTTTTCTTTTTGTTCTATCCAGAAAATCTTGTTTCATACTTTTTCAGCGTCGTTTTTTTTAACAGTAAGGCATCAGGGATCTCCCAAGTGGTTAGACTGACATCATTTGAAATTTTTGTTTTCGAGATATAAATCGTTAGCATTTTTAGCAAATGTACAGGTCCTCAAAGAGCTCTGTTGACTTACTGTCATTATAACACGTTTATTTTAACAGTAAGGCATCAGAGATCTCCCAAGTGGTTAGACTTACATCATTTGAAATGCAAATCAATACCATCGTGAAACAAAATAATTGTTTTGTTAATTACCTCGAAGTTTAATAAAGAATAATCAAAGTTTTCGTACGTTTTTAGTTTTTTTCTGGGTCTTGGAGTATTTGAAGAGGTTCCGTGAGTGTCAATTTCCATACAGGTTTTTTCAATTATCCTTTTTGCAGCCTGTTGTAATGGCCTATGTCCCGTTCTTAGCAGTCTCTTGATATGATGTAGAGTATTTTCAAAAGGATATGCATTAAAAGAAGATAAAACACCAAATCTTCTCACTTCCTCTACAACATGGCACAAATTGTGCACATTGATTGTCATATGTGCTTCTCCATAAATGTCTCTGTAGTATTCAATGTAAGTATCAAATAACTCTTGAGCTATACTTAATAAATGTCCGTACAATTCTGAAGAACAAATAGTTACAGCACAAAACAGGACAAGAAAGTGATCGTATGCATCAGGCTGCAAATGTTTTTGTAATACTATTATACCGAGGTAATATAAGAAAGTTCTAAACTCTGAAGCTTTCCAAAAAGCAACAGTGTCAAGGCCTCTTACAGCTCGGTGTATTTCTGCAGGTAACTTGCATTGCTGCAACCAATATGTTATGCTCATAATATCAGCAGCATTTAGTTTTGTAACCACTGAAAGAACCGTCCCGCCAGCCTAATAAACATCTCTTCATAATGCCAAGATCAATGAGATGTAGCGAATCTGAAACGGGAAAATCTAAGACCATATCTATTGGAAATTTTAATAAGGCGCTATCTTTTTTATGATGCGATCCGTATTCTTTGTTCCTAAATCCGTCATTGGTTCTTTGGGGACAATTGTGTCTGGGAAAAATATTACAGTGCGACACGTACGAATATTCACCAATCGTTGTGCATTTTGGACATCCGTTTTGACTGTTGAAGTTTGCAATACCTGAAATAAAAATAATCTTCAATAAAACCGTTTCAAAGATCGCATTATCGGACCATGATCGTATTTTACTTAATAGGTAGTTCAGTTATTTATTTCAACTCGCCCTTTTCTACAATATCAATAGAGTAGATAGTTTATGGAAAGTGGCAAATAAATCCAATCAGTTTTTTTCATACTTTTTTTATACTTATGATGATGTATGATTTTATGAGCTGGATCCATTCCTCTATGTAGATACTTGCAACAATTTAGCTAAATAAAATGAATGAATATATATATTAAAAAAAACTCACCTTTTATTAATGCTCGGGCAGGAGAATCGCAAATGAAGGCTCTGATTTTTATAGATAGCTGAAAATTGTTAATTTCAATTGGCTCTTTAGTTATTTCCAAAGCCTCAGTAACAAATGACATTAAAAATTCATTAACGTCTGAGGGCTTGCCGACTCCGCAATATATACCAACCACCAATACAGGGATTGATGGCATTTCAATATTTTTTATCAAAATGGGCCAGAATTCAACTTTAGAGCTTTTATACGTAGGTAGTCCATCAATGTTAACATCGATTGTCACTATTTTGTTCTCTGCCAAATTGTGAAAATATCTTGTAAGATTATTCTTCAGCCCGTGATGCCAGTATTCGCTATTACCAATTTTTTTTATTTCAATCGTTCTTGGACTCTGCAGCAATGTTCTCGGATCCTTTGGTAGAGTATCGGGTTGAAAATTATTTATTTATTGAAATAAGTCCTTCAAGGCTATGTGAGTTATAGCATGAGTTGCTGACCACTGGCGCAGATCCCTTTTGAGGCAATTGGATCTATTTTCGTCATCGTCAGTTGTATTGTGTTCATCCGAATCGGACTGCTCACAAACATAATTTTGTGATGTTGTAGGGGACGCTGCAAATTCAGTTGTATCTGTCGTAGAACAATTTTCCGCGTTTTGGAGGAAGTTACTTAAAAGTTCTGAATCTGAATTATTGTGCAACTCTTCTTCATTTTTCTTTATTTTTAAATATTTGGCGATTTTTCGACGGAAGCCACCAGGCCTTTTAATTTTTTTCACTGTCTCCATTGCATACAATCATCCAATTTAAATATGTCATACAAATGCACTTAATTAGGCTGTTTTTAGGAAAAAAAACACTAAAAACACGTTTTCACTATCACTTTTTTAGACAAACTGAAAAATATCTATAACAGTATTTTATAAACAAAGATAAGAGTACCAATAGCTAAAATAGAATGTTTTATCTTAAAATATATCATCTTGTCTATAAAATTACTTCAAGTTAGGTACCTTTAGGCTTTATTAACTATTTGTAGAGCATTTTATCTTAAAACATTCAATATACCTATAAACGTACTTAAAATAAGTGTGCTATAGAACAAATGCTCTAAAAATAATCGAGCTTGAGAAAAAAAACTCTATAAGAATACATTTCCTTAATTGAAACCATCTTTAGAAAGTCCATATCTAAAGATTAACCATGAATAGACTGTCACTAGACAGATTTGTTTTAAACCTCCAAGACTGTGTTACTTGGGTCTGTTGATTGTGGTAACAATGACAATAGCAAAACATCAGTTGTTACTCAGACTGCCACAATGCTGTCTCTTTTTTCAGCAGACACTTTATTAAGTGATGATGAGTCAGTAAAGTTTTGCACAGGATTAGAAAAATTTCAATTTGTTTTGTCAACATTACTGCCTATGGCAAATCATCTGAAATACAGGTGGTCTGGGGTAAGTGGAGTTTCTAGTGAAGATCAGTTCATCATGATGCTTATAAAACTTCAAACATCGAGTCCTGATCTTGAACTATCAAAAATGCTTGGTGTCAGTAAGACACAAGTGTCGAACATATTTAAAACATGGGTTAACTTTGTCAATGACTTATGGTCAGGCCTCAAAGGGACCTTGTTAATTTTTACATGCCTGCAGAATACAAATAAAATGCCAACAAGGGTGATTATAGATTGCACAGAAATACCTATCACAAAACCAAGTGACCCAAAATCACAGCAAATTACTTTTAGTTCCTATAAAAATAAGAATACAATAAAGTTTTTAGTGGGCTCTACCCCTGTAGGATTGTTATCTTATTGTTCAGAGGGTTTTGGAGGATCAATTAGTGATCGAGAAATGATTGAAAGAAGCAATCTGATAAAATTTTGCGATGAAGGAGATAGCATTATGGCAGACCGGGGTTTTAATGTTCAGGACCTTTTTGCATCGAAGGCCATTGGTATAAATATCCCTAGTTTTTTACGTGGAAAGCTCAATTGCCAGGTCTTGCCCTTTTACATGATAGGAAAATAGCCTCACAACGTACTTAAAGAATGCTTAATTGGCTTAACTAAGACTTATAAGATATTGAAAACTGAGCTTCCTTTAGTTTCAAAAATATTTTTCATATGTTTAATGTTATGCAATTTCTGAGAGTGTATTGTAAATAAAAGTCATAAATAACTTTTATCTGTTTTTATTATATTAAATATAATAATCCTTAAACATGTTGTTTATGAACAACTCATCTGTTTCAATATATTTTACTTTAATGTCTTTAAAATTATGTAGGTATAATAAAATTACAGAATTTTCTGCCACTGCAGTACTTACATTTTTCCTTGTACTTGATAATAATATGGAGAGGTTTTTTTTAATATCAATTCCCCATTTAGAGTTTGTATGTAAGGTACAGATTCAAGGCTAATGAACTTGTTTCTGCTCACATATGGGCATTTTATTTCTAAAACTGTATCTTCGTCAAGTAAGGCATCTGGTTATGCACTTCAGTAGAGCCTATCTTGTGAAATAAACATACCACACTGCACAGGATCCAGACCATACATTTCTGAGTATTTCTTGAGTTCATTTGATTCATTTATTAGCCCGTGTGCTGTGGCTCTAGACGAAAATTTCTTTTCTTGGAGCAATTGTTTTGCAAATGATCCTAGAGATTGCGCTCTTAACCATAAAGTTCGGTACGGGCCTCTTAAGGGGCTCAACACTTAAACCTACGCTGGCTCGGTTTCGGCTCCTTTAGGGGCCAGCAATGAAGTCGTACGACATCCTAATTATTTATGTAAATATTTTTTATTCTGTTTGTCAAATACTATGTGTATGTTGGAGATTTCGGACAGTAAAACAAATTTGCTTTGATGATTCAACAGGATTTATTTAATTTTAAGTTAGAAGTTTAGAACGACCAAAGAACACACAATCGAATTAGTATGGCGGAACCAGAAAGAACGTAAGTCATCTGTCAAACTCAAAATGACAGATGTCACTGAACTGACTTAACAGTGACATAATATGTGGCGTTTACAAACATAGTACATATTCCAACACTGGCCCTTACACGCAAACTTTATTATTCTAAAAACTAACATACAAACTAGCAAAACATACATAAAATGAGTTACACAGTTAACATGACATCAAATTAGTAAATTCACAATGTTTCTCTTTACAGAGTGATTTTGTTAATACATTAGCCAACATAACATTAGTTGATAAGTATTTTATTTCAACTATACCATTACTCACAATTTCTTTTATGAAATGATGGCGTATATCAATATGTTTTGTCCTAGAATGAAACATAAAATTTTTACAAAGTTTTATAGCAGATTGATTATCATTAAATATGGTAAATTTAGTTAGAGTACCAAGTATCTCAAATAAAAACTTTCTTATGAAAAGAGCTTCTTTACATGTATCTGACAAAGCCATGTACTCTGCTTCTGTGCTAGACAATGCAACGGTACGTTGATTTTTACTCTCCCAGGAAATAATAGATTTACCTAGGAAGAACACATAGCCCGTATACGACCTACGATCTATATTGTTTGATGCCCAGTCTGCATCTGCGTAAGCTCTTATATTTAAATTAATTTTAGTATAAACAAGACCCAAATTAAGTGTACCTTTTAGATACCGTAAAACTCTTTTGGCAGCCTTCCAACGAATTTCACTGAAAAAATTGTTAAATTGGCTTAGGTAGCTCACTGCATAACTGATGTCTGGTCTCGTACAAACTGCTATGTACTTAAGTGACCCTACCAACCCTCTATAATCGTAAGTATCATCCTTCTGAGTTTCTTTGGGTAACTTCAGACCACTCTCCATCGGTGTTCCTGAAGGTTTACAATCCTCCATCCGGAAATTCTTTAACAATTTTAGAATATAATTAGACTGACTAAGAGAGATTTCATTACCTTTTATTTTGTCTTTTTCTTGACATGTTGGTGAACAAAACATGATCAGATCATCAACATACAAAGCTATGAGTATCATTGAATGCTTATCAGACCTATAGTAAACACATGGTTCTGAAGTTAAACGACAAAAGTTCAACTTATCACATAATACCTTGGTAATTTTCTCGTACCAGGATCTTGATGCCTGTTTAAGACCATAAACAGCTTTGTTGAGCTTGTATACCATATTCTCACTCCCCTTAACTTCAAAACCCTGTGGTTGTTCCATGAAAACCGTCTCTTTTAGGTCTGCATTCAAGAACGCCGTTTTGACATCCATGTGGTCAATACTCATGCCATGTTCAGCTGCTAAAGCAATTAACAATCTAAGTGTAGAGTATCTCACGACAGGGGAAAAGGTTTCCAGATAATCAACACCATATTTTTGAGTGTATCCCCTGGCAACTAGACGAGCCTTAAATTTCAACAACTCACCGTTTACTCCATACTTTTTCTTAAATATCCACCTGCACTTTACAGGCTTCTTCTGTTGATCTCGTTCTGTCAGAGTCCAACATATTTTGTTTTTTATAAAAGATTCATACTCATCTGTCATCGCCTTACGCCAACTATCTGATTCTGGTCCATTCAATGCCTCGGCTGCAGTTTGAGGTTCATCAGGATCATTGCAGTCCATCATAGTCACAAAATTGGTCATGAGCGGAGACTCAGGAGCATCATCATAGCTGCAGTCTTCTGGCGACTCTGTCTCATTTGCAGAATCTTCTCCTGGAAGGTAAGTTGGATCCAAGCGATCATCTGATCCATCACTTGTCGGTTCAATGTCGGAATCATCTAATGTGATTGTGCTGATTCTTTGTTGAGTATCCTGTGATAATCTTATGTCATCAGATATATTATCAGAACTCACAGTGGATGATTCCGATGGTTGAACATCATTTTGATTCAATCTTAGATCAACAAACAGTTGTTGATCACATTTTTCATCATTTGACATTTTAATCTCATAAAATTTGTTCTCTATGAAAACAACATCTCGAGAAATTACACAATCCCTTTGATTTTCTGGATCAATGAGTCTGTAACCTTTTGATTCTTCACTATATCCCACAAATATGTATGGTTTACCTTTTACATCAAGTTTCTTTCTATTCTTCACCATAGCATATGCAATACAACCAAAAATTTTTAAATGGTCAAGTTTTACCTTAATTCCACTCCATTTTTCTTCTGGGGTTGTGTCAGGAACTGCCTTAGTTGGACTTCGGTTTTTCAAATAGACAACAGTATTCACTGCTTCAGCCCAGTACTTCATCCCGAGCCCAGCATCCCGCAGCATGCACCTGACCTTTTCCATAACCGTTCTATTGGAGCGTTCAGCAACACCATTTTGCTGTGGAGAATCAGGCACCGTTTTCTGATGTCTAATACCATGAATCTTGAGAAAATCCTGAAATATAGAACTCATATACTCTCCTCCTCTATCACTTCTAAGTATTTTTAATTTCTTTCCAGTTTCATTTTCTACAAGAGCCTTAAATTGCTGAAAATAATTATAAGTTGCATCTTTTGTTTTCAGAAAATAAACATAATGTTTTCTTGTGTAATCATCTATGAAACTCAACACATACTTAGCACCACTTAGAGATGGAGTTTGAATAGGCCCACATAGGTCTGTATGCACTAAACCTAACACATCTGTAGCTCTAGTATAGGACCTCTTAGGAAAGGGCAATCTGGATTGCTTTCCTTCAATACACGGTACACACTGTTGATATTCAGACACACTATAGTTAATACCAGTAGCCATACCTGACCGTAGCAGTTGCATACTCCTGGAGTTGAGGTGCCCCAGACGTCTGTGCCATACCTCTTGTGATGTCGAGCCTGCTGCTACTGCTGCAGCCGCCCCTAATGCCTTATCCTCAGTACAGCTATTGTCAGATACAGTGTCAAGTTGATAGACACCATTTATTTGAGTACCAGTAGCTAAAACTTCAACACCATCATAAACAGTACATGAACTGCTATCAAATGTAACTATATAACCCTTTTTAGTCATAGCACTAACTGACAATATATTAGTACATAAGTTAGGTACATAATAAGTATCACTTATTGTCTTTACACCCTTTTTCAAATGCACTTTCACTTGTCCTATTCCAGCAGTCAATAGCTTTTCACCATTAGCAATACTCACATCCACAGTTTTATTTGGAGTGTTGTTTACCAACAATTTTTCATTATTGCACATATGGTTTGTGGCCCCGGAGTCTATATACCACACATCACTATTCACCTTGACAGAAAGAGCAGCGACAAGAGCCTTGTCCTTTGGTTGAGTCTTCGGTTTGTTCCTATCTCGACCATGACTGTGAGTCTGTGTCACCTTTTCCGCTGCAGGCTGTCCTGTAGTTTGTTTATCAGGACAGTTCTTCAAGATGTGCCCAACACGCTTGCACTTGAACCATTTAGGCTGCTTCCGTGTGATAAGAGCAGTTATATTCTCCTGCTTGTCTTGTCTCCTCCGTGTCTCTTCTAATAGTTTGGCAGAGACATGTTCAGTACTTAATTTAGTACCAGCATTTTCAATGGCCATAATCAACGGATCAAAGTCTTCAGTTAGGCCACTCAGCATTATAATAGCAATAAATTCATCGTCCAGTGATGACTCAATTTCACTCAATTGATGCTCGACTTCCTTAATTTTGTTGAGATAATTCTCCATTGAGCTGCTATCACATAGTTTTGTGCCAAACAAACTTCTAAGAAGACCTAGTCTTCTGCACAATCCGCGACCTTCGTACGCTTTGTTCAGGTTTTGCCATGCTTCATAGGCACTTTTGGCAGAGCGAATGTATGGAATTACTGTCGGATGAACCGAGAGGGCTATTTGCGCCAAAGCCTTTTTCAACAAATTCCCATAATTCTTCATGAATCAGCAACATTCGCATAGAGAACTTCCAAGTGGAGTAATTTTCTGATCCCTTGAGTTTCTCAATTGAATTCATATATTGCGTCGTCGACATTTTTACAATGTTCGTGCTCGTGGCGTGACACAACAATGTGGATTCCGCTTACCGGTTTCTTCGCCGATCTGTCCGAAATTTCAGCGTCTTTCAGTTTTTCCAACCACGCTCTGCTACCATGTTGGAGATTTCGGACAGTAAAACAAATTTGCTTTGATGATTCAACAGGATTTATTTAATTTTAAGTTAGAACGACCAAAGAGCACACAATCGAATTAGTATGGCGGAACCAGAAAGAACGTAAGTCATCTGTCAAACTCAAAATGACAGATGTCACTGAACTGACTTAACAGTGACATAATATGTGGCGTTTACAAACATAGTACATATTCCAACAGTGTATGTATTCATTAAGAGAGTTGAATAAAAAGCTTATAATAAGTGAACGCCACTAAATATTTTGTATTTATTGCGCAAGTTTCATAATTAACTCCTCAATTAACCCTTATAAAATAAAAGTACGTTCATCGCCATTTTGACGGCACTACTGACCGAGGCTAAAAAGTATAAAATATGTAGTTTTCGGACAAGCTCTACTGAATTGAGATCGAATAACTCGTCATTTAATTTTCTGATGAATTCATCCGTATATCATTTTAAATAAGCAGTGGTAAGTTGTGATGAATTTTATCATGTATAATCGAAGTTTTGTGCCAATCATTTTTTTTTAATTTTTGGGGGGTAATGAGGAACAGGGTGTAAAGCTCCTCATCCCCCATAGAAAAGGGAGGATCCTTCGACCGGACGGGTGTTGTGTCCGGCGGGCTAACTGCCCGACAGTTGTAAGTCGGGAACTCCTTTAAAGTCTCTTATGTCGCGGTTATTGTTCATAGCGCGATGTAGGATTTTCTGTCGATCGTTGTTAGCACGCAGGTGTTGCGATAGATGTCGCTAGTCGCCACACATTTTTATTTTTCAAATTATATCATAAAGACGCTTATAGATTCAATAACAAATATGACAAATATCATTCGAAATATTATACACAACATGACAATGCCCAGATCTTAGCATAATTTACTAACACGAAATAATCATCATCATAGCTCAATTTGTAGGTAGGTATTCAAAATTGACTTCCATGTTCTTTTTCTTTTTTTATTATTATTTAGGTATGATGTGTGAAAGCGATTAATTCGAGCATTAAAATTAAGTAATTTAAGAAATCGATTGATAGAAATTAAAATAAAATTGTTCTAAGCGTAAAATACAATAAAAAACCTCCAAAATCTATAGAAAACTCTACAAATGTGTCATCAAGGCATCCTACACCTTGTCCTATTCTTCTGTCTCATAGTTGTTAACGGCTTCACTTAAATGCCACGGCCCACGGCCTGTGATGGATAACCTGAACTGTGATGGTGAACGTTTTTGAAAGAATAAACGAATGTTCCTCTAACATAGGGCTTATGACTTACCTATTGCGAAATTAAGGACAGTACCTAAAATTTACTGTCGGTCGTCGTTACCGAGGCGATCCAAGAAACGGCGTGACGATTTGGTTGACAGATTGGTCAGAACTAAACTGTAACTGAGAGAGTTGGAAAGGAATGGAGTAGGCCTTTGCCCAGAAGTGGGAAAGAATAGTCTAAACAAAAAAGTACGTTCCAACATATCAACACGCCAGAAGTATCTGAAGGTACCCCATAGCCATCAACCGCGAGCACAAATCCAGACTCCGTGTCTGCTACTGAGAAATTCTTGATAGAAAAAGTCAACAACACTTTGCTCGACCCCGGATACAAAAACCCAACCTTTATGATTCCTCATTTAGTTTTGGCGGATCAATTTTTTACTATGCCTACAAAGATCCTGGGCATCCTATACCCAACCTTCTGATATTACAGTACCAAATTCTTATTAGATAATTTCAACTTGTACGTTTTTAATAAGATTGTTTATAAAAAGGTCGGGTCGCCAGTATTTTTTGTTTACGTTTGAAGTGTCGACGTTCGAGCGATAAGGATTGTGATATATTATCCCATTGTGTTGAGTGTTAGGTTTATTTAAATAGTTTTAAGTGTTAATTCTTATCGTATAAGTGCAAACAGAATTGAAATCGGAGTTTTCAAGGTTGTATAAACCAGTGATCAAGTTTATGTAAACAAAGTGCGTAATTTCTAACGGTTGTTTGGTAAGTATTGCATGATTTTGTGTATATTTCAGTGCTAAAGTTGTGAAATGCTTCTTATAATAGGAAAAACAGTTCATTATCAATATAAAAGTAGACTTAAACCAAAGAAATATGATGAAAATAGTTATTATTTCACGTGTTTAAAATTTGTGTTCCAAATTTTTAATTATGGCGTAACACGGGAAGGGGTATTTGTTTTGATTGTTTGTGCTAATACTGTACGTTCCAAGTAATGATGTATTGGTATCAAAATATAGCTTATGTAATCTATTTTGATAATACATAAGTTCCGTTGAGATATGTTACAAAATGTTTCGTAAAAACTTTTATAAACAAAATACTTTACTCAAATTTAACCCGTATTGACGTGGTTCGTGCCGGTTATTTCGATAAGTTTCTGTATGATATAGTATTTAATCAGTAAAATACTTGTTTTAATAGGAAAAAACAGCTCATTATTAATGTAAAAGTAGACTTAAACCAAACAAATATGATGAAAATTGCTATTATTTCACGTGTTTAAAATTTGCGTTCCAAATTTTTAAGTATGGCGGGACACGGGAATGGGTATTTGTTTTGATTTATTGTGCTCATACTGTACGTTCCAAGTAATGATGTATTGGTATCAAAAAATAGCTTATATAATCTATTTTAATAATATTTAAATGAAACTTTCACTCAAATAATACAACTTTTATTTATTCTATAATAAAGAAAACTTTTTCCTCATTTTATACGTGGCTAAAACTCTATCGCGCTCATTCATCATTCATCATTTCAGCCAAAAGACGTCCACTGCTGGACATAGGCCTCCCCCAGGCGTCGCCACATTGACCGGTCCCGTGCGTCTCTCATCCAGCGGGTTCCTGCAACCTTGACCAGGTCATCGGTCCACCTAGTGGGAGGTCTTCCAACGCAACGTCTTCCGGTTCGCGGTCGCCATTCCAGAACTTTTCGGCCCCATCGGCCATCCGTTCTGCGAGCAATGTGCCCTGCCCATTGCCACTTAAGTCTGGCGATTCTTCGGGCTACGTCGGTAACCTTGGTTCTCATGCGGATGTCCTCATTTCTGATTCGATCACGCAAGGAAACTCCGAGCATAGCCCTCTCCATTGCCCTTTGGGTGACTTTGAGCTTTCTGATGAGGCCCATTGTGAGCGTCCACGTTTCGGTCCCGTATGTAATCACTGGCAACACACACTGGTCATAGACTTTCGTCTTGAGACACTGGGGTAAGTTGGACGAGAAGATACCGCGCAACTTCCCGAACGCTGCCCAGCCGAGTCGGATTCGACGATTGACCTCTTTCTCGAAGTTAGATCTACCCAACTGGACCGTTTGTCCCAGGTAGACATAATCGTCCACAACTTCGAGCGTAAAGTTTCCGATCTTGATAGGAGTGGGTGTTACATGAACATTCAACATAACCTTGGTTTTGTCCATGTTCATTTTAAGACCCACTCTTTCGGAAGCTCTATCGCGCTCATTCATTTACTATATGGTACAGTATGACCAATAAAAGTGTGAATTTCGTGGTGGCGCCACTGGTCAAGGAAAATTGCATCGCTACGTCAAACTTAGTACATTTATTTTAGTTCCGTGTTTTCCCGCATGCACAGATAAGTTGGTAGAACTGTAGATGCGCGCGCATATGAAAACTGATAAATTTTTCCTACTTTTGTGAAAAAAAATCAGAACTCGTTTTAACTGTTGAAGATGACTTTTTAGTATTATTTTTACCCGACTACGGCAAAGCCAAAGGAGGGTTATGATTTTGACTGGCTATGTATGTATGTATGTATGTATGTATGTATGTATGTATGTTTGTATGTATGTATGTGTGTATCTTCATCTGTTCCCTCATAGCTTCTAATCTACTTATCGGAACTAGACATATGAGGTACCGTTAGAACCGTCTTAATTTTCCGCTGAACATAGGCTACGTGACGTGTCACAAAAAGCGATTTGGCGCCCTCTAGCGGTCAAAAAGTAAGGCTTATTACCAGACTACGGCAAAGCCAAAGGAGGGTTATGATTTTGACTGGCTATGTATGTATGTATGTATGTATGTATGTATGTATGTTTGTATGTATGCATGTGTGTATCTTCATCTGTTCCCTCATAGCTTCTAATCTACTTATCGGAACTAGACATATGAGGTATCGTTAGAACCGTCTTAATTTTCCGCTGAACATAGGCTACGTGACGTGTCACAAAAAGCGATTTGGCGCCCTCTAGCGGTCAAAAAGTAAGGCTTAAAAAATAAAAATGGAGATAAACACGCCGTGTTTGGTATCATTTAAAAGGGCCTCACTTGTACATTTCCAAAATATTGCTCAAATTTAAAATAACGCCCTCTAGCGGACAAAAAGTCAAAAGTAAAAAAAAATATTTAACACCAAAATTGTTTAAATAAAAAAAAGTAAAAAACTAAAACCCGACTACGACAAAAAAAGCCCTCTAGCGGTCAAAAAGTAAGGCTTAAAAAATAAAAATGGAGATAAACACGCCGTGTTTGGTATCATTTAAAAGGGCCTCACTTGTACATTTCCAAAATATTCATCATTTTCATCATTTCAGCCAAAAGACGTCCACTGCTGGACGTAGGCCTCCCCCAGGCATTTTTGGGGGGGTTTGCCATAATCGCCACGCTTGGCAGGCGGGTTGGCGATCGCAGTATGGTTGTTACAAAGACACAGAGAACGCTGCTGCCCATTCTCTGGTAAGTCCCTTAGTCGCCTCTTACGACACCCACGGGAAGATATGGGATGGTGCTATTCTTTACGTCCGACACCACACGGAACGTTGCTCCAAAATATTGCTCAAATTTAAAATAACGCCCTCTAGCGGACAAAAAGTCAAGAGTAAAAAAAAATATTTAACACCAAAATTGTTTAAATAAAAAAAAGTAAAAAACTAAAACCCGACTACGACAAAAAAAAAACGACGCTGAAAAAGTATAAAACAAGATTTTCAGGATAGAACAAAAAGAAAAGCCGTAGTCACACGTTATAGGTACCAATCTAAACACTTTAATACCGTGTGACTACGGCTTTTCTTTTTGTTCTATCCTGAAAATCTTGTTTTATACTTTTTCAGCGTCGTTTTTTTTTTGTCGTAGTCGGGTTTTAGTTTTTTACTTTTCTTCACAAGTGTGTTGAAAAACGTCGTATGATACACGTGTGTATTGATGATTACCGTCCTCGGCTTTCTTAAGACCCTCACCTGACGGCTCGGGTCTCAATGGCGCCTCAGCGGTAATCACCAACGTTACACACTTGTACCATAATGTACTATTAAAAATTGAAGTGAATTGCGAGCGCATTCCTAATTTAAACTTCGCCTAATGTTTATAAAAGAAGGAAAACCTTTTTTTTTGTAAGTAATGAGGAATTTCTGTATTTTGGAGGATATTTATAAATAAAATTCAGTACTCTTCTCTTGAAGTCAACTAAAAAGATTAAATCTAAAATAAATAATTTTAAAATTAATTTACTATATTTGATTTTTTATCAAGTACTTGTAATTTCATCTCAACTCTTTTTTGCCAACTTATTGATTTCATTACGAGTATCGATTAGGCCGAATGCAACTTTTTAATCGTAATTTTATTATGAAACTTGGGTTTACGGTCTATCAAGTGTTATGTTATATAGAGTCTATGGTTATATATTTGTCACGACTTTGTTCGTGTTTTTTTTACGAAATTATGTAGAATAATGGCAAAATTAAGAGCGCAGGTAGAATGATACTGTCTTTATTTTGGCCATTCGAGTGTTTTATGGAAACGATAAAGTTGTTTATGTACATTATTCCAGCACATCTATAGGTTACCTATTTTTTGGAAGTGTGTAGGCTGCTATTTGATCTGAGTGTGTAGTATTATGTATTTTATACATATTTGCCAATAGACAGGTTGTTTTAGGTTTTACCGACCCCAATCGAACGAACTTGTATTTTTCATGATTAAATCGAATAAGTACTGAAAGTTCACGAAATTTTATTTCATTACTCATCATCATCACCCCGCCGATTCCGCTGATGTGTCAGGGGGGAGAGGGGAAAAGCTATCGTAACCTTATCCGTACGCTACGGGGGTCGCTGGCTCGCTTCGCTCGCCCGCTCCCCCCTTCGCTTTGACTTCCCCGAGCCTCCTCTATACGAAACCGTAAACAAAACAGAACACGAGTTTAAAAAAAAGGGGTGAAGAGTCCCCTCCTCTTCACCCCTTTTTTTTAAACTCGGGTGAGGGGGGAGCTTTGAAAAATGATTTCCACTAACTTATTGCCCCTTTCAATGAATCTGAAAAAATAATCTTCCAAGTCTCTTAACTTCCGAGATCCGCCTAAAGGGGGGGTGAAGGGGGGCAAGGGGGTCAATATTGAGAAATATGATTTTACTTCCCCGAGCCTTCTCTATACGAATTCGTAAACAAAACAAAACACGAGTTTAAAAAAAGGGGTGAAAAGGGGGTGAGGGATGAAGGGAGGGAGAGGGGGGAGCTTTGAAAAATGATTTCGACTAACTCTATGCCCCTTTCAATGAATCTGAAAAAAAAAATGTTCCAAGTCTCTTAACTTCCGAGATCCGCCTAAAGCGGGGATGAAGGGGGGCAAGGGTGTCAAATTTGAAAAATGTTTTTTACTTCCCCAAGCCGCTCCTATACGAATCCCTAAAAAAACACACGTAATGTCTCTTTATTTCTGAGATCTGCCTAAAAGGGGGGAAAAGGGGGAGAAGGGGGGCAACTTTGAAAAATGATTTTTACTTTACCGAGCCTTTTCTATACGACTTTCTAAAAAAAACACGTAAAGACTCTTACACTTGACTCTTTACGAATCTGTCAAAATATACCCACCTCCCCATCCACCATCTGGGAGAACAATTCTGTCAGTGAGTCAGTCAGTGGTAATCGAGCTTTATATAGTATAACTAGTATTTGCGTGGCTGCGCGAGCTGCGCGCAGCTCGCGGGGTGTGAAGAGGGGGAGAGGGGGAGCTTTGAAAAATGATTTCGACTAACGCATTGCACCTCTCAATGAATCTGAAAAAAAAAATGTTCAAATGCAGCTCGCGGTACTACCTACCTACACCTACCTACTACCTACCTACACCTACCTACACCTACCTACACCTACCTACTACCTACCTACACCTACCTACACCTACCTACTACCTACCTACACCTACCTACTACCTACCTACACCTACCTACTACCTACCTACACCTACCTACACCTACCTACTACCTACCTACACCTACCTACTACCTACCTACACCTACCTACACCTACCTACTACCTACCTACACCTACCTACTACCTACCTACACCTACCTACACCTACCTACTACCTACCTACACCTACCTACCTACACCTACCTACCTACACTTACCTACCTACACCTACCTACTACGTACCTACACCTACCTACTACCTACCTACACCTACCTACTACCTACCAACACCTACCTACCCCTACACCTACCTACCCCTACACCTACCTACCCCTACACCTACCTACACCTACCTACACCTACCTTCACCTACCTACACCTACCTACACATACCTACTACCTACCACCTACCTACTACCTACCTACTACCTCCTACTACCACTAAAAAAACATTACCCTAAAGTTTGCTTGTCGTCGCCCCTGAGTTACGCTTCACCCACTCAACCTTCGTTACGCTAAGGAGGTCGCCGGCTCGCTTCGCTCGCCACCTCCCCCCTTCGCTCCACTCGGTCTCACAGGTTCGCTCCACTCAGGACCTACCTACCACCGGAAAGCTATCATGACATTATCCCTACGCTACGGGGGTCGCCGGCTCGCTTCGCTCGCCCGCTCCCCCCTTCGCTTTACCGCTGTACCACCACCGGACAGGTTTCGACGCCTCCTATAATATTTGTTCAAACACCTAATGGCTATCTCTAACCGTTATGAAGTTACAGCCCTTTTAATTTTAGGGGAGGTTGGGGAGTGGAGGGTATACAAATTTCAACGCCTAAATAGATTTAAGTAAAAATCAAAAAAAAAATCACGAGTAAAAAAAAGAGGTGAAAAGGGGGGGGGGGTGAAGGCGGGGAGAGGGGGGAGTTTCTAAAAATTATTTCGACTAACGCAATGCCCCTCTATATGAATCTGAAAAAAAATTCGTTGCAAGTCTCTTAACTTTCGAGATCCGCCTAAAAGGGGGGAGAAGGGGGCCAAGGGGGTCAAATTTGAAAAATGGTTTATACTTCCCCATGCCTCTTCTATACGAATCCCTAAAAAAAACACGTAAATTCTCTTTATTTCCGAGATCCGCCTAAAGGGGGGGTGAAGGGGGGCAAGGGGGTCTAATATGAAAATGGTTTTTACTTCCCCGAGCCTCCTCTATACGAATCCCTAAAAAAAAACACGTAAAATCTCTTTATTTCCGAGATCCGCCTAAAAGGGGGGAGAAGGGGGGCAAGGGGGGCCACATTGAAAAATAATTTTTACTTTACCGAAACTCCTCTATACGAATCGGTAAAAAAAAACACGTAAAGTCTCTTTGTTTCCGAGATACGATAGGGAGGGGGAAGAAGGGTGGGGGAAAAGGGGGGGTTTGGGACTTTTCCCATACTCACGAGAGTTAGTTGTTTACGAATCTGTCAAAATATACCCACCTCCCCATCCACCATCTAGGAGAACAATTCTGTCAGTCAGTCAGTGGTAATCGAGCTTTATATAGTATACTAGCATTTGCGTGGCTGCGCGAGCTGCGCGCAGCTCGCGGGGCGTGAAGAGGGGGAGAGGGGGAGCTTTGAAAAATTATTTCGTCTAACGCATTGCACCTCTCAATGAATCTGAAAAAAAAAATGTTCCAATGCAGCTCGCGGTACTACCTACCTTTACCTACCTACTACCTACCTACACCTACCTACTACCTACCTACACCTACCTACTACCTACCTACACCTACCTACTACCTACCTACACCTACCTACTACCTACCTACACCTACCTACTACCTACCTACACCTACCTACACATACCTACCACCTACCACCTACCTACTACCTACCTACTACCTCCTACTACCACTAAAAAAACATTACCCTAAAGTTTGCTTGTCGTCGCCCCTGAGTTACGCTTCACCTACCTACCACCGGAAAGCTATCATGACATTCTCCCTACGCTACGGGGGTCGCCGGCTCGCTTCGCTCGCCCGCTCCCCCCTTCGTTTTACCGCTGTACCACCACCGGACAGGTTTCGACGCCTACTATAATATTTGTTCAAACACCGAATGGCTATCTCTAACCGTTATGAAGTTACAGCCCTTTTAATTTAAGGGGAGGTTGGGAGGGGAGGGTATACTAATTTCAACGCCACTCAAATAAATTTAGGTAAGAATCAAAAATTTTTTCAGGAGTAAAAAAAGAGGTGAAGAGGGGGGGGGGGGGTGAAGGGGGGGAGAGGGGGGAGTTTCTAAAAATGATTTCGACTAACGCAATGCCCCTCTATATGAATCTGAAAAAAAATTCGCTCCAAGTCTCTTAACTTCCGAGATCCGCCTAAAGGGGGGTGAAGGGAGGCAAGGGGGTCAAATTTGAAAAATGGTTTTTACTTCCCCGAGCCTCCTCTATACGAATCCGTAAACAAAACAGAACACAAGTTAAAAAAAAGGGGTGAAGAGGGGGGGCGGGGCGTTAAAGAGGGGAGAGGGGGGAACTTTGAAAAACGATTTCGACTCACGCATTGCCCCTTTTAATGAATCTGAAAAAAAAAATGTGCCAAGTCTCTTAACTTCCGAGATCCGCCTAAAGGGGGGGTGAAGGGGGGCAAGGGGGTCAATTTTGAAAAATGGTTTTTACTTCCCCGATCCTACTCTATACGAATCCCTAAAAAAAAACACGGTAAATCTCTTTATTTCCGAGATCCGCCTAAAGGGGGGGAAAAGGGGGAAAAGGGGGGCCACTTTGAAAAATGATTTTTACTTTACCGAGCCCCCTCTATACGAATCCTAAAAAAAAAACACGTAAAGTCTCTTTGTTTCCGAGATACGAAAGGGAGGGGGGAGAAGGGGGGGGGAAATGGGGGGTTTGGGACTTTTCCCATACTCACGAGAGTTGCTTGTTTACGAATCTGTCAAAATATACCCACCTCCCCATCCACCATCTGGGAGAACAATTCTGTCAGTCAGTGAGTGAGTGGTAATCGAGCTTTATATAATATAATAACTAGTATTTGCGGGGCTGCGCGAGCTGCGCGCAGCTCGCGGGTCGTGAAGAGGGGGAGAAGGGGAGCTTTGAAAAATGATTTCGACTAACGCGAATCTGAAAAAAAAAAAAACCAAGTCTCTTAACTTCCGAGATCCGCCTAAGGGGGTGAAAAGGTGAAGGGGGGCAAGGGGGTCAATATTGGAAAAGGTAGGTAGGGAAAAGGGGGCAAAAAGGGGAGGTTTTGCACTTTTTGCTACTCATGAGAGTTACATAAACGCTTCACCCACTCAACCTTCGTTACGCTACGGAGGTCGCCGGCTCGCTTCGCTCGCCACCTCCCCTCTTCGCTCCACTCAAGACCTGCAAGTAACCAAGAAGATACAAGCTACCTGTCAGTGAAAAAACGGTGGCTATACGTTGATTTTGGAAGAACAAAAGAATTCGCCAAAATTGGGTCTGACTCGACAATTCAAGTCCCAATGGCTTTTGGGGTTCCCAGCTGAAATTGATGAAAATGGTCAAATGTCATTTGGGGCAACTCGTTCTTGGTGGATAAGCAAAATTTCCATTTTAAATGTCGTAATATCAAATTTCATGTTTTTAGGGAAAGTCTGGGAAAATACTCTAAAAATGGGGAACATTCTTGAGTAAGGTAACACTACTCAACGAAGTACACAATCGCTTCATACAGCACAATCCGGTCGGGGGATGTCGGCTGTCCCATTTATCGTGTCGAAAATTAGGATGTTTCATCATTTTTACAAGATGGCCGCCACACTGTCCGCCATCTTTTTTTTCTGAAAAGTCATAATTTTCCTGAAATCTCAGGGACATAAGCCACCAACTGGTGTACTTGGTGTTGCCAACTTTTGAGTTTAGTAGAACAAACTAATTCGCCAAAGTCGGGTCTGATCCGAAAATTCAAGCCCCAATGACTTTTGGGGTTGCCAGCTGAAAAGAATGAAAATGGTAAATGTCATTTGAGGCACCCCATTCTTGGTGTTTATGTAAAAAAAATCCATTCAAAATGTCGTTATATCCACAATTCATGTTTTTGGGAAAAATCTGGGAAAATACCCTAAAAATGGGGAAAATTTTTGCGTAAGGTAACATTCGACAACAAAGTACACAATCGCTTCATACAACACAATCCGGTCGGGGGATGTCGGCTGTCCCATTTATCGTGTCGAAAATTAGGATTTTTCATCATTTTTACAAGATGGCCGCCACACTGTCCGCCATCTTGTTTTTTTGAAAAGTCATAATTTTCTTAAAATTTCAAGGATATAGGCCACCAACTGGTGTACTTGGTGTTGCCAACTTTTGAGTTTGGTAGAACAAACTAATTCGCCAAAGTCGGGTCTGACCAAAAAATTCAAACGCCAATGGCTCTCGGGGTTGCCAGCTGAAAGTGATGAAAATGATCAAATGTCATTTGGGGGACCCCAATGTTGCCGGCTAGTCAAAGTTTCTATTTAAAATGTCATTATTTCTACTTTTCATATTTTCGGGGAAAATCTTGTAAAATACCCTAAAAATGGGGAAAAATTTTGCACCAGGCAACACTCTTCAACAAAACACACAACCACTCGGTACAAAACAATCCAGTCGGGAGATGCCAGCTGTCCCAATTATCGTGTCGAAAATTGGGATTTTTCGGCCTTTTTACAAGATGGCCGCCATGGAATCCGCCATCTTGTTTTTCTGAAAAGTCATAATTTTCCTGAAATGTCAAGAATATAGGCCACCGATTAATGTACTTGGTGTTGCCAACTTTTGAGTTTGGTAGAACAAACTAATTCGCCAAAGTCAAAAAGTCCCAAAAATTAAAAAGTTCAATATTTTTTGGGGTTGCCAATTAAAACGAACCAAAATGGTCAAATGTCATTTGGGAAACCCCAATGTTGCCGGCTAGTCAAAGTCTCTATTTAAAATGTCATTATTTCTACTTTTCATGTTTTTGGGGAAAATCTGGGAAAATACCCTAAAAATGGGGAAAATTTTTGCACCAGGCAACACTCGTCAACAAAACAGACAACCGCTTGGTACAACTCGAACCCGTCCGATGTTGCCAAGTACCCGATAAATGGATTTGAAAAAAATCGAAAAATCCAACTTTATACAAAATGGCCGCCGCAGCGTCCTCCATCTTGGATTTTCACAATGTCATAATTTTTCGTAGTTGCCATTGAAATTACCAACAAATTGGCAGACTTTTCGTTGGCGGTTTTAGAATTTGGTAGAAGAAAACAATTTGTCAAAGTCGAGTGAAAAAAGTCGACAATTTCAAAACGTCCTAGCGCGGCCGCCATCTTGTTTTTTTTTTTTTTTTTACTTTTTTTTTAAATGCTTTTAGATTTCGTATAGGACCTCTGAGTCGAAATCCATCCAAGTGTTTCCCCCACCGAAACCGGAAATGGACTCGCCCACCATCTTGGATTTGAACTTTCCCTATAATTTTCCTCTACTCGATTGGTCAGATAGCACATTTTTGCAAAACATACCCCTAACCCATCTCTCACCCATTCCGAGAAACGACATGTCAATCAGTGAGTGAGTGAGTCAGTGGCTTTGTAGTTTTATATAACTATAACTAGTATTTGCGTGGCTGCGCGAGCTGCGCGCAGCTCGCGGTTCTGTCGTGCTTTTGAGGAGTTTTAGTTACCCTTGTAAAATTTTGAGAATCCCTAGGAATCCTTAAATGAATTGGAAAATCCATTAGAGTCCAAGATTTTGTAAATTAATATAAAATCTTTTAAATATTTTGAGAATCCTAAGTACATAAATGGTCTTTAAGTAAATCAACTGAACGATTTTTTATTCCTTCAGTTGATGTACTTAAAACTCGGTACAAATAAACTATAATTATAATGTTATTCCATAAAAGTGATTAGGTAAATAATGAAATAAGTTCCAATTTTATGCTCTAATCGTATGCAATGTATAGTATAAATAAACCTTAAACGTGATGTCAAAAAGAACCCTAGTCTTCCACTTTTCAAACTCTAGTGAAATGCCTAATAGAGCCCAGAAGAGACCCGAAAGGTTTCTACTTCATCGAACTAGTAGGTCAATGGCTGTGTTGTTGATTGAGTAAAATGTATCATGTGAATGTAAGAATAGTTATTAAAACCTAGGACTAATGCCCGGTTTCTGGGGCACTTTATCTGTGATAAACCATAGATAAAATGCCTCATAAACCGGGCATTAGTTATTCGAAAAACACATTTGATTCCTCATCGTTTTCTCAGGCGATAGTAAACAAAAAAAAAAAGACAAATGCAATGGTGTACGCCCATGTACATGGGCATTGCTTGATCACTATAATAAGAGTGATGAGTGTTAAACATACCTACCTATTATTAAACTGCTTTATTATTGATAAATTAAATAAAACTATGTTTTACTTGTTACGATATAAATATAATTTGAAACAGTTCCATGTTATTTTAACAAAAAGTATAATTAGAAAACATTATTTTAAGGCATCTTCTCCGGTACCTACATTTGTACATTAATTTCTTAATTAATGATAAAAAGTCTTTTTTGCCCGTGGTCTCGGTCCCTGGAAGGGACCACAAGTATTTTTTTGTACGTGGTTTCTTATAGAACGCCGAACTTACTGCCGAATTAAATTGTACTCCATGACGCGCGCTCGCTTCGCTCGCATATTAAATAACAATAATATCTTCTGTCCCCGAAGTGCCGGGCATCCGCCGGCCTCCTTCGTCGGCCTACGGCCCGGTGCCCATGCCGCCCAAAAAGGATACTGTCGCGAGACGGTCGTATTATAGGAACACGAAGAAAAAAAAGGGACCACGGAATTTTCCAGTATTAAAGGGACCACGAAGAAAAAAAGCTCCGTGGTCCCTTCCAGGGATTAACTACTAAGGAGTTAGGCACTGGATTCTGATCAGAGTTGGCTTACTGCCGATAACATGCTTCGGTTAGTGATGAAGTCAATAGAACCGAGTGATTGCGAATTCGTCGTTGAAGTGAGTTGTCATACCGATGTTGGGGGGTCAGTAAAGTGTGGTCGGTGTAGGTGTAATTGCTGGGATGTCTTGCGTTGTCTGTGGCGCGAAAATCAGGATGGGAATCGATGTCAAGTTGTGGAATGTGGATTCTATCTGACTTCTGGTGGATCGGTCGGGACGGATGATATGCCCGTTAACATGGCTATTGTAAGTGGCATGAAAGTTGAGCGCTGACTTGAGACCCCATGACTGCGCGGTAACGATAATCGCTATCGCGCAGTCCACATGGGTCTCAAGTCAGCGCTCACCATCCACGCTGATATGATTTGTTGTCTTATCGGTAATAAATCGCACTGGCAAAGGTGTAGGTAGAGTCATCGGATCATTCATTTAATAGGTTATTTTATTTTTTCTGACTTGTGGTGGATCTGTAGGGACGTTTGGTAAGTCCGTTAACATGTTGTGTTAAAGTTGTTGTCTTATCAGTAATGAGTCCTAGTGTGCAAAGGTGTGGGTGGAGTCATTGTATTGATTGAATAAGATAAATGGCATGGAGCTATGATACGAGTTATGTGGCAGATACCAAATGTCTTAGTTACTTTGTACTAAAAAGTAAAAAATAAAAAAGCCGTGGACTGCTGTGTTGCACGAAGGTGTGGGTTTAAATATCATATACCAAATGTCTCAGTTACTTTTAACTGTAGATTTCTGTTATATTCCGAAGACCAAAATTTCAAATGATTTCAGTCTAACCACTTGGGAGATCTCTGATGCCTTACTGTTGAAATAAACATGTTATAATGTCAGTAAGTCAACAAAGTTCTTTGAGGACCTGTACATTTGCTAAAATTTTCTAAGGATTTATGTTATATTTCGAAAACAAAACTTTCGAATGATGTCATTCTAACCACTTAGGAGATCTCTGATGCCATACTGTTAAAATAAACGTGTTATAATGACAGTATGTCAACAGAGTTCTTTGAGGACCTGTACATTTGCTAACATTTTCTAAGGATTTATAATATAACTCGAAAACAAACATTTCAAATGATGTCAGTCTAACCACTTGGGAAATCTCTGATGCCATACTGTTAAAATAAACGTGATATAATGACAGTATGTCAACATAGTTTTTTGAGGACCTGTACATTTGCTAAAGATTTGTTTTATCCCGAAAACAAAAATTTTATATGATTTCAGTCTAACTACTTGGGAGATCTCTGATGCCTTACTGTGAAAATAAACGTGTTATAATGACACTAAGTCAACAGAGTAATTTGAGGACGTGTAACTGTACATTTGCTGAAAATTTATGTTATATCCCAAAAAAAAAAATTCAAATGATGTCAGTCTAACCACTTATATCTCTGATGCCTCACTGTTAAAATAAAAGTGTTATAATGACAGTAAGTCAACAGTAAAGCTGCAATGGCTCTCAGGGTTGCCAGCTGAAAGTGATGAAAACGATCAAATGTCATTCAACGAACCCAAATGTTGCCAGCTAGTCAAAGTCTTCATTCTAAAAGTCTTTACTTCTATTTTCATGTTTTCGGGCAAAATCTGGGAAATTTCCCTAAAGATGGGAATTTTTTTTAAAACAGGCCACACTCGTTGACGAACCACATAACCGGTCCATACAACACATTTCGGTCGGAGGATGCTGGCTGTCCCATTTATCGTGTCGAAAATTGGTATTTTTCATCATTTTTACAAGATGGCCGCCACACTGTCCGCCATTTTGTTTTTCTGAAAAGTCATAATTTTCCTTGAATGTCAAGAATATAGGCCACCAACCGGTGTACTTGGTGTTGCCAACTTTTGAATTTAGTAGAACAAACTAATTCGCCAAAGTCTGTTATGATCCGAAAATTTAAGACCCAATGACTCTCGGGGTTGCCAGCTGAAAAGAATGAAAATGGTCAAATGTCATTTGAAGCACCCCATTTTTGGTGTTTATGTAAAATTTCCATTTGAAATGTCGTTATTTCCACTATTCATGTTTTTGGGAAAAATCTGGGAAAATACCCTAAAAATGGGGAAAATTTTTGCGTAAAGTAACACTCCACAACAAAGTACACAATCGTTTCATACAACACAATCCGGTCGGGGGATGCCGGCTGTCCCATTAATCGTGTCGAAAATTATGATTTTTCATAATTTTTACAAGATGGCCGCCACACTGTCCGCCATCTTTTTTTTCTAAAAAGTCATAATTTTTCTAAAATCTCAGGGATATAGGCCACCAACCGGTGTACAAGGTGTTGCCAACTTTTGAGTTTAGTAGAACAAACTAATTCGCCAAAGTCGGGTCTGACCCAAAAATTCAAGCACCGATGGCTCTAGGGGTTGCCAGCTGAAAGTGATGAAAATGGTCAAATGTCATTCGGGGAACCCCATTCTTGGTGTTTATGTAAAATTTTTATTCAAAATGTCGTTATTTCTACTTTTCATGTTTTCGGGGAAAATCTGGGAAATTTCCCTAAAAATTGGGAAAATTTTTGCACCAGGCCACACTCCTTGACGAATTACATAACCGGTCCATACAACACAATCCGGTCGGGGGATGCCAGCTGTCCCAATTATCCTGTCTAAAATTGGTATTTTTCGGCCTTTTTTCAAGATGGCCGCCATAGCATCCGCCATCTTGTTTTTCTGAAAAGTCATAATTTTCCTCAAATGTCAAGAGTATAGGCCACCGACCGGTGTACTTGGTGTTGCCAACTTTTAAGTTGCGTAGAACAAACTAATTCGCCAAAGACAAAAAGTCCCAAAAATTAAAAAGTTCAATATTTTTTGGGGTTGCCAATTAAAACGAACGAAAATGGTCAAATGTCATTTGTGGGACCCCAATGTTGCCGGCTAGTCAAAGTCTCTATTTAAAATGTCATTTTTTCTACTTTTCATGTTTTCGGGGAAAATCTGGGAAAATACCCTAAAAATGGGGAAAATTTTTGCACCAGGTAACACTCGTCAACAAAACACACAACCGCTCTCTACAACTCGAACCCGTCCGATGTTGCCAACTACCCGAAAAATGGATTTGAAAAAAATCGAAATTTCCAACTTTTTACAAAATGGCCGCCGCAGCGTCCTCCATCTTGGATTTTCACAATGTCATAATTTTTCCCAATTGCCATTGAAATTACCAACAAATCGGCAGACTTTTCGTTGGCGGTTTTAGAATTTGGTAGAACAAAACAATTCGTCAAAGTCGACTGAAAAAAGTCGACAATTTCAAAACGTCCTGGCGCGGCCGCCATCTTGTTTTTTTTTTTTTTTTAACTTTTTTTTTAAATGCTTCTAGATTTCGTATAGGACCTCCGAGTCGAAATCCATCCAGGTCTTTCCCCCACCGAAACCGGAAATGGACTCGCCCGCCATCTTGGATTTGAACTTTCCCTATAATTTTCCTCTACTCGATTGGTCAGATTACACATTTTTGCAAAACATACCCTTAACCCATCTCTCACCCATTCCGAGAAACGACATGTCAATGAGTCAGTCAGTGAGTGGCTTTGTAGTTTTATATAACTATAACTAGTATTTGCGTGGCTGCGCGAGCTGCGCGCAGCTCGCGGGGCGTGAAGTGGGGGAGAGGGGGAGCTTTGAAAAATGATTTCGACTAACGCATTGCACCTTTCAATGAAACTGAAAAAAAAAATGTTCCAATGCAGCTCGCGGTACACCTACCTACTACCTACACATACCTACTACCTACCACCTACCTACTACCTACCTACTACCTCCTACTACCACTAAAAAAACATTACCCTAAAGTTTGCTTGTCGTCGCCCCTGAGTTACGCTTCACCCACTCAACCTTCGTTACGCTAAGGAGGTCGCCGGCTCGCTTCGCTCGCCACCTCCCCCCTTCGCTCCACTCGGTCTCGCAGGTTCGCTCCACTCAGGACCTACCTACCACCGGAAAGCTATCATGACATTATCCATACGCTGCGGGGGTCGCCGGCTCGCTTCGCTCGCCCGCTCCCCCCTTCGCTTTACCGCTGTACCACCACCGGACAGGTTTCGACGCCTACTATAATATTTGTTCAAACACCTAATGGCTATCTCTAACCGTTATGAAGTTACAGCCCTTTTAATTTTAGGGGAGGTTGGGGAGGGGAGGGTATACAAATTTCAACGCCCCTCAAATAGATTTAGGTAAGAATCAAAAAAATTTTCAGGAGTAAAAAAAGAGGGGAAGAGGGGGGGGGGGTGAAGGGGGGGAGAGGGGGAAATTTCTAAAAATGATTTCGACTAACGCAATGCCCCTCTATATGAATCTGAAAAAAAATTCGTTCCAAGTCTCTTAACTTTCGAGATCCGCCTAAAGGGGGGGTGAAGGGGGGCAAGGGGGTCAAATTTAAAAAACGGTTTTTACTTCCCCAAGCCTCCTCTATTCGAATCCTTAAGAAAACACACGTAATGTCTCTTTATTTCCGAGATCCGCCTAAAGGGGGGGAGAAGGGGGAAAAGGGGGGCCACTTTGAAAAAATATTTTTACTTTACCGAGCCTCCTCTATACGAATCCGTAAAAAAAAAAAAATACGGGTCTCTTTGTTTCCGAGATACGATAGGGAGGGGGGAGAAGGGGGGGGAAAAGGGGGGGTTTGGGACTTTTCCCATACTCACGAGAGTTACTTGTTTACAAATCTGTCAAAATATACCCACCTCCCCATCCACCATCTGGGAGAACAATTCTGTCAATCAGTGAGTCAGTCAGTCAGTGGTAGTTTAGCTTTATATAGAATAACTAGTATTTGCGTGGCTGCGCGAGCTGCGCGCAGCTCGCGGGGCGTGAAGAGGGGGAGAGGGGGCGCTTTGAAAAATGATTTCGAATAACGCATTGCCCTTTTCAATGAATCTGATATACCTACCTATATACACCTACCTACTACCAACCTACTACCTACCTATACCTACCTACACCTACCTACTACCAACCTGCTACCTACCTACTACCAACCTACTACCTACCTATACCTACCTACACCTACCTACTACCAACCTGCTACCTACCTACTACCTACCTACACCTACCTACACCTACCTACACCTACCTACTACCTACCTACACCTACCTACCTACACCTACCTACTACCTACCTACTACCTACCTACACCTACCTACTACCTACCACCTACCTACTACCTACCTACACCTACCTACTACCTACCTACACCTACCTACACCTACCTACACCTACCTACACCTACCTACTACCTACCTACACCTACCTACCTACACCTACCTACTACCTACCTACTACCTACCTACACCTACCTACTACCTACCACCTACCTACTACCTACCTACTACCTACCTACTACCTACCTACTACCTACCTACCACCTACCTACTACCTACCTACACCTACCTACACCTACCTACACCTACCTACACCTACCTACACCTACCTACTACCTACCTACACCTACCTACACCTACCTTCACCTACCTACACCTACCTACACCTAACTACACCTACCTACACCTACCTTCACCTACCTACACCTACCTACACCTACCTACACCTACCTACACCTACCTACACCTACCTACTACCTACCTACACCTACCTACCTACACCTACCTACTACCTACACCTACCTACTACCTACCTACACCTACCTACAACCTACCTACACCTACCTACACCTACCTACACCTACCTACACCTACCTACACCTACCTACACCTACCTACACCTACCTACACATACCTACTACCTACCACCTACCTACACATACCTACTACCTACCACCTACCTACACATACCTACTACCTACCACCTACCTACTACCTCCTACTACTATTGTAGCTTTCTATTTCCACTGTCTTCATGTAAAGATACATTTCAAACACAGTTCAGTTTAGATTTAGGTACATATTTCCCCGTTTAGAAAATGCTCTGTGGTACATATTAGGTCTTTACCTATGAAATTGCCGTTCTGCAGTACCTACTGGCCATTTCAAATCAAAATAATTTTTGTTAAAGAAGCTGATGATACACAATCTACGGCTGAATTAGCAGCAGCTTTCGACGTTAGCGTCAAAACAATATTGGTCCATTTGCGTCAAATTGGCAAGGTAAAAAAGCTTGACAAATGGGTGCCCCACGAACTCAATGATCGCCAGCGCGAAGTACGCGTCGAGACGTGCCTTGCACTGCTCAACAGACACACAAATGAAGGAATTTTGAACCGCATTGTTACCTGCGATGAAAAATGGATCCTGTACGATAACCGTAAGCGCTCAGCAAGTTGGATGGATCCTGGTTCAGCACCTAAACAATGCCCTAAACGAAAACTTACCCCTAGAAAAGTGATGGTCACTGTTTGGTGGTCTAGCGCCGGTGTGATTCATCACAGCTTCTTACCAAACGGGGTGAGCATTACTGCAGATGTGTACTGTGAAGAACTGAACACAATGATGGAGAAGCTGGCACATCTCCAACCAGCATTGGTCAATCGCTCGTCTCCGCTGCTCCTGCACGACAACGCGCGACCTCATATTGCACAGCAGACGGTCTCCAAGTGGCAAGAACTGGGGTTGGAAGCTCTCCGTCATCCGCCCTACTCACCAGACCTTGCGCCTACAGACTACTACTTTTTCCAGAATTTGGATAACTTCTTTGCCGGAAAAAAATTCAATACCCGAGAGTCAGTTCAAAATGCCTTTGAAGAATTTGTTGCCTCCCGACCAGCTGATTTCTTTAAGAAGGGCATCAATAAACTGCCACTGCGTTGGCAAAGATGCATTGATTAAATGGGTGATTACTTCTATTAATACAAATAAAAAATACATGAAAAAAAATCGTTTAAATTTTTTCAAACAAAACGGCAATTTCATAGGTAAATACCTATTATTATGTATATTTCAAATGTGTGTTGGTAAATGTTTTTTGTTTAGCATATGTACAAGTTAGGTATTAGTACGGAGTGTGGATCCCTTGCGGGTAAAAGTCTCCTCCAAGATTGTCCACGTAGGTAATTCTAATGTGCGGTGATCATCCACAACATACAGCGCAAAAGGCAGGGTTCTTATCAATTGAGCCGTAACGCCTGACTGTAGTACAAAGCAAGGATGCATTAGCATCAATAATTATTGTAGATATATGATTATTATTGTAAATGTGAATGTAAGTTTGTTTGTTACGTTTTCACGCAATGAACTTTGTACACAGATTCTTGGAGGTATTAGAAGTAAACAAAGCGAGCAAAGCCGCGGGTAAAAGCTAGTGAAATAATAAATTTTATGATTTTTCAGCATATAATTATGTCCCATGCACATCCAATGCCAATGGCTAGTAGTACCCTACCTACTGTTGAAATTGACGGAGGTGGCCTCATTTTAACTTTCCTTTCATCAACAATAGGACAAGTAGGTATGTTACAGCCTCCCCCTGCTGAGATTTCCTCAACATCATCGTGGACAATTTGTGGACCGACTTTATTGTAGTGTCCATATTTGGGCAGTAGGTAGGTATAGATAAAACATTACAGATAGGAGACGCATTGGTTTATGACTCGTCTTTAAACATAGATGCTCTGTGCTTATTGTGCTTCAACTATTGGTACTCTCCGGCTGAGCTTTCTCTTGTAATTGTGTACCTACCTACATATTTTATTGAGCGATCATTGTTTTTTAGTAGGTAGATAGGTATTAAAGCTGTTTGCGAGAGCTCGCCTGCGGAAGTATTCACCATGCTTATTTCTATCGTCAAGCAATATCCTGTTTCGGTTTGAAGGGTGTGGGTGCCGGTGGTTACTTCTGGCACGTAAGGCTTAGCATCTATAAGCCTCAAGTTGATGAACGCAGAGCAGTGCATCGTAGGACACATTCTATAGGTACGTGCCTCAACTGCGAAGCAAAGAGTTACCATTTAATACCAATATTGACCATAATTTGCTTGTTCCGTCAGTTTTAGTAGATAAATCTACAAGTAAAGGTAGGCAGAACCAAATAAGTAGATAGGTACGTAGGTATATCTTTGTTGTCCAAGTCTTAATAAGTTAGGTTACATAATTATCTATAATTATTAAGTATTAATTGTGATGCCCTTATACTTACTTACGTTAGTTGTTATCCCAAGTTTTCACGATGCTCTATTCTAGAAGTAGATTTGTCAATAATTATAATACTTAACCCAGTTTCTCATATAAATAGGTCAGGTAAAGATAACAGTCCTATCTGTATTAGTAGGTTCCTATTAAAAGTACCTGTTTATGTACCTATACCTCAGTCGGATTATTCGTTTGAATGACCTCTTACGGTAAATTTTTGGGAAACTTGGGATTTTCCATCATTTTTCCAAGATGGCCACCACACTGTCCGCCATCTTGTTTTTCTGAAAAGTCATAATTTTTCTGAAATATCGAGGATGCAGGCTACCGACTGGTGTACTTGGTGTTGCCAAAATTTAAGTTTGGTAGAACAAAAGAATTCGCCAAAGTCTGTTCTGATCCGAAAATTCAAGACCCAATGACTCTCGGGGTTGCCAGCTGAAAGTGATGAAAATGGTCAAATGTCATTTGAGGGACCCCAATGTTGCCGGCTAGTCAAAGTCTCTATTTAAAATGTCATAATTTCTACTTTTCATGTTTTCGGGGAAAATCTGGGAAATTTCCCTAAAAATGGGGAAAATTTTTGCACCAGGCCACACACCTTGACGAATTACATAACCGGTCCATACAACACAATCCGGTCGGGGGATGCCAGCTGTCCCAATTATCGTGTCGAAAATTGGGATTTTTCGGCCCTTTTACAAGATGACCGCCATGGAATCCGCCATCTTGTTTTTCTGAAAAGTCATAATTTTCCTGAAATGTCAAGAATATAGGCCACCGATTGGTGTACTTGGTGTTGCCAACTTTTGAGTTTAGTAGAACAAACTAATTCGCCAAAGTCGGGTCTGACCCAAAAATTCTAGCGCCAATGGCTCTCGGGGTTGCCAGCTGAAAGTGATGAAAATGGCCAAATGTCATTCGAGGAACCCCATTCTTGGTGTTTATGTAAAATTTCCATTCAAAATGTCGTTATTTCTACTTTTCATGTTTTCGGGGAAAATCTGGGAAATTTCCCTAAAAATGGGGAAAATTTTTGCAACAGGCCACACTCCTTGACGAATTACATAACCGGTCTATACAACACAATCCGGTCAGAAGGTGCCGGCTGCCCCATTTATCGTGTCGAAAATTAGGATTTTTCATCATTTTTCCAAGATGGCCACCACACTGTCCGCCATCTTGTTTTTCTGGAAAGTCACAATTTTTCTGAAATATTGAGGATACAAGCTACCGACTGGTGTACTTGGTGTTGCCAACTTTTGACTATAGTAGAACAAACTAATTCGCCAAAGTCGGGTCTGACCCAAAAATTCAAACGCCAATGGCTCTCGGGGTTGCCAGCTGAAAATGATGAAAATGGTCAAATGTCATTTGAGGGACCCCATTCTTGGTGTTTATGTAAAATTTCCATTCAAAATGTCGTTATTTTTACTTTTCATGGTTTCGGGAAAAATCTGGGAAATTTACTTAAAAATGGGGAAAAAATTTGCACCAGGCAACACTCCTTGACAAATCACATAACCGGTCAATACAACACAATCTAGTCGGGAGATGCCAGCTGTCTCAATTATCGTGTCGAAAATTGGGATTTTTCATCATTCTTACAAGATGGCCGCCACACTGTCCGCCATCTTTTTTTTTTGAAAAGTCATAATTTTCCTGAAATTTCAAGGATATAGGCCACCAACTGGTGTACTTGGTGTTGCCAACTTTTGACTTTAGTAGAACAAACTAATTCGCCAAAGTCGGGTCTGACCCAAAAATTCTAGCGCCAATGGCTCTCGGGGCTGCCAGCTGAAAGTGATGAAAATGGTCAAATGTCATTTGAGGGACCTCATTCTTGGTGTTTATGTAAAATTTCCATTCAAAATGTCGTTATTTCTACTTTTCATGTTTTCGGGGAAAATCTGGGAAATTTCCCTAAAAATGGGGAAAATTTTTGCACCAGGCCACACTCCTTGACAAATTACATAACCGGTCCATACAACACAATCCGGTCGGGGGATGCCAGCTGTCCCAATTATCGTGTCGAAAATTGGGATTTTTCGGCCTTTTTACAAGATGGCCGCCATGGAATCCGCCATCTTGTTTTTCTGAAAAGTCATAATTTTCCTGAAATGTCAAGAATATAGGCCACCGATTGGTGTACTTGGTGTTGCCAACTTTCGAGTTTGGTAGAACAAACTAATTCGCCAAAGTCAAAAAGTCCCAAAAATTAAAAAGTTTAATATTTTTTGGGGTTGCCAATTAAAACGAACCAAAATGGTCAAATGTCATTTGGGGGACCCCAATGTTGCCGGCTAGTCAAAGTCTCTATTTAAAATGTCATTATTTCTACTTTTCATGTTTTCGGGGAAAATCTGGGAAAATACCCTAAAAATGGGGAAAATGTTTGCACCAGGCAACACTCGTCAACAAAACACACAACCGCTCCCTACAACTCGAACCTGTCCGATGTTGCCAACTACCCGAAAAATGGATTTGAAAAAAATCGAAATTTCCAACTTTTTACAAAATGGCCGCCGCAGCGTCCTCCATCTTGGATTTTCACAATGTCATAATTTTTCCCAATTGCCATTGAAATTACCAACAAATTGGCAGACTTTTCGTTGGCGGGTTTAGAATTTGGTAGAAGAAAACAATTTGTCAAAGTCGAGTGAAAAAAGTCGACAATTTCAAAACGTCCTGGCGCGGCCGCCATCTTGTTTTTTTTTTTTTTTTTACTTTTTTTTTAAATGCTTTTAGATTTCGTATAGGACCTCTGAGTCGAAATCCATCCAAGTGTTTCCCCCACCGAAACCGGAAATGGACTCGCCCACCATCTTGGATTTGAACTTTCCCTATAATTTTCCTCTACTCGATTGGTCAGATAGCACATTTTTGCAAAACATACCCCTAACCCATCTCTCACCCATTCCGAGAAACGACATGTCAATGAGTGAGTGAGTGGCTTTGTAGTTTTATATAACTATAACTAGTATTTGCGTGGCTGCGCGAGCTGCGCGCAGCTCGCGGGTCGTGAAGAGGGGCAGAGAGGGAGCTTTCAAAAATGATTTCGACTAACGCATTGCCCCTTTCAATGAAGCTTAAAAAAAAAATGTTCCAAGTCTCTTAACTTCCGAGATCCGACTAAAGGGGGGGAAAAGGGGGGCAAGGGGGTCAATTTTGAAAAATGGATTTTACTTTCCCGAGCCTCCTCTATACGAAGCCGTAAACAAAACACAACATGAATTTAAAAAAAGGGGGGGAGAGGGGGGAGCTTTGAAAAATGATTTCGAGTTACCATATAACGTCAAGTTGACCACAATTTGCTTGTTCTATCAGTTGTAGTAGTTATGTACAAGTAAAGGTAGGCAGAACCAATTAAGTAGATAGGTACGTAGGTAAAATATTTTGACAATGTTATTTCTATAAATGAATAAATTATCGGTATCTTTGTTATCCAAGTCCTAATAAGTTAGGTTACATATCTATAATTATTAAGTATTAATTGTGATGCCCATACACTTACCTTCGTTAGTTGTTATTCTAAGTTTTCACGATGCTCTATTTCTTGAAGTAGATTTGGCAATAATTTAAATATACCAGTTTCTCATATAAATAGGTCAAGTAAACCTATCAGTCCTATGTATTAGTAGGTTCCTATTAAAAGTACCTGTTTTTGTACATAAATAATACCTCAGTCGGATTATTCGTTTGAACGACCTCTTACGGTTTTTAACCTCCCCCTCTTCTCTCCACTCAAGACCTGCCTACCACCGAGGAAAAGCTATCGTGACCTTATCCCTACGCTACGGGGGACGCCGGCTCGCTTTGCTCGCCACCTCCCTCCCCCCTTCGCTTTACCGGTACCACCACAGGATAGGTTTCGACGCGTACTATAATACGCTACGGAGGTCGCCGGCTCGCTTTGCTCGCCACGTCCCCTATGTTGCCAGCTAGTCAAAGTCTTCACTTTAAAAGTCTTCACTTCTACCACACCTCGGACACTCCATACAACGCCCGCAAAATAATTACCTATTACTACTACATAAACAAATAACGTTTGTGCACGACGTGCACGTGCAAATGTGTGCGTAAACTCTAGTAGGGTTATCGTAGCCTAAAAAATGGCGCGGAAAGTGCAACGGTCTGCGTCGCGAAAACCGAACGACGACTAATACGAGCGCGAGCCATTGCTCAAGTGTCGACGACGAATACCTCGAAGTGCGGGGTGAGGTGCGGTATTTAATATGAGCGCGGGGAAGGGAGTGTCCCTTCTGTACGTAGTACTATTATGTATTCTGTGCTTCTACTTTCATGTTTTTGGGCAAAATCTGGGAAAATACCCTAAAAATGGGGATTTTTTACTTAACAAAATAGACAACCGGGACAACACAATCCGGTAAGAAGGTGCTGTCCCATTTATCTTGAAGCAAATTGGGATTTTTCATCATTTTTCCAAGATGGCCACCACACTGTCCGCCATCTTGTTTTTCTGAAAAGTCTTAATTTTTCTGAAATATCGAGGATACACGCTACCGACTGGTGTACTTGGTGTTGCCAAGTTTTAAGTTTGGTAGAACAAAAGAATTCGCCAAAGTCGGTTCTGATCCGAAAATTCAAGCCCCAATGACTCTCGGGGTTGCCAGCTGAAAAGAATGAAAATGGTCAAATGTCATTTGAGGCACCCCATTCTTAGTGTTCCTGTAAAAAATTCCATTCAAAATGTCATTATTTCCACAATTCATGTTTTTGGTAAAAATCTGGGAAAATACCCAAAAAATGGGGAAAAATTTTGCGTAAGGTAACACTCCACAACAAAGTACACAATCGCTTTATACAACGCAATCCAGTCGGGGGATGTCGGCTGTCCCATTTATCGTGTCGAAAATTAGGATTTTTCATCATTCTTACAAGATGGCCGCCACACTGTCCGCCATCTTTTTTTTTTGAAAAGTCATAATTTTCTTAAAATCTCAAGGATATAGGCCACCAACTGGTGTACTTGGTGTTGCCAACTTTTGAGTTTGGTAGAACAAACTAATTCGCCAAAGACGGGTCTGACTCAAAAATTTAAGCGCCAATGGCTCTCGGGGTTGCCAGCTGAAAGTGATGAAAATGGTCAAATGTCATTTGAGGGACCCCAATGTTGCCGGATAGTCAAAGTCTCTATTTAAAATGTCATTATTTCTACTTTTCATGTTTTCGGGGAAAATCTGGGAAATTTCCCTAAAAATGGGGAAAATTTTTGCACCAGGCCACACACCTTGACGAATTACATAACCGGTCCATACAACACAATCCGGTCGGGGGATGCCAGCTGTCCCAATTATCGTGTCGAAAATTGGGATTTTTCGGCCTTTTTACAAGATGGCCGCCATGGAATCCGCCATCTTGTTTTTCTGAAAAGTCATAATTTTCCTGAAATGTCAAGAATATAGGCCACCGATTGGTGTACTTGGTGTTGCCAACTTTCGAGTTTGGTAGAACAAACTAATTCGCCAAAGTCAAAAAGTCCCAAAAATTAAAAAGTTCAATATTTTTTGGGGTTGCCAATTAAAACGAACCAAAATGGTCAAATGTCATTTGGGGGACCCCAATGTTGCCGGCTAGTCAAAGTCTCTATTTAAAATGTCATTATTTCTACTTTTCATGTTTTCGGGGAAAATCTGGGAAAATACCCTAAAAATGGGGAAATTTTTTGCACCAGGCAACACTCGTCAACAAAACACACAACCGCTCCCTACAACTCGAACCCGTCCGATGTTGCCAACTACTCGAAAAATGGATTTGAAAAAAATCGAAATTTCCAACTATTTACAAAATGGCCGCCGCAGCGTCCTCCATCTTGGATTTTCACAATGTCATAATTTTTCCCAATTGCCATTACAATTACCAACAAATTAGCAAACTCTTTGTTGGCGATTCTAGAATTCGGTAGAAGAAAACAATTTGTCAAAGTCGAGTGAAAAAAGTCGACAATTTCAAAACGTCCTGGCGCGGCCGCCATCTTGTTTTTTTTTTTTTTTTTACTTTTTTTTTAAATGGTTTTAGATTTCGTATAGGACCTCTGAGTCGAAATCCATCCAAGTCTTTCCCCCACCGAAACCGGAAATGGACTCGCCCACCATCTTGGATTTGAACTTTCCCTATAATTTTCCTCTACTCGATTGGTCAGATTACACATTTTTGCAAAACATACCCCTAACCCATCTCTCACCCATTCCGAGAAACGACATGTCAATCAGTGAGTCAGTGAGTGGCTTTGTAGTTTTATATAACTATAACTAGTATTTGCGTGGCTGCGCGAGCTGCGCGCAGCTCGCGGGGCGTGAAGGGGAGCTTTGAAAAATGATTTCGACTAACGCATTGCCCTTAGTATTTGCTCGGTGCTGCTTGCAGCTCGCGGTTTTGTCGTGCTTTTGAGGAGTTATAGTTACCCTTGTATTTAAATTAATTGGAAAATCCATTAAGAGTCCAAAATTCCAAATGGTCTTTTAAGTAAATCAACTGAACGATTTTTTATTCCTTTAGTTGATGTACTTAAAAGTCGGTACAAATAAACTACATAATGTTTGCTCTAATCGTATGCAACATATAGGTAGTATAAATAAACCTTAAACGTGATGTCAAAAAGAACCCTAGTCTTCCACTTTTCGAGGAGCTCGTGGCTTAATAAGAACTGCCACTCAGGACGATCTTTAGGTAAAGCTGTGCTTGCCTAGGTCGGTCTGTGGATGGGTGACCGCCCGACATACCGAGTTTCCTCCGTGCCTAGGAAAGCACGTTAAGCTGTTGGTCCCGGCTGCCATATATAGATATTTGGCAGTCGTTACAGGTAGTCAGTGACCTGAAATTCTGACATCCAGTCTTATCAATGGGTACCTATTGTATTACCTAGTATTAACTGGGTTGTGGAGGTCAGATAGGCAGTCGCTCCATGTAAAATACTGGTATTCAGCTGCATCCGGTTAGACTGGAAGCCGACCCCAATATAGTTGGGAAAAGGCTAGGCAGGTGGTGAGTCTTCCACTTTTCAAACTCTAGTGAAATGCCAAATAAAGCCCAGAAGAGACCCGAAAGGTTTCTACTTCATTGAACTCTTAAACGTAGTAAGTCTAGAGAAAGCCATAAGAAAACCTATTATTGTTTGAATGAACTCGTACAATTTTTTTAGCGCCATCTATCGTGGTCTTGGGAATTACTATTTTATTTTGAAAAGAAAATTCGTCATTACTAAGTAATAAATCATTATGATAGGCACTTAACTGCCTCTATTACCCAATCGTGGAAAGTTTTCTTACAAAGGTTCACCAAGGTGGACCTCAGGAAGGGGGACTGTGTGTATTTTTTAGTAGTGATGACCAGCTACATGGACCGGACCAGCTATTTGGACCTCTCAAGAGAGCCTGTCAATATTAAATTTATGATGATTCAGTTATCTTATATTTTAACAGTTAAGTCAATGGCTGTGCTGTTGATTGAGTAAAATGTATCATGTGAATTTAAGAATAGTATTAAAACCTATGAATAAGTTATTCGAAAAACACATTCGATTCCTCATCGTTTTCACAGGCGATAGTAAACAAAACTGCTTTATTGATAAATTAAATAAAACTATGTTTTACTTGTTATGATATAAATATAATTTGAAACAGTTCCATGTTATTTTAACATAAAAAAGTATATTTAGAAAACATAAAAAGGCATATAAGGCATCTTCTCCGGTACCTACATTTGTACATTAATTTCTTAATTATTGATATAGTCTTTTTCGCCCATGGTCCCGGTCCCTGGAAGGGACCACGAGTATTGTTTTGCCCGTGGTTCCTTCTAGAAATATATACCTACTGCCGAATTAAATTGTACTCCATGTCGCGCGCTCGCTTCGCTCGCATATATATATAACACTAATATCTTCTGTCCCCAAAGTGCCGGGCCTCCGCCGGCCTCCTTCGTCGGCCTACGGCCCGGTGCCCATGCCGCCCATAAAGGATACTGTCGCGAGACGGTCGTATTATAGGAAGAAAACAAAGGGACCACGGCATTTTCCAGGGACTACGGGCGAAAGAATAAAGTAATTTACAATCAAAACATTTTGATAGATTTTTTACTCTGGATGTCGATTGTCGTTGTTGATTAAGTGACCTACTTAAAGTAGTTGTTACTATTTAATTGATTTAATCATTAACGAAATTAATATTCCGGTATTCCCAAACATCATTTGTTACATAATATATTTTATTAAATATCCAGGAAAACAGTTGGGAGCACAGAATCCACGGTTAATACTGTAACCGTATAATTGGAAAGCGTACTGTGGGTTGCTGTGCTTACATCATGACTACTGTTTGGTATATGGGGTGGGCTGGACATCAACAAGATATTTCAGTACCTGCCTCCTGCCTAGATCTCTTAGTAAGAGAAAATTATGAAAATGAGGAAATGGAATAAAAGAAAATAAGAATGTTATTGGTTTTATTTCAAATATCCCTAGTAGTTAACTAACTTCCCATTAGCATACACAGGATCGAATTATCAATTCTTTATAATAATATGTTATGTTACTGCCTTAGCCTTCACAATGAAAACAATAATTGAAGAATCGATAATATTATTATTTCAGCTGCCTATCTTGACGATTATATTTTACTATATGACGACAATCAAGTCATGGTGCTATCGTCTGTCGTAAAAGTGTAGTTATTTTCAGGTCCATCATCTTCCTGCCCTTATCCCATTTTACTTGGGGTCGGCGCAACACGTTTTCTTCTTTCATTCTCCCATAAATCGAAAGGGTTCATCATTATAATTATATTACTTTCCTTGGGGTTTATTGAATAACGATTTAGTCACTCGAACGTCCCGGTGTCTTTTGACACTCTTCGTTAAGTATGTATGTAGATGGACTGGTAAATGTGGCGACACCTGCGAAGATGTTCATCTGGTGATGTTCTGCTGCGACATTAGTAATAAAAATAATTCATACTTTGATTTTGACAGATGAAATAGTTTGACAGCTGTCAACGCTGTCATGGACGTTTCTTTGAACGCAGTTAAGATGCGAGGTGGTGCATTTTCATAATCTTTTCTCAATATATAGGTACTAAATTGAGAATTTTTAAATACTGCCCATAACACCATTTATTGGAAGGAGCATAGATAGTAATTTGTACCTTAGTACATGATTTGGCCAAAAAAAAACCTGCTTTAAATTCTAATAAAATAACATTTATCCTTTGCAGATAGCTCAACAGTTTCATGTATATTTAGTACATCGTATAAATACTTGTACATATTCATAGAAGCTTTTTAGTAAATAAAGTTATTTGACTACTTAAGTACATAATTTCACAATCTCTGAATAATGCTATCTGTCAAGTAAAATCTATGATAATGAAGAATTTATTTAAAGTAGAGATGGAAATATTTTTTATCCATCTGATGGATAGCGACCATGAAATAAGCCCTAAGGCTCCTAGGCTAAGGATTATAGAAGGCTTTATGGGAACCTATCTGCTATTATTATTGTAGCTTTCTATTTCCACTGTCTTCATGTAAAGATACATTTCAAACACAGTTCAGTTTAGATTTAGGTACATATTTCCCCGTTTAGAAAATGCTCTGTGGTACATATTAGGTTTTTACCTATGAAATTGCCGTTCTGCAGTACTGGCCATTTCAAATCAAAATAATTTTTGTTAAAGAAGCTGATGATACACAATCTACGGCTGAATTAGCAGCAGCTTTCGACGTTAGCGTCAAAACAATATTAGTCCATTTGCGTCAAATTGGCAAGGTAAAAAAGCTTGACAAATGGGTGCCCCACGAACTCAATGATCGCCAGCGCGAAGTACGCGTCGAGACGTGCCTTGCACTGCTCAACAGACACACAAATGAAGGAATTTTGAACCGCATTGTTACCTGCGATGAAAAATGGATCCTGTACGATATCCGTAAGCGCTCAGCAAGTTGGTTGGATCCTGGTTCAGCACCTAAACAATGCCCTAAACGAAAACTTACCCCTAGAAAAGTGATGGTCACTGTTTGGTGGTCTAGCGCCGGTGTGATTCATCACGGCTTCTTACCAAACGGGGTGAGCATTACTGCAGATGTGTACTGTGAAGAACTGAACACAATGATGGAGAAGCTGGCACATCTTTAACCAGCATTGGTCAATCGCTCGTCTCCGCTGCTCCTGCACGACAACGCGCGATCTCATACTGCACAGCAGACGGTCTCCAAGTTGCAAGAACTGGGGTTGGAAGCTCTCCGTCATCCGCCCTACTCACCAGACCTTGCGCCTACAGACTACTACTTTTTCCAGAATTTGGATAACTTCTTGGCGGGAAAAAAATTCAATACCCGAGAGGCAGTACAAAATGCCTTTGAAGAATTTGTTGCCTCCCGACCAGCTGATTTCTTTAAGAAGGGCATCGACTGCCACTGCGTTGGCAAAGATGCATTGATTAAATGGGTGATTACTTCGATTAATACAAATAAAAAATACATGAAAAAAAATCGTTTAAATTTTTTCAAACAAAACGGCAATTTCATAGGTAAAGACCTATTATTATGTATATTTCAAATGTGTGTTGGTAAATGTTTTTTGTTTAGCATAATGTACAAGTTAGGTATTAGTACGGAGTGTGGATCCCTTGCGGGTAAAAGTCTCCTCCAAGTTTGTCCACGTAGGTAATAGGGGATCGGACAAAAAAAAACTAATTAGTCCGTCAGATAGATTTCCAAAAATTATTGGACACGTATTTTTTCTTTTTTCACGTAAACTTAAAATGAAGACGACACAGTGCTTCGAAAACTCGTGTGACGTCATATGATAGTACATTTTGACGACACAAGTGACGTTTCAAGCCCCACTCCAAGATCTTTGACGCGTTTTATCTTCGTCATTTTTTATTGATTCGATAAAACAAAAAACACGTATTCAATATTTTTCGATAATCTAACTTATGGACTAAACAGAATCATATTATTTTGACCCAGTCCGATCCCCTATTCTAATGTGTGGTGATTATCCACAACACACAGCGCAAAAGGCAGGGTTCTTATCAATTGAGCCGTAACGCCTGACTGTAGTACAAAGCAAGGATGCATTAGCATCAATAATTATTGTAGATCTATATATGATTAATTATTATTGTAAATGTGAATGTACCTAAGTTTGTTTGTTACGTTTTCACGCAATGAACTTTGTACACAGATTCTTGGAGGTATTAGAAGTAAACAAAGCGAGCAAAGCCGTGGGTAAAAGCTAGTGAAATAATAAATTTTATGATTTTTCAGCATTATAATTATGTCCCATGCACATCCAATGCCAATGGCTAGGTACCTACCTACATAATTTTGTGAGGTAGGGAGTAGTACCTACCTACTGTTGAAATTAACGGAGGTGGCCTCATTTTAACTTTCCTTTCATCAACAATAGGACAAGTAGGTATGTTACAGCCTCCCCCTGTTGAGATTTCCTCAACATCATCGTGGACAATTTGTGGACCGACTGTATTGTAGTGTCCATATTTGGGCAGTAGGTAGGTATAGATAAAACATTACAGATAGGAGACGCATTGGTTTATGACTCATCTTTAAACATAGATGCTCTGTGCTTATTGTGCTTCAACTATTGGTACTCTCCGGCTGAGCTTTCTCTTGTAATTGTGTACCTACCTACATATTTTATTAAGCGATCATTGTTTTTTAGTAGATAAATAAGTATTAAAGCTGTTTGCGAGAGCTCGCCTGCGAAAGTATTCACCATGCTTATTTCTATCGTCAAGCAATATCCTGTTTCGGTTTGAAGGGTGTGGGTGCCGGTGGTTACTTCTGGCACGTAAGGCTTAGCATCTATAAGCCTCAAGTTGATGAACGCAGAGCAGTGCATCGTAGGACACATTCTATAGGTACGTGCCTCAACTGTGAAGCAAAGAGTTACCATTTAATACCAATATTGACCATAATTTGCTTGTTCCGTCAGTTTTAGTAGATAAATCTACAAGTAAAGGTAGGCAGAACCAAATAAGTAGATAGGTACGTAGGTATATCTTTGTTGTCCAAGTCTTAATAAGTTAGGTTACATAATTATCTATAATTATTAAGTATTATTTGTGATGCCCTTATACTTACTTACGTTAGTTGTTATCCCAAAATTTCACGATGCTCTATTCTAGAAGTAGATTTGTCAATAATTATAATAACCCAGTTTCTCATATAAATAGGTCAGGTAAAGATAACAGTCCTATCTGTATAAGTAGGTTCCTATTAAAAGTACCTGTTTATGTACCTATACCTCAGTCGGATTATTCGTTTGAATGACCTCTTACGGTAATTTTTTTGGAAACTTGGGATTTTTCATAATTTTTCCAAGATGGCCACCACACTGTCCGCCATCTTGTTTTTCTGAAAAGCCATAATTTTTCTGATATATCGAGGATGCAGGCTACCGACTGGTGTACTTGGTGTTGGCAAGTTTTAAGTTTGGTAGAACAAAAGAATTCGCCAAAGTCTGTTCTGATCCGAAAATTCAAGACCCAATGACTCTCGGGGTTGCCAGCTGAAAAGAATGAAAATGGTCAAATGTCATTTCAAGCACCCCATTTTTGGTGTTTATGTAAAATTTCCATTCGAAATGTCGTTATTTCCACTATTCATGTTTTTGGGAAAAATCTGGGAAAATACCCTAAAAATGGAGAAAACTTTTGCGTAAAGTAACACTCCACAACAAAGTACACAATCGTTTCATACAACACAATCCGGTCGGGAACAACACAATCGTTTCATACAACGCAATGCCGGCTGTCCCATTAATCGTGTCGAAAATTAGGATTTTTCATCATTTTTACAAGATGGCCGCCACACTGTCCGCCATCTTTTTTTTCTTAAAAGTCATAATTTTCCTAAAATGTCAAGAATATAGGCCACCGATCAGTGTACTTGGTGTTGCCAACTTTTGAGTTTGGTAAAACAAACTAATTCGCCAAAGTCAGGTCTGACCAAAAAATTCAAACGCCAATGGCTCTCGGGGTTGCCAGCTGAAAGTGATGAAAATGCTCAAATATTATTTGGAGGACCCCATTCTTGGTGTTTATGTAAAATTTCCATTCAAAATGTCGTTATTTCTACTTTTCATGTTTTCGGGGAAAATCTGGGAAATTTTCCTAAAAATGGGGAAAATTTTTGCACCAGGCAACACTCCTTGACGAATTACATAACCGGTCTATAGAACAAACTCCGGTCGGGGGATGCCAGCTGTCCCAATTATCGTGTCGAAAATTGGGATTTTTCAGCCTTTTTACAAGATGGCCGCCATGGAATCCGCCATCTTGTTTTTCTGAAAAGTCATAATTTTCCTGAAATGTATAGAATATAGGCCACCGATTGGTGTACTTGGTGTTGCCAACTTTTGAGTTTGGTAGAACAAACTAATTCGCCAAAGTCAAAAAGTCCCAAAAATTAAAAAGTTCAATATTTTTTGGGGTTGCCAATTAAAACGAACCAAAATGGTCAAATGTCATTTTTCGACGCGTACTATAATACTCTACAGAGGTCGCCGGCTCGCTTTGCTCGCCACCTCCCCTACGTTGCCAGCTAGTCAAAGTCTTCATTCTAAAAGTCTTTACTTCTACTTTTATGTTTTTGGGCAAAAATCTAGGAAAATACCCTAAAAATAGGGTTTTTTTGCAACAGGCAACATTTCTTAGCGAAATACACAACCGGGACAACACAATCCGGTCAGAAGGTGCCGCTGTCCCATTTATCGTGTCGAAAATTGGGATTTTTCATCATTTTTCCAAGATGGCCACCACACTGTCCGCCATCTTAATTTTCTGAAAAGTATTATTTTTTCGGAAATATCGAGGATACAAGCTACCGACTGGTGTACTTAGTGTTGCCAAGTTTTATGTTTGGTAGAACAAAAGAATTCGCCAAAGTCGGTTCTGATCCGAAAATTCAAGCACCAATGACTCTCGGGGTTGCCAGCTGAAAAGAATGAAAATGGTCAAATGTCATTTGAAGCACCCGATTCTTGGTGTTCATTTAAAATTTTCATTTAAAATGTCGTTCTATTTCATTAATCATGTTTTTGGGAAAAAATCTGGGAAAATACCCTAAAAATGGGAATTTTTTTTGCGTAAGGTAACACTGCACAACAAAGTACACAATCGCTTCATACAACACAATCCGGTCGGGGGATGCCAGCTGTCCCATTTATCGTGTCGAAAAATAGGATTTTTCATCATTTTTACAAGATGGCCGCCACACTGTCCGCCATCTTTTTTTTCTGAAAAGTCATAATTCTGTACCTTTAGTGAAAAGTGATATAACTCGACTTGTAGCAGTTTTGAGTTCTATATACAATCTTGAAGCTTGAATTTTATTTGATTTTTCTATCTAATCGGTATAACTCTATCTCTTATAGAAAGGGAAATAAGTTTCGTGTTTAATGATACAAGTGGCATTCTTGGTTAATTTTGATGATATTTTTTGTGTATACTGATATGTATTTAGTTATATTAAATTGAACTAAAGCTTAAATTTAAACAAGTACGTGTAAATAAGGCTATCTCGATTTATATTACTTGACACATTTAATATTAATGACACGAGTTTTGTGCGTATTAATACAATACAATTTGTATTAAGTGACACTAAAAAACCCTACAATTATCAATTGTGAATGATGATATAACTCAAATTGTATCTCCTAAGTATAAGCACCATAAAACATCACCAACGTGTCAAGTGATACAATTAAACCTGTATCAAACTACACGTGAAATATTTTAAGTAACGCGTTTAGTTCTCAATAATATAAATTGATTTATATCGCTGTAGTATAGGATTTTTAGAAACCGATCGATAGTGATTATTGTGTAAAGTGATCTATGCAGTGATCTATGTAGTAAGCGAGAAAAGCCATGATGGCGGGGGATGTAATCACGCTCAAACTACGTTGCCAGATGTACGAGAAACCTCATACATTTGCGAGATGTAGCACTCTCTGTACGAGAAGCGAGAAAAAACACTCGTACTCCCTTTTACGAGAATTTAATAATGTTGCTAATACAAACCAAAAACATTCAAAGAAAAGAATAGTCGCAAACGATTAACTTAGCAAATCACTAGATTCATTAGCTTATCACTAAAATGCATCTTTAGTTGTTGACGGATAATGTCCGCTGGGTGTATTTTTTGTTATTGTCCTTATTGCACTCATGATTATGTTGTTTTCTTATTTCTTTTGCACTGACTGAAACGTGAATAGAGCAATGTATTTTAGAAGTGACAGTGAATCTTCATCCACTCCATCATAAAATAACAAAAAACTGACCAAGTGCGAGTCCGACTCGCACATGAACGGTTCCGTACCATCGTAATAGTTTGTGTCATCACCTTTAATTTGTATTTGTTGTTGTTATAGTGTCAACAGAAATACACATTTTGTGATAATTTTGTTTTTCATAGTGTTTATATGAATGACAAAGTTATATTTGCGGTTTTTTTTAATCTCGTTCAAACTATTAAACAACAGTATTTCTTTAACTCTATTTAAAAGTTGGAGGGGGGGAACTTTTGTGTGTGTGTGTCTTTCGTTCAAACGATTGACTTTGAGAAATAATGTTTTTAGAAACCTTAATGTCATTTTGAAAAATCTATCTATAGACACCCCATACCCTTAGGATTGACTTTGTTTATAGTTTAATTTCCTTGTAAGGGGGGGGGGGGGGCTTCCCATACAAGGAAATCAAACTAAAACCCTTAATCTTTTATTTTTGTATAAAAATCGTAAAGCGTTTCACAGAACACATCTACCTTGTACCAAGTTTCTACTGTGTAGTCTTAATAGTTTCGGAATAAAGTGGCAGTACAGCAGACGGAATTACGGACTGACGGACTGGCGGACTGACGGACAGACAGACATGACGAATTTGTAAGGGTTCTGTTTTTTTGCCATGCGGCTATACGGAACCCAAAAACAGTAACAAGATTTGAGAAACAAACCTGGTTCATCGGGTCTACAATCACAAAAGTTAACTTTATTTAGTTCATCATCATTATTCATCATTTTAGCCGAAAGACGTCCGCTACTGGACATAAACCTCCCCTAAGTGTCGCTATATTGACCGGTCCCGTTGGTCTCGCATTCAGCGGATCCCCGAAACCTTCACCAGGTCATCGGTCCACCTAGTGGAAGGCCTTCCAATTCAACGTCTTGTGGTTCGTGGTCGCCACTCCAGAACTTTTCGGCCCCATCGGCCATCTGTTCTGCGAGCAATGTACCCTGCCCATTGCCACTTAAGTCTGGCAATTTTTCGGGCTATGACGGTAACCTTGGTTTTATTCGGATGTCTTCATTTCTGATTCAATCACGCAAGGAAACTCCGAGCATAGCCCTCTCCATTGCCCTTTGTTTGACTTTTTACCTTCTGATAAGGCTGATCGTGAGCAAACACGTTACGGTCCCATAATTATGTAATCACTGGCAACACACTGGTCATTGACTTTCGTCTTGAGACACTGAGGTAAGTTGGACAAGAAGATACTACTCAGCTTTCCAAACGCTGCCCAGCCGAGTCGGATTCGACGATTGACCTCTTTCTCAAAGTTGAACCTACCTAACTGGACAGTTTGTCCCAGGTAGACACATAATCGTCTACAACTTCAAGTGTAGAGTCTTTGATCTTGATAGGAATTTGGTTGCTGAAAATCAAACAAGCTCCATTCGACCGAAGCGTGGTTCCTCACAATGGGCCTCATAAGAAAGAACAAAGTCACCCAAAAGGCAATGCAACCGAATCGATGGGGCTGAAAACTTCTAGAGTGGCGAATGCAAACCGGAAGTTGTTGCGTTGAAAGGCCTTCCACTAGTTGAACCGATGACCTAGTGAAGGTGGCCACCGCTGGATGCGAGGTGCACGGGACCGGTCAATGTGGCGACACCTGGTGTAGGCCTATGTCCAGCAGTGGACGTCTTTTGGGTGAAATGATGATAATGATAAGGGCAGTAGGCACTAGGCCCCACAATAGAAATTAAAATAAACTTATATTACTTTACACCTCAGCTCATTTGATATAAATAAAGATAAATCGAAATACACCACATCTTCTATTGTGTTCATTGTGTGTAAATTGATATAATTTAGATTTTGTCATAGCACACTAAAAAGACACGGTACCCATGAAATCTCGATGCTTTCGAAACAAAATTAGTTCCAGTGTTTTATTATTTATAACTCCGTTACTATTAAAAAGATGTTTCAAAAATACTTGTAACATTGAACACAAGTGCATTTTATATTAAGTAAAATGATATAATTGAAATTGTATCATTATACACATAGGAAAATAAATGTGGTTAATGATATAAGTCTAGTTTTTTTTAAATATCTCAAATTCTAATAATTTTTTAACAAAATCAAAACATATACGATATAATAAAAACAATTACCAATTGATAAAAGTTAATACGTCAAAAAAATATACAGAAATAAAAAAGTTGTATCCGTTTAAAAAATGCAAAACTTATTATCTGTTTTTCTCAAAACGAGGATTTGTGACTTGTATCACTTTTCACTAAAGGTACAGAATTTTCCTGAAATTTCAGGGATATAGGCCACCAACTGGTGTACTTGGTGTTGCCAACTTTTGAGTTTAGTAGAACAAAAGAATTCGCCAAAGTCGGTTCTGATCCGAAAATTCAAGCCCCAATGACTCTCGGGGTTGCCAGCTGAAAGTGATGAAAATGGTCAAATGTCGTTTGAGGCACCTCATTCTCCCCACCGGAGTGTTCCCACGTTGCCGTCGTGGTGGGGCTTGCGTGTCTCAATGACCCTTGGGGCTCTGCCGGTAGATATACTCATGCCGGAAAGGTCCAAGGCGAGAGACCAGACAAAGAGGACACGCGGGGGGTGCGCCGCCCGGAGACGTGAACAGTGTTCGGGTCCTCGGGCGGCGCGCCTGTCGCAGGAGGAAACCCTACTCGCTGCTCTCTGGTTCGCGTCTGCTCATCGGACGTGACTGTGAGGGCAGCGAGTAGGCTGAGGGAGATACGATGGGAGAGAGAGGGACCATACCCTTTAAAAGGAACAAACATGGAAAGAACAATTGAAATAGTACTACCCCAGGGCGGTACCAGCTGCTCCGCAGTTGGAGAATCCGCCACGGTCCCTAGTGGACCGTCAAGCCCCTCGTATTCTGGGGGGGGCAACAATCGTTCTTCGCCGATTGCCAGTGGCAACAAGAGCCGAGGAGGCTCCCGGTCTGGAAGTCCTGAGACCGGTAGTGAGTTTGAAGATGTTGGTGTGCCTGACAAGGTGTCGGGCGAGTGCCGGGAGAAGTCTCCCGGCAAACTCTGGCGGGGGAGCTCGCTTGAGCGGCGACGAGATTCGGGGTCGGATTCTGACTCCGGGTCGGGCGCTAGCTTGGCGGGCTCCGGACGCGAGGTTTCGGGGGCTGCTAAGGAAAACGCAGAGCGTTTCCTTAAGCGGCCCAGAGCCGGAGCCGGAGCCGAGGAGTCGTCGTCCGGCGGATCGGACCGACTTACCTCGGCCCGAAAAATCCCTCGGGGAAGGCGTGCCGCTTCCCTGGAGGCTGCCCGGCGAGCCAAGGGGGACGCCGGAGAAGGGCTCCATCTCGGCCGAAAGGTTATCTCGTCGTCATCTTCTGGCGGCGAGATGGAGACCGGTGGAGAGCGCGGTGAGCCTGGTGAGTCAGAGACCGGTGTTGAGGCAAACACTGGTGGAGACCAGGTCACCGGCGGCGGCTCCGTTGGTGAGCGCCTGGCCGGGTTTGCGGAGATCGTGGGGGCCGCAATACATGGCGTCTCTTTAAAGAGGACGCATGAGTCCAAGAAGGCCGCGATTGCCGCGGCCTCGGCCTCCATTGTGGCGGCAGCGGAGGCGCTGTGTGGCGGACCTCCGTCGGACGAGGTGTCCGTTCTGCGGGCGGAGGTCACGCGCCAGGCGGTCGCCATAGAGCGTCTCCATAAGGAGAACGCGAGGCTCCAGGCGAACCTGGCCAAGCTCCGAGGAGCCTGCCCCGAGGAGGTGCCTCAAGACGGGCGCGGGCAAAGCCAGCCTCTGCCTGCCGGAGACCGGGACCTAAACCTGGTTCTGCAGAGGCTGGCTGACCTCGAGAGGGGGCACTCCCTCTTAGAAGGCATTGTTCTTCGGCCCTCCCTGGGGGCGAAGACTTATGCGGGTGCGGCAGCTGGCAACCCTAGGGCAGGGCCATCCAGCCAGCCTGAAGGCGGGGCTCAGCCAGGTGGAAAGCCGGCCCCAGCGCCACCGCGTAAGACGGCTGCCCCTCAGAAGGGCAAGGCGGGACCACCTCCGAAGGGTAAGCCGCCTGCCCAGGTGAAGGGTAAGGCCGCCCAGGAGAAGGGTAAGCCGCCTGCCCCTCCGAAGGGCAAGGAGCCTGCCCCTCCGAATAACAAGTTGCCTGGCCAGAAAAAGGGCAAGGCGCCCGCGCCCACACCTCCTCCACCCCCTGAGCCTCCCGTGGGCGAGTCAGGATGGGAGGTGGCAGGTGAAAGGCAGAGGGAGCGAAAGGCGGCCCAAAAGGCTAGGCGTAGAGAGCGCAAGCGTCGGCAGAAGAAGCGGAGCGCTGCGGCGAGGCTCCGTGCCCCGAAACACGCGGCTGTAGTAGTAACGCTGCAGCCAAACGCGGTTAGTAAGGGCATGGAGTACGGAGGCGTGCTCGATGGGCTGAAGGCGACGGTGAACCTCGAAGAGCTCGGAATCATCGGGGGCCTCCGAATTCGACCCACCGCTACAGGGGCTCGATTGTTGGAGCTCCCCGAGGGTTCGAGCGCCTCGTCGGCGGATGCTCTGGCTGAGAAGTTCAGGGCGTCCCTAAATGCGGACGAGGTCCGGGTGTCCAGGCCCATCAAGTGCGCAAGCCTGCGCATCGTGGGTCTGGACGACTCGGTCTCCGAGGAGGAGGTGTTGGCCGCCGTCACCGCGGCTGGAGGGTGCTCTGCCGAGCAGGTCAAGGCGGGCACCCTGCGCCCGGACCGCGAAGGCATGCTGACTGTAACGGTCAGCTGCCCTGTGACGGTGGCGAAGACGATTGCGGAGGGTCGAACCCTCAAGGTGGGCTGGTCGAGGGCGCAGGTCAAGCTCCTGGAGCCTAGACCTCTGAGGTGCTTTCGCTGCCACGTGGGGCAGCACGTAGGGTGCCGATGCACCTCGGAGGTGGACCGCAGCGAACTATGCTTCCGCTGCGGTCAGCCCGGTCACCGGGCTGCGGCTTGCCTGGCCACGCCGCACTGCGACGCATGTGCGGCGGCTGGGAAGCCGGCCGAGCACCGGGCAGGGAGCAAGGCCTGCGCTCCACCCGCCAAGGCCAGGGGAAAAGGGAGGCCCTCCGCCACCAAACCCACCGTCGCCAACGCCGCGGCCGCTGCCACCGCCGCCGCCGCTGCCGCCACCGCCGCTGCTGCCGCCGCCGCCGCTGCCGCCAAAGCCGCTGCCGCTAAAGCCGCTGCCGCTAAAGCCGCTGCTGCCAAAGCCGCTGCCGCCAAGCCTCAGGAGGCCCCGGAGGGGGCTGAAATGGACTGCCATTAATGGCCCCATTAAGCCTCCTCCAGGCGAATATCAACCACTGCGCCTGCGCTCAGGATCTGTTGCTCCAGAGCATGGCGCAGTGGTCGATCAACATCGCCGTGGTCGCTGAGCCCTATTTCGTCCCGCCCAGGCCAGACTGGGTGGAGGACCTCAGTGGCTCAGTGACCATCATTGCGTCGGCCGCCGCCGGCACCCCGGCCCTTGAGATGGTCAGGAAGGGTCAGGGGTGCGTAGCAGCACGGTTCGGGGAGATTGTAGTGGCGGGTGTCTACTTCTCCCCGAGCCGAACTCTCGCCGAGTTCCAAAACTCCCTCAGGGAGTTGAGTGTCGTCATCGGAGGCTATTCCCTTCCCGTACTTGTGCTCGGGGACTTCAATGCCAAGAACTTGGCTTGGGGTTCTCGTTACACGGATGTGCGGGGTAGGATGGTCGAGTGCTGGGCTCTGGAAACAGGCCTGGACATCCTGAACCGGGGTTCTGTGGCCACGTGTGTGCGGATGCGGGGCGAGTCGGTGGTGGACATCTCGTTCGCCAGCCCCGCTCTGTCGCAGCGTGTCGCTGACTGGCGCGTCATGGAGGAGGTGGAGACCTACTCCGACCACCGGTATATCCGGTTTGAGGTCTCTGCCCAGTCCTCAAGCGCGCCAGTCCTCAAGCGCGCCGGTCCCGCAGACCCCGAGTGGTCCGCGTTGGGCGCTGAAGCAGCTGGACCGGGAGCTCCTCCTGGAGGCCGCGATCGTGTGGTCCTGGGGGTCATCCCCAGCCAGGCCCGCCGACGTCAACACCGAGGCGGCCTGGTTCCAGGAGGCCATGTCCGAGATATGCGACATGGCAATGCCCCGAGTCCGGCCAGGAAGCGCCCGGCGTCATGTGTACTGGTGGTCGCAAGAGCTGTCGCACCTGCGTCAGCAGTGTGTGGTGGCGCGGCGCCGGTACACCAGGCATCGCAGGCGCCGCATTCGTCCTCCGAATGCGGAAGCCGTGGAGGCGGAGCTATATGAAGGGTACAGAGCGGCGAAGACCGCCCTCTCCGAGGCTCGTCGGCGGGCCAAGGATCAGGCCCGCGAGGAGATGCTGGAGACTCTCAACAGAGATCCGTGGGGGCGCCCTTATAAGGTGGTGCGGAATCAACTCCGCACCCGGGGCCCCCCGCTGACGCAGAGTCTCCGGCCTGAGCTCGTGGAGGACGTGGTGAGCGTTCTGTTCCCTTCGCGAGGGGAGCATCGTCCCCCGCCAATGGCTCCGCCACCTGCGGTGCCGGAAGCGGACCAATCAGGATCTGATGACGACATTCCGGAGGTGACTGGGGTAGACCTGAGAGTGGCGGTACGGAGGCTTAAGGCCAAAAATACCGCCCCGGGGCCCGATGGCTTGCCTGGCAAAGCCTGGGCCCTGGCCTCAGAGGCTCTTGGGCCCCGACTGGAGGGGTTCTTCAGCGCGTGCATGGAGAGAGGCCAGTTCCCGCGTCGTTTGAAGACGGGGAAGCTGGTCCTCATTCAGAAGCCCGGGCGCCCTGCGGACTCGCCGTCCGCATACCGGCCCATTGTGCTGCTCGACGAGGTGGGCAAGCTCTTTGAGAGAGTAATTGCAAACCGCCTCGCCGAGCACCTTGAGGGAATGGGTCCGGATCTTGCGGAACACCAGTTCGGTTTCCGCAAGAGGCGCTCGACGGTGGACGCCATCATGCGCGTGAGAGCCCTCACGACGGGGGATGCGGTCTCTCGGGGCGGTGTGGTCTTGGCGGTGTCTCTCGACATCGCCAACGCCTTCAACACCATGCCCTGGAGCTGCATCAAGGAGGCACTCCGGTATCACCGGGTGCCGGCCTACCTTCGTCGTGTAGTCGGGGACTATCTGACAGACAGGGCTGTCATCTACCCTGGTCAAGACGGACAATGGAACCGGCGAGAGATGTCGTGCGGTGTTCCGCAGGGTTCGGTTCTGGGGCCGCCCCTGTGGAACATCGGTTACGACTGGGTGCTGCGTGCCGACCTCCCTGACGGCGTCAGCGTCGTTTGCTACGCGGACGACACGCTGGTGCTGGCACGGGGGGAATCGCACGAGGCGGCGGCCGCGAACATGACACGCGGGGTTGCGATAGTCGTTGAGAGGATCCGGCAGCTGGGTCTCGAGGTGGCACTTCACAAGTCCGAGGCCATGTGTTTCTATGGGCGTGGGAACGTGCCACCGTCGGGATCCCAGCTATCGGTGGGAGGGGTTTCCATCGGCGTCGAGTGTACTTTAAAGTACCTCGGACTCGTCCTCGACAGCCGGTGGAACTTCGTGGAGCACTTCCGACGTTTGGCTCCCAGACTGGAGCGGGCCGCGGCTGCCTTTAGGTGGCTCTTGCCCAATCTGGGGGGGCCAAACGCCTCCTGCCGTAGGCTGTATGCGGGGATCGTGCGGTCCATGGCCCTTTACGGGGCCCCGGTGTGGGCGCGTGCCGTGAAAAAGCGGGCCGTCCACTACCTGAACGCGCCCCAAAAGGTCATGGCCGTAAGGCTTGTCCGCGGGTACCGCACGATCTCCCGCGAGGCGGCGATTCTCCTTGCCGGATTGCCGCCGTGGGATCTGGAGGCGATAGTCCTCGCGCGCCTACGTGAGTGGCGCGCGGAGGCGCTTCACCGGGGGGTCACTCTGCTGCCGCGGCACATTGTTGCGCGGCGGACAGACCTCCGGTGCGATCTCATGGCGGCATGGAGACAGCGACTGTCGCAACCCAGCGCAGGGCACGCCACGATAGTGGCGGTAAGTCCCCTCTTTGAGGAGTGGCTGGAGAGGCGCCACGGCGCCCTCACCTACCGTCTGACGCAGGTCCTCACCGGACACGGGTGTTTCGGGAGGTACCTGTACCGAATCAGGCGGGAGGAAACGCCCGGATGCTTCCACTGCGAGGATCGACCGGAGGACACGGTGGAGCACACTGTGGAGGCGTGCCCTGCTTGGGCGGAGCCCCGCCGTGTTCTCGTAGCGGCGATCGGCGGCAGCGACCTCTCGCGCCCGGCCCTGGTGCAAGCCATGGTCCGGGGCGAGGAGGAATGGGACGCCGTCGCCTCCTTCTGCGAAGCAGTGATGCTAGCGAAGGAGGTGGCGGAACGAGAGAGGGAGAGAACCTCTCAACGTCCCAGCCGCCGCGGAAGGCGCTCCGGGCGTCGGGGGTCACGCGATGACCTCCGGCCACCGTAGACGCGGGCCTGTGGACGGTGAGTAACGGGCTAGCTCGCCGTCCGGCCGTCGTCATGACGGCAACAGACCGTGTCGGCGGCGCGTACGAGTTCCACGCGCGCCTCAAAGAGATGTCAGCAAGGAGGGGCCCGCAAGGGCCGACGCCCGTCGGGGCTGTGGATATCGAAAGGTTACCGCGGCTCCGACACAAGGGCGAAGAAGAAGGAACATGGGTTTGGTTTTTAGTCAGTAGAAGTCTGACACTCCCCTTCGCTCTGCCCAAGAGCGGGGGGGGTTATTCGATGATTTTCCACCCACCAAAAAAAAAAAAAAAAAAAAAAAAAAAAAAAAAAAAAAAAAAAAGGCACCTCATTCTTGGTGTTTATGTAAAAAATTTCCATTCAAAATGTCGTTATTATCACTATTCATGTTTTTGGGAAAAATCTGGGAAAATACCCAATTTTTAAGTAAGGTAACACTCCACAACAAAGTACACAATCGCTTCATACAACACAATCCGGTCGGGGGATGCCGGCTGTCCCATTTATCGTGTCGAAAATTGGGATTTTTCATCATTTTTACAAGATGGCCGCCACACTGTCCGCCATCTTTTTTTTCTGAAAAGTCATAATTTTCCTGAAATTTCAGGGATATAGGCCACCAACTGGTGTACTTGGTGTTGCCAACTTTTGAGTTTAGTAGAACAAACTAATTCGCCAAAGTCAGGTCTGACCCAAAAATTCAAGCTTTTAAGTAAGGTAACACTCCACAACAAAGTACACAATCGCTTCATACAACACAATCCGGTCGGGGGATGCCGGCTGTCCCATTTATCGTGTCGAAAATTGGGATTTTTCATCATTTTTACAAGATGGCCGCCACACTGTCCGCCATCTTTTTTTTCTGAGAAGTCATAATTTTCCTGAAATTTCAAGGATATAGGCCACCAACTGGTGTACTTGGTGTTGCCAACTTTTGAGTTTAGTAGAACAAACTAATTCGCCAAAGTCGGGTCTGACCCAAAAATTCAAGCGCCAATGGCTCTCAGGGTTGCAAGCTTAAAGTGATGAAAATGGTGAAATGTCATTTGGGGGACCAAAATGAATTGTAATATGAATTGTAAAATGAATCGTAATATAAATTGTAATATGAATTGTAATATGAATCATTATATAAATCATTATATGAATCATTATATGAATGATTATATGAATCATGTAGGGAACGCAATCTCGATCTCGCGAGATCCCGAAAACCCGAGATCTCGCCTCATTTTTCGAGATCAATCTCGAAGCATAAAATGTCGAGATCTCGGCCGAGATTAACGGGATCGAGTGGCAGTAGTCGCGAGTCATGTAGCGTGTTCTCTGCACGTGAGCGAGTCGGGTGTCCCCGAAATTCCACGATTTATGTTATTCCCTGGGTCTCCAAACCCTAACCTTCAATTCCCCGCAAATCGGGGGTTTCCCCGCGATGCAGTTTTAGTTAGGTGCCTAACATAAGTAAAACTAGGTTTTTTTTAAATTTTATTTTCAATTGTAGCTTCATTACTTTAGTAGTTTGCTGCCGCACTCGCAGATTGATTGCTTGCGTGGTTGCTTGGGCCGTCGCTTGGTAAAGGTTTTTGGCAGTTTTGTCATACAAAAGTATGTCAGGCCTTTGCTCGGTGGCGGCTTGAGTAATCGTTGGATATCTCTGAGTGCCGCAGTTAGTTTAATTCGACTATTCAAAAGTGCCTGTAATTGGCCTACTTGAAATAAATGCTTTGATTTTGATTTTGATTTCAATAATTCATGTTGTATCATACTCGCATCATAATCAAAACTACTAAGCAGTTTCAATCATGTTTCAGTCATCTAATTAAAACAATACTGTTTGAAATCCATTCGAGAATTCAAAAATGCCGAGATCTTGCCGAGATCGAATTTCTGATCCCTCGAGATCTCGACTTAGCGATCTCGTCACGAGATTGCATTCCCTAGAATCATGATATAAATCGTAATATGAATCATAATATAAATCGTTATATGAATCATAATATGAATTGTAATATGAATCGTAATATGAATTGTAATATGAATCAGAATATGAATCGTAATATTAATTGTAATATTAATTGTTATATGAATTGAAATATGTATTGAAATATGTATCGTAATATGAATCATAATATGAATTGTAATATGAATCAGAATATGAATCATAACATGGATCATAACAATAATATGCATCTGGCATCATAGATCTGGCATCATCTGGATCAAGATATGAATCGTAATATGAATCATAACACCGATCATGATTTGAATCGTAATATGAATCATGATATGAATTGTAATATGAATTTGACGACACGGTTGGCGCAGTGGCTCAAGCAATGCGCTGCGTGTCGCGGGTTCGATCCCCGCACGGAACAAATATTTGTATGATCTACAGATAGTTGTTTCGGGTCTGGGTATTTGTGTATGTGAGTTTAAATGTTTGTGAACGCACCCACGATACAGGAGAAATTCCTAGTGTGGGGCAACGTTTTTTAAAAAAGAAAAAGAATTGAAATATGAATCGTAATATGAATTGTAATATTGATTGTAATATGAATCGTCATATGAATCATAATATGAATTGTTATATTAATTATAAAATGAATTGTAATATGAATCATCATATGAATAAATTGTAATATGAATTGTAATATGAATCATAATATGAATTGTTATATGAATTGTAATATGAATCATAATATGAATTGTTATATGAATTGTTATATGAATTGTAATATGAATTGTAATAGTACAGTAAACATCCCCTACGTATTTTAAAATAAATAAATAAACAACTAATAGTTTAAATGGTGAATATTATACTAAACTGAACTGCAAATATAAGACTACATAAGTGACAGTGTTAGTGACTCTTAAAACCAATTAATAACCCATGTATATTGGTGTTAAGTAAAAACTGTGCCTTTCTCCTCGAAATGGTGAATTTGAACATTAAGTGACTTATCAGTGTCATGAAATATATGGAAACTTTATGTAAAACTAATATCAACAACTCAGTGTGACAAAATTGGACCAAACAGTGAAATTAATCAAATATAAATGATTGTCAAGCCGTTGCTAGAAAATTTGTTGTTTGAAAAGTGACCTCTGTACCCTTACTAACGCCTCCAGTGGCGAATAGATCAATTACATTGAATTTGAGTGACATTAATTCTGGGGTTGCAGTTGTGAAAAATAAACAGAATATAACTAAACTATGTAAAAAAATTGTCATAATTGTGTGAACCTGTAAACAACGCCATCTAGCTGCGAGTAGCGTAAAAAAGTGACGCTGGTGAACTTTGATCGATTGATTGGTGAGGCCAATATATTGTTCTGCTTTATCGACATTGCTTCCTCTACGTGTGTCAACAGCATCTAGCGGCGAGCAGACAAGCTATTATATACTGGCGACTAGTGGCGACCAGACAAGTCCGTTTTGCTCCGCACTTCAAAAGCACTGCAGAATGAATAATTTCTTAGATAACATCACATTTAGACGTAACCGTTCAAAGTCAGAAACAAATACAACTGATACAGCTGAGGAAACTTCACTGACGAACTCACCGATAGATGGCACCACAACCAGCTTACCTGATATTTCTGATGACGAAGATGACCAAATTACCAAATTAAAGCAGCAGTTAGAACAATTAACTCTGGAACTCAATAGTGCTCACAACGAAATAGAATCCTTAACTTTAGCAAACGCGAACCTCAACCACCTTAACCAGGAGCTACAGAAGCAGAATGCACTGTATAAAACAGTGGCATGCTCCCCTGCTAAATTAAAGCTACAAACACCAAAAAATAAGAAAAAGTCTACAAAAATCAATCAGTGTGGGACAAAAAACAAAGAAAAGCTTAGTGAATGTGAAGGATTTACCACTAGAGCCAAGAAATCCACATCACCAACCTGTTTTCAAAATCATCAACAGTTGGATAATTCGATCACAGATGGCGTTACAAGTACTGGCAATAATAAAAGAAAGACTGAGGTACAACTTACACAATTAAACTATAAAAGTAAACCTAACGAAACTAGAAGGAGTAAATTATGTATTTTAAGTAGCAATAAAAATAATAAAATGTTGGAAATAGCAGAAGATATATTCCCTAACTATGGAATTTGCCACTACCTGACACCCAACTGTGGTGTTGAGTACCTTATCTCTGACTTGGATAACAAATTAAAGGACTACGATATGAATGACTACTGCTTGATCTTTGTCGGGGAAGAAGACTTTCGTCGGACAAAGAACTATGTCGAACTAATTATCAGTATTCGTGGAACTTTGTCAAAATTGAAACACACAAATATTATATTATGTGCCCCTACATTCAAACTAAATGATTACTCTACAATGTTCAATTCGAGAATTGAAACCTTTAACAGTTTAATGTATTTGGATGCTTGTTCATATAATTATGCGTACTTGTTTGACTCTAATTACTATCTTGATTATGATTTTAATATGTTTACTAAGACTAGTTGCTCTGTAAATAATCGCGGTATGGCCAATATATTGCATAATTTGGGATTAATGTTAAATGAACTTACTTTGTATAATGACTTAAATTCCTGTAATTCTTCTGATAAAGTGACAGATTTATCTCACACTGTACCAAGTAATGTTACTGACGAAAACGAACCGTTTTTTCTCTAATAGATATATCAACATATTGCATCAAAATATAGCAGGTTTGATAAATAAAGCAGATGATCCGTTGGTATGTCTAGAGGAGCTATCGAATAAAAAGACGAATGTTGATGTCATATGTATTACGGAGCACTTTATCATGGAAGGGTATCAAATTTTTTTATTTTTACCTAACTATAATTTGGCTGCATATTATTGTAGAATAGAACAAAAAAGGGGTGGTGCATGTATTCTTGTTAAAAATGGGCTACAATGCAAAGAATTGCCAAAAGTAGCAAAGTTATCAACTCCGGGCGTATTTGAGTGCTGTGGCGTGGACTTGACTAGTTATAAGATGATTATTGTGTGTATATATAGAGTTCCGAACTCGAATAATTTAAATTATTGTTTTGACAAACTTGAACTGCTCTTGCAGGAAATTTTACGAACATCATGTAAGAAAATTGTCATCTGCGGAGACTTTAACATTGATGTCCTCAAGCAAAATAGTGCAACTAATTACTTTGAATGTCTTTTAATGAGGTACAATCTGAAACTTGCTTTGAAACAACCAACACGCATGGCCAGTTTATCGTGCATCGACAACTTTGCGCATAACCTTAATGCATGTAAGACTGAAGTACTAGAATGGGCATTATCGGATCATACAGCACAGCTGCTTCAGTGTCCAGTACAAAAAATATGTTGTATTAAGTATTGGTACGCAACTAGAAGAGACTATAGTACGGAAAATATTGTAAAATTTAAAAACCATCTGAAGGATCTTACCTTTTCAGAACTATATGACACGGATGACCCAAATGTTGCGTATAATTATTTCATTGAGACTTTCAAGCTATTATACGACCTGTGCTTTCCATTAAAAGTAGTTAAAATAAATACAATAAGAAGAACTAAGTGGTTGTCAAAAGGGATCAAACTTTGCAGTAAAAATAAAAGGAAACTTTTATGGCAGTTTAGACTTAATCGTAACAACATTAATAAAACTAAATTATATAATTATTCTAAAATTTACAAAAAAATTATCCAGTTAACACAAAAAGCAAAAAACAATTACGACATAAAAACATCCAAAAACAAATCGAAAACTGCGTGGCAAATTATCAATCGTGCAAAGTATAACGTACCTAAATCTAACATAAATAAAATTAAAAAGGGTGGTTGCGTCATATCTCATCACAAGGCTATTGCAGAAGCATTTAATGATTTTTTTATTGATAAAATACAGCCAAAACTGGATGTCGACTGCAGACCTACGGCGTCTACATTAGATATCAATAACAAAACTATGTTTATGGCCCCTAGTATACCAGGCGATATCAAAAAGATAATCATGTCCTTAAATAATACAAGCAGTGTGGGATATGACGGTATTGCTACTCATATACTAAAACATGTTGCGGATGAAATCTGCGGTCACTTGAGCCATGTTATTAATCTCAGCATTAGTGCGGGCGTTTATCCTGATGCTCTAAAAGTGTCTATCGTCAAGCCACTATTTAAGAAAGAAGATAGGGAGTTAATGGAGAACTATCGGCCGATAACATTAATTCCTATAATTTCGAAAATATTTGAAAAATTTATTTACAAGGAACTGAGTTCATTTATAGAAAAACATAATATTATATGCGAGGAACAGAAAGGATTTAGAATAGGAAAAACCATTAATATGGCCATTTATGATTTTTTATATAATGTTACATTTAACGTGGATAAGAGGAATCCGGTCTGTGGCGTTTTTTGTGACATGACGCAGGCCTTTGACTATGTGCATTATGGTACACTCTTAAATAAACTGGAGGAATTAGAGGAAACGTCAACAATTTAATAAAATCTTACTTACATAATAGAACTCAGGTAACAAATATAAACCAAATTAATATGAAAAGTAAACATGACATTGTATTTAAATCTTCAGAACGTATAGTTTCATTTGGTGTGCCTCAGGGGAGTGTTCTAGGGCCTCCTTTGTTCATAATATACATTAATGATCTTCCGAAAGGCATCCCTCAACCTCTGACACTATTTGCTGATGATAGCACCATAACGATACCTTGCAAAAGTGTTGATACTTATGAAAGTGACATAAATGATTCTATAAATCTAATGGTAAAATGGCTAGACGACAATAACTTAAAAATTAACCTGACTAAAACTAAATTAATACATTTTAATCAACGGATCAATAGTAAAAGTAATTTGCATGTGAGAGATAATCTATTAAATGCTTTTTAAGAATTATTTAATAATATTTTATCAACTTCCGTTATATGAAAGTAGTGTAACTGACTACTCGTTCCCCCACTATGCGAGTGATTCTTGCTTTAAAAGTGGGCGCACAGTCTTTCGATAGATCAGACGCTGTCCGGTAGTGGACACGGCACAAGGTTGCTCTGAACTATCAGGTATTATGTTTATGTTTCGTTTAATATTGTTGCAATGTTGTATTTCTGATTTGTTTACTGTGTGTATGCTATTTATTATTGTTATGAAATATTGCTGTGTCAATTACTGAATATAAAAACAAACCTATTTATGTCTCTTATTCTACCCTACCTCCCACATCAGAAGTAGGGATTGATAACAAAAACTACGCCTACAAATGTTTGGTTTCAGGAAAATGAATAGAAAGCAGGATGCTGAAGAAACAACGCAAGGGTGTCAAGAATGTCATACACCTGTTCATCAATCGCCAATCTTGGGACAAAGGACAGAGGATTACGCAGCTCCGTGTGCAACCAAATACGACTACTATGGCATCCCCTGATGGTGGTGATGCACCTCTCGGCGGTTCAGTGGCAACAAATAGCAGCAGTGAATAGTGATGCAGTGAATTGTGTTGAAGTGAATTGTGTCAAGTGATAAAGCTCGATACTACGACGACCTAACGCTGTTTATGGAGTACAGCTGTGAGCAGGCCGGAAGTCTTGCTGAATACGCAACTCGAAAATGTCAGTTGGTAAACAAGGCGATTGGTGTGGAGATGACTGAACAGTCAAAGCAGTAATTTCAGGTATGTCGAACTTCCGTATTCGTTCTGATTTGCTACGCCTTACACCGAAAAAAATACCACAGTTAATTCAGAGCCTAAATTCGTACAAACGAAAAAGGCCTGTCAAATAGTCTGATCACAATATCCCTTAAAAGCGTTTTAGAAACGTATCTACGCCAGATACTTCGTCTAGCTAGACGGTGTCTTAAATGCCACAAAATAGGTCATATCCCTCTCCTTGCAGTAAGGGAACATTATAGGCTGATGATGAGGTCATATTAAAGAGACTGTCGTTCTGGTTCTAATCGCGGCTCTAGTAAAGATTCAGCTTCTGCAATGGGACTAAATCTAACGGTACGAAACCAGTAGAATCTAGTTCAAAACCCCTGTAACATTGTACACTTTTTGGAATAAAAATTCATTACCCTTCCTTTTGGCTTCGCCGCAGTCGGGTTAAAAGGGGCATTCCTGTGAGACCTGTTTTCACCGCTTAAATAAGAAAGCTAAAGATAAAAAGGCTTCTTATCAACACTTAACAAAAAATTACACACTATTCAAATTGGTAGTCACGATTATTCTTGCCTGATAGACAGTGGTGCGGAATGCTCTTTAATGCGCGAGAGTATTGGTGATTCAATTCTAACTTAATATAACTTATGAAGGATACTATTTCATGAGATGAGTTGGAGACAATGCTTTCAGTTCATCACGCAAAAGCTGTGTCTAGTCTGTGTTGATTGCATAAACGTTTAATTCTGGGCCCTGATAGGTCCATTCAGTATGACGTATTACTTGGATAAAATGTATTTGTAACTAGCCGACATCACGCGGTTTCACCCGTGTAGTTCCCGTTCCTGTGGGAATACAGCATGGAGAAAATAACCAGATACAGGCACAAAAAGTAGCTTATGTCACGTGTACCTAGCTTTCCTGCAACGGTGCTGCAGTTCAGTAGTTTTTGAGTTGAATCGGCAAAAACAAACAACTTTCCTCTATATACTCGTAATATTTGTTTAGATATCTAGAATTCAGGTGACTTTCTCAAGGAATTCTGCTAAATTCTGACGCAACTCTTACAGTGTAAACTGTTCTAAAAAAGATGTTGATTTTGACGGAGTTGATATCAATCCTGAAATAATTTCGGAGCATAAGATACTGCTATCCTACTTATTAAGATCACATTTTATAATGTTTACGTCCGATATTGCGGTTTCTCAAGTGGCGAATTAAATACCCAGTTAAAAAATCCGGATAAAATAGTTCAATGACGATCGTATTAGTTTCTACTGAGCGTGAACAAGTTAAAGCCATTATAAAAAAAAATTAAAGGATACCTACCCAAGCCGTTCGTAGATGAATTCGTATTAATTTACATTGATGGTGTTGTAATCTATTCAGAAACAGCTGAGCAAGGTTTTAAAGTTATTTATTGAAGCCTTGCAGAAAACAGGGTTTCTGTCAATGTAAAAAAAAAAATGTTTTAAAATAAAACTGAGATCGAATAGTTAGGAAGAGTTGTTTCTAACGGCCAAGTCAGGGTAAAGTTTCCCTCTTATAAATGCTCCAATTTTGTGGATTGGCAAGTTACTTCCGAGAGATTATTCCTGATTCTTCCCTTATCATGATTCCCCTGTATAATCTTACACGTAATAATGTTAAATGGCGCTGGACATCAGAGCAGGAAACTGCTAGAGATAAAATCCTTGAGTACCTTGCCTCTGAAATGCCTGTCGAACCTCATACGGATGCCAGTTCCGTAGGTCTAGCGAGAATTTATTTTCAAAAACATGTTAAGTTGAAAGTAGTAGAGTATTTTAGCACCACTGACATCGAAAGTCGTCACCACTCTTATAAGTTGGAAACTTTGGTAGTGATAAGATCCATTAAGCATTTTCGTCATTTACTTGGCAGGCCATTTAAAGACATTACTGATTGTAACTCGCTAAAACATCGCGTAATAAAAAATAATTGCTCCCTACGGTTCATAGGTGGGGGCTTACCTACAACCTATTGATTTAAGTATGGAGTATCGAAAGGTAGAACGCATTTTGATTACCTAAGTCGCAATCCATCATCTGTCAAAATAAATAATATTCAAAAGTATAGTGAATGGTTAGAGGTAGAAAAAAATAATAATTTAGAAACCAGAAGTGTAATTGAATCAATTAAACATGGAAGTATCGACAAAAAAATAAATTAAAACTAAGTTGTATTAAACCTTCCAAACGATACGCAGTTGTCTTTTTAGATGCATTCACAAGATTCTGATACTTGAAACCTGTTGCTAATTAAACTGCCATAGCAACAGTAAGGCTCGTGGCTTAAAAATAACTACCACTCGGGTCGATCTTTAGGTTAAGCCACGTTTGCCTAGGTTGGTCTGTGGATGGGTGACCACCCATTACATACTGAGTTTCATCCGTGCCTCGGAAAGCACGTTAAGCTGTTGGTCCCGGCTGCCATATGTGGAACTTTGGCAGTCGTTGTAGGTCGTCTGTGACCTGAAAGTCTGACATCCAGTCTTAACAAGGGGTATCGTATTACCTAGTATTGGCTAGGTTATGGAGGTCAGATAGGCAGTCGTTCCATGTAAAATACTGGTATTCAGCTCCATCCGGTTAGACTGGAAGCCGACTCAAACATAGTTGAGAAAAGGCGGAGCAGATGATGATGAGCAACAGTAATAGTAGTTTATGCGACTGTGCATAATGAAGGGCATTACAACACAAGTGTGGGTTTAAGAAACGAGCCGAAGGCGAGTTTCTTAATAGCATCACACGAGTGTTGTAATGCCTAATTATGTATAGTTGCATACACTAATTTATCTACCTGAATATCATAAGGGCTCTATGATGGGTTCAGGAACCATAGGGAAATGACCAGCATTGTTACCAGTGTAATGCAATAAAAAATAAACAGGCTACTAGTTGCATTCGTCGCTGCATTTACGATATCTGGCGGAGTGTTCATGTTAATTTCTGAGTCACTATCACTCATTTTCGACAGAAATAAAGAACTTATCAGAAAATTTGTCTACTCGAAACTGGAAATAAAAAGCTAACGAACAAATGACAGCTCGAAATGGCGGCGTTTCGGATATCTGTCATTTTTTTTTAATCATAGGCAAACGAACAAAGTCACTATTCTTGTGTCACTCGAGATCAAAATGTCGTGCGATTTATAATTAAAATCATACTGAATTGTGGTTTCATATCGATAGGTATCTGTTTTAATGTAGATACTAGAATAGCACACTCACTTGAATTTGACACCTGTTCCAAATTTAAACTCCATAACCTACTGTTTTCAGTAGGTTATGAGCTCATTACAGTTCTGTTTGTTTCTGCTGGTTGGTAATGCTGGTCATTGCCTATGGTTTTTGAACGCATTAGAGAGGGTTTATGATATTAGGGTAGATAAATGCCTTAAAACAATTAATTTATAGTTTTGGTACCCTTAAACGCATAATTTGTGATCAGGCTGTTTCCTATACCGGCAAAGAATGTACTAGTTTCTGTGAGAATTGCGCTATAGAATTGAATTTTATTGCTAGTGCGGTGGTGTAAGTCGTGCAAATAGTCAGGTCGAGCGGATCATGAGGGTTCTGACAAACTGTTTTACTATTGTTGAAAATACAACCAAAATAAGTTGGAAAGATGCTGCTGGCGAAGTACAATTGACTATCAATAGCACTTTTAGTAAAAGCACTGGTCATACTCCTTTCCAACTCCTGAGGGGCTGGGATTAGTCAGCTCCTGCTATATCAGCTTTGCTAAATTATGTTGAACGTATGGACCTCAATATGTGCCGTCAAAAGTCAAGTCAGAATGGACGAGCTAGCTTAATCTCGAAAAGTGGATTTGATAAAACTACTGTCGTTGGATATAGTGCTGGTAAAACAAAATCTGCGAGTAATTAAAAAAAAAACTTGACAGAAAATTTTGAGGTCCATGTAACGATAACGATAGATATACAAGTTCGAGTTAATAAAGCTGGCAATGAGTTGTATGTCTCTCGTGACAATTTGCGAATTGTCACACCTGACCTGGGATGTGAGTCGACAGACTCTTTTAGATATTTCTTATTAATGTTACGGAGATAATAATTATCTTTTAGTATAAACTATAATATGTGTGTTTATAATATTGTATAATGCGTAGTTGTGAAGATTGTCCTGCATATCTCTAAGCGTCTGGCCAACGATTATGGTTATGCTTGACAATTTCACCACTGCCATTTGCATGCATGCATTGTCATGAGATTTGACAATAGCCATGTGATTTGGCATCTATCTAATTGTCATGATATTTGACAATAGCCATGTGATTTGGCATCTATCTAATTGTCATGAGATTTGACAATAGCCATGTGATTTGGCATCTATCTGATTGTCATGAGATTTGACAATTGCCATGTGATTTGGCAGATAGAAATGTGATGCCATGTGATTTGGTGTATACCTGGTTGTCATGAGATTTGACAAAAGCCATGCGATTTGGCACTAGGTACAGAATCATGATGCTATGTGATTCGGCGTTAGTGGTCATGTGATTTGGCCATGTGATTTAACTAATTAAAAATGTTGATTGGGTTATGTGATTTGACCGTTAGTAGCTTTTTGATAATTTTTGAATTGTGTGACTTCACTAATTGTCTGAAATTATTGTTCCACTATGACTTGAAAATCAAAAACTATTTATTATGAATTTCGTTCGCGAGCCATAAAGGCTGCTCGTCAGTATGGCCGTGTGAGAGATAATCTATTAAATGCTTTTTAAGAATTATTTAAAAATATTTTATCAACTTCCGTTATATGAAAGTAGTGTAACTGACTACTCGTTCCCCCACTATGCGAGTGATTCTTGCTTTAAAAGTGGGCGCACAGTCTTTCGATAGATCAGACGCTGTCCGGTAGTGGACACGGCACAAGGTTGCTCTGAACTATCAGGTATTATGTTTATGTTTCGTTTAATATTGTTGCAATGTTGTATTTCTGATTTGTTTACTGTGTGTATGCTATTTATTATTGTTATGAAATATTGCTGTGTCAATTACTGAATATAAAAACAAACCTATTTATGTCTCTTATTCTACCCTACCTCCCACATGCATATACACTACGATGACCAGCCTATAGAAGAGGTAGACACAACAAAATTTTTAGGACTCCAGATTGACAAAAAATTGAACTGGAAGGCCCATATCGAAATATTGTGCAAGAAAATTAGTAAATCTGCCTATGCCCTGCACACTTTGTCGTCTATAATAGGTGTGGAGGCATTACTTACAGCCTACTATGGTTTAACAGAATCGCATCTACGCTATGGTGTCATTTTTTGGGGCAACTCAACGGAAAAAGACACGGTGTTTAAGGCTCAAAAGAGATGCATTCGTTCAATATTTAAAATTAAACCTACTGATAGTTGCGTGCCATACTTCAAGAAATATAAAGTACTTACTTTGCCATGTCTGTACATTTTAGAAGTAGCTGTTTTTGTCAAAACAAATGCTCACCTATTTAAACGACTAGATGAAGTAGTCCCACGTAATAGGCGCGACAACAGCAAGGTATGCTCTCAAACTGCGAGAACAGCCCTCATGAGCAAAAGTGTTTTCAGTATGGCTCCTAGCATATTTAATAAATTACCCAAAAGTTGGAGAGAACTGCCCTTGTCACTTTTTAAAAATAAGCTGAGAAGTTTTTTAGTTACTAAAGTTTATTACAATGTTGTAGATTTTCTAAATGAAAAGGACTTCTCTACTCCGACTTCAGATGCATATTATTAGGAATACTAGTTAAGATAATGTGATTTTTTTTAATAATTGACTGTTGAATGATTCTATTTGACTGCATGATATTCTGGACATAATTTAATTTCTATTTGACTATGATATACTTAAATAATATAATATAATATAATACCTACTATAATATCTTGACATCAATTATTATTTAATTTCTTTCGTATTTTGTAATGTTTAGAATAACTTATTTATACCTATAAAATTTGTACGCCGTTATTGGCAAAACATGGACGCTCACAACATAAATATTCAATACCTTGCATGTCTGATTACTCAGTTTATGTAAACGCATGTTTGACAAATAAATGATTCTTATTCTTATTCTTCTTATTCTTATTCTTATAATATGAATTGTAATATGAATCATAATATGAATTGTTATATTAATTGTAATATGAATCATGAAATGAATCGTAATATGAATTGTAATATGAATCGTTATATGATTTGTTATATGAATTGTTGAATTGTTGTTTGTTTTTGAATTGTTGTGACTTTTTGAATTGAAATTAATTAATTCAGACTTTTATTGTAGCGCACAATTGTAATCACCACTTATGCGTTTTCAGGGAAAATCTGGAAAATTTCCCTAAAAATGGGGAAAATTTTTGCACCAGGCAACACTCCTTGACGAATCACATAACCGGTCTATACAACACAATCCAGGCGGGAGATGCCAGCTGTCCCAATTAACGTGTTGAAAATTGGGATTTTTCGGCCTTTTTACAAGATGGCCGCCATAGCATCCGCCATTTATTTTTTACTGAAAAGTCATAATTTTCCTTAAATGTCAAGAATATAAACCACCGATCGGTGTACTTGGTGTTGCCAACTTTTGAGTTTGGTACAACAAACTAATTCGCCAAAGTCGGGTCTGACCAAAAAATTCAAACGCCAATGGCTCTCGGGGTTGCCAGCTGAAAATGATAAAAATGGTCAAATGTCATTTGGGGGACCCCATTCTTGGTGTTTATGTAAAATTTCCATTCAAAATGTCGTTATTTCTACTTTTCATGTTATCGGGGAAAATCTAGAAAATTTCCCAAAAAATGGGGAAATTTTTTAAACCAGGTGTTGCCAACTTTTGAGTTTGGTAGAACAAACTAATTCGCCAAAGTCAAAAAGTCCTAAAAATGAAAAAGTTGAATATTTTTTGGGGTTGCCAATTAAAACGAACCAAAATGGTCAAATGTCATTTGGGGGACCCGAATGTTGCCGGCTAGTCAAAGTCTCTATTTAAAATCTCAATATTTCTACTTTTCATATTTTTGGGGAAAATCTGGCAAAACACCCTAAAAATGGGGAAATTTTTTGCAACAGGCAACACTCGTCAACAAAACACACAACCGCTCCGTACAAAACAATCCGGTCGGGGGATGCCAGCTGTCCCAATTATGGTGTCGAAAATTGGGATTTTTCGGCCTTTTTACAAGATGGCCGCCATAGCATCCGCCATCTTGTTTTTCTAAAAAGTCATAATTTTCCTTAAATGTCAAGAATATAGGCCACCGATCGGTGTACTTGGTGTTGCCAACTTTTGAGTTTGGTACAACAAACTAATTCGCCAAAGTCGGGTCTGACCAAAAAATTCAAACGCCAATGGCTCTCGGGGTTGCCAGCTGAAAATGATAAAAATGGTCAAATGTCATTCGGGGGACCCCATTCTTGGGGTTTATGTAAAATTTCCATTCAAAATGTCGTTATTTCTACTTTTCATGTTTTCGGGGAAAATCTAGAAAATTTCCCAAAAAATGGGGAAATTTTTTAAACCAGGTGTTGCCAACTTTTGAGTTTGGTAGAACAAACTAATTCGCCAAAGTCAAAAAGTCCCAAAAATGAAAAAGTTGAATATTTTTTGGGGTTGCCAATTAAAACGAACCAAAATGGTCAAATGTCATTTGGGGGACCCCAATGTTGCCGGCTAGTCAAAGTCTCTATTTAAAATCTCAATATTTCTACTTTTCATATTTTTGGGGAAAATCTGGCAAAACACCTGTAACAAGACTTATCTATGCGAGGGTAGATTGATGTTATAGTTAACAGTCCATGGATAAGCTTGCTATAGTCGAGTGACGTTTATGTCATTTTTAAATATTTCAAAGTGTCACTGTCAGTTATAAAATCATTTTGACATTGAAGTGAATTGTCAGTTATGAAGTTCCCGACATGAGTCAGTCTTGAACGAGACACCGGAGTGTTAACTTCTAAGGTTAGTAAAATTATGTGATTGTGATTTATATTATGTACTGATCTAGGCTGAATAATTTATAATAAACATTGTTATTGCGTTGATTTATCCGTTGTTTCAATTCTATGATTCCCTTCTGAGGTCTGGTTATATCTCAGAAGTGGGATGAACGAAACACTTTTTGTGTTGCGGTAAACCACCCCACGAGCTCGACCGCCGATAAATAAAACTATATTCATTTTAAAACGGGAAATCAACGCAAATACAAGAAGAAAATTAAGGAAATGTGTGAATTAACATGACATGATAGTATTGTGAACCCCGATTTAGCCGAATAAAGCAGATGGGTTCAACAGTTTATTTTCGAAAAATATTTTTGTCAATGGTCGTAATGGATCAGGTAGATAGATATTATAGAAATATTGGTTTAAGCTGATATTTGAGTGTGATTAACGTCAAGAAATGATATTATTTTAATAAAATTATTAACAGTTTTCATGATGAATACAGATTAAAAACATAAATTCCCAAAACATGTAAGAGAATTAAATATAGTGAACATACAGTTACAAAATAATGTTCAAATACCCACTATAATTTTAAATTTAGTGTCTTAGTGACTGTGTGTTGTGAAATTTGTACACAATACATTAACAAAATGTTCCGAGTTTCAGAGAAAATGAGCGACAAGGAAAGCAAGGCGGATTATCGACGCACTTGCAACCCTTCCCGCAACTACGAAAGACAGAGGATGCGTAGTGAATCATCACGTAGTCGGAAGCGAGACTCAGGGGAAGTGGAGAGGCGCAGTCGTAGCCGCAGTCGTAGTAGCCGTGGCGATGACCAACAACCAACGCAAGAATCTCGGAGGCGCAGTCCAGGTCGTGATCGTCGGCGCAGCAGCGCGACGCGTAATCAACTGAGAAGCCGCAGCGTCAGCAGCACGCGAACGCTACTCGAGCAAGAACGTGAGCTGTCCAGGGAGAGGGAAAAATTAAGAACCCTTGAAAACCAGGTACGCAAAGAACGAGAGAGATTAACGGAACGGAACCGATCACGTAGGCATTTCGAGACGCCCGAACCTAGACCGGACAATCGTGAGCAGACTAATACTGGCAAAAGTAGCTCAACTCGGTACCGTTCCTTAATCACCCCCACGAAACGACACGCACCCAGTGATGACAAACATGAAGCACATGACAACAAGAAAACTAAATTTATAACTACAGACTTGTTTGAAGAGATTTCTTTTTAAAACTTTTTAAGTCTAAAGCAGGGGATCGTGAATAGTTTTCCAGTTCATCATTTAATAATGTTGTACCAGACTTTGACCCTATCTCGAAGGAACAAATCATTCATATCTGGCTCGATAAAGTCGATGAATGCTCCGAAATTTATAACTGGAACGATAAGCAAACGGTTCACTATGCCCTGCCCAAACTCACCGGATTAGCTAAGACATGGTTTCAGGGTCTGCCCTCTATTAGGTAAGCATAGTCGGCTTGAATGGAAGTTGATGCTAAAGGAATCATTTCCTACAACAGAAAATTATGCAGAAGTTTTGACAGATATGCTTAATATACGGGTATGCTTTGGAGAATTTTATGAACTTTATTATTTTGCGAAAATCAATTTACTGAATAGATGTAAAATAATTGGAAAGCAAGCAGTGGATTGTTTATTTTATGGGGTAGACGACAGGCGAGTTCGTGTAGGTGTAGGTGAAGCAGCCAAATTCGATAAACCAGAAGATGTACTTGATTTTTTTTAAGACCATTAAGTATCACAGCAGAAATTAGTCGGACTCTAATAAAGGTTTTAGTAAGGACAAGCGTCCTAGCAGTACATCGGTAGGTTATAGTCCGGTAAAGAATATAGATAACACGGCGTCAAGCAAAAATAGTGGCGCGAAAGGGCAAATGAAGTGCTTTAACTGTCAGGGTATCGGTCACCCCAGCTTTAAGTGCCCCGATCATCAAGTGTACTAACTGTCAGTTTATGGGACATGACAGTTCCCACTGTCCTAGATTAAAGGATCAAAAAAAAAAAAATCTCCAAGGAATAAGGAGGTCCTGTAGATTTCCTTCACTGAAAATATGTAACGACTAATACAAGGTTATGACAAATATTATCGGAATCGCTACAGTATTTAGGTTTTCAAGCAACATTAATTCGTGAAAATAGTGTTTTATGATTAGGATTTAACTGGAAAGGCGTTAATGGCCCATATTGAGAGGACTAAAGAATATACCATACTTACCGCTAGGGTGTACCTACTTTAGTGAGTGATATACAAGGCAATTCGGAAAAGGATGCCGAAGTGCTTAAAGTGGATGACCACTTAGTTAATTATGACGTGTAGCTTGGACATAGTTTTGCTGAAAATCATTTTAGATTATTAAAACTCCAACAGATGTAATATTTGAACTAGATCACTATTCTAAATAACATCAGTCTCTATACAACTTGTGATGTAGACATTGTTGAGATCATATCAGTCCCTGTAAGGACAAACGTTGCTCGTAAGGAGATATATATGTAGGCGGATCGGTTAGGGGCTGCGCGAGTCATGAGTAGGTTCTACCTCTTACCTGGAAAATATGAAGTTCATAAATCTGAATGTCGTTTATTAGTTCTAAATGTTGGGTTGAATCCAATACTAAGTATTATTTTAAAATTTCATTAGATAATATAATTTAGCAATTTAGTATGTATTTATTTGTTGAATAATAACCTATCGGATAAAAAAAAAAAAAAAAAAAAAAGGAAAATAATTTGATATCAAAATTGCGAGATAAAATCTAGGAAACATTAAAAGTATCATTTAATATTAGTAATTAATTTATTGACAATATAGAGTACAATCTTTATTTAGAGTATTTTTACTTGACTCAACTATGCAAATAGTACCACCACAACTATCTATGGTTAGACAACCAAGTTTTTAAGTCGCAATAAAAGCTACAAAAAAAAAAAAAAAAATAATACTTCGGTCCATAAAATATCATTAGAATAATAAAATTGCAAATTAGGTATAATTGAAATAAGAACCTTTGTTTTCAAGATATTAATTTACGGTGATTATTAATTAAACATATGTAGGAGCTCGTGGCTTAATTATAACTGCCACTCGGGTCGATCTCGAGGTTAGGCCACGCTTGCCTAGGTTGCTTCGTGGATGGGTGACCTACCCATTACATACCACGTTTCCTCCGTGCCTTGGAAAGCACTGGCTGGTCCCGGCTGCAATATATAGATCTTTGGCAGTCGTTACAGGTAGTCAGTGACCTGAAAGTCTGCCAACCAGTCTTACCGAAAGGTATCGTATTACCCGGTAATGACTGGGTTGTGCAGGTCAGACAGGCAGTCGCTATATGTAAAATACTGGTATTCAGCTGCATCCAGTTAGACTGGAAGCCGACCCCAGCACAATTTAAAAAAGGCTAGGCAGATGTTTAATTCAACAACAACGTCGTCATACATCAATGTTATTTGGCATCATGACAGCCGACGTTGCTACGTTAATTTGGTCAATACCGAAAGTTGTTAAACAGTCAGATATTCATAAATAAGTACTTAAGACTGCCATTACACTCAGTTGTTGGATCGGAGAATTTAGATTTACATGTATTCAGAATAACTACTGGGTTAAATAATCACGTTTCTATCACTCTTAACGCGGTAAATACTTATATTACTATGATGATTGATGACATAGATAGGACAGAGTAGTATTCGAAGTCAAGACGAAATTAGTTCTGAATGGGAGTGAACGTATTATGAGAAATCAGGAGAAAAATAAGAATCGGTATGACAAACACAACAAGAAGGCCACGAATTATAAGGAGGGCGGATGTGGTTAGGAAATAGGGCTAAGTTTTAATACCCTGCTTGCTCGTCCAGTGATGAACATGACGATGAAAGTGATAGCAATTTTAAGAAATAATATTGTTAGTTAGATATGAATGATGAGTTTATGAGTTACTTGATTTATCGAATTGATATTTAGTCTAATTTATAATTTGCGATGATTATAATAATGATTACATGATGCTAGATGGTGTCTGGCATATGAACTTGCCAGTCGCTAATATTGTTGATTAGATGTGAATGGTGAACTTATGAGTTACTTGATTTATTGAATTGATTTTCAGTATAATTTATGATTTGCGATGATTATAATGATGATTACATGATGCTAGATGGCGTCTGGCATATGAACTTGCCAGTCGCTAATATTGTTGATTAGATGTAAATGATGAACTTATGAGTAAAGTACTTGATTTAGTGAATTGATATTTAGTACAATTTATGATTTGTGATGATTATAATAATATGATGACAACATGATGTTAGATGGCGTCTGCCATATGAACTTGCCAATCGCTAATATTGTTAATTAGATGTCAATGATGAGTTTACGAGTTACTTGATTTATTTAATTGATATTTAGTCTAATTGTGATTTGCGATGATTATATGATGATTACATGATGTTTGATGGCGTCTGGCATATGAACTTGCCAGTCGCTTAGGGATAAGTGAGGGTGTTTGAGTCGGGCAGGATTAGGCGTTGGATTCGCCGCCCAGGATTGGCTCAAAGTACCGCTGCCGATGACGGAGTGATGGTGAAGGAAGTAGCCTCACTTCGCTCGGCAATAGACATGACGATAAGTTGAGTGAGAATGTTTGAACTGGGCAGGATTGGCGTATGAACTCGTCGCCCTTGAATAGTTCAAAACATTGCGGCTGAAGTGTTGTGAGAGTGAAGGAAGTAGCTTTCACAGCACTCAAGCTATAAAATAGATGATAATGATGATCTAGAGAATTAAGACTGATTATTTTTATTTCTTTATTATTCTTGTTATACATCTTAATATGTACAAGTTATTTTATTTTATAATTGTTAATGATTGAAAATTGTTTGATAAATAGAAGATACTGATCAAATCTATTCTTATACAATATTTAGGAACGAAGGGACTCGTTCTTGAAGGATGGCCGACTGTAACAAGACTTATCTATGCGAGGGTAGATTGATGTTATAGTTAACAGTCCATGGATAAGCTTGCTATAGTCGAGTGACGTTTATGTCATTTTTAAATATTTCAAAGTGTCACTGTCAGTTATAAAATCATTTTGACATTGAAGTGAATTGTCAGTTATGAAGTTCCCGACATGAGTCAGTCTTGAACGAGACACCGGAGTGTTTACTTCTAAGGTTAGTAAAATGATGTGATTGTGATTTATATTATGTACTGATCTAGGCTGAATAATTTATAATAAACATTGTTATTGCGTTGATTTATCCGTTGTTTCAATCCTATGATTCCCTTCTGAGGTCTGGTTATACACCCTAAAAATGGGGAAATTTTTTGCAACAGGCAACACTCGTCAACAAAACACACAACCGCTCCGTACAAAACAATCCGGTCGGGGGATGCCAGCTGTCCCAATTATGGTGTCGAAAATTGGGATTTTTCGGCCTTTTTACAAGATGGCCGCCATAGCATCCGCCATCTTGTTTTTCTAAAAAGTCATAATTTTCCTTAAATGTCAAGAATATAGGCCACCGACCGGTGTACTTGGTGTTGCCAACTTTTGAGTTGGGTAGAACAAACTAATTCGCCAAATACAAAAAGTCCCAAAAATGAAAAAGTTCAATATTTTTTGGGGTTGCCAATTAAAACGAACCAAAATGGTCAAATGTCATTTGGGGGACCCCAGTGTTGCCGGCTAGTCAAAGTCTCTATTTAAAATGTCATTATTTCTACTTTTCATGTTTTCGGGAAAAATCTGAGAAAATACCCTAAAAATGGGGATTTTCATTTAACCAGGCAACACTCGTCAACAAAACACACAACCGCTCGCTACAACTCGAACCCGTCTGATGTTGCCAACTACCCGAAAAATGGATTTGAAAAAAATCAAAATATCCAACTTTTTACAAAATGGCCGCCGCAGCGTCCTCCATCTTGGATTTTCACAATGTCATAATTTTTTCCAATTACTATTGAATTTACCAACAAATTGGCAAACTCTTTGTTGGCGGTTCTAGAATTTGGTAGAAGAAAACAATTTGTCAAAGTCGAGTGAAAAAAGTCGACAATTTCAAAACGTCCTGGCGCGGCCGCCATCTTGTTTTTTTTTTTTTTACTTTTCTTTTTAAACGTTTTTACATTTCGTATAGGACCTCTGAGTCGAAATCCATCCAAGTGTTTCCCCCACCGAAATCAGAAATGGACTCGCCCTCCATCTTGGATTTGAACTTTCCCTATAATTTTCCTCTACTCGATTGGTCAGATTACACATTTTTGCAAAACATACGCCTAACCCATCTCTCACCCATTCCGAGAAACGACATGTCAATGAGTGAGTCAGTGGCTTTGTAGTTTTATATAACTATAACTAGTATTTGCGTGGCTGCGCGAGCTGCGCGCAGCTCGCGGGGCGTGAAGGGGAGCTTTGAAAAATGATTTCGACTAACGCATTGCCCCTAGTATTTGCTCGGTGCTGCTTGCAGCTCGCGGTTTTGTCGTGCTTTTGAGGAGTTTTAGTTACCCTTGTAAAATTTAAATGAATTGGAAAATCCAATAAGAGTCCAAAATTCCAAATGGTCTTTTAAGTAAATCAACTGAACGATTTTTCATTCCTTTAGTTGATGTACTTAAAAGTCGGTACAAATAAACTATATGTTTGCTCTAATCGTATGCAACATATAGGTAGTTTATAAACCTTAAACGTTATGTCAAAAAGAACCCTAGTCTTCCACTTTTCGAGGAGCTCGTGGCTTAATAAGAACTGCCACTCAGGACGATCTTTAGGTGAAGCTGTGCTTGCCTAGGTCGGTCTGTGGATGGGTGACCGCCCGACATACCGAGTTTCCTCCGTGCCTAGAAAAAGCACGTTAAGCTGTTGGTCCCGGCTGCCATATATAGATATTTGGCAGTCGTTACAGGTAGTGACCTGAAATTCTGACATCCAGTCTTACCAAAGGGTACCTATTGTATTACCTAGTATTAACTGGGTTGTGGAGGTCAGATAGGCAGTCGCTCCATGTAAAATACTGGTATTCAGCTGCATCCGGTTAGACTGAAAGCCGACCCCAATATAGTTGGGAAAAGGCTAGGCAGGTGGTGAGCCAAGTGGAAATGCCAAATAAAGCCCAGAAGAGACCCGAAAGGTTTCTACTTCATTGAACTCTTAAACGTAGTCCGCCTTATTACAAAACGTATTTAAACCTGGTTTAACTTAGACTTGGTTTATCTCGCATGACGTCTCACTTCAATAATATTTAAAAGAAAGTGACAGCATGCGAGATAAACCAGGTCGAAGTTAAACCAGGTTTAACTACGTTTTGTATTATGGCGGAGTAAGTCTAGAGAAAGCCATAAGAAAACCTATTATTGTTTGAATGAACTCGTACAATTTTTTTAGCGCCATCTATCGTGGTCTTGGGAATTACTATTTTATTTTGAAAAGAAAATTCGTCATTACTAAGTAATAAATCATTATGTTATGCACTTAACTACCTCTATTACCCAATCGTGGAAAGTTTTCTTACAAAGGTTCACCAAGGTGGACCTCAGGAAGGGGGACTGTGTGTATTTTTACCCGACTGCGGCGAAGCCCAAAAGGAGGGTTATGTGTTTTTACCCGACTGCGGCGAAGCCCAAAAGGAGGGTTATGTGTTTGACGTGTATGTATGTATGTATGTATGTCCGTTTCTTTGTTCCCTCATAACTCCTAAACGGATGAAGGGATTTGAATAAAATATACGTCGTTAGATTGGTCTTAATGGCGCGAGTGTTATAGGCTCCATTAAAATTAAAAAACAACGAAAAATTTCGGATTTTGGGGGCCAAATCATGGAGTTCAAAAAAAAATTTTTTCCAATACCATCGAGTAGGGTATCAAAATAAAAGGTTTTAAATGTAGATTACAAAAATATATAACACTTATATGTTTAAAAAAAATTCAAAGTGACAAATCCTATAAACAAGCACAAAAGTTAAATCATCTGCGAAGAATTTTACGCGACCAACGAAAGAACAAAACACAAAAGAACTAAAAAGTTAAAAAGTGCTTCCAAGTTTTGTTTAATTTAAAATGTGCTTGTTTTTCGCTTTTCAGCTTTTTCAGTCGGGTTTTTTGGTTTTTTAACTACTTTTTTTATTTCCGACTTTTTAGTTCTTTTGTGTTTTTTAGTAGTGATGACCAGCTACATGGACCGGACCAGCTATTTGGACCTCTCAAGAGAGCTTAGCAATATTAAATTTATGATGATTCAGTTATCTTATATTTTAACAGTAAATAAAATGTATCATGTGAATTTAATAATAGTATTAAAACCTATGACTAAGTTATTCGAAAAACACATTCGATTCCTCATCGTTTTCACAGGCGATAGTAAACAAAACTGCTTTATTGATAAATTAAATAAAACTATGTTTTACTTGTTACGATATAAATATAATTTGAAACAGTTCCATGGTATTTTAACATTTTCACAGGCGATAGTAAACAAAACTGCTTTATTGATAAATTAAATAAAACTATGTTTTACTTGTTACGATATAAATATAATTTGAAACAGTTCCATGTTATTTTAACATAAAAAAGTATATTTAGAAAACATAAAAAGGCATATAAGGCATCTTCTCCGGTACCTACATTTGTACATTAATTTCTTAATTATTGATATAGTCTTTTTCGCCCGTGGTCCCGGTCCCTGGAAGGGACCACGAGTATTGTTTTGCCCGTGGTTCCTTCTAGAAATATATACCTACTGCCGAATTAAATTGTACTCCATGACGCGCGCTCGCTTCGCTCGCAGATATATAACACTAATATCTTCTGTCCCCAAAGTGCCGGGCCTCCGCCGGCTTCCTTTGTCGGCCTACGGCCCGGTGCCCATGCCGCCCATAAAGGATACTGTCGCGAGACGGTCGTATTATAGGAACACGAAGAAAAAAAAGGGACCACGGCATTTTCCATCTACGGGAAAGAATAAAGTAATTTACAATCAAAACATTTTGATAGATTTTTTACTCTGGATGTCGATTGTCGATGCTGATTGTGATTGTGACCTACTTATTTTAAAACTATTTATTACATAATAAAATCAATAATTATTGTAGATATTATGATTATTATTGTAAATGTGAATGTAAGTTTGTTTGTTACGTTTTCACGCAATGAACTTTGTACACAGATTCTTGGAGGTATTAGAAGTAAACAAAGCGAGCAAAGCCGCGGGTAAAAGCTAGTGAAATAATAAATTTTATGATTTTTCAGCATATAATTACATCCAATGCCAATGGCTAGGTACCTACCTACATAATTTTGTAAGGTAGGGAGTAGTACCTACCTACTGTTGAAATTGACGGAGGTGGCCTCATTTTAACTTTCCTTTCATCAACAATAGGACAAGTAGGTATGTTACAGCCTCCCCCTGTTGAGATTTCCTCAACATCATCGTGGACAATTTGTGGACCGACTTTATTGTAGTGTCCATATTTGGGCAGTAGCTATAGATAAAACATTACAGATAGGAGACGCATAGGTTTATTACTCGTCTTTAAACATAAATGCTCTGTGCTTATTGTGCTTCAACTATTGGTACTCTCCGGCTGAGCTTTCTCTTGTAATTGTGTACCTACCTACATATTTTATTGAGCGATCATTGTTTTTTAGTAGGTAGATAGGTATTAAAGCTGTTTGCGAGAGCTCGCCTGCGGAAGTATTCACCATGCTTATTTCTATCGTCAAGCAATATCCTGTTTCGGTTTGAAGGGTGTGGGTGCCGGTGGTTACTTCTGGCACGTAAGGCTTAGCATCTATATGCCTCAAGTTGATGAACGCAGAGCAGTGCATCGTAGGACACATTCTATAGGTACGTGCCTCAACTGCGAAGCAAAGAGTTACCATTTAATACCAATATTGACCATAATTTGCTTGTTCCGTCAGTCTTAGTAGATAAATCTACAAGTAAAGGTAGGCAGAACCAAATAAGTAGATAGGTACGTAGGTATATCTTTGTTGTCCAAGTCTTAATAAGTTAGGTTACATAATTATCTATAATTATTAAGTATTAATTGTGATGCCCTTATACTTACTTACGTTAGTTGTTATCCCAAGTTTTCACGATGCTCTATTCTAGAATAAGATTTGTCAATAATTATAATACTTAACCCAGTTTATCATATAAATAGGTCAGGTAAAGATAACAGTCCTATCTGTATTAGTAGGTTCCTATTAAAAGTACCTGTTTATGTACCTATACCTCAGTCGGATTATTCGTTTGAATGACCTCTTACGGTAAATTTTTGGGAAACTTGGGATTTTTCATCATTTTTCCAAGATGGCCACCACACTGTCCGCCATCTTGTTTTTCTGAAAAGTCATAATTTTTCTGAAATATCGAGGATGCAGGCTACCGACTGGTGTACTTGGTGTTGCCAAGTTTTAAGTTTGGTAGAACAAAAGAATTCGCCAAAGTCTGTTCTGATCCGAAAATTCAAGACCCAATGACTCTCGGGGTTGCCAGCTGAAAGTTATGAAAATGGTCAAATGTCATTTGAGGGACCCCATTCTTGGTGTTTATGTAATTTTTCCATTCAAAATGTCGTTATTTCCACTATTCATGTTTTTGGGGAAAATCTGGGAAAACACCCTAAAAATGGGCAAAAATTTTGCGTAAGGTAACACTCCACAACAAAATACACAATCGCTTCATACAACACAATTCGGTCGGGGGATGCCGGCTGTCCCATTTATCGTGTCGAAAATTTGGATTTCTCATCATTCTTACAAGATGGCCGCCACACTGTCCGCCATCTTTTTTTTCTAAAAAGTCATAATTTTCCTTAAATGTCAAGAATATAGGCCACCGATCGGTGTACTTGGTGTTGCCAACTTTTGAGTTGGGTATAACAAACTAATTCGCCAAAGTCGGGTCTGACCAAAAAATTCAAACGCCAGTGGCTCTCGGGGTTGCCAGCTGAAAGTGATGAAAATGGTCAAATGTCATTTGAGGGACCCCATTCTTGGTGTTTATGTAAAATTTCTATTCAAAATGTCGTTATTTCTACTTTTCATGTTTTCGGGGAAAATCTGGGAAATTTCCCTAAAAATGGGGAAAATTTTTGCAACAGGCCACACTCCTTGACGAATTACATAACCGGTCTATACAACACAATCCGGTCAGAAGGTGCCGGCTGCCCCATTTATCGTGTCGAAAATTAGGATTTTTCATCATTTTTCCAAGATGGCCACCACACTGTCCGCCATCTTGTTTTTCTGGAAAGTCACAATTTTTCTGAAATATTGAGGATACAAGCTACCGACTGGTGTACTTGGTGTTGCCAACTTTTGACTATAGTAGAACAAACTAATTCGCCAAAGTCGGGTCTGACCCAAAAATTCAAACGCCAATGGCTCTCGGGGTTGCCAGCTGAAAATGATGAAAATGGTCAAATGTCATTTGAGGGACCCCATTCTTGGTGTTTATGTAAAATTTCCATTCAAAATGTCGTTATTTTTACTTTTCATGGTTTCGGGAAAAATCTGGGAAATTTACTTAAAAATGGGGAAAAAATTTGCACCAGGCAACACTCCTTGACAAATCACATAACCGGTCAATACAACACAATCTAGTCGGGAGATGCCAGCTGTCTCAATTATCGTGTCGAAAATTGGGATTTTTCATCATTCTTACAAGATGGCCGCCACACTGTCCGCCATCTTTTTTTTTTGAAAAGTCATAATTTTCCTGAAATTTCAAGGATATAGGCCACCAACTGGTGTACTTGGTGTTGCCAACTTTTGACTTTAGTAGAACAAACTAATTCGCCAAAGTCGGGTCTGACCCAAAAATTCTAGCGCCAATGGCTCTCGGGGCTGCCAGCTGAAAGTGATGAAAATGGTCAAATGTCATTTGAGGGACCTCATTCTTGGTGTTTATGTAAAATTTCCATTCAAAATGTCGTTATTTCTACTTTTCATGTTTTCGGGGAAAATCTGGGAAATTTCCCTAAAAATGGGGAAAATTTTTGCACCAGGCCACACTCCTTGACAAATTACATAACCGGTCCATACAACACAATCCGGTCGGGGGATGCCAGCTGTCCCAATTATCGTGTCGAAAATTGGGATTTTTCGGCCTTTTTACAAGATGGCCGCCATGGAATCCGCCATCTTGTTTTTCTGAAAAGTCATAATTTTCCTGAAATGTCAAGAATATAGGCCACCGATTGGTGTACTTGGTGTTGCCAACTTTCGAGTTTGGTAGAACAAACTAATTCGCCAAAGTCAAAAAGTCCCAAAAATTAAAAAGTTTAATATTTTTTGGGGTTGCCAATTAAAACGAACCAAAATGGTCAAATGTCATTTGGGGGACCCCAATGTTGCCGGCTAGTCAAAGTCTCTATTTAAAATGTCATTATTTCTACTTTTCATGTTTTCGGGGAAAATCTGGGAAAATACCCTAAAAATGGGGAAAATGTTTGCACCAGGCAACACTCGTCAACAAAACACACAACCGCTCCCTACAACTCGAACCTGTCCGATGTTGCCAACTACCCGAAAAATGGATTTGAAAAAAATCGAAATTTCCAACTTTTTACAAAATGGCCGCCGCAGCGTCCTCCATCTTGGATTTTCACAATGTCATAATTTTTCCCAATTGCCATTGAAATTACCAACAAATTGGCAGACTTTTCGTTGGCGGGTTTAGAATTTGGTAGAAGAAAACAATTTGTCAAAGTCGAGTGAAAAAAGTCGACAATTTCAAAACGTCCTGGCGCGGCCGCCATCTTGTTTTTTTTTTTTTTTTTACTTTTTTTTTAAATGCTTTTAGATTTCGTATAGGACCTCTGAGTCGAAATCCATCCAAGTGTTTCCCCCACCGAAACCGGAAATGGACTCGCCCACCATCTTGGATTTGAACTTTCCCTATAATTTTCCTCTACTCGATTGGTCAGATAGCACATTTTTGCAAAACATACCCCTAACCCATCTCTCACCCATTCCGAGAAACGACATGTCAATGAGTGAGTGAGTGGCTTTGTAGTTTTATATAACTATAACTAGTATTTGCGTGGCTGCGCGAGCTGCGTGCAGCTCGCGGGTCGTGAAGGGGAGCTTTGAAAAATGATTTCGACTAACGCATTTCCCCTAGTATTTGCTCGGTGCTGCTTGCAGCTCGCGGTTTTGTCGTGCTTTTGAGGTTTCAGTTACCCTTAAATTTTGAGAATCCATAGGAATCCTTAAATGAATTGGAAAATCCATTATTAGAGTCCAAATGGTCTTTTAAGTAAATCAACTGAACGATTTTTTTTTCCTTTAGTTGATGTACTTAGTCGGTACAAATAAACTATTTATAATGTTTGCTCTAATCGTATGCAACATAATTATAGTATAAATAAACCTTAAACATGATGTCAAAAAGAACCCTAGTCTTCCACTTTTCGAGGAGCTCGTGGCTTAATAAGAACTGCCACTCAGGACGATCTTTAGGTAAAGCTGTGCTTGCCTAGGTCGGTCTGTGGATGGGTTACCGCCCGACATACCGAGTTTCCTCCGTGCCTCGGAAAGCACGTTAAGCTGTTGGGCCCGGCTGCCATATATAGATATTTGGCAGTCGTTTCAGGTAGTCATACCAAATCATCACATCCAGTCTTACCAAAGGGTACCTATTGTATTTATTACCTAGTATTAACTGGGTTGTGGAGGTCAGATAGGCAGTCGCTCCATGTAAAATACTGGTATTCAGCTGCATCCGGTTAGACTGGAAGCCGACCCCAATATAGTTGGGAAAAGGCTAGGCAGGTGGTGAGTCTTCCACTTTTCAAACTCTAGTGAAATGCCAAATAAAGCCCAGAAGAGACCCGAAAGGTTTCTTCTTCATTGAACTCTTAAACGTAGTAAGTCTAGAGAAAGCCATAAGAAAACCTACTACTGTTTGAATGAACTCGTACAATTTTTTTAGCGCCATCTATCGTGGTCTTGGGAATTACTATTTTATTTTGAAAAGAAAAATCGTCATTACTAAGTAATAAATCATTATGATAGGCACCTATCTCAAATGCCGCCCACCTGTGTGAATCGTGGAAGGTTTTCTTACAACGGTTCACCAAGATGGACCTCAGGGAGGGGCACTGTGGGTATTTTTAGTAGTGATGACCAGCTACATGGACCGCACCAGCTATTTGGACCTCTCTAGAAAGCTTAGCAATATTAAATTTATGATGATTCAGTTATCTTATATCTTAACAGTTAAGTCAATGGCTGTGCTGTTGATTGAGTAAAATGTATCATGTGAATTTAAGAATAGTATTAAAACCTATGACTAAGTTATTCGAAAAACACATTCGATTCCTCATCGTTTTCACAGGCGATAGTAAACAAAACTGCTTTATTGATAAATTAAATAAAACTATGTTTTACTTGTTACGATATAAATATAATTTGAAACAGATCCATGTTATTTTAACAAGAAATATTTTTAATCCATCTGATGGATAGCGACCATGAAATAAGCCCTAAGGCTCCTAGGCTAAGGATTATAGAAGGCTTTATGGGAACCTATCTGCTATTATTATTGTAGCTTTCTATTTCCACTGTCTTCATGTAAAGATACATTTCAAACACAGTTCAGTTTAGATTTAGGTACATATTTCCCCGTTTAGAAAATGCTCTGTGGTACATATTAGGTCTTTACCTATGAAATTGCCGTTCTGCAGTACTGGCCATTTCAAATCATAATAATTTTTGTTAAAGAAGCTGATGATACACAATCTACGGCTGAATTAGCAGCAGCTTTCGACGTTAGCGTCAAAACAATATTGGTCCATTTGCGTCAAATTGGCAAGGTAAAAAAGCTTGACAAATGGGTGCCCCACGAACTCAATGATCGCCAGCGCGAAGTACACGTCGAGACGTGCCTTGCACTGCTCAACAGACACACAAATGAAGGAATTTTGAACCGCATTGTTACCTGCGATGAAAAATGGATCCTGTACGATAACCGTAAGCGCTCAGCAAGTTGGTTGGATCCTGGTTCAGCACCTAAACAATGCCCTAAACGAAAACTTACCCCTAGAAAAGTGATGGTCACTGTTTGGTGGTCTAGCGCCGGTGTGATTCATCACAGCTTCTTACCAAACGGGGTGAGCATTACTGCAGATGTGTACTGTGAAGAACTGAACACAATGATGGAGAAGCTGGCACATCTCCAACCAGCATTGGTCAATCGCTCGTCTCCGCTGCTCCTGCACGACAACGCGCGACCTCATACTGCACAGCAGACGGTCTCCAAGTTGCAAGAACTGGGGTTGGAAGCTCTCCGTCATCCGCCCTACTCACCAGACCTTGCGCCTACAGACTACTACTTTTTCCAGAATTTGGATAACTTCTTGGCGGGAAAAAAATTCAATACCCGAGAGGCAGTACAAAATGCCTTTGAAGAATTTGTTGCCTCCCGACCAGCTGATTTCTTTAAGAAGGGCATCAATAAACTGCCACTGCGTTGGCAAAGATGCATTGATTAAATGGGTGATTACTTCGATTAATACAAATAAAAAATACATGAAAAAAAATCGTTTAAATTTTTTCAAACAAAACGGCAATTTCATAGGTAAAGACCTATTATTATGTATATTTCAAATGTGTGTTGGTAAATGTTTTTTGTTTAGCATATGTACAAGTTAGGTATTAGTACGGAGTGTGGATCCCTTGCGGGTAAAAGTCTCCTCCAAGTTTGTCCACGTAGGTAATTCTAATGTGTGGTGATCATCCACAACATACAGCGCAAAAGGCAGGGTTCTTATCAATTGAGCCGTAACGCCTGACTGTAGTACAAAGCAAGGATGCATTAGCATCAATAATTATTGTAGATATATGATTATTATTGTAAATGTGAATGTACAGTGCGATCAAATTATCTTGGCAGCTCTGAACATAGGCTTTGCGAAATTTTACGCATGTAAACTTGGGAATAAAACTGTTATTGCCAGATAAACCAATACTTAAACGATCAGAAAATATCTAATTTAAACAGTGAGAAATACAAATAAAATAAATATCATAACACTTTTATACATTCGTTGTTACAAAATGACCTGCACGAAGTTCGGAGCTGCCAAGATAATTTGATCGCACTGTAAGTTTGTTTGTTACGTTTTCACGCAATGAACTTTGTACACAGATTCTTGGAGGTATTAGAAGTAAACAAAGCGAGCAAAGCCGCGGGTAAAAGCTAGTGAAATAATTTTTATGATTTTTCAGCATATAATTATGTCCCATGCACATCCAATGCCAATTGCTAGGTACCTACCTACATAATTTTGTAAGGTAGGGAGTAGTACCTACCTACTGTTGAAATTGACGGAGTTGGCCTCATTTTAACTTTCCTTTCATCAACAATAGGACAAGTAGGTATGTTACAGCCTCCCCCTGTTGAGATTTCCTCAACATCATCGTGGACAATTTGTGGACCGACTTTATTGTAGTGTCCATATTTGGGCAGTAGGTAGGTATAGATAAAACATTACAGATAGGAGACGCATTGGTTTATGACTCGTCTTTAAACATAGATGCTCTGTGCTTATTGTGCTTCAACTATTGGTACTCTCCGGCTGAGCTTTCTCTTGTAATTGTGTACCTACCTACATATTTTATTGAGCGATCATTGTTTTTTAGTAGGTAGATAGGTACCTATTAAAGCTGTTTGCGAGAGCTCGCCTGCGGAAGTATTCACCATGCTTATTTCTATCGTCAAGCAATATCCTGTTTCGGTTTGAAGGGTGTGGGTGCCGGTGGTTACTTCTGGCACGTAAGGCTTAGCATCTATAAGCCTCAAGTTGATGAACGCAGAGCAGTGCATCGTAGGACACATTCTATAGGTACGTGCCTCAACTGCGAAGCAAAGAGTTACCATTTAATACCAATATTGACCATAATTTGCTTGTTCCGTCAGTTTTAGTAGATAAATCTACAAGTAAAGGTAGGCAGAACCAAATAAGTAGATAGGTACGTAGGTATATCTTTGTTGTCCAAGTCTTAATAAGTTAGGTTACATAATTATCTATAATTATTAAGTATTAATTGTGATGCCCTTATACTTACTTACGTTAGTTGTTATCCCAAGTTTTCACGATGCTCTATTCTAGAAGTAGATTTGTCAATAATTATAATACTTAACCCAGTTTCTCATATAAATAGGTCAGGTAAAGATAACAGTCCTATCTGTATTAGTAGGTTCCTATTAAAAGTACCTGTTTATGTACCTATACCTCAGTCGGATTATTCGTTTGAATGACCTCTTACGGTAATTTTTTGGGAAACTTGGGATTTTTCATCATTTTTCCAAGATGGCCACCACACTGTACGCCATCTTGTTTTTCTGAAAAGTCATAATTTTTCTGAAATATCGAGGATGCAGGCTACCGATTGGTGTACTTGGTGTTGCCAAGTTTTAAGTTTGGTAGAACAAAAGAATTCGCCAAAGTCTGTTCTGATCCGAAAATTCAAGACCCAATGACTCTCGGGGTTGCCAGCTGAAAATAATGAAAATGGTCAAATGTCATTTGAAGCACCCCATTTTTGGTGTTTATGTAAAATTTCCATTCGAAATGTCGTTATATTCACTATTCACGTTTTTGGGAAAAATCTGGGAAAATACCCTAAAAATGGGGAAATTTTCTGCGTAAAGTAACACTCCACAACAAAGTACACAATCGTTTCATACAACACAATCCAGTCGGGGGATGCCGGCTGTCCCATTAATCGTGTCGAAAATTAGGATTTTTCATCATTTTTACAAGATGGCCGCCACACTGTCCGCCATCTTTTTTTCTGAAAAGTCATAATTTTCCTGAAATTTCACGGATATAGGCCACCAACTGGTGTACTTGGTGTTGTCAACTTTTGAGTTTAGTAGAACAAACTAATTCGCCAAAGTCGGGTCTCACCCAAAAATTCAAGCGCCAATGGCTCCCGGGGTTGCCAGCTGAAAGTGATGAAAATGGTCAAATGTCATTTGGGGGACCCCATTCTTGGTGTTTATATAAAATTTACATTCAAAATGTCGTTATTTCTCCTTTTCATGTTTTCGGGGAAAATCTGGGAAATTTCCCTAAAAATGGGGAAATTTTTTGGGTAAGGTAACACTCCACAACAAAGTACATAATCGCTTCATACAACACAATCCGGTCGGGGGATGCTGGCTGCCCATATAACGTGTCGAAAATTAGGATTATTCATCATTTTTACAAGATGGCCGCCATAACATCCGCCATCTTGTTTTTCTGAAAAGTCATAATTTTCCTGAAATTTCAGGGATATAGGCCACGAACCGGTGTACTTGGTGTTGCCAACTTTTGAGTTTAGTAGAATAAACTAATTCGCCAAAGTCGGGTCTGACCCAAAAATTCAAACGCCAATGGCTCTCGGGGTTGCCAGCTGAAAGTAATGAAAATGGTCAAATGTCATTTGAGAGACCCCGTTCTTGGTGTTTATGTAAAATTTCCATTTAAAATGTCATTATTTCTACTTTTCATGTTTTCGGGGAAAATCTGGGAAAATACCCTAAAAATGGGGAAATTTTTTGCAGCAGGCAACACTCTTTAACAAAACACACAACGGCCTGGTACAAAACAATCCAGTCGGGAGATGCCAGCTGTCCCAATTATCGTGTCGAAAATTGGGATTTTTCGGCCTTTTTACAAGATGGCCGCCATGGAATCCGCCATCTTGTTTTTCTGAAAAGTCATAATTTTCCTGAAATGTCAAGAATATAGGCCACCGATTGGTGTACTTGGTGTTGCCAACTTTTGAGTTTGGTAGAACAAACTAATTCGCCAAAGTCAAAAAGTCCCAAAAACTAAAAAGTTCAATATTTTTTGGGGTTGCCAATTAAAACGAACCAAAATGGTCAAATGTCATTTGGGGGACCCCAATGTTGCCGGCTAGTCAAAGTCTCTATTTAAAATGTTATTATTTCTACTTTTCATGTTTTTGGGGAAAATCTGGGAAAATACCCTTAAAATGGGGAAAAATTTTGCACCAGGCAACACTCCTCAACAAAACACACGACCGCTTGGTACAACTTGAACCCGTCCGATGTTGCCAACTACCCGAAAAATGGATTTGAAAAAAATCGAAATATCCAACTTTTTACAAAATGGCCGCCGCAGCGTCCTCCATCTTGGATTTTCGCAATGTCATAATTTTTCCCAATTGCCATTAAAAACACCAACAAATTGGAAAACTTTTTTTGGCCGTTCTAGAATTTGGTAGAAGAAAACAATTCGTCAAAGTCGAGTGAAAAAAGTCGACAATTTCAAAACGTCCTGGCGCGGCCGCCATCTTGTTTTTTTTTTTTTTTTTACTTTTTTTTTAAATGCTTTTACATTTCGTATAGGACCTCTGAGTCGAAATCCATCCAAGTGTTTCCCCCACCGAAACCGGAAATGGACTCGCCCACCATCTTGGATTTGAACTTTCCCTATAATTTTCCTCTACTCGATTGGTCAGATTACACATTTTTGCAAAACATACCCCTAACCCATCTCTCACCCATTCCGAGAAACGACATGTCAATCAGTCAGTGAGTGGCTTTGTAGTTTTATATAACTATAACTAGTATTTGCGTGGCTGCGCGAGCTGCGCGCAGCTCGCGGGGCGTAAAGGAGGGGAGAGGGGGAGCTTTGAAAAATGATTTCGACTAACGCATTGCACCTCTCAATGAATCTGAAAAAAAAAAATGTTCCAATGCAGCTCACGGTACTACCTACCTACACCTACCTACACCTACCTACACCTACCTACACTGACCTACACCTACCTACACCTACCTACACCTACCTACACCTACCTACACCTACCTACACCTACCTACACCTACCTACACCTACCTACACCTACCTACACCTACCTACACCTACCTACACCTACCTACACCTACCTACACCTACCTACACCTACCTACACCTACCTACACCTACCTACACCTACCTACACCTACCTACACCTACCTACACCTACCTACACCTACCTACACCTACCTACACCTACCTACACCTACCTACACCTACCTACACCTACCTACACCTACCTACACCTACCTACACCTACCTACACCTACCTACACCTACCTACACCTACCTACACCTACCTACACCTACCTACACCTACCTACACCTACCTACACCTACCTACACCTACCTACACCTACCTAAACCTACCTACACCTACCTACACCTACCTACACCTACCTACACCTACCTACACCTACCTACACCTACCTACACCTACCTACTACCTACCTACACCTACCTACACCTACCTACACCTACCTACACCTACCTACTACCTACCTACACCTACCTACACCTACCTACACCTACCTACACCTACCTTCACCTACCTACACCTACCTACACCTACCTACACCTACCTACACCTACCTACACCTACCTACACCTACCTACACCTACCTACTCCTACCTACACCTACCTACACCTACCTACTACCACCTACACCTACCTACCTACACCTACCTACTACCTACCTACACCTACCTACACCTACCTACTACCTACCCCTACCTACTACCTACCTACACCTACCTACTACCTACCTACCTACACCTACCTACACGTACCTACTACCTACCACCTACCTACTACCACCTACAACCACTAAAAAAACATTACCCTAAAATTTGCTTGTCGTCGCCCCTGAGTTACGCTTCACCCACTCAACCTTCGTTACGCTAAGGAGGTCGCCGGCTCGCTTCGCTCGCCACCTCCCCCTTCGCTCCACTTAGTCTCGCAGGTTCGCTCCACTCAGGACCTACCTACCACCGGAAACCTATCATGACATTATCCCTACGCTACGGGGGTCGCCGGCTCGCTTCGCTCGCCCGCTCCCCCCTTCGCTTTGCCGCTGTACCACCACCGGACAGGTTTCGACGCCTATTATAATATTTGTTCAAACACCTAATGGCTATCTCTAACCGTTATGAAGTTACAGCCCTTTTAATTTTAGGGGAGGTTGGGGAGGGGAGGGTATACAAATTTCAACACCCCTCAAATAGATTTAGGTAAGAATCAAAAATTTTTTCAGGAGTAAAAAAGAGGTGAAGAGGGGGGGGGGGGGTGAAGGGGGGGAGAGGGGGGAGTTTCTAAAAATGATTTCGACTAACGCAATGCCCCTCTATATGAATCTGAAAAAAAATTCGTTCCAAGTCTCTTAACTTTCGAGATCCGTCTAATAGGGGGGAGAAGGGGGGCAAGGGGGTCAAATTTGAAAAATGGTTTATACTTCCCCAAGCCTCTTCTATACGAACCCTTAAAAAAAACACGTAAAATTTTTTTTATTTCCGAGATCCGCCTAAAAGGGGGGTGAAGGGGGGCAAGGGGGTCAAATTTGAAAAATGGTTTTTACTTCTCTGAGCCTACTCTATACAAATCCCTAAAAAAAAACACGTTAAATTTCTTTATTTCCGAGATCCGCCTAAAGGGGGGGGAGAAGGGGGAAAAGGGGGGCTACTTTGAAAAATGATTTTTACTTCCCCGAGCCTCCTCTATACGAATCCCTAATAAAAAACACGTAAAGTCTCTTTGTTTCCGAGATACGATGGAGAAGGGGGAGAAGGGGGGGAAAAAGGGGGGGTTTGGCACTTTTCCCATACTCACGAGAGTTACTTGTTTACGAATCTGTCAAAATATACCCACCTCCCCATCCACCATCTGGGAGAACAATTCTGTCAGTGAGTCAGTGAGTGGTAATTTAGCTTTATATAGTATAACTAGTATTTGCGTGGCTGCGCGAGCTGCGCGCAGCTCGCGGGGCGTGAAGGCGGGGAGAGGGGGAGCTTTGAAAAATGATTTCGACTAACGCATTGCACCTCTCAATGAATCTGAAAAAAAAAAATGTTCCAATGCAGCTCGCGGTACTACCTACCTACACCTACCTACACCTACCTACACCTACCTACACCTACCTACACCTACCTACACCTACCTACACCTACCTACACCTACCTACACCTACCTACACCTACCTACACCTACCTACACCTACCTACACCTACCTACACCTACCTACACCTACCTACACCTACCTACACCTACCTACTACCTACCTACACCTACCTACACCTACCTACACCTACCTACACCTACCTACACCTACCTACACCTACCAACACCTACCTACACCTACCTACCTACACCTACCTACTACCTACCTACACCTACCTACTACCTACCTACTACCTACCTACACCTACCTACTACCTACCTACACATACCTACTACCTACCTACACATACCTACTACCTACCTACTACCTCCTACTACCACTAAAAAAACATTACCCTAAAGTTTGCTTGTCGTCGCCCCTGAGTTGCGCTTCACCCACTCAACCTTCGTTACGCTAAGGAGGTCGCCGGCTCGCTTCGCTCGCCACCTCCCCCCTTCGCTCCACTCGGTCTCGCAGGTTCGCTCCACTCAGGACCTACCTACCACCGGAAAGCTATCATGACATTATCCCTACGCTACGGGGGTCGCCGGCTCGCTTCGCTCGCCCGCTCCCACCTTCGCTTTACCGCTGTGCCACCACCGGACAGGTTTCGACGCCTACTATAACATTTGTTCAAACACCTAATGGCTATCTCTAACCGTTATGAAGTTACAGCCCTTTTAATTTTAGGGGAGGTTGGGGAGGGGAGGGTATACAAATTTCAACGCCCCTCAAATAGATTTAGGTAAGAGTCAAAATTTTTTCAGGAGTAAAAAAAGAGATGAATTGGGGGGGGGTGAAGGGTGGGATAAGGGGGAGTTTCTAAAAATGATTTCGACTAACGCAATGCCCCTCTATATGAATCTGAAAAAAAAATCGTTCCAAGTCTCTTAACTTTTGAGTTCCGCCTAAAGGGGGGGTGAAGGGGGGCAAGGGGGTCAAATTTAAAAAATGGTTTTTACTTCCCCGAGCCTCCTCTATATGAATCTGAAAAAAAAATCGTTCCAAGTCTGTTAACTTCCGAGATCCGCCTAAAAGGGGGGAGAAGGGGGGCAAGGGGGGCCACTTTGAAAAATGATTTTTACTTTACCGAGCCTCCTCTATACGAATCCGTAAAATAAAAAAAATACGGGTCTCTTACTTTCTGAGATACGATAGGGAGGGGGAAGAAGGGGGGGGAAAAGGGGGGGTTTGGGACTTTTCCCATACTCACGAAAGTTGCCTGTTTACGAATCTGTCAAAATATACCCACCTCCCCATCCACCATCTGGGAGAACAATTCTGTCAATGAGTGAGTCAGTGAGTCAGTGGTAATTTAGCTTTATATAGTATAACTAGTATTTGCGTGGCTGCGCGAGCTGCGCGCAGCTCGCGGGGCGTGAAGGGGAGCTTTGAAAAATGATTTCGACTAACACATTGCCCCTAGTATTTGCTCGGTGCTGCTTGCAGCTCGCGGTTTTGTCGTGCTTTTGAGGAGTTTTAGGTTACCCTTGTAAAATTTAAATGAATTGGAAAATCCAATATGAGTCCAAAATTCCAAATGGTCTTTTAAGTAAATCAACTGAACGATTTTTTATTCCTTTAGTTGATGTACTTAAAAGTCGGTACAAATAAACTATATAATGTTTGCTCTAATCGTATGCAACATATAGGTAGTATAAATAAACCATAAATGTGATGTCAAAAAGAACCCTAGTCTTCCACTTTTCGAGGAGCTCGTGGCTTAATAAGAACTGCCACTCAAGACGATCTTTAGGTAAAGCTGTGCTTGCCTAGGTCGGTCTGTGGATGGGTGACCGCCCGACATACCGAGTTTCTTCCGTGCCTAGGAAAGCACGTTAAGCTGTTGGTCCCGGCTGCCATATATAGATATTTGGCAGTCGTTACAGGTAGTCAGTGACCTGAAATTCTGACATCCAGTCTTATCAAAGGGTACCTATTGTATTACCTAGTATTAACTGGGTTGTGGAGGTCAGATAGGCAGTCGCTCCATGTAAAATACTGGTATTCAGCTGCATCCGGTTAGACTGGAAGCCGACCCCAATATAGTTGGGAAAAGGCTAGGCAGGTGGTGAGTCTTCCACTTTTCAAACTCTAGTGAAATGCCAAATAAAACCCAGAAGAGACCCGAAAGGTTTCTACTTCATTGAACTCTTAAACGTAGTAAGTCTAGAGAAAGCCATAAGAAAACCTATTATTGTTTGAATGAACTCGTACAATTTTTTTAGCGCCATCTATCGTGGTCTTGGGAATTACTATTTTATTTTGAAAAGATAATTCGTCATTACTAAGTAATAAATCATTATGATAGGCACTTACCTCTATTACCCAATCGTGGAAAGTTTTCTTACAATGGTTCACCAAGGTGGACCTCAGGAAGGGGGACTGTGTGTATTTTTTAGTAGTGATGACCAGCTACATGGACCGGACCAGCTATTTGGACCTCTCAAGAGAGCTTAGCAATATTAAATTTATAATGATTCAGTTATCTTATATTTTAACAGTTATGTCAATGGCTGTGCTGTTGATTGAGTAAAATGTATCATGTGAATTTAAGAATAGTATTAAAACCTATGACTAAGTTATTCGAAAAACACATTCGATTCCTAATCGTTTTCACAAGCGATAGTAAACAAAACTGCTTTATTGATAAATTAAATAAAACTATGTTTTACTTGTTAAGATATAAATATAATTTGAAACAGTTTTATGTTATTTTAACATAAAAAAGTATATTTAGAAAACATAAAAAGGCATATAAGGCATCTTCTCCGGTACCTACATTTGTACATTAATTTCTTAATTATTGATATAGTCTTTTTCGCCCGTGGTCCCGGTCCCTGGAAGGGACCACGAGTATTGTTTTGCCCGTGGTTCCTTCTAGAAATATACACCTACTGCCGAATTAAATTGTACACACGGCTACACATCAAGCTATACATTTCCAGTTTACGGTGATCTCGCGCTGTACGGAAATCCTATACAATGCGAGACCAGCTTATACTGGAAATGTATAGCTTGATTTGTAGCCGTGTGTACTCCATGACGCGCGCTCGCTTCGCTCGCATATATATATAACACTAATATCTTCTGTCCCCAAAGTGCCGGGCCTCCGCCGGCCTCCTTCGTCGGCCTACGGCCCGGTGCCCATGCCGCCCATAAAGGATACTGTCGCGAGACGGTCGTATTATAGGAACACGAAGAAAAAAAAGAGACCACGGCATTTTCCAGGGACTACGGGCGAAAGAATAAAGTAATTTACAATCAAAACATTTTGGTGTTTACTTTTTAGATTATCAAACAATTGGAGAAAATATTCCAGAAACTTTATCCTTGAAGTCAGTAGAAAAATCTGTTCAAGCATACATAGCACACAAATTCTGAAGTAAGGCTGTACAGACCAAAATAAAGTCCATAGACCAGGCATCATCACCTTTGAAACCTTCACTAATATCTTGCAGTACGTCTCCATTTAAGGCTTAGACCATAAAACAATGTAGACCATCCATATCCAGCTTAAGCAAAACTACTCGAAATATATTAATTGAAGAAAAGCATTCCGATAACAATATTTCTTTATATACACTATCTGTAACAACTGGCAGTGAGTCACCATCAGTGCACTCATTACAAATAAAGTCATCATCTGACTGTAGTGAATTTATTAAAGAAGACAGAAAAATAGAAGCATCAGAGACCTCGATAATATATTGGTGTTCCAAGTAGCTGTTACTATTTAATTGATTTAATCAATAACGAAATTAATATTCCCAAACATCATTTGTCACATAATATATTTTATTAAAATATCCAGGAAAACAGTTGGGAGCACAAAATCCACGGTTAATACTGTAACCGTATAATTGGATAGCGTACTGTGGGTTGCTGTGCTCACATCATGACTATTGTTTGGTATATGGGGTGGGCTGGACATCAACAAGATATTTCAGCACCTGCCTCCTGCCTAGATCTCTTTCTAGTAAGAGAAAATTATGAAAATGAGGAAATGGAATAAAAGAAAATAAGAATGTTATTGGTTTTATTTCAAATATCCCTAGTAGTTAACTAACTTCCCATTAGCATACACAGGATCGAGTTATCAATTCTTTATAATAATATGTTATGTTACTGCCTATAAGCCTTCACAATGAAAACAATAATTGAAGAATCGATAATATTATTATTTCAACTGCCTATCTTGACGATTATATTTTACTATATGACGACAATCAAGTCATACTTAATGGTGCTATCGTCTGTCGTAAAAGTGTAGTTATTTTCAGGTCCATCATCTTCCTGCCCTTATCCCATTTTACTTGGGGTCGGCGCAACACGTTTTCTTCTTTCACTCTCCCATAAATCCAAAGGGTTCATCATTATCATTATATTACTTTCCTTGGGGTTTATTGAATAACGATTTAGTCACTCGAACGTCCCGGTGTCTTTTGACCATTGATATAAAAACTAAAGATACGGTCGTCCGAACATTTTGCTCGATGCGTTCCCCATACAGAGAAACACTAACGTCATCTATAAGAACTAATCAGGCGTAAACGTAACCTTGTATGAGCGGCGTGGCGTGGTATTATCGAGGTAAGTATAAAGAAATTAAATAAAGCTTTCATTAAAATGTTAATAAAAAAATGTTAAATTTTAATTTATAATTTTCATTTTCTTTTAAACTTCGGTTTAGTCAAGACCTATTTGGGACCAAATTCGAGGCGTCATTTTATCATGCGGTCCGCCCGGTCCTTACGCAGTAATATATAAGTCAATGCTTTTGACACTCTTCGTTAAGTATGTATGTAGATGGACTGGTAAATGTGGCGACACCTGCGAAGATGTTCATCTGGTGATGTTCTGCTGCGACATCAGTAATAAAAATAATTCATACTTTGATTTTTATTTAACCTTTGATTTTGACAGATGAAATAGTTTGACAGCTGTCAACGCTGTCATGGACGTTTCTTTGAACGCAGTTAAGATGCGAGGTGGTGCATTTTCATAATCATAATTCCCAATATATACCTACTATATTGAAAATTTTTTTTTTTTTTTTTTAAATACTGCCCATAACACCATTTATTGGAAGGAGCATAGATAGTAATTTGTACCTTAGTACATGATTTGGCCAAAAAAAAACCTGCTTTAAATTCTAATAAAATAACATTTATCCTTTGCAGATAGCTCAACAGTTTCATGTATATTTAGTACATCGTATAAATACTTGTACATATTCATATAAGCTTTTTAGTAAATAAAGTTATTTGACTACATAAGTACATAATTTCACAATCTCTGAATAATGCTATCTGTCAAGTAAAATCTATGATATTGAAGAATTTATTTAAAGTAGAGATGGAAATATTTTTTATCCATCTGATGGATAGCGACCATGAAATAAGCCCTAAGGCTCCTAGGCTAAGGATTATAGAAGGCTTTATGGGAACCTATCTGCTATTATTATTGTAGCTGTCTATTTCCACTGTCTTCATGTAAAGATACATTTCAAACACAGTTCAGTTTAGATTTAGGTACATATTTCCCCGTTTAGAAAATGCTCTGTGGTACATATTAGGTCTTTACCTATGAAATTGCCGTTCTGCAGTACTGGCCATTTCAAATCAAAATATTTTTTGTTAAAGAAGCTGATGATACACAATCTACGGCTGAATTAGCAGCAGCTTTCGACGTTAGCGTGAAAACAATATTGGTCCATTTGCGTCAAATTGGCAAGGTAAAAAAGCTTGACAAATGGGTGCCCCACGAACTCAATGATCGCCAGCGCGAAGTACGCGTCGAGACGTGCCTTGCACTGCTCAACTGACACACAAATGAAGGAATTTTGAACCGCATTGTTACCTGCGATGAAAAATGGATCCTGTACGATAACCGTAAGCGCTCAGCAAGTTGGTTGGATCCTGGTTCAGCACCTAAAGAATGCCCTAAACGAAAACTTACCCCTAGAAAAGTGATGGTCACTGTATGGTGGTCTAGCGCCGGTGTGATTCATCACATCTTCTTACCAAACGGGGTGAGCATTACTGCAGATGTGTACTGTGAAGAACTGAACACAATGATGGAGAAGCTGGCACATCTCCAACCAGCATTGGTCAATCGCTCGTCTCCGCTGCTCAGTCCTGCACGACAACGCGCGACCTCATACTGCACAGCAGACGGTCTCCAAGTTGCAAGAACTGGGGTTGGAAGCTCTCCGTCATCCGCCCTACTCACCAGACCTTGCGCCTACAGACTACTACTTTTTCCAGAATTTGGATAACTTCTTGGCGGGAAAAAAATTCAATACCCGAGAGGCAGTACAAAATGCCTTTGAAGAATTTGTTGCCTCCCGACCAGCTGATTTCTTTAAGAAGGGCATCAATAAACTGCCACTGCGTTGGCAAAGATGCATTGATTAAATGGGTGATTACTTCGATTAATACAAATAAAAAATACATGAAAAAAAATCGTTTAAATTTTTTCAAACAAAACGGCAATTTCATAGGTAAAGACCTATTATTATGTATATTTCAAATAAGTGTTGGTAAATGTTTTTTGTTTAGCATAATGTACAAGTTAGGTATTAGTACGGAGTGTGGATCCCTTGCGGGTAAAAGTCTCCTCCAAGTTTGTCCACGTAGGTAATTCTAATGTGTGGTGATCATCCACAACATACAGCGCAAAAGGCAGGGTTCTTATCAATTGAGCCGTAACGCCTGACTGTAGTACAAAGCAAGGATGCATTAGCATCAATAATTATTGTAGATCTATATATGATTAATATTGTAAATGTGAATGTAAGTTTGTTTGTTACGTTTTCACGCAATGAACTTTGTACACAGATTCTTGGAGGTATTAGAAGTAAACAAAGCGAGCAAAGCCGTGGGTAAAAGCTAGTGAAATAATAAATTTTATGATTTTTCAGCATTATAATTATGTCCCATGCACATCCAATGCCAATGGCTAGGTACCTACCTACATAATTTTGTAAGGTAGGGAGTAGTACCTACCTACTGTTGAAATTGACGGAGGTGGCCTCATTTTAACTTTCCTTTCATCAACAATAGGACAAGTAGGTATGTTACAGCCTCCCCCTGTTGAGATTTCCTCAACATCATCGTGGACAATTTGTGGACCGACTGTATTGTAGTGTCCATATTTGGGCAGTAGGTAGGTATAGATAAAACATTACAGATAGGAGACGCATTGGTTTATGACTCATCTTTAAACATAGATGCTCTGTGCTTATTGTGCTTCAACTATTGGTACTCTCCGGCTGAGCTTTCTCTTGTAATTGTGTACCTACCTACATATTTTATTAAGCGATCATTGTTTTTTAGTAGATAAATAAGTATTAAAGCTGTTTGCGAGAGCTCGCCTGCGAAAGTATTCACCATGCTTATTTCTATCGTCAAGCAATATCCTGTTTCGGTTTGAAGGGTGTGGGTGCTGGTGGTTACTTCTGGCACGTAAGGCTTAGCATCTATAAGCCTCAAGTTGATGAACGCAGAGCAGTGCATCGTAGGACACATTCTATAGGTATGTGCCTCAACTGCGAAGCAAAGAGTTACCATTTAATACCAATATTGACCATAATTTGCTTGTTCCGTCAGTTTTAGTAGATAAATCTACAAGTAAAGGTAGGCAGAACCAAATAAGTAGATAGATACGTAGGTATATCTTTGTTGTCCAAGTCTTAATAAGTTAGGTTACATAATTATCTATAATTATTAAGTATTAATTGTGATGCCCTTATACTTACTTACGTTAGTTGTTATCCCAAGTTTTCACGATGCTCTATTCTAGAAGTAGATTTGTCAATAATTATAATACTTAAGCCAGTTTCTCATATAAATAGGTCAGGTAAAGATAACAGTCCTATCTGTATTAGTAGGTTCCTATTAAAAGTACCTGTTTATGTACCTATACCTCAGTCGGATTATTCGTTTGAATGACCTCTTACGGTAAATTTTTGGGAAACTTGGGATTTTTCATCATTTTTCCAAGATGGCCACCACACTGTCCGCCATCTTGTTTTTCTGAAAAGTCATAATTTTTCTGAAATATCGAGGATGCAGGCTACCGACTGGTGTACTTGGTGTTGCCAAGTTTTAAGTTTGGTAGAACAAAAGAATTCGCCAAAGTCTGTTCTGATCCGAAAATTCAAGACCCAATGACTCTCGGGGTTGCCAGCTGAAAATAATGAAAATGGTCAAATGTCATTTGAAGCACCCCAGTTTTGGTGTTTATGTAAAATTTCCATTCGAAATGTCGTTATTTCCACTATTCATGTTTTTGGGAAAAATCTGGGAAAATACCCTAAAAATAGGGAAAACACCCTAAAAATAGGGAAAACATTTGCGTAAGGTAACACTCGACAACAAAAAACACAATCGCTTCATACAACACATTTCGGTCGGGGGATGCTGGCTGTCCCATTTATCGTGTCGAAAATTGGTATTTTTCATCATTTTTACAAGATGGCCGCCACACTCCGCCATTTTGTTTTTCTGAAAAGTCATAATTTTCCTTGTATGTCAAGAATATAGGCCACCAACCGGTGTACTTGGTGTTGCCAACTTTTGAGTTTAGTAGAACAAACTAATTCGCCAAAGTCTGTTCTGATCCGAAAATTTAAGACCCAATGACTTTTGGGGTTGCCAGCTGAAAAGAATGAAAATGGTCAAATGTCATTTGAAGCACCCCATTTTTGGCGTTTATGTAAAATTTCCATTCGAAATGTCGTTATTTCCACTATTCATGTTTTTGGGAAAAATCTAGGAAAATACCCTAAAAATGGGGAAAATTTTTGCGTAAAGTAACACTCCACAACAAAGTACACAATCATTTCATACAACACAATCCGGTCGGGGGATGCCGGCTGTCCCATTTATTGTGTCGAAAATCAAGATTTTTTATCATTTTTCCAAGATGGCCACCACACTGTCCGCCATCCTGAAAAGTCTTAATTTTTCTGAAATATCGAGGATACAAGCTACCGACTGGTGTACTTGGTGTTGCCAAGTTTTAAGTTTGGTAGAACAAAAGAATTCGCCAAAGTCGGTTCTGATCCGAAAATTCACACCCCAATGACTCTCGGGGTTGCCAGCTGAAAAGAATGAAAATGGTCAAATGTCATTTAAGGCACCTCAGTCTTGGTGTTTATGTAAAATTTCTATACAAAATGTAGTTATTTCCACTATTCATGTTTTTGGGTAAAAATCTGGGAAAATGCCCTAAAAATGGAGCAAAATTTAACGTAAGGTAACACTCCACAACAAAGTACACATTCGCTTCATACAACACAATCCGGTCGGAGGATGCCGGCTGTCTCATTTATCGTGTCGAAAATTATGATTTTTCATCATTCTTACAAGATGGCCACACTGTCCGCCATCTTTTTTTTCTGAAAAGTCATAATTTTTCTGAAATCTCAGGAATATAGGCCACCAACTGGTGTACTTGGTGTTGCCAACTTTTGAGTTTAGTAGAACAAACTAATTCGCCAAAGTCGGGTCTGAGCCAAAATTTCAAGCACCAATGGCTCTCGGGGTTGCCAGCTGAAAGTGATGAAAATGGTCAAATGTCATTCGGGGATCCCCATTCTTGGTGTTTATGCAAAATTTCCATTCAAAATGTCGTTATTTCTACTTTTCATGTTTTCGGGGAAAATCTGGGAAATTTCCCTAAAAATGGGGAAAATTTTTGCACCAGGCCACACTCCTTGACGAATTACACAATCGCTTCATACAACACAATCCGGTCGGGGGATGCCGGCTGTCCCATATAACGTGTCGAAAATTGGGATTTTTCATCATTCTTACAAGATGGCCGCCACACTGTCCGCCATCTTTTTTTTTTAAAAAGTCATAATTTTCCTGAAATTTCAAGGATATAGGCCACCAACTGGTGTACTTGGTGTTGCCAACTTTTGACTTTAGTAGAACAAACTAATTCGCCAAAGTCGGGTCTGACCCAAAAATTTAAGCGCCAATGGCTCTCGGGGTTGCCAGCTGAAAGTGATGAAAATGGTCAAATGTCATTTGGGGGACCCCAATGTTGCCGGCTAGACAAAGTCTCTATTTAAAATGTCATTATTTCTACTTTTCATGTTTTTGGGGAAAATCTGGGAAATTTCCCTAAAAATGGGGAAAATTTTTGCACCAGGCCACACTCCTCGACGAATTACATAACCGGTCCATACAACACAATCCGGTCGGGGGATGCCAGCTGTCCCAATTATCGTGTCGAAAATTGGGATTTTTCGGCCTTTTTACAAGATGGCCGCCATGGAATCCGCCATCTTGTTTTTCTGAAAAGTCATAATTTTCCTGAAATGACAAGAATATAGGCCACCGATTAGTGTACTTGGTGTTGCCACCTTTGGAGTTTGGTAGAACAAACTAATTCGCCAAAGTCAAAAAGTCCCAAAAATTAAAAAGTTTAATATTTTTTGGGGTTGCCAATTAAAATGAACGAAAATGGTCAAATGTCATTTGTGGGACCCCAATGTTGCCGGCTAGTCAAAGTCTCTGTTTAAAATGTCATTATTTCTACTTTTCATGTTTTCGGGGAAAATCTGGGAAAATACCCTAAAAATGGGAAAATTTTTTGCACCAGGCAACACTCGTCAACAAAACACACAACCGCTCCCTACAACTCAAACCCGTCTGATGTTGCCAACTTCCCGAAAAATGGATTTGAAAAAAATCGAAATATCCAACTTTTTACAAAATGGCCGCCGCAGCGTCCTCCATCTTGGATTTTCAAAATGTCATAACTTTTCCCAATTGCCATTACAATTACCAACAAATTGGCAAACTCTTTGTTGGCGGTTCTAGAATTTGGTAGAAGAAAACAATTCGTCAAAGTCGAGTGAAAAAAGTCGACAATTTCAAAACGTGCTGGCGCGGCCGCCATCTTGTTTTTTTTTTTTTTTTTACTTTTTTTTTAAATGCTTTTACATTTCGTATAGGACCTCTGAGTCGAAATCCATCCAAGTGTTTCCCCCACCGAAACCGGAAATGGACTCGCCCTCCATCTTGGATTTGAACTTTCCCTATAATTTTCCTCTACTCGATTGGTCAGATAGCACATTTTTGCAAAACATACCCCTAACCCATCTCTCACCCATTCCGAGAAACGACATGTCAATGAGTCAGTGAGTGAGTGGTCTTGTAGTTCTGCGCGCAGCTCGCGGGGCGTGAAGGGGGGGAGAGGGGGAGCTTTGAAAAATGATTTCGACTAACGCATTGCCCCTTTAAATAAAGCTTAAAAAAAATGTTCCAAGTCTCTTTACTTCCGAGATCCGCCTAAAGAGGGGGAAAAGGGGGGCAAGGGGGTCAATTTTGAAAAATGGTTTTTACTTTCCCGAGCCTCCTCTATACGAATCCGTAAACAAAACAGAACACGAATTTTAAAAAAAGGGGTGAAGACGGGGGTAGGATGAAGGGGAGGAGAGGCGGGAGCTTTGAAAGATGATTTCGACTAACGCATTGCCCTTTTCAATGAATCTGAAAAAAAATGTTACAAGTATCTTAACTTTCGAGATCCTCCTAAAGGAGGGAGCAAAGGCGCAAATTCGACAACTTTGAAAAAGGTAGGAGGGGAAAATGGGGCAAAAAGGGGAGGTTTTGCACTTTTAAGCTACTCATGAGAGTTAATTATACGCTTCACTCACTCAACATTCGTTACGCTACGGAGGTCGCCGGCTCGCTTCGCTCGCCACCTCCCCTCTTCGCTCCACTCAAGACCTGCCTGCCACCGAGGAAAAGCTATCGTGACCTTATCCCTTCGCTACGGGGGTCACCGGCTCGCTTCGCTCGCCACCTCCCCCCTTCGCTTTACCGGTACCACCATAGGATAGGTTTCGACGAGTACTGTAATACGCTACGGAGGTCGCCGGCTCGCTTTGCTCTACACCTCCCCTATGTTGCCAGCTAGACAAAGTCTTCATTCTAAAAGTCTTTACTTCTACTTTCATGTTTTTGGGCAAAATCTGGGGAAATACCCTAAAAATGGGTTTTTTTTTGCAACAGGCAACATAACTTAAAGAAATACACAACCACGACAACACAGTCCGGTCAGAAGGTGCCGGCTGTCCCATTTATCGTGTCGATAATTGGGATTTTTCATCATTTTTCCAAGATGGCCACCACACTGTCCGCCATCTTGTTTTTCTGAAAAGTCACAATTTTCCTGAAATATCAAGGATACAGGCTACCGACTGGTGTACTTGGTGTTGCCAAGTTTTAAGTTTAGTAGAACAAAAGAATTCGCCAAAGTCGGTTCTGATCCTAAAATTCAAGCACCAATGACTCTCGGGGTTGCCAGCTGAAAAGAATGAAAATGGTCAAATGTCATTTGAGGCACCCCATTCTTAGTGTTCCTGTAAAAAAAATCCATTCAAAATGTCGTTATTTCCACTATTCATGTTTTTGGGAAAAATCTGTGAAAATACCCTAAAAATGGGGAAAATTTTTGCGTAAGGTAACACTCCACAACAAAGTACACAATCGCTTTTTACAACACAATCCGGTCGGGGGATGTCGGCTGTCCCATTAATCGTGTCGAAAATTAGGATTTTTCACCATTCTTACAAGATGGCCGCCACACTGTCCGCCATCTTTTTTTTTTAAAAAGTCATAATTTTCCTGAAATCTCAAGGATATAGGTCACCAACTGGTGTACTTGGTGTTGCCAACTTTTGACATTAGTAGAACAAACTAATTCGCCAAATTTGGGTCTGACCCAAAAATTCTAGCGCCAATGGCTCTCGGGGTTGCCAGCTGAAAGTTATGAAAATGGTCAAATGTCATTTGAGGGACCCCATTCTTGGTGTTTATGTAAAATTTCCATTCAAAATGTCGTTATTTCTACTTTTCATGTTTTCGGGGAAAATCTGGGAAATTTACTTAAAAATGGGGAAAAAATTTGCACCAGACAACACTCCTTGACAAATCACATAACCGGTCAATACAACACAATCTAGTCGGGAGATGCCAGCTGTCCCAATTATCGTGTCGAAAATTGGGATTTGACATCATTCTTACAAGATGGCCGCCACACTATCCGCCATCTTTTTTTTTAGAAAAGTCATAATTTTCCTGAAATTTCAAGGATATGAGCCACCAACTGGTGTACTTGGTGTTGCCAACTTTTGAGTTTAGTAGAACAAACTAATTCGCCAAAGTCGGGTCTGACCCAAAAATTCAAACGCCAATGGCTCTCGGGGTTGCCAGCTGAAAGTAATGAAAATGGTCAAATGTCATTCGGGAGACCCCGTTCTTGGTGTTTATGTAAAATTTCCATTCAAAATGTCGTTATTTCTACTTTTCATGTTTTCGGGGAAAATCTGGGAAATTTCCCTAAAAATTGGGAAAATTTTTGCACCAGGCCACACTCCTTGACGAATTACATAACCGGTCAATACAACACAATCCGGTCGGGGGATGCCAGCTGTCCCAATTATCGTGTCGAAAATTGGGATTTTTCGGCCTTTTTACAAGATGGCCGCCATGGAATCCGCCATCTTGTTTTTCTGAAAAGTCATAATTTTCCTGAAATGTCAAGAATATACGCCACCGATTGGTGTACTTGGTGTTGCCAACTTTCGAGTTTGGTAGAACAAACTAATTCGCCAAAGTCAAAAAGTCCCAAAAATTAAAAAGTTCAATATTTTTTGGGGTTGCCAATTAAAACGAACGAAAATGGTCAAATGTCATTTGTGGGACCTCAATGTTGCCGGCTAGTCAAAGTCTCTATTTAAAATGTCATTATTTCTACTTTTCATGTTTTCGGGGAAAATCTGGGAAAATACACTAAAAATGGGGAAAATTTTTGCACCAGGCAACACTCGTCAACAAAACACACAACCGCTCCCTACAACTCGAACCCGTCCGATGTTGCCAACTACCCGAAAAATGAATTTGAAAAAAATCGAAATTTCCAACTTTTTACAAAATGGCCGCCGCAGCGTCCTCCATCTTGAATTTTCACAATGTCATAATTTTTTACAATTGCCATTGAAATTACCAACAAATTGGCAGACTTTTCGTTGGCGGTTTTAGAATTTGGTAAAAGAAAACAATTTGTCAAAGTCGAGTGAAAAAAGTCGACAATTTCAAAACGTCATAGCGCGGCCGCCATCTTGTTTTTTTTTTTTTTTTTTTTTTTTTTTTTTTTTTTCTTTTAGATTTCGTATAGGACCTCTGAGTCAAAATTCATCCAAGTCTTTCCCCCACCGAAATCGGGAATGGACTCGCCCACCATCTTGGATTTGAACTTGATTCTTGGTGTTTATGTAACTTTTCCATTCAAAATGTCGTTATTTCCACTATTCATGTTTTTGGGGAAAATCTGGGAAAATACCCTAAAAATGGGTAAAAATTTTGCGTAAGGTAACACTCCACAACAAAATACACAATCGCTTCATACAACACAACTCGGGCGGGGGATGCCGGCTGTCCCATTAATCGTGTCGAAAATTTGGATTTCTCATCATTCTTACAAGATGGCCGCCACACTGTCCGCCATCTTTTTTTTCTAAAAAGTCATAATTTTCCTGTTATCCCAAGTTTTCACGATGCTCTATTCTAGAAGTAGATTTGTCAATAATTATAATACTTAACCCAGTTTCTCATATAAATAGGTCAGGTAAAGATAACAGTCCTATCTGTATTAGTAGGTTCCTATTAAAAGTACCTGTTTATGTACCTATACCTCAGTCGGATTATTCGTTTGAATGACCTCTAACGATAAATTTTTGGGAAACTTGGGATTTTTCATCATTTTTCCAAGATGGCCACCACACTGTCCGTCATCTTGTTTTTCTGAAAAGTCATAATTTTTCTGAAATATCGAGGATGCAGGCTACCGACTGGTGTACTTGGTGTTGCCAAGTTTTAAGTTTGGTAGAACAAAAGAATTCGCCAAAGTCTGTTCTAATCCGAAAATTCAAGACCCAATGACTCTCGGGGTTGCCAGCTGAAAAGAATGAAAATGGTCAAATGTCATTTGAAGCACCCCATTTTTGGTGTTTATGTAAAATTTCCATTCGAAATGTCGTTATTTTCACTATTCATGTTTTTGGGAAAAATCTGGGAAAATACCCTAAAACTGGGGAAAATTTTTGCGTAAAGTAATACTCCACAACAAAGTACACAATCGTTTCATACAACACAATCCGGTCGGGGGATGCCGGCTGTCCCATTAATCGTGTCGAAAATTAGGATTTTACATCATTTTTACAAGATGGCCGCCACACTGTCCGCCATCTTTTTTTTCTAGAAAGTCACAATTTTTCTGAAATATTGAGGATACAAGCTACCGACTGGTGTACTTGGTGTTGCCAAGTTTTAAGTTTGGTAAAACAAAAGAATTCGCCAAAGTCGGTTCTGATCCGAAAATTCAAGCCCCAATGACTCTCGGGGTTGCCAGCTGAAAAGAATGAAAATGGTCAAATGTCATTTGAGGCACCCCATTCTTGGTGTTTATGTAAGAAAATTCCATTAAAAATGTCGTTATTTCCACTATTCATGTTTTTGGGAAAAATCTGGGAAAATGCCCTAAAAATGGGGAAAAAATTTGCACCAGGCAACACTCCATAACAAAGTACACAATCGTTTCATACAACACAATCCGGTCGGGGGATGCCGGCTGTCCCATTAATCGTGTCGAAAATTAGGATTTTTCATCATTTTTACAAGATGGCCGCCACACTGTCCGCCATCTTTTTTTTTGAAAAGTCATAATTTTCCTGAAATTTCAAGGATATAGGCCACCAACTGGTGAACTTGGTGTTGCCAACTTTTGAGTTTGGTAGAACAAACTAATTCGCCAAAGTCGGGTCTGACTCAAAAATTCAAGCACCAATGGCTCTCGGGGTTGCCAGCTGAAAGTGATGAAAATGGTCAAATGTCATTTAGGGAACCCCATTCTTGGTGTTTATGTAAAATTTCCGTTCAAAAAGTCGTTATTTCTACTTTTCATGTTTTCGGGGAAAATCTGGGAAATTTCCCTAAAAATGGGGATTTTTTTTGCACCAGGCTACACTCCTTGACGAATCACATAACCGGTCTATACAACACAATCCGGTCGGGACATGCCAGCTGTCCCAATTATCGTGTCGAAAATTGGGATTTTTCGGCCTTTTTACAAGATGGCCGCCATAGAATCTGCCATCTTGTTTTTCTGAAAAGTCATAATTTTCCTTAAATGTCAAGAATATAGGCCACCGATTGGTGTACTTGGTGTTGCCAACTTTTGAGTTTAGTAGAACAAACTAATTCGCCAAAGTCGGGTCTGACCCAAAAATTTAAGCGCCAATGGCTCTCGGGGTTGCCAGCTGAAAGTGATGAAAATGGTCAAATGTCATTTGAGGGACCCCAATGTTGCCGGCTAGACAAAGTCTCTATTTAAAATGTTATTATTTCTACTTTTCATGTTTTCGGGAAAAATCTGGGAAATTTCCCTAAAAATGGGGAAATTTTTTGCATCAGGCCACACTCCTGGACGAATTACATAACCGGTCCATACAACACAATCCGGTCGGGGGATGCGAGCTGTCCCAATTATCGTGTCGAAAATTGGGATTTTTCGGCCTTTTTACAAGATGGCCGCCATGGAATCCGCCATCTTGTTTTTCTAAAAAGTCATAATTTTCCTGAAATGTCAAGAATATAGGCCACCGATTGGTGTACTTGGTGTTGCCAACTTTCAAGTTTGGTAAAACAAACTAATTCGCCAAAGTCAAAAAGTCCCAAAAATTAAAAAGTTCAATATTTTTTGGGGTTGCCATTTAAAACGAACGAAAATGATCAAATGTCATTTGTGAGACCCCAATGTTGCCGGCTAGTCAAAGTCTTTATTTAAAATGTCATTATTTCTACTTTTCATGTTTTCGGGGAAAATCTGGGAAAATACCCTAAAAATGGGGAAATTTTTTGCACCAGGCAACACTCGTCAACAAAACACACAACCGCTCACTACAACTTGAACCCGTCCGATGTTGCCAACTACTCGAAAAATGGATTTGAAAAAAATCGAAATTTCCAACTATTTACAAAATGGCCGCCGCAGCGTCCTCCATCTTGGATTTTCACAATGTCATAATTTTTCCCAATTGCCATTAAAATTACCAACAAATTGGCAGACTTTTCGTTGGCGGTTTTAGAATTTGGTAGAAGAAAACAATTCGTCAAAGTCGAGTGAAAAAAGTCGACAATTTCAAAACGTCATAGCGCGGCCGCCATCTTGTTTTTTTTTTTTTTTTTACTTTTTTTTTAAATGCTTTTAGATTTCGTATAAGACCTCTGAGTCGAAATTCATCCAAGTCTTTCCCCCACCGAAATCGGAAATGGACTCGCCCACCATCTTGGATTTGAACTTTCCCTATAATTTTCCTCTACTCGATTGGTCAGATAGCACATTTTTGCAAAACATACCCCTCACCCATCTCTCACCCATTCCGAGAAACGACATGTCAATGAGTCAGTGAGTCAGTGGTCTTGTAGTTTTATATAACTATAATATAATAACTAGTATTTGCGTGGCTGCGCGAGCTGCGCGCAGCTCGCGGGTCGTGAAGAGGGGGAGAGGGGGAGCTTTGAAAAATGATTTCCACTAACGCATTGCCCCTTTCAATGAATCTGAAAAAAAAATGTTACAAGTCTCTTAACTTTCGGGATCCGCCTAAAGGGGGGACAAAAGGGGGCAAATGGGGCAACTTTGAAAAAGGTAGGAGGGGAAAATGGGGCAAAAACGGGAGGTTTTTCACTTTTTAGCTACTCATGAGAGTTACATATACGCTTCACCCACTCAACCTTCGCTTTACCGGTACCACCACAGGATAGATTTCGACGCGTATTATAATACGCTACGGAGGTCGCCGGCTCGCTTTGCTCGCCACCTCCCCTATGTTGCCAGCTAGTCAAAGTCTTCATTCTAAAAGTCTTTAGTTTTACTTTCATGTTTTTGGGCAAAATCTGGGAAAATACCCTAAAAATGGGGATTTCTTACTTAACAAAATACACAACCGGGACAACACAATCCGGTCAGAAGGTGCCGGCTGTCCCATTTATCGTGAAGAAAATTGGGAATTTTCATCATTTTTCCAAGATGGCCACCACACTGTCCGCCATCTTGTTTTTCTGAAAAGTCTTAATTATATCGAAGATACAAGCTACCGACTGGTGTACTTAGTGTTGCCAAGTTTTAAGTTTGGTAGAACAAAAGAATTCGCCAAAGTCGGTTGTGATCCGAAAATTCAAGCCCCAATGACTCTCGGGGTTGCCAGCTGAAAAGAATGAAAATGGTCAAATGTTATTTGAGACACCTAATTCTTAGTGTCTATGTAAAATTTCCATTCAAAATGCCGTTATTTCCACTATTCATGTTTTTGGAAAAAATCTGGGAAAATACCCTAAAAATGAGGAAAATTTTTGCGTAAGGTAACACTCGACAAAATAGTACACAAACGCTTCTTATAAGACAATCCGGTTGGGGTATGCCGGCTGTCCCATTAATCGTGTCGAAAATTAGGATTTTTCATCATTCTTACAAGATGGCCGCCACACTGTCCGCCATCTTTTTTTCTGTAAAGTCATAATTTTCCTGAAATCTCAGGGATATAGGCCACCAACTGGTGTACTTGGTGTTGCCAACTTTTGAGTTTAGTAGAACAAACTAATTCGCCAAAGTCGGGTCTGACCCAAAAATTCAGGCACCGATGGCTCTAGGGGTTGCCAGCTGAAAGTGATGAAAATGGTCAAATGTCATTTGGGGGACCCCATCCTTGGTGTTTATGTAAAATTTCGATTCAAAATGTCGTTATTTCTACTTTTCATGTTTTCGGGGAAAATCTGGGAAATTTCCCTAAAAATGGGGATTTTTTTTAAACCAGGCCACACTTATTGACGTATCACATAACCGGTCCATACAACACAATCCGGTCGGGGGATGCCAGCTGTCCCAATTATCGTGTCGAAAATTGGGATTTTTCGGCCTTTTTACAAGATGGCCGCCATGGAATCCGCCATCTTGTTTTTCTGAAAAGTCATAATTTTCCTGAAATGTCAAGAATATAGGCCACCGATTGGTGTACTTGGTGTTGCCAACTTTCGAGTTTGGTAAAACAAACTAATTCGCCAAAGTCAAAAAGTCCCAAAAATTAAAAAGTTGAATATTTTTTGGGGTTGCCAATTAAAACGAACGAAAATGATCAAATGTCATTTGTGGGACCCCAATGTTGCCGGCTAGTCAAAGTCTTTCTTTAAAATGTCATTATTTCTACTTTTCATGTTTTCGGGGTAAATCTGGGAAAATACCCTAAAAATGGGGAAAATTTTTGCACCAGGCAACACTCGTCAACAAAACACACAACCGCTCCCTACAACTCGAACCCGTCCGATGTTGCCAACTACTCGAAAAATGGATTTGAAAAAAATCGAAATTTCCAACTATTTACAAAATGGCCGCCGCAGCGTCCTCCATCTTGGATTTTCACAATGTCATAATTTTTCTCAATTGCCATTGAAATTACCAACAAATTGGCAGACTTTTCGTTGGCGGTTTTAGAATTTGGTAGAAGAAAACAATTTGTCAAAGTCGAGTGAAAAAAGTCGACAATTTCAAAACGTCATAGCGCGGCCGCCATCTTGTTTTTTTTTTTTTTATACTTTTTTTTTAAATGCTTTTAGATTTCGTATAGGACCTCTGAGTCGAAATTCATCCAAGTCTTTCCCCCACCGAAATCGGAAATGGACTCGCCCACCATCTTGGATTTGAACTTTCCCTATAATTTTCCTCTACTCGATTGGTCAGATAGCACATTTTTGCAAAACATACCCCTAACCCATCTCTCACCCATTCCGAGAAACGACATGTCAATCAGTGAGTGAGTCAGTGGCTTTGTAGTTTTATATAACTATAACTAGTATTTGCGTGGCTGCGCGAGCTGCGCGCAGCTCGCGGGGCGTGAAGGGGGAGCTTTGAAAAATGATTTCGACTAACGCATTGCCCCTAGTATTTGCTCGGTGCTGCTTGCAGCTCGCGGTTTTGTCGTGCTTTTGAGGAGTTTTAGTTACCCTTGTAAAATTTAAATGAATTGGAAAATCCAATAAGAGTCCAAAATTCCAAATGGTCTTTTAAGTAAATCAACTGAACGATTTTTTATTCCTTTAGTTGATGTACTTAAAAGTCCGTACAAATAAACTATATGTTTGCTCTAATCGTATGCAACATATAGGTAGTTTATAAACCTTAAACGTGATGTCAAAAAGAACCCTAGTCTTCCACTTTTCGAGGAGCTCGTGGCTTAATAAGAACTGCCACTCAGGACGATCTTTAGGTGAAGCTGTGCTTGCCTAGGTCGGTCTGTGGATGGGTGACCGCCCGACATACCGAGTTTCCTCCGTGCCTAGAAAAAGCACGTTAAGCTGTTGGTCCCGGCTGCCATATATAGATATTTGGCAGTCGTTACAGGTAGTGACCTGAAATTCTGACATCCAGTCTTACCAAAGGGTACCTATTGTATTACCTAGTATTAACTGGGTTGTGGAGGTCAGATAGGCAGTCGCTCCATGTAAAATACTGGTATTCAGCTGCATCCGGTTAGACTGAAAGCCGACCCCAATATAGTTGGGAAAAGGCTAGGCAGGTGGTGAGTCTTCCACTTTTCAAACTCTAGTGAAATGCCAAATAAAGCCCAGAAGAGACCCGAAAGGTTTCTACTTCATTGAACTCTTAAACGTAGTCCACCTTATTACAAAACGTAGATAAACCTGGTTTAACTTAGACTTGGTTTATCTCGCATGACGTCTCACTTCAATAATATTCAAAAGAAAGTGACAGCATGCGAGATAAACCAGGTCTAAGTTAAACCAGGTTTAACTACGTTTTGTAATAAGGCGGAGTAAGTCTAGAGAAAGCCATAAGAAAACCTATTATTGTTTGAATGAACTCGTACAATTTTTTTAGCGCCATCTATCGTAGTCTTGGGAATTACTATTTTATTTTGAAAAGAAAATTCGTCATTACTAAGTAATAAATCATTATGATAGGCACTTAACTACCTCTATTACCCAATCGTGGAAAGTTTTCTTACAAAGGTTCACCAAGGTGGACCTCAGGAAGGGGGACTGTGTGTATTTTTTAGTAGTGATGACCAGCTACATGGACCGGACCAGCTATTTGGACCTCTCAAGAGAGCTTAGCAATATTAAATTTATGATGATTCAGTTATCTTATATTTTAACAGTTAAGTCAATGGCTGTGCTGTTGATTGAGTAAAATGTATCATGTGAATTTAAGAATAGTATTAGAACCTATGACTAAGTTATTCGAAAAACACATTCGATTCCTCATCGATTTCAGAGGCGATAGTAAACAAAACTGCTTTATTGATAAATTAAATAAAACTATGTTTTACTTGTTACGATATAAATATAATTTGAAACAGTTCCATGTTATTTTAACATAAAAAAGTATATTTAGAAAACATAAAAAGGCATATAAGGCATCTTCTCCGGTACCTACATTTGTACATTAATTTCTTAATTATTGATATAGTCTTTTTCGCCCGTCGTCCCGGTCCCTGGAAGGGACCACGAGTATTGTTTTGCCCGTGGTTCCTTCTAGAAATATATACCTACTGCCGAATTAAATTGTACTCCATGACGCGCGCTCGCTTCGCTCGCATATATATATAACACTAATATCTTCTGTCCCCGAAGTGCCGGGCCTCCGCCGGCCTCCTTCGTCGGCCTACGGCCCGGTGCCCATGCCGCCCATAAAGGATACTGTCGCGAGACGGTCGTATTATAGGAACACGAAGAAAAAAAAGGGACCAAGGCATTTTCCAGGGACTACGGGCGAAAGAATAAAGTAATTTACAATCAAAACATTTTGATAGATTTTTACTCTGGATGTCGATTGTCGATGCTGATTGTGACCTACTTATTTTAAAACTATTTATTACATTGTTGTTGTGCCAAATTGTAAGGCAGGCTGTCTTCAACAATATGTCCAATGATGATGTAGTATGTGCGGGCTAACTGCTCTGCCAGCTTCATCGACTGCTGACTCTGGATTGCACTGTCTGGAAAAACACATCAACTAATATAAGTACATCTATAAAACAAAGTCGGGTTTGCTAGAATTATACTTATAACTCGAGTCTGGAGATCGTAACTGTCAAACATTTAGGGCGACTTTTAACAAATCTTATCACTACATAGTATAAAATAAAGTCGCTTTCTCTGTCCCTATGTCCCTTTGTATGCTTAAATCTTTAAAACTACGCAACGGATTTTGATGCGGTTTTTTTTAATAGATAGAGTTATTCAAGAGTAAGGTTTATATGTATAATAACAACCATTTGCACGAAGCCGGGACGGGTCGCTAGTTTAAAATAAGTTTAAACGTATTTAGTTAAATTTGTTTTCATTTGTAAGTATTATGTATCAAATGACATTGACCACGACAGGAATGATTTAACTCGGAAAAAAATATCAAAATATAACTTATTCCGGTTACGGTTTTATATAATCTTTCGTTTCTATTCCATGTATAATAAAATGGTATCTTCTTTTTGGTTTACTATGAATATTATAAGTTACATCCAAGAAGTGGGCCTAAAAAAATGGTCTCCTTTGACAGATCGTTATCGTGTTTAACTTGTGGTGCAAGACAACTTGTGTTGCTAAACAGAATTTTGTCCTTAAATAAAATTTTAAACATGTTTATCCGTTTGGTAAAGGTCGCCCTTAATGTTCATCCCGTCGATACGGTAAACTCTCCCCTCAAACTAAAGAACGTATTTAAATATAGGTTTCGAATCGACAACATAATTATCACCACAATATTCGGATAATGGCATATTTTAGATTTAATAAATGTAGTAATAATAATGTCAGTAATGGGAAAGGATTGATTTATAATGTAATATTGGTTGTCAAATATTTATGCGTGCAATCAGAAATTTATTTTGTGTACAAATTCATGCATTCAACCGTTGGTTGGAAGCATTTGAAAAGTTTTGCAAGTGTACAATTTGTGGCTATACTTACAGCAGTAGCTGTATGATGGCTGGTCTCCTGAAGTTGTGATGAGTGCAGTTACCCTTGTAGCTGGCTGTGGTGGCTCAGCATTCTCTAATGCCGGTGCTCGCCGCTTTAAATACTCCTCCAAGCTTAGTTGTATCTAATTTGCAGGAAAGAAAACAATAATAGAGTAACAGCCAATCAGTGAGACACAATATTTTTTAACTACTGGCTCTAACTGTGTATGTTTTATTAGAACAACTTAGGTATCTTACTCGATTTGAATGATGATGTAGTATGTGCGGGCTAACTGCTCTGCCAGCTTCATCGACTGCTGACTCTGGATTGCATTGTCTGGAAAAACACATCACCTAATATGAGTACATATTCTATAAAACAAAGTCGGGTTTGCTAGAACACATAACTCGAGATCGTAATTGTCAAACATTTAGGGCGACTTTTACTAAATCTTATTTAAAATAAGTTTAAACGTATTAAGTTAAATTTGTTTTCATTTGTAAGTATTATCTATCAAATGACATTGACCACAACAGGAATGATTTAACTCGGAAAAAATATCAAAATATAACTTATTCCGGTTACGGTTTTATTTTTTATTCTGTCTTTTTTTTTTGTTTACTATGAATATTATTCGTTACATCCAAGTGGGCCTAAAAAAATGGTCTCCTTTGACAGATCGTTAATCGTGTTTAACTTGTGGTGCAAGACAACTTGTGTTGCTAAACAGAATTTTGTCCTTATATAAAATTTTAAACATGTTTATCCGTTTGGTAAAGGTCGCCCTTAATGTTCATCCCGTCGATACGGTAAACTCTCCCCTCAAACTAAAGAACGTATTTAAATATAGGTTTCGAATCGACAATATAAAAATTCATGCATTCAACCGTTGGTTGGTAGCATTTGAAAAGTTTTGCAAGTGTACAATTTGTGGCTATACTTACAGCAGTAGCTGTATGATGGCTGGTCTCCTGAAGTTGTGATGAGTGCAGTTACCCTTGTAGCTGGCTGTGGTGGCTCGGCATTCTCCAATGCCGGTGCTCGCCGCTTTAAATACTCCTCCAGGCTTAGTTGTATCTAATTTGCAGGACAGAAAACAATAAAGAGTAACTGCTAATCAGTGAGACACAATATTTTTTAAACTACTGAATCTAACTGTGTATGTTTTATTATAACAAATTAGGTACTTACCTTACTCGATTAACATAATTCTAAATCGTAACTAAACTACATCTATAATAAGTATGTATATCCATAACTACAAACCTTTTTCCACACCACCTAGAGAGGTAAGGTTTCAGGCGCGTTTTATTTACGTGGCATCCCCCCGAAGAGGCCTAATCTACCTAAACTACATCTATGTACCTACATACATTATATACTACACTTAGGTATGTAGCTGCAACACTTCTAGGATTAGGTATTGAAACAAACTACGGTGTGAAATTGTGTTTATTGAAAACAACTACACCTATCTACTGCTATATTAGGTAGGTATAGAGTTCTAAAAACAATTTCCGAGCTAAACTAAATCTATATTAAGTATATCCAAAACTACAAACCTTTTTCCACACCACCTGGAGTGAGGGTGTGCGTTACGCCAGCAGGAAAGTTGTTCATAGAGTGATATGCGAGGCAACTTACAACATTTGAACGCGACTGTACGGACAACGCTTAGATATAATACGTCCAATAGAGAAGGTCATCCATTGTACTAATCCACCGCTTTTTTGTATTCATTCGAATTTGTCGGATAGCCTGTCGTTGTGTACATGTTTTGTTTTTTGTTTATATTTCCTGAATGCGTAACATTCTAAACTGAAAATTTTCGCTATATATTTTTGACTATTGGCACATATTGTTAGTGTACACCTACACATCTTGGGTTGAGCCGGTTTCTTGTATTTTGCCATCAAAGTTATTACACTTTAGTTTTGACTTTTAGCAATATTATTCAATAAAGCTTGCATGTGCACTTTTGAAAATTTCTATTGTTATTATAAGCGTCAAGAAAACCGAATACAGTTTTCAGCAAGCTCATACGTAATCTCATTTAGGTGCTACGATTTTTTTTCGGGTTTTCGAAAACGCCCGATTACTTGAAAACTAAATATTTTCCTAAATCTAATTCTGTCACTAATTGGCACCAATGAAGAGCTACTCGTGTATGGTTTATTCTACAAGCGCACATTCAATGGGTTTCGAGATACACGATTCTTCGAAACGTTACTGCAGCAGGAAATGCAATGTCTCGAAAACCTGAAGAAGCACCAATTATTATATTCGGCGCACATTCTTACACGAACATAAGCAATCTGCCCACAAAAAAAAAATTCTCTCCGATCACTCGTTCAGAATTTTCCTGCTGGAACAACGTTACTGCAGCAGGAACCGTTGTATCCGTTTTTTCACAAAACGACAAAGAGCACTAATTTTTTATGTTGCGTACATTTACAGCAGATTGGGAACTATGAACAACTTTCCTGCTGGCGTAACGCACACGGAGTGAGGTAAGGTTTAAGGCGCGTTTTTTTTTACGTGGTATCCCCGAAGAGGCCTAATCCACCTAAACTATATTATATGCTATGCTACATAGGTACATTATTCTACACTTTTCTAAAATCAAAGTAGTCTAATTAGGTACATTAAAATATGTTTACTTAATATTATTAAATAAACTGAATAAAATAAATATTATGTTAGTGTGGGTATGTTAGATTTTAATAACAAAAATAATATATTTCCACTTGACCATCACTCATCTTAGGTAATTACATTCATTTTCGTTCACGCAGCACATAGGTATACTTACTTATATTATTATTATTACATATATTATTACTATTAGAACAAATTATTGTAGGTACTTAAATATTATAACACACATAGAAAATAGTTACGAGCATGATCATAATAATAAATAGAAAAAAAAAAATAGTAATAAGTAAGTACCTAAAAATAAATACTCTGTGTGTCAGTGTCATTGATAAATGTGATATAGTATGATATGATTAAAGTTATACAAATACGTTCAAATATATTCATAAACACAAGTTCACCACTTTCACAACATACAACATACTCTTATTATCCATCTTTTCACATATACACACACACATACTACCCCTTGACTTCATTCATAACCCTTATAATCAACATTTTACATACAAACTGCTAGCAATTTCACTTATGCACAGACACATACTTCCCCTTAACTTCATTCATAACCCTTTTAATCAACATTTTACACACTTTGCTAGCAATTTCACATATGCACACACACATACTTGCCCTTGATTTCATTCATAGCCCTTTTAATCAACATTTTACAATTGCTAGCGATATACATAATACGGAATACGTGCGTGCAAAGTGTATGTCATGAAAAATATATAAATATAAATCTATGATTATAACAAATTTTCATTGATAATCATGGCAAACAAACACTCCAACCTAAACTATCCTTCTTAATTATAAATAAATAAAACGGAACGTAAATGGTAGTTTGAGATGAATACGCGTACAATGCGAGATCGTCATTGAACCATGCTAATACTGGTCAGTAGAAAATCTGACCGACTGTAGATCGGGAACGGTTGGTTGCCCGGTCAACCAATGATCTGCAAGTAGTTAGGCTCTGGATTCTGATCAGAGTTGGCTTACTGCCGAGAACATGCTTCGGTAAGTGATGAAGTCAATGGAACCGAGCGAATGGTTGCGAATTCGTCGTTGAGGTGGGCTGTCGTGCCGATGATGAGGGGTCAGTGGGGTGTGTTCGATGTCGGCTGGTTGCTGGGATGTCTTGCGTTGACTGTGGCGCGAAGGTCACGATGGGGGTCGATGTCCCGGCTGTGGATGCTGTCTGACTTGTGGTGGGTCAGTTGGGGCGGATGATGTGTCCGTTGGCATGGGTGTTGTGGGCGGCGTGAGGGTTGAGCGCTGACTTGAGACCTCGTGACTGCGCGGTAACGATAATCGCTATCGCGCAATCCACATGGGTCTCCGGTCGGCGCTCGCCATCCATAATGATATAATTTGTAGTCTTATCAGTAATAAATCGCACTGGCAAAGGTGTAGGTAGAGTCATTGGTCCATTCATTCAATGGGTTATTTTATTTTATCTGACTTGTGGTGGATCGGTAGGGAGGAATGGTATGTCTGTTAAAATGAGTAAAAGTTGTTGTCTTATCCATTGAGCTATTACTGCTTACGTATAGAGAAGACAGTGCGAACAAAATCTGTATCACAAACGCGGCAGTGCGGGGCGCGCGGGGGCGCTCAAGAGCGAAAACGCGACTGAGTGAACTGCAGCGTGTGCACCGCAGTTGAACGGACACAGATTTTGTTGTCGTAGTGTGCATTGGTTGAGTGAGGTAAATGACATGGAGTTATGAGTTATGGATATGAGAATTATATTATGGCAGAAAGTAAAAAAATAAAAAGCCGTGGACTGGTGTGTTGCACGAAGGTGTGGGTTTAAATGGCAGATACAAAATTTCTCAGTTACTTTTAACTGTACAGTAAAAAATATAGAGCCGGGTACTGCTGTAGTACGCGAGAGTGTGAATGGGAATGGCAGATACCAAATGTCTTAATTACTTTTTACTAAAATGTAAAAAATAAAAAGCCGTGGACTGCTGTGTTGCACGAAAGTGTGGGTTTAAATAGCAGATACCAAATGTCTTAGTTACTTTTTACTATAATGTAAAAAATAAAAAGCCGAGGACTGCTGTGTTGCACGAAGGTGTGGGGTTTAAAAGGCAAATACAAAATATCTCGGTTACTTTTAACTGTACAGTAAAAAATATAGAGCCGGGTACTGCTGTAGTACGCGAGAGTGTGAATGGGAATGGCAGATACCAAATGTCTTAATTACTTTTTACTAAAATGTAAAAAATAAAAAGCCGTGGATTGCTTTAAATGGCAGATTCCAAATGTCTTAGTTACTTTTTACTAAAACGTAAAAAATAAAAAGCCGTGGACTGCTGTGTTGCACGAAGGTGTGTAAAAAATAATGAGAAAATACCATTATAGGTAAAAATTTTCACATTTGAGAAAAGATTAGGTTTTTGAATTTATATAGTTAGTAAAGCGTATCTGTCAAATGACATTGACCACAACAGAAATGATTTGACTCGCTAAAAAATATTATAATAAAATCTTATTTATTATGATTTTAAGGTTTCGGTTTCGTTTCTATGTAATCTTTCGTTTAATACTATAATAAAATGGTTACTTTTTGTGTAATATGAATAATATAAGCAACATCGAAGTGGCCCTAAAAAAATGAAATAGTAAAGCAAAAGTAACTTGGGTTGTCTGTAAATAAAAGCTTGTCACTATTGTTGTGATCATCATTTATCGACTTGACATACGCGTTAGGTTTACAAGGTAGCCAGAGACGTTTCGTGACGAGGAATCTTCTCGACAGTGTTATTAGTATAATTTAAAAATTTGACACACATTAGGTTTTATTTATTATTTAATAAAACAAATTTAATAAAATAAAACAAGGTAGTCAGTGTATTTAATTGTGAGAAGTGACAAGTATGTTTTATAAATGAGGGTGGTTAGAGTATAACCCTTAAAAACATTAAAAAACAGGCCACGTTAATCGTGGGATGAAGTAGTTGAAAAGATAATGAAATGATTAGTAAAACGGAAAATATTCAAAAATTAGAAAGTTCTGAAGGCTTGAATTAGTTTGAAGTTGGGGGATCTCTGATGTCTGCCTTACTGTTAAAATAAACGTGTTATAATGACAGTAAGTCAACAGAGTTTTTTGAGGACCTGTACATTTGCTAAAAATGCTAATGATTTGTATTTATACCTCGAAAACAAAAATAAAAAATGACCCATCTCGATTCAAAAGGCACTTTGACTCTGCTTGGAAAGTTTTCTTACAGATTCACATTTGCATTATGTGCTTTCTAGTTTTTTTCTTGGCTACCAATTTACATTTTAACATAATAAAGAGCAATATCATATTCATATTAATTATAATAACTAAGTGTAATGTACGTAATAGTTCTTTTTTTTTTTACACATGCCCTTTTTTTTGCATGATATTTTTTTTTTTTTACTCATGCCCTTTTTTTTGCATGATATATTTTTTTTTTACACGCCCTTTTTTATGCATGCTATTTTTTTTTGTTTTTTACACATGCCCCTTTTTTTGCATGCTATTTTTTTTTTGTTTTTATACATGACCCTTTTTTCATGTTTTATATATATTTTTTTAGTTTGTTTTCGCATTACATTTTTTTTAACAATAATAAGCTAAATAAAAAATACAATATATATTATAATTAAAAAATCATGTAGTATTTGGAAAGGACTTGGGCGACACTGCAAGCGACGGGCCAGGGCTGCTCTGTCGACGTGAAGATCAACTTCGCAGATTAAACGTGAGAATCAGTTTAGTAGCGTGGACGTGGAGATCAGCTTCGTGATGTGGACGTGTAGATCAGCTCCGACACCGTATTTCAGTAGTCAAGGTGTTGACGTAGCTTTGTAGTTCAGGCTTCAGCATAAGGTCAGTGTTGAAAGAGGGCTCTTGGGCGACACTGTAAGCGGCGGGCCAGGGCTGCTTTGTGAAGATCAACTCCGCAGATTAAACGTGAGAATCCGCTTAGTAGCGTGGACGTGGAGATCAGCTTCGTGATGTGGATGTGTAGATCAGCTCCGACATCGTAGTTCAGTAGTCAAGGTGTTGACGTAGCTCTGTAGTTCAGGCTTCAGCATAAGGTCAGTGTTGAAAGAGGACTCTTGGGCGACACTGTAAGCGGCGGGCCAGGGCTGCTTTGTGAAGATTAACTCCGCAGATTAAACGTGAGAATCAGCTTAGTAGAGTGGACGTGGAGATTAGCTTCGTGATGAGGACGTGTAGATCAGCTCCGACACCGTAGTTCAGTAGTCAAGGTGTTGACGTAGCTCTGTAGTTCAGGCTTCAGCATAGGTCCAGTGTTTAAAGAGGACTTTAAAATAATGAAGGGACACTTCAGTGTCAGTATCTTATTGTTTACTATAAGTATGGACAAACTCGATGGTTCATCATCAGAACCCAGTTGTAGACTGCTGGAATTGCGTCCACCGCACGCAACCACCTTATATAATGAAAATCTTGAAGATTTTGCTTCCAAAATCCTTTTATGAAGTTGATGTTGGACTTCATTTTGACATCTCATCTGCCAGTCATTAAACCAGCCGGTGTATTCAGCCAAGACGTATTAAAACCTCCACAATCGAATCTGAGAGAGTGCTAATTAATTTTAGAAATGTAAGTTAGTAATGTGAGCTAACAAATTGATAAAAATAAAGTAAATTATATAAAACAAAAATAACCTTCTTAGACTAAGCCAGTAGCGAAGAATAACAAAATAAAATAACAACAACGTAATGTACTTTAAAATTAATCAGAGTGAAATTTGAAATGAGAGTCCAATTAAAGTTTTTAGGCTTCTTTCATGCGCAGCCTAAGAGTGAAAATAGAAGCGACAGTTAGAGTAACGGTAAGAGACAGAGCGAAAAGATTAAGTGTCTTAAGATCTTGACTACCTTAGTTTTTATTAAATAAAAATAAAACTTATTGTGTATGTCAAGTCGGTAAAATGATGATCACAACAATAGTGACAAGCTTATATATAAAGACAACCCAAGTTACTTTTGCTTTACTATTTCATTTTATTAGGGCCACTTCGATGTTGCTTAAATTATTCATATTACACAAAAAAGTAACCATTTTATTATAGTATTAAACGAAAGATTACACAGAAACGAAACCGGAATCTTAAAATCATAATAAATAAGATATTATTATGATATTTTTTAACGAGTCCAATGTCATTTGACAGATAATACTTACGTGAATATGGGCAGAGTTTTCGCTTTTATTAAAAACTATTTTATGAAAGTGGCATTTGCTGGTCGTTATGTCAATTATGCAGTAAGATTTCAACGCAATGTGCGAATAGACTGCTACAGACGTGCAGCAACTTGTATGTGAATTTCAAGCGAGGTGAGTGATGATAAAGGCTCCCTCCCACACACAGGCGCGTTTCTGCGTTTTCGCGTTTCTGCGTCCCACGATATTGCGATATTTATTTTTAGTGCATTATGTATTGGGACGCATGCGATCCCACACACTGCCGCGATAATAATCCCGCAATAGAAGTAGGACGCAGTAACGCAAGTGCGTTTCTGCGTCCCGCGATATTACGATATTTGTTTTTAGTACATTATGTATTGTGACGCATGCGATCCCACACACTACCGCGATAATAACGTCGGGACGTTTGCATTTCTGCTTTACTTTGTTCTGCGATATGAGTTCTTAGAACATTTGTTATTGGGACGCAGAAACGCAAAAACGCGCCTAATATCGCGCGAAAATAACGCGCCTGAAAAAAAGGTGAAAATCTGTGTCACAAGCGCGGCAGTGCTGGGCGCGCGGGGGCGCTCAAGAGCGAGCACGTGACTAAGTGAACTGCGGCGTGTGCACCGCAGATGAACGTAACACAGATTTTGTTCGCACTGTCTTCTCTATACGTAAGCAGTAATAGCTCAATGAATAAGACAACAACTTTTACCCATTTTAACAGACATACCATCCCTCCTTACCATGGAGCACAATAACCAGTGGAGAGCGCGTGCGGGGGCTACCGCGGGCGCTAAACATACGCTATATCAAGCGTACGCGGCGAAATTTTGATCAGTCGCAAAAATTTTAGGCTAACGTACGAACGTCACGCGCTCCCGTTTTGAAAGCATATAAAACGAAAAGTAATGCCTATTTGTGCAATTAAATGGTGTGGAAAGTGTACTTACTACAACTTCAAGTTACACAAAAGACGGGATAACATTTCACAGTTAGGTGGTTTTCTATTCAATTAGATCAAAACAATTAAAATATAATCAAATAATTGCTGTTTCTTTCTGGTACACTGATTTGCACATACGCAGTTGTCTCTTTCTTTCTTGATAGTGCTGGTCGAGTTCGCAGTATCGCGACGATTTATGTTAACGATATAATTTAAAATATAAGTTCTTAAAATACCTTATACTTTTTGTTTCATTAATGCTATATTTTCAAACATGCTTAAGCCCTTGGCTTTCCTCGCAAATGTGTAGAATAAGTATGGAACCGACGTTATCAATTTTAGTTTTGGAGTAAAGGTGGCCAAAACGCACATCGGCATGTGAACACATTGCTAGCAGTGGCGTGCCTGCAGAAAAACGGAGGCAAAGGCCTATGAAATGACCGACAAAATAGGAATAAAAAAAGTTTGGTTGGTTTGTGTAGCCTTAGGGGCGCTATGGAACGAGGACTTATTTTTTTTTAATTATTACCAATTTTATTGCAGTATCGGGTTAACCTGCACCATGTACACCATTTTGGGTCCGAGAATCATGGTCCTACGATGCACCGTTTCCGAGTTATGGGCGTTTTAAATCATTGTACCAAAATAAGTTATATACAAATATCTTGAAAACTGAGCGTCCAAGGCAAAAAATTACCGTAATTTTAACCCCCCTTTGCTACCCCCGTGATATCATGATCTTAACACACAAAATTAATTTTAACCAATTTGAAGTCCTTTTACTTCTATTAAAATGTAAAAAAAGAGTTAATTTTTTTTTTCTTCAAAATCGAACCCGTAATCACTGTATTGCAAACAAATCGTTATAATGTGAGTCAAACAATTATCGATATCGATACTTTTGCAATTACTTTTATGGAATCCCTAGAGAATGAGTTGTCATTTGTTTGTCAGTTCGTCAATCAATCACAGAGTCCGAAACTTACCTCTCCCCCTGCCGTTTATTAGTGACTTTGATTTAGAACAAAAACGTGCCCATACTTTCTCGACTGGTTATTTTGCTCCATGCTCCTTACCGATCCACCACGAGTCAGATAAAATAAAATAACCCATTGAATGAATGGACCAATGACTCTACCTACACCTTTGCCAGTGCGGTTTATTACTGATAAGACTACAAATTATATCAGCATGGATGGCGAGCGCCGACCCGAGACCCATGTGGATTGCGCGATAGCGATTATCGTTACCGCGCAGTCACGAGGTCTCAAGTCAGCGCTCAACCCTCACGCCGCCCACAACACCCATGCCAACGGACACATCATCCGCCCCAACCGACCCACCACAAGTCAGACAGCATCCACAGCCGGGACATCGACCCCCATCGTGACCCTCGCGCCACAGTCAACGGAAGACATCCCAGCAACCAGCCGACATCGAACACACCCCACTGACCCCTCATCATCGGCACGACAGCCCACCTCAACGACGAATTCGCAACCATTCGCTCGGTTCCATTGATCCCACCACCAACCAGAGCACGCTCCCGGCAGCAAGCCAACTCTGATCAAAATCCAGAGCCTAACAACTTACAGATCATTGGTTGACCGGGTAACCAACCGATCCCGATCTACAGTAGGTCAGATTTTCTACTGACCAGTAGCATGGTTCAATAACAATCTCGCATTGTACGCGTATTCATCTCAAACTACCATAACTTCCGTTTTATTTATTTATAATTATAAACAGCTTAGACCAGAGTTATTATTCGACATAACGCTCAATGTACATCTGATATAAACACAGGTTAATAAATATATATTTTTCACAGTTAGTGTAATGTAAATAAAATATATACCAATAAATGACATGATATTACATTAATATAAAAAAGCTAAAACAAATTAAATAAAAAACGCTCATTGAATAGCAATGTCAACATGATTAATAACGATTTTACTTACAAGAATTGCCGCCCCACCCAAATAGGGGTGATTAAAAAAAATTACAACAATAATTGCGGAATAACGACATTATTTACAAAAGGTTTATTATTTATAACACGATTTTTATCAAGCAATAGCTTTAAATCCCGTCGGTTGCGAACCCTACCTAACGCGACGTACAACTGTCCGTGGCTAAAGACATCGGATCTTAAATCTATCCCTACTTTTGTGATTGTTTGCCCCTGACTTTTATGAATTGTCATCGCGTAACAGATTTGTAATGGAAATTGACGACGGATCATTTCTATGGGGCTATTTGAGTCTAATGGTGCTTTAAAAGTTATGCGCGGAATGAAATAATCTTCATTATCGTCCGGTTTTCGTACCCTAATCAGACGCGGAGAATGGCCTACTACTATAACTTTAGTGCCGTTTACCAAGCGATCCGAGAAACTAAGGTTTCGCATTATCATGCAAACGCATCCTACCTTTAGTTGCAAATCATGCTCGGGAACGCCTTTCGGTTGCATTCTATTAAGAGTGTCCGGTCCTAAGAATAATTCGTCCGCGTCATCGGTTGCCGTTCGATCTACCGAATAGAAATGTATTAATTCACCGGGTACGCGATCTAAAATGTTTGAATTTATTTCCTTTACGTTAATGTTATAATTGCACAAAATCGCTCTGTGGCAGCAAACGTCTGGTTCATCTAAAACGTCTGAAAAAACAAAGTCTATTAAATCGTCGAGATCTGTGACAAATTCAATGGGTGACACGTCAATTAGGTTTTGTGTGACTCTACCGGTTTGGACTGGAACTGAGACTATTGAGTTAGAGCCGATATTCAATAGCTGTTCCGAGAATTCTTCGTCTTCCCTAGATCTCTGCGCGGTTGATAATTTAAAGATTTTAATTTGTTGCCAAATCCAAGACGTTTTTACAGAGCAATTGACTATGTCGGCATTATTTCGCGCGTTCGGAACCACCGGTGGAATTTGACGGAAATCTCCTGCAAAAATGACAATTTTACCGCCGAAAAGTTCATCGGTTTGCATCAAATCGCGTAACGAACGATCGAGCAAGTGAATTAGATATTTATGAGCCATCGGCGCTTCGTCATAAATAATAACCGAAGCGTGGCGTATCAACTCTGCGCGTTGGGAACCGTTCGTTATATTCCAATACCCGTGATCGTCTACAAGATCTAACGGAAATTTAAACATACTGTGAGCCGTAGTACCGCCTTCGTAATTCTGAGCCGCGATGCCCGATGTTGCCGTACACAAAACTACATTATTACGCGAGCCACGGACATGTGCTGCGACCACGTTGAGTAAAAGCGTTTTTCCCGTACCGGCAGGGCCATCGATAAATATGGAACTGTTGTTTGAACGTTTAAAGACCGGGTCTTCTACAAGTTTGTCGACAAACTCGAACACTGCGCGCTGATCGGTAGATAAGCGAGGCTGCCATGTTTCGACGTACGCATTTAACCTGCCCGCACTGAATTCGATCTGCTCTCGACCTAACTCGGTGGTATCGTCGCGGATATTGGGCAGCCCCTGCTCTACAAGGCTGGTTCCGTGTTTACGCAAAAGTCTGTCAATTTGTATGAGGCTCATTTTATAGGCCCTGTCAGTATCATTTGGCATGCGCTCGAGGTAATCTTCGCTAATTTGGTTTTTGTATTTTTCCCACAATAAACCGACCGGAGCGCCGTTTACGGCCAAGAGGACGAAAAATCGACGAAGTCGCGGTCCCGTTAGAAAGTTGGCAGCTTCCTCGAGAGCTCTCTCGTATTCGACTTCGTCATTCGCGATGCCTACATTTCGAGCGACTTCCTGAAACGTTTGACAATCCAATCCTCCGATTTTCAAAAGATCACTATAGCCGCGACACGGATATAAAGCCAAGAGCATTCGTAAATAAAATTGTTCACCCCTATTTGGCGCCACCCAAAAAAGACGAGCTACATTTACCCCCCGCTGCCTTTTTGTGACGAATTTGTTTTTGAATTGGTGGACTTCCACATTTTTTGTTGTTGGGCGTTTTGAGTGTACGATATATTTTTCGTACAAGTCCAAATATGTCAGGTTTTCGAATTCGTCTCCGGCCGGCCGGTTAAAATAATCTAGCAGAGCTGAACTACTGCTCTGAGCGGCGTCAGCTACCGAGTCTTGCCTAAAGAATACGCATTGGTAGTTTTCGAGGTGGACTGGCAGTTGTTGGACAGCGGGTTCGCGCATCGTTAAATCGTACTCAAAAACTCGCCACGCGGCATCGCAAGCACCTATGTATCGTTTCGTAACGTACTGTTCTACTTCGTTGTTTCTATCTTCCTCGGCAACTATCGTGACACGCGCCTCATCTTTACCTTTCGTCATGTATTTAAATAAGTATTTGACGATTTTTCGAGCCGAGGAAGCTTCTAAATTCGCATGACAATCGTACTTCAAGAGGATGGCTGCATTATAAGGAACTACCCAAAGATCATTGACAGTAACATCGCGGTTTCTGAATTTAATTATTGCCTCGTTGTTACTACTTCTACGTAAGTGGATGAACCCCTTGTCGTCATGGTGCGTTACTTCGGTTTCGCGTTTTGGAAAGTACTTGGAGCACTTCTCCTTCGTACTATCCCAACATGGAAGGTCAGTCCTGTGAAGCGGCCCACAGGGACCGTGTATCATATGATTCAGGACCATTTGGCGCAACTTGCCTTCGGCTTCGGTTGCGTTCGGGATATCGGCCCTGACAAACTTGTCTATGTCTGAATTCTGTACGGGTCCACCACCATCCACGCGGAAACATATATGTGCGTGGGGTAACCCTCGTTTTTGAAATTCTATCACATAAATAATATACATGTGCTTACCGAACCATGCGCCCGATCGCAGGTCTTTCAGTAGCTGTGCTAATTTTAAATTAAATACTCGTGCGCATAGACTCGCATGTGGCTTTTGCCCCGGTAACAAGGATTGTTGAATTTCTTTCCATTTTGGATTACAAGTGATCGTTAAGAAAAATGATGGGGTACCTAGTCTGTTAACTAACGCGATCGCATCCATGTATTTTGTTTTCATATAACGTGGCCCCCCCGTAAACGTGTTTGGTAAATAAATGCGACCTGGAACTACGCCACCCTCTCCTTGTACAGTTTCGTCTGCGTTTATTTGGCGCGCCGATGTTTCGACATTGTCTTGCAGTTCATGCAGAGGTGCCAATCTCATCGAAGAATGGTTTTGTATATTACTTATGTAACGTAATCGTTCTTCCTCGATACGACAATACATATTCACTAACCATTCCTCTGACAGTCTACCGAAATTATGAAAACGCGACTCAGACAACAGCAAACAGCGAACGTATTTGTTTTGAGTCAATTTCGCGTTTTTGTTGTCAAGTTTGTTTATGTACCACCCCGGGGTGGCGTGCGGGTACAATAGCGGGTATTGAAACGTTTCATACAATGGATGAAAGACGTCGACCGTGTGGGGTTTATTCGCGCCCGTTTTCCAAATGGCAATACACCGTGGGAGAAACCGTTCCCTTTCTGTGCTGATAATCGCGGCAATCTCGTTTCCTAATGGCATATCACCGAGGATATTACCGTGAGTTTGACGCGTAGTACGTTCGAACCTTAAATGCGCTTCTTCAGATGATTCATTATGCAACTGTTTGAAACAGTCAATCAAGGGATTGACTTCGTGCAAGAAATGATTGATTTCCGTGACGATTTGACGGTCTAACCGCAGACCTGCTGCGAGTCTCTGGCGTTCTTCGTTGTCCTCTATATAAAGACCGATAGGATTAGTGGTGTCCGTGTAACCCAAATCAAAAACGCGGTGGTATATTCTACCTTGAATTTTGATAAACGCCAGTCCGGTATCGGGATGTTGGAAACCGTGAGAGACTCCTAACGCGCTGAAGGCAAACAAGTTATTGTACGCGCGAGGACACTTGTTGAAAGAGTCACTGTTATAAAAACTTTCCGTCAACGGGGGAAAGTTTTGAACGTTATAAGACCCGCTGCCACAACACCACTGGGTTCGCGTTTTTTCTTCGAAAAACAGACAAGTGCCACAATGCAAACACATAAAAACGTCATCGGCTTTTAAAGAGGGTGTGCGCAAACCATACAAACGTACCGCATTTAATTCGTCCCCACTTTTAACCGCAATTAAATTTTTTGAATTTCGCAACGATGGCTCGATATTTCGAACAGCTCGATGACGTTCAGTGGCAAGCCTATTGACATCTGGGTTAGTTAGCGCGTATCTGGCGACCGATTGTCTGTGCACTTCCGGATGTAGAGCCGTATAACGCTCAACGGCTTGTCTGTTCACTTCCGGATGTAGAGCCGTATAACGCTCAACGGCTTGTCTGTTCACTTCCGGATGTGTTTTATTGTATTTTTCGACCGCTTTTTGATGTGAATTATCATTTGCCCTGATTTCTTTTTTAGGTCGTCCAGCCAATTTTTTTTGTAACCGCGGATTTGCAGCGATTTTCTCTATGACAACCACCGGCCTTTTCGCGTTTAATTTTGAGTCGTTTTCTATTATTTTTCGTTTCAATGTCGAATTTAGCGGCATTTTTTCTAAAACAACAACCGGTTTTAACGTGGATAATTTGGGGTCATTTTGGGCTACGCTGGGAACCGATGCAATAACAAATGGGGGAGTTTGTAGGTTTTCGCTATTGAGTACTGTAAGTCGATGTATGCTGTACTGGCGTTGATCAAATTGAGCGCTTACAAACAAAAGTTGTGCTAAAGCATTTATACCGAGACATTGAAATAAACGTGCTACATTTATATTTGGATTTAGGTGGTTGTTTTTTCCGGTGGCGTCAACGGCATGACTATTAAACAGGAAATACCTATTATCGCTCTTCCAAAATGACACGGTGGAATTTTGACCAGTGAACAGGAAATTCATGGTATTTTCGTTGTATTCCGGATTAAAACACGTTAACAAATTAATTTTAAGATTTTCGATGGCATCAAAAAAATTTTGTGGATTTGATGGATAAAGTCCATTTGCTACCCATGTTATATTTATATTAGCCGAATAATTTTGAATTTCAACATGGGGAGGCAACTCCTCGGGGTCCAAAAAAACCTCTCCCGTCGGACGTGGGGTATTGCAATAAAGAATATCGCCACATGGGAGGATAACATTGTCAATATCAGACGTTGTGAATGTCTCGCGGTTCTTAACACAGGAATAAATGGACGCAATACACGACATTGCGACGCACTGGACGCCCTTACCCTTGAACCTCATTCCACCTTGATGAGTTGTCCCTGCTGCAATGCACTTCACTCCCGACGCTTCATCGGCAGCATCCGCCGAGGGTGGAATGAGATTCGCACTTACCTGACCCGATGTGGAGACGCTGCTAGTACGTCTTCCACGACGTACCTTCTTCGGACGACCGACGTAGCGAAGCATGACGATGATGACGAATTAACGAAATTCTGTAGATAAAATTAGTTAATTAAAATACGTTTACAAAATTGGGGTTGCATTAGTAATTCGGATCGCGATTTATGAGGGGGGGGGGAGGCGGAGAGCGACGGAGGGGGCAACCCTCTTCTCCACTCCCGGGGCGCGGAAACCTGTAGTTTTTTTTATTTTTTTAGTTTCGAGTCAAAATTAAGAGTCGCCACTGGTCCGACTTCCAAAAAACACTTTAGTTGTGTCACAGACAAGTACCACGTGGAAGTCGGGGTTGGCAGATTGGGTTCTGTGACCGTTTTACTAAACATACATTAGAATTATTCTGACTAAATAATGACCTAACCAACTGTGATTGGGATGCCCCAAGTAGATTCAGAGATGGTAAAAAAATTAAAAAAAAACAATAAACAGCCCTTAATAACATTACAATGCAACAATAAACTAAATGCTCAATTTCATAAGACTTGATTCTTATTAAACCCCATTCCATATAACAAGCTTTTTTAGGTTAAATTAGGATTAGTTTCCATTAGTGGACAACGATTTAAGGGGCGGTGGAAGGGGAGAAGGGCGGTAACCCCTGTGTCACCCCCACCCTCCGGAGCCCCATTGTAATGGAGATATCCATGGTTAAAGTTTTGAGGTTAGAACAGGGATTTAGAACCTGTTACGACTCCATGAAACGCGCTCGCTTTGCTCGCATATTAAATAACACTCTTTGACTTCTGTCCCTGAAGTGCCGGGCCTCCGCCCGCCGGCTTCCTTCGTCGGCCTACGGCCCGGTACCCATGCAGCAAATAAGACGGTCGTCGCCCGTTTCGCGCCAGTGTCATTCTGGCACCCGGGCGCGAAATGGCGTGCTATTTTTTAATTTGATTAGAAAAATAGAAACTTTAAATAATTAAATCTCGTTAACCGTGGGTGTCCGCTTATTGAAAATTTGTAAAAAGCTTTTTATTTATGTGTACTATCTACATTTATAAATATGAACTTTGAAATCCTTGTCCACTAATGGAAACTTTTTCCTGAAAATGTATGGCAGAAAAAAGATTGGCGGAAAATGCGTTTCGTTTCATGAACAAACACTTTTTTCTATTATTGTTTGTACATTTTAATATATAACAAATAAAAATAACGGTCAAAACAACTTTTAAGTAGTTACAGTAACGCAAAATAATGTTCTTTTACACGTAACCAACCCCTTTATAAATCAACCCTTAACAATGCCAAATTCGAGATACGAATTCCTAAACTAATGCCAACCCGAGTTAGTTGATAGCTCATTTATGTCTGCTAGACATATTGGGATTACAAACTAACACTAATGTTTATCAGAATAAGACTGCCTATGGCATTCTAAATTAGTCAACTTTTAACAAACACAAAATTATTTTTTTAAATCGGTCTATTAATTTAGATATTTCCATCACCAGTTGTATTTCAGTACATCGCTCTGCCTAGAACGCAAGAGTTGGCGTTAAAGCAATAGCATGTGGCTTCGAGTTTTCAAATTAGAAAATGAGAAAGGAAAGTTATTATATAGATTATTCACAGACATTTTTGTTTTATTGTAATCTATCCAATCATATAAAATAAATAAAAGCTTCATTGTACTCTAATCACCAATAAATGGTGAAAAAAAAAAAATCAATAAACATAGGTACCTAATAAAAAAAAAAAATTAGAATGTTAAAACATGTTCAAAGAAAAATTAAGTCAAATAATAATAATCAAATATACTTTAAACAGTCAAATAATACTAATAATAATAAAAATATAATTTAAACAGAAATAAATAGATAGTCAAAACACATAAAATTAAAATTATTATAGTACCTATCATAAGTATGAGGGGCCGCTAGCGTGCAGCCGCATCCACCTCATCAACATTGGTGAGTCCCACCTCTGGGACAACGCGCTAAGAATACCATTCGGGCTGCCACACACACGCCTTAACAGTGAGGCGCCTTTTTCTAATTATAGCGAAAAAATCATCAGTCTGCGCCTCAGCAAACATAGCGGAAGCACTACAAAAGCGTGGCAGCCCCAACAATATCTTAAACGCATCTTTATACTGAACACGCAGAGCACTGTACCCCCGCAATGTAATTAATTAGTCCATAGGCTGCTCGTGTAGAAGGTCTGACAGTGTGCCTTGAATAATGTTATCTTTACTTGATTAGTGCAACGTGCAAACCTACGAGCCAACATAATTACACTGGATGGACAGCGCCCTGCGCCCTGCTCATTGTCTCATTGTCACACAGGTCTTCGGTCCCCCAGTCCCCAAACGCATGCCGCATAGAGTTACATGAGGAACATGGGAGTAGCCTTTGGTTCCTGACTTGAACAACATGAACTCACTCTTATTCGCGTTGCATCTGAGCCCTTGGGCTTCCGCGTACGATTGGCAGATACATACCAATTATATTTGTACGCCTCCTGGCAGCAGTTTGGTGCAATTATGTAATTCTCTACTGTGTGAACGACCCGCTTGCAAGTGGTGTTAGAAATTATGAATATAGATAGACTTACCTTCTTATTAGAATCACAGTTGGTTGGCATTTATAACCTCCCGTCCGCTAATAAATCTCCAGGAGATTTATAACAATGGCTTTTTTGTGTCTATAATAAGGCGTATGAGCTCATAATTACAAGTACGTCCATGTTCATCGAAAATTAACAGTCTGATTATTTAAAAATGCCTGTTTAAAACACATTTTCATGTTCACCAAAACAATTAAAGGAAGTAAAATGACTTTTGCTAACTACTTCTTTTTAACTTCTTTGTATTACCTGGGCCTTGATGCGAACAATTATAAGAGTAAAATAGTTTGTAACTAAGACCTACTAATGAAACGATTTACATAAATATTCCAATAGAAAAACTTCCGAAAGTTTCTAGGTAGATGAGAATAACTGTCATTCATGTCAGGTTTAATGCAACCATTTAGAGATGTTTCGCATTTGTACGGTTTTTTACGTGCTACATAAGCAAACCATTTGACTGTATTCTAATCATTCTTTCAATTCACGCCTAATGTTTGAACAACTGTCGTAATAATGATAATGTATATACATACTTGGTAATTATAGGTACTGGTTGGTGAACAGGCACAAGAAATTTATAGAGAAATCAGATGAAAAAAGCAACTTGAAATCCAAAGTAACGAAGCGTTTGGCGCGAAAAGTTAGCGTCATTTGATTTTTATCAAGAAGCAAAAGTACATAGCCGTTAAAAAGCTTTAATATAGCTTGGTTATTATACTGTTTGTGAACAGGGACAAGAATCTTACGAGAAATCAGATAAAAAATCATTTTTAGAGCCAAACCGACGATAGCGTTTGGGTTATGATACAGTGCGAAAAGTTGGCGTCCTAAGATTTTTATCATTAAAAACAGTAGATTTGTTTTTAACCTAATGATTACAATCATCTAATTGCTATTACTATTACACTAATGTATTTTTGGCTACTATCGAATAATTAAAATAAAAGTTTATAAAAATATGACATACCTGAAACCAGTTCTCAAATTAAATGGCCGAGCCGCTTCCGCGCCTGTGTTACCAACTTTCAATAATAATTACCCCTAAAGTTCGTGTCAAAAACCCCTAAAATCGCCTTAATTATTGAGTTTAACATAGAATTTTTAGAAATCAATTCCACTTGGCAGCGCATCACCCCTTTAGGGTGGATGAAATTTTTTGGCGTTGGCGGCTCTTAACCACTAAAGGGGCGATAGTGCCGTGTCGTCATATTATTGCTTATTCTCTTTAATATCTGTCTTTTGGATCGGTTTTCTCTTTTCTATTTGAACGATCGAGAATATCTGCCTTAAAAAAATGCAACACTGGCCGTCAAAAATGATTCTGTGGATAAGAAATGATTTATCAAAGTCAGTCTGTGGTGAAAATTGTGAAAATTTTTCAACAAAATTAAATAAATTATTACGACTATACAGTTTCACGAAACTTAAAAATATAGTTACTATCTGAAAGCTACATTCATAGAGGAACTTATGCGTAAATATTACGAAACATAAAACAAACACAATTTAAAACAAAACACTACGAAAGCATTCCGACAAAAGTCCGTTGCGACTTACACGGCACCGAAAATCACACAGAAATTGAAATATTACCTCTGGGTAAAACCCCGTTGTACACACATAGCCTATATTATAACTAACCAAATAAATCAGTAATTTACTCAAAAATACTCACAAAAAAAAAGTAAAAAACTAAAACCCGACTACGACAAAAAAAAAACGACGCTGAAAAAGTATAAAACAAGATTTTCAGGATAGAACAAAAAGAAAAGCCGTAGTCACACGGTATTAAAGTGTTTAGATTGGTACCTATAACGTGTGACTACGGCTTTTCTTTTTGTTCTATCCTGAAAATCTTGTTTTATACTTTTTCAGCGTCGTTTTTTTTTTGTCGTAGTCGGGTTTTAGTTTTTTACTTTTTTTTATTTAAACAATTTTGGTGTTAAATATTTTTTTTTACTCTTGACTTTTTGTCCGCTAGAGGACGTTATTTTAAATTTGAGCAATATTTTGGAGCAACGTTCCGTGTGGTGTCGGACGTAAAGAATAGCACCATCCCATATCTTCCCGTGGGTGTCGTAAGAGGCGACTAAGGGACTTACCAGAGAATGGGCAGCAGCGTTCTCTGTGTCTTTGTAACAACCATACTGCGATCGCCAACCCGCCTGCCAAGCGTGGCGATTATGGCAAACCCCCCCAAAAATGCCTGGGGGAGGCCTACGTCCAGCAGTGGACGTCTTTTGGCTGAAATGATGAAAATGATGAATATTTTGGAAATGTACAAGTGAGGCCCTTTTAAATGATACCAAACACGGCGTGTTTATCTCCATTTTTATTTTTTAAGCCTTACTTTTTGACCGCTAGAGGGCTTTTTTTGTCGTAGTCGGGTTTTAGTTTTTTACTTTTTTTTATTTAAACAATTTTGGTGTTAAATATTTTTTTTTACTTTTGACTTTTTGTCCGCTAGAGGGCGTTATTTTAAATTTGAGCAATATTTTGGAAATGTACAAGTGAGGCCCTTTTAAATGATACCAAACACGGCGTGTTTATCTCCATTTTTATTTTTTAAGCCTTACTTTTTGACCGCTAGAGGGCGCCAAATCGCTTTTTGTGACACGTCACGTAGCCTATGTTCAGCGGAAAATTAAGACGGTTCTAACGATACCTCATATGTCTAGTTCCGATAAGTAGATTAGAAGCTATGAGGGAACAGATGAAGATACACACATACATACATACAAACATACATACATACATACATACATACATACATACTACATACCAATCTAAACACTTTAATACCGTGTGACTACGGCTTTTCTTTTTGTTCTATCCTGAAAATCTTGTTTTATACTTTTTCAGCGTCGTTTTTTTTTTGTCGTAGTCGGGTTTTAGTTTTTTACTTTTTTTTTGTGAGTATTTTTGAGTAAATTACTGATTTATTTGGTTAGTTATAATATAGGCTATGTGTGTACAACGGGGTTTTACCCAGAGGTAATATTTCAATTTCTGTGTGATTTTCGGTGCCGTGTAAGTCGCAACGGACTTTTGTCGGAATGCTTTCGTAGTGTTTTGTTTTAAATTGTGTTTGTTTTATGTTTCGTAATATTTACGCATAAGTTCCTCTATGAATGTAGCTTTCAGATAGTAACTATATTTTTAAGTTTCGTGAAACTGTATAGTCGTAATAATTTATTTAATTTTGTTGAAAAATTTTCACAATTTTCACCACAGACTGACTTTGATAAATCATTTCTTATCCACAGAATCATTTTTGACGGCCAGTGTTGCATTTTTTTAAGGCAGATATTCTCGATCGTTCAAATAGAAAAGAGAAAACCGATCCAAAAGACAGATATTAAAGAGAATAAGCAATAATATGACGACACGGCACTATCGCCCCTTTAGTGGTTAAGAGCCGCCAACGCCAAAAAATTTCATCCACCCTAAAGGGGTGATGCGCTGCCAAGTGGAATTGATTTCTAAAAATTCTATGTTAAACTCAATAATTAAGGCGATTTTAGGGGTTTTTGACACGAACTTTAGGGGTAATTATTATTGAAAGTTGGTAACACAGGCGCGGAAGCGGCTCGGCCATTTAATTTGAGAACTGGTTTCAGGTATGTCATATTTTTTATAAACTTTTATTTTAATTATTCGATAGTAGCCAAAAATACATTAGTGTAATAGTAATAGCAATTAGATGATTGTAATCATTAGGTTAAAAACAAATCTACTGTTTTTAATGATAAAAATCTTAGGACGCCAACTTTTCGCACTGTATCATAACCCAAACGCTATCGTCGGTTTGGCTCTAAAAATGATTTTTTATCTGATTTCTCGTAAGATTCTTGTCCCTGTTCACAAACAGTATAATAACCAAGCTATATTAAAGCTTTTTAACGGCTATGTACTTTTGCTTCTTGATAAAAATCAAATGACGCTAACTTTTCGCGCCAAACGCTTCGTTACTTTGGATTTCAAGTTGCTTTTTTCATCTGATTTCTCTATAAATTTCTTGTGCCTGTTCACCAACCAGTACCTATAATTACCAAGTATGTATATACATTATCATTATTACGACAGTTGTTCAAACATTAGGCGTGAATTGAAAGAATGATTAGAATACAGTCAAATGGTTTGCTTATGTAGCACGTAAAAAACCGTACAAATGCGAAACATCTCTAAATGGTTGCATTAAACCTGACATGAATGACAGTTATTCTCATCTACCTAGAAACTTTCGGAAGTTTTTCTATTGGAATATTTATGTAAATCGTTTCATTAGTAGGTCTTAGTTACAAACTATTTTACTCTTATAATTGTTCGCATCAAGGCCCAGGTAATACAAAGAAGTTAAAAAGAAGTAGTTAGCAAAAGTCATTTTACTTCCTTTAATTGTTTTGGTGAACATGAAAATGTGTTTTAAACAGGCATTTTTAAATAATCAGACTGTTAATTTTCGATGAACATGGACGTACTTGTAATTATGAGCTCATACGCCTTATTATAGACACAAAAAAGCCATTGTTATAAATCTCCTGGAGATTTATTAGCGGACGGGAGGTTATAAATGCCAACCAACTGTGATTCTAATAAGAAGGTAAGTCTATCTATATTCATAATTTCTAACACCACTTGCAAGCGGGTCGTTCACACAGTAGAGAATTACATAATTGCACCAAACTGCTGCCAGGAGGCGTACAAATATAATTGGTATGTATCTGCCAATCGTACGCGGAAGCCCAAGGGCTCAGATGCAACGCGAATAAGAGTGAGTTCATGTTGTTCAAGTCAGGAACCAAAGGGTACTCCCATGTTCCTCATGTAACTCTATGCGGCATGCGTTTGGGGACTGGGGGACCGAAGACCTGTGTGACAATGAGACAATGAGCAGGGCGCAGGGCGCTGTCCATCCAGTGTAATTATGTTGGCTCGTAGGTTTGCACGTTGCACTAATCAAGTAAAGATAACATTATTCAAGGCACACTGTCAGACCTTCTACACGAGCAGCCTATGGACTAATTAATTACATTGCGGGGGTACAGTGCTCTGCGTGTTCAGTATAAAGATGCGTTTAAGATATTGTTGGGGCTGCCACGCTTTTGTAGTGCTTCCGCTATGTTTGCTGAGGCGCAGACTGATGATTTTTTCGCTATAATTAGAAAAAGGCGCCTCACTGTTAAGGCGTGTGTGTGGCAGCCCGAATGGTATTCTTAGCGCGTTGTCCCAGAGGTGGGACTCACCAATGTTGATGAGGTGGATGCGGCTGCACGCTAGCGGCCCCTCATACTTATGATAGGTACTATAATAATTTTAATTTTATGTGTTTTGACTATCTATTTATTTCTGTTTAAATTATATTTTTATTATTATTAGTATTATTTGACTGTTTAAAGTATATTTGATTATTATTATTTGACTTAATTTTTCTTTGAACATGTTTTAACATTCTAATTTTTTTTTTTTATTAGGTACCTATGTTTATTGATTTTTTTTTTTTCACCATTTATTGGTGATTAGAGTACAATGAAGCTTTTATTTATTTTATATGATTGGATAGATTACAATAAAACAAAAATGTCTGTGAATAATCTATATAATAACTTTCCTTTCTCATTTTCTAATTTGAAAACTCGAAGCCACATGCTATTGCTTTAACGCCAACTCTTGCGTTCTAGGCAGAGCGATGTACTGAAATACAACTGGTGATGGAAATATCTAAATTAATAGACCGATTTAAAAAAATAATTTTGTGTTTGTTAAAAGTTGACTAATTTAGAATGCCATAGGCAGTCTTATTCTGATAAACATTAGTGTTAGTTTGTAATCCCAATATGTCTAGCAGACATAAATGAGCTATCAACTAACTCGGGTTGGCATTAGTTTAGGAATTCGTATCTCGAATTTGGCATTGTTAAGGGTTGATTTATAAAGGGGTTGGTTACGTGTAAAAGAACATTATTTTGCGTTACTGTAACTACTTAAAAGTTGTTTTGACCGTTATTTTTATTTGTTATATATTAAAATGTACAAACAATAATACAAAAAAGTGTTTGTTCATGAAACGAAACGCATTTTCCGCCAATCTTTTTTCTGCCATACATTTTCAGGAAAAAGTTTCCATTAGTGGACAAGGATTTCAAAGTTCATATTTATAAATGTAGATAGTACACATAAATAAAAAGCTTTTTACAAATTTTCAATAAGCGGACACCCACGGTTAACGAGATTTAATTATTTAAAGTTTCTATTTTTCTAATCAAATTAAAAAATAGCACGCCATTTCGCGCCCGGGTGCCAGAATGACACTGGCGCGAAACGGGCGACGACCGTCTTATTAGCTGCATGGGTACCGGGCCGTAGGCCGACGAAGGAAGCCGGCGGGCGGAGGCCCGGCACTTCAGGGACAGAAGTCAAAGAGTGTTATTTAATATGCGAGCAAAGCGAGCGCGTTTCATGGAGTCGTAACAGGTTCTAAATCCCTGTTCTAACCTCAAAACTTTAACCATGGATATCTCCATTACAATGGGGCTCCGGAGGGTGGGGGTGACACAGGGGTTACCGCCCTTCTCCCCTTCCACCGCCCCTTAAATCGTTGTCCACTAATGGAAACTAATCCTAATTTAACCTAAAAAAGCTTGTTATATGGAATGGGGTTTAATAAGAATCAAGTCTTATGAAATTGAGCATTTAGTTTATTGTTGCATTGTAATGTTATTAAGGGCTGTTTATTGTTTTTTTTTAATTTTTTTACCATCTCTGAATCTACTTGGGGCATCCCAATCACAGTTGGTTAGGTCATTATTTAGTCAGAATAATTCTAATGTATGTTTAGTAAAACGGTCACAGAACCCAATCTGCCAACCCCGACTTCCACGTGGTACTTGTCTGTGACACAACTAAAGTGTTTTTTGGAAGTCGGACCAGTGGCGACTCTTAATTTTGACTCGAAACTAAAAAAATAAAAAAAACTACAGGTTTCCGCGCCCCGGGAGTGGAGAAGAGGGTTGCCCCCTCCGTCGCTCTCCGCCTCCCCCCCCCCTCATAAATCGCGATCCGAATTACTAATGCAACCCCAATTTTGTAAACGTATTTTAATTAACTAATTTTATCTACAGAATTTCGTTAATTCGTCATCATCGTCATGCTTCGCTACGTCGGTCGTCCGAAGAAGGTACGTCGTGGAAGACGTACTAGCAGCGTCTCCACATCGGGTCAGGTAAGTGCGAATCTCATTCCACCCTCGGCGGATGCTGCCGATGAAGCGTCGGGAGTGAAGTGCATTGCAGCAGGGACAACTCATCAAGGTGGAATGAGGTTCAAGGGTAAGGGCGTCCAGTGCGTCGCAATGTCGTGTATTGCGTCCATTTATTCCTGTGTTAAGAACCGCGAGACATTCACAACGTCTGATATTGACAATGTTATCCTCCCATGTGGCGATATTCTTTATTGCAATACCCCACGTCCGACGGGAGAGGTTTTTTTGGACCCCGAGGAGTTGCCTCCCCATGTTGAAATTCAAAATTATTCGGCTAATATAAATATAACATGGGTAGCAAATGGACTTTATCCATCAAATCCACAAAATTTTTTTGATGCCATCGAAAATCTTAAAATTAATTTGTTAACGTGTTTTAATCCGGAATACAACGAAAATACCATGAATTTCCTGTTCACTGGTCAAAATTCCACCGTGTCATTTTGGAAGAGCGATAATAGGTACACCTACCTACACCTACACCTACCTACACCTACCTACACCTACCTACACCTACCTACACCTACCTACACCTACCTACACCTACCTACACCTACCTACACCTACCTACACCTACCTACTACCTACCTACACCTACCTACTACCTACCTACACCTACCTACACCTACCTACACCTACCTACACCTACCTACACCTACCTACACCTACCTACACCTACCTACTACCTACCTACACCTACCTACTACCTACCTACACCTACCTACTACCTACCTACACCTACCTACACCTACACCTACACCTACCTACACCTACCTACACCTACCTACAACTACCTACACCTACCTTTACCTAACTACACCTACCTAAACATACCTACCACCTACCACCTACCTACCTACTACCTCCTACTACTACTAAAAAAACATTACCCTAAAGTTTCCTTGTCGTCGCCCCTGAGTTACGCTTCACCCACTCAACCTTCGTTACGATAAGGAGGTCGCCGGCTCGCTCCGCTCGCCACCTCCCTCCTTCGCTCCACTCAGGACCTACCTACCACCGGAAAGCTATCATGACTTTATCTCTACGCTACGGGGGTCGCCGGCTCGCTTCACTCGCCTGCTTCCCCCTTCGCTTTACCGCTGTACCACCACCGGACAGGTTTCGACGCCTACTATAATATTTGTTCAAACACCTAATGGCTATCTCTAATCGTTACGAAGTTACAGTCCTTTTAATTTTAGGGGAGGTTGGGGAGGGGAGGGTATACAAATTTCAACGCCCCTCAAATAGATTTAGGTAAGAATCAAAAATTTTTTCAGCAGTAAAAAAGAGATGAAGGGGGGGGGTGAAGGGGGGGAGAGGGGGGAGTTTCTAAAAATGATTTCGACTAACGCAATGCCCCTCTATATGAATCTGAAAAAAAATTCGTTCCAAGTCTCTTAACTTCCGAGATCCGCCTAAAGGGGGGGGGGGTGAAGGGGGCAAGGGGGTCAAATATGAAAAATGGTTTTTACTTTTCCGAGCCTCCTCTATACGAATCCCTAAAAAAACACACGTAATGTCTCTTTATTTCCGAGATCCGCCTAATGGGGGGGTGAAGGGGGCAAGGGGGTCAAATTTGAAAAATGGTTTTTACTTCCCCGAGCCTCTTCTATACGAATTTCTAAAAAAACACACGTATTGGGTTTAACTTCCCCGAGCCTCCTCTATACGAATCCCTAAAATAACACACGTAATGTCTCTTCATTTCCGAGATCCGCCTAATTGGGGGGATAAGGGGGAAAAGGGGGGCCACTTTGCAAAATGATTTTTACTTTACCGAGCCCCCTCTATACGAATCCGTAAAAAAAAAAAATACGGGTCTTTTAGTTTTCGAGATACGATAGGGAGGGGGGAGAGGGGGGGCAAAAAGGGGGGGTTTGGCACTTTTCCCATACTCACGAGAGTTACTTGTTTACGAATCTGTCAAAATATACCCACCTCCCCATCCACCATCTGGGAGAACAATTATGTCAATCAGTCAGTGAGTGAGTGGTAATCGAGCTTTATATAATATAATAACTAGAATTTGCGTGGCTGCGCGAGCTGCGCGCAGCTCGCGGGTCGTGAAGAGGGGGAGAGGGGCTTTGAAAAATGATTTCGACTAACGCATTGCACCTCTCAATGAATCTGAAAAAAAAATGTTCCAATGCAGCTCGCGGTACTACCTACCTACACCTACCTACTACCTACCTACTACCTACCTACACCTACCTACACCTACCTACTACCTACCTACTACCTACCTACACCTACCTACACCTACCTACACCTACCTACACCTACCTACACCTACCTACACCTACCTACACCTACCTACACCTACCTACACCTACCTACACCTACCTACTACACCTACCTACACCTACCTACACCTACCTACACCTACCTACACCTACCTACACCTACCTACACCTACCTACACCTACCTACCTACACCTACCTACCTACACCTACCTACACCTACCTACTACCTACCTACTACCTACCTACTACCTACCTACTACCTACCTACTACCTACCTACTACCTACCTACTACCTACCTACACCTACCTACCTACACCTACCTACCTACACCTACCTACCTACACCTACCTACCTACACCTACCTACTACCTACCTACTACCTACCTACACCTACCTACTACCTACCTACTACCTACCTACACCTACCTACTACATACCTATACCTACCTACCTACACCTACACCTACCTACACATACCTACTACCTACCACCTACCACCTACCTACTACCTACCTACTACCTCCTACTACCACTAAAAAAACATTACCCTAAAGTTTGCTTGTCGTCGCCCCTGAGTTACGCTTCACCCACTCAACCTTCGTTACGCTAAGGAGGTCGCCGGCTCGCTTCGCTCGCCACCTCCCCCCTTCGCTCCACTTGGTCTCGCAGGTTCGCTCCACTCAGGACCTACCTACCACCGGAAAGCTATCATGACATTATCCCTACGCTACGGGGGTCGCCGGCTCGCTTCGCTCGCCCGCTACCCCCTTCGCTCTGCCGCTGTACCACCACCGGACAGGTTTCGACGCCTACTATAATATTTGTTCAAACACCTAATGGCTATCTCTAACCGTTATGAAGTTACAGCCCTTTTAATTTTAGGGGAGGTTGGGGGGGGGAGGGTATACAAATTTCAACGCCCCTCAAATAGATTTAGGTAAGAATCAAAAAAATTTTCAGGAGTAAAAAAGAGGTGAAGAGGGGGGGGGGTGAAGGGGGGGAGAGGGGGGAGTTTCTAAAAATGATTTCGACTAACGCAATGGCCCTCTATATGAATCTGAAAAAAAAATCGTTCCAAGTCTCTTAACTTTCGAGATCCGCCTAAAAGGGGGAAGAAGGGGGGCAAGGGGGTCAAATTTGAAAAATGGTTTATACTTCCCCAAGCCTCTTCTATACGAATCCTTAAAAAAAAACACGTAAAATCTCTTTATTTCCGAGATCCGCCTAAAAGGGGGGAGAAGGGGGAAAAGGGGGGCCACTTTGAAAAATTATTTTTACTTTACCGAGCCCCCTCTATACGAATCCCAAAAAAAAAACACGTAAAGTCTCTTTGTTTCCGAGATACGATATGGAGGGGGGAGAAGGGGGGGGAAAAGGGGGGTTTTGGCAATTTTCCCATACTCACGAGAGTTGCTTGTTTACGAATCTGTCAAAATATACCCACCTCCCCATCCACCATCTGGGAGAACAATTCTGTCAATCAGTGAGTCAGTCAGTGGTAATTTAGCTTTATATAGTATAACTAGTATTTGCGTGGCTGCGCGAGCTGCGCGCAGCTCGCGGGGCGTGAAGGGGGGGGGAGGGAGCGCTTTGAAAAATAATTTCGACTAACGCATTGCCCCTTTCAATGAATCTGATATACCTACCTATATACACCTACCACCTACCTACTACCTACCTACACCTACCTACTACCAACCTACTACCTACCTACACCTACCTATTACCAACCACCTACCTACACCTACCTACCTGCACCTACCTACACCTACCTACACCTACCTACCACCTACCTACCACCTACCTACCACCTACCTACTACCCCTACACCTACCTACTACCTACCTATCACCTACCTACTACCTACCTACTACCTCCTACTACCACTAAAAAAACATTACCCTAAAGTTTGCTTGTCGTCGCCCCTGAGTAACGCTTCACACACTCAACCTTCGTTACGCTTAGGAGGTCACCGGCTGGCTTCGCTCGCCACCTCCCCCCTTCGCTCCACTCGGTCTCGCAGGTTCGCTCCACTCAGGACCTACCTACCACCGGAAAACTATCATGACATTATCCCTACGCTACGGGGGTCGCCGGCTCGCTTCGCTCGCCCGCTCCCCCATTCGCTTTACCGGTGCCACCACAGGATAGGCTCCTTTCGATGAATCTGAAAAAAAAAATCTTCCAAGTCTCTTAACTTCCGAGATCTGCCAAAGGGGGGGCGAAGGGGGGCAAGGGGGTCAAATTTTAAGAATGGATTTTACTTTCCCGAGCCTCCTCTATACGAATCCGTAAACAAAACTGATAAAAGGTGTGAAGAGGGGGGGGGGGGTGAAGGGGGGGGGGGAGGGGAGCTTTGAAAAATGATTTCGATTAACTCATTGCCCCTTTCAATCAATGAATCTGAAAAAAAGAAAGTTTCAAGTCTATTAACTTCCGAGATCCGAAAGGGGGGGGGGGTGAAGGGGGGCAAGGGGGTCTAATTTTAAAAATGGTTTTTACTTCCCCAAGCCTCCTCTATAAGAATCCCTAAAAAAAAACACGTAAAATCTCTTTATTTTCGAGATCCGCCTAAAAGGGGGGAGAAGGGGGGCAAGGGGGGCCACTTTGAAAAATGATTTTAACTTTACCGAGCCTCCTCTATACGAATCTGTAAAAAAAAAAAAATACGGGTCTCTTAGTTTCCGAGATACGATAGGGAGGGGGGAGAAGGGGGGGGAAAAGGGGGGGTTTGGGACTTTTCCCATACTCACGAGAGTTGCCTGTTTACGAATCTGTCAAAATATACCCACCTCCCCATCCACCATCTGGGAGAACAATTCTGTCAGTGAGTCAGTGAGTCAGTGAGTGGTAATCGAGCTTTATATAATATAATAACTAGTATTTGCGTGGCTGCGCGAGCTGCGCGCAGCTCGCGGGTTGTGAAGAGGAGCAGAGGGGGAGCTTTGAAAAATACCTACACCTACTTACACCTACCTAAAACTACTTACACCTACCTACACCTACCTACTACCTACCTACTACCTTCCTACTACCTACCTACTACCTACCTACTACCTACCTACTACCTTCCTACTACCTACCTACTACCTACCTACACCTACCTAGTACCTACCTACTACCTACCTACTACCTACCTACTACCTACCTACTACCTACCTACTACCTACCTACTACCTACCTACTACCTACCTACTACCTACCTACTACCTACCTACTACCTACCTACTACCTACCTACTACCTACCTACTACCTACCTACTACCTACCTACTACCTACCTACTACCTACCTACTACCTACCTACTACCTACCTACTACCTACCTACTACCTACCTACCTACTACCTACCTACTACCTACCTACTACCTACCTACTACCTACCTACTACCTACCTACTACCTACCTACTACCTACCTACTACCTACCTACTACCTACCTACTACCTACCTACTACCTACCTACTACCTACCTACTACCTACCTACTACCTACCTACTACCTACCTACTACCTACCTACTACCTACCTACTACCTACCTACTACCTACCTACTACCTACCTACTACCTACCTACTACCTACCTACTACCTACCTACTACCTACCTACTACCTACCTACTACCTACCTACTACCTACCTACACCTACCTACACCTACCTACACCTACCTACACCTACCTTCTACCTACCTACACCTACCTACTACCTACCTACCTACACCTACCTACTACCTACCTATCACCTACCTTCTACCTCCTACTACCACTAAAAACACATTACCCTAAAGTTTGCTTGTCGTCGCCCCTGAGTAACGCTTCACCCACTCAACCTTCGTTACGCTAAGGAGGTCGCCAGCTCGCTTCGCTCGCCACCTCCCCCCTTCGCTTCACTCGGTCTCGCAGGTTCGCTCCACTCAGGACCTACCTACCACCGGAAAGCTATCATGACTTTATCTCTACGCTACGGGGGTCGCCGGCTCGCTTCACTCGCCTGCTTCCCCCTTCGCTTTACCGCTGTACCACCACCGGACAGGTTTCGACGCCTACTATAATATTTGTTCAAACACCTAATGGCTATCTCTAATCGTTACGAAGTTACAGTCCTTTTAATTTTAGGGGAGGTTGGGGAGGGGAGGGTATACAAATTTCAACGCCCCTCAAATAGATTTAGGTAAGAATCAAAAATTTTTTCAGCAGTAAAAAAGAGATGAAGAGGGGGGGGTGAAGGGGGGGAGAGGGGGGAGTTTCTAAAAATGATTTCGACTAACGCAATGCCCCTCTATATGAATCTGAAAAAAAAATCGTTCCAAGTCTCTTAACTTCCGAGATCCGCCTAAAGGGGGGGGGGTGAAGGGGGCAAGGGGGTCAAATATGAAAAATGGTTTTTACTTTTCCGAGCCTCCTCTATACGAATCCCTAAAAAAACACACGTAATGTCTCTTTATTTCCGAGATCCGCCTAATGGGGGGGTGAAGGGGGCAAGGGGGTCAAATTTGAAAAATGGTTTTTACTTCCCCGAGCCTCTTCTATACGAATTTCTAAAAAAACACACGTATTGGGTTTAACTTCCCCGAGCCTCCTCTATACGAATCCCTAAAAAAACACACGTAATGTCTCTTCATTTCCGAGATCCGCCTAATTGGGGGGATAAGGGGGAAAAGGGGGGCCACTTTGCAAAATGATTTTTACTTTACCGAGCCCCCTCTATACGAATCCGTAAAAAAAAAAAAATACGGGTCTTTTAGTTTTCGAGATACGATAGGGAGGGGGGAGAGGGGGGGCAAAAAGGGGGGGTTTGGCACTTTTCCCATACTCACGAGAGTTACTTGTTTACGAATCTGTCAAAATATACCCACCTCCCCATCCACCATCTGGGAGAACAATTATGTCAATCAGTCAGTGAGTGAGTGGTAATCGAGCTTTATATAATATAACTAGTATTTGCGTGGCTGCGCGAGCTGCGCGCAGCTCGCGGGTTGTGAAGAGGAGCAGAGGGGGAGCTTTGAAAAATACCTACACCTACTTACACCTACCTAAAACTACTTACACCTACCTACACCTACCTACTACCTACCTACTACCTTCCTACTACCTACCTACTACCTACCTACTACCTACCTACTACCTACCTACTACCTTCCTACTACCTACCTACTACCTACCTACTACCTACCTACACCTACCTACTACCTACCTACTACCTACCTACTACCTACCTACTACCTACCTACTACCTACCTACTACCTACCTACTACCTACCTACTACCTACCTACTACCTACCTACTACCTACCTACTACCTACCTACTACCTACCTACTACCTACCTACTACCTACCTACTACCTACCTACTACCTACCTACTACCTACCTACTACCTACCTACTACCTACCTACTACCTACCTACTACCTACCTACTACCTACCTACTACCTACCTACTACCTACCTACTACCTACCTACTACCTACCTACTACCTACCTACTACCTACCTACTACCTACCTACTACCTACCTACTACCTACCTACTACCTACCTACTACCTACCTACTACCTACCTACTACCTACCTACTACCTACCTACTACCTACCTACTACCTACCTACTACCTACCTACTACCTACCTACACCTACCTACACCTACCTTCTACCTACCTACACCTACCTACTACCTACCTACCTACACCTACCTACTACCTTCCTACTACCTACCTACTACCTACCTACTACCTACCTACTACCTACCTACTACCTTCCTACTACCTACCTACTACCTACCTACTACCTACCTACACCTACCTACTACCTACCTACTACCTACCTACTACCTACCTACTACCTACCTACTACCTACCTACTACCTACCTACTACCTACCTACTACCTACCTACTACCTACCTACTACCTACCTACTACCTACCTACTACCTACCTACTACCTACCTACTACCTACCTACTACCTACCTACTACCTACCTACTACCTACCTACTACCTACCTACTACCTACCTACTACCTACCTACTACCTACCTACTACCTACCTACTACCTACCTACTACCTACCTACTACCTACCTACTACCTACCTACTACCTACCTACTACCTACCTACTACCTACCTACTACCTACCTACTACCTACCTACTACCTACCTACTACCTACCTACTACCTACCTACTACCTACCTACTACCTACCTACTACCTACCTACTACCTACCTACTACCTACCTACTACCTACCTACTACCTACCTACTACCTACCTACTACCTACCTACTACCTACCTACTACCTACCTACTACCTACCTACTACCTACCTACTACCTACCTACTACCTACCTACTACCTACCTACTACCTACCTACTACCTACCTACTACCTACCTACTACCTACCTACTACCTACCTACTACCTACCTACTACCTACCTACTACCTACCTACTACCTACCTACTACCTACCTACACCTACCTACACCTACCTACACCTACCTTCTACCTACCTACACCTACCTACTACCTACCTACCTACACCTACCTACTACCTACCTATCACCTACCTACTACCTCCTACTACCACTAAAAACACATTACCCTAAAGTTTGCTTGTCGTCGCCCCTGAGTAACGCTTCACCCACTCAACCTTCGTTACGCTAAGGAGGTCGCCGGCTCGCTTCGCTCGCCACCTCCCCCCTTCGCTTCACTCGGTCTCGCAGGTTCGCTCCACTCAGGACCTACCTACCACCGGAAAGCTATCATGACATTATCCCTACGCTACGGGGGTCGCCGGCTCGCTTCGCTCGCCCGCTCCCCCCTTCGCTTTACCGGTACCACCACAGGATAGGCTCCTTTCCCCCCGAGGGGGGAGAAGAGTGGAAAGGGGGTCGATTTTGAAAAATGGTTTTCACTTTCCTGAGCCTCCTCTATACGAATCCGTAAACAAAACTGAAAAAAGGGGTAAAGGTGGGGGGGGGGGGGGTTAAGGGGGGAAGAGGGGGGGGAGCTTTTAAAAATGATTTCGACTAATTCTATGCCCCTTTTAAATGAATCTGAAAAAAAAAAAATTCCAAGTATCTTAACTACCGAGATCCGAAAGGGGGGGTGAAGGGGGGCAAGGGGGTCAAATTTGAAAAATGGTTTTTACTTGCCCTAGCCTCCTCTATACGAATCCCTAAAAAAAAACACGTAAAATCTCTTTATTTTTGATATCCGCCTAAAGGGGGGCTGAAGGGGTGCAAGGGGGTCAAATTCAAAAAATAGTTTTTACTTCCCCGATCCTCCTCTATACGAATCCCTAAAAAAAAAAAAATACGGGTCTCTTACTTTCCGAGATACGATAGGGAGGGGGGAGAAGGGGGGGGAAAAGGGGGGGTTTGGGACTTTTCCCATAGTCATGAGAGTTGATTGTTTACGAATCTGTCAAAATATACCCACCTCCCCATCCACCATCTGGGAGAACAATTCTGTCAGTCAGTCAGTCAGTCAGTGAGTGGTAATTTAGCTTTATATAGTATAACTAGTATTTGCGTGGCTGCGCGAGCTGCGCGCAGCTCGCGGGGCGTAAAGGTGGGGAGAGGGGGAGGTTTGAAAAATGATTTCAACTAACGCATTGCACCTCTCAATGAATCTGAAAAAAAAAATGTTCCAATGCAGCTCGCGGTACTACCTACCTACACCTACCTACTACCTACCCACACCTACCTACTACCTACCTACACCTACCTACTACCTACCTACTACCTACCTACTACCTACCTACACCTACCTACCTACACCTACCTACCTACACCTACCTACCTACACCTACCTACCTACACCTACCTACCTACACCTACCTACCTACTACCTATCACCTACCTACTACCTACCTACACCTACCTGCTACCTACCTACACCTACCTACTACCTACCTACACCTACCTACTACCTACCTACACATACCTACTACCTACCTACTACCTCCTACTACCACTAAAAAAACATAACTCTAAAGTTTGCTTGTCGTCGCCCCTGAGTTACGCTCCACCCACTCAACCTTCGTTACGCTAAGGAAGTCGCCGGCTCGCTTCGCTCGCCACCTCCCCCCTTCGCTCCACTCGGTCTCGCAGGTTCGCTCCACTCAGGACCTACCTACCACCGGAAAGCTATCATGACATTAACCCTACGCTACGGGGGTCGCCGGCTCGCTTCGCTCGCCCGCTCCCCCCTTCGCTTTACCGCTGTACCACCACCGGACAGGTTTCGACGCCTACTATAATATTTGTTCAAACACCTAATGGCTATCTCTAACCGTTATGAAGTTACAGCCCTTTTAATTTTAGGGGAGGTTGGGGAGGGGAGAGTATGCAAATTTCAACGCCCCTCAAATAGATTAGGGTAAGAATCAAAAAATTTTTCAGGAGTAAAAAAAGAAGTGAAGAGGGGGGGGGGGGTGAAGGGGGGGGAGAGGGTGGAGTTTCTAAAAATGATTTCGACTAACGCAATGCCCCTCTATATGAATCTGAAAAAAAATACGTTCCAAGTCTCTTAACTTTCGAGATCCGCCTAAAAGGGGGGAGAAGGGGGGCAAGGGGGTCAAATTTTAAAAATGGATTTTACTTCCCCGAGCCTCCTCTATACGAATCCGTAAACAAAACAGAACACAAGTTAAAAAAAAGGGGTGAAGAGGGGGGGGGGGGGGCGTTAAAGGGGGGAGAGGGGGAACTTTGAAAAATGATTTCGACTCACGCATTGCCCCTTTTAATGAATCTGAAAAAAAAAATGTGCCAAGTCTCTTAACTTCCGAGATCCGCCTAAAGGGGGGGTGAAGGGGGGCAAGGGGGTCAAATTTGAAAAATAGTTTTTACTTCCCCGAGCATACTCTATACGAATCTATAAAAAAAAACACGTAAAATTTCTTTATTTCCGAGATCCGCCTAAAGGGGGGGAGAAGGGGGAAAAGGGGGGCCACTTTGAAAAATGATTTTTACTTTACCGAGCCTCCTCTATACGAATCCGTAAAAAAAAAAAAATACGGGTCTCTTTGTTTCCGAGATACGATAGGGAGGGGGGAGAAGGGGGGGGAAAAGGGGGGGTTTGAGACTTTTCCCATACTCACGAGAGTTACTTGCTTACGAATCTGTCAAAATATACCCACCTCCCCATCCACCATCTGGGAGAACAATTATGTCAATCAGTCAGTGAGTGAGTGGTAATCGAGCTTTATATAATATAACTAGTATTCGCGTGGCTGCGCGAGCTGCGCGCAGCTCGCGGGGCGTGAAGGGGGGGAGAGGGGGCGCTTTGAAAATGATTTCGACTAACGCATTGCCCCTTTCAATGAATCTGATATACCTACCTATATACACCTACCTACTACCTACCTACACCTACCTACACCTACCTACTACCTACCACCTTCCTACACCTACCTACTACCTACCTATCTACACCTACCTATCACCTACCTACCACGTACCTATCACCTACCTACCACCTACCTACTACCTACCTACTACCTCCTAGTCCTACTACCACTAAAAAAACATTTTCCTAAAGTTTGCTTGTCGTCGCCCCTGAGTTACGCTTCACCCACTCAACCTTCGTTACGCTTCGCTCCACTCGGTCTCGCAGGTTCGCTCCACTCAGGACCTACCTACCACCGGAAAGCTATCATGGCATTATCCCAGCGCTACGGGGGTCGCCGGCTCGCTCCGCTCGCCCGCTCTCCCCTTCGCTTTACTGGTAGCACCATTTTACTTCCCCTAGCCTCCTCTATACGAATCCGTAAACAAAACAGAAAAAAGGGGTGAAGAGGGGGGGGGTGAAAGGGGAGAGCTATGAAAAATGATTCCGACTAACTCTATGCCCCTTTTAACTTCCGAGATCCGCCTAAAGGGGGGGTGAAGGGGGGCAAGGGGTCAAATTTAAAAATGGTTTTTACTTCCCCGAGCCTACTCTATACGAATCCTTAAAAAAAAACATGTAAAATTTCTTTATTTCCGAGATCCGTCTAAAGGGGGGGAGAAGGGGGAAAAGGGGGGCCACTTTGAAAAATGATTTTTACTTTACCGAGCCCCCTCTATACGACTCCCTAAAAAAAAACGCGTAAAGTCTCTTTGTTTCCGAGATACGATAGGGAGGGGGGAGAAGGGGGGGGAAAAGGGGGGGTTTGGGACTTTTTCCATACTCACGAGAGTGACTTGTTTACGAATCTGTCAAAATATTCCCACCTCCCCATCCACCATCTGGGAGAACAATTCTGTCAGTGAGTGAGTCAGTGGTAATTTAGCTTTATATAATATAACTAGTATTTGCGTGGCTGCGCGAGCTGCGCGCAGCTCGCGGGGCGTGAAGAGGGGGAAAGAGAGAGAGCTTTGAAAAATGATTTCGACTAACGCATTGCACCTCTCAATGAATCTGAAAAAAAAAATGTTCCAATGCAGCTCGCGGTATTACCTACCTACACCTACCTACTACCTACCTACACCTACCTACACCTACCTACACCTACCTACACCTACCTACACCTACCTACACCTACCTACACCTACCTACACCTACCTACACCTACCTACACCTACCTACACCTACCTACCTACACCTACCTACTACCTACCTACTACCACTAAAAAAACATTACCCTAAGGTTTGCTTGTCGTCGCCCCTGAGTTACGCTTCACCCACTCAACCTTCGTTACGCTAAGGAGGTCGCCGGCTCGCTTCGCTCGCCACCTCCCCCCTTCGCTCCACTCGGTCTCGCAGGTTCGCTCCACTCAGGACCTACCTACCACCGGAAAGCTATCATGACATTGTCCCTACGCTACGGGGGTCGCCGGCTCGCTTCGCTCGCCCGCTCCCCCCTTCGCTTTACCGCTGTACCACCACCGGACAGGTTTCGACGCCTCCTATAATATTCGTTCAAACACCTAATGGCTATCTCTAACCGTTATGAAGTTACAGCCCTTTTAATTTTAGGGGAGGTTGGGGAGGGGAGGGTATACAAATTTCAACGCCCAAATAGATTTAGGTAAGAATCAAAAATTTTTTCAGGAGTAAAAAAAAGAGGTGAAGAGGGGGGGGGGTGAAGAGGGGGAGAGGGGGAGTTTCTAAAAATGATTTCGACTAACGCAATGCCCCTCTATATGAATCTGAAAAAAAATTCGTTCCAAGTCTCTTAACTTTCGAGATCCGCCTAAAAGGGGGGAGAAGGGGGGCAAGGGGGTCAAATTTGAAAAATAATTTACACTTCCCCAAGCCTCTTTTATACGAATCCCTAAAAAAAAACACGTAATGTCTCTTTATTTCCGAGATCCGCCTAAAAGGGGGGAGAAGGGGGGCAAGGGGGGCCACTTTGAAAAATGATTTTTACTTCCCCGAGCCTCCTCTATACGAATCCCTAAAAAAAAACAAGTAAAGTCTCTTTGTTTCTGAGATACGATAGGGAGGGGGGAGAAGGGGGGGGAAAAGGGGGGGTTTGGGACTTTTCCCATACTCACGAGAGTTGCCTGTTTACGAATCTGTCAAAATATACCCACCTCCCCATCCACCATCTGGGAGAACAATTCTGTCAGTCAGTCAGTGGTAATTAAGCTTTATATAGTATAACTAGTATTTGCGTGGCTGCGCGAGCTGCGCGCAGCTCGCGGGTCATGAAGAGGGGGAGAGGGGGAGCTTTGAAAAATGATTAACGCATTGCACCTCTCAATGAATCTGAAAAAAAAATGTTCCAATGCAGCTCGCGGTACTACCTACCTACACCTACCTACTACCTACCTACACCTATCTACCTACACCTACCAACTACCTACCTACACCTACCTACTACCTACCTACACCTACACCTACCTACACCTACACCTACCTACACCAACCTACACCAACCTACACCTACCTACACCTACCTACACCTACCTACACCTACCTACACCTACCTACACCTACCTACACCTACCTACACCTACCTACACCTACCTACACCTACCTACACCTACCTACACCTACCTACACCTACCTACACCTACCTACACCTACCTACACCTACCTACACCTACCTACACCTACCTACACCTACCTACACCTACACCTACCTACACTTACCTACTACCTACCTACTACCTACCTTCTACCTACTACCACTAAAAAAACATTACCCTAAAGTTTGCTTGTCGTCGCCCCTGAGTTACGCTTCACCCACTCAACCTTCGTTACGCTAAGGAGGTCGCCGGCTCGCTCCGCTCGCCACCTCCCCCCTTCGCTCCACTCGGTCTCGCAGGTTCGCTCCACTCAGGACCTACCTACCACCGGAAAGCTATCATGACATTATCCATACGCTACGGGGGTCGCCGGCTCGCTTCGCTCGCCCGCTCCCCCCTTCGCTTTACCGCTGTACCACCACCGGACAGGTTTCGACGCCTACTATAATATTTGTTCAAACACCTAATGGCTATCTCTAACCGTTATGAAGTTACAGCCCTTTTAATTTTAGGGGAGGTTGGGGAGGGGAGGGTATACAAATTTCAACGCCCCTCAAATAGATTTAGGTAAGAATCAAAAAAATTTTCAGGAGTAAAAAAAGAGGGGAAGAGGGGGGGGTGAAGGGGGGGAGAAGGGGGAGTTTCTAAAAATGATTTCGACTAACGCAATGCCCCTCTATATGAATCTGAAAAAAAAATGTTCCAAGTCTCTTAACTTCCGAGATCCGCCTAAAGGGGGGGTGAAGGGGGGCAAGGGGGTCAAATTTGAAAAATGGTTTTTACTTCCCCGAGCCTCCTCTATACAAATCCCTAAAAAAACACACGTAATGTCTCTTTATTTCTGAGATCCGCCTAAAGGGGGGTGAAGGGGGGCAAGGGGTCAAATTTGAAAAATGGTTTTTACTTCCCTGAGCCTCCTCTATACGATTCCCTAAAAAAAAACACGTAAAATCTCTTTGTTTCCGAGATACGATAGGGAGGGGGGAGAAGGGGGGGGAAAAGGGGGGGTTTGGGACTTTTCCCATACTTACGAGAGTTACTTGTTTACGAATCTGTCAAAATATACCCACCTCCCCATCCACCATCTGGGAGAACAATTATGTCAGTGAGTGAGTGAGTGAGTCAGTGGTAATTTCGACTAACGCATTGCCCCTTTCAATGAATCTGAAAAAAAAAATGTTCCAAGTCTCTTAACTTCCGAGATCCGCGTAAAGGGGGGGTGAAAGGAGGCAAGGGGTTCAAATTTGAAAAACGGATTTTACTTCCCCGAGCCTCTTCTATATGAATCTCACGTATGCCACCACCTACCTACACCTACCTGATACCTACCTACACCTACCTACTACCTACCTATCACCTACCTACTACCTACCTACACCTACCTACTACCTACCTATCACCTAACTACCTCCTACTACCACTAAAAAAAAATATTACCCTAAAGATTGCTTGTCGTCGCCCCTGAGTTACGCTTCACCCACTCAACCTTCGTTACGCTAAGGAGGTCGCCGGCTCGCTTCGCTCGCCACCTCCCCCCTTCGCTCCACTCGGTCTCGCAGGTTCGCTCCACTCAGTACCTACCTACCACCGGAAAGCTATCATGACATTATCCCTACGCTACGGGGGTCGCCGGCTCGCTTCGCTCGCCCGCTCCCCCCTTCGCTTTGCCGCTGTACCACCACCGGACAGGTATCGACGCCTATTATAATATTTGTTCAAGCACCTAATGGCTATCTCTAACCGTTATGAAGTTACAGCCCTTTTAATTTTAGGGGAGGTTGGGGAGGGGAGGGTATACAAATTTCAACGCCCCTCAAATAGATTTAGGTAAGAATCAAAAATTTTTTCAGGAGTAAAAAAAGAGGTGAAGAGTGGGGGGGGGGTGAAGGGGGGGAGAGGGGGAGTTTCTAAAAATGATTTCGACTAACGCAATACCCCCTCTATATGAATCTGAAAAAAAGTTCGTTCCAAGTCTCTTAACTTTCGAGATCCGCCTAAAAGGGGGGAGAAGGGGGGCAAGGGGGTCAAATTTGAAAAATGGTTTTTACTTCCCCGAGCCTCCTCTATACAAATCCCTAAAAAAACACACGTAATGTCTCTTTATTACCGAGATCCGCCTAAAGGGGGGGTGAAGGGGGGCAAGGGGGTCAAATTTGAAAAAAGGTTTTTACTTTCCCGAGCCTCCTATATACGAATCTCTAAAAAAACACACGTAATGTCTCTTTATTTCCGAGATCCGCCTAAAGGGGGGGAGAACGGGGAAAAGGGGGGCCACTTTGAAAAATGATTTTTACTTTACCGAGCCCCCTCTATACGAATCCCAAAAAAAAAACACGTAAAGTCTCTTTGTTTCCGAGATACGATAGGGAGGGGGAAGAAGGGGGGGGAAAAGGGGGGGTTTGGGACTTTTCCCATACTCACGAGAGTTGCTTGTTTACGAATCTGTCAAAATATACCCACCTCCCCATCCACCATCTGGGAGAACAATTCTGTCAGTCAGTCAGTGAGTGGTAATTAAGCTTTATATAATATAATAATATATATCTAGTATTTGCGTGGCTGCGCGAGCTGCGCGCAGCTCGCGGGGCGTGAAGGGGGGAGAGGGGGAGCTTGGAATAATGATTTCGACTAACGCATTGCACCTCTCAATGAATCTGAAAAAAAAAAAAAGTTACAAGTCTCTTAACTTTCGAGATCCGCCTAAAGGGGGCAAATGGGGCAACTTTGAAAAAGGTAGGAGGGGAAAATGGGGCAAAAAGGGGAGGTTTTGCACTTTTTAGCTACTCATGAGAGTTACTTATACGCTTCACCCACTCAACCTTCGTTACGCTACCGAGGTCGCCGGCTCGCTTCGCTCTCCACCTTCCCTCTTCGCTCCACTCAAGAAATGCCTACCACCGAGGAAAAGCTATCGTGACCTTATCCCTACGCTACGGAGATCGCCGGCTCGCTTTGCTCGCCACCTCCCCTATGTTGCCAGCTAGTCAAAGTCTTCATTCTAAAAGTCTTTACTTCTACTTTCATGTTTTTGGGCAAAATGTGGGAAAATATCCTAAAAATGGGGTTTATTTTTGGCAACAGTCAACATTACTTAACGAAATACACAACCGGGACAACACAATCCGGTCAAGAGGTGCCAGGGCCCGGCCGTCTGTCCCATTTATCGTGTCGAAAATTAGGATTTTTCATCATTTTTACAAAATGGCAACCACACTGTCCGTCATTTTGATTTTCTGAAAAGTCACAATTTCTCTGAAATATCGAGGATACAGGCTACCGACTGGTGTACTTGGTGTTGCCAAGTTTCAAGATTGGTAGAACAAAAGAATTCGCCAAAGTCGGTTCTGATTCGAAAAGTTAAGCACCAATGACTCTCGGGGTTGCCAGCTGAAAAGAATGAAAATGGTCAAATGTCATTTGAGGCACCCGATTCTTGGTGTTTATGTTAAATTTCCATTCAAAATGTCGTTCTATTCCATTAATCATGTTTTTGGGAAAAATCTGTGAAAATACCCTAAAAATGGGGAAAAATTTTGCGTAAGGTAACACTCCTCAACAAAGTAGACAATCGCTTCATACAACACAATCCGGTCGGGGGATGCCGACTGTCTCATTTATCGTGTCGAAAATTAGGATTTTTCATCATTTTTACAAGATGACCGCCACACTGTCCGCCATCTTTTTTTCTGAAAAGTCATAATTTTCCTGAAATTTCAGGGATATAGGCCATAAACTGGAGTACTTGTTGTTGCCAACTTTTGAGTTTAGTAGAACAAACTAATTCGCCAAAGTCGGGTCTGACCCAAAAATTCAAGCGCCAATGGCTCTCGGGGTTGCCAGCTGAAAGTGATGAAAATGGTCAAATGTCATTTGGGGGACCCCATTCTTGGTGGTTGTGTAAAATTTCCATTCAAAATATCGTTATTTCTACTTTTCATGTTTTCGGGGAAAATCTGGGAAATTTCCCCGAAAATGGGTATTTTTTTTAAACCTGGCCACACTCACTGGTCACTTTAACTTCCGAGATCCGCCTAAAGGTCCCAGGTAGGAGGGCACTTTTTAGCTACTCATGAGAGTTACTTATACGCTTCCACCACTCAACCTTCGTTACGCTCGCCAACTCCCCTCTTCGCTCCACTCAAGACCTGCCTACCACCGAGGAAAAGCTATCGTGACCATAACCCTACGCTACGCAAGTCGCCAGCTCGCTTCGCTCGCCCGCTCCCCCCTTCGCTTTACCGGTACCACCACAGGATAGGTTTTGATGCGTACTACAATACGCTACGGTAATGTTGCCAGCTAGTCAAAGTTTTCATTCTAAAAGTCTTTACTTCTACTTTCATGTTTTTGGGCAAAATCTGGAAAAATACCCTTAAAATGGGTTTTTTTTTGCAACAGGCAACATTACACAACGAAATACACAACCGGGACAACACAATCCGGTCAAAAGGGCCGGCTGTCCCATTTATCGTGTCGAAAATTGGGATTTTTTATCACTTTTCCAAGATGGCCACCACACTGTCCGCCATGTTGTTTTTTCTAAAAAGTTACAATTTTTCTAAAATATCGAGGATACAAGCTACCGACCGGTGCACTTGGTGTTGCCAACTTTTGAGTTTGGTAGAACAAACTAATTCGCCAAAGTCGGGTCTGACCCGAAAATTCAAGAGCCAATGGCTCTCGGGGTTGCCAGCTGAAAGTGATGAAAATGGTCAAATGTCATTTAAGGCACCACATTCTTGGTGTTTATCTAAAAAAAATCCATTCAAAATGTCGTTATTTTCACTATTCATGTTTTTGGGAAAAATCTGGGAAAATACCCTAAAAATGGGGAAAAATTTTAAGTAAGGTAACACTGCACAACAAATTACACAATCGCTTCATACAACACAATCCGGTCGGGGGATGCCGGCTGTCCCATTTATCGTGTCGAAAACGGGATTTTTCATCATTTTTACAAGATGGCCGCCACACTGTCCGCCATTTTTTTTTTCTGAAAAGTCATAATTTTCCTTAAATGTCAAGAATATAGGCCACCGATCGGTGTACTTGGTGTTGCCAACTTTTGAGTTTGGTAAAACAAACTAATTCGCCAAATTCGGGTCTGACCAAAAAATTCAAACGCCAATGGCTCTCGGGGTTGCCAGCTGAAAGTGATGAAAATTGTCAAATGTCATTCGCGGGACCTCATTCTTGATGTTTATGTAAAATTTCCATTCAAAATGTCGTTATTTCTACTTTTCAAGTTTTCGGGGAAAATCTGGGAAATTTCCCTAAAAATGGCGTTTTTTTTTGCTCCAGGCCACACTCCTTGACGAATTACATAACCGGTCTATACAACACAATCCGGTCGGGGGATGCCAGCTGTCCCAATTATCGTGTCGAAAATTGGTATTTTTCGGCCTTTTTACAAGATGGCCGCCATAGCATCCGCCATTTTGTTTTTCTGAAAAGTCATATTTTTCCTGAAATTTCAGGGATATAGGCCACAAATTGGTGTACTTGGTGTTGCCAACTTTTGAGTTTGGTAGAACAAACTAATTCGCCAAAGTCAAAAAGTCCCAAAAATGAAAAAGTTGAATATTTTTTGGGGTTGCCAATTAAAACGAACCAAAATGGTCAAATGTCATTTGGGGGATCCCAATGTTGCCGGCTAGTCAAAGTCTCTATTTAAAATGTCATTATTTCTACTTTTCATGTTTTCGGGGAAAATCTGGGAAAATACCCTAAAACTGGGAATTTTTTTTGCACCAGGCAACACTCGTTAACAAAACACACAACCGCTCCCTACAACTCGAACCCGTGCGATGTTGCCAACTACCCGAAAAATGGATTTGAAAAAAATTGAAATTTCAAACTTTTTACAAAATGGCCGCCGCAGCGTCCTCTATCTTGGATTTTCACAATGTCATAATTTTTTCCAATTGCCATTGAAATTACCAACAAATTGGCAGACTTTTCGTTGGCGGTTTTAGAATTTGGTAGAAGAAAACAATTTGTCAAAGTCGAGTGAAAAAAGTTGACAATTTCAAAACGTCATAGCGCGGCCGCCATCTTGTTTTTTTTTTTTTTTTACTTTTTTTTAAAATGCTTTTAGATTTCGTATAGGACCTCTGAGTCGAAATTCATCCAAGTCTTTCCCCCACCGAAACCGGAAATGGACTCGCCCACCATCTTGGATTTGAACTTTCCCTATAATTTTCCTCTACTAGATTGGTCAGATTACACATTTTTGCAAAACATACCCCTAACCCATCTCTCACCCATTCCGAGAAACGACATGTCAATCAGTGAGTGAGTCAGTGGCTTTGTAGTTTTATATAACTACTAGTATTTGCGTGGCTGCGCGAGCTGCGCGCAGCTCGCGGTTCTGTCGTGCTTTTGAGGAGTTTTAGTTACCCTTGTAAAATTTTCAGAATCCCTAGGAATCCTTAAATGAATTGGAAAATCCATTAGAGTCCAAGATTTTGTAAATTGTATAAAATCTTTTAAATATTTTGAGAATCCTAAGTACATAAATGGTCTGTTAAGTAAATCAACTGAACGATTTTTTATTCCTTCAGTTGATGTACTTAAAACTCGGTACAAATAAACTATAATTATAATGTTATTCCATAAAAGTGATTAGGTAAATAATGAAATAAGTTCCAATTTTATGCTCTAATCGTATGCAATGTATAGTATAAATAAACCTTAAACGTGATGTCAAAAAGAACCCTAGTCTTCCACTTTTCAAACTCTAGTGAAATGCCTAATAGAGCCCAGAAGAGACCCGAAAGGTTTCTACTTCATCGAACTCCTAAACGTAGTCAGTCTTACTACAAAAAAGATAAACAGATGTCGACCATGTGTTTAAAAAAAGTTGTACCACAAATCTGTGTTTAGTCAGTGTTTAGAGTTAGACATTAGTTAAACAATGTTTAAGTTTAAACACACGCGATCCCTTGTCTAACGTTCGTTTAACACTAAGTTAAATCACTCTCATTTGGAAATTCGCACCAGTGAGGCTAGGAACTACCAAATATTAAAATGAGTGTGCTAGAATTCGTAGATTTGATTGATGTGTATCAATCACGCCGACAAAGAGATAAAATAAAAATTGGAAAAAAATGTTTTATTAGGGTAGCCCCATGTAAAGTGGGAAGTGATTTTTTTTTTATTTCAACCCTAACGTGTGATATATTGTTGGAAAGGTATTTAAAAATGAATAGAGGTTTACTAAAATCATTTTTTGATAATGTCAATAATTTCGGAAATAATCGCTCCAAAAGTAAAAAAACAATGTCCCCCCCCCCCCCCTCTAACTTTTGAACCATAACTTTAGAAAATATGAAAAAAAACTGAAAAGTAGAACTTTATAAGGACTTTCTAGGAAAATCATTTTGAACTTGGATGGAAACAGTTTTTGTACAAAAAAGACAAAAAGTTGTACAAAATAATTTCTGGACTGTTAGTAGTATAGTCGTATATGCAAGCATTTTTTTAACTTCGTTTACATATTTTATTATCCTTAAACGTATCTTTTTTCAAACAAAAAAATAATTATTACTACGGAACCCTACACTGAGCGTGGAACGACACGCTCTTGGCCGGTTTTTTGAAATTATTTAATATAATTGTGCTAATAAACAAGAAAACACTACAATTTTAATTTGAGTTTTGTACGTTTTTAATTTTTTAATTCCGATTTGCCGAGAACTTGCGATTTATTTGACATCTATCTGTTTAAAATGAAGTACACTTGAACGAATGATGGGACAATTGAGTGAATGTTGCTATGCTTTACGAAATGAATAGAGTAAACACATGTTGACCAGATGTTTTTCTAAACAAAGCAAAAACACGGTTTTGTGGTACAAAGTGTTAAACACCCTCCTAAACGAGGTCTAAGTCTTTAGACACTGTTTAACTAAACACGTATTCAAACTGTGTTTAAAATTCTTTTTGTAGTAAGACTGAGTAAGTTCGCAAAATGGCGTAATGTCACGGCTATCTGGGATGACGTCACGTGACAGTCGCTGTCAGTCACGTGACGTCACGCGGCGCGTGATTAAAACGCCGATAACTCTTGTTTTGTAAGAGAACTCTGTTAAAACTTATGTTTATTTACAAATCAATTAAAATAACAATACAAATCAATTAAAATAACACAGCTCTCCAGTCATACTTGACATATTGCAAGCTAAACAAAAAAGGTCGGCTCAGGTAGCCGACACTTGAGTCGAAAAAAAAAGGGTATGTTTACGCGTTCATTCTGAGAACTCCGTAAGCCAAGTGGCTCTTGAAAGTATCGTATTGCATAGTTTGGTACACAATGTTATCGCATACAAAGTTTCAGCTGTGCGAACGTTTTGTTCACGAAACATGAGTCATAATGTAAACACTCCAAAAAGAGCGATAAGAAAGACGCTTCGCGCTCGGTTTATACAGTTGACAGGGGAATATTACTATTAATACTGAGTAACCAATTTTCATCCTTGTCTCTTCCACTACACGTTGGGCAAGTGTGAGCTAGATAGGCATAGTTTTCACAGTCTTTTAACGGTTTTTAGAAAACGCGGGAACGAGCGCCCTTAATAAGGGCGCTTGACAGTCAGCGACTTTTTGACAGGGATCTTATTAAGATCTCTTGACATCGGGGTGGTTAAACGTGATGTCAAAAAGAACCCTAGTCTTCCACTTTTCAAACTCTAGTGAAATGCCTAATAGAGCCCAGAAGAGACCCGAAAGGTTTCTACTTCATCGAACTCTTAAACGTAGTAAGTCCAGAGAAAGCTATAAGAAAACCTATTATTGTTTGAATGAACTCGTACATTTTATTTATCGCCATCTATCGTGGTCTTGGGAACTATTATTTTATTTTGAAAAGAAAATTCGTCATTACTAAGTAATAAATCATTATGATAGGTACTTACCTATTTCAAATGCTTTAGTTCTTACCCACCGCCCACTTGGGTGAATCGTGGAAAGTTTTCTTACAACGGTTTACCAAGGTGGACCTCAGGGAGGGGGACTGTGGGTATTTTTTAGTAGTGATGACCAGCTACATGGACCGGACCAGCTATTTGGACCTCTCAAGAAAGCTTAGCAATATTAAATTTATGATGATTCAGTTATCTTAAATTTTAACAGTTATGTCAATGACTGTGTTGTTGATTGAGTAAAATGTATTATGTGAATGTAAGAATAGTTATTAAAACCTATGACTAATGCCCGGTTTCTGAGGCACTTTATCTGTGGTTTATCTATTCATATGCGTACATTTGAATAGATAAACCACAGATAAACCATTAGCCACCAGAGAAACCGGGCATTAGTTATTCGAAAAACACATTTGATTCCTCATCGTTTTCACAGGCGATAGTAAACAAAAAAAAAAGACAAATGCAATGGTGTACGCCCATGTACATGGGTATTGCTTGATCACGATAATAAGAGTGATGAGTGTTAAACATACCTACCTATTATTAAACTGCTTTATTATTGATAAATTAAATAAAACTATGTTTTACTTGTTACGATATAAATATAATTTGAAACAGTTCCATGTTATTTTAACAAAAAGTATATTTAGAAAACATTATTATAAGGCATCTTCTCCGGTACCTAAATTTGTACATTAATTTCTTAATTATTGATAAAAAGTCTTTTTTGCCCGTGGTCCCGGTCCCTGGAAGGGACCACAAGTATTTTTTTGTACGTGGTTTCTTCTAGAAATATATACCTACTGCCGAATTAAATTGTACTCCATGACGCGCGCTCGCTTTGCTCGCATATTAAATAACAATTATATCTTCTGTCCCCGAAGTGCCGGGCATCCGCCGGCCTCCTTCGTCGGCCTACGGCCCGGTGCATAAAGGATACTGTCGCGAGACGGTCGTATTATAAGAACACGAAGAAAAAAAAAGGGACCACGGAATTTTCCAGTATTAAAGGGACCACGAAGAAAAAAAGCTCCGTGGTCCCTTCCAGGGACTAACTACTAAGGAGTTAGGCTCTGGATCCTGATCAGAGTTGGCTTACTGCCGAGAATATGCTTCGGTTAGTGATGAAGTCAATAGAACCGAGTGATTGCGAATTCGTCGTTGAAGTGAGTTGTCATACCGATGTTGGGGGGTCAGTAAAGTGTGGTCGGTGTGGGTGTAATTGCTGGGATGTCTTGCGTTGTCTGTGGCGCGAAAATCAGGATGGGAATCGATGTCAAGTTGTGGAATGTGGATGCTATCTGACTTCTGGTGGATCGGTCGGGACGGATGATATGCCCGTTAACATGGCTATTGTAAGTGGCATGAAAGTTGAGCGCTGACTTGAGACCCCGTGACTGCGCGGTAACGATAATCGCTATCGCGCAGTCCACATGGGTCTCAAGTCAGCGCTCACCATCCACGCTGATATCATTTGTTGTCTTATCGGTAATAAATCGCACTGGCAAAGGTGTAGGTAGAGTCATCGGTTCATTCATGTATTAGGTTATTTTATTTATTCTGACTTGTGGTGGATCTGTAGGGACGTTTGGTAAGTCCGTTAACATGTTGTGTTAAAGTTGTTGTCTTATCAGTAATGAGTCCTAGTGTGCAAAGGTGTGGGTGGAGTCATTGCATTGATTGAATAAGATAAATGGCATGGAGCTATGATACGAGTTATGTGGCAGATACCAAATGTCTTAGTTACTTTGTACTAAAAAGTAAAAAATAAAAAAGCCGTGGACTGCTGTGTTGCACGAAGGTGTGGGTTTAAATATCAGATACCAAATGTCTCAGTTACTTTTAACTGTAGATTTCTGTTATATTCCGAAGACCAAAATTTCAAATGATTTCAGTCTAACCACTTGGGAGATCTCTGATGCCTTACTGTTGAAATAAACATGTTATAATGTCAGTAAGTCAACAAAGTTCTTTGAGGACCTGTACATTTGCTAAAATTTTCTAAGGATTTATGTTATGTTTCGAAAACAAAACTTTCGAATGATGTCATTCTAACTACTTAGGAAATCTCTGATGCCATACTGTTAAAATAAACGTGTTATAATGACACTAAGTCAACAGAGTAATTTGAGGACGTGTAACTGTACATTTGCTGAAAATTGCTAAGGATTAATGTTATATCCCGAAAACAAAAATTTCAAATGATGCCAGTCTAACCACTTAGATCTCTGATGCCTTACTGTTAAAATAAACGTGTTATAATGACAGTAAGTCAACAGTAAAGCTGCAATGGCTCTCAGGGTTGCCAGCTGAAAGTGATGAAAACGATCAAATGTCATTCAACGAACCCAAATGTTGCCAGCTAGTCAAAGTCTTCATTCTAAAAGTCTTTACTTCTATTTTCATGTTTTCGGGCAAAATCTGGGAAAATACCCTAAAAATGGGTTTTTTTTTTCCTACAGGCAACATTACTTAACGAAATACACAACCGGGACAACACAATCCGGTCAGAAGGTGCCGGCTGTCCCATTTATCGTGTCGAAAATTGGGATTTTTCATCATTTTTCCAAGATGGCCACCACACTGTCTGCCATCTTGTTTTTCTGAAAAGTCATAAATTTTCTGAAATATCGAGGATACAGGCTACCGACTGGTGTACTTGGTGTTGCCAAGTTTTAAGTTTGGTAAAACAAAAGAATTCGCCAAAGTCTGTTCTGATGCGAAAATTCAAGACCCAATGACTCTCGGGGTTGTCAGCTGAAAAGAATGAAAATGGTCAAATGTCATTTAAAGCACCCCATTTTTGGTGTTTATGTAAAATTTCCATTCGAAATGTCGTTATTTCCACTATTCATGTTTTTGGGAAAAATCTGGGAAAATACCCTAAAAATGGGGAAAATTTTTGCGTAAAGTAACACCTCAACAAAGTACACAATCGTTTCATACAACACAATCCGGTCGGGGGATGCCGGCTGTCCCATTAATCGTGTCGAAAATTAAGATTTTTCATCATTTTTACAAGATGGCCGCCACACTGTCCGCCATCTTTTTTTCTGAAAAGTCATAATTTTCCTAAAATTTCAGGGATATAGGCCACCAACTGGTGTACTTGGTGTTGCCAACTTTTGAGTTTAGTAGAACAAACTAATTCGCCAAAAACGGGTCTTACCCAAAAATTCAAGCACCAATGGCTCTCGGGGTTGCCAGCTGAAAGTGATGAAAATGGTCAAATGTCATTTGGGGGACCCCAATGTTGCCGGCTAGACAAAGTCTCTATTTAAAATGTCATTATTTCTACTTTTCATGTTTTTGGGGAAAATCTGGGAAATTTCCCTAAAAATGGGAAAAATTTTTGCACCAGGCCACACTCCTCGACGAATTACATAACCGGTCCATACAACACAATCCGGTCGGGGGATGCCAGCTGTCCCAATTATCGTGTCGAAAATTGGGATTTTTCGGCCTTTTTACAAGATGGCCGCCATGGAATCCGCCATCTTGTTTTTCTGAAAAGTCATAATTTTCCTGAAATGTCAAAAATATAGGCCACCGATTGGTGTACTTGGTGTTGCCAACTTTCAAGTTTGGTAGAACAAACTAATTCGCCAAAGTCAAAAAGTCCCAAAAATTAAAAAGTTCAATATTTTTTGGGGTTGCCAATTAAAACGAACCAAAATGGTCAAATGTCATTTGGGGGACCCCAATGTTGCCGGCTAGTCAAAGTCTCTATTTAAAATGTCATTATTTCTACTTTTCATGTTATGTGGAAAATCTGGGAAAATACCCTAAAAATGGGGAAATTTTTTGCACCAGGCAACACTCGTTAACAAAACACACAACCGCTCCCTACAACTCGAACCCGTCCGATGTTGCCAACTACCCGAAAAATGGATTTGAAAAAAATCGAAATTTCCAACTTTTTACAAAATGGCCGCCGCAGCGTCCTCCATCTTGGATTTTCACAATGTCATAATTTTTCCCAATTGACATTAAAATCACCAACAAATTAGCAAACTCTTTGTTGGCGGTTCTAGAATTTGGTAGAAGAAAACAATTCGTCAAAGTCGAGTGAAAAAAGTCGACAATTTCAAAACGTCCTGGCGCGGCCGCCATCTTGTTTTTTTTTTTTTTTTTACTTTTTTTGAAATGGTTTTAGATTTCGTATAGGACCTCTGAGTCAAAATACATCCAAGTCTTTCCCCCACCGAAATCGGAAATGGACTCGCCCACCATCTTGGATTTGAACTTTCCCTATAATTTTCCTCTACTCGATTGGTCAGATTACACATTTTTGCAAAACATACCCCTAACACATCTCTCACCCATTCCGAGAAACGACATGTCAATGAGTCAGTGAGTGAGTGGTCTTGTAGTTTTATATAACTATAACTAGTATTTGCGTGGCTGCGCGAGCTGCGCGCAGCTCGCGGGGCGTGAAGGGGAGCTTTGAGAAATGATTTCGACTAACGCATTGCCCCTAGTATTTGCTCGGTGCTGCTTGCAGCTCGCGGTTTTGTCGTGCTTTTGAGGAGTTTTAGTTACCCTTGTAATGTTTAAATTAATTGGAAAATCCATTAAGAGTCCAAAATTCCAAATGGTCTTTTAAGTAAATCAACTGAACGATTTTTTATTCCTTTAGTTGATGTACTTAAAAGTCGGTACAAATAAACTATATAATGTTTGCTCTAATCGTATGAAACATATAGGTAGTATAAATAAACCTTAAACGTGATGTCAAAAAGAACCCTAGTCTTCCACTTTTCGAGGAGCTCGTGGCAAACTCAAACTCAAATCGTTTATTTCAATTAAGCCATTACAGGCACTTTTGAATGTCAGAAGGACGGAAGAAGAACGAAACTACGAGTGCAATGCGCCATTCCGAAAGCCACCACGCCGAACCACACGCCACCGAATGCCCGCAACAACGAACACTGCGAGCACGAAAGCACCCAGCGACGCAAACCGCAACAACGAATGCTCGAGACCCCGAATCACGGAACAACGAATGCACGCCGCAACGTGCAACCGCCGCCCGTGGCTTAATAAGAACTGCCACTCAGGACGATCTTTAGGTAAAGCTGTGCTTGCCTAGGTCGGTCTGTGGATGGGTGACCGCCCGACATATCGAGTTTCCTCCGTGCCTAGGAAAGCACGTTAAGCTGTTGGTCCCGGCTGCCATATATAGATATTTGGCAGTCGTTACAGGTAGTCAGTGACCTGAAATTCTGACATCCAGTCTTATCAAAGGGTACCTATTGTATTACCTAGTATTAACTGGGTTGTGGAGGTCAGATAGGCAGTCGCTCCATGTAAAATACTGGTATTCAGCTGCATACGGTTAGACTGGAAGCCGACCCCAATATAGTTGGGAAAAGGCTAGGCAGGTGGTGAGTCTTCCACTTTTCAAACTCTAGTGAAATGCCAACTATAGCCCAGAAGAGACCCGAAATGTTTCTACTTCATTGAACTCTTGAACGTAGTAAGTCTAGAGAAAGCCATAAGAAAACCTATTATTGTTTGAATGAACTCGCGTACAATTTTTTTAGCACCATCTATCGTGGTCTTGGGAATTACTATTTTATTTTGAAAAGAAAATTCGTCATTACTAAGTAATAAATCATTATGATAGGCACTTAACTACCTCTATTACCCAATCGTGGATAGTTTTCTTACAAAGGTTCACCAAGGTGGACCTCAGGAAGGGGGACTGTGTGTATTTTTTAGTAGTGATGACCAGCTACATGGACCGGACCAACTATTTGGACCTCTCAAGAGAGCTTAGCAATATTAAATTTATGATGATTCAGTTATCTTATATTTTAACAGTGATGTCAATGGCTGTGCTGTTGATTGAGTAAAATGTATCATGTGAATTTAAGAATAGTATTAAAACCTATGACTAAGTTATTCGAAAAACACATTCGATTCCTAATCGTTTTCAGAGGCGATAGTAAACAAAACTGCTTTATTGATAAATTAAATAAAACTATGTTTTACTTGTTACGATATAAATATAATTTGAAACAGTTCCATGTTATTTTAACATAAAAAAAAGTATATTTAGAAAACATAAAAAGGCATATAAGGCATCTTCTCCGGTACCTACATTTGTACATTAATTTCTTAATTATTGATATAGTCTTTTTCGCCCATGGTCCCGGTCCCTGGAAGGGACCACGAGTATTGTTTTGCCCGTGGTTCCTTCTAGAAATATATACCTACTGCCGAATTAAATTGTACTCCATGACGCGCGCTCGCTTCGCTCGCATATATATATAACACTAATATCTTCTGTCCCCGAAGTGCCGGGCCTCCGCCGGCCTCCTTCGTCGGCCTACGGCCCGGTGCCCATGCCGCCCATAAAGGATACTGTCGCGAGACGGTCGTATTATAGGAACACGAAGAAAAAAAAGGGACCACGGCATTTTCCAGGGACTACGGGCGAAAGAATAAAGTAATTTACAATCAAAACATTTTGATAGATTTTTACTCTGGATGTCGATTGTCGATGCTGATTGTGACCTACTTATTTTAAAACTATTTATTACATTGTTGTTGTGCCAAATTGTAAGGCAGGCTGTCTTCAACAATATGTCCAATGATGATGTAGTATGTGCGGGCTAACTGCTCTGCCAGCTTCATCGACTGCTGACTCTGGATTGCACTGTCTGGAAAAACACATCAACTAATATAAGTACATCTATAAAACAAAGTCGGGTTTGCTAGAATACTTATAACTCGAGTCTCGAGATCGTAACTGTCAAACATTTAGGGCGACTTTTAACAAATCTTATCACTACATAGTATAAAATAAAGTCGCTTTCTCTGTCCCTATGTCCCTTTGTATGCTTAAATCTTTAAAACTACGCAACGGATTTTGATGCGGTTTTTTTTAATAGATAGAGTGATTCAAGAGGAAGATTTAAATGTATAATAACAACCATTTGCACGAAGCCGGGACGGGTCGCTAGTTTAAAATAAGTTTAAACGTATTTAGTTAAATTTGTTTTCATTTGTAAGTATTATGTATCAAATGACATTGACCACGACAGGAATGATTTAACTCGGAAAAAAATATCAAAATATAACTTATTCCGGTTACGGTTTTATATAATCTTTCGTTTCTATTCCATGTATAATAAAATGGTATCTTCTTTTTGGTTTACTATGAATATTATAAGTTACATCCAAGAAGTGGGCCTAAAAAATGGTCTCCTTTGACAGATCGTTATCGTGTTTAACTTGTGGTGCAAGACAACTTGTGTTGCTAAACAGAATTTTGTCCTTAAATAAAATTTTAAACATGTTTATCCGTTTGGTAAAGGTCGCCCTTAATGTTCATCCCGTAGATACGGTAAACTCTCCCCTCAAACTAAAGAACGTATTTAAATATAGGTTTCGAATCGACAACATAATTATCACCACAATATTCGGATAATGGCATATTTTAGATTTAATAAATGTAGTAATAATAATGTCAGTAATGGGAAAGGATTGATTTATAATGTAATATTGGTTGTCAAATATTTATGCGTGCAATCAGAAATTTATTTTGTGTACAAATTCATGCATTCAACCGTTGGTTGGAAGCATTTGAAAAGTTTTGCAAGTGTACAATAGGGGATCGGACTGGGTCAAAATAATATGAATCTGTTTAGTCCGTAAGTTAGATTATCGAAAAATATTGAATACGTGTTTTTTGTTTTATCAAATCAATAAAAAATGACGAAGATAAAACGCGTCAAAGATCTTGGAGTGGGGCTTGAAACGTCACTTGTGTCGTCAAAATGTACTATCATATGACGTCACACGAGTTTTCGAAGCACTGTATCGTCTTCATTTTAAGTTTACGTGAAAAAAGAAAAAATACGTGTCCAATAATTTTTGGAAATCTATCTGACGGACTAATTAGTTTTTTTTTGTCCGATCCCCTATTTGTGGCTATACTTACAGCAGTAGCTGTATGATGGCTGGTCTCCTGAAATTGTGATGAGTGCAGTTACCCTTGTAGCTGGCTGTGGTGGCTCAGCATTCTCTAATGCCGGTGCTCGCCGCTTTAAATACTCCTCCAGGCTTAGTTGTATCTAATTTGCAGGAAAGAAAACAATAATAGAGTAACAGCCAATCAGTGAGACACAATATTTTTTAACTACTGGCTCTAACTGTGTATGTTTTATTAGAACAACTTAGGTATCTTACTCGATTTGAATGATGACGTAGTATGTGCGGGCTAACTGCTCTGCCAGCTTCATCGACTGCTGACTCTGGATTGCAATGTCTGGAAAAACACATCACCTAATATGAGTACATATTCTATAAAACAAAGTCGGGTTTGCTAGAACACATAACTCGAGATCGTAATTGTCAAACATTTAGGGCGACTTTTACTAAATCTTATTTAAAATAAGTTTAAACGTATTTAGTTAAATTTGTTTTCATTTGTAAGTATTATCTATCAAATGACATTGACCACAACAGGAATGATTTAACTCGGAAAAAATATTCCGGTTACGGTTTTATTTTTTATTCTATGTCTTTTATTTGGTTTACTATGAATATTATTCGTTACATCCAAGTGGGCCTAAAAAAATGGTCTCCTTTGACAGATCGTTAATCGTGTTTAACTTGTGGTGCAAGACAACTTGTGTTGCTAAACAGAATTTTGTCCTTAAATAAAATTTTAAACATGTTTATCCGTTTGGTAAAGGTCGCCCTTAATGTTCATCCCGTCGATACGGTAAACTCTCCCCTCAAACTAAAGAACGTATTTAAATAGGTTTCGAATCGACAACATAAAAATTCATGCATTCAACCGTTGGTTGGTAGCATTTGAAAAGTTTTGCAAGTGTACAATTTGTGGCTATACTTACAGCAGTAGCTGTATGATGGCTGGTCTCCTGAAGTTGTGATGAGTGCAGTTACCCTTGTAGCTGGCTGTGGTGGCTCAGCATTCTCCAATGGCCGGTGCTCGCCGCTTTAAATACTCCTCCAGGCTTAGTTGTATCTAATTTGCAGGACAGAAAACAATAATAGAGTAACAGCTAATCAGTGAGACACAATATTTTTTAAACTACTGGCTCTAAGGGTCAACTCACACCGAAAGAGCGGCGAAGGGCAGCGAAGCGGAGCGCAGTTTCAGTTTCGTAGGAATTTTAACTTTATTATCATTACCATAATACTTATTATCGCATGAGAAACTCGAACGAGTCGCGCGGATGCCCGCGGCGCCGCAGGAATTCCGGGGAATTCCATAAACGGAGCTCCGTTAAGTATTATGGTAATGATAATAAAGTTAAAATTCCTACGAAACTGAAACTGCGCTCCGCTTCGCTGCCCTTCGCCGCTCTTTCGGTGTGAGTTGACCCTTACTGTGTATGTTTTATTATAACAACTTAGGTACTTACCTTACTCGATTAACATAATTCTAAATCGTAACTAAACTACATCTATAATAAGTATGTATATCCATAACTACAAACCTTTTTCCACACCACCTAGAGAGGTAAGGTTTCAGGCGCGTTTTATTTACGTGGCATCCCCCCGAAGAGGCCTAATCTACCTAAACTACATCTATGTACCTACATACATTATACTACACTTAGGTAGGTAGCTACAACACTTCTAGGATTAGGTATTGAAACAAACTACGGTGTGAAATTGTGTTTATTGAAAACAACTACACCTATCTACTGCTATATTAGGTAGGTATAGAGTTCTAAAAACAATTTCCGAGCTAAACTACATCTATATTAAGTATATCCAAAACTACAAACCTTTTTCCACACCACCTGGAGTGAGGGTGTGCGTTACGCCAGCAGGAAAGTTGTTCATAGAGTGATATGCGAGGCAACTTACAACATTTGAACGCGACTGTACGGACAACGCTTAGATATAATACGTCTAATAGAGAAGCCATCCATTGTACTAATCCACCGCTTTTTTGTATTCATTCGAATTTGTCGGATAGCCAGTCGTTGTGTACATGTTTTGTTTTTTGTTTATATTTCCTGAATGCGCAACATTCCAAACTGAAAATTTTCCCTATATATTTTTGACTATTGGCACATATTGTTAGTGTACACCTACACATCTTGGGTTGAGCCGGTTTCTTGTATTTTGCCATCAAAGTTATTACACTTTAGTTTTGACTTTTAGCAATATTATTCAATAAAGCTTGCATGTGCACTTTTGAAAATTTCTATTGTTATTATAAGCGTCAAGAAAACGGAATACAGTTTTCAGCAAGCTCATACGTAATCTCATTTAGGCGCTACGATTTTTTTCGGGTTTTCGAAAACGCCCGATTACTTGAAAACTAAATATTTTCCTAAATCTAATTCTGTCACTAATTGGCACCAATGAAGAGCTACTCGTGTATGGTTTATTCTACAAGCGCACATTCAATGGGTTTCGAGATACACGATTCTTCGAAACGTTACTGCAGCAGGAAATGCAATATCTCGAAAACCTGAAGAAGCACCAATTATTATATTCGGCGCACATTCTTACACGAACATAAGCAATCTGCCCACAAAAAAAAATTTCTCTCCGATCACTCGTTCAGAATTTTCCTGCTGGAACAACGTTACTGCAGCAAGAACCGTTGTATCCGTTTTTTCACAAAACGACAAAGAGCACTAATTTTTTATGTTGCGCACATTTACAGCAGATTGGGAACTATGAACAACTTTCCTGCTGGCGTAACGCACACGGAGTGAGGTAAGGTTTAAGGCGCGTTTTTTTTTACGTGGTATCCCCGAAGAGGCCTAATCCACCTAAACTATATATGCTATGCTACATAGGTACATTATTCTACACTTTTCTAAAATCAAAGTAGTCTAATTAGGTACATTAAAATATGTTTACTTAATATTATTAAATAAACTGAATTAAATAAATATTATGTTAGTGTGGGTGTGTTAGATTTTAATAACAAAAATAATATATTTCCACTTGACCATCACTCTCTAATCATCTTAATTACATTCATTTTCGTTCACGCAGCACATAGGTATACTTACTTATATTATTATTATTACATATATTATTACTATTAGAACAAATTATTGTAGGTACTTAAATATTATAATACACATAGAAAATAGTTACGAGCATGATCATAATAATAAATAGAAAAAAAAAATAGTAATAAGTAAGTACCTAAAAATAAATACTCTGTGTGTCAGTGTCATTGATAAATGTGATATAGTATGATATGATTAAAGTTATACAAATACGTTCAAATATATTCATAAACACAAGTTCACCACTTTCACAACATACAACATACTCTTATTATCCTTCTTTTCACATATACACACACACATACTACCCCTTGACTTCATTCATAACCCTTTTAATCAACATTTTACATACAAACTGCTAGCAATTTCACTTATGCACAGACACATACTTCCCCAGACTTCCCCTTAACTTCATTCATAACCCTTTTAATCAACATTTTACACACTTTGCTAGCAATTTCACATATGCACACACACATACTTGCCCTTGATTTCATTCATAGCCCTTTTAATCAACATTTTACAATTGCTAGCGATATACATAATACGGAATACGTGCGTGCAAAGTGTATGTCATGAAAAATATATAAATATAAATCTATGATTATAACAAATTTTCATTGATAATCATGGCAAACAAACACTCCAACCTAAACTATCCTTCTTAATTATAAATAAATAAAACGGAACGTAAATGGTAGTTTGAGATGAATACGCGTACAATGCGAGATCGTCATTGAACCATGCTAATACTGGTCAGTAGAAAATCTGACCGACTGTAGATCGGGAACGGTTGGTTGCCCGGTCAACCAATGATCTGCAAGTAGTTAGGCTCTGGATTCTGATCAGAGTTGGTTTACTGCCGAGAACATGCTTCGGTAAGTGATGAAGTCAATGGAACCGAGCGAATGGTTGCGAATTCGTCGTTGAGGTGGGCTGTCGTGCCGATGATGAGGGGTCAGTGGGGTGTGTTCGATGTCGGCTGGTTGCTGGGATGTCTTGCGTTGACTGTGGCGCGAAGGTCACGATGGGGGTCGATGTCCCGGCTGTGGATGCTGTCTGACTTGTGGTGGGCCGGTTGGGGCGGATGATGTTTCCGTTGGCATGGGTGTTGTGGGCGGCGTGAGGGTTGAGCGCTGACTTGAGACCTCGTGACTGCGCGGTAACGATAATCGCTATCGCGCAATCCATATGGGTCTCGAGTCGGCGCTCGCCATCCATGCTGATATAATTTGTAGTCTTATCAGTAATAAACCGCACTGGCAAAGGTGTAGGTAGAGTCATTGGTCCATTCATTCAATGGGTTATTTTATTTTATCTGACTTGTGGTGGATCGGTAGGGAGAAATGGTATGTCTGTTAAAATGAGTAAAAGTTGTTGTCTTATCCATTGAGCTATTACTGCTTACGTATAGAGAAGACAGTGCGAACAAAATCTGTGTCACAAGCGCGGTAGTGCGGGGCGTGCGGGGGCGCTCAAGAGCACGCGACTGAGTGAACTGTAGCGTGTGCACCGCAGTTGAACGGACACAGATTTTGTTGTCGTAGTGTGCAAAGGTGTGGGTGGAGTCATTGTATTGGTTGAGTGAGGTAAATGACATGGAGTTATGAGTTATGATATGAGAATTATATGGCAGAAAGTAAAAAAATAAAAAGCCGTGGACTGCTGTGTTGCACGAAGGTGTGGGTTTAAATGGTAGATACAAAATATCTCAGTTACTTTTAACTGTACAGTAAAAAATATAGAGCCGGGTACTGCTGTAGTACGCGAGAGTGTGAATGGGAATGGCAGATACCAAATGTCTTAATTACTTTTTACTAAAATGTAAAAAATAAAAAGCCGTGGACTGCTGTGTTGCACGAAGGTGTGGGTTTAAATAGCAGATACCAAATGTCTTAGTTACTTTTTACTATAATGTAAAAAATAAAAAGCCGTGGACTGCTGCGTTGCACGAAGGTGTGGGTTTAAAAGGCAAATACAAAATATCTCGGTTACTTTTAACTGTACAGTAAAAAATATAGAGCCGGGTACTGCTGTAGTACGCGAGAGTGTGAATGGGAATGGCAGATACCGAATGTCTTAATTACTTTTTACTAAAATGTAAAAAATAAAAAGCCGTGGACTGCTTTAAATGGCAGATACCAAATGTCTTAGTTACTTTTTACTAAAACGTAAAAAATAAAAAGCCGTGGACTGCTGTGTTGCACGAAGGTGTGTAAAAAATAAAGAGAAAATACCATTATAGGTAAAAATTTTCACATTTGAGAAAAGATTAGGTTTTTGAATTTATATAGTTAGTAAAGCGTATCTGTCAAATGACATTGACCACAACAGAAATGATTTGACTCGCTAAAAAATATTATAATAAAATCTTATTTATTATGATTTTAAGATTCCGGTTTCGTTTCTATGTAATCTTTCGTTTAATACTACAATAAAATGGTTACTTTTTTGTGTAATATGAATAATATAAGCAACATCGAAGTGGCCCTAAAAAAATGAAATAGTAAAGCAAAAGTAACTTGGGTTGTCTTTATAAATATAAAAGCTTGTCACTATTGTTGTGATCATCATTTATCGACTTGACATACGCGTTAGGTTTACAAGGTAGCCAGAGACGTTTCGTGATGAGGGATCTTCTCGACAGTGTTATTAGTTTAATTTAAAAATTTGACACACACATTAGGTTTTATTTATTATTTAATAAAACAAATTTAATAAAATAAAACAAGGTAGTCAGTGTATTTAATTGTGAGAAAGTTTTCGTTGAAAAGTGACAAGTATGTATTATAAATGAGGGTGGTTAGAGTATAACCCTTTAAAACATTAAAAAACAGGCCACGTTAATCGTGGGATGAAGTAGTTGAAAAGATAATGAAATGATTAGTAAAACGGAAAATATTCAAAAATTAGAAAGTTCTGAAGGCTTGAATTAGTTTGAAGTTGGGGGATCTCTGATGTCTGCCTTACTGTTAAAATAAACGTGTTATAATGACAGTAAGTCAACAGAGTTCTTTGAGGACCTGTACATTTGCTAAAAATGCTAATGATTTGTATTTATACCTCGAAAACAAAAATAAAAAATGACCCATCTCGATTCAAAAGGCACTTTGACTCTGCTTGGAAAGTTTTCTTACAGATTCACATTTGCATTATGTGCTTTCTAGTTTTTTTCTTGGCTACCAATTTACATTTTAACATAATAAAGAGCAATATCATATTCATATTAATTATAATAACTAAGTGTAACGTACGTAATAGTTCTTTTTTTTTTTTTACACATGCCCTTTTTTTTGCATGATATATATTTTTTTTTTACACATGCCCTTTTTTTTGCATGATATATATTTTTTTTTTACACATGCCCTTTTTTTTGCATGATATTTTTTTTTTTTACACGCCCTTTTTTATGTATGCTATTTTTTTTTGTTTTTTACACATGCCCCTTTTTTTGCATGCTATTTTTTTGTTTTGTTTTTATACATGACCCTTTTTTCATGTTTTATATATATTTTTTTTAGTTTGTTTTCGCATTACATTTTTTTTAACAAATAAGCTAAATAAAAAATACAATATATATTATAATTAAAAAATCCTATCAAGTTGCACTCTCCGGAGGAAATGAAGGTGGAGGTTTAATTATGTAGTATTTGGAAAGGACTTGGGCGACACTGCAAGCGACGGGCCAGGGCTGCTCTGTCGACGTGAAGATCAACTTCGCAGATTAAACGTGAGAATCAGTTTAGTAGCGTGGACGTGGAGATCAGCTTCGTGATGTGGACGTGTAGATCAGCTCCGACACCGTATTTCAGTAGTCAAGGTGTTGACGTAGCTTTGTAGTTCAGGCTTCAGCATAAGTCCAGTGTTTAAAGAGGACTTTAAAATAATGAAGGGACACGTCAGTGTCAGTATCTTATTGTTTACTATAAGTATGGACAAACTCGATGGTTCATCATCAGAACCCAGTTGTAGACTGCTGGAATTGCGTCCCGCAACCACCTTTTATAATGAAAATCTTCAATATTTTGCTTCCAAAATCCTTTTATGAAGTTGATGTTGGACTTCATTTTGACATCTCATTTGCCAGTCATTAAACCAGCCGGTGTATTCAGCCAAGACGTATTAAAACCTCCACAATCGAATCTGAGAGAGTGCTAATTAATTTTATAAATGTAAGTTAGTAATGTGAGCTAACAAATTGATAAAAATAAATTAAATTATATAAAACAAAAATAACCTTCTTAGACTAAGCCAGTAGCGAAGAATAACAAAATAAAATAACAACAACGTAATGTACTTTAAAATTAATCAGAGTGAAATTTGAAATGAGAGTCCAATTAAAGTTTTTAGGCTTCTTTCATGCGCAGCTTAAGAGTGAAAATACAAGCGACAGTTAGAGTAACGGTAAGAGACAGAGCGAAAAGATTAGTGTCTTAAGATCTTAACTACCTTAGTTTTTATTAAATAAAAATAAAACTTATTGTGAGTCGGTAAAATGATGATCACAACAATAGTGACAAGCTTTTATATAAAGACAACCCAAGTTACTTTTGCTTTACTATTTCATTTTATTAGGGCCACTTCGATGTTGCTTATATTATTCATATTACACAAAAAAGTAACCATTTTATTATAGTATTAAACGAAAGATTACACAGAAACGAAACCGGAATCTTAAAATCATAATAAATAAGATATTATTATGATATTTTTTAGCGAGTCCAATGTCATTTGACAGATAATACTTACGTGAATATGGGCAGAGTTTTCGCTTTTATTAAAAACTATTTTATGAAAGTGGCATTTGCTGGTCGTTATGTCAAATAAGCAGTAAGATTTCAACGCAATGTGCGAATAGACTGCTACAGACGTGCAGCAACTTGTATGTGAATTTCAAGCGAGGTGAGTGATGATAAAGGCTCCCTCCCACACACAGGCGCGTTTCTGTGTTTTCGCGTTTCTGCGTCCCACGATATTGCGATATTTGTTTTTAGTGCATTATGTATTGGGACGCATGCGATCCCACACACTGCCGCGATAATAATCCAATAGAAGTAGGACGCAGTAACGCAAGTGCGTTTCTGCGTCCCGCGATATTACGATATTTGTTTTTAGTACATTATGTATTGTGACGCATGCGATCCCACACACTACCGCGATAATAACGTCGGGTCTTTTGCATTTCTGCTTTACTTTGTTCTGCGATATGAGTTTTTAGAACATTTGTTATTGGGACGCAGAAACGCAAAAACGCGCCTAATATCGCGCGATAATAACGCGCCTGAAAAAAAGGTGAAAATCTGTGTCACAAGCGCGGCAGCGCTGGGCGCGCGGGGGCGCTCAAGAGCGAGCACGCGACTAAGTGAACTGCGGCGTGTGCACCGCAGATGAACGTAACACAGATTTTGTTCGCACTGTCTTCTCTATACGTAAGCAGTAATAGCTCAATGAATAAGACAACAACTTTTACCCATTTTAACAGACATACCATCCCTCCTTACCATGGAGCACAATAACCAGTGGAGAGCGCGTGCGGGGGCTACCGCGGGCGCTAAACATACGCTATATCAAGCGTACACGGCGAAATTTTGATCAGTCGCAAAAATTTTAGGCTAACGTACGAACGTCACGCGCTCCCGTTTTGAAAGCATATAAAACGAAAAGTAATGCCTATTTGTGCAATTAAATGGTGTGGAAAGTGTACTTACTACAACTTCAAGTTACACAAAGGATGGGATAACATTTCACAGTTAGGTGGTTTTCTATTCAATTTGATCAAAACAATTAAAATAGAATCAAATAATTGCTGTTTCTTTCTGGTACACTGATTTTGCACATACGCAGTTGTCTCTTTCTTTCTTGATAGTGCTGGTCGAGTTCGCAGTATCGCGACAATTTATGTTATCGATATAATTTACAATATAAGTTCTTAAAATACCTTATACTTTTTGTTTCATTAATGCTATATTTTCAAACATGCTTAAGCCCTTGGCTTTCCTCGCAAATGTGTAGAATACTGGTATAAACTTGTACCTACCTGATAACAGTAAATAATGTAAGTGTATGATATCTCTGTCTGCCTTTTACACAAAATTTAGACGCGTTGCTTGGAATCTATTTGAATCATTGCAATCCTAGACAATTGTTTTTTTTAATGTTTTTATACAGGCCAGTGTATGGAACCGACGTTATCAATTTTAGTTTTGGAGTAAAGGTGGCCAAAACGCACATCGGCATGTGAACACATTGCTAGCAGTGGCGTGCCTGCAGAAAAACGGAGGCAAAGGCCTACGAAATGACCGACAAAATAGGAATAAAATAAGTTTGGTTGGTTTGTGTAGCCTTAGGGGCGCTATGGAACGAGGACTTATTTTTTTTTAATTATTACCAATTTTATTGCAGTATCGGGTTAACCTGCACCATGTACACCATTTCGGGTCCGAGAATCATGGTCCTACGATGCACCGTTTCCGAGTTATGGGCGTTTTAAATCATTGTACCAAAATAAGTTAAATACAAATATCTTGAAAACTGAGCGTCCAAGGCAAAAAATTACCGAAACTTTAACCCCCCTTTGCTACCCCCGTGATATCATGATCTTAACACACAAAATTAATTTGAACCAATTTGAAGTCCTTTTACTTCTAGGTATTAAAATGTAAAAAAGAGTTCTTTTTTTTTTTCTTCAAGTTTAATAATCACCTGTTTTATTTCAAAATCGAACCCGTAATCACTGTATTGCAAACAAATCGTTATAATGTGAGTCAAACAATTATCGATATCGATACTTTTGCAATTACTTTTATGGAATCCCTAGAGAATGAGTTGTTATTTGGTTGTCAGTTCGTCAATCAATCACGGAGTCCGAAACTTACCTCTCCCCCTGCCAAACTTATTAGTGACTTTGATTTAGAACAAAAACGTGCCCATACTCTTTCTCGACTGGTTATTTTGCTCCATGCTGCTTACCGATCCACCACGAGTCAGATAAAATAAAATAACCCATTGAATGAATGGACCAATGACTCTACCTACACCTTTGCCAGTGCGATTTATTACTGATAAGACTACAAATTATATCAGCATGGATGGCGAGCGCCGACCCGAGACCCATGTGGATTGCGCGATAGCGATTATCGTTACCGCGCAGTCACGAAGTCTCAAGTCAGCGCTCAACCCTCACGCCGCCCACAACACCCATGCCAACGGACACATCATCCGCCTCAACCGACCCACCACAAGTCAGACATCATCCACAGCCGGGACATCGACCCCCATCGTGACCCTCGCGCCACAGTCAACGCAAGACATCCCAGCAACCAGCTGACATCGAACACACCCCACTGACCCCTCATCATCGGCACGACAGCCCACCTCAACGACGAATTCGCAACCATTCGCTCGGTTCCATTGACCCCACCACCAACCAGAGCACGCTCCCGGCAGCAAGCCAACTCTGATCAAAATCCAGAGCCTAACAACTTACAGATCATTGGTTGACCGGGCAACCAACCGATCCCGATCTACAGTCGGTCAGATTTTCTACTGACCAGTAGCATGGTTCAATAACAATCTCGCATTGTACGCGTATTCATCTCAAACTACCATAACTTCCGTTTTATTTATTTATAATTATAAACAGCTTAGACCAGAGTTATTATTCGACATAACGCTCAATGTACATCTGATATAAACACAGGTTAATAAATATATATTTTTCACAGTTAGTGGAATGTAAATAAAATATATACCAATAAATGACATGATATTACATTAATATAAAAAAGCTAAAACAAATTAAATAAAAAACGCTCATTGAATAGCAATGTCAACATGATTAATAACGATTTTACTTACAAGAATTGCCGCCCCACCCAAATAGGGGTGATTAAAAAAAATTACAACAATAATTGCGGAATAACGACATTATTTACAAAAGGTTTATTATTTATAACACGATTTTTATCAAGCAATAGCTTTAAATCCCGTCGGTTGCGAACCCTACCTAACGCGACGTACAACTGTCCGTGGCTAAAGACATCGGATCTTAAATCTATCCCTACTTTTGTGATTGTTTGCCCCTGACTTTTATGAATTGTCATCGCGTAACAGATTTGTAATGGAAATTGACGACGGATCATTTCTATGGGGCTATTTGAGTCTAATGGTGCTTTAAAAGTTATGCGCGGAATGAAATAATCTTCATTATCGTCCGGTTTTCGTACCCTAATCAGACGCGGAGAATGGCCTACTACTATAACTTTAGTGCCGTTTACCAAGCGATCCGAGAAACTAAGGTTTCGCATTATCATGCAAACGCATCCTACCTTTAGTTGCAAATCATGCTCGGGAACGCCTTTCGGTTGCATTCTATTAAGAGTGTCTGGTCCTAAGAATAATTCGTCCGCGTCATCGGTTGCCGTTCGATCTACCGAATAGAAATGTATTAATTCACCGGGTACGCGATCTAAAATGTTTGAATTTATTTCCTTTACGTTAATGTTATAATTGCACAAAATCGCTCTGTGGCAGCAAACGTCTGGTTCATCTAAAACGTCTGAAAAAACAAAGTCTATTAAATCGTCGAGATCTGTGACAAATTCAATGGGTGACACGTCAATTAGGTTTTGTGTGACTCTACCGGTTTGGACTGGAACTGAGACTACTGAGTTAGAGCCGATATTCAATAGCTGTTCCGAGAATTCTTCGTCTTCCCTAGATCTCTGCGCGGTTGATAATTTAAAGATTTTAATTTGTTGCCAAATCCAAGACGTTTTTACAGAGCAATTGACTATGTCGGCATTATTTCGCGCGTTCGGAACCACCGGTGGAATTTGACGGAAATCTCCTGCAAAAATGACAATTTTACCGCCGAAAAGTTCATCGGTTTGCATCAAATCGCGTAACGAACGATCGAGCAAGTGAATTAGATATTTATGAGCCATCGGCGCTTCGTCATAAATAATAACCGAAGCGTGGCGTATCAACTCTGCGCGTTGGGAACCGTTCGTTATATTCCAATACCCGTGATCGTCTACAAGATCTAACGGAAATTTAAACATACTGTGAGCCGTAGTACCGCCTTCGTAATTCTGAGCCGCGATGCCCGATGTTGCCGTACACAAAACTACATTATTACGCGAGCCACGGACATGTGCTGCGACCACGTTGAGTAAAAGCGTTTTTCCCGTACCGGCAGGGCCATCGATAAATATGGAACTGTTGTTTGAACGTTTAAAGACCGGGTCTTCTACAAGTTTGTCGACAAACTCGAACACTGCGCGCTGATCGGTAGATAAGCGAGGCTGCCATGTTTCGACGTACGCATTTAACCTGCCCGCACTGAATTCGATCTGCTCTCGACCTAACTCGGTGGTATCGTCGCGGATATTGGGCAGCCCCTGCTCTACAAGGCTGGTTCCGTGTTTACGCAAAAGTCTGTCAATTTGTATGAGGCTCATTTTATAGGCCCTGTCAGTATCATTTGGCATGCGCTCGAGGTAATCTTCGCTAATTTGGTTTTTGTATTTTTCCCACAATAAACCGACCGGAGCGCCGTTTACGGCCAAGAGGACGAAAAATCGACGAAGTCGCGGTCCCGTTAGAAAGTTGGCAGCTTCCTCGAGAGCTCTCTCGTATTCGACTTCGTCATTCGCGATGCCTACATTTCGAGCGACTTCCTGAAACGTTTGACAATCCAATCCTCCGATTTTCAAAAGATCACTATAGCCGCGACACGGATATAAAGCCAAGAGCATTCGTAAATAAAATTGTTCACCCCTATTTGGCGCCACCCAAAAAAGACGAGCTACATTTACCCCCCGCTGCCTTTTTGTGACGAATTTGTTTTTGAATTGGTGGACTTCCACATTTTTTGTCGTTGGGCGTTTTGAGTGTACGATATATTTTTCGTAAAAGTCCAAATATGTCAGGTTTTCGAATTCGTCTCCGGCCGGCCGGTTAAAATAATCTAGCAGAGCTGAACTACTGCTCTGAGCGGCGTCAGCTACCGAGTCTTGCCTAAAGAATACGCATTGGTAGTTTTCGAGGTGGACTGGCAGTTGTTGGACAGCGGGTTCGCGCATCGTTAAATCGTACTCAAAAACTCGCCACGCGGCATCGCAAGCACCTTTGTATCGTTTCGTAACGTACTGTTCTACTTCGTTGTTTCTATCTTCCTCGGCAACTATCGTGACACGCGCCTCATCTTTACCTTTCGTCATGTATTTAAATAAGTATTTGACGATTTTTCGAGCCGAGGAAGCTTCTAAATTCGCATGACAATCGTACTTCAAGAGGATGGCTGCATTATAAGGAACTACCCAAAGATCATTGACAGTAACATCGCGGTTTCTGAATTTAATTATTGCCTCGTTGTTACTACTTCTACGTAGGTGGATGAACCCCTTGTCGTCATGGTGCGTTACTTCGGTTTCGCGTTTTGGAAAGTACTTGGAGCACTTCTCCTTCGTACTATCCCAACATGGAAGGTCAGTCCTGTGAAGCGGCCCACAGGGACCGTGTATCATATGATTCAGGACCATTTGGCGCAACTTGCCTTCGGCTTCGGTTGCGTTCGGGATATCGGCCCTGACAAACTTGTCTATGTCTGAATTCTGTACGGGTCCACCACCATCCACGCGGAAACATATATGTGCGTGGGGTAACCCTCGTTTTTGAAATTCTATCACATAAATAATATACATGTGCTTACCGAACCATGCGCCCGATCGCAGGTCTTTCAGTAGCTGTGCTAATTTTAAATTAAATACTCGTGCGCATAGACTCGCATGTGGCTTTTGCCCCGGTAACAAGGATTGTTGAATTTCTTTCCATTTTGGATTACAAGTGATCGTTAAGAAAAATGATGGGGTACCTAGTCTGTTAACTAACGCGATCGCATCCATGTATTTTGTTTTCATATAACGTGGCCCCCCCGTAAACGTGTTTGGTAAATAAATGCGACCTGGAACTACGCCACCCTCTCCTTGTACAGTTTCGTCTGCGTTTATTTGGCACGCCGATGTTTCGACATTGTCTTGCAGTTCATGCAGAGGTGCCAATCTCATCGAAGATTGGTTTTGGATATTACTAATGTAACGTAATCGTTCTTCCTCGATACGACAATACATATCCACTAACCATTCCTCTGACAGTCTACCGAAATTATGAAAACGCGGCTCAGACAACAGCAAACAGCGAATGTATTTGTTTTGAGTCAATTTCGCGTTTTTGTTGTCAACTTTGTTTATGTACCACCCCGGGGTGGCGTGCGGATACAATAGCGGGTATTGAAACGTTTCATACAATGGATGAAAGACGTCGACCGTGTGGGGTTTATTCGCGCCCGTTTTCCAAATGGCAATACATCGTGGGAGAAACCGTTCCCTTTCTGTGCTGATAATCGCGGCTATCTCGTTTCCTAATGGCATATCACCGAGGATATTACCGTGAGTTTGACGCGTAGTACGTTCGAACCTTAAATGCGCTTCTTCAGATGATTCATTATGTAACTGTTTGAAACAGTCAATCAAGGGATTGACTTCGTGCAAGAAATGATTGATTTCCGTGACGATTTGACGGTCTAACCGCAGACCTGCCGCGAGTCTCTGGCGTTCTTCGTTGTCCTCTATATAAAGACCGATAGGATTAGTGGTGTCCGTGTAACCCAAATCAAAAACGCGGTGGTATATTCTACCTTGAATTTTGATAAACGCCAGTCCGGTATCGGGATGTTGGAAACCGTGAGAGACTCCTAACGCGCTGAAGGCAAACAAGTTATTGTACGCGCGAGGACACTTGTTGAAAGAGTCACTGTTATAAAAACTTTCCGTCAACGGGGGAAAGTTTTGAACGTTATAAGACCCGCTGCCACAACACCACTGGGTTCGCGTTTTTTCTTCGAAAAACAGACAAGTGCCACAATGCAAACATTTAAAAACGTCATCGGCTTTTAAAGAGGGTGTGCGCAAACCATACAAACGTACCGCATTTAATTCGTCCCCACTTTTAACCGCAATTAAATTTTCTGAATTTCGCAACGATGGCTCGATATTTCGAACAGCTCGATGACGTTCAGTGGCAAGTCTATTGACATCTGGGTTAGTTAGCGCGTATCTGGCGACCGATTGTCGATTTATTTCCGGATGTAGAGCCGTATAACGCTCAACGGCTTGTCTGTTCACTTCCGGATGTAGAGCCGTATAACGCTCAACGGCTCGTGTGTGCACTTCCGGATGTAGAGCCGTATAACGCTCAACGGCTCGTGTGTGCACTTCCGGATGTAGAGCCGTATAACGCTCAACGGCTCGTGTGTGCACTTCCGGATGTAGAGCCGTATAACGCTTAACGGCTTGTCTGTTCACTTCCGGATGTGTTTTATTGTATTTTTCGACCGCTTTTTGATGTGAATTATCATTTGCCCTGATTTCTTTTTTAGGTCGTCCAACCAATTTTTTTTGTAACCGCGGATTTGCAGCGATTTTCTCTATGACAACCACCGGCCTTTTCGCGTTTAATTTTGGGTCGCTTTCGATTATTTTTCTTTTCAATGTCGAATTTAGCGGCATTTTTTCTAAAACAACAACCGGTTTTAACGTGGATAATTTGGGGTCATTTTGAGCTACGCTGGGAACCGATGCAATAACAAATGGGGGAGTTTGTAGATTTTCGATATTGAGTACTGTAAGTCGATGTATGCTGTACTGGCGTTGATCGAATTGAGCGCTTACAAACAAAAGTTGTGCTAAAGCATTAATACCGAGACATTGAAATAAACGTGCTACATTTATATTTGGATTTAGGTGGTTGTTTTTTCCGGTGGCGTCAACGGCATGACTATTAAACAGGAAATACCTATTATTGCTCTTCCAAAATGATACGGTGGAATTTTGACCAGTGAACAGGAAATTCATGGTATTTTCGTTGTATTCCGGATTAAAACACGTTAACAAATTAGTTTTAAGATTTTCGATGGCATCAAAAAAATTTTGTGGATTTGATGGATAAAGTCCATTTGCTACCCATGTTATATTTATATTAGCCGAATAATTTTGAATTTCAACATGGGGAGGCAACTCCTCGGGGTCCAAAAAAACCTCTCCCGTCGGACGTGGGGTATTGCAATAAAGAATATCGCCACATGGGAGGATAACATTGTCAATATCAGACGTTGTGAATGTCTCGCGGTTCTTAACACAGGAATAAATGGACGCAATACACGACATTGCGACGCACTGGACGCCCTTACCCTTGAACCTCATTCCACCTTGATGAGTTGTCCCTGCTGCAATGCACTTCACTCCCGACGCTTCATCGGCAGCATCCGCCGAGGGTGGAATGAGATTCGCACTTACCTGACCCGATGTGGAGACGCTGCTAGTACGTCTTCCACGACGTACCTTCTTCGGACGACCGACGTAGCGAAGCATGACGATGATGACGTATATACGAAATTCTGTAGATAAAATTAGTTAATTAAAATACGTTTACAAAATTGGGGTTGCATTAGTAATTCGGATCGCGATTTATGGGGGGGGGGAGGCGGAGAGCGACGGAGGGGGCAACCCTCTTCTCCACTCCCGGGGCGCGGAAACCTGTAGTTTTTTTATTTTTTTAGTTTCGAGTCAAAATTAAGAGTCGCCACTGGTCCGGCTTCCAAAAAACACTTCAGTTGTGTCACAGACAAGTACACGCGGCTACACATCAAGCTATACATTTCCAGTTTACGCTGATCTCGCACTGTACGGAAATCCTATACAATGCGAGACCAGCTTATACTGGAAATGTATAGCTTGATGTGTAGCCGTGTGTACCACGTGGAAGTCGGGGTTGGCAGATTGGGTTCTGTGACCGTTTTACAAACATACATTAGAATTATTCTGACTAAATAATGACCTAACCAACTGTGATTGGGATGCCCCAAGTAGGTTCAGAGATGGTAAAAAAATAAAAAAACAAAACAATAAACAGCCCTTAATAACATTACAATGCAACAATAAACTAAATGCTCAATTTCATAAGACTTGATTCTTATTAAACCCCATTCCATATAACAAGCTTTTTTAGGTTAAATTAGGATTAGTTTCCATTAGTGGACAACGATTTAAGGGGCGGTGGAAGGGGAGAAGGGCGGTAACCCCTGTATCACCCCCACCCTCCGGAGCCCCATTGTAATGGAGATATCCATGGTTAAAGTTTTGAGGTTAGAACAGGGATTTAGAACCTGTTACGACTCCATGACACGCGCTCGCTTTGCTCGCATATTAAATAACACTCTTTGACTTCTGTCCCTGAAGTGCCGGGCCTCCGCCCGCCGGCTTCCTTCGTCGGCCTACGGCCCGGTACCCATGCAGCTAATAAGACGGTCGTCGCCCGTTTCGCGCCAGTGTCATTCTGGCACCTGGGCGCGAAATGGCGTGCTATTTTTTAATTTGATTAGAAAAATAGAAACTTTAAATAATTAAATCTCGTTAACCGTGGGTGTCCGCTTATTGAAAATTTGTAAAAAGCTTTTTATTTATGTGTACTATCTACATAAAAACATGAACTTTGAAATCCTTGTCCACTAATGGAAACTTTTTCCTGAAAATGTATGGCAGAAAAAAGATTGGCGGAAAATGCGTTTCGTTTCATGAACAAACACTTTTTTTTATTATTGTTTGTACATTTTAATATATAACAAATAAAAATAACGGTTAAAACAACTTTTAAGTAGTTACAGTACCGCAAAATAATGTTCTTTTACACGTAACCAACCCCTTTATAAATCAACCCTTAACAATGCCAAATTCGAATACGAATTCCTAAATTAATGCCAACCCGAGTTAGTTGATAGCTCATTTACAGTGCGATCAAATTATCTTGGCAGCTCTGAACATAGGCTTTGCGAAATTTTACGCATGTAAACTTGGGAATAAAACTGTTATTGCCAGATAAACCAATACTTAAACGATCAGAAAATATCCAATTTAAACAGTGAGAAATACAAATAAAATAAATATCATAACACTTTTAAACATTTGTTGTAACAAAATGACCTGCTCGAAGTTCGGAGCTGCCAAGACAATTTGATCGCACTGTATGTCTGCTAGACATATTGGGATTACAAACTAACACTAATGTTTATCAGAATAAGACTGCCTATGGCATTCTAAATTAGTCAACTTTTAACAAACACAGAATTAATTTTTTAAATCGGTCTATTAATTTAGATATTTCCATCACCAGTTGTATTTCAGTACATCGCTCTGCCTAGAACGCAAGAGTTGGCGTTAAAGCAATAGCATGTGGCTTCGAGTTTTCAAATTAGAAAATGAGAAAGGAAAGTTATTAAATAGATTATTCACAGACATTTTTGTTTTATTGTAATCTATCCAATCATATAAAATAAATAAAAGCTTCATTGTACTCTAATCACCAATAAATGGTGAAAAAAAAAAACAATAAACATAGGTACCTAATAAAAAAAAAAAAATTTAGAATGTTAAAACATGTTCAAAGAAAAATTAAGTCAAATAATAATAATCAAATATACTTTAAACAGTCAAATAATACTAATAATAATATAATTTAAACAGAAATAAATAGATAGTCAAAACACATAAAATAAAAATATTATAGCACCTATTATAAGTATGAGGGGCCGCTAGCGTGCAGCCGCATCCACCTCATCAACATTGGTAAGTCCCACCTCTGGGACAACGCGCTAAGAATACCACACACGCCTTAACAGTGAGGCGCCTTTTTCTAATTATAGCGAAAAAATCATCAGTCTGCGCCTCAGCAAACATAGCGGAAGCACTACAAAAGCGTGGCAGCCCCAACAATATCTTAAACGCATCTTTATACTGAACACGCAGAGCACTGTACCCCCGCAATGTAATTAATTAGTCCATAGGCTGCTCGTGTAGAAGGTCTGACAGTGTGCCTTGAATAATGTTATCTTTACTTGATTAGTGCAACGTGCAAACCTACGAGCCAACATAATTACACTGGATGGACAGCGCCCTGCGCTCCCTCTCGATGTCCTCATTGTCTCATTGTCACACAGGTCTTCGGTCCCCAGTCCCCAAACGCATGCCGCATAGAGTTACATGAGGAACATGGGAGTAGCCTTTGGTTCCTGACTTGAACAACGTGAACTCACTCTTATTCGCGTTGCATCTGAGCCCTTGGGCTTCCGCGTACGATTGGCAAATACACACCAATTATATTTGTACGCCTCCTGGCAGCAGTTTGGTGCAATTATGTAATTCTCTACTGTGTGAACCACCCGCTTGCAAGTGGTGTTAGAAATTGTGAATATAGATAGACTTACCTTCTTATTAGAATCACAGTTGGTTGGCATTTATAACCTCCCGTCCGCTAATAAATCTCCAGGAGATTTATAACAATGGCTTTTTTGTGTCTATAATAAGGCGTATGAGCTCATAATTACAAGTACGTCCATGTTCATCGAAAATTAAGTCTGATTATTTAAAAATGCCTGTATAAAACACATTTTCATGATCACCAAAACAATTAAAGGAAGTAAAATGACTTTTGCTAACTACTTCTTTTTAACTTCTTTGTATTACCTGGGCCTTGATGCGAACAATTTTAAGAGTAAAATAGTTTGTAACTAAGACCTACTAATGAAACGATTTACATAAATATTCCATATTTCCAATAGAAAAACTTCCGAAAGTTTGTATGTAGATGAGAATAACTGTCATTCATGTCAGGTTTAATGCAACCATTTAGAGATGTTTCGTATTTGTACGGTTTTTTACGTGCTACTTAAGCAAACCATTTGACTGTATTCTAATCATTGTCTTTCAATTCACGCCTAATGTTTGAACAACTGTCGGATAATGACTTGACTTTGGTAATTATAGGTACTGGTTGGTGAACAGGCACAAGAAATCAGATGAAAAAAGCAACTTGAAATCCAAAGTAGGTAACGAAGCGTTTGGCGCGAAAAGTTAGCGTCATTTGATTTTTATCAAGAAGGAAAAGTACATAGCCGTTAAAAAGCTTTAATATAGCTTGGTTATTATACTGTTTGTGAACAGGGACAAGAATCTTACAAGAAATCAGATAAAAAAATCATTTTTAGAGCCAAACCGACGATAGCGTTTGGGTTATGATACAGTGCGAAAAGTTGGCGTCCTAAGATTTTTATCATTAAAAACAGTAGATTTGTTTTTAACCTAATGATTACAATCATCTAATTGCTATTACTATTACACTAATGTATTTTTGGCTATTAACGAATAATTAAAATAAAAGTTTATAAAAATATGACATACCTGAAACCAGTTCTCAAATTAAATGGCCGAGCCGAGCCGCTTCCGCGCCAGTGTTACCAACTTTCAATAATAATTACCCCTAAAATTCGTGTCAAAAACCCCTAAAATCGCCATAATTATTGAGTTAACATAGAATTTTTAGATATCAATTCCACTTGGCGGCGCATCACCCCTTTAGGGTGGATGAAATTTTTTGGCGTTGGCGGCTCTTAACCACTAAAGGGGCGATAGTGCCGTGTCGTCATATTATTGCTTATTCTCTTTAATCCTCTGTCTTTTGGATCGGTTTTCTCTTTTCTATTTGAACGATCGAGAATATCTGCCTTAAAAAAATGCAACACTGGCCGTCAAAAATGATTCTGTGGTTAAGAAATTATTTATCAAAGTCAGTTTGTGGTGAAAATTGTGAAAAATTTTCAACAAAATTAAATAAATTTTTACGACTATACAGTTTCACGAAACTTAAAAATATAGTTACTATCTGAAAGCTACATTCATAGAGGAACTTATGCGTAAATACCAAACATAAAACAAACACACAATTTAAAACAAAACACTACGAAAGCATTCCGACAAAAGTCCGTTGCGACTTACACGGCACCGAAAATCACACAGAAATTGAAATATTACCTCTGGGTAAAACCCCGTTGTACACACATAGCCTATATTATAACTAACCAAATAAATCAGTAATTTACTCAAAAATACTCACAAAAATAGCAAAATTATGCAAAAATACAATGTTTTTCTGGAACAGCTGTTATGTGTCGGCAAATGTTTTGTGCCAGTTTTATGCCTGTTAATAAATATTTTTTACTATGAGGTGTGTTTGTATTTTTTTTTCGTATGAAGATAGAACCCTTCCACCAATAAAAGCCATAAAATATATATGGTATCGATTTACTTTTTGAAATAATATTTTTTAAAGTTCACATAATGTTTTTTTTTCAACCGTTGTCAATATTTACCAATTTATATAATAAATTTGAGACGAAATGTCACCAAACACGTAGCAGAAAGGGACATTATTAATATATGCTTAAGCAAAAAAAAAGTAAAAAACTAAAACCCGACTACGACAAAAAAAACGACGCTGAAAAAGTATGAAACAAGATTTTCAGGATAGAACAAAAAGAAAAGCCGTAGTCACACGGTATTAAAGTGTTTAGGTTGGTACCTATAACGTGTAACTACGGCTTTTCTTTTTGTTCTATCCTGAAAATCTTGTTTCATACTTTTTCAGCGTCGTTTTTTTTGTCGCAGTGGGGATTTAGTTTTTTACTTTTTTTTATTTAAACAATTTTGGTGTTCATTTTTTTTTACTCTTGACTTTTTGTCCGCTTGAGGGCGTGATTTTAAATTTGAACAATATTTTGGAAATGTACAAGTGAGGCCCTTTCAAATGATACCAAACACGGCGTATTTATCTCCATTTTTATTTTTTAAGCCTTACTTTTTGTCCGCTAGAGGGCGCCAAATCGCTTTTTGTGACACGTCACGTAGCCTATGTTCAGCGGAAAATTAAGACGGTTCTAACGATATATATATATATATATACATTATGTCGAGTTCCGTTAAGTAGATTAGAAGCTATGAGGGAACAGATGAAGATACACACATACATACATACATATTTAGCCAGTCAAAATCATAACCCTCTTTTGGCTTTGCCGTAGTCGGGTAAAAACATAACTTCACTCTCGACAACGAGTAAACAAAAAAATGTTTTGTTGAGTGCGGCCATCTGGCGCGTGGCGTTACGTCATTGCGTGCGCCGCTGGGCGCGGGAGAATTTCGAATGATTACACAATTAATACATCTGTCATCTGTTTAAAATCAGTGTCAGAGCGCTTTCAAGTGACTTTTGTCCCTTTTCGTTTTTACTGCTGAGCGTTCCTAAGTGACTTTGGTCCCTTTTTCGTTTTTGCGTCAGCATGTCGACATAAATATCTATTTCATTCTATCACATGAAGTTTCAATGGTTTTTCTCTTTTCTACTCGATACTTTATAAAATTATTTATGCTAAAAATACGACAATACTTTTCCAGTATGGTTAATTCCATTTAAAAAAAAAAGTCGAAAGTCAGTCGTTGAAATCCGTTGAATCTCGCGCGAGATTTTTATACCATCAACTATGTTTATTTTTATTTTATCGTACGTAAATAGAACCCTTTCAAAATTAGAAGCCATAAAATATATGTGTTACCGATTTACTTTTTAAAATAATCTTTGTAAAAGTTCACTTTTTTTTTCAACTATAGTTAATGTTTATCGCTAAGTATAATAAATTAGAAACGAAACGTTAACAAACACTTGACACCATTTGAAAGGGTGTTTCATAAGCTTGAACAAAAACATTACTTGAAGCGTCTATTGTTTACAACACGTCAACAAAAAAATAATTTATTAGCCCGGCCGTACGGCGCGCGGCGGCGCACCTTTTTTTTCGAAGGTCGAACGCTTCAGACGTATTCGTGGGTCCGGGGCGAAGAGGAATGGGACGCCGTCGGCTCCTTCTGCGAAGCAGTGATGCTAGCGAAGGAGGTGGCGGACCGAAAGAGGGAGAGAACCTCTCGTCGTCCCAGCCGCCGCGGAAGGCGCTCCGGGCGTCGGGGGCCACGCGATGACCTCCGGCCACCGTAGACGCGGGCCTGTGATCGGTGAGTAACGGGCTAGCTCGCCGTCCGGCTGTCGTCATGACGGCAACAGACCGTGTCGGTGGCGCGTTCGTGTTCCACGCGCGCCTCAAAGAGATGTCAGCAAGCAGGGGCCTGCAAGGGCCGACGCCCGTCGGGGCCGCGGATTTTAGTACGAGATGACGTGGCCTCGGCACAAGGGCAAAGAAGGAACATGGGTTCGGTTTTTAGTCAGTAGAAGTCTGACACTCCCCTTCGCTCTGCCCAAGAGCGGGGGGAGTCATTTGATGATTTTCCACCCATCCAAAAAAAAATGGGGGGAAATCTCCAAGTGGGTAGTATAAATTTTTATTATATTGTATAATTTAGTAGTAGCAGTATTTCTACTACTATCAGTCTATTAATTAGTAAATGAAAAAATCCCTGAAAATACCCATAAAAAAATCCCATTTCACTTTTTTATTACCTAAATCTGGGGGGAAAACCCCTAAGTTGGGAACACTGTCCGCGCTTTTGTTTGACCGCCAAGACAATAGGGATGGTGATCCAAGATCGATAATCGAATAATCGATTTCTCGGGCCAAAAATCGTATTTTTAAATCGATATGTGGTACTGAATCGATTCAGTGAATCGATTTTTCACCCTTGAATATTTTTTTCACACTTGATATTTTCTGAAGTATAATCCTACACTTTAGCAGCAAGAACAAAAAATCTCTATTAATCACAACGTTCACTCAATAGCCATGATTTATATGCTTGGATCCCAGTAGACAAACTGTTGTTTTCGAAAAGCTTAGATATTATGCATTGGGAACTGTAAGTTATTTATTTTCTTAACTTTTTAATGTAACAAACTACATTTACAAAATAAACGTTTTCTTACCTGATCTGATACTATATTATGGTACCTAATGAAAATAATAATTATTATTGAATTACCTGATTTTAATGATAAGAGATTGTTTATTAGGGTATATTTCTTGTTTTTAATAAAATGGATGAACTTGAAAAAAGAATTGATTTTTTAGAAATCGTTCTTGACTTTTTTGTGAATCGATTCATCAGATTACGATTCAAATCAATTCAAAAATCGATCTTCTTCGGAAAGAATCGCAATTTACCGCGAAAACGCATCAGCCAGCCATGTCATTGTCAATGTGTCAAAGTGAATGACGTCACACGCCGTGCCAAAACAAACTGAAGCGAAACCCTGTTCTCGAAACAAACAAAGGGAGTTAGAAGTTTTGTTCGCGTAACTTTAATTAAAAATGAATTCTTCTTATTACAAATACTGAATCGTGTCCTAGTGTGAAAGCACAACTACAAAAACGCCTAACAAACTACTTATTTATGTGCCAAACAATGTAAAAATCCCTCTCCTAGAGAGGAGGGTGAGACCCTGCAGTGGGAACATTATAGGCTGATGATGATGACTTTTGTGAGGATTATTTTGATGTAAGTACAACAACAAACTAATTCTAAATCCAAAGTACAAAAGGAATGTTGCAAAATAACTATTTTCTAGTTAAATTTATAAAGTGAGGTTAAGTTGTTTTGCCTCAAGTATAATCGTACCATTTAATGTCATTTATATTTAATGCAATATGTTTTTCTGTTTTTCTAGTTACCAAATGATATGGTTAAATTAATATGGAGTATCATATTATGGGATCAGTATCACAAGTGAAATGAAATGAACATGAAACCAGGTTGCATCCCAAGTAAAGAGTGTCAAGACAGGAAGAAACGAACGTGTCTCACCATACATAGGACGGCCGTATATTATAAAATAACAAAGAATGATGACAATCACAGAGTGTCTAAATGATTCACAAGAAAGTGTTTCGCCAGATGTGACGACGCCAGGTTCATCTCTCAAAGACACTTGAGATACTATTTCAAGTATGTAAAAAAAAAAAATATTTATACCTGGTTTAAAATTTGTTGAGCACCTTGTTACTATTGTTCTAATTTCTTGTGTTTACTTTTTAGATTATCAAACAATTGGAGAAAATATTCCAGAAACTTTATCCTTGAAGTCAGTAGAAAAATCTGTCCAAGCATACATAGCACACAAATTCTGAAGTAAGGCTGTACAGACCAAAATAAAGTCCATAGACCAGGCATCACCTTTGAAACCTTCACTAATATCTTGCAGTACGTCTCCATTTAAGGCTTAGACCATAAAACAATGTAGACCATCCATATCCAGCTTAAGCAAAACTACTCGAAATATATTAATTGAAGAAAAGCATTCCGACAACAATATTTCTTTATATACACTATCTGTAACAACTGCCAGTGAGTCACCATCAGTGCACTCATTACAAATAAAGTCATCATCTGACTGTAGTGAATTTATTAAAGAAGACAGAAAAATAGAAGCATCAGAGACTATATCACAAACATTAAAGAAAATTGAGAGAAGACCTCGATTATATATTGGTGTTCCATGTAGTTGTTACTATTTAATTGATTTAATCAATAACGAAATTAATATTCCCAAACATCATTTGTTACATAATATGTTTTATTAAATATCCAGGAAAACAGTTGGGAGCACAGAATCCACTGTTAATACTGTAACCGTATAATTGGAAAGCGTACTGTGAGTTGCTGTGCTCACATCATGACTATTGTTTGGTATATGGGGTGGGCTGGACATCAACAAGATATTTCAGCACCTGCCTCCTGCCTAGATCTCTTAGTAAGAGAAAAATAAGAAAATGAGGAAATGGAATAAAAGAAAATAAGAATGTTAATGGTTTTATTTCAAATATCCCTAGTAGTTAACTAACTTCCCATTAGCATAAACAGGATCGAATTATCAATTCTTTATAATAATATGTTAAGTTACTGCCTATAAGCCTTCACAATGAAAACAATAATTGAAGAATCGATAATATTATTATTTCAACTGCCTATCTTGACGATTATATTTTACTATATGACGACAATCAAGTCATACTTAATGGTGCTATCGTCTGTCGTAAAAGTGTAGTTATTTTCAGGTCCATCATCTTCCTGCCCCTATCCCATTTTACTTGGGGTCGGCGCAACACGTTTTCTTCTTTCACTCTCCCATAAATCGAAAGGGTTCATCATTATAATTATATTACTTTCCTTGGGGTTTATTGAATAACGATTTAGTCACTCGAACGTCCCGGTGTCTTTTGACACTCTTCGTTAAGTATATACGTAGATGGACTGGTAAATGTGGCGACACCTGCGAAGATATTCATCTGGTGATGTTCTGCTGCGACATCAGTAATAAAAATAATTCATACTTTGATTTTTAACCTTTGATTTTTTTTTTTTTTTTTTTTCGTTTACCCCGAAGGGAAGGCTAAAGTCTTTCGACCATATTGCCTAGTCTTACGTCCGAGTATTTTCTTACGTGATAAGTTTTATACAATAATGTCTTTCGTATTTCATTTTTCAGTTTTCATAAACTGTATAATATTATGTCCATCCATTTTTCTTCATATTTTAACCTTTGATTTTGACAGATGAAATAGTTTGACAGCTGTCAACGCTGTCATGGACGTTTCTTTGAACGCAGTTAAGATGCGAGGTGGTGCATTTTCATAATCTTATAAAATTTTATCTTATATCTTATTGAAAATTTTTAAATACTGCCCATAACACCATTTATTGGAAGGAGCATTGATAGTAATTTGTACCTTAGTACATGATTTGGCAAAAAAAAAACCTTTAAATTCTAATAAAATAACATTTATCCTTTGCAGATAGCTCAACAGTTTCATGTATATTTAGTAGGTACATCGTTTAAATACTTGTACTTATTCATAGAAGCTTTTTAGTAAATAAAGTTATTTGACTACATAAGTAGGTACACACGGCTACACATCAAGCTATACAAAACCAGTATAATCTGATCGTTCATTGTGCGAAAAGATCTAGTGGAGTGAGGCCAAGATTAACTGGTTTTGTATAGCTTGATGTGTAGCCGTGTGTTCATAATTTCACAATCTCTGAATAATGCTATCTGTCAAGTAAAATCTATGATAATGAAGAATTTATTTAAAGTAGAGATGGAAATATTTTTTATCCATCTGATGGATAGCGACCATGAAATAAGCCCTAAGGCTCCTAGGCTAAAGATTATAGAAGGCTTTATGGGAACCTATCTGCTATTATTATTGTAGCTTTCTATTTCCACTGTCTTCATGTAATAGTAGATTGTATCACAAGGGAGCAAAATAATATTTTTACGGCGAGGGCGCTTTTTTGAATCCAGAGCGAAGTGAGGGATTCTAGAGTAGAATCCCGAACGTAGTGAGGGATTCTTTAGTAGAATCCTGAACGTAGCGAGGGATTCAAAGTACGTCGCCCGAGCCCAAAATATATTTTGCACCCAAGTGATACACTCGACTTTTCATCACCCTCTATGAGAAAATAAAAGGCGCCTCATATTTTATTGTAATATTATTATTTAATAAAAATAGAGTGACGACACGTTTAAATCCATCAGACATAATATTAATTACGAATAAGTGTCCAGTTTTACGTCCATAATAAGACAACACGTTACTAAACAACCTTCTACTCCATATTAAGAAATTGTCGTATGCCTTTAAATATTTCTCCCGGGATTTCGTAGGGATTAAGTTTTGTATGACGTTATTAGCTTCTATTTTTATTGTTTCAGGAGTTAATGCACTATCACTTTCAGAACTCGACGTAGAGCTCATTTTTTTTGCACAAAATACAATAAAGTCCGTACCGATTATTAGAACAGGGAAGTAAATCGCGCACTTTTGTTTTTTTTTTAATTTAGTTACCGCGTCTCCTCGCACCGTACAGCCAACACAATACAATTTGCGTTCGATTTCAATGAACGATTCATGTTCTAAATTCAAATCTCATTACTGCCCGCTAAAAAGTCTAATGGAGAAAAGAGCTACTTTGCTCGCACTTAAAGAGGAACAAAACGACACTTTTCGAATTGAAGGGATGAAAAGATACATTTCAAACACAGTTCAGTTTAGATTTAGGTACATATTTCCCCGTTTAGAAAATGCTCTGTGGTACATATTAGGTCTTTACCTATGAAATTGCCGTTCTGCAGTACTGGCCATTTCAAATCAAAATAATTTTTGTTAAATAAGCTGATGATACACAATCTACGGCTGAATTAGCAGCAGCTTTCGACGTTAGCGTCAAAACAATATTGGTCCATTTGCGTCAAATTGGCAAGGTAAAAAAGCTTGACAAATGGGTGCCCCACGAACTCAATGATCGCCAGCGCGAAGTACGCGTCGAGACGTGCCTTGCACTGCTCAACAGACACACAAATGAAGGAATTTTGAACCGCATTGTTACCTGCGATGAAAAATGGATCCTGTACGATAACCGTAAGCGCTCAGCAAGTTGGTTGGATCCTGGTTCAGCACCTAAACGAAAACTTACCCCTAGAAAAGTGATGGTCACTGTTTGGTGGTCTAGCGCCGGTGTGATTCATCACAGCTTCTTACCAAACGGGGTGAGCATTACTGCAGATGTGTACTGTGAAGAACTGAGCACAATGATGGAGAAGCTGGCACATCTCCAACCAGCATTGGTCAATCGCTCGTCTCCGCTGCTCCTGCACGACAACGCGCGACCTCATACTGCACAGCAGACGGTCTCCAAGTTGCAAGAACTGGGGTTGGAAGCTCTCCGTCATCCGCCCTACTCACCAGACCTTGCGCCTACAGACTACTACTTTTTCCAGAATTTGGATAACTTCTTGGCGGGGAAAAAATTCAATACCCGAGAGGCAGTACAAAATGCCTTTGAAGAATTTGTTGCCTCCCGACCAGCTGATTTCTTTAAGAAGCCCCATCAATAAACTGCCACTGCGTTGGCAAAGATGCATTGATTAAATGGGTGATTACTTCGATTAATACAAATAAAAAATACATGAAAAAAAATCGTTTAAATTTTTTCAAACAAAACGGCAATTTCAATGTGTGTTGGTAAATGTTTTTTGTTTAGCATATTTTATGTACAAGTTAGGTATTAGTACGGAGTGTGGATCCCTTGCGGGTAAAAGTCTCCTCCAAGTTTGTCCACGTAGGTAATTCTAATGTGTGGTGATCATCCACAACTTAAAGCGCAAAAGGCAGGGTTCTTATCAATTGAGCCGTAACGCCTGACAGTAGTACAAAGCAAGGATGCATTAGCATCAATAATTATTGTAGATATATGATTATTATTGTAAATGTGAATGTAAGTTTGTTTGTTACGTTTTCACGCAATGAACTTTGTACACAGATTCTTGGAGGTATTAGAAGTAAACAAAGCGAGCAAAGCCGCGGGTAAAAGCTAGTGAAATAATAAATTTTATGATTTTTAAGCATATAATTATGTCCCATGCACATCCAATGCCAATGGCTAGGTACCTACCTGCATAATTTTGTAAGGTAGGGAGTAGTACCTACCTACTGTTGAAATTGACGGAGGTGGCCTCATTTTAACTTTCCTTTCATCAACAATAGGACAAGTAGGTATGTTACAGCCTCCCCCTGTTGAGATTTCCTCAACATCATCGTGGACAATTTGTGGACCGACTTTATTGTAGTGTCCATATTTGGGCAGTAGGTAGGTATAGATAAAACATTACAGATAGGAGACGCATTGGTTTATGACTCGTCTTTAAACATAGATGCTCTGAACTTATTGTGCTTCAACTATTGGTACTCTCCGGCTGAGCTTTCTCTTATAATAGGGTATTTCACCAAAAAATTCTAATTAGTCCGTCTGTTAGATTATCGAAAAATATTGGATACGTGTTTTTTGTTTTATCTAATAAATAACAATTGACGGAAATAAAACGTGTCAAAGATCATGAGTGGGGGCTTTTCACGTCACTTCGTGAGTAAAAAAGTACTAACCTTGTGACGTCACACGACTTGACACGACTTTTCGAAGCGCTGTATCGTCTTCATCTTTTGTTTACGTGAAAAAAGAAAAAATATGTGTCCTTTATTTTTTGAAAATCTATCTGACGGACTAATTAGATTTTTTAGGTGAAATACCCTATTGTGTACCTACCGACATATTTTATTGAGCGATCATTGTTTTTTAGTAGGTAGATAGGTATTAAAGCTGTTTGCGAGAGCTCGCCTGCGGAAGTATTCACCATGCTTATTTCTATCGTCAAGCAATATCCTGTTTCGGTTTGAAGGGTGTGGGTGCCGGTGGTTACTTCTGGCACGTAAGGCTTAGCATCTATAAGCCTCAAGTTGATGAACGCAGAGCAGTGCATCGTAGGACACATTCTATAGGTACGTGCCTCAACTGCGAAGCAAAGAGTTACCATTTAATACCAATATTGACCATAATTTGCTTGTTCCGTCAGTTTTAGTAGATAAATCTACAAGTAAAGGTAGGCAGAACCAAATAAGTAGATAGGTACGTAGGTATATCTTTGTTGTCCAAGTCTTAATAAGTTAGGTTACATAATTATCTATAATTATTAAGTATTCATTGTGATGCCCTTATACTTCGATGCTCTATTCTAGAAATAGATTTGTCAATAATTATAATACTTAACCCAGTTTCTCATATAAATAGGTCAGGTAAAGATAACAGTCCTATCTGTATTAGTAGGTTCCTATTAAAAGTACCTGTTTATGTACCTATACCTCAGTCGGATTATTCGTTTGAATGACCTCTTACGGTAAATTTTTGGGAAACTTGGGATTTTTCATCGTTTTTCCAAGATGGCCACCACACTGTCCGCCATCTTGTTTTTCTAAAAAATCATAATTTTTCTGAAATATCGAGGATGCAGGCTACCGACTGGTGTACTTGGTGTTGCCAAGTTTTAAGTTTGGTAGAACAAAAGAATTCGCCAAAGTCTGTTCTGATCCGAAAATTCAAGACCCAATGACTCTCGGGGTTGCCAGCTGAAAAGAATGAAAATGGTCAAATGTCATTTGAAGCACCCCATTTTTGGTGTTTATGTAAAATTTCCATTCGAAATGTCGTTATTTCCACTATTCATGTTTTTGGGAAAAATCTGGGAAAATACCCTAAAAATGGGGAAATTTTTTGTGTAAAGTAACACTCCACAACAAAGTACACAATCGTTTCATACAACACAATCCGCTCGGGGGATGCCGGCTGTCCCATTAATCGTGTCGAAAATTAGGATTTTTCATCATTTTTACAAGATGGCCGCCACACTGTCCGCCATCTTTTTTTTCTGAAAAGTCATAATTTTCCTGAAATCTCAGGGATATAGGCCACCAACTGGTGTACTTGGTGTTGCCAACTTTTGAGTTTAGTAGAACAAACTAATTCGCCAAAGTCGGGTCTGACCCAAAAATTCAAGCACCAATGGCTCTCGGGGTTGCCAGCTGAAAGTGATGAAAATGGTCAAATGTCATTTGGGAGACCCCGTTCTTGGTGTTTATGTAAAATTTACATTCAAAATGTCGTTATTTCTACTTTTCATGTTTTCGGGGAAAATCTGGGAAATTTCCATAAAAATGGGGAAAATTTTTGCACCAGGCCACACTCCCTGACGAATTACATAACCGGTCCATACAACACAATCCGGTCGGGGGATGCCAGCTGTCCCAATTATCGAGTCGAAAATTGGGATTTTTCAGCCTTTTTACAAGATGGCCGCCATGGAATCCGCCATCTTGTTTTTCTGAAAAGTCATAATTTTCCTGAAATGTCAAGAATATAGGCCACCGATTGGTGTACTTGGTGTTGCCAACTTTCGAGTTTGGTATAACAAACTAATTCGCCAAAGTCAAAAAGTCCCAAAAATGAAAAAGTTTAATATTTTTTGGGGTTGCCAATTAAAACGAACCAAAATGGTCAAATGTCATTTGGGGGACCCCATTGTTGCCGGCTAGCCAAAGTCTCTATTTAAAATGTCATTATTTCTACTTTTCATGTTTTCGGGAAAAATCTGGGAAAATACCCTAAAAATGGGGAAAATTTTTGCACCAGGCAACACTTGTCAACAAAACACACAACCGCTCCCTACAACTCGAACCCGTCCGATGTTGCCAACTACCCGAAAAAAGGATTTTAAAAAAATCTAAATTTCCAACTTTTTACAAAATGGCCGCCGCAGCGTCCTCCATCTTGGATTTTCACAATGTCATAATTTTTCCCAATTGCCATTGAAATTACCAACAAATTGGCAGACTTTTCGTTGGCGGTTTTAGAATTTGGTAGAAGAAAACAATTCGTCAAAGTCGAGTGAAAAAAGTCGACAATTTCAGAACGTCCTGGCGCGGCCGCCATCTTGTTTTTTTTTTTTTTTTACTTTTTTTTTTAAATGGTTTTAGATTTGGTATAGGACCTCTGAGTCGAAATCCATCCAAGTCTTTCCCCCACCGAAACCGGAAATGGACTCGCCCTCCATCTTGGATTTGAACTTTCCCTATAATTTTCCTCTACTCGATTGGTCAGATGACACATTTTTGCAAAACATACCCCTAACCCATCTCTCACCCATTCCGAGAAACGACATGTCAATGAGTCAGTCAGTCAGTGAGTGAGTGGTCTTGTAGTTTTATACAAACTATAACTAGTATTTGCGTGGCTGCGCGAGCTGCGCGCAGCTCGCGGGTCGTGAAGTGGGGGAGAGGGGGAGCTTTGAAAAATGATTTCGACTAACGCATTGCCCCTTTTAATGAATCTGAAAAAAAAATGTTACAAGTCTCTTAACTTTCGAGATCCGCCTAGAGGGGGGAGAAAGGGGGCAAATGGGGCAACTATGAAAAAGGTTGGAGGGGAAAAGGGGGCAAAAAGAGGAGGTTTTGCACTTTTTAGCTACTCATGAGAGTCACTTATACGCTTCACCCACTCAACCTTCGTTACGCTACGGAGGTCGCCGGCTCGCTTCGCTCGCCACCTCCCCTCTTCGCTCCACTCAAGACCTGCCTACCACCGAGGAAAACCTATCGTGACCTTATCCCTACGCTTCGCTTTACGGGTACCACCACAGGATTGGTTTCGACGCCTACTATAATACGCTACGGAGGTCGCTGGCTCGCTTCGCTCTGCACCTCCCCTCTTCGCTCCACTCAAGACCTGCCTACCACCGAGGAAAAGCTATCGTGACCTTATCCCTACGCTACGGGGATCGCCGGCTCGCTTTGCTCGCCACCTCCCCTATGTTGCCAGCTAGTCAAAGTCTTCATTCTAAAAGTCTTTACTTCTACTTTCATGTTTTTGGGCAAAATCTGGGAAAATACCCTAAAAATGGGGATTTTTTACTTAACAAAATACACAACCAGGACAACACAATCCGGTCAGAAGGTGCCGGCTGTCCCATTTATCGTGAAGAAAATTGGTATTTTTCATCATTTTTCCAAAATGGCCACCACACTGTCCGCCATCTTGTTTTTCTGAAGTCTTAATTTTTCTGAAATCTCAAGGATATACGCCACCAACTGGTGTACTTGGTGCTGCCAACATTTGACATTAGTAAAACAAACTAATTCGCCAAAGTTGGGTCTGACCCAAAAATTCTAGCGCCAATGGCTCTCGGGGTTGCCAGCTGAAAGTGATGAAAATAGTCAAATGTCATTTGAGGGACCCCATTCTTGGTGTTTATGTAAAATTTCCATTCAAAATGTCGTTATTTCTACTTTTCATGTTTTCGGAGAAAATCTGGGAAACTTACTTAAAAATGGGGAAAAAAATTGCACCAGGCAACACTCCTTGACAAATCACTTAACCGGTCAATACAACACAATCTAGTCGGGATATGCCAGCTGTCCCAATTATCGTGTCGAAAATTGGGAATTTTCATCATTCTTACAAGATGGCCGCCACACTGTCCGCCATCTTTTTTTTTTGAAAAGTCATAATTTTCCTAAAATTTCAAGGATATAGGCCACCAACTGGTGTACTTGGTGTTGCCAACTTTTGAGTTTAGTAGAACAAACTAATTCGCCAAAGTCGGGTCTGACCCAAAAATTCTAGCGCCAATGGCTCTCGGGGTTGCCAGCTGAAAGTAATGAAAATGGTCAAATGTCATTTGAGGGACCCCATTCTTGGTGTTTATGTAAAATTTCCATTCAAAATGTCGTTATTTCTATTTTTCATGTTTTCGGGGAAAATCTGGGAAATTTCCCTAAAAATGGGGATTTTTTTTAAACCAGGCCACACTCATTGACGAATCACATAACCGGTCCATACAACACAATCCGGTCGGGGGATGCCAGCTGTCCCAATTATCGTGTCGAAAATTGGGATTTTTCGACCTTTTTACAAGATGGCCGCCATGGAATCCGCCATCTTGTTTTTCTGAAAAGTCATAATTTTCCTGAAATTTCAAGAATATAGGCCACCGATTGGTGTACTTGGTGTTGCCAACTTTCGAGTTTGGTAGAACAAACTAATTCGCCAAACTCAAAAAGTCCCAAAAATTAAAAAGTTCAATATTTTTTGGGGTTGCCAATTAAAACGAACCAAAATGGTCAAATGTCATTTCGGGGACCCCAATGTTGCCGGCTAGTCAAAGTCTCTATTTAAAATGTCATTATTTCTACTTTTCATGTTTTCGGGGAAAATCTGGGAAAATACCCTAAAAATGGGGAAAATTTTTGCACCAGGCAACACTTGTCAACAAAACACACAACCGCTCGGTACAACTCGAACCCGTCCGATGTTGCCAACTACCCGAAAAATGGATTTGAAAAAAATCGAAATTTCCAACTTTTTACAAAATGGCCGCCGCAGCGTCCTCCATCTTGGATTTTCACAATGTCATAATTTTTCCCAATTGCCATTACAATTACCAACAAATTGGCAAACTCTTTGTTGGCGGTTCTAGAATTTGGTAGAAGAAAACAATTCGTCAAAGTCGAGTGAAAAAAGTCGACAATTTCAAAACGTCCTGGCGCGGCCGCCATCTTGTTTTTTTTTTTTTTTACTTTTTTTTTTAAATCGTTTTAGATTTTGTATAGGACCTCTGAGTCGAAATCCATCCAAGTCTTTCCCCCACCGAAACCGGAAATGGACTCGCCCACCATCTCGGATTTGAACTTTCCCTATAATTTTTCTCTACTCGATTGGTCAGATTACACATTTTTGCAAAACATACCCATAACCCATCTCTCACCCATTCCGAGAAACGACATGTCAATCAGTGAGTCAGTGGCTTTGTAGTTTTATATAACTATAACTAGTATTTGCGTGGCTGCGCGAGCTGCGCGCAGCTCGCGGGTCGTGAAGGGGGGGTGAGGGGGAGCTTTGAAAAATGATTTCGACTTTCGCATTGCCCCTTTCAATGAATCTGAAAAAAAAATGTTACAAGTCTCTTTAACTTTCGAGATCCGCCTAAAGGAAAGGGGACAAATGGGTCAACTTTGAAAAAGGTAGGAGGGGAAAATGGGGCAAAAAGGGGAGGTTTTGCACTTTTTAGCTGCTCATGAGAGTTAATTATACGCTTCACCCACTCAACCTTCGTTACGCTACGGAAGTTCGCTCCACTCAAGACCTGCCTACCACCGAGGAAAAGCTAGCGTGACCTTATCCCTACGCTACGGTGGTCACCGGCTCGCTTCGCTCGCCACCTCCCCTATGTTGCCAGCTAATCAGTCTTAATTCTAAAAGTCTATACTTCTAGTTTCATGTTTTTGGGCAAAATCTGGGAAAATACCCTTAAAATGGGGATTCTGTTTGCAACAGGCAACATAAATACACAACCGGGACAACACAATCCGGTCAGAAGGTGCCGGCTGTCCCATTTATCGTGTCGAAAATTAGGATTTTTCATCATTTTTCCAAGATGGCCACCACACTGTCCATCTTGTTTTTCTGGAAAGTCACAATTTTTCTGAAATATTGAGGATACAAGCTACCGACTGGTGTACTTGGTGTTGCCAACTTTTGACTATAGTAGAACAAACTAATTCGCCAAAGTCGGGTCTGACCCAAAAATTCAAACGCCAATGGCTCTCGGGGTTGCCAGCTGAAAATGATGAAAATGGTCAAATGTCATTTGAGGGACCCCATTCTTGGTGTTTATGTAAAATTTCCATTCAAAATGTCGTTATTTCTACTTTTCATGTTTTCGGGGAAAATCTGGGAAATTTCCCTAAAAATGGGGAAAATGTTTGCACCAGGCCACACTCCTTGACAAATTACATAACCGGTCCATACAACACAATCCGGTCGGGGGATGCCAGCTGTCCCAATTATCGTGTCGAAAATTGGGATATTTCGGCCTTTTTACAAGATGGCCGCCATGGAATCCGCCATCTTGTTTTTCTGAAAAGTCATAATTTTCCTGAAATGTCAAGAATATAGGCCACCGATTGGTGTACTTGGTGTTGCCAACTTTCGAGTTTGGTAGAACAAACTAATTCGCCAAAGTCAAAAAGTCCCAAAAATTAAAAAGTTCAATATTTTTTGGGGTTGCCAATTAAAACGAACCAAAATGGTCAAATGTCATTTGGAGGACCCCAATGTTGCCGGCTAGTCAAAGTCTCTATTTAAAATGTCATTATTTCTACTTTTCATGTTTTTGGGGAAAATCTGGGAAAATACCCTAAAAATGGGGAAATTTTTTGCACCAGGCAACACTCGTTAACAAAACACACAACCGTTCGGTACAACTCGAACCCGTCCGATGTTGCCAAGTACCCGAAAAATGGATTTTAAAAAAATCGAAAAATCCAACTTTTTACAAAATGGCCGCCGCAGCGTCCTCCATCTTGGATTTTCACAATGTCATAATTTTTCCTAGTTGCCATTGAAATTACCAACAAATTGGCAAACTCTTAGTTGGCGGTTCTAGAATTTGGTAGAAGAAAACAATTCGTCAAATTCGAGTGAAAAAAGTCGACAATTTCAAAACGTCCTGGCGCGGCCGCCATCTTGTTTTTTTTTTTTTTTTACTTTTTTTTTTAAATGCTTCTCGATTTCGAATAGGACCTCTGAGTCGAAATCCATCCAAGTGTTTCCCCCACCGAAACCGGAAATGGACTCGCCCACCATCTTGGATTTGAACTTTCCCTATAATTTTCCTCTACTCGATTGGTCAGATAGCACATTTTTGCAAAACATACCCCTAACCCATCTCTCACCCATTCCGAGAAACGACATGTCAATGAGTGAGTCAGTGGCTTTGTAGTTTTATATAACTATAACTAGTATTTGCGTGGCTGCGCGAGCTGCGCGCAGCTCGCGGGTCGTGAAGGGGAGCTTTGAAAAATGATTTCGACTAACACATTGCCCCTAGTATTTGCTCGGTGCTGCTTGCAGCTCGCGGTTTTGTCGTGCTTTTGAGGAGTTTTAGTTACCCTTAAATTTTGAGAATCCATAGGAATCCTTAAATGAATTGGAAAATCCATTAGAGTCCAAATGGTCTTTTAAGTAAATCAACTGAACGATTTTTTATTCCTTTATTTGATGTACTTAGTCGGTACAAATAAACTATATAATGTTTGCTCTAATCGTATGCAACATAAATATATAGTATAAATAAACCTTAAACTTGATGTCAAAAAGAACCCTAGTCTTCCACTTTTCGAGGAGCTCGTGGCTTAATAAGAACTGCCACTCAGGACGATCTTTAGGTAAAGCTGTGCTTGCCTAGGTCAGTCTGTGGATGGGTGACCGCCCGACATACCGAGTTTCCTCCGTGCCTCGGAAAGCACGTTAAGCTGTTGGTCCCGGCTGCCATATATAGATATTTGGCAGTCGTTTCAGGTAGTCAGTGACCTGAAATTCTGACATCCAGTCTTACCAAAGGGTACCTATTGTATTACCTAGTAATAACTGGGTTGTGGAGGTCAGATAGGCAGTCGCTCCATGTAAAATACTGGTATTCAGCTGCATCCGGTTAGACTGGAAACCGACCCCAATATAGTTGGGAAAAGGCTAGGCAGATGGTGAGTCTTCCACTTTTCAAACTCTAGTGAAATGCCAAATAAAGCCCAGAAGAGACCCGAAAGGTTTCTACTTCATTGAACTCTTAAACGTAGTCCGCCTTATTACAAAACGTAGTTAAACCTGGTTTAACTTAGACTTGGTTTATCTCGCATGACGTCTCACTTCAATAATATTCAAAAGAAAGTGACAGCATGCGAGATAAACCAGGTCTAAGTTAAACCAGGTTTAACTACGTTTTGTAATAAGGCGGAGTAAGTCTAGAGAAAGCCATAAGAAAACCTATTATTGTTTGAATGAACTCGTACAATTTTTTTAGCGCCATCTATTGTGGTCTTGGGAATTACTATTTTATTTTGAAAAGAAAATTCGTCATTACTAAGTAATAAATCATTATGATAGGCACTTAACTACCTCTATTACCCAATCGTGGAAAGTTTTCTTACAAAGGTTCACCAAGGTGGACCTCAGGAAGGGGGACTGTGTGTATTTTTTAGTAGTGATGACCAGCTACATGGACCGGACCAGCTATTTGGACCTCTCAAGAGAGCTTAGCAATATTAAATTTATGATGATTCAGTTATCTTATATTTTAACAGTTATGTCAATGGCTGTGCTGTTGATTGAGTAAAATGTATCATGTGAATTTAAGAATAGTATTAAAACCTATGACTAAGTTATTCGAAAAACACATTCGATTCCTAATCGTTTTCAGAGGCGATAGTAGACAAAACTGCTTTATTGATAAATTAAATAAAACTATGTTTTACTTGTTACGATATAAATATAATTTGAAACAGTTCCATGTTATTTTAACATAAAAAACTATATTTAGAAAACATAAAAAGGCATATAAGGCATCTTCTCCGGTAAGTACATTTGTACATTAATTTCTTAATTATTGATATAGTCTTTTTCGCCCATGGTCCCGGTCCCTGGAAGGGACCACGAGTATTGTTTTGCCCGTGGTTCCTTCTAGAAATATATACCTACTGCCGAATTAAATTGTACTCCATGACGCGCGCTCGCTTCGCTCGCATATATATATAACACTAATATCTTCTGTCCCCGAAGTGCCGGGCCTCCGCCGGCCTCCTTCGTCGGCCTACGGCCCGGTGCCCATGCCGCCCATAAAGGATACTGTCGCGAGACGGTCGTATTATAGGAACACGAAGAAAAAAAAGGGACCACGGCATTTTCCAGGGACTACGGGCGAAAGAATAAAGTAATTTACAATCAAAACATTTTGATAGATTTTTTACTCTGGATGTCGATTGTCGATGCTGATTGTGACCTACTTATTTTAAAACTATTTATTACATGGTTGTTGTTAAGTATGTATGTAGATGGACTGTTAAATGTGGCGACACCTGCAAAGATGTTCATCTGGTGATGTTCTGCTGCGACATCAGTAATAAAAATAATTCATACTTTGATTTTGACAGATGAAATAGTTTGACAGCTGTCAACGCTGTCATGGACGTTTCTTTGAACGCAGTTAAGATGCGAGGTGGTGCATTTTCATAATCTTTTCCCAATATATAGGTACTATATTGAAAATTTTTAAATACTGCCCATAACACCATTTATTGGAAGGAGCATAGATAGTAATTTGTACCTTAGTACATGATTTGGCCAAAAAAAACCTCCTTTAAATTCTAATAAAGTAACATTTATCCTTTGCAGATAGCTCAACAGTTTCATGTATATTTCGTACATCGTATAAACACTTGTACATGTTCATAGAAGCTTTTTAGTAAATAAAGTTATTTGACTACATAAGTACATAATTTCACAATCTCTGAATAATGCTATCTGTCAAGTAAAATCTATGATAATGAAGAATTTATTTAAAGTAGAGATGGAAATATTTTTTATCCATCTGATGGATAGCGACCATGAATTAATAAGCCCTAAGGCTCCTAGGCTAAGGATTATAGAAGGCTTTATGGGAACCTATCTGCTATTATTATTGTAGCTTTCTATTTCCACTGTCTTCATGTAAAGATACATTTCAAACACAGTTCAGTTTAGATTTAGGTGCATATTTCCCCGTTTAGAAAATGCTCTGTGGTACATATTAGGTCTTTACCTATGAAATTGCCGTTCTGCAGTACTGGCCATTTCAAATCAAAATAATTTTTGTTTAAGAAGCTGATGATACACAATCTACGGCTGAATTAGCAGCAGCTTTCGACGTTAGCGTCAAAACAATATTGGTCCATTTGCGTCAAATTGGCAAGGTAAAAAAGCTTGACAAATGGGTGCCCCACGAACTCAATGATCGCCAGCGCGAAGTACGCGTCGAGACGTGCCTTGCACTGCTCAACAGACACACAAATAAAGGAATTTTGAACCGCATTGTTACCTGCGATGAAAAATGGATCCTGTACGATAACCGTAAGCGCTCAGCAAGTTGGTTGGATCCTGGTTCAGCACCTAAACAATGCCCTAAACGAAAACTTACCCCTAGAAAAGTGATGGTCACTGTTTGGTGGTCTAGCGCCGGTGTGATTCATCACAGCTTCTTACCAAACGGGGTGAGCATTACTGCAGATGTGTACTGTGAAGAACTGAACACAATGATGGAGAAGCTGGCACATCTTTAACCAGCATTGGTCAATCGCTCGTCTCCGCTGCTCCTGCACGACAACGCGCGACCTCATACTGCACAGCAGACGGTCTCCAAGTTGCAAGAACTGGGGTTGGAAGCTCTCCGTCATCCGCCCTACTCACCAGACCTTGCGCCTACAGACTACTACTTTTTCCAGAATTTGGATAACTTCTTGGCGGGAAAAAAATTCAATACCCGAGAGGCAGTACAAAATGCCTTTGAAGAATTTGTTGCCTACCGACCAGCTGATTTCTTTAAGAAGGGCATCAATAAACTGCCACTGCGTTGGCAAAGATGCATTGATTAAATGGGTGATTACTTCGATTAATACAATTAAAAAATACATGAAAAAAAATCGTTTAAATTTTTTCAAACAAAACGGCAATTTCATAGGTAAAGACCTATTATTATGTATATTTCAAATGTGTGTTGGTAAATGTTTTTTGTTTAGCATATATGTACAAGTTAGGTATTAGTACGGAGTGTGGATGCCTTGCGGGTAAAAGTCTCCTCCAAGTTTGTCCACGTAGGTAATTCTAATGTGTGGTGATCATCCACAACATACAGCGCAAAAGGCAGGGTTCTTATCAATTGAGCCGTAACGCCTGACTGTAGTACAAAGCAAGGATGCATTAGCATCAATAATTATTGTAGATATATGATTATTATTGTAAATGTGAATGTAAGTTTGTTTGTTACGTTTTCACGCAATGAACTTTGTACACAGATTCTTGGAGGTATTAGAAGTAAACAAAGCGAGCAAAGCCGCGGGTAAAAGCTAGTGAAATAATAAATTTTATGATTTTTCAGCATATAATTATGTCCCATGCACATCCAATGCCAATGGCTAGGTACCTACCTACATAATTTTGTAAGGTAGGGAGTAGTACCTACCTACTGTTGAAATTGACGGAGGTGGCCTCATTTTAACTTTCCTTTCATCAACAATAGGACAAGTAGGTATGTTACAGCCTCCCCCTGTTAAGATTTCCTCAACATCATCGTGGACAATTTGTGGACCGACTTTATTGTAGTATCCATATTTGGGCAGTAGGTAGGTATAGATAAAACATTACAGATAGGAGACGCATTGGTTTATGACTCGTCTTTAAACATAGATGCTCTGTGCTTATTGTGCTTCAACTATTGGTACTCTCCGGCTGAGCTTTCTCTTGTAATTGTGTACCTACCTACATATTTTATTGAGCGATCGTTGTTTTTTAGTAGGTAGATAGGTATTAAAGCTGTTTGCGAGAGCTCGCCTGCGGAAGTATTCACCACGCTTATTTCTATCGTCAAGCAATATCCTGTTTCGATTTGAAGGGTGTGGGTGCCGGTGGTTACTTCTGGCACGTAAGGCTTAATGCCTCAAGTTGATGAACGCAGAGCAGTGCATCGTAGAACACATTCTATAGGTACGTGCCTCAACTGCGAAGCAAAGAGTTACCATTTAATACCAATATTGACCATAATTTGCTTGTTCCGTCAGTTTTAGTAGATGAATCTACAAGTAAAGGTAGGCAGAACAAATAAGTAGATAGGTACGTAGGTATATCTTTGTTGTCCAAGTCTTAATAAGTTAGGTTACATAATTATCATCATACTTAATAAAAAACTTGGGATAACAACTAACGTAAGTAAGTATAAACTTACTTACGTTAGTTGTTATCCCAAGTTTTCACGATGCTCTATTCTAGAAGTAGATTTGTCAATAATCATAATACTTAACCCAGTTTCTCATATAAATAGGTCAGGTAAAGATAACAGTCCTATCTGTATTAGTAGGTTCCTATTAAAAGTACCTGTTTATGTACCTATACTTCAGTCGGATTTTTCGTTTGAATGACCTCTTACGGTAAATTTTTGGGAAACTTGGGATTTTTCATCATTTTTCCAAGATGGCCACCACACTGTCCGCCATCTTGTTTTTCTGAAAAGTCATAATTTTTCTGAAATATCGAGGATGCAGGCTACCGACTGGTGTACTTGGTGTTGCCAAGTTTTAAGTTTGGTAGAACAAAAGAATTCGCCAAAGTCTGTTCTGATCCGAAAATTCAAGACCCAATGACTCTCGGGGTTGCCAGCTGAAAAGAATGAAAATGGTCAAATGTCATTTGAAGCACCCCATTTTTGGTGTTTATGTAAAATTTCCATTCAAAATGTCGTTATTTCTACTTTTCATGTTTTTGGGAAAAATCTGGAAAAATACCCTAAAAATGGGGAAAATTTTTGCGTAAAGTAACACTCCACAACAAAGTACACAATCGTTTCATACAACACAATCCGGTCGGGGGATGCCGGCTGTCCCATTAATCGTGTCGAAAATTAGGATTTTTCATCATTTTTACAAGATGGCCGCCACACTGTCCGCCATCTTTTTTTTCTGAAAAGTCATAATTTTCCTGAAATCTCAGGGATATAGGCCACCAACTGGTGTACTTGGTGTTGCCAACTTTTGAGTTTAGTAGAACAAACTAATTCGCCAAAGTCGGGTCTGACCCAAAAATTCAAGCACCAATGGCTCTCGGGGTTGCCAGCTGAAAGTGATGAAAATGGTCAAATGTCATTCGGGGAACCCCATTCTTGGTGTTTTTGTAAAATTTCCATTCAAAATGTCGTTATTTCTACTTTTCATGTTTTCGTGGTTACTTCTGGCACGTAAGGCTTTTAATGCCTCAAGTTGATGAACGCAAAGCAGTGCATCGTAGAACACATTCTATAGGTACGTGCCTCAACTGCGAAGCAAAGAGTTACCATTTAATACCAATATTGACCATAATTTGCTTGTTCCGTCAGTTTTAGTAGATAAATCTACAAGTAAAGGTAGGCAGAACAAATAAGTAGATAGGTACGTAGGCATATCTTTGTTGTCCAAGTCTTAATAAGTTAGGTTACATAATTATCTACTAATACTTAATAAAAAACTTTTATAAAGTTTTCACGATGCTCTATTCTAGAAGTAGATTTGTCAATAATTATAATACTTAACCCAGTTTCTCATATAAATAGGTCAGGTAAAGATAACAGTCCTATCTGTATTAGTAGGTTCCTATTAAAAGTACCTGTTTATGTACCTATACTTCAGTCGGATTATTCGTTTGAATGACCTCTTACGGTAAATTTTTGGGAAACTTGGGATTTTTCATCATTTTTCCAAGATGGCCACCACACTGTCCGCCATCTTGTTTTTCTGAAAAGTCATAATTTTTCTGAAATATCGAGGATGCAGGCTACCGACTGGTGTACTTGGTGTTGCCAAGTTTTAAGTTTAGTAGAACAAAAGAATTCGCCAAAGTCTGTTCTGATCCGAAAATTCAAGACCCAATGACTCTCGGGGTTGCCAGCTGAAAAGAATGAAAATGGTCAAATGTCATTTGAAGCACCCCATTTTTGGTGTTTATGTAAAATTTCCATTCAAAATGTCGTTATTTCTACTTTTCATGTTTTTGGGAAAAATCTGGGAAAATACCCTAAAAATGGGGAAAATTTTTGCGTAAAGTAACACTCAGTACACAATCGTTTCATACAACACAATCCGGTCGGGGGATGCCGGCTGTCCCATTAATCGTGTCGAAAATTAGGATTTTTCGGCCTTTTTACAAGATGGCCGCCATGGAATCCGCCATCTTGTTTTTCTGAAAAGTCATAATTTTTCTTAAATGTCAAGAATATAGGCCACCAACTGATGTACTTGGTGTTGCCAACTTTTGAGTTTAGTAGAATATGAATCATACTATGAATTGTAATATGAATTGTAATATGAATTGTAATATGAATTGTAATATGAATCGTAATATGAATTGTAATATGAACTGTAATATGAATTGTTATATTAATCATAATATGAATTGTAATATTAATTGCAATAAGAATTGTAATATGAATCATAATAAGAATTGTTATATGAATTGTAATATGAATTGTAATATGAATCGTAATATGAATTGTAATATGAACTGTAATATGAATTGTTATATTAATCATAATATGAATTGTAATATGAATCATGAAATTAATCGTGAAATGAATCGTAATATGAATTGTAATATGAATCATGAAATGAATCGTAATATGAATTGTAATATGAATTATAATATGAATCGTAATATGAATCATAATTTGAATTGTTATATTAATTGCAATAAGAATTGTAATATAAATCATGAAACGAAACGTAATATGAATCACGAAATGAATCATAATATGAATTAAATATGAATCATACTATGAATTGTTATACGAATTGTCATATGAATTGTAATATGAATCATAATATGATGAACTGTAATATGAATTGTAATATGAATCATGAAATTAATCGTGAAATGAATCGTAATATGAATTGTAATATGAATCATGAAATGAATCGTAATATGAATTGTAATATGAATTGTAATATGAATCATAATATTAATTGTAATATGAATCATAATATGAATTGTAATATGAATCATGAAATTAATCGTGAAATGAATCGTAATATGAATTGTAATATGAATCATGAAATGAATCGTAATATGAATTGTAATATGAATTATAATATGAATTGTAATATGAATCATAATATGATGAACTGTAATATGAATTGTAATATGAATCATGAAATTAATCGTGAAATGAATCGTAATATGAATTGTAATATGAATCATGAAATGAATCGTAATATGAATTATAATATGAATTGTAATATGAATTGTAATATGAATCATAATTTGAATTGTAATATGAATTGTAATATGAATCATGAAATTAATCGTGAAATGAATCGTAATATGTATTGTAATATGAATCATGAAATGAATCGTAATATGAATTGTAATATGAATTATAATATGAATCGTAATATGAATCATAATTTGAATTGTTATATTAATTGCAATAAGAATTGTAATATAAATCATGAAACGAAACGTAATATGAATCACGAAATGAATCATAATATGAATTAAATATGAATCATAATATGAATTGTTATATGAATTGTAATATGAATTGTAATATGAATTGTAATATGAATCATAATATGAATTGTAATATGAACTGTAATATGAATCATGAATAATGAAATGAATCGTGAAATGAATCGTAATATTAATTGTAATATGAATCATGAAATGAATCATAATATGAATTGTAATACGAATTGTCATATGAATTGTAATATGAATCATAATATGATGAACTGTAATATGAATTGTAATATGAATCATGAAATTAATCGTGAAATGAATCGTAATATGAATTGTAATATGAATCATGAAATGAATCGTAATATGAATTGTAATATGAATCGTAATATGAATTGTAATATGAATCATAATATTAATTGTAATATGAATCATAATATGAATTGTAATATGAATCATAATATGAATTGTTACATTAATTGCAATAAGAATTGTAATATGAATCATGAAATGAATCATAATATGAATTAAATATGAATCATACTATGAATTGTTATATGAATTGTAATATGAATTGTAATATGAACTGTTATATGAATTGTTATATTAATCATAATATGAATTGTAATATGAATCTTGAAATTAATCGTGAAATGAATCGTAATATGAATTGTAATATGAATCATGAAATAAATCATAATATGAATTGTAATACGAATTGTCATATGAATTGTTATATGAATTGTAATATGAATTGTAATATGAATCATAATATGATGAACTGTAATATGAATTGTAATATGAATCATGAAATTAATCGTGAAATGAATCGTAATATGAATTGTAATATGAATCATGAAATGAATCGTAATATGAATTGTAATATGAATTATAATATGAATTGTAATATGAATCATAATATTAATTGTAATATGAATCATGATATGAATTGTAATATGAATCATAATATGAATTGTTACATTAATTGCAATAAGAATTGTAATATGAATCATGAAATGAATCATAATATGAATTGTAATATGAATCATACTATGAATTGTAATATGAATTGTAATATGAATTGTAATATGAATTGTAATATGAACTGTAATATGAATTGTTATATTAATTGCAATAAGAATTGTAATATAAATCATGAAACGAAACGTAATATGAATCACGAAATGAATCATAATATGAATTAAATATGAATCATACTATGAATTGTTATATGAATTGTAATATGAATTGTAATATGAATCATAATATGAATTGTAATATGAACTGTAATATGAATCATGAATCATGAAATGAATCGTGAAATGAATCGTAATATTAATTGTAATATGAATCATGAAATGAATCATAATATGAATTGTAATACGAATTGTCATATGAATTGTTATATGAATTGTAATATGAATTGTAATATGAATCATAATATGATGAACTGTAATATGAATTGTAATATGAATCATGAAATGAATCGTAATATGAATCATGAAATGAATCGTAATATGAATTATAATATGAATTGTATTGTAATATGAATCATAATTTGAATTGTTATATTAATTGCAATAAGAATTGTAATATGAATCATAATATTAATCGTAATATGAATCAAAATATGAATTGTTATATGAATCATAATATGAATTGTTACATTAATTGCAATAAGAATTGTAATATGAATCATGAAATGAATCATAATATGAATTAAATATGAATCATACTATGAATTGTTATATGAATTGTAATATGAATTGTAATATGAATTGTAATATGAATTGTAATATGAACTGTAATATGAATTGTTATATTAATTGCAATAAGAATTGTAATATGAATCATGAAATGAAACGTAATATGAATCATGAAATGAATCATAATATGAATTAAATATGAATCATACTATGAATTGTAATATGAATCATGAAATTAATCGTGAAATGAATCGTAATATGAATTGTAATATGAATCATGAAATGAATCGTAAAATGAATTGTAATATGAATTATAATATGAATTGTAATATGAATCATGAAATGAATCATAATATGAATTGTAATATGAATTGTAAATATCCTGCATACGGCCAATGACCTTTTTTTTACAAAATAAGCCAGCATTCCTTCAGGCGTGAGGTGTGATCGAGATTCTTGACCTCGAAAGCACAAAACCTAACAAAAAATCAAACTGATTCGCCTAAGTCGGGTCTGACCCAAAAATTCTAGCGCCAATGGCTCTCGGGGTTGCCAGCTGAAAATGATGAAAATGGTCAAATGTCATTTGGGGGACCCCATTCTTGGTGTTTATGTAAAATTTCCATTCAAAATGTCGTTATTTCTACTTTTCATGTTTTCGGAGAAAATCTGGGAAATTTACTTAAAAATGGGGAAAAAATTTGCACCAGGCAACACTCCTTGACAAATCACATAACCGGTCAATACAACACAATCTAGTCGGGAGATGCCAGCTGTCCCAATTATCGTGTCGAAAATTGGGATTTGACATCATTCTTACAAGATGGCCGCCACACTGTCCGCCATCTTTTTTTTTTAAAAAGTCATAATTTTCCTGAAATTTCAAGGATATAGGCCACCAACTGGTGTACTTGGTGTTGCCAACTTTTGACTTTAGTAAAACAAACTAATTCGCCAAAGTCGGGTCTGACCCAAAAATTCTAGCGCCAATGGCTCTCGGGGTTGCCAGCTGAAAGTGATGAAAATGGTCAAATGTCATTTGAGGGACCCCATTCTTGGTGTTTATGTAAAATTTCCATTCAAAATGTCGTTATTTCTACTTTTCATGTTTTCGGGGAAAATCTGGGAAATTTTCCTAAAAATGGGGAAAAATTTTGCACCAGGCCACACTCCTTGACGAATTACATAACCGGTCCATAGAACACAATCCGGTCGGGGGATGCCAGCTGTCGCAATTATCGTGTCGAAAATTGGGATTTTTCGGCCTTTTTACAAGATGGCCGCCATGGAATCCGCCATCTTGTTTTTCTGAAAAGTCATAATTTTCCTGAAATGTCAAGAATATAGGCCACCGATTGGTGTACTTGGTGTTGCCAACTTTCGAGTTTGGTAGAACAAACTAATTCGCCAAAGTCAAAAAGTCCCAAAAATTAAAAAGTTCAATATTTTTTGGGGTTGCCAATTAAAACGAACCAAAATGGTCAAATGTCATTTGGGGGACCCCAATGTTGCCGGCTAGTCAAAGTCTCTATTTAAAATGTCATTATTTCTACTTTTCATGTTTTTGGGGAAAATCTGGGAAAATACCCTAAAAATGGGGAATTTTTTTACACCAGGCAACACTCGTCAACAAAACACACAACCGTTTGGTACAATTCGAACCCGTCCGATGTTGCCAAGTACCCGAAAAATGGATTTGAAAAAAATCGAAAAATCCAACTTTTTACAAAATGGCCGCCGCAGCGTCCTCCATCTTGGATTTTCACAATGTCATAATTTTTCCATATTGCCATTGAAATTACCAACAAATTGGCAAACTTTTTGTTGGCGGTTCTAGAATTTGGTAGAAGAAAACAATTCGTCAAAGTCGAGTGAAAAAAATCGTCAATTTCAAAACGTCCTGGCGCGGCCGCCATCTTGTTTTTTTTTTTTTTTTTACTTTTTTTGTAAATGCTTTTACATTTCGTATAGGACCTCTGAGTCGAAATCCATCCAAAATTTTCCACCACCGAAACCGGAAATGGACTCGCCCACCATCTTGGATTTGAACTTTCCCTATAATTTTTCTCTACTCGTTTGGTCAGATTACACATTTTTGCAAAACATACCCCTAACCCATCTCTCACACATTCCGAGAAACGACATGTCAATCAGTGAGTGGCTTTGTAGTTTTATATAACTATAAAGTATTTGCGTGGCTGCGCGAGCTGCGCGCAGCTCGCGGGTCGTGAAGAAGGGGAGAGGGGGAGCTTTGAAAAATGATTTCGACTAACGCATTGCCCCTTTTAATGAATCTGAAAAAAAAAAATGTTCCAAGTCTCTTAACTTCCGAGATCCGCCTAAAGGGGGGGAGAAAGGGGGCAAGGGGGTCAAATTTGAAAAATAGATTTTACTTCCCCGAGCTTCCTCTATACGAATCCGTAAACAAAACAGAACACGAGTTTAAAAAAAAGGGGTGAAGAGGGAGGGGGGATGAAGGGGGGGACAGGGGGAACTTTGAAAAATGATTTCGACTAACTCATTACCCCTTTCAATGAATCTGAAGAAAAAAATGTTCCAAGTCTCTTAACTTCCGAGATCCGCCTAAAGGGGGAGAAAGTGGTCAAATGAAAAAGGTAGGAGGGGTAAAGGGGGCCAAAAAGGGGAGGTTTTGCACTTTCTAGCTACTCATGAGAGTTACTTAAACGCTTCACCCACTCAAGACCTGCCTACCACCGAAGAAAAGCTATCGTGACCTTATCCCTACGCTACGGGGGTCGCCGGCTCGCTTCGCTCGCCACCACCCTTCGCTTTACCAGTCCCAACACAGGATAGGTTTCGACGCGTACTATAATACGCTAAGGAAGTCGCCGGCTCGCTTTGCTCGCCACCTCCCCTATATTGCCAGCTAGTCAAAGTCTTCATTCTAAAAGTCTACACTTCTACTTTCATGTTTTTGGGGAAAATCTGGGAAAATACCCTAAAAATAGGTTTTTTTTTTGCTACAGGCCACATTACTTAACGAAATACACAACCGGGACAACACAATCCTGTCAGAAGGTCCCATTAGCTGTCCCATTTATCGTGTCGAAAATTGGGATTTTTCTTCATTTTTCCAAGATGGCCACCACACTGTCCGCCATCTTGTTTTTCTGAAATATCGAGGATACAAGCTACCGACTGGTGTACTTGTTGTTGCCAAGTTTTAAGTTTGGTAGAACAAAAGAATTCGCCAAATTCGGTTCTGATCCGAAAATTCAACCCCCAATGACTCTCGGGGATGCCAGCTGAAAGTGATGAAAATGGTCAAATGTCATTCGGGGGACCCCAATGTTGTCAGTTAATCAAAATCTCGATTTAAAATGTCATTATTTCTACTTTTCATGTTTTCGGGGAAAATCTGGGAAATTTCCCTATTAATGGGGAAAATTTTTAAACAAGCCCACACTCCTTGACGAATCACATAACCGGTCCTTACAACACAATCCGGTCGGGGGACGCCGGCTGTCCCATTTATCGTGTCGAAAATTAGGATTTTTCATCATTTTTACAAGATGGCCGCCACACTGTCCGCCATCTTTTTTTTCTGAAAAGTCATAATTTTCCTGAAATCTCAGGGATATAGACCACTAACTGGTGTACTTGGTGTTGCCAACTTTTGAGTTTAGTAGAACAAACTAATTCGCCAAAGTCGGGTCTCACTCAAAAATTCAAGCGCCAATGGCTCTCGGGGTTGCCAGTTGAAAGTGATGAAAATGGTCAAATGTCATTTGGGGGACCCCATTCTTGGTGTTTATGTAAAATTTCCATTCAAAATGTCGTTATTTCTACTTTTCATGTTTTCGGGGAAAATCTGGGAAATTTCTCTAAAAATGAGATTTTTTTTTAAACCAGGCCACACTCCTTGACGAATCACATAACCGGTCCATACAACACAATCCGGTCGGGGGATGCCAGCTGTCCCAATTATCGTGTCGAAAATTGGGATTTTTCGGCCTTTTTACAAGATGGCCGCCATGGAATCCGCCATCTTGTTTTTCTGAAAAGTCATAATTTTCCTGAAATGTCAAGAATATAGGCCACCGATAGGTGTACTTGGTGTTGCCAACTTTCGAGTTTGGTAGAACAAACTAATTCGCCAAAGTCAAAAAGTCCCAAAAATTAAAAAGTTCAATAATTTTTGGGGTTGCCAATTAAAACGAACGAAAATGGTCAAATGTCATTTGTGGGACCCCAATGTTGCCGGCTAGTCAAAGTCTCTATTTAAAATGTCATTATTTCTACTTTTCATGTTTTCGGGGAAAATCTGGGAAAATACCCTAAAAATGGGGAATTTTTTTGCACCAGGCAACACTCGTCAACAAAACACTCAACCGCTCACTACAACTCGAACCCGTTTGATGTTGCCAACTACCCGAAAAATGGATTTGAAAAAAAACGAAATTTCCTACTTTTTACAAAATGGCCGCCGCAGCGTCCTCCATCTTGGATTTTCACAATGTCATAATTTTTCCCAATTGCCATTGAAATTACCAACAAATTGGCAGACTTTTCGTTGGCGGTTTTAGAATTTGGTAAAAGAAATCAATTTGTCAAAGTCGAGTGAAAAAAGTCGACAATTTCAAAACGTCATAGCGCGGCCGCCATCTTGTTTTTTTTTTTTTTCTTACTTTTTTTTTAAATGCTTTTACATTTCGTATAGGACCTCTGAGTCAAAATTCATACAAGTCTTTCCCCCACCGAAATCGGAAATGGACTCGCCCACCATCTTGGATTTGAACTTTCCCTATAATTTTCCTCTACTCGATTGGTCAGATTGCACATTTTTGCAAAACATACCCCTAACCCATCTCTCACCCATTCCGAGAAACGACATGTCAATGAGTCAGTCAGTGAGTGAGTGGTCTTGTAGTTTTATATAACTATAACTAGTATTTGCGTGGCTGCGCGAGCTGCGCGCAGCTCGCGGTTCTGTCGTGCTTTTGAGGAGTTTTATTTACCCTTGTAAAATTTTGAGAATCCCTAGGAATCCTTAAATGAATTGGAAAATCCATTAGAGTCCAAGATTTTGTAAATTGTATAAAATCTTTTAAATATTTTGAGAACCCTAAGTACATAAATGGTCTTATAAGTAAATCAACTGAACGATTTTTTATTCCTTCAGTTGATGTACATAAAAGTCAGTGGCGTGCCTAGGAGTAAGCAATACAGCAAGCACAACTACAACAAGCAGACTGTTTTTTTTAAGTTTTCTTCTTCTTCTTCTTCTTTATGGGTTTCAGGTTTCCGCACTTAGTCCTTTTGTTTAAGTTTTTTTTTTTTTAATAACGGCTGTTTTATTTTACTAGTTATTTTTAATATACCTAATCATAAACCTTTTCGTAGTTCCTATTTAATATTACGTCACAATTTAAGAACAACATTTAGGTGCATTACACAATAACGAATCCACACTCTTTAATCTTTCACAAGGAAATATTACATTAACCACTTCCAAACAAAGTTAGGTAATTCCATCACAAAAACTAATGTCAAACTTTAAATCACTAGAAAAAGAAACACAGAAAGAAATGCACTCACTAGTAATCGCTCAAAACAAATATGAACTAACTTGAAATCTACTTTGTGTCCAAATTCTCGCCACACGCATCATACATCGCGCGAACCGTGAAACACACATTCTCTCTCAAACATACACTGACTTGCCACGCACACATTCAAATAAAATAGAAGCTCGGCATAATCCTCATTCATAATTTCGAATGTTTCCTACAAGTATTATTAAAAACAAACCAATTTATGAATGAAAAATGCAGTGGAAACAGTGCGTGCTTTCGAGAAAGGGCTACTGGGCTAGCCCCGCCCACTGGCTCACTACCTAACTCTTCTTTTGTTAGTGCTAGAGCGAGCTAGAGACTCGCGGTCGCAGCGGAGAAATATGAAGTTTGACAACGCCGCGCGCTGAGCAATGCACGCGAATTTATACCTATTAAATTATATTATTATATTTTGTTAGTGTTTAAAGTACGACTGTTTTTTTTATTTGTTGTTTTATTTTAAGGCAAGCACAGCTTTTCTGCTTGTATGGGAGGCCCGCCACTGATAAAAGTCAGTACAAATAAACTATAATTATAATGTTATTCCATAAAAGTGATTAGGTAAATAATGAAATAAGTTCCAATTTTATGCTCTAATCGTATGCAATGTATAGTATAAATAAACCTTAAACGTGAAGTCAAAAAGAACCCTAGTCTTCCACTTTTCAAACTCTAGTGAAATGCCTAATAGAGCCCAGAAGAGACCCGAAAGGTTTCTACTTCATCGAACTCTTAAACGTAGTAAGTCCAGAGAAAGCCATAAGAAAACCTATTATTGTTTGAATGAACTCGTACATTTTTTTTATCGCCATCTATCGTGGTCTTGGGAACTATTATTTTATTTTGAAAAGAAAATTCGTCATTACTAAGTAAGAAATCATTATGATAGGCACTTACCTATTTCAAATGCTTTAATTCTTACCCACCGCCCACTTGGGTGAATCGTGGAAAGTTTTCTTACAACGGTTTACCAAGGTGGACCTCAGGGAGGGGGACTGTGGGTATTTTTTAGTAGTGATGACCAACTACATGGACCGGACCAGCTATTTGGACCTCTCAAGAAAGCTTAGCAATATTAAATTTATGATGATTCAGTTATCTTATATTTTAACAGTTATGTCAATGGCTGTGTTGCTGATTGAGTAAAATGTATCATGTTAATGTAAGGATAGTTATTAAAACCTATGACTTATGCCCGGTTTCTGAGATAAAATGCCTCAGAAACCGGGCATTAGTTATTCGAAAAACACATTTGATTCCTCATCGTTTTCACAGGCGATAGTAAACAAAAAAAAAAACAAATGCAATGGTGTACGCCCATGTTTATGGGCATTGCTTGATCACGATAATAAGAGTGATGAGTGTTAAACATACCTACCTATTATTAAACTGCTTGATTATTGATAAATTAAATAAAACTATGTTTTACTTGTTACGATATAAATATAATTTGAATCAGTTCCATGTTATTTTAATAAAAAGTATATTTAGGAAACATTATTATAAGGCATCTTCTCCGGTACCTACATTTGTACATTAATTTCTTAATTATTGATAAAAAGTCTTTTTTGCCCGTGGTCCCGGTCCCTGGAAGGGACCACAAGTATTTTTTTGTCCGTGGTTTCTTCTAGAAATATATACCTACTGCCGAATTAAATTGTACTCCATGACGCGCGCTCGCTTCGCTCGCATATTAAATAACAATGATATCTTCTGTCCCCGAAGTGCCGGGCATCCGCCGGCCTCCTTCGTCGGCCTACGGCCCGGTACCCATGCCAGACGGTCGTATTATAGGAACACGAAGAAAAAAAAGGGACCACGGAATTTTCCAGTATTAAAGGGACCACGAAGAAAAAAAGCTCCGTGGTCCCTTCCAGGGACTAACTACTAAGGAGTTAGGCTCTGGATTCTGATCAGAGTTGGCTTACTGCCGAGAACATGCTTCGGTTAGTGATGAAGTCAATAGAACCGAGTGATTGCGAATTCGTCGTTGAAGTGAGTTGTCATACCGATGTTGGGGGGTCAGTAAAGTGTGGTCGGTGTGGGTATAATTGCTGGGATGTCTTGCGTTGTCTGTGGCGCGAAAATCAGGATGGGAATCGATGTCAAGTTGTGGAATGTGGATGCTATCTGACTTCTGGTGGATCGGTCGGGACGGATGATATGCCCGTTAACATGGCTATTGTAAGTGGCATGAAAGTTGAGCGCTGACTTGAGACCCCGTGACTGCGCGGTAACGATAATCGCTATCGCGCAGTCCACATGGGTCTCAAGTCAGCGCTCACCATCCACGCTGATATGATTTGTTGTCTTATCGGTAATAAATCGCACTGGCCAAGGTGTAGGTAGAGTCATCGGTTCATTCATTTAATAGGTTATTTTATTTTTTCTGACTTGTGGTGGATCTGTAGGGACGTTTGGTAAGTCCGTTAACATGTTGTGTTAAAGTTGTTGTCTTATCAGTAATGAGTCCTAGTGTGCAAAGGTGTGGGTGGAGTCATTGTATTGATTGAATAAGATAAATGGCATGGAGCTATGATACGAGTTATGTGGCAGATACCAAATGTCTTAGTTACTTTGTACTAAAAAGTAAAAAATAAAAAAGCCGTGGACTACTGTGTTGCACGAAGGTGTGGGTTTAAATATCAGATACCAAATGTCTCAGTTACTTTTAACTGTAGATTTCTGTTATATTCCGAAGACCAAAATTTCAAATGATTTCAGTCTAACCACTTGGGAGATCTCTGATGAATTACTGTTGAAATAAACATGTTATAATGTCAGTAAGTCAACAAAGTTCTTTGAGGACCTGTACATTTACTAAAATTTTCTAAGGATTTATGTTATATTTCGAAAACAAAACTTTCGAATGATGTCAGTCTAACCACTTGGGAAATCTCTGATGCCATACTGTTAAAATAAACGTGATATAATGACAGTATGTCAACATAGTTTTTTGAGGACCTGTACATTTGCTAAAGATTTGTTTTATCCCGAAAACAAAAATTTTATATGATTTTAGTCTAACTACTTGGGAGATCTCTGATGCCTTACTGTGAAAATAAACGTGTTATAATGACACTAAATGAACAGAGTAATTTGAGGACCTGTAACTGTACATTTGCTGAAAATTGCTAAGGATTTATGTTATATCCCGAAAACAAAAATTTCAAATGATGTCAGTCTAACCACTTAGATCTCTGATGCCTTACTGTTAAAATAAACGTGTTATAATGACAGTAAATCAACAGTAAAGCTGCAATGGCTCTCAGGGTTGCCAGCTGAAAGTGATGAAAACGATCAAATGTCATTCAACGAACCCAAATGTTGCCAGCTAGTCAAAGTCTTCATTCTAAAAGTCTTTACTTCTATTTTCATGTTTTCGGGTAAAATCTGGGAAAAAACCTAAAAAATGGGGAAAAATTTTGCGTAGGGTAACACTCCACAACAAAATACACAATCGCTTCATACAACACAATCCGGTCGGGGTATGCCGGCTGTCCCATTTGTCGAGTCAAAAATTAGGATTTTTCATTATTCTTACAAGATGGCCGCCACACTGTCCGCCATCTTTTTTTTCTGAAAAGTCATAATTTTCCTAAAATTTCAGGGATATAGGCCACCAACTGGTGTACTTGGTGTTGCCAAGTTTTAAGTTTAGTAAAACAAAAGAATTCGCCAAACTCTGTTCTGATCCGAAAATTCAAGACCCAATGACTCTCGGGGTTGCCAGCTGAAAAGAATGAAAATGGTCAAATGTCATTTGAATCACCCCATTTTTGGTGTTTATGTAAAATTTCCATTCGAAATGTCGTTATTTCCACTATTCATGTTTTTGGGAAAAATCTGGGAAAATACCCTAAAAATGGGGAAATATTTTGCGTAAAGTAACACTCCACAACAAAGTACACAATCGTTTCATACAACACAATCCGGTCGGGGGATGCCTGCTGTCCCATTAATCGTGTCGAAAATTAGGATTTTACATCATTTTTACAATATGGCCGCCACACTGTCCGCCATCTTTTTTTTCTTAAAAAGTCATAATTTTCCTGAAATCTCAGGGATATAAGCCACCAACTGGTATACTTGGTGTTGCCAACTTTTGAGTTTAGTAGAACAAACTAATTCGCCAAAGTTGGGTCTCACCCAAAAATTCAAGCGCCAATGGCTCTCGGGGTTGCCAGCTGAAAATGATGAAAATGGTCAAATGTCATTTGGGGGACCCCATTCTTGGTGTCTGTGTAAAATTTCCATTCAAAATGTCGTTATTTCTACTTTTAGTGTTTTCGGGGAAAATCTGGGAAATTTCCCTAAAAATGGGGACAATTTTTAAACCAGGCCACACTCCTTGACGAATCACATAACCGTTCCATACAACACAATCCGGTCGGGGGATGCCGGCTGTCCCATTTATCGTGTATTTTCATCATTCTTACAAGATGGCCGCCAAACTGTCCGCCATCTTTTTTTTCTAAAAAGTCATAATTTTCCTGAAATTTCAGGGATATAGGCCACCAACTGGTGTACTTGGTGTTGCCAACTTTTGAGTTTAGTAGAACAAACTAATTCGCCAAAGTCGGGTCTGACCCAAAAATTCAAGCACCAATGGCTCTCGGGGTTGCCAGCTGAAAGTGATGAAAATGGTCAAATGTCATTCGGGGAACCCCATTCTTGGTGTTTATGTAAAATTTCCATTCAAAATGTCGTTATTTCTACTTTTCATGTTTTCGGGGAAAATCTGGGAAATTCCCCTTCGCTTTACCGGTAGCACCACAGGATAGGTTTTGACGCGTACTATAATACGCTACGGAGGTCGCCGGCTCGCTTTGCTCGCCACCTCCCCTATGTTGCCAGCCAGTCAAAGTCTTTATTCTAAAAGTCTTTACTTCTACTTTCATGTTTTTGGGCAAAATCTGGGAGAATACCCTAAAACTGGGGATTTTTTTTGCAACAGGCAACATTACTTAACGAAATACACAACCGGGACAACACAATCCGGTCAGAAGGTGCGGCTGTCCCATTTATCGTGTCGAAAATCGTGATTTTTCATCATTTTTCCAAGATGGCCACCACACTGTTCGCCATCTTGTTTTTCTAAAAAGTCTTAATTTTTCTGAAATATAGAGGATACAGGCTACCGACTGGTGTACATAGTGTTGCCAAGTTTTAAGTTTGGTAGAACAAAAGAATTCGCCAAAGTCGGTTCTGATCCGAAAATTCAAGCCCCAATGACTCTCGGGGTTGCCAGCTGAAAGTGATGAAAATGGTCAAATGTCATTTGGGGGACCCTAATGTTGCCGGCTAGTCAAAGTCTCTATTTTAAATGTCATTATTTCCACTAATCATGTTTTTGGGAAAAATCTGGGAAAATACCCTAAAAATAGGGAAAATTTTTGCGTCAAGTAACACTCCAAAACAAAGTACACAATCGTTTCATACAACACAATCCGGTCGGGGGATGCCGCTGTCCCATTAATCGTGTCGAAAATTAGGATTTTTCATCATTTTTTCAAGATGGCCGCCACACAGTCCGCCATCTTTTTTTTCTGAAAAGTCATAATTTTCCTAAAATCTCAGGGATATAGGCCACCAACTGGTGTACTTGGTGTTGCCAACTTTTGAGTTTAGTAGAACAAACTAATTCGCCAAAGTTGGGTCTGACCAAAAAATTCTAGCGCCAATGGCTCTCGGGGTTGCCAGCTGAAAGTGATTAAAATGGTCAAATGTCATTTGGGGGACCCCATTCTTGTTGTTTATGTAAAATTTTCATTCAAAATGTCGTTATTTCTACTTTTCATGTTTTCGGGGAAAATCTCGGAAATTTCCCTTAAAATGGGGGAAATTTTTGCACCAGGCCACACTCCTTGACAAATTACATAACCGGTCCATACAACACAATCCGGTCGGGGGATGCCAGCTGTCCCAATTATCGTGTCGAAAATTGGGATTTTTCGGCCTTTTTACAAGATGGCCGCCATGGAATCCGCCATCTTGTTTTTCTGAAAAGTCATAATTTTCCTAAAATGTCAAGAATATAGGCCACCGATTGGTGTACTTGGTGTTGCCAACTTTCGAGTTTGGTAGAACAAACTAATTCGCCAAAGTCAAAAAGTCCCAAAAATGAAAAAGTTGAATATTTTTTGGGGTTGCCAATTAAAACGAACCAAAATGGTCAAATGTCATTTGGGGGACCCCAATGTTGCCGGCTAGTCAAAGTCTCTATTTAAAATGTCATTATTTCTACTTTTCATGTTTTCGGGGAAAATCTGGGAAAATACCCTAAAAATGGGGAAAATTTTTGCACCAGGCAACACTCCTCAACAAAACACACGACCGCTCGGTACAACTTGAACCCGTCCGATGTTGCCAACTACCCGAAAAATGGATTTGAAAAAAATGGAAATATCCAACTTTTTACAAAATGGCCACCGCAGCGTCTTCCATCTTGGATTTTCACAATGTCATAATTTTTCCCAATTGCCATTAAAATCACCAACAAATTGGAAAACTTTTTGTTGGCGGTTCTAGAATTTGGTAGAAGAAAACAATTCGTCAAAGTCGAGTGAAAAAAGTCGACAATTTCAAAACGTCCTGGCGCGGCCGCCATCTTGTTTTTTTTTTTTTTTTACTTTTTTTTTTTAATGGTTTTAGATTTGGTATAGGACCTCTGAGTCGAAATCCATCCAAGTCTTTCCCCCACTGAAACCGGAAATGGACTCGCCCTCCATCTTGGATTTGAACTTTCCCTATAATTTTCCTCTACTCACTCGGTCAGATTACACATTTTTGCAAAACATACCCCTAACCCATATCTCACCCATTCCGAGAAACGACATGTCAATCAGTCAGTCAGTCAGTCAGTGGCTTTGTAGTTTTATATAACTATAATTTTACTTTTTTTTTAAATGTTTTTAGATTTTGTATAGGACCTCTGAGTCGAAATCCATCCAAGTCTTTCCCCCACCAAAATCGGAAATGGACTCGCCCGCCATCTTGGATTTGAACTTTCCCTATAATTTTCCTCTACTCGATTGGTCAGATTACACATTTTTGCAAAACATACCCCTGACCCATCTCTCACCCATTCCGAGAAACGACATGTCAATGAGTCAGTCAGTCAGTGAGTGGCTTTGTAGTTTTATATAACTATAACTAGTATTTGCGTGGCTGCGCGAGCTGCGCGCAGCTCGCGGGTCATGAAGCCCGGATAGGGGTAGCTTTGAAAAATGATTTCGACTAACGCATTCAAAACGCAAAACGCAAAATCTGGGAAGATACCCTAAAAATGGGGATTTTTTTTGCAACAGGCAACATTACTTAACGTAATACACAACCGGGACAACACAATCCGGTCAGAAGGTGCCGGCTGTCCCATTTATCTTGTCAACAATTGGTATTTTTCATCATTTTTCCAAGATGGCCACCACACTGTGCGCCATCTTGTTTTTCTGAAAAGTCATAATTTTCCTGAAATTTCAGGGATATAGGCCACCAACTGGTGTACTTGGTGTTGCCAACTTTGAGTTTAGTAGAACAAACTAATTCGCCAAATTCGGGTCTAACCCAAAAATTGAAGCGCCAATGGCTCTCGGGGTTGCCAGCTGAAAGTGATGAAAATGGTCAAATGTCATTCGGGGGACCCCATTCTTGGTGTTTATGTAAAATTTCCATTCAAAATGTCTTTATTTCTACTTTTCATGTTTACGGGGAAAATCTGGGAAATTTCCCTCAAAATGGGTAAAATTTTTGCACCAGGCCACACTCCTTGACGAATCACATAATCAGTCAGTCTATACAACACAATCCGGTCGGGACATGCCAGCTGTCCCAATTATCGTGTCGAAAATTGGGATTTTTCGACCTTTTTACAAGATGGCCGCCATAGCATCCGCCATCTTGTTTTTCTGAAAAGTCATAATTTTTCATAAATGTCAAGAATATAGGCCACCGATTGGTGTACTTAGTGTTGCCAACTTTTGAGTTTAGTAGAACAAACTAATTCGCCAAAGTCGGGTCTGACCCAAAAATTTAAGCGCCAATGGCTCTCGGGGTTGCAAGCTGAAAGTGATGAAAATGGTCAAATGTCATTTGGGGGACCCCAATGTTGCCGGCTAGACAAAGTCTCTATTTAAAATGTCATTATTTCTACTTTTCGTGTTTTCGGGGAAAATCTGGGAAATTTCCCTAAAAATGGGGAAAATTCTTGCACCAGGCCACACTCCTTGACGAATTACATAACCGGTCCATACAACACAATCCGGTCAGGGGATGCCAGCTGTCCCAAATATCGTGTCGAAAATTGGGATTTTTCGGCCTTTTTACAAGATGGCCGCCATGGAATCCGCCATCTTGTTTTTCTGAAAAGTCATAATTTTCCTGAAATGTCAAGATTATAGGCCACCGATTGGTGTACTTGGTGTTGCCAACTTTCGAGTTTGGTAGAACAAACTAATTCGCCAAAGTCAAAAAGTCCCAAAAATTAAAAAGTTCAATATTTTTTGGGGTTGCCAATTAAAACAAACCAAAATGGTCAAATGTCATTTGGGGGACCCCAATGTTGCCGGCTAGTCAAAGTTTCTATTTAAAATGTCATTATTTCTACTTTTCATGTTTTCGGGGAAAATCTTGTAAACTACCCTAAAAATGGGGAAAATTTTTGCACCAGGCAACACTCTTCAACAAAACACACAACCACTCGGTACAAAACAATCCAGTCGAGAGGTGCCAGCTGTCCCAATTATCGTGTCGAAAATTGGGATTTTTCGGCCTTTTTACAAGATGGCCGCCATGGAATCCGCCATCTTGTTTTTCTGAAAAGTCATAATTTTCCTGAAATCTCAAGAATATAGGCCACCGATTGGTGTACTTGGTATTGCCAATATTGGAAATGGGTGTCAAGAAAACAGCAGCAATTTGAATTTGAATTTAAATACTTGGACTCGTTTATTATTCAAATATAAAAATACCCACAAGGAAGGTTATAGTAACTGCCTCCTAGCACAGTTTAGATAGAAGTGAGCATACAACTAAAGGCAACCGTTCTTTTCATAAGAAACGTTGAGTTTGACGTTACGTGACGTTAGTGAATGTGTTGCCAGTATAAAGAAAATCAAAGATTAATTTTTGCATAATAAAATCGACTAAATATCAACATTCCCCCTCAAAAATTAATCATCAATTATCCAAATACAAATTAATTTTTATACAATCATAATCACCTATATAACCAGAATACTATAAACCTTCCAAGTGATTTCTGGGGAAACTACAATATTTATGGCCCAACATTTGTTGCAAGGACTAGGAAAACCCAGGAAAACCTAGCCAGACCATCTCATCAAAATGAATAATTATATCTAATTTTATAATTCATAAATGATTATCAATTACAACAATTTATAATTAATAGTTAGTTATAATAGAACAATTCATTACATCAATTAATTTACAATAAGTAAATTACCACAAATAAATCAATACTTAAAAAATATACACATACATAAGTAACATTTTTTCAAACTTATCTCTTAATGATCTGCTTTTTAAGCAGTTGAGCTTGTAGCGGCTTTGTTAGCACATCCGCTATTTGTTTACATTTATTATGTTACTTCATTGCAAGCCCATCTCATCTCTGAACTGCTAAAATACAACAGTTTGAGCTGCTTTGTTAACACATCCGCTATTTGTTTACCTGTGATTACATAAAATAATTTTATCATATTATTTTTAACTTTTTCCCTGGAGAAATGATACTTGATGTCAATATGTTTTGACCTTTTATACTAAAAAGGATTATTTGCTGTAGGTACTAATACAACCATTATTGTCTTTTAAAATAGCAACTGGATTGACAATATTCATTTTATTACTAGTGACTAGAGACTTTAGCCATAATTATTATGTTACAGTTTAAAATAATGCCATGTATTCAGCCTCAGTTTACAAACCCGCAACAGACATTTGCCTCTCTGTATTCAAAGTTATTGTACAGTTATTGAATAATTTAAATAAATAACCTGTGGTATTTTTTATTATTGACATCATCACCACCCCAATCGGAATCTACTTATCCACATAATTTATGATTAACATCATCACATTTTATTTTGTGACTCAATTTTAATTCCATAGTGCCCTTCAAATACCTAAGCACTCTTTTGAGACAAATAATTACAACACTTTGTTCTTTTTGTTTGTGTATCGATCTGCTCAAAATATTAATACTAGCACTTAAATCAGGGCGTGTACATAACATAATGTACATTAAACACCCAATAAGGTTGCGGCAAGGTGTATTATATTCACTATTTACATTTAGAACTTCGTAATTTGGTTTATTATTTATAGGTATACTAATGGGAGTACAGTCAGACATACCTACCAAATTTTGACATTACAAAATGGTTTTTTAAAGAAGAACTTTGATCTAAAGTTATTGTATCATTACTTCGAGTAATTTTAATTTCTAGGAACAATTATCATATTAACAATTAATAACAATTAATATTATTTTCAATTTTGCTCTTTACTTAATATTTATTTATCAACTGATCAATTTATTAACCCTGTTTGTTAAGACACTGATGTATTAATTCGAACCAACACCTAGCAGCTTGTTTTAATCTGTACAGAGCTTTATTCGTCTTTACTGATTACACCCTCTGGCACTTTCATGTTTTTTTTTTTAATTCCATTTAAAGATACGGTTTTTAGATCCGTATGATGTATTCATAAATTATATTGATTTGCAAAACTAATCATACATCTAAAAGTTTCAGTTTAATCTGATAAAATAATACTTTTGACTATACAAACTTTGGCAACAAGACGTGCCTTATATCTTAATGGATTGTCATCATCTCATGATTCTGATATTTAAAATACTTTATTATTTATACATTTGGATAAATCTATGGTGTTCAGTTTCTCGGATATAAACATTAAAAAAGTCTAAGAATTATGGTTTAGTTTTTCATTAAGTTTTGTTAACATAAGTTTTATGTCAACTGTTTTGTATTTTATTTCATATAGATAAATCTATTGTAATGTTTCTCTTTAAGAAAATAAATGTGTTTATACCGAAATATCCACTTAGACCCGATTATATCTCTATAAATCGGTTTCGGTTCTAATGTCCAGGTATCATTAGTTAAAATTCATCTTTAATTGCACCTTCCCATAAACTCTTTTCATCCTGATTTTTAATTTCGTTAAATGAACTAGGTACTTTGCAAAATTGCAACTAATTGAATCAACACAACAAAATATCCCCGATTTCACAATATGAAACAGGGGGATGACCCTTATGTAAGCCTAACACTCCTTCCCATTATTGACAAGAATCGTCGATATTTGTATCACAAGAACTGCGACATCATGGTTTGTCATTAACATTTGGCTTTAGTACGTTGGAATCATTATGGTCTTACTTATTAAATTATCTGATTTTGATCCATATGATTTTAAACCGTTCAATTTTGAACAATCAGTTTTGGAATTAATATCAGATTTATGGACTGTCATTGTCTTGAGGATATTTTATTGACACTGATTTTTTTTCTTGACAACACGTCATAACTATCATCAGTTTTGTCACGGAAATGTTCGATTTCATTCCCTTCATTACAAAAATTAACCTCATTACTATGACATCCCGACCATTTCATATTTTATTTCATACTTTATAGCCATTTGGTATATATCCGACGAGAATACCTTTCCATGATTTTTCATCAAAAGTGTTACTTATTTTTATTATTCACTATGCGGTAGAATCAAAAACCTTCAACTACTTAAATGCAGGTTATTATTTTTTTTTCTGCCACCATTCAAATGGTGTTTGATTTTGTTTTAAGGGGCAAGATTACATATACTGCAGTTAAGACTACATCACCCCAAAAACACTTTTGTAATTTAGCACCGCTTATCATAGCGCGGGCTTTTTACTAATTCGTTTGGAAACGTTATTTTTCTGTGGTGTTCTTGGAATAGTAAAATGGTATGATATTCTCGACAATTTTCACAGTACAAAGTAGTAGCAGTTTTAAATTAAATTTAGTCTCAGTTTTTGCCATAAAATCTGTAAAAGCAGTGAAACTGAACACGTGAGATTTCTATGTCAATAAATACACAACACAGTAATGAGTGAAATTATCGTCATTTAAGAAACAAAATAATTTCTATTATCGACTGTAGAAGGAGTGATTGGCCCATACACAACAAATAAAGGTATTTTATTGTTTTTCACTTAAAAAGTGTGAAATATGGGTAATGATGAATAATGGGTAATCGTGCCTGTTTCCCGTTTATGCAAGATTCGCATAATTTATCATTGGGTGTTCCGTGTCACCACCTCAATTGAACTTATGATTATGAATCATACAGTTATTTTTCAGCTCTAAAACTTTTGTTTACTAATATGGCCTAATCGTTGATGCCATAAATAATGTAATTAGCACCATCACTGTTGCTTGTTTGAGAAACAGGTTGATTAACTAAATTAAATAATTAATTGCCATACCTCGCATCATTATTTTACCGTCCTTACAGATATTGGTTCCATGCTGGTCGTAGGTCAACCCGGGATGCTGCATCTTGGTTACTGACAGCAGCTTGTATGAGAGTACCATGGATTGCTGACAACTTGTAATGACCTCAGCTGTAGCTGTAAAAAAATCACCGTGTTTAGCAACTAACATTTTAAACGGTTTAATAAAATTTCTAAAGTTAAAGGATAGGACTTCCCTGTTAATGATGTGGTCCGATGCCTTGGAATTTAGCAGGAAGGTTACTTGGTTTTCTTCTGCGCCGCCTTCATAATTTCCGGTCAAAAATGCGAAGCCGGAAACCTCACTGGAACTTGAAGCACCCTGAGTTATTTCCACAGCTTGAACTCTGCGAAATCTGTCTGCAGGTTTTTTGTTGATTGGATTGAAGCATCAAAATTGCATTTGTATTATTTTGATGTGACTCCACAATGGTGACACTTCTAGAAGGATTTCTTCTTGGCCTTAAAACTTTTGTTGGTTATTAGTTTAAGGCTTTGTGTCCTTGTGTTTCTTTAGTTGAAGTTTTGAGTTTTAGGTTCGACGTGAAGAATCTTGCACTGAGATCGTCTTTAAGCAAAACCAAGGAAAGATTCTGCCAAATACTCGACGATTACACTATTTACATTCTTCACAATACACTTATTTTTCACCCAAGCCTTTGACCGTATTATGGGTTCATCGTCGATAACTTTGATGACATCGTCTCGGCTAACAACGCTCGAATACGGAATTTCCACACACTGTACCTCTCACCATCGAAAGGTTTAATATTTCACTTGGTCTTCAGATTGTCTATGATGTGCCACGTGTTTTTTTTTCACAAACACTCAATTATAAACACGTGTTTTTTACAAACACTCAATTATACACACGTGTTTTTACAAGCACTCAATTATACACACGTATTAAACCAGCACACAGTAAGCGCAACAGTATATCAAAGCAGTCCTGGGCCCATAACCTATTGGAAATGGGTGTCAAGAAAACAGCAGCAATTTGAATTTGAATTTAAATACTTGGACTCGTTTATTATTCAAATATAAAAATACCCACAAGGAAGGTTATAGTAACTGCCTCCTAGCACAGTTTAGATAGAAGTGAGCATACAACTAAAGGCAACCGTTCTTTTCATAAGAAACGTTGAGTTTGACGTTACGTGACGTTAGTGAATGTGTTGCCAGTATAAAGAAAATCAAAGATTAATTTTTGCATAATAAAATCGACTAAATATCAACAGCCAACTTTCGAGTTTGGTAGAACAAACTAATTCGCCAAAGTCAAAAAGTCCCAAAAATTAAAAAGTTGAATATTTTTTGGGGTTGCCAATTAAAACGAACGAAAATGGTCAAATGTCATTTGGGGGACCCCAATGTTGCCGGCTAGTCAAAGTCTCTATTTAAAATGTCATTATTTCTACTTTTCATGTTTTCGGGGAAAATCTGGGAAAATACCCAAAAAATGTGGATTTTTTTTACACCAGGCAACACTCGTCAACAAAACACACAGCCGCTCGCTACAATTCGAACCCGTCCGATGTTGCCAAGTATCCGAAAAATGAATTTGAAAAAAATCGAAAAATCCAACTTTTTACAAAATGGCCGCCGCAGCGTCCTCCATCTTGGATTTTCACAATGTCATAATTTTTCCCAATTGCCATTAAAATCACCAACAAATTGGCAAACTCTTTGCTGGCAGTTCTAGAATTTGGTAGAAGAAAACAATTCGTCAAAGTCGAGTGAAAAAAGTCGACAATTTCAAAACGTCCTGGCGCGGCCGCCATCTTGTTTTTTTTTTTTTTTTTACTTTTTTTTCAAATGGTTTTAGATTTTGTATGGAAATGGACTCGCCCGCCATCTTGGATTTGAACTTTCCCTATAATTTTCCTCTACTCGATTGGTCAGATTACACATTTTTGCAAAACATACCCCTGACCCATCTCTCACCCATTCCGAGAAACGACAAGTCAATGAGTCAGTCAGTCAGTCAGTGGTCTGTAGTGTGTCCGTAGCGTAACGAAGGTTGAGTAGGGAAGCGTATAAGTAACTCTCATGAGTAGCTAAAAAGTGCAAAACCTACCCTTTTTGCCTCTTTTTCCCTTCCTACCTTTTTCAAAGTTGCCCCATTTGCCCCCTTCTCCCCCCCTTTAGGCGGAACTTGGAAGTTAAGAGACTTGGAACATTTTTTATTTCAGATTCATTGAAAGGGGCAATGCGTTAGTCGAAATCAGTTTTAGGGAAATTTTCCCGAGTTTCCCCGAAAACATGAAAAGTAGAAATAACGACATTTTGTATAGAAATTTTACATAAACACCAAGAATGAGGTGCCTCAAATAACATTTTACCATTTTCATTCTTTTCAGCTGGCAACCCCGAGAGTCATTGGGGCTTGAATTTTTGGATCAGAACCGACTTTGGCGAATTCTTTTGTTCTACCAAACTTAAAACTTGGCAACACCAAGTACATCAGTCGGTACCTTGTATCCTCGATATTTCAAAAAAATTAAGACTTTTCAGAAAAACAAGATGGCATATAGTGTGGTGGCCATCTTGGAAAAATGATCAAAAATCCCAATTTTTGACACGATAAATGGGACAGCCGGCACCTTCTGACCGGATTGTGTTGTCCCGGTTGTGTATTTCGTTAAGTAATGTTGCCTGTTGCAAAACAATCCCCATTTTTAGGGTATTTTCCCAGATTTTCCCCAAAAACATTAAAGTAGAAGTAAAGACTTTTAGAATGAAGACTTTGACTAGCTGGCGATATTGGGGAGGTGGCGAGCAAAGCAAACCGGCGACCTCCGTAGCGTATTATAGTACGCGTCGAAACCTATTCTGTGGTGGTACCGGTAAAGCGAAGCGTAGCGTAGGGATAAGGTTACGATAGCTTTTCCTCGGTGGTAGGCAGGTCTTGAGTGGAGCGAAGAGGGGAGGTGGCGAGCGAAGCGAGCCGGCGACCTCCGTAGCGTAACGAAGTTTGAGTGGGTGAAGCGTAAAAGTAACTCTCATGAGAAGCTTAAAAGTGCAAAACCTCCCCTTTTTGGCCCATTTTCCCCTCCTACCTTTTTCAAAGTTGCCCCAATTGCCCCCTTTCTCCCCCCTTTAGGCGGATCTCGAAAGTTAAGAGACTTGTAACATTTTTTTTTCAGATTCATTGAAAAGGGCAATGCGTTAGTCGAAATAATTTTTCTAAGCTCCCCCTCTCCCCCCCTTCATTCTCCCCCCGTCTTCACCCCTCTTTTTTAAATTCGTGTTCTGTTTTGTGTACGGATTCGTATAGAGGAGGCTCGGGAAAGTAAAAACCATTTTTCAACATTTACCCCCTTGCCCCCCTTTTCCGCCCCTTTATGCGGATCTCGAAAGTTAAGAGACTTGGAACATTTTTTTTTAAGCTTCAATGAAAGGGGCAATGCGTTAGTCGAAATCATTTTTCAAAGCTCCCCCTCTGCCCCTCTTCACGACCCGCGAGCTGCGCGCAGCTCGCGCAGCCACGCAAATACTAGTTATAGTTATATAAAACTACAAGACCACTGACTGACTGACTCATTGACATGTCGTTTCTCGGAATGGGTGAGAGATGGGTTAGGGGTATGTTTTGCAAAAATGTGCTATCTGACCAATCGAGTAGAGGAAAATTATAGGGAAAGTTCAAATCCAAGATGGCGGGCGAGTCCATTTCCGGTTTCGGTGGGGGAAAGACTTGGATGGATTTCGACTCAGAGGTCCTATACAAAATCTAAAACTATTTAAAAAAAAAAGTAAAAAAAAAAAAAAAACAAGATGGCGGCCGCGCCAGGACGTTTTGAAATTGTCGACTTTTTTCACTCGACTTTGACGAATTGTTTTCTTCTACCAAATTCTAAAACCACCAACGAAAAGTCTGCCAATTTGTTGGTAATTTCAATGGCAATTGGGAAAAATTATGACATTGTGAAAATCCAAGATGGAGGACGCTGCGGCGGCCATTTTGTAAAAAGTTGGAAATTTCGATTTTTTTCAAATCCATTTTTCGGGTAGTTGGCAACATCGGACGGGTTCGAGTTGTAGGGAGCGGTTGTGTGTTTTGTTGACGAGTGTTGCCTGGTGCAAAAATTTTTCACATTTTTAGGGTATTTTCCCAGATTTTCCCCGAAAACATGAAAAGTAGAAATAATGACATTTTAAATAGAGACTTTGACTAGCCGGCAACATTGGGGTCCCACAAATGACATTTGACCATTTTCGTTCGTTTTAGTGGGCAACCCCAAAAAATATTGAACTTTTAAATTTTTGGGACTTTTTGACTTTGGCGAATTAGTTTGTTCTACCAAACTCGAAAGTTGGCAACACCAAGTACACCAATCGGTGGCCTATATTTTTGACATTTCAAGAAAATTATGACTTTTCAGACAAACAAGATGGCGGATTCCATGGCGGCCATCTTGTAAAAAGGCCGAAAAATCCCAATTTTCGACACGATAATTGGGACAGCTGGCATCCCCCGACCGGATTGTGTTGTATGGACCGGTTATGTGATTCGTCAAGGAGTGTGGCCTGGGTTAAAAAAAATCCCCATTTTTAGGGAAATTTCCCAGATTTTCCCCGAAAACATGAAAAGTAGAAATAACGACATTTTGCATGGAAATTTTACATAAACACCAAGAATGGGGTCCCCCAAATGACATTTGACCATTTTCATCACTTTCAGCTGGCAACCCCGAGAGCCATTGGCGTTTGAATTTTTTGGTCAGACCCGTCTTTGGCGAATTAGTTTGTTCTACTAAACTCAAAAGTTGGCAACACCAAGTACACCAGTTGCTGGCCTATATCCCTGAGATTTCAGGAAAATTATGACTTTTCAGAAAAAAAAGATGGCGGACAGTGTGGCGGCCATCTTGTAAAAATGATGAAAAATCCTATTTTTCGACTTGATAAATGGGACAGCCGGCATCCCCCGACCGGATTGTGTTGTATGAAGCGATTGTGTACTTTGTTATGGAGTGTTACCTTACGCAAAAATTTTCCCCATTTTTAGGGTATTTTCCCAGATTTTTTCCCAAAACCATGATTAATGGAATAGAACGACATTTTGAAAGGAATTTTTTTACAGGAACACTAAGAATGGAGTGCCTCAAATGACATTTGACCATTTTCATTCTTTTCAGCTGGCAACCCCGAGAGTCATTGGGGCTTGAATTTTCGGATCAGAACCGACTTTGGCGAATTCTTTTGTTCTACCAAACTTAAAACGTGGCAACACCAAGTACACCAGTCGGTAGCCTGTATCCTCGATATTTCAGGAAAATTATGACTTTTTAGAAAAACAAGATGGCGGACAGTGTGGTGGCCATCTTGGAAAAATGATGAAAAATCCCAATTTTCGACACGATAAATGGGACAGCCGGACCTTCTGAACGGATTGTGTTGTAACGGTTGTGTATTTCGTTAAGTAATGATGCCTGTTGCAAAAAAATCCCCATTTTTAGGATGAATAGTGGAAGTAAAGACTTATAGAATGAAGACTTTGAGTAGCTGGCAACATAGGGGAGGTGGCGAGCAAAGCGAGCCGGCGACCCCCGTAGCGTAGCGTAGGGTCACGATAGGTTTTCCTCGGTGGTAGGCAGGTCTTGAGTGGAGTTAAGAGGGGAGGTGGCGAGCGAAGCGAGCCGGCGACCTTCGCAGCGTAACGAAGGTTGAGTGGGTGAAGCGTATAAGTAACTCTCATGAGTAGCTAAAATGTGCAAAACCTCCCCTTTTTGCCGCATTTTCCCCTCCTACCTTTTTCAAATTTGCCACCTTTCTCCCCCCTTTAGGCGGATCTCGAAAGTTAAGAGACTTGTAACATTTTATTTTTCAGATTCATTGAAAGGGCCAATGCGTTAGTCGAAATCATTTTTCAAAGCTCCTCCCTCTCTCCCCCTCCCCCCCCCCACTCTACACCCCTTTTTTTAAACTCGTGTTCTGTTTTGTTTACGGACTCGTATAGAGGAGGCTCGGAAAAGTAAAAACCACGTTTCAAAATTGACCCCCTTGCCCCCTTTTCCCCCCCTTTAGGCGGATCTCGGAAGTTAAGAGACTTGAAACATTTTTTTTAAGCTTCATTGAAAGGGGCAATGCGTTAGTCGAAATCATTTTTCATTTCTCCCCCTCTCCCCCTCTTTACGACCCGCGAGCTGCGCGCAGCTCGCGCAGCCACGCAAATACTAGTTATAGTTATATAAAACTACAAAGCCACTGACTGACTGACTGACTGATTGACATGTCGTTTCTCGGAATGGGTGAGAGATGGGTTAGGGGTATGTTTTGCAAAAATGTGTAATCTGACCAAGTAAGTAGAGGAAAATTATAGGGAAGATTCAAATCCAAGATGGTGGGCGAGTCCATTTCCGGTTTCGGTGGGGGAAAGACTTGGATGAATTTCGACTCAGAGGTCCTATACGAAATCTAAAAACATTTAAAAAAAAAGTAAAAAAAAAAAAAAAAACAAGATGGCGGCCGCGCTATGACGTTTTGAAATTGTCGACTTTTTTCACTCGACTTTGACAAATTGTTTTCTTCTACCAAATTCTAAAACCGCCAACGAAAAGTCTGCCAATTTGTTGGTAATTTCAATGGCAATTGGGAAAAATTATGACATTGTGAAAATCCAAGATGGAGGACGCTGCGGCGGCCATTTTGTAAAAAGTTGGAAATTTCGATTTTTTTCAAATCCATTTTTCGGGTAGTTGGCAACATCGGACGGGTTCGAGTTGTAGGGAGCGGTTGTGTGTTTTGTTGACGAGCGTTGCCTGGTGTAAAAAAAATCCCCATTCTTAGGGTATTTTCCCAGATTTTCCCCGAAAACATGAAAAGTAGAAATAATGACATTTTAAACAGAGACTTTGACTAGCCGGCAACATTGGGGTCCCCCAAATGACATTTGACCATTTTGGTTCGTTATAATTGGCAACCCCAAAAAATATTCAACTTTTTAATTTTTGGGACTTTTTGACTTTGGCGAATTAGTTTGTTCTACCAAACTCGAAAATTGGCAACACCAAGTACACCAATCGGTGGCCTATATTCTTGAAATTTCAGAAAAATTATGACTTTTCAGAAAAACAAGATGGCGGATTCCATGGCGGCCATCTTGTAAAAAGGCCGAAAAATCCCAATTTTCGACACGATAATTGGGACATCTGGCATCCCCCGACCGGATTGTGTTGTATAGACCGGTTATGTAATTCGTCAAGGAGTGTGGCCTGGTGCAAAATATTTCCCCATTTTTAGGGAAATTTCCCAGATTTTCCCCGAAAACATGAAAAGTAGAAATAACGACATTTTGAATGGAAATTTTACATAAGCACCAAGAATGGGGTCCCCCGAATGACATTTGACCATTTTCATCACTTTCAGCTGGCAACCCCGAGAGCCATTGGCGTTTGAATTTTTTGGTCAGACCCGACTTTGGCGAATTCTTTTGTTTTACCAAACTTAAAACTTGGCAACACCAAGTACACCAGTCGGTAGCCTGCATCCTCGATATATCAGAAAAATTATGGCTTTTCAGAAAAACAAGATGGCGGACAGTGTGGTGGCCATCTTGGAAAAATTATGAAAAATCCCAATTTTCGACACGATAAATGGGACAGCGGCACCTTCTGACCGGATTGTGTTGTCCCGGTTGTGTATTTCGCTAAGAAATGTTGCCTGTTGCAAAAAAACCCCATTTTTAGGGTATTTTCCTAGATTTTTGCCCAAAAACATAAAAGTAGAAGTAAAGACTTTTAGAATGAAGACTTTGACTAGCTGGCAACGTAGAAACTCAAACTCAACTCAAACTCAAACTCAACTCAACGACCTCGGTAGCGTAACGAAGGTTGAGTGGGTGAAGCGTATAAGTAACTCTCATGAGTAGCTAAAAAGTGCAAAACCTCCCCTTTTTGCCCAATTTTCCCCTCCTACCTTTTTCAAAGTTGCCCCATTTGCCCCCTTTCTCCCCCCTGTAGGCGGATCTCGAAAGTTAAGAGACTTGTAACATTTTTTTTTTTCAGATTCATTGAAAGGGGCAATGCGTTAGTCGAAATCATTTTTCAAAGCTCCTTCCTCTCCCTCCTTCACCCCCCACCTCTTCACCCCCTTCTTTTTTAAACTCGTGTTCTGTTTTGTTTAAAAAATGTTCCAAGTCTCTTAACTTCCGTGATCCGCCTAAAGGGAAGTCTCGGAAGTTAAGAGACTTGGAACATTTTTTTAAGCTTCATTGAAAGGGGCAATGCGTTAGTCGAAATAATTTTTCAAAGCTCCCCTCCACCCGCGAGCTGCTCCACTCTTCACGACCCGCGAGCTGCGCGCAGCTCGCGCAGCCACGCAAATACTTTATACTATATAAAACTAAATTACCACTCACTGACTGACTGACTCACTGACAGAATTGTTCTCCCAGATGGTGGATGGGGAGGTGGGTATATTTTGACAGATTCGTAAACAAGTAACTCTCGTGAGTATGGGAAAAGTCCCAAACCCCCCCTTTTTCCCCCCTCCTCCCCCTCTCTATCGTATCTCGGAAACTAAGAGACCGGTATTTCTTTTTTTTTTACGGATTCGTATAGAGGAAGTTTGGTTAAGTAAAAATCATTTTTCAAAGTGGCCCCCCTTGCCCCCCTTCTCCCCCCTTTTAGGCGGATCTCGAAAGTTAAGAGACTTGGAACAATTTTTTTTTCAGATTCATATAGAGGGGCATTGCTTTAATCGAAATCATTTTTAGAAACTCCCCCCTCTCCCCCCCTTCACCCCCCCCTCTTCACCTCTTTTTTTACTGCTGAAAAAATTTTTGATTCTTACCTAAATCAATTTGAGGGGCGTTGAAATTTGTATACCCTCCCCTCCCCAACCTCCCCTAAAATTAAAAGGGCTGTAACTTCATAACGGTTAGAGATAGCCCTTAGGTGTTTGAACAAATATTATAGTAGGCGTCGAAACCTGTCCGGTGGTGGTACAGCGGTAAAGGGATAATTTTATGATAGCTTTCCGGTGGTAGGTAGGTTTTGAGTGGAGCGAACCTGTGAGACCGAGTGGAGCGAAGGGGGGAGGTGGCGAGCGAAGCGAGCCGGCGACCTCCTTAGCGTAACGAAGGTTGAGTGGGTGAAGCGTAACTCAGGGGCGACGACAAGCAAACTTTAGGGTTATGTTTTTTTTAGTGGTAGTAGGAGATAGTAGGTAGGTAGTAGGTAGGTGGTAGGTAGTAGGTATGTGTAGGTAGGTGTAGGTGTAGGTAGGTAGTATGTAGGTGTAGGTAGGTAGTAGGTAGGTGTAGGTAGGTAGTAGGTAGGTGTAGGTAGGTGTAGGTAGGTAGTAGGTAGGTGTAGGTAGGTGTAGGTAGGTAGTAGGTAGGTGTAGGTAGGTGTAGGTAGGTAGTAGGTAGGTGTAGGTAGGTAGTACCGCGAGCTACATTGGAACATTTTTTTTTTCAGATTCATTGAGAGGTGCAATGCGTTAGTCGAAATCATTTTTCAAAGCTCCCCCTCTCTGCCTCTTCACGCCCCGCGAGCTGCGCGCAGCTCGCGCAGCCACGCAAATACTAGTCATAGTTATAAAGAGGATCTACTGATTTTTGTCTTAAATTGGATGGTATATAACATCTTTTCCCGAATACTAGTTCGAAAGGCGTAAATTTAGTAGCGGTGTGAACAGAAGTATTATAGGCAAAACACCAAAAGGGTAACCATGTACTCCATGAACTGGAATGGTTATTCGTTTGAATTCTTAGGAAATTACCCAAACTTTTATGAGTATTTTCTAGAGAACCTATTGATTCATGATGGTATGCAGTTGAGTTTAAAGTCGTTACATTAAGAAGTTTACATGTCTCTTTAAAAACAGATGACATAAATTCAGTTCCTCTATCAGTAGCTACTCTAGCGGGAATACCAAATCTAAGTATAAAATTATTAACAAAGGTTTTCGCTATTTCCTCAGAACTTTTAGATTTCATTGGATAGGCTTCTACATATTTACTTAACTCACACTGAATAGTTAAAATATATGAATTAGTAAAGTCATCGCGATCTAAGGGTCCTACTACGTCTAGGAAAACTTTTTCCATCGCCGAATTGGCTGTCGTTGTAACAACCAACGGCCCCTTAACATAATGAGAACTATGTTTTTGTTTTTGACACTTGTCACATTTCTTGATAAATTCTTTTACGTCTCTTTCAAGACCTGGCCAAAAATAATATTTCTTGATGTTATTATACATTCGTCTTATACCAGCGTGGCCACTTGTTGGTAGAAGATGAAAATCATTCAATATTACTTTTCGGTCGTCTTTGTTTTGAATAATTCTTACGTCATTTAAAATACACAATCGCGGTTCAGTCCAGTTTCTATACGACTTCATTTCCGTAATTATTTTTCTAATAAATTCATCGTAATTTTGTCTTCTTATAAAATTTAATTCGTGCACGTTAATTTTTTCACAAAAATATTTCAGTTCCCTCACAAATGCGGCTGGCGTCAATTGTGATTGGGAAACTGGATTTATAAATAAAGTCATTCTCGATGACGAATAACAAAATACGTTATTTTCTATTTCTATCTCATTTGCCCTACGTAGGTTATTTAACTCATCATATTCTATAAATTTAAGTTCTACAGACATCCTCGATCTACTATGGATCTCCACGACTCTTGGTTGCGCAGGCCAATCGTCAGTAGAACCCATAGCACTTGGGGAATGTTGCGACTCGAGCTCTTTTCTATGTTGCGACTCGAGCTCTTTTCTATATTGCGAACGTGTCATTACTGTGATTATGCTTTCATGCATATTTTTTAAGTCCGTTGATGTGATAGGTAATCGTGACATTGAATCAGCTGGAATATTTGTGGATCCTTTGATATAGTCTACGATAAAATCATATTCCTCAAGTAGAAGTCTGAACTTCATAAGGCGACTAGATGGGTCTCGCATGCCAAATAAGTAAACTAGTGGTTTATGGTCGGTTTCAATTACAAATGTACGGCCATACTGTTGAAATTAGTAGATTAATACATCAAATGAAACCAGTAACGCCATCTATAGATACTAAAGTGTACTTAGTGTATTGTGTTCACTCATTCTTAATTATCTGTTTTCCGTATGTAACGAACGAATGTAAACCTCTAAATATAGTTCTGTTCTCTGGTAGCCACCGTTGCATCAACTTGTTGTTTTATTTTACCAATAGGTTATGGGCCCAGACCCATTTGTTTAAAGTTGTAAAGTTATAGTTTCAATTAGCGTAGGAATAGTAAGTGCACAGTGGACGATTGCGTGCCTTCAAATCACTGCAGTGAACTTTGACTTTGTGTTGCACGTGGTTGTTGGTGTGGTCAACAGACATGGCTACGAACTCGTTTATAGCAAATGTGCCGAAACTAAAAGGTCGGGAAAATTATAGTGAGTGGGCGTTTGCTGCAGAAAATCTGTTAGTACTCGAAGGAAAGCTAAATTTTCTCAAGACTGAAGGAGCTGCCGCCAACATGGCGGAGGACGCCATGACGAAAGCCAAGTTGATCTTAACTATAGATCCGTCGTTATACGTACATATCAAGAGCGCTAACACTACTATGGAACTATGGCAGAAATTACAACAGATGTTTGACGACTCCGGTTTTTCGAGAAGAATTATGTTATTGAGGACTTTAATATCAATACGTCTCGATACTTCCGAATCTATGACAAGTTACATCACTCAAATGATTGAGACGGGGCAGAAATTATCAAGAACAGGATTTTTGGTGAATGATGAGTGGATTGGCTGTCTAATGCTCGCGGGATTGCCTGAAAAGTATTTTCCAATGCTGATGGCCATCGAACATTCGGGGATCGCCATTACGGCGGATGTCGTAAAATCAAAATTATTAGACATGTCCGGAAGTGAAGATTCGAAGGAAACTGCATTGTACACTAGAGGGCGCCAGCATGTCAATCAAAAATCGAAGTCGTTCAATAGATCAGTAAACTCATCCAAAGATGGCGAAACGTCAAATGTCAACAATAACAACAAAAATAAAGTCATCAAGTGTTATCGTTGCAAACAGGTCGGGCACTACAAGAATAAGTGTACACAAGTTCAAGATACAAAAACAAACAATTCGAATGCGTTTTCTGCCGTGTTTATAAGCGGAAACTTCAGGAAGAATGATTGGTATTTGGATTCCGGTGCGAGTGTGCATATCACGTCAGATGTAAACAATATTCGGAACACATCAGAAAACACGAGTATAAAGGAGATCACAGCGGCTAATAGAGGAGTGATGCCTGTGTTATGCTCGGGTGATGTTGATATTGTTACAATCACGTCGCAGAGCAAAAATACAGTAACTGTAAAGGACGTGTTATGTGTGCCTAGTGTTGCGACTAACCTAATTTCAGTGAGTAAATTGATAGAAAATGGAAACAGAGTTGACTTTCAGAAAAATTGTTGCAAGATCTATAACAGTAGAAATCAACTGGTTGGAGAGGCCAGATTAGTTGATGGTGTCTACAAACTTAATGTGGAAGAGAGACACGACTGTTTGTTTACGATTTCTGACAGTGTGAAGAGCGAGTTATGGCATCGCAGAATGGGCCATTTGAATAGCAATGACCTTAATAAAATGAAAGAAGGTGCAGTTGTGGGCATAGACTTTGTTGTAACATCACTATTTAGTAAGTTAATATTATGGTCATCCCTACATAATGTATATATATCTGTGTGTCATCTGTCAACGGCCCTTCTATTTATCTGCCTTGACCAGGACACTACCAATCTCTGTATCTGCAACGTGTCTACCATTAAACTAGTCTGAAGTCTTACCGAGTCTTATTTCTACATGGTGTCAGACAAAAATAAGTGAATCGAGTCTGAAAGAATCCACCGAGATCGCCGACGAAAAAGAAAAAAATGTCGACTTCAAGCGCGACCGACAGCCATCTTGAACCTCGTCACACAACCCAGGTCAGAGAACTCAAAATATCGTCGGATACGACGAATAACAACGCGGCGACATGGAAACGATGGTGGCAACAATTAGATCTATATCTGTTGGCCACAGGCCTGGATAAATCACCCGAGAAGCGGAAAATAGCCATTTTGTTGCACGCGATTGGAGAACGTGGACTAACTATTTTCAACTCATTTAACGTTAGCATCGAAGGGACCACGCTCAATGAGGTGAGGGCAAGATTTGACCAATATTTCGAGCCGAGGAGAAACATCACGATGTGTCGATACCTATTCTTCACACGTCGACAAGAAAAATCCGAAAGCATCGACGATTTCCTCACAGATTTGGAAAATAAAAGCAGAGAATGTGAATTTGGCACGCTAAGGGAATCTCTAATTAAAGATATTTTTATCGCAAATTTAAATATCGATTTGTCACATGTGCGTCAGAGACTACTGCAGGAGCACGAACTAACCTATCAGAGGATGCAAGAGCTGGCGAAGACACTCATAGTCGCGCAGCAGGATGCTGAGAAGATTGTCAAAGGGAGCGCCGTCGCCAGTGAAAGCGTCATGCATCTCAGTCGCAGGAACCGTAGTCGAGAAGATGGTCGACAGCGAGCGTCCAGTCGCAGGTCAGCTTCGAGCAACCGCAAGTCAGCCACGGGCAGCCAAAGGTCAGCGTCAACGACGAACAGCGAGCATGGCAACGGCAACTCGAAGGCATGCACTCGCTGTGGGCAGTCTCATCGCTACAAGTGCCCAGCCAAAGGAGTCCAATGCAGGTCATGTAAACTTTTTGGTCATTTCTCTAAATATTGTCTTAAAAATAAAAAAGTCAGTCAGTTAAAATCGTTTAATTCAGATGAAAATCTAGAATATTTTGTTGGTATGTTAACTAGTCAAAAACAGTCGAGTCAAAGTCATAAAACACATATAAATGTGAAACATATCACACATGGCAGTCAGTCATATTCAGTCAGTCAGTCACAAAGTCAGTCACACAGACAAACACAGTCGCAGACACGCAGCAAACACAGAGATTCAGGAGAGGTGGTGTCACGGTCAAGACAGACACTGCGTCCCTATGATGAAAACAGTGACATGTCTGAAAGATCTAGGAAAGACTCCGACAATCAAAACAAAATTAGTCAATGTCCCCATCCATATTATCTCTATGATGATAACGGTGGTATGTCTGAGAGGTCAAATAAAAAACACCTCAGTGATGAAAACAGTCACACGTCTGAGAGATCAATTCTCCCGTCAATAAGTCAATGTCCCCATCCATATTATCTCTATGATGATAACGGTGGTATGTCTGAGAGGTCAAATAAAAAATTCCTCAGTGATGAAAACAGTCACACGTCTGAGAGATTAATTTTCCCGTCAGAAACCCCAATTAAGGAATGTCAGAGTCCGTATGTACATCTCAATGATGACATTTGTCACAGGTCTGAGGGACACAACAACAACATTTGTTGTGATCAGTCACAAAACAGACACAGGACACGTTGTAGACACAGTGTCAACAACATAAAATCAAACACAAAACAGTCATGGGAAATTAACCTTGACATAGTCAATAAACAAATTAGTTGCATCATAGATTCAGGTGCTGATGTCAATATTATGTCAAAACAAACATTTAATAATATTAAACGTCAAAAGAAGATGTCAAAATTGACACTTCACAAATGTCAAATAAGTGTCACAGCCTTCAGTGGTAATTCTATACCAATTTTGGGAAAAATAAACTTAAATTGTAATTTGAACATAAACAACAGTAATATAGTCGAAAATATAGATTTCATAGTAGTAAATTTAGATTGTCCAAATGTAATAGGTCTACCAACTTGCGAAAAACTAGGTATAATAAAACGTGTATTTTCAGTAACAGAACAAAATTTTAGTAAACAAATTCTTACACAATATAATGATGTTTTTCAGGGACTTGGATGCCTGCCTCCGGTCTGTCATCTTAAACTCAAGCCAGATGCTATTCCATGTGTCAACCCGCCACGGAAAGTTCCATTTGCGCTGCAGAACAAGCTACGTGAGGAGTTGGATCGCATGGAGAAAATGCAAGTAATAGTAAAGGTTACAAAACCTACAGAATGGGTTAACTCAGTTGTCATAACTGTAAAGAGTTCAGGTCAGTTAAGAATTTGTCTAGATCCTAGAAATCTAAATAAGAACATAATGAGAGAATTTTATCCACTAAAGTCAATAGATGAAATCAGGTCACAACTCGAAGGAGCTGTATGTTTTTCTCATTTAGATGCATTTTCTGGATTTTGGATGCTACGTCTGGATGAATATAGTTCTGAATTATGTACTTTTCAAACACCATTTGGTAGATATAAATATTTAAGGTTACCCTATGGAATAAATGCCTCGTCAGAAATTTTTCAAAGAGTCATGATGAACCTCTTCGGAGACTTAGAAGGAATACTAATATTCATAGATGACATTTTAGTATATGGTCCAAATGAGTCAGTTCATAATGAAAGATTACATAAAGTCATGCAAAGAGCACGTCAGGTGAATTTAAAATTTAATAAGTCAAAGTGTAAATTTTTGCTCACAGAAGTATGTTTTTTAGGTTATGTCTTTAGTAAGGAAGGTGCAAGGGCTGACAAAGACAAAATAAAAGCCATTGTCAACATGCCCACACCAAACAATGTCAAAGAACTACAAAGAATATTAGGTATGATCAACTATTTAGGTCCTTTCATAAGTAACCTGTCAGAGAAAACGCAAATATTGAGAAATCTCATAAAAAAAGATTCAGTCTGGACTTGGGATGAGAATCACAATAAATGTCTTAACAAACTGAAAGATGAAATTACTAATTCACCAGTTTTAGCACATTACAATCCCAAGATTCCATTGGTCTTGTCAGTTGATTCATCAAAGTCTGCATTAGGTGCGGTAATTTTACAAAAAAACCAACCTATTGCTTAGAGTTCAAAAACATTGACATTAACCCAGGAAAGGTATGCTCAAATTGAAAAAGAGCTACTAGCAATACATTTTGGTTGTGAAAAATTACACCAATACATATATGGTAACCAAGTCACAGTTCATACTGATCACAAACCATTAGTCTATTTATTCAAAAAGCCATTGCATGATGTCCCCGCTAGATTACAGCGTATGATGTTAACTTTACAGAAATATGATTTAGATGTAATACATGTTCCAGGAAAAGAAATGTATATAACAGATACTTTGTCTAGAGCAGCGTTAAAAGATCAATATACACCTGAAAATGAATCAGAAATGTCTTGTCATGTCAATTTAATGTATGCAAATTTAGCTATAACAAAAGAATATAGTACAAAACTAGCAGAGGAAACCAAAAAGGATGACTCCCTGCAGTTATTAAAAAAATTCTATAATGAAGGTTGGCCAAAAAACAAGAACAATGTAAATCCGTTGGTCAAACCATACTGGAATATTCAAGGTGAAATTCATGTCATAAAAGATTTAGTGTTCAAAGGTTCAAAATTAATAGTACCACAGTCAATGCATAAAATAATGTTAGAAAAAATACACAAAGGTCACCAAGGAATACGTAAAAGTCAACAATTAGCAAAAGAATCTCTTTATTGGCCAAATATGTCAAGTAATATCAAAAAAATGGAAGAACAATGTTTAGTATGTGCAAAATTTAAACCAAACAACCAAAAGGAACCACTACAAAATTATGAAATTTGTAAATATCCATGGCAACAAGTGGGAATAGACTTAATGCATTTTGATGGTTCAGTATATTTGATTGTCACAGACTATTACTCAAAGTACATAGAGATAGCACTTCTGAACAAAAACAGTACAGCACAAAATGTCATTATACATCTCAAGTCAATATTTGCTCGTCATGGAATACCATTGTCATTGGTGTCCGATGGTGGTCCTCCTTTTCAGTCATTAGAATTTAGAAACTTTTTACAGGAATGGGACATAGAACATGTTGTAACTAGCCCATATCACTCTCAGTCTAATGGTCAAGCAGAAAGTTCTGTAAAAATAATTAAAAATATGTTAAGGAAAAGTAAAGAAAATAAAACAGACCCTTACATAGCTTTATTGCAGTATAGAAACACACCAAAAAATAACTTGTCGTCACCAGCACAATTATTAATGTCAAGAAACTTAAGAGATAACATTCCAGTGTCATATAAAAAATTGAAACCAAAAGTAGTAACATTTAAAGATTATAAAGAATCAGTCAAACGAAATAATGAAAATAAGTCAAAGTATTACAATAGAAATGCTAAGCCATTGTCAATGCTACACCATAATGACCATGTTTACTTTAAAAGAAGCCCCACAAGCTGTTGGGAGCAAGCAATTGTTAAACAGAGACTAATGAACAATAGGTCATATGTAGTTGAGGATGTTAATGGTGTCAAGTATAGGAGAAATAGAATTCACCTAAGACATAAGTACTCTCATAGCTGTGCAAACCCTCCTATGCGAGCCAACTCCTCACAGGGGAGAGAGGAAGGTGACAGACAGGAGTCTGGACCCCAAGGAACCCCATCACAACCAGTAACAACTAGGTCTGGTCGCATTGTAAAACCTTCAAGAAGGTTAATAGAAGAAATTGATTAAGTTACATTAAATTAGATTAAAGATTAAATTTAATTAACCAATAAATTAAGAAACATTAGATTAAAAATAATTAACCTTAAATTAAGTTGTTGTCTAGCAATAAGATAATGGTAAGCTTTGTCAAATGTATAGTCTCATTAGTTGGTACGCTTAAATGATTGTAAGTCTAGAGTTAAATGAAACTCAACAAGGGGGATGTTGTAACATCACTATTTAGTAAGTTAATATTATGGTCATCCCTACATAATGTATATATATCTGTGTGTCATCTGTCAACGGCCCTTCTATTTATCTGCCTTGACCAGGACACTACCAATCTCTGTATCTGCAACGTGTCTACCATTAAACTAGTCTGAAGTCTTACCGAGTCTTATTTCTACAGACTTCAAGGATAAAGCAGTTATTGATAAAAGTACATGTGTCGTGTGCTGTCAAGGGAAGCAGTCACGATTACCCTTCAACCATGTGAGCACGAGGAGCAGTGAAGTACTCAATATCATTCATGCAGATGATGGCATAGCAATATGTATAAGAATATCTAGGTAACTATTTAGAAACTCTCACTATTGACCAAAATAACGTAGCAACGTCGGCTGTCAAATGTCAAGTGACAATGACGTAGGGCGACGTTGCGTCAAGTGTATTGTTGATTTAATAATTATCGTAAATATATTAATAACAAAGGTTCTAATTTCAAATAAACCTAATTTACATTATTCTAATGATATTTTATATCCCGACGTATTTTATAGAAGTAGCTTTTATTGTGGCTTAAAAGACTTGGTTTCCGATCCACAATTACTATTGTGGTATTTAAATAGTTAAGTCAAGTTAAACGATTATTTATTATAAATTGCCAATAAATTAAATAGTTTCAATCAATTCTCTGAACTATCGGTTGATATTCATATTTTATCCGATAGTCATAAAAGATTACAAATAAAAACATACTACACTGATAAATTACCTAATGACGTTTTGATATAGTTTTACTACTTAGGATTTGTTAGTTATTATTTATGTTATTAGTTATTTAGCTGTAATGTATAATCATTTGCCATTGGTTTATTATGGCGGTAGTCGTTGATGTACTTTTTAATATTTGACGGTTATAAAAGTAGAAGTACCGCCAATTCAGGGTCAGTTACGCTGCAACTGTTGAAGGGTAAAGACATACCCAAAGTAGTATATTGTGTATAGAGAGAATTAAGTTTACATATTGTGGCCTAGTTATGAAGATACCAAATGTGTAAAAGTGGAAACCTATTTGTGTTACTCTAAAGGATCCACAATGTTTATGTAAGTTATTTGATATTATTCTATGAATATTCCTGATTACTATGTGTTAGAAATATGTACCATAATATGGTTTATATTGCTTATTGTTTATGTACACTGATAAATTGCTATAACTTGAGACAGTCAAGGACAACGTCAGGTTGTCCTTGTATAATACTTTAAAAGATGTTTCCGTGGAGTTTCTTGTCCATTCTTCTCCACGAAGACCTAGGGACTTAGTGAATGGAATAGAGTTTCGAGTTTGAGTTTGACAAGACTTAAATAAATAAAATTAATGGTCTTGTCTATTGTGGTTTTATTTCATAACAACCCTGTTCCCTACACACTTATTTAGAGATACTTTCAAACACATTAAATAACGAGTAATCATCTTGACTCTCAGTTTATTAATTGGTGGATATTAATACATATACATATAGATTTACATATACTTTCTAACATCAGAAGTGGGATAGTCTCTGGCTCTCTGATGTAATTTCTAATGGTCTTCCTGTTTTATTTTCATGATCAATGCTGGAGCTGCTGCTGGTGTGATGATGAAAGCTGTGACGCCGATAGCTCACTGCCTCGACTTGGCTATGATCAGAACGTCGACAGCACGTACTCCGACAGCGAGATTGAGAAGCTGCGCTGGAACCACTTGGAAGCCAGGCCATGGATTAAATCAAGCAGCAGTACGAATTAGCTAATGTCGGTAAGGCCTTTAGAGGCTTTGTTTTATTTTTAATTCTCTAAAAACGTAGTAATAAAAGATCATAAGGGATATTAAGATCTTAGCAACTGTAAAAATAAAACTAGAATTATTCAGGATATTGTTGATTCAAAGTTAAGCTTCTTTCTAAAAGTTTTTAATGTACCAGACATCAAAAACTTGTGATGAAAATATTTATAAATTTTTCGTAATGCAAAGCATTACCCTGGCTTGGTTAGTACCCCCCAAATTCATGTAGTATGTTAGTTTTCATGAAATATTCAATAATACGATTAAAGAAAAATAAGTATCTCATCTTCAATTATTCAATTAATGAGATTATGGGATTGAAGATATTCAAATATCTAACGTTATTTTTTATTTCCTTGATAATTTTAGTTCTCGCAAAATAAATATTGTGAATTTAATGTATAAACGTTACGTAGTATGAAGTTTGAAACTACAATAAAATTCTAATACGATCTAAATAGATAAGATTGAATCATATAACGAGGGTAGAATTTTTTATTTCTCGAAACCCATGTATGGGTCGGTCGGTCTAACTGGGTTAATCAAACAAGATCTTAAATATTAGAATGTACCTACATTATATTCAAAGCCTAATTATTGCCTAGTCTAATAGATAAGTTTAAAAATTTGTAGGTGAAATACAAGTTACTATTTAAAGATATGAGAGATGTATTATTAATTATTATCGGCCATGAGAACTTGTCACATTTATTAAAAAAAAAAAAAAAGAGAAAAATTGAGTAAACATATTTGTTCGTGATTTTAAGCCCTATTTCCTGTGTACAAATAGTAATAGTTTTTCAATTATCGCAATATTCTATTCAATCTGGAATCAAAAAAAATATAATTAAATAATCTAGACATTAAATGTGAAAGATAGGTGATGTTACTTGTACTTCGTTGCTTGTAATATTAATTACAAGTATTATTCTCATAAAAATATTTTTCGATTATTTAATAAGCAAGTGTGGCGATTTTATCACTTTGAAATACTAAAGTGATCTGATCAAATAATTCAAATTGAGATTTTGTTTTGTAAACTTCTCACAACCTAAAAATCTTTCATAACTGTCACAAGCAGTTTTAATTTTTATTATATACACACAAACAGTGAAATGGACAAAAATGTTACTTCGTTCTGTACAGAGATTAGTTTCCCAACATTCCTAAAGGACACAGATTATGGCCGAAGTTCCATACAAAAGGTTAAGTCTCCTTTCTAAACATTAAAAAAAAGAAATTTAATATTTTACTACTTAAATGTATCAAGTGGATAACAAATAAATGTATGTAATAAATAAAAACATCATACTTAATGTTTATAATTTAGTGAGACAAGGTAGGGTTACTGATAGTTCCCTTTATTTGGTTGTGCATTGGGTTGATAAGAAGATAACTTTTATGTTTAATCAATAAGTACAAAAGACTTGTTGATTCATACGAAAACATGTTTATTATTATTTAATGCTCAGGGGTTTCCTCATCAAGAATAAACAATAATCCACTTGCTGATAATAAATTTAATTAAAAATAAAAAAGAACATGGTTAAGAAAACGCAGAAATTTACGTTTATAGTAAAAAAAAAAAACACAACGAATTTGAGGATAAAAGATTACAATAACAACACAAATGTCTAGTAGCTAATCACCAGCCAAGCAAATACTGAGACAAACCAAAAGTGGGTTTCGTTTTTTTTTTACTAGATGTGGCAATACATGGCAAAATACTAATTAAGTTGTATTACTAATTGAGTATTTTTATTATTTAATATTACCAATGTGATAATTGTTCATTTAAATGATTACCTATTTGTTTAAACTTGATTAGGTAGGTTCCCTTCGGGGATCACAAGACGTGATGTTAATCTATCTAAAAATTTAAGTTTTTCTTTGTTAGATTCTAGATAATTTGTTAAAATAATAATAACACTCTGTATTTTTACGGAATAGTACAAAATGGTAAACTAGATTCGCAATGATATTGTCAGATTGACCGAGCGGTGACTGTTTGGTGATGTAAATGAGATTGTGTGATTCAATGGTTAGAGTATACTATTGATTACAATCTGGGTACATTTTACAAAATGATAGTCAAAGAAACAGTACACGATAAAGTCATAGATGAAAGGCAAAAAAAAATGCGATTCTAGTGTGGTGAATAAATAGATACCTAGACGAAAACATTGCTGTTGAGAATTCTATGTGGACAGAAATTTTGATGTGTTATTCAAAATGAAACAATAATTATTGTAATGTGGTTCATAATGTTAATTATTGATTGTGCTGATAATGTTACAATTATTTATTTAAAAGTAGTTTAAAAAAATATCATCATTCTCTTGTCCGTCTTCCTCTTCAACACCACTCTGTTTTTTCGTCATCTCATGAGACACATCCTTTCTTACCATATCATTCTTAACACAGTCCATCCATCGTTTCTTTGGTCTTCCTCTACTCGTAAACCCTAAAAATATATATATATATCATATATTTTATTTATCCGCTGGGGCCTCTAGTTGATACCGAGTCATCTCACGGGCAGCGGGTGAATGTGAAAGGTATCTGGATAACTAGTTGGCTACATATTTATCTTTATAATATTTATCCGCTGGGGCCTCTAGTTGATACCGAGTCATCTCACGGGCAGCGGGTGAATGTGAAAGGTATCTGGATAACTAGTTGGCTACATATTTATCTATAAAATATTTATCCGCTGGGGCCTCTAGTTGATACCGAGTCATCTCACGGGCAGCGGGTGAATGTGAAAGGTATCTGGATAACTAGTTGGCTATATATTTATTTTTATAATATTTATCCGCTGGGGCCTCTGGTTGATACCGAGTCATCTCACGGGCAGCGGGTGAATGTGAAAGGTATCTGGGGAATCAGTTGGCTACATATTTATTTTTATAATTAGTTTGATGGTCTATGTGACAGTAAATTTAATTTGGACCTCCATGTCCATGTAAATATTCCAAACAAGAATATATTTTCTTTTTCTAATTGTAAAATTAACAGCACATTTTTTATTTTATTTTTATTTGTTGTGTGATACTTCGAGGACGAAGTATTGTCAGTATGGCCGTGATGGCATAGCAATATGTATAAGAATATCTAGGTAACTATTTAGAAACTCTCACTATTGACCAAAATAACGTAGCAACGTCGGCTGTCAAATGTCAAGTGACAATGACGTAGGGCGACGTTGCGTCAAGTGTATTGTTGATTTAATAATTATCGTAAATATATTAATAACAAAGGTTCTAATTTCAAATAAACCTAATTTACATTATTCTAATGATATTTTATATCCCGACGTATTTTATAGAAGTAGCTTTTATTGTGGCTTAAAAGACTTGGTTTCCGATCCACAATTACTATTGTGGTATTTAAATAGTTAAGTCAAGTTAAACGATTATTTATTATAAATTGCCAATAAATTAAATAGTTTCAATCAATTCTCTGAACTATCGGTTGATATTCATATTTTATCCGATAGTCATAAAAGATTACAAATAAAAACATACTACACTGATAAATTACCTAATGACGTTTTGATATAGTTTTACTACTTAGGATTTGTTAGTTATTATTTATGTTATTAGTTATTTAGCTGTAATGTATAATCATTTGCCATTGGTTTATTATGGCGGTAGTCGTTGATGTACTTTTTAATATTTGACGGTTATAAAAGTAGAAGTACCGCCAATTCAGGGTCAGTTACGCTGCAACTGTTGAAGGGTAAAGACATACCCAAAGTAGTATATTGTGTATAGAGAGAATTAAGTTTACATATTGTGGCCTAGTTATGAAGATACCAAATGTGTAAAAGTGGAAACCTATTTGTGTTACTCTAAAGGATCCACAATGTTTATGTAAGTTATTTGATATTATTCTATGAATATTCCTGATTACTATGTGTTAGAAATATGTACCATAATATGGTTTATATTGCTTATTGTTTATGTACACTGATAAATTGCTATAACTTGAGACAGTCAAGGACAACGTCAGGTTGTCCTTGTATAATACTTTAAAAGATGTTTCCGTGGAGTTTCTTGTCCATTCTTCTCCACGAAGACCTAGGGACTTAGTGAATGGAATAGAGTTTCGAGTTTGAGTTTGACAAGACTTAAATAAATAAAATTAATGGTCTTGTCTATTGTGGTTTTATTTCATAACAACCCTGTTCCCTACACACTTATTTAGAGATACTTTCAAACACATTAAATAACGAGTAATCATCTTGACTCTCAGTTTATTAATTGGTGGATATTAATACATATACATATAGATTTACATATACTTTCTAACACAGACGTATGTGGACCCATGGAGGTGACTTCAATTGGTGGCTGCAGGTATTTTCTAATTTTCGTAGATGATCACACACGTATGACTTTTGTTTATTTTTTGAAGGCCAAGAACCAAGTGTTTAAATATTTTAAGGAGTTCAAAGCTTTAGTTGAGAATCAACAGAATAAGAAAATTAAAATATTTCGATCTGATAATGGTCTGGAATTTTGCAATGCTTTGTTTGATAGTTGCTTGGCTGAAGCTGGTATAGTACATCAAAAGACTAACACATATACCCCAGAACAAAATGCAATTAGTGAACGCATGAACAGAACCTTGGTTGAAAGAGCTCGTTGCATGTTGTTTGATGCTGGACTTGAGAAAAGCTTTTGGGCTGAGGCTGTAAATACAGCTGTTTATTTAAGGAATAGGTCACCAGCATCGGGATTACAGAACATGACACCGTTTGAGCTTTGGACCAATAGTAAACCAGATCTTAGTCATATCCGGATTTTTGGGAGTCAGGTCATGGTGCATGTCCCTAAGGAAAAGAGACTCAAGTGGGATACTAAGTCTAAACCACATATTCTGGTTGGTTATGCTGAAAATGTCAAAGGGTATAGGATTTACGACCCAAATAAGAGGTGTGTGTCTGTGAGCAGGGATGTCATAATCCAAGAAAACTTGAAGAGTAACATAGATGATAAGATATCAGTTTCAGTGGGGGAAATCTCAGAAACGCAACAAGTTAAGAGTGAAATAGATGAGCCTGTGGATATAGTCACTAGTATAGAACCTGAACATGCTAATCAGACGGATAATACTGACCAGGCTAATAACTCTATATTGTAGAATGTAGATGAGATTCCACCCCCACAAGAACCAAAGAGGATCAGGAAACCACCACAGCGTTATGGATACTCAGACTTGTGCATGCAGTCTAATGCTGAGAATCAAAGTGATCCAGTTAGTGTCCAACAAGCTCTACAAGGGCCCGACAAAGGCAATTGGATTGCTGCGATGAATGAGGAACTTCAGGCATTTGAAGACAATGATGCCTGGGTAGTGGTGAGTGAAGTGCCTCAGAACAAAACCTTAGTGCAATGTAAATGGGTTTATAAAAGAAAAGTAGGTAGTGATAACAGTGTGCGATATCGTGCTCGTCTAGTGGCAAAGGGCTTCACCCAGAAACCAGGTATAGACTTTGAAGAGACATTCTCACCTGTAGTGCGTCACTCTACCTTAAGATTGTTGTTTGCACTTTCTGTACAATTAGATTTAAATGTAACTCACTTAGATGTTAAAACCGCTTTTTTGAATGGCACTTTGAAAGAAGATATTTATATGGCCTATCCACAAGTTAATTTAGATAATAATAGTAACAGGAAAATTGCTAAATTAAATAAAGCTATTTATGGGCTGAAACAGTCGTCAAGATCATGGTATGAAAAAGTTGATCAGTGTTTGACAGAATTAGGCTTTAAAAGAAGTGATATAGAACCATGTGTATTCACAAAATTTAATGAAAATGTTAAAGTTATTATTGCCTTGTATGTGGACGATTTTTTTGTGTATTCAAATTGTAAAGTAGAGACAGATAATTTAATTTCAATATTGAGTTCTAAATTTCAAATTAAAGATCTTGGACAGGTAAAGCAATGCTTGGGAATGAGAGTCAATATTGATAGTGAGAATAATGTTTGTATGTTAGATCAAGAACAATACATTGATCAATTGTTAATTAAATTTAACATGTTAAATTGTAAAGAGGCTAATACACCTATGGAGTCAAAACTAAATATGGATAAAAATGATAATGTTAATGATACTAATATTCCATATCAACAGTTAATAGGAAGTCTCATGTATTTGTCTGTGCTAACAAGACCTGACATAGCTTTTAGTGTTAGTTTTTTAAGTCAGTTTAATTCTTGTCACACTAGCACTCATTGGAATTATGCTTAACGCATTCTTAGATATTTAAAGAAGACTGAACATTATTGTATAAAGTATGTAAAGGGAAACTCGGAATTGTTGGGATTTGCTGATGCCGACTGGGCTAATAATGATATTGACAGGAAATCATACACAGGGTATTGCTTTATGATGTCAGAGGGTGTCATATCATGGGAAAGCAGAAACAAAGGACTGTGGCCCTTTCCAGTATGGAAGCCGAATACATGTCAATGGCAGAGGCATGTAAAGAGTCCATGTATTTAAGAGTACTGTTGTCTGAAGTTACTAATCAAGAAGTATGTCCTATTACTTTATACAATGATAGCCAGAGTGCTCAAAAATTTATTGTTAATAATGCTTTACATAGAAAAAGTAAACACATAGACATCCGTTATCATTTTCTAAGAGATGCTGTAAGTAATAATGTTATTAATATTAAATATATGTGTACTAACGACATGCCAGCTGATGTTCTCACGAAGGCACTTGGAGCAACAAAGCATTACCAATGTATAGAAGCCTTGGGAATTGTTATTTCATAAAAATATTGTTTCAGGGTTTCATGTGATGTAGTGGGGGTGTTGAAATTAGTAGATTAATACATCAAATGAAACCAGTAACGCCATCTATAGATACTAAAGTGTACTTAGTGTATTGTGTTCACTCATTCTTAATTATCTGTTTTCCGTATGTAACGAACGAATGTAAACCTCTAAATATAGTTCTGTTCTCTGGTAGCCACCGTTGCATCAACTTGTTGTTTTATTTTACTAATACATACAAATAGGGGCGAAAATGTTTAACTGCCCATACTATCGCTAACAGTTCTTTCTCCACAGTAGCATAGTTAATTTCGGCTTTATTTAAATTTCTACTCGCGAATGCTATTGGATTCCTATTGCCATTACACAAAACTGCGCCCGATGTATATTTGGAAGCGTCGGTTTGTAGTATGAACTTACAATTTATTGCTAGTAAAGTTAGGGTACTCAAGTATAGGTGGGCTCGAAATTATTGACTTTAAAGTGCAAAAAGCGGTTTGACATTTTTGATCCCATATGAATAATGCATTTTTCTTATTTAGCTGTGTTAAGGGATACGCTATATAATTGGCAAAGTTTTTAATGAATTTTCTATAATAGTTGGTAAACGCGACAAATCTAATTACTTCTTCAACATTTTTCGGAACTGGCCAGTTACTTAAAGCACGTATTTTCTCAGGATCAGGTAAAACACCTTCGCTCGATATAACATGTCCTAAATATAATATGTCCTTTTTAAGAAAGTTACATTTATGAGGATTTAACTTTAAATTGACCTGACGCAATCTATTAAAAACATCTATGAGATTTTTGTTATGATTTTGTAATGAATTTCCAAAAATAATAAGGTCATCTAAGTATACTAAGCACTTTTCGTAAGTCAAACCCGACATTGCAACAGTCATCATTTTTGAAAAGGCATTTGGGCTTGTTTTTAATCCCATTGGCATTCTCGTCATCTGGTATTGTCCTGATACGGAAGCAGTACTTTTATCTACGCTACCCGGAACTTTATATTGTCCAGAACAGAATGCTGTATATTTCCGACTTTCGGGATCAAGGTCACATTGGTAATACCCATTGGAAAGGTCAAGAGTAGAAAAGTATATAGATCCTGAAAGGGAATCCAAAATTTCAGTTATATTAGGTAGAGGAAATTTGTCATCTTGTATAATGTTATTTAATTTCCTATAATCAATTACCAAGCGCCAATTCTTATTGCCTGTATTATCTACCTTTTTAGGGACCAATAACAATGGACTTGACCATTCAGATTGACATGGTTCAATTATTCCTTCCCGTAACATGTTACTAATCTGCTTGTTTACTTCATGTTTTTGCGAATGTGGTATTCTGTACGGTTTACTAAAAACTGGTTGAGCATGGGGTTGTAAATTAATTTGATGTTTGTAAATGTTTGTTGTCGTTAGCTTATCACCTGGCAATAAAAATATATCAGAAAATTTCGCACAAATATTTTCAATCGTGATTTGCTCTTCGTCGTTCAAATGATTTAAATTTAGTAAGCTAAACAATTTTTTAACACGGTCTGCGTTCAAATTCGTATACTGTTCAAACGTACACAAATTATAGTCACTAATTTTATGTAAGGTTGGTTTAATAGTATCAAGGTGAACCTTTTTTTTTTTTTTTTTTTTGGTGGGTGGAAAATCATCGAATGACCCCCCCCGCTCTTGGGCAGAGCGAAGGGGAGTGTCAGACTTCTACTGACTAAAAACCGAACCCATGTTCCTTCTTTGCCCTTGTGCCGAGGCCACGTCATCTAGTACTAAAATCCGCACTTTCATTTGTATTTAGGATTAAAATAGGTATCATACCATTTACGGGTTTAACTAATACGCTAGCAATGAATATTCCTTCTTGTAATTCTGATGAGCAAACAAGACACTCTTCGTTAATGTGAGTAGGTATGTAATGAATTGATTCGGTCCTTGGCGGCAAAGTGAAATTATAAGAAAACGTTGACCTTTTCGATTTTATAGGCAAAATTACTTTCTCATTACTGTTGTTATTATTTAATGTTAAAGTTTTACAACTAATGTCTAATATAGCATTGTCTTTCGTAAGATAATCCTGTCCTAAAATGGCATGTGCCATACACGGTAACGATTTAAAAACATAAAACTTATGATTAAACAATTGTTCTCTATCATAACAATCGCTTAGAGTTAAATAAACATATCCTATTGCTTCTATTGTACCACCAATTCCGCTTATGTTAATGCTCTCTTTATGGATTGGTATGTTTAATTCAATAACATGTTTATATTTAATGGCACAAATTGATGCGCCGGTGTCAACTAAAAATAAGTAGTTATGTTTATCTACGTATAATTCTATGCAACAATGACTATTATTTGCAAATACAAACCCATTATTCACGAAAAAACTTGCTCTGTTCCCCATTTGAATTAGTTTTTGTGGGTTCGTCCTCGTTTACAACGTGAATGTTTGCATCACTACGTTGCACGTTCCGTTGATAACCTCTATGGTTGTTGTTCCTGTTATTGGAATGATAGTACGTACCTCGATTCTGTTTAGGCTGTCCCCGACTATAGTTCTGGTACGGACGACCACGGCCTCGGTAGAAAGTCGTACCACGATGGACGGTAGGCCTACTAAAATTATTAGACGTGGAGGCACCTCGAAACTGGCGGGTGCCTCTAGAAAAACCTCGATGACGCTGACCTTGATAGTAATTATTACGGTTCCTATTAAAAGATAATACATTTTCAGACTGAGACGGCATTGCAATGGTCTCTTCATCTATAGCTGTTTGCACAGCGTCCTTTAAGGATTCAAACTTTTGTGCAGCTATTATCGTACTGAGTCTTCCATTACGTAATCCGTCGGCAAAACGTTTAATTGCTTGTTTTTCGTTTAGAGGCTGTAAAATCTTGAGATTTTCGGTTTTGCCTTCAGCTTGCGCTATAGATAAATCCATAAATAGCTCAGTTAGCTCCTTACCGTAATCATTAATCGACTTTTGATCTTGTCGCAAAGTTTGAAGTTTACTTTGCAAGGCGACGGTACTCTTCTTAGGCAGAAGAATCGTACGCATATCAGTTAGTAATGCATCAATAGATGGATAATCGGACTTAAGTCTTAATTTCGCTTGTTGCGAGAGACGACCTTTTAAGACAAAGTTTACTAAACTTAATTTACACTGTTCGGTTTCTAAGGTAGAGCTATAGTAATCTATACCATCAATTAATTGACGAGTCGTCGATTCCTCATTATTCATGACTGGTAACAAACTCAGGGCTACTTTTAAATTAAACTCCATTTTGGATTCGAGATTTGATGTTAAGCCAAATTGTTCACAACTACCCTTAACAGTTTCACGTATATGTAACTTATTACAAAACTCTTGAATTTGAGAATACAACTCTGCAATTTTATCACAATGCGATTTAATCAATGACAAATTTTCACCACTAAATTTCTTATCATCTATTTGTCTCGTAATGCTTGGAAGTAAAACAGAATAACTTTTAAACACAATAGTTGCTTCAGTAAGCTTTTCTTGCAAACGCTCTGGCGTCCTCCTTTCTAAACTTAGTTTACATAAATTTTCTTTAATTTTTTTAAATTTTTCATAAGCTGAGCTGAGCTCATGAGCCATAATTTGTCATATTAAAATGAAATAACTAGCATACTTAATAACTAATAAAAGGTTACATACATCGGGTTACCATAGTTCAACGCATTTTCATCGGTTTCCGTTCACTTTCACGCACAAAACGCACTTTTACCACTTCACTTTTACGTTATTCTTACGTTATCACACATTCGGTTTAAGCACAAACTCTTCTTTAGGAAGTGAAGGCCCAGAACTGTTTGAACACGACGTACACCTGGTATTGAACGCCGAAAATCTATTTCCTTCTGCAGTTCCTCGACGACCACGGCGAGAAAAGGAATTCCTCAAGGTTTGACGAAGTATCTGGTCATTAATCCACGTATGATGGCAGTTCTTGTAGCACTTGTACAGGAAATAGGCTGCCAATATCAGCAACAAACCCAGAATTATCATCATTACGATGCTTATTGCAGAAAGATGAAATTGTAGCTGGTCGGTAGTAGCCACATTAGACGATCCAATGCCATTCTGGTTTATTATAACTTCTTCTCGTTTTGGAGTATTAGAATTGCACATTTTAAAACTTTTTTATGAAAGTTCTCGAACAAAATTCAATAACGCAACGTACACTTAGAACGAGAGTCTGTACCACCCACGAAGTGCGGCTGCCTCCCCATGACCAAACATGGCAGGGTCGCCATGTAAAGGTTGGGTATAGAGGAGAAGTAAACGCTCTGACTGCTGGTTGACAACTGCCTCGTTTATTAGTAATTATTGATATTTAAGTACACGTGTAACATACATAGGTATAGGTATACATTAGAATACAGCTTATACACTACAAGCCAACAGCTCACGCTCTGTTGTGCTATAATTTCGTTCTGTTTTTGAGAGTAAACGGGAGTGAAATGCTACGGGATGTTCTATACCGTCTATTTCTTGTACAAGAACGCTACCAACTCCGACTGATGAAGCATCGGTATGAATCTGAAACGGTATTGTAAAATCTGGACAGGCTAATACTGGAGCTTGAGTAAGTGCTTCTTTGAGTGCTATGAATGACTTTTCTGCTTCAATACACCAAGCTATTGCCTCTTTTCCTTTTCTCTTACCGATTAACGCCGTCATTGGAGCAATTATTGTAGAAAAGTTATTAACAAATCTCCTGTAGTATGAACACAAACCTATGAACGCTCGCAACTGTTTCGCTGTAGTTGGTCTTGGGAAATTTCTAATACAGTCTAATTTCCTAGGATCTGTTTGCAGGCCTTTTGAGCTTACAACATAGCCCAAGTAATTTAGATGTTCTTTACAATATTCGCATTTTTCAAAATTTATTGTCAAACCTGTTTTGCTTAATGTTTCCATAACATCGTTCAATATAGCTATAAATGCTCTTCAAACGAAGTAGTTGCTATTAAAAGATCGTCGCAATATCCAAAAAAAATTTCACTATACTTGTGGTGGAATAAAGAGTCAATTAAACGTTGCATATCGCAACCAGCGTTACATAAACCAAAAGGCATTCTTTTGAATTCAAAAAGTCCTCTGTTAGGTACTACAAATGCGGTTTTCTGACAAGAAGTGCCATTACCGTCTAAATTATCTGAATCGCAAAGTGGTAGTTGCCAGTAAGCAGCTGATAAATCTACTGAAGTTAAATAACGTGCTCCTTTAAGGTTATCTATATTTATTGATGATATATAAGGTAAAGGGTAGGAGTCTTTAAGAGTTACATCGGAAGTTGTCTGATATTTCTGGTATAACCATAAATATGATATCCCAGTTTTTATCTTTAAAGTTGACAGGTATAGACATAGTACCTGAAGTGAAACGACAATAGCTGCGTACCGACTGATTTATTTATATTCGAAACCTAACTACCCACATGCATTCATTACTCTCATTGACAAGATAATACAACATCTTTCCTCTTAGAAACAAAATAGAAATCGAATAAGTAACTATAAGTACTTACGTACCTGCATCTCAGTTTTTAACATTGAAATAATTAACAAAGGATTACATCATTTTAAGCACTTAATATTTTCTATAAAATTAAACATGCATCAAATAATACATTCTTGCTTCATGAAATATTTATGTCTAAATTTATCAGAAACAATGTATTTTAAGAAATAAACGAATTAACACAATTGAATAACAGACGAATTAACACAATTATATATCTACACTTGCTATGCAAATGGAAACAAAATAATCTGACATAGAAATGTATCGCTTAAATAACAGGCACGTGAAATGCACAACGAGCATAACGTTCAAGGCGACATACAACGAGTAGGTATATTATATGTTGGGCTACCTACTTTTGCTCAGTATCTAACATATTTTTCTTTGCATTACGAGCGGCTGCCCTTTTAGCTCGGTTCGATGACCCTGTAGACTCTGATTCATTAGTTTTGCCAATTGCAAATTTTGGTGCTACAACATTTACCATTTCCTCTTCGGGATCATCGTACACACTACTGTCACTCCTTTCATCCTCTTCACATACCACTTTATCGCTAGAGACAGACTGCGTGCTTACTCTCAACAAATGCCTGCGGTTACGGCGATAAATCCTGCCTGACTCATCTTTTACAAAATATGATCGCGGTTGAGCTGCGCAACCCGTCACCCGTGCCTCTCGTCTCCTACTGCCGTCCACTGCAATCACCTCATCGCCTGTGTGGAGAACAGGTAGTTCCCTTGAGCTAGCATCGTAACGGGCCTTCGCGCTCGCTTGTTTATTTAGTATGTTTTGATAATCTGTTGTGTTGTCCCTAGCCGGTTTAAGTTTATTTATGTGTACCGGTAGACGTGTGTTTAACCTCCTGCTCATAAGAAGTTCCGCTGGACTCGCAATACCGTCTCTCGGGGCAGTTCTGTAGTTTAACAAACTTAAATAAAAATCAGTACCATCGTCCAGCGACTTTTTTAATAAAGTTTTAATCGTGCGCACCGCGCGCTCTGAACGACCATTCGACTGGGCGTAATTAGGGAACGATGTGGTGTGATTAAAAGCCCAAGAACTTGCGAAATTATGAAATTCTTTTGAGGCGTAGGCAGGGCCATTGTCTGTTATCAGTTCTTGTGGTATACCGTGCCGCGCGAACTAGTCTTTCATAGCCTTTATTACGCTTTTAGAAGTTATACTAGTTAGTGGGCACACCTCAACGTAGTTAGAAAAATAGTCTACCAGTATCAGGAAGTATATTCTTTTATACTCAAATATATCAGAACCGAGTTTGACCCACGGGAGGCTAGGTATTTCATGAGAAATCAATGGCTCCCGCTGCGGCAGTGCAGCGTTCCTCGCGCACACGCGACATCGGCGCACCGCGCGCTCGATGTCGTGCGACATTCCCGGCCAGTACATCACTTCTCGCGCGCGCCTCTTACATCTATCTATACCTAGGTGCCCTTCATGCACTCTCCCTATCACATCGGCACGAAGTTCCTCCGGAATGAATACTAAATCGTTTTTAAACAGAACACCATCATAATACTCAAGGCCATCCCTATGATCCCATAATGACCTTACTCTTTCATCAGTTTCAAACTTGTTTAATGGCCAGCCTTCCTTTATGTTACGAACCAACAACTGACATGTGATATCGCTTTTTGTGTGTTCACGTACTAAATTAATCTTCTCGTCACTAAATGACACATTTTTTTATCATAAAACAAGATTGACTCTGCACCTCATCCGACACCTTTTCATTCATTAACTCAGGGAGCGGAGCGCGCGATAGTGCGTCCGCTACATACATGTATTTTCCGGGTTTATACATAGCGGAAAAATCATATCTCTGAACGCGGAGCATCATACGCTGTAGCCTAGCGGGTACCTCATTTAAGGATTTTTTAAAAAGTGCTTCGAGTGGTTTATGGTCAGTTTCCACAATCACGTCGCTTTTACCGTATACATACTGGTGGAATCTTTCAAGCGCGAAAACAATAGCTAACATCTCCTTCTCAATTTGAGCATATCGCTGCTGAGTGTCGGTTAGAGTTAGGGAGGCGAACTCAACCGGACGGCCGTTCTGCAGCAACACTGCCCCGAGCGCGTGTGAGCTGGCGTCCACCGACACCACGGCTGGCTCGTCCGCCGCAAACAGACTTAATACCGGCGCGTTACACAAGTCCCACTTTAATGTTTTTACTACTTGGTCCTCACATGCACCCCATTGCCATTCATTCTTTTTCTTTAGTAAATTTCTAAGCGGAGTGGCCTTTTCAGAAAAGTTAGGAATGAACTTACATAAAAAGTTGACCATCCCCAGAAATCTTTCTAATTCCTGTCGGTTTTGCGGACATGGCATTTCTTTGATAGCTTTTGATTTACTTTCGTCTATTTTCATCCCCTCTACACTAAACTTGTGTCCCAAATACGTAACCTCAGGAACCTTGAACTCGCATTTCTCTCGATTAAACTTTATACCTACTTCTCGAGCCCTGTCCATTAATCGTTTCAGGCATTCATCATGCTGACTCTCATTCATACCCCAAACAATAATATCGTCGACAAATGAGTCTACCCCTTCTAATCCTTCGAGCAGCTGTCTTACCCTAGAGTGGAAAACTTCAGAAGCTGAATTAATCCCATAAGGGAGACGTAAGTATTGGAACCTCCCGAACGGCGTCCCGAATGTACATAGATCTGCACTCTCTTCATCCAACGATATCATCCAAAATCCAGATCTAGCATCCAGCTTACTAAAACAACTAGCTCCTTTCAGCTGTGTAGCTATTTCCATAAGGGTAGGCAATGGGAAATGTTGTCGGCGTATGACTTTATTTAGGGGTCGCGGATCTAAACAAACTCTGATGTTACCATCTTTTTTAGCCGCTACTACGATAGCATTCACCCAAGGAGTGGGGTGAGTCACTTTTCTTATCACACCCAACTCCTCCATGCGTTTAAGTTCTGACTGTAACTTCCCCCTCAAACTAATTGGTATTTTCCGCACTGGACAGATGCAAGGAGATGAATCTTTATCTATAGGTATAGTGTAGTGTCCAGGTAGCCGCCCGAGGCCCTCAAATAAATCACTGTATACATCTGTTGTAACATCACTATTTAGTAAGTTAATATTATGGTCATCCCTACATAATGTATATATATCTGTGTGTCATCTGTCAACGGCCCTTCTCATTGTCTGCCTTGACCAAGACACTACCTATCTCTGTGTCTGCAACGTGTCTACCATTAAACTAGTCTGAAGTCTTACCGAGTCTTATTTCAACATGGTGTCAGTCAAAAATAAGTGAATCGAGTCTGAAAGAATCCACCGAGATCGCCGACGAAAAAGAAAAAAATGTCGACTTCAAGCGCGACCGACAGCCATCTTGAACCTCGTCACACAACCCAGGTCAGAGAACTCAAAATATCGTCGGATACGACGAATAACAACGCGGCGACGTGGAAACGATGGTGGCAACAATTAGATCTATATCTGTTGGCCACAGGCCTGGATAAATCACCCGAGAAGCGGAAAATAGCCATTTTGTTGCACGCGTTTGGAGAACGTGGACTAACTATTTACAACTCATTTAACGTTAGCATCGAAGGGACCACGCTAAATGAGGTGAGGGCAAGATTTGACCAATATTTCGAGCCGAGGAGAAACGTCACGATGTGTCGATACCTATTCTTCACACGTCGACAAGAAAAATCCGAAAGCATCGACGATTTCCTCACAGATTTGGAAAATAAAAGCAGAGAATGTGAATTTGGCACGCTAAGGGAATCTGTAATCAAAGATATTTTTATCGCAAATTTAAATATCGATTTGTCACATGTGCGTCAGAGACTACTGCAGGAGCATGAACTAACCTATCAGAGGATGCAAGAGCTGGCGAAGACACTCATAGTCGCGCAGCAGGATGCTGAGAAAATTGTCAAAGGGAGCGCCGTCGCCAGTGAAAGCGTCATGCATCTCAGTCGCAGGAACCGTAGTCGAGGAGATGGTCGACAGCGAGCGTCCAGTCGCAGGTCAGCTTCGAGCAACCGCAAGTCAGCCACGGGCAGTCAAAGGTCAGCGTCAACGACGAACAGCGAGCATGGCAACGGCAACTCGAAGGCATGCACTCGCTGTGGGCAGTCTCATCGCTACAAGTGCCCAGCCAAAGGAGTCCAATGCAGGTCATGTAAACTTTTTGGTCATTTCTCTAAATATTGTCTTAAAAATAAAAAAGTCAGTCAGTTAAAATCGTTTAATTCAGATGAAAATCAAGAATATTTTGTTGGCATGTTAACTAGTCAAAAACAGTCGAGTCAAAGTCATAAAACACATATAAATGTGAAACATATCACACATGGCAGTCAGTCATATTCAGTCAGTCAGTCACAAAGTCAGTCACACAGACAAACACAGTCGCAGACACGCAGCAAACACAGAGATTCAGGAGAGGTGGTGTCACGGTCAAGACAGACACTGCGTCCCTATGATGAAAACAGTGACACGTCTGAGAGATCAATTCTCCCGTCAATAAGTCAATGTCCCCATCCATATTATCTCTATGATGATAACGGTGGTATGTCTGAGAGGTCAAATAAAAAATTCCTCAGTGATGAAAACAGTCACACGTCTGAGAGATTAATTTCCCCGTCAGAAACCCCAATTAAGGATTGTCAGAGTCCGTATGTACATCTCAATGATGACATTTGTCACAGGTCTGAGGGACACAACAACAACATTTGTTGTGATCAGTCACAAAACAGACACAGGACACGTTGTAGACACAGTGTCAACAACATAAAATCAAACACAAAACAGTCATGGGAAATTAACCTTGTCATAGTCAATAAAACAAATTAGTTGCATCATAGATTCAGGTGCTGATGTCAATATTATGTCAAAACAAACATTTAATAATATTAAACGTCAAAAGAAGATGTCAAAATTGACACTTCACAAATGTCAAATAAGTGTCACAGCCTTCAGTGGTAATTCTATACCAATTTTGGGAAAAATAAACATAAATTGTAATTTGAACATAAACAACAGTAATATAGTCGAAAATATAGATTTCATAGTAGTAAATTTAGATTGTCCAAATGTAATAGGTCTACCAACTTGCGAAAAACTAGGTATAATAAAACGTGTATTTTCAGTAACAGAACAAAATTTTAGTAAACAAATTCTTACACAATTTAATGATGTTTTTCAGGGACTTGGATGCCTGCCTCCGGTCTGTCATCTTAAACTCAAGCCAGATGCTATTCCATGTGTCAACCCGCCACGGAAAGTTCCATTTGCGCTGCAGAACAAGCTACGTGAGGAGTTGGATCGCATGGAGAAAATGCAAGTAATAGTAAAGGTTACAAAACCTACAGAATGGGTTAACTCAGTTGTCATAACTGTAAAGAGTTCAGGTCAGTTAAGAATTTGTCTAGATCCTAGAAATCTAAATAAGAACATAATGAGAGAATTTTATCCGCTAAAGTCAAAAGACGAAATCAGGTCACAACTCGAAGGAGCTGTATGTTTTTCTCATTTAGATGCATTTTCTGGATTTTGGATGCTACGTCTGGATGAATATAGTTCTGAATTATGTACTTTTCAAACACCATTTGGTAGATATAAATATTTAAGGTTACCCTATGGAATAAATCTCCATATCCCATATCTTCCCGTGGGTGTCGTAAGAGGCGACTATGGGATGTACCAGAGAATGGGCAGCAGCGTTCTCTGTGTCTTTGTAACAACCATACTGCGATCGCCAACCCGCCTGCCAAGCGTGGCGATTATGGCAAACCCCCCCAAAAATGCCTGGGGGAGGCCTATGTCCAGCAGTGGACGTCTTATGGCTGAAATGATGATGGAATAAATGCCTCGTCAGAAATTTTTCAAAGAGTCATGATGAACCTCTTCGGAGACTTAGAAGGAATACTAATATTCATTGATGACATTTTAGTACATGGTCCAAATGAGTCAGTTCATAATGAAAGATTACATAAAGTCATGCAAAGAGCACGTCAGGTAAATTTAAAATTTAATAAGTCAAAGTGTAAATTTTTGCTCACAGAAGTATGTTTTTTAGGTTATGTCTTTAGTATGGAAGGTGCAAGGGCTGACAAAGACAAAATAAAAGCCATTGTCAACATGCCCACACCAAACAATGTCAAAGAACTACAAAGAATATTAGGTATGATCAACTATTTAGGTCCTTTCATAAGTAACCTGTCAGAGAAAACTCAAATATTGAGAAATCTCATAAAAAAAGATTCAGTCTGGACTTGGGATGAGAATCACAATAAATGTCTTAACAAACTGAAAGATGAAATTACTAATTCACCAGTTTTAGCACAATACAATCCCAAGATTCCATTGGTCTTGTCAGTTGATTCATCAAAGTCTGCATTAGGTGCGGTAATTTTACAAAAAAACCAACCTATTGCATATAGTTCAAAAACATTGACATTAACCCAGGAAAGGTATGCTCAAATTGAAAAAGAGCTACTAGCAATACAATTTGGTTGTGAAAAATTTCACCAATACATATATGGTAACAAAGTCACAGTTCATACTGATCACAAACCATTAGTCTATTTATTTAAAAAGCCATTGCATGATGTCCCCGCTAGATTACAGCGTATGATGTTAACTTTACAGAAATATGATTTAGATGTAATACATGTTCCAGGAAAAGAAATGTATATATCAGATACTTTGTCTAGAGCAGCGTTAAAAGATCAATATACACCTGAAAATGAATCAGAAATGTCTTGTCATGTCAATTTAATGTATGCAAATTTAGCTATAACAAAAGAATATAGTACAAAACTAGCAGAGGAAACCAAAAAGGATGACTCCCTGCAGTTATTAAAAAAATTCTATAATGAAGGTTGGCCAAAAAACAAGAACAATGTAAATCCGTTGGTCAAACCATACTGGAATATTCAAGGTGAAATTCATGTCATAAAAGATTTAGTGTTCAAAGGTTCAAAATTAATAGTACCACAGTCAATGCATAAAATAATGTTAGAAAAAAATCACAAAGGTCACCAAGGTATAAGTAAAAGTCTGCAATTAGCAAAAGAATCTCTTTATTGGCCAAATATGTCAAGTAATATTAAAAACATGGTAGAACAATGTTTAATTTGTGCAAAATTTAAACCAAACAACCAAAAGGAACCACTACAAAATTATGAAATTTTTAAATATCCATGGCAACAAGTGGGATTTGACTTAATGCATTTTGATGGTTCAGTATATTTGATTGTCACAGACTATTACTCAAAGTACATAGAGATAGCACTTCTGAACAAAAATAGTACAGCACAAAATGTCATTATACATCTCAAGTCAATATTTGCTCGTCATGGAATACCATTGTCATTGGTGTCCGATGGTGGTCCTCCTTTTCAGTCATTAGAATTTAGAAACTTTTTACAGGAATGGGACATAGAACATGTTGTAACTAGCCCATATCACTCTCAGTCTAATGGTCAAGCAGAAAGTTCTGTAAAAATAATTAAAAATATGGTAGGGAAAAGTAAAGAAAATAAAACAGACCCTTACATAGCTTTATTGCAGTATAGAAACACACCAAAAAATAACTTGTCGTCACCAGCACAATTATTTATGTCAAGAAACTTAAGAAATAACATTCCAGTGTCATATAAAAAATTGAAACCAAAAGTAGTAACATTTAAAGATTATAAAGAATCAGTCAAACGAAATAATGAAAATAAGTCAAAGTATTACAATAGAAATGCTAAGCCATTGTCAATGCTACACCATAATGACCATGTTTACTTTAAAAGAAGCCCCACAAGCTGTTGGGAGCAAGCGATTGTAAAACAGAGACTAATGAATAATAGGTCATATGTAGTTGAGGATGTTAATGGTGTAGACATAAGTACTCTCATAGCTGTGCAAACCCTCCTATGCGAGCCAACTCCTCACAGGGGAGAGAGGAAGGTGACAGACAGGAGTCTGGACCCCAAGGAACCTCATCTCAACCAGTAACAACTAGGTCTGGTCGCATTGTAAAACCTCCAAGAAGGATAATAGAAGAAATTGATTAAGTTACATTAAATTAGATTAAAGATTAAATTTAATTAACCAATAAATTAAGAAACATTAGATTAAAAATAATTAACCTTAAATTAAGTTGTTGTCTAGCAATAAGATAATGGTAAGCTTTGTCAAATGTATAGTCTCATTAGTTGGTACGCTTAAATGACGCTTAAATGATTGTAAGTCTAGAGTTAAATGAAACTCAACAAGGGGGATGTTGTAACATCACTATTTAGTAAGTTAATATTATGGTCATCCCTACATAATGTATATATATCTGTGTGTCATCTGTCAACGGCCCTTCTCATTGTCTGCCTTGACCAAGACACTACCTATCTCTGTGTCTGCAACGTGTCTACCATTAAACTAGTCTGAAGTCTTACCGAGTCTTATTTCTACAAACCTTACTTATCAAATTAATGTGCATTATAGTCTTGCTAACGCAAATACTTGCAGTGAATGGGGGACCATACTTTGACACCTAGATTCATATCAGCAAGTAAAAGTTACTCTGCAGCGTTATTTGCATTCCGCTGGCTGACACACATTTGTCATAATTGCACATGCTTTAGTACGAGATACCCACAGCATGTTATGGCCACATTAAGTGAAATCTTTTTCACAGGAAATCTTCACTGAGTATGATATTATGGAAGCATCATTGATTCTAGATCAAAGTTACATATGCACATAACCAACCAAATGCAAACAATATTTAATGTATAACCGATTATTTTCTGAATAATAATAATAATAATAATAATATTCCACAAATATCACACAACGCCATCTAGTCCCAAGCTAAGCAGAGCTTGTGTTATGGGTACTAGACAACTGATAAACATACTTATATATTTCTAAATACATACATATTATAGATAAATTACACCCAGACACAGAACAAATGATCGTGCTCATCACACAAACATTTGTCCTGGGTGGGAATCGAACCCACGACCTCCGGCATAGCAGTTAGGGTCACTAACCACTAGACCAACAGGCCAGTCAAATTCAATAAAACATGGTGGTCAATACTATGCACTGTAATGTCCCAATACTCAAAAACTATTAAGATTGAGAGGGAGCGGTTTATAGACTGACAAAATTTCAGTCTTAACGGCCTGTCAATGTACAAATGACTATCAACCAACCCTTTTTAGTTCCAAATCGAATTATTTTCTCTCCAAAACCCCACCCCCTTTTAGGAAAAGATAATATTACTGTTCTCGCCAAGATCAACCGGACCTAATCACGGGCCCATGGATGACAGGCCTTCAAAACGGTTATCCGGACGAGCAACACATTGGACGCGTTGCGCGCCGCTAATTATCAAAACCTAATTAACCAACATAACAACTAACTACTCTTACCTCCACCTTGAGCCGGCCCAACTCCGTAACGCTGACCGCTCGCAAGTTTGAGTTAGTGTATATGTGTATTGTGTGTGTTTGTGAACCTTGCGATGGCCTGCAACAGGCTCCGGGCTCTCCAAAGACGACCCGTTTTCCTCAGCCAGCCGACAGACCACGTCGACCACGCTCGTTCACACCACAGACTGTCCGTTCCAATATAGTCCAAACACAAAGGCCTCCGGCAAGGCAAACCGTACTGAGTAACTAGTATCCAATCTATAACTATAATACTAGGTGGGCGCGAAATTACCAAGTCAATTTAACACGATGCGCGCGCGCAACCAGCTCCGATCCGTAATGGCCACTGAAATGTTCTCGAAGCTTACAAGCGAAGGGCTCACAGCGCCCCCCTCCCGTGCCGCCCGCACGTCTCCCGCTGGCTCACTAGCGCAGCCGAATGACAGCGCTTGCGGCAAAATTTAATAAGGTAGGTGTAGGTAGGTGTAGGTAGGTAGGTGTAGGTAGGTAGGTGTAGGTAGGTAGGTGTTGGTTGGTAGTAGGTAGATAGTAGGTTGGTAGTAGGTAGGTGTAGGTAGGTAGCAGGTAGGTGTAGGTAGGTAGTAGGTTGGTAGTAGGTAGGTGTAGGTAGGTGTAGGTAGGTAGGTGTAGGTAGGTAGGTGTTGGTTGGTAGTAGGTAGGTAGTAGGTTGGTAGTAGGTAGGTGTATGTAGGTAGTAGGTAGGTGTAGGTAGGTGTTGGTTGGTAGTAGGTAGGTAGTAGGTAGGTAGTAGGTAGGTAGTAGGTAGGTAGTAGGTAGGTAGTAGGTAGGTAGTAGGTAGGTAGTAGGTAGGTAGTAGGTAGGTAGTAGGTAGGTAGTAGGTAGGTAGTAGGTAGGTAGTAGGTAGGTAGTAGGTAGGTAGTAGGTAGGTAGTAGGTAGGTAGTAGGTAGGTAGTAGGTAGGTAGTAGGTAGGTAGTAGGTAGGTAGTAGGTAGGTAGTAGGTAGGTAGTAGGTAGGTAGTAGGTAGGTAGTAGGTAGGTAGTAGGTAGGTAGTAGGTAGGTAGTAGGTAGGTAGTAGGTAGGTAGTAGGTAGGTAGTAGGTAGGTAGTAGGTAGGTAGTAGGTAGGTAGTAGGTAGGTAGTAGGTAGGTAGTAGGTAGGTAGTAGGTAGGTAGTAGGTAGGTAGTAGGTAGGTAGTAGGTAGGTAGTAGGTAGGTAGTAGGTAGGTAGTAGGTAGGTAGTAGGTAGGTAGTAGGTAGGTAGTAGGTAGGTAGTAGGTAGGTAGTAGGTAGGTAGTAGGTAGGTAGTAGGTAGGTAGTAGGTAGGTAGTAGGTAGGTAGTAGGTAGGTAGTAGGTAGGTAGTAGGTAGGTAGTAGGTAGGTAGTAGGTAGGTAGTAGGTAGGTAGTAGGTAGGTAGTAGGTAGGTAGTAGGTAGGTAGTAGGTAGGTAGTAGGTAGGTAGTAGGTAGGTAGTAGGTAGGTAGTAGGTAGGTAGTAGGTAGGTAGTAGGTAGGTAGTAGGTAGGTAGTAGGTAGGTAGTAGGTAGGTAGTAGGTAGGTAGTAGGTAGGTAGTAGGTAGGTAGTAGGTAGGTAGTAGGTAGGTAGTAGGTAGGTAGTATGTTGGTAGTAGGTAGGTGTAGGTAGGTAGTAGGTAGGTGTAGGTAGGTAGTAGGTTGGTAGTAGGTAGGTGTATATAGGTAGGTATATCAGATTCATTGAAAGGGGCAATGCGTTAGTCGAAATCATTTTTCAAAGCGCCCCCTCTCCCTCCTTCACGCCCCGCGAGCTGCGCGCAGCTCGCGCAGCCACGCAAATACTAGTTATACTATATAAAGCTAAATTACCACTCACTCACTGACTGACTTATTGACAGAATTGTTCTCCCAGATGGTGGATGGGGAGGTGGGTATATTTTGACAGATTCGTAAACAATCAACTCTCATGACTATGGGAAAAGTCCCAAACCCCCCCTTTCCCCCCCCCTTCTCCCCCCTCCCTATCGTATCTCGGAAACGAAGAAACTTTACGTGTTTTTTTTTAGGGATTCGTATAGAGGAGGCTCGGTAAAGTAAAAATCATTTTTCAAAGTGGCCCCCCTTTTCCCCCTTCTTCCCCCCTTTAGGCGGATCTCGGAAATAAAGAGATTTTACGTGTTTTTTTTTAAGAATTCGTATAGAGGAGGCTCGGTAAAGTAAAAATCATTTTTCAAAGTGGCCCCCCTTGCCCCCCTTCTCCCCCCTTTTAGGCGGATCTCGAAAGTTAAGAGACTTGGAACGAATTTTTTTTCAGATTCATTTAGAGGGGCATTGCGTTAGTCGAAATCATTTTTAGAAACTCCCCCCTCTCCCCCCCTTCACCCCCCCCCTCTTTACCTCTTTTTTTACTCCTGAAAAATTTTTTGATTCTTACCTAAATCTATTTGAGGGGCGTTGAAATTTGTATACCCTCCCCTCCCCAACCTCGATAGCCATTAGGTGTTTAAACAAATAATATAGTAGGCGTCGAAACCTGTCCGGTGGTGGTACAGCGGTAAAGCGAAGGGGGGAGCGGGCGAGCGAAGCGAGCCGGCGACCCCCGTAGCGTAGGGATAATGGCATGATAGCTTTCCGGTGGTAGGTAGGTCCTGAGTGGAGCGAACCTGCGATACCGAGTGGAGCGAAGGGGGGAGGTGGCGAGCGAAGCGAGCCGGCGACCTCCTTAGCGTAACGAAGGTTGAGTGGGTGAAGCGTAACTCAGGGGCGACGACAAGCAAACTTTAGGGTAATGTTTTTTTAGTGGTAGTAGGTAGGTGGTAGGTAGAAGGTAGGTAGTAGGTAGGTGTAGGTAGGTAGTAGGTAGGTGAAGGTAGGTAGTAGGTAGGTGTAGGTAGGTGTTGGTAGGTGTAGGTAGGTGTAGGTAGGTGTAGGTAGGTGTAGGTAGGTAGTAGGTAGGTGTAGGTAGGTAGTAGGTAGGTGTAGGTAGGTGTAGGTAGGTGTAGGTAGGTGTAGGTAGGTGTAGGTAGGTGTAGGTAGGTGTAGGTAGGTGTAGGTAGGTGTAGGTAGGTGTAGGTAGGTGTAGGTAGGTGTAGGTAGGTGTAGGTAGGTGTAGGTAGGTGTAGGTAGGTGTAGGTAGGTGTAGGTAGGTGTAGGTAAGTGTTGGTAGGTGTAGGTAGGTGTAGGTAGGTGTAGGTAGGTGTAGGTAGGTGTAGGTAGGCAGTAGGTTGGTAGTAGGTAGGTGTATAATATAGGTAGGTATATCAGATTCATTGAAAGGGGCAATGCGTTAGTCGAAATCATTTTTCAAAGCGCCCCCTCTCCCCCCTTCACGCCCCGCGAGCTGCGCGCAGCTCGCGCAGCCACGCAAATACTAGTTATACTATATAAAGCTCGATTACCACTGACTGACTCACTGATTGACAGAATTGTTCTCCCAGATGGTGGATGGGGAGGTGGGTATATTTTGACAGATTCGTAAACAACTAACTCTCGTGAGTATGGGAAAAGTCCCAAATCCCCCCTTTTCCCCCCCCCTTCTCCCCCCTCCCTATCGTATCTCGGAAACAAAGAGACTTTACGTGTTTTTTTTTGGGATTCGTATAGAGTAAAAATCATTTTTCAAAGTGGCCCCCCTTTTCCCCCTTCTCCCCCCCTTTAGGCGGATCTCGGAAATAAAGAGACATTACGTGTGTTTTTTTAGAGATTCGTATAGAGGAGGCTCGATGAAGTAAAAACCATTTTTTAAATTTGACGCCCTTGCCCCCCTTCACCCCCCCTTTAGGCGGATCTCGAAAGTTAAGAGACTTGGAACGATTTTTTTTTCAGATTCATATAGAGGGGCATTGCGTTAGTCGAAATCATTTTTAGAATCTCCCCCCTCTCCCCCCCTTCACCCCCCCCTCTTTATCTCTTTTTTTACTTCTGAAAAAATTTTTGATTCTTACCTAAATCTATTTGAGGGGCGTTAAAATTTGTATACCCTCCCCTCCCCAACCTCCCCTAAAATTAAAAGGGCTGTAACTTCATAACGGTTAGAGTTAGCCATTAGGTGTTTGAACAAATATTATACTAGGCGTCGAAACCTGTCCGGTGGTGGTACAGCGGTAAAGCGAAGGGGGGAGCGGGCGAGCGAAGCGAGCCGGCGACCCCCGTAGCGTAGGGATAATGTCATGATAGCTTTCCGGTGGTAGGTAGGTCCTGAGTGGATGAAGCGTAACTCAGGGGCGACGACAAGCAAACTTTAGGGTAATGTTTTTTTAGTGGTAGTAGAAGGTAGTAGGTAGGTGGTAGGTAGTAGGTATGTGTAGGTAGGTGTAGGTAGGTGTAGGTAGGTGTAGGTAGGTGTAGGTAGGTGTAGGTAGGTGTAGGTAGGTGTAGGTAGGTGTAGGTAGGTGTAGGTAGGTGTAGGTAGGTGTAGGTAGGTGTAGGTAGGTGTAGGTAGGTGTAGGTAGGTGTAGGTAGGTGTAGGTAGGTGTAGGTAGGTGTAGGTAGGTGTAGGTAGGTGTAGGTAGGTGTAGGTAGGTGTAGGTAGGTGTAGGTAGGTGTAGGTAGGTGTAGGTAGGTGTAGGTAGGTGTAGGTAGGTGTAGGTAGGTGTAGGTAGGTGTAGGTAGGTGTAGGTAGGTGTAGGTAGGTGTAGGTAGGTGTAGGTAGGTGTAGGTAGGTGTAGGTAGGTGTAGGTAGGTGTAGGTAGGTGTAGGTAGGTGTAGGTAGGTGTAGGTAGGTGTAGGTAGGTGTAGGTAGGTGTAGGTAGGTGTAGGTAGGTGTAGGTAGGTGTAGGTAGGTGTAGGTAGGTGTAGGTAGGTGTAGGTAGGTGTAGGTAGGTGTAGGTAGGTGTAGGTAGGTGTAGGTAGGTGTAGGTAGGTGTAGGTAGGTGTAGGTAGGTGTAGGTAGGTGTAGGTAGGTGTAGGTAGGTGTAGGTAGGTGTAGGTAGGTGTAGGTAGGTGTAGGTAGGTGTAGGTAGGTGTAGGTAGGTGTAGGTAGGTGTAGGTAGGTGTAGGTAGGTGTAGGTAGGTGTAGGTAGGTGTAGGTAGGTGTAGGTAGGTGTAGGTAGGTGTAGGTAGGTGTAGGTAGGTGTAGGTAGGTGTAGGTAGGTGTAGGTAGGTGTAGGTAGGTGTAGGTAGGTGTAGGTAGGTGTAGGTAGGTGTAGGTAGGTGTAGGTAGGTGTAGGTAGGTGTAGGTAGGTGTAGGTAGGTGTAGGTAGGTGTAGGTAGGTGTAGGTAGGTGTAGGTAGGTGTAGGTAGGTGTAGGTGTAGGTAGGTAGTAGGTAGGTGTAGGTAGGTAGTAGGTAGGTGTAGGTAGGTAGTAGGTAGGTGTAGGTAGGTAGTAGGTGTAGGTAGGTGTAGGTAGGTGTAGGTAGGTGTGGGTAGGTGTAGGTAGGTGTAGGTAGGTAGTAGGTAGGTGTAGGTAGGTAGTAGGTAGGTGTAGGTAGGTGTAGGTAGGTAGTACCGCGAGCTGCATTGGAACATTTTTTTTTTCAGATTCATTGAGAGGTGCAATGCGTTAGTCGAAATCATTTTTCAAAGCTCCCCCTCTCCCCCTCTTCACGCCCCGCGAGCTGCGCGCAGCTCGCGCAGCCACGCAAATACTAGTTATTATAGTTATATAAAACTACAAAGCCACTCACTCACTCATTGACATGTCGTTTCTCGGAATGGGTGAGAGATGGGTTAGGGGTATGTTTTGCAAAAATGTGTCATCTGACCAATCGAGTAGAGGAAAATTATAGGGAAAGTTCAAATCCAAGATGGTGGGCGAGTCCATTTCCGGTTTCGGTGGGGGAAAGACTTGGATGGATTTCGACTCAGAGGTCCTATACGAAATCTAAAAGCATTTAAAAAAAAAGTAAAAAAAAAAAAAAAAACAAGATGGCGGCCGCGCTATGACGTTTTGAAATTGTCGACTTTTTTCACTCGACTTTGACAAATTGTTTTCTTCTACCAAATTCTAAAACTGCCAACGAAAAGTCTGCCAATTTGTTGGTAATTTCAATGGCAATTGGGAAAAATTATGACATTGTGAAAATCCAAGATGGAGGACGCTGCGGCGGCCATTTTGTTAAAAGTTGGAAATTTCGATTTTTTTCAAATCAATTTTTCGGGTTGTTGGCAACATCAGACTGGTTCGAGTTGTACCAAGCGGTTGTCTGTTTTGTTGACGAGTGTTGCCTGGTGCAAAAATTTTCCCCATTTATAGGGTATTTTCCCAGATTTTCCCCGAAAACATGAAAAGTAGAAATAATGACATTTTAAATAGAGACTTTGACTAGCCGGCAACATTGGGGTCCCCCAAATAACATTTGACCATTTTGGTTCGTTTTAATTGGCAACCCCAAAAAAAATTGAACTTTTTAATTTTTGGGACTTTTTGACTTTGGCGAATTAGTTTGTTCTACCAAACTCGAAAGTTGGCAACACCAAGTACACCAGTCGGTGGCCTATATTCTTGACATTTAAGGAAAATTATGACTTTTCAGAAAAACAAGATGGCGGATTCCATGGCGGCCATCTTGTAAAAAGGCCGAAAAATCCCAATTTTCGACACGATAATTGGGACAGCTGGCATCCCCCGACCGGATTGTGTTGTATGGACCGGTTATGTGATACGTCAATAAGTGTGGCCTGGTTTAAAAAAAATCCCCATTTTTAGGGAAATTTCCCAGATTTTCCCCGAAAACATGAAAAGTAGAAATAACGACATTTTGAATCGAAATTTTACATAAACACCAAGGATGGGGTCCCCCAAATGACATTTGACCATTTTCATCACTTTCAGCTGGCAACCCCTAGAGCCATCGGTGCCTGAATTTTTGGGTCAGACCCGACTTTGGCGAATTAGTTTGTTCTACTAAACTCAAAAGTTGGCAACACCAAGTACACCAGTTGGTGGCCTATATCCCTGAGATTTCAGGAAAATTATGACTTTACAGAAAAAAAGATGGCGGACAGTGTGGCGGCCATCTTGTAAGAATGATGAAAAATCCTAATTTTCGACACGATTAATGGGACAGCCGGCATACCCCAACCGGATTGTCTTATAAGAAGCGTTTGTGTACTATTTTGTCGAGTGTTACCTTACGCAAAAATTTTCCTCATTTTTAGGGTATTTTCCCAGATTTTTCCCAAAAACATGAATAGTGGAAATAACGACGTTTCGAATGGAAATTTTACATAAACACCAAAAATGGGGTGCTTTAAATGACATTTGACCATTTTCATTCTTTTCAGCTGACAACCCCGAGAGTCATTGGGTCTTGAATTTTCGCATCAGAACAGACTTTGGCGAATTCTTTTGTTTTACCAAACTTAAAACTTGGCAACACCAAGTACACCAGTCGGTAGCCTGTATCCTCGATATTTCAGAAAAATTATGACTTTTCAGAAAAACAAGATGGGAGACAGTGTGGTGGCCATCTTGGAAAAATGATGAAAAATCCCAATTTTCGACACGATAAATGGGACAGCCGGCACCTTCTGACCGGATTGTGTTGTCCCGGTTGTGTATTTCGTTAAGTAATGTTGCCTGTAGGAAAAAAAAAACCCATTTTTAGGGTATTTTCCCAGATTTTGCCCGAAAACATGAAAATAGAAGTAAAGACTTTTAGAATGAAGACTTTGACTAGCTGGCAACATTTGGGTTCGTTGAATGACATTTGATCGTTTTCATCACTTTCAGCTGGCAACCCTGAGAGCCATTGCAGCTTTACTGTTGACTTACTGTCATTATAACACGTTTATTTTAACAGTAAGGCATCAGAGATCTAAGTGGTTAGACTGGCATCATTTGAAATTTTTGTTTTCGGGATATAACATTAATCCTTAGCAATTTTCAGCAAATGTACAGTTACACGTCCTCAAATTACTCTGTTGACTTAGTGTCATTATAACACGTTTATTTTAACAGTATGGCATCAGAGATTTCCTAAGTGGTTAGAATGACATCATTCGAAAGTTTTGTTTTCGAAACATAACATAAATCCTTAGAAAATTTTAGCAAATGTACAGGTCCTCAAAGAACTTTGTTGACTTACTGACATTATAACATGTTTATTTCAACAGTAAGGCATCAGAGATCTCCCAAGTGGTTAGACTGAAATCATTTGAAATTTTGGTCTTCGGAATATAACAGAAATCTACAGTTAAAAGTAACTGAGACATTTGGTATCTGATATTTAAACCCACACCTTCGTGCAACACAGCAGTCCACGGCTTTTTTATTTTTTACTTTTTAGTACAACGTAACTAAGACATTTGGTATCTGCCACATAACTCGTATCATAGCTCCATGCCATTTATCTTATTCAATCAATGCAATGACTCCACCCACACCTTTGCACACTAGGACTCATTACTGATAAGACAACAACTTTAACACAACATGTTAACGGACTTACCAAACGTCCCTACAGATCCACCACAAGTCAGAATAAATAAAATAACCTAATACATGAATGAACCGATGACTCTACCTACACCTTTGCCAGTGCGATTTATTACCGATAAGACAACAAATGATATCAGCGTGGATGGTGAGCGCTGACTTGAGACCCATGTGGACTGCGCGATAGCGATTATCGTTACCGCGCAGTCACGGGGTCTCAAGTCAGCGCTCAACTTTCATGCCACTTACAATAGCCATGTTAACGGGCATATCATCCGTCCCGACCGATCCACCAGAAGTCAGATAGCATCCACATTCCACAACTTGACATCGATTCCCATCCTGTTTTTCGCGCCACAGACAACGCAAGACATCCCAGCAATTACACCCACACCGACCACACTTTACTGACCCCCCAACATCGGTATGACAACTCACTTCAACGACGAATTCGCAATCACTCGGTTCTATTGACTTCATCACTAACCGAAGCATATTCTCGGCAGTAAGCCAACCCTGATCAGGATCCAGAGCCTAACTCCTTAGTAGTTAGTCCCTGGAAGGGACCACGGAGCTTTTTTTCTTCGTGGTCCCTTTAATACTGGAAAATTCCGTGGTCCCTTTTTCTTTCTTCGTGTTCTTATAATACGACCGTCTCGCGACAGTATCCTTTATGCACCGGGCCGTAGGCCGACGAAGGAGGCCGGCGGATGCCCGGCACTTCGGGGACAGATGATATAATTGTTATTTAATATGCGAGCAAAGCGAGCGCGCGTCATGGAGTACAATTTAATTCGGCAGTAGGTATATATTTCTAGAAGAAACCACGTACAAAAAAATACTTGTGGTCCCTTCCAGGGACCGGGACCACGGGCAAAAAAGACTTTTTATCAATAATTAAGAAATTAATGTACAAATTTAGGTACCGGAGAAGATGCCTTATAATAATGTTTTCTAAATATACTTTTTGTTAAAATAACATGGAACTGTTTCAAATTATATTTATATCGTAACAAGTAAAACATAGTTTTATTTAATTTATCAATAATAAAGCAGTTTAATAATAGGTAGGTATGTTTAACACTCATCACTCTTATTATCGTGATCAAGCAATACCCATGTACATGGGCGTACACCATTGCATTTGTCTTTTTTTTTTGTTTACTATCGCCTGTGAAAACGATGAGGAATCAAATGTGTTTTTCGAATAACTAATGCCCGGTTTCTCTGGTGGCTAATGGTTTATCTGTGGTTTATCTATTCAAATGTACGCATATGAATAGATAAACCACAGATAAAGTGCCTCAGAAACCGGGCATTAGTCATAGGTTTTAATAACTATTCTTACATTCACATAATACATTTTACTCAATCAACAACACAGTCATTGACATAACTGTTAAAATTTAAGATAACTGAATCATCATAAATTTAATATTGCTAAGCTTTCTTGAGAGGTCCAAATAGCTGGTCCGGTCCATGTAGCTGGTCATCACTACTAAAAAATACCCACAGTCCCCCTCCCTGAGGTCCACCTTGGTAAACCGTTGTAAGAAAACTTTCCACGATTCACCCAAGTGGGCGGTGGGTAAGAACTAAAGCATTTGAAATAGGTAAGTACCTATCATAATGATTTATTACTTAGTAATGACGAATTTTCTTTTCAAAATAAAATAATAGTTCCCAAGACCACGATAGATGGCGATAAATAAAATGTACGAGTTCATTCAAACAATAATAGGTTTTCTTATAGCTTTCTCTGGACTTACTACGTTTAAGAGTTCGATGAAGTAGAAACCTTTCGGGTCTCTTCTGGGCTCTATTAGGCATTTCACTAGAGTTTGAAAAGTGGAAGACTAGGGTTCTTTTTGACATCACGTTTAACCACCCCGATGTCAAGAGATCTTAATAAGATCCCTGTCAAAAAGTCGCTGACTGTCAAGCGCCCTTATTAAGGGCGCTCGTTCCCGCGTTTTCTAAAAACCGTTAAAAGACTGTGAAAACTATGCCTATCTAGCTCACACTTGCCCAACGTGTAGTGGAAGAGACAAGGATGAAAATTGGTTACTCAGTATTAATAGTAATATTCCCCTGTCAACTGTATAAACCGAGCGCGAAGCGTCTTTCTTATCGCTCTTTTTGGAGTGTTTACATTATGACTCATGTTTCGTGAACAAAACGTTCGCACAGCTGAAACTTTGTATGCGATAACATTGTGTACCAAACTATGCAATACGATACTTTCAAGAGCCACTTGGCTTACGGAGTTCTCAGAATGAACGCGTAAACATACCCTTTTTTTTTCGACTCAAGTGTCGGCTACCTGAGCCGACCTTTTTTGTTTAGCTTGCAATATGTCAAGTATGACTGGAGAGCTGTGTTATTTTAATTGATTTGTATTGTTATTTTAATTGATTTGTAAATAAACATAAGTTTTAACAGAGTTCTCTTACAAAACAAGAGTTATCGGCGTTTTAATCACGCGCCGCGTGACGTCACGTGACTGACAGCGACTGTCACGTGACGTCATCCCAGATAGCCGTGACATTACGCCATTTTGCGAACTTACTCAGTCTTACTACAAAAAGAATTTTAAACACAGTTTGAATACGTGTTTAGTTAAACAGTGTCTAAAGACTTAGACCTCGTTTAGGAGGGTGTTTAACACTTTGTACCACAAAACCGTGTTTTTGCTTTGTTTAGAAAAACATCTGGTCAACATGTGTTTACTCTATTCATTTCGTAAAGCATAGCAACATTCACTCAATTGTCCCATCATTCGTTCAAGTGTACTTCATTTTAAACAGATAGATGTCAAATAAATCGCAAGTTCTCGGCAAATCGGAATTAAAAAATTAAAAACGTACAAAACTCAAATTAAAATTGTAGTGTTTTCTTGTTTATTAGCACAATTATATTAAATAATTTCAAAAAACCGGCCAAGAGCGTGTCGTTCCACGCTCAGTGTAGGGTTCCGTAGTAATAATTATTTTTTTGTTTGAAAAAAGATACGTTTAAGGATAATAAAATATGTAAACGAAGTTAAAAAAATGCTTGCATATACGACTATACTACTAACAGTCCAGAAATTATTTTGTACAACTTTTTGTCTTTTTTGTACAAAAACTGTTTCCATCCAAGTTCAAAATGATTTTCCTAGAAAGTCCTTATAAAGTTCTACTTTTCAGTTTTTTTTCATATTTTCTAAAGTTATGGTTCAAAAGTTAGAGGGGGGGGGGGACATTGTTTTTTTACTTTTGGAGCGATTATTTCCGAAATTATTGACATTATCAAAAAATGATTTTAGTAAACCTCTATTCATTTTTAAATACCTTTCCAACAATATATCACACGTTAGGGTTGAAATAAAAAAAAAATCACTTCCCACTTTACATGGGGCTACCCTAATAAAACATTTTTTTCCAATTTTTATTTTATCTCTTTGTCGGCGTGATTGATACACATCAATCAAATCTACGAATTCTAGCACACTCATTTTAATATTTGGTAGTTCCTAGCCTCACTGGTGCGAATTTCCAAATGAGAGTGATTTAACTTAGTGTTAAACGAACGTTAGACAAGGGATCGCGTGTGTTTAAACTTAAACATTGTTTAACTAATGTCTAACTCTAAACACTGACTAAACACAGATTTGTGGTACAACTTTTTTTAAACACATGGTCGACATCTGTTTATCTTTTTTGTAGTAAGACTGACTACGTTTAGGAGTTCGATGAAGTAGAAACCTTTCGGGTCTCTTCTGGGCTCTATTAGGCATTTCACTAGAGTTTGAAAAGTGGAAGACTAGGGTTCTTTTTGACATCACGTTTAAGGTTTATTTATACTATACATTGCATACGATTAGAGCATAAAATTGGAACTTATTTCATTATTTACCTAATCACTTTTATGGAATAACATTATAATTATAGTTTATTTGTACTGAGTTTTAAGTACATCAACTGAAGGAATAAAAAATCGTTCAGTTGATTTACTTAACAGACCATTTATGTACTTAGGATTCTCAAAATATTTAAAAGATTTTATACAATTTACAAAATCTTGGACTCTAATGGATTTTCCAATTCATTTAAGGATTCCTAGGGATTCTGAAAATTTTACAAGGGTAACTAAAACTCCTCAAAAGCACGACAGAACCGCGAGCTGCGCGCAGCTCGCGCAGCCACGCAAATACTAGTAGTTATATAAAACTACAAAGCCACTGACTCACTCACTCACTGATTGACATGTCGTTTCTCGGAATGGGTGAGAGATGGGTTAGGGGTATGTTTTGCAAAAATGTGTAATCTGACCAATCTAGTAGAGGAAAATTATAGGGAAAGTTCAAATCCAAGATGGTGGGCGAGTCCATTTCCGGTTTCGGTGGGGGAAAGACTTGGATGAATTTCGACTCAGAGGTCCTATACGAAATCTAAAAGCATTTAAAAAAAAAGTAAAAAAAAAAAAAAACAAGATGGCGGCCGCGCTATGACGTTTTGAAATTGTCAACTTTTTTCACTCGACTTTGACAAATTGTTTTCTTCTACCAAATTCTAAAACCGCCAACGAAAAGTCTGCCAATTTGTTGGTAATTTCAATGGCAATTGGAAAAAATTATGACATTGTGAAAATCCAAGATAGAGGACGCTGCGGCGGCCATTTTGTAAAAAGTTTGAAATTTCAATTTTTTTCAAATCCATTTTTCGGGTAGTTGGCAACATCGCACGGGTTCGAGTTGTAGGGAGCGGTTGTGTGTTTTGTTAACGAGTGTTGCCTGGTGCAAAAAAAATTCCCAGTTTTAGGGTATTTTCCCAGATTTTCCCCGAAAACATGAAAAGTAGAAATAATGACATTTTAAATAGAGACTTTGACTAGCCGGCAACATTGGGATCCCCCAAATGACATTTGACCATTTTGGTTCGTTTTAATTGGCAACCCCAAAAAATATTCAACTTTTTCATTTTTGGGACTTTTTGACTTTGGCGAATTAGTTTGTTCTACCAAACTCAAAAGTTGGCAACACCAAGTACACCAATTTGTGGCCTATATCCCTGAAATTTCAGGAAAAATATGACTTTTCAGAAAAACAAAATGGCGGATGCTATGGCGGCCATCTTGTAAAAAGGCCGAAAAATACCAATTTTCGACACGATAATTGGGACAGCTGGCATCCCCCGACCGGATTGTGTTGTATAGACCGGTTATGTAATTCGTCAAGGAGTGTGGCCTGGAGCAAAAAAAAACCCCATTTTTAGGGAAATTTCCCAGATTTTCCCCGAAAACTTGAAAAGTAGAAATAACGACATTTTGAATGGAAATTTTACATAAACATCAAGAATGAGGTCCCGCGAATGACATTTGACAATTTTCATCACTTTCAGCTGGCAACCCCGAGAGCCATTGGCGTTTGAATTTTTTGGTCAGACCCGAATTTGGCGAATTAGTTTGTTTTACCAAACTCAAAAGTTGGCAACACCAAGTACACCGATCGGTGGCCTATATTCTTGACATTTAAGGAAAATTATGACTTTTCAGAAAAAAAAAATGGCGGACAGTGTGGCGGCCATCTTGTAAAAATGATGAAAAATCCCGTTTTCGACACGATAAATGGGACAGCCGGCATCCCCCGACCGGATTGTGTTGTATGAAGCGATTGTGTAATTTGTTGTGCAGTGTTACCTTACTTAAAATTTTTCCCCATTTTTAGGGTATTTTCCCAGATTTTTCCCAAAAACATGAATAGTGAAAATAACGACATTTTGAATGGATTTTTTTTAGATAAACACCAAGAATGAGGTGCCTTAAATGACATTTGACCATTTTCATCACTTTCAGCTGGCAACCCCGAGAGCCATTGGCTCTTGAATTTTCGGGTCAGACCCGACTTTGGCGAATTAGTTTGTTCTACCAAACTCAAAAGTTGGCAACACCAAGTGCACCGGTCGGTAGCTTGTATCCTCGATATTTTAGAAAAATTGTAACTTTTTAGAAAAAACAACATGGCGGACAGTGTGGTGGCCATCTTGGAAAAGTGATAAAAAATCCCAATTTTCGACACGATAAATGGGACAGCCGGCCCTTTTGACCGGATTGTGTTGTCCCGGTTGTGTATTTCGTTGTGTAATGTTGCCTGTTGCAAAAAAAAACCCATTTTAAGGATATTTTTCCAGATTTTGCCCAAAAACATGAAAGTAGAAGTAAAGACTTTTAGAATGAAAACTTTGACTAGCTGGCAACATTACCGTAGCGTATTTATTTTTTTTTTTTTTTAATTATTTATTTAATAAGAATTAACACTTTTTCATAAATACAAATCTGCCAAACTGCAAAGCAATTTGTCGGCAGTAGGTTCTCGTGGAATCGTATAAATATTCTATTTAAGTTAAGGTATAAGTCTAAATTAAAACTAGGTTATTCTAAAACTAAGACTAAGACAATGGGGCAATCACAAACATTCTACTCAACGCCATCAGTCAACCAATGTCATGAGACCATCCCTTCGTTATAGTCATCATTATTAAATTAGCAAGCAAGAATAATAAAATTAGGCTCACGACATTAGTGGACCGTCAGTCGACCGCAGCGACTATGGACACATCGACAGGTAGTGTTTTCTTAGGACACTTTTTAGGTGGTTTTTACTCGTGACACGATCGACCATTCCCTCAGGTAATTCATTAATTAATGTAGGCAACATCCATTGCCTCGTACGCCTACCGTAATAGTTATTTACCTTTGGCACATGCAGTCTCTTTTTCTTAGCGAGTCGGGTTGGGTAGTTATACACTTTTTCTTTTATGTATTTTTTACTATTATGTTGTTCAAGAATCATTGTTATTTTTACTTTAATGTTAACTGGTAATATATTGCACATCTGAAATAGTTTATCATATTCCTTATTTAAGCTTTGTTTAGTATTTTTACTCACCAACAATTTTAGAAGTCGTATTTGTAATATTTTAATTTTTTCTAAATATGTTTTAAAAGTTAGTCCATAACCACACAACCCATAACTGATAATCGAGTCTGCAAGTGCATGGTACAGTGCATACAACAATCCTCTCTTGACTACAGGTTTCAGGGTATACAATTTACCTAGCACTGACCGAAGTTTATTGCAAACCGTGTCTATGTGTATGTTCCACGCAAATTTTGTGTCAATAGTCAGTCCTAAGTACCTGTATGTTTTTACCTGCTCCAAATGAATACATTGACAACTTGATTTTCCGCTGTGAAGACATTCATAACTATGGCCTACAATATTCAATTCAAAGTTTTTATTATGTGTGTAAGGCGAATGCATTATCATACACTTAGTTTTGCTTACATTGATTATTATGCCATTGTCGTGGGCCCATTTAATTACATTGTCCAAATCAACCTGTATTGCTGCTTGTATGGAGGTTTGATCCTTACCACTGAATAGAAGACATGTATCGTCGGCGTACATGTAAGCTTTGCAATTTTTTATGACATTACACATACTATTTACGTGAATAATATAACCCACGGGTCCATATACAGATCCGGTAGGTACACCATATTTTACTATACCCACAACACTTTCTGTGTTAGCAACTCGAACTTTAATAGTTCGTCGCTCTAAGTACTGACCAAACCATTTATTTATTGGTCCACTTATCCCACACTCATCCATAGCCTGCAACAAGCCGTCGTGATCCAAAGTATCGAAGGCTTTTTTGAAATCTATAAATACTGCTGCTACTATGTTTTTCTCATTAAGGTAATTATTTACATCATCCGTAAAACTTGCCAGCGCCGTTGCCGTACTTCTGTTTGGTCTAAAACCATGTTTTATATCGGTAATAATTTCATTTTGATCTAAATAAGTTGTGATTTGATTAACTATAAATTTTTCCATAATCTTATTAATTGTATTAAGTATAGCTATTGGTCGGTAATTTGTATATTCCAGATGTGATCCTTGTTTATAAATTGGTCTAATAATTGATTCTTTTAACTTATTCGGGTATTTACTTTCTTTTATACATAGATTTATAAAATAGGCTATAACAGGACAAATAGAGAACTTTATTTCTTTTAAATCTTGTAATCGTATACCATCTGATCCCGGCGACTTATTGCAGTCCATGGAGTCTATTATTCGAGCGATAAGCGTGGGCGTTGCTTTATTTAACCTAAAACTAACATTACATGGTTTAACATAATCACGTCTATTCAAAAACGTCTCGTTACATTTATGCTTGATACAATCAATTTCCGTTGTGAATGTGTTACAAAAATTATTACAAACGGTGACCAAAGATTCTTTTTTTTGTAAATATTTCGCTATGACGCTATCTACAGTTACTTTACTTCTACCCAGCCAGTTATTAATATTTCCCCATATCTTACGCATGTCCCCCTTACATTTTTTAATTTCCTCCCGTCTATGTCGATCTTTAGCCACATTTATCAGTTTATATGTTTTATTTCTATATTTCGTGTATTCTAATCTGAAATTGTTATTGTTTGGATACATTTTCCAGCGCCTAAATAATTCATCTTTGTAGTACGCGTCAAAACCTATCCTGTGGTGGTACCGGTAAAGCGAAGGGGGGAGCGGGCGAGCGAAGCGAGCTGGCGACTTGCGTAGCGTAGGGTTATGGTCACGATAGCTTTTCCTCGGTGGTAGGCAGGTCTTGAGTGGAGCGAAGAGGGGAGTTGGCGAGCGTAACGAAGGTTGAGTGGTGGAAGCGTATAAGTAACTCTCATGAGTAGCTAAAAAGTGCCCTCCTACCTGGGACCTTTAGGCGGATCTCGGAAGTTAAAGTGACCAGTGAGTGTGGCCAGGTTTAAAAAAAATACCCATTTTCGGGGAAATTTCCCAGATTTTCCCCGAAAACATGAAAAGTAGAAATAACGATATTTTGAATGGAAATTTTACACAACCACCAAGAATGGGGTCCCCCAAATGACATTTGACCATTTTCATCACTTTCAGCTGGCAACCCCGAGAGCCATTGGCGCTTGAATTTTTGGGTCAGACCCGACTTTGGCGAATTAGTTTGTTCTACTAAACTCAAAAGTTGGCAACAACAAGTAATCCAGTTTATGGCCTATATCCCTGAAATTTCAGGAAAATTATGACTTTTCAGAAAAAAAGATGGCGGACAGTGTGGCGGTCATCTTGTAAAAATGATGAAAAATCCTAATTTTCGACACGATAAATGAGACAGTCGGCATCCCCCGACCGGATTGTGTTGTATGAAGCGATTGTCTACTTTGTTGAGGAGTGTTACCTTACGCTAAATTTTTCCCCATTTTTAGGGTATTTTCACAGATTTTTCCCAAAAACATGATTAATGGAATAGAACGACATTTTGAATGGAAATTTAACATAAACACCAAGAATCGGGTGCCTCAAATGACATTTGACCATTTTCATTCTTTTCAGCTGGCAACCCCGAGAGTCATTGGTGCTTAACTTTTCGAATCAGAACCGACTTTGGCGAATTCTTTTGTTCTACCAATCTTGAAACTTGGCAACACCAAGTACACCAGTCGGTAGCCTGTATCCTCGATATTTCAGAGAAATTGTGACTTTTCAGAAAATCAAAATGACGGACAGTGTGGTTGCCATTTTGTAAAAATGATGAAAAATCCTAATTTTCGACACGATAAATGGGACAGACGGCCGGGCCCCGGCACCTCTTGACCGGATTGTGTTGTCCCGGTTGTGTATTTCGTTAAGTAATGTTGACTGTTGCCAAAAATAAACCCCATTTTTAGGATATTTTCCCACATTTTGCCCAAAAACATGAAAGTAGAAGTAAAGACTTTTAGAATGAAGACTTTGACTAGCTGGCAACATAGGGGAGGTGGCGAGCAAAGCGAGCCGGCGATCTCCGTAGCGTAGGGATAAGGTCACGATAGCTTTTCCTCGGTGGTAGGCATTTCTTGAGTGGAGCGAAGAGGGAAGGTGGAGAGCGAAGCGAGCCGGCGACCTCGGTAGCGTAACGAAGGTTGAGTGGGTGAAGCGTATAAGTAACTCTCATGAGTAGCTAAAAAGTGCAAAACCTCCCCTTTTTGCCCCATTTTCCCCTCCTACCTTTTTCAAAGTTGCCCCATTTGCCCCCTTTAGGCGGATCTCGAAAGTTAAGAGACTTGTAACATTTTTTTTTTTTCAGATTCATTGAGAGGTGCAATGCGTTAGTCGAAATCATTATTCCAAGCTCCCCCTCTCCCCCCTTCACGCCCCGCGAGCTGCGCGCAGCTCGCGCAGCCACGCAAATACTAGATATATATTATTATATTATATAAAGCTAAATTACCACTCACTCACTGACATAATTGTTCTCCTAGATGGTGGATGGGGAGGTGGGTATATTTTGACAGATTCGTAAACAAGAAACTCTCGTGAGTATGGAAAAAGTCCTAAACCCCCCCTTTTCCCCCCTCTTCTCCCCCCTCCCTATCGTATCTCGGAAACAAAGAGACTTTACGTGTTTTTTTTTAGGGATTCGTATAGAGGAGGCTCGGTAAAGTAAAAATCATTTTTCAGAGTGCCCCCCTTGCCCCCCTTGTCCCCCCTTTTAGGCGGATCTCGGAAGTTAACAGACTTGGAACGATTTTTTTTTCAGATTCATATAGAGGAGGCTCGGGGAAGTAAAAACCATTTTTTAAATTTGACCCCCTTGCCCCCCTTCACCCCCCCTTTAGGCGGAACTCAAAAGTTAAGAGACTTGGAACGATTTTTTTTTCAGATTCATATAGAGGGGCATTGCGTTAGTCGAAATCATTTTTAGAAACTCCCCCTTATCCCACCCTTCACCCCCCCCCCTCTACATCTCTTTTTTTACTCCTGAAAAAATGTTTGATTCTTACCTAAATCTATTTGAGGGGCGTTGAAATTTGTATACCCTCCCCTCCCCAACCTCCCCTAAAATTAAAAGGACTGTAACTTCATAACGGTTAGAGATAGCCATTAGGTGTTTGAACAAATATTATAGTAGGCGTCGAAACCTGTCCGGTGGTGGTACAGCGGTAAAGCGAAGGGGGGAGCGGGCGAGCGAAGCGAGCCGGCGACCCCCGTAGCGTAGGGATAATGTCATGATAGCTTTCCGGTGGTAGGTAGGTCCTGAGTGGAGCGAACCTGCGAGACCGAGTGGAGCGAAGGGGGGAGGTGGCGAGCGAAGCGAGCCGGCGACCTCCTTAGCGTAACGAAGGTTGAGTGGGTGAAGCGTAAATCAGGGGCGACGACAAGCAAACTTTAGGGTAATGTTTTTTTAGTGGTAGTAGGAGGTAGTAGGTAGGTAGTAGGTAGGTGGTAGGTAGTAGGTAGGTGAAGGTAGGTGTAGGTAGTAGGTGCAGGTAGGTGTAGGTGTAGGTAGGTGTAGCTGTAGGTAGGTAGTAGGTAGGTGTAGGTAGGTAGTAGGTAGGTGTAGGTAGGTAGGTGTAGGTAGGTAGGTGTAGGTAGGTAGGTGTAGGTAGGTAGTAGGTAGGTGTAGGTAGGTAGGTGTAGGTAGGTGTAGGTAGGTGTGGGTAGGTGTAGGTAGGTGTAGGTAGGTGTAGGTAGGTGTAGGTAGGTGTAGGTAGGTGTAGGTAGGTGTAGGTAGGTGTAGGTAGGTGTAGGTAGGTGTAGGTAGGTGTAGGTAGGTGTAGGTAGGTGTAGGTAGGTGTAGGTAGGTGTAGGTAGGTGTAGGTAGGTGTAGGTAGGTGTAGGTAGGTGTAGGTAGGTGTAGGTAGGTGTAGGTAGGTGTAGGTAGGTAGTACCGCGAGCTGCATTGGAACATTTTTTTTTTTCCGATTCATTGAGAGGTGCAATGCGTTAGTCGAAATCATTTTTCAAAGCTCCCCCATGGCCCCCTCTACACGCCCCGCGAGCTGCGCGCAGCTCGCGCAGCCACGCAAATACTAGTTATACTATATAAAGCTAAATTACCACTCACTGACTGACTCACTGACATAATTGTTCTCCCAGATGGTGGATGGGGAGGTGGGTATATTTTGACAGATTCGTAAACAAGTAACTCTCGTGAGTATGGGAAAAGTCCTAAACCCCCCCTTTTCCCCCCTCTTCTCCCCCCTCCCTATCGTATCTCAGAAACAAAGAGACTTTACTTGTTTTTTTTTAGGGGTTCGTATAGAGGAGGCTTGGTAAAGTAAAAATCATTTTTCAATGTTGACCCCCTTTTCCCCCTTCTCCCCCCCTTTAGGCGGATCTCGGGAATAAAGAGATTTTACGTGTTTTTTTTTAAGGATTCGTATAGAAGAGGCTTAGGGAAGTATAAACCATTTTTCAAATTTGACCCCCTTGCCCCCCTTCTCCCCCCTTTTAGGCGGATCTCGAAAGTTAAGAGACTTGGAACGATTTTTTTTTCAGATTCATATAGAGGGGCATTGCGTTAGTCGAAATCATTTTTAGAAACTCCCCCTCTCCCCCCCTTCACCCCCCCCCCTCTTCCCCTCTTTTTTTACTCCTGAAAAAATTTTTGATTCTTACCTAAATCTATTTGAGGGGCGTTGAAATTTGTATACCCTCCCCTCCCCAACCTCCCCTAAAATTAAAAGGGCTGTAACTTCATAACGGTTAGAGATAGCCATTAGGTGTTTGAACAAATATTATAGTAGGCGTCTTAACCTGTCCGGTGGTGGTACAGCGGTAAAGCGAAGGAGGGAGCGGGCGAGCGAAGCGAGCCGGCGACCCCCGCAGCGTAGGGATAATGTCATGATAGCTTTCCGGTGGTAGGTAGGTCCTGAGTGGAGCGAACCTGCGAGACCGAGTGGAGCGAAGGGGGGAGGTGGCGAGCGAAGCGAGCCGGCGACCTCCTTAGCGTAACGAAGGTTGAGTGGGTGAAGCGTAACTCAGGGGCGACGACAAGCAAACTTTAGGGTAATGTTTTTTTAGTGGTAGTAGGAGGTAGTAGGTAGGTAGTAGGTAGGTGGTAGGTAGTAGGTATGTGTAGGTAGGTGTAGGTAAGTGTAGGTAGGTGTAGGTGTAGGTAGGTAGTAGGTAGGTGTAGGTAGGTAGTAGGTAGGTGTAGGTAGGTAGTAGGTAGGTGTAGGTAGGTAGTAGGTAGGTGTAGGTAGGTAGGTGTAGGTAGGTAGGTGTAGGTAGGTAGTAGGTAGGTATAGGTAGGTAGGTGTAGGTAGTAGGTAGGTGTAGGTAGGTGTAGGTAGGTGTAGGTAGGTGTAGGTAGGTGTAGGTAGGTGTAGGTAGGTGTAGGTAGGTGTAGGTAGGTAGGTGTATGTAGGTAGTACCGCGAGCTGCATAGGAACATTTTTTTTTTCAGATTCATTGAGAGGTGCAATGCGTCAAATCATTTTTCAAAGCTCCCTCTCTCCCCCACTTCACGCCCCGCGAGCTGCGCGCAGCTCGCGCAGCCACGCAAATACTAGTTATACTATATAAAGCTAAATTACCACTGACTCACTCACTCACTGACAGAATTGTTCTCCCAGATGGTGGATGGGGAGGTAGGTATATTTTGACAGATTCGTAAACAAGTAACTCTCGTGAGTATGGGAAAAGTCCCAAACCCCCCCTTTTCCCCCCCCTTCTCCCCCCTCCCTATCGTATCTCGGAAACAAAGAGATTTTACGTGTTATTTTTTAGGGATTCGTATAGAGGGGGCTCGGTAAAGTAAAAATCATTTTTCAAAGTGGCCCCCCTTTTCCCCCTTCTCCCCCCCTTTAGGGGGATCTCGGAAATAAAGAGATTTTACGTGTGTTTTTTTAGAGATTCGTATAGAGGAGGCTCGGGGAAAAAAAAAACATTTTTTAAATTTGACCCCCTTGCCCCCCTTTTCACCCCCTTTTAGGCGGATCTCGAAAGTTAAGAGACGGAACGAATTTTTTTTCAGATTCATATAGAGGGGCATTGCGTTAGTCGAAATCATTTTTAGAAACTCCCCCCTCTCCCCCCCCTTCACCCCCCCCCCTCTTCAACTCTTTTTTTACTCCTGAAAAAAATTTTGATTCTTACCTAAATCTATTTGAGGGGCGTTGAAATTTGTATACCCTCCCCTCCCCAACCTCCCCTAAAATTAAAAGGGCTGTAACCTCATAACGGTTAGAGATAGCCATTAGGTGTTTGAACAAATATTATAGTAGGCGTCGAAACCTATCCGGTGGTGGCACAGCGGTAAAGCGAAGGGGGGAGCGGGCGAGCGAAGCGAGCCCACGACCCCCGTAGCGTAGGGATAATGTCATGATAGCTTTCCGGTGGTAGGTAGGTCCTGAGTGGAGCGAACCTGCCAGACCGAGTGGAGCGAAGGGGGGAGGTGGCGAGCGAAGCGAGCCGGCGACCTCCTTAGCGTAACGAAGGTTGAGTGGGTGAAGCGTAACTCCAAGCAAACTTTAGGGTAATGTTTTTTTAGTGGTAGTAGGAGGTAGTAGGTAGGTAGTAGGTAGGTGATAGGTAGGTAGTAGGTAGGTGTAGGTTGGTGGTAGGTAGGTGGTAGGTAGGTGGTAGGTAGGTGGTAGGTAGGTGGTAGGTAGGTGGTAGGTAGGTGGTAGGTAGGTGGTAGGTAGGTGGTAGGTAGGTGGTAGGTAGGTGATAGGTAGGTAGTAGGTGTACGTAGGTGTAGGTAGGTGTAGGTAGGTGTAGGTAGGTGTAGGTAGGTGTAGGTAGGTGTAGGTAGGTGTAGGTAGGTGTTGGTAGGTGTAGGTAGGTGTAGGTAGATAGTAGGTAGGTGTAGGTAGGTAGAAGGTAGGTGTAGGTAGGTAGTAGGTAGGTAGTAGGTAGGTAGTAGGTAGGTAGTAGGTAGGTAGTAGGTAGGTAGTAGGTAGGTAGTAGGTAGGTAGTAGGTAGGTAGTAGGTAGGTAGTAGGTAGGTAGTAGGTAGGTGTAGGTATGTGTAGGTAGGTGTAGGTAGGTGTAGGTAGGTGTAGGTAGGTAGTAGGTAGGTGTAGGTAGGTGTAGGTATTTTTCAAAGGACCCAGTCCCCCCCACTTCACGACCCGCGAGCTGCGCGCAGCTCGCGCAGCCACGCAAATACTAGTTATATTATATAAAGCTTAATTACCACTCACTGACTGACTGACAGAATTGTTCTCCCAGATGGTGGATGGGGATGTGGGTATATTTTGACAGATTCGTAAACAAGCAACTCTCGTGAGTATGGGAAAAGTCCCAAACCCCCCCTTTTCCCCCCCCTTCTTCCCCCTCCCTATCGTATCTCGGAAACAAAGAGACTTTACGTGTTTTTTTTTTGGGATTCGTATAGAGGGGGCTCGGTAAAGTAAAAATCATTTTTCAAAGTGGCCCCCCTTTTCCCCCTTCTCCCCCCCTTTAGGCGGATCTCGGAAATAAAGAGACATTACGTGTGTTTTTTTAGAGATTCGTATATAGGAGGTTCGGGAAAGTAAAAACCATTTTTCAAATTTGACCCCCTTGCCCCGCTTCACCCCCCCTTTAGGCGGATCTCGGTATTAAAGAGACATTACGTGTGTTTTTTTAGGGATTTGTATAGAGGAGGCTCGGGGAAGTAAAAACCATTTTTCAAATTTGACCCCCTTGCCCCCCTTCTCCCCCCTTTTAGGCGGATCTCGAAAGTTAAGAGACTTGGAACGAACTTTTTTTCAGATTCATATAGAGGGGGTATTGCGTTAGTCGAAATCATTTTTAGAAACTCCCCCTCTCTCCCCCTTCACCCCCCCCCCACTCTTCACCTCTTTTTTTACTCCTGAAAAAATTTTTGATTCTTACCTAAATCTATTTGAGGGGCGTTGAAATTTGTATACCCTCCCCTCCCCAACCTCCCCTAAAATTAAAAGGGCTGTAACTTCATAACGGTTAGAGATAGCCATTAGGTGCTTGAACAAATATTATAATAGGCGTCGAAACCTGTCCGGTGGTGGTACAGCGGCAAAGCGAAGGGGGGAGCGGGCGAGCGAAGCGAGCCGGCGACCCCCGTAGCGTAGGGATAATGTCATGATAGCTTTCCGGTGGTAGGTAGGTACTGAGTGGAGCGAACCTGCGAGACCGAGTGGAGCGAAGGGGGGAGGTGGCGAGCGAAGCGAGCCGGCGACCTCCTTAGCGTAACGAAGGTTGAGTGGGTGAAGCGTAACTCAGGGGCGACGACAAGCAATCTTTAGGGTAATATTTTTTTTTAGTGGTAGTAGGAGGTAGTTAGGTGATAGGTAGGTAGTAGGTAGGTGTAGGTAGGTAGTAGGTAGTTGATAGGTAGGTAGTAGGTAGGTATCAGGTAGGTGTAGGTAGGTGGTGGCATACGTGAGATTCATATAGAAGAGGCTCGGGGAAGTAAAATCCGTTTTTCAAATTTGAACCCCTTGCCTCCTTTCACCCCCCCTTTACGCGGATCTCGGAAGTTAAGAGACTTGGAACATTTTTTTTTTCAGATTCATTGAAAGGGGCAATGCGTTAGTCGAAATTACCACTGACTCACTCACTCACTCACTGACATAATTGTTCTCCCAGATGGTGGATGGGGAGGTGGGTATATTTTGACAGATTCGTAAACAAGTAACTCTCGTGAGTATGGGAAAAGTCCCAAACCCCCCCTTTTCCCCCCCCTTCTCCCCCCTCCCTATCGTATCTCGGAAACAAAGAGACTTTACGTGTTTTTTTTTAGGGAATCGTATAGAGGAGGCTCAGGGAAGTAAAAACCATTTTTCAAATTTGACCCCCTTGCCCCCCTTCACCCCCCTTTAGGCGGATCTCAGAAATAAAGAGACATTACGTGTGTTTTTTTAGGGATTTGTATAGAGGAGGCTCGGGGAAGTAAAAACCATTTTTCAAATTTGACCCCCTTGCCCCCCTTCACCCCCCCTTTAGGCGGATCTCGGAAGTTAAGAGACTTGGAACATTTTTTTTTCAGATTCATATAGAGGGGCATTGCGTTAGTCGAAATCATTTTTAGAAACTCCCCCTTCTCCCCCCCTTAACCCCCCCTCTTCCCCTCTTTTTTTACTCCTGAAAATTTTTTTGATTCTTACCTAAATCTATTTGAGGGGCGTTGAAATTTGTATACCCTCCCCTCCCCAACCTCCCCTAAAATTAAAAGGGCTGTAACTTCATAACGGTTAGAGATAGCCATTAGGTGTTTGAACAAATATTATAGTAGGCGTCGAAACCTGTCCGGTGGTGGTACAGCGGTAAAGCGAAGGGGGGAGCGGGCGAGCGAAGCGAGCCGGCGACCCCCGTAGCGTATGGATAATGTCATGATAGCTTTCCGGTGGTAGGTAGGTCCTGAGTGGAGCGAGCTGAGTGGTCCTGAGTGGTTGAGTGGGTGAAGCGTAACTCAGGGGCGACGACAAGCAAACTTTAGGGTAATGTTTTTTTAGTGGTAGTAGGTAGAAGGTAGGTAGTAGGTAGGTAGTAGGTAAGTGTAGGTAGGTGTAGGTGTAGGTAGGTGTAGGTAGGTGTAGGTAGGTGTAGGTAGGTGTAGGTTGGTGTAGGTAGGTGTAGGTAGGTGTAGGTAGGTGTAGGTAGGTGTAGGTAGGTGTAGGTAGGTGTAGGTAGGTGTAGGTAGGTGTAGGTAGGTGTAGGTAGGTGTAGGTAGGTGTAGGTAGGTGTAGGTTGGTGTAGGTTGGTGTAGGTAGGTGTAGGTGTAGGTAGGTGTAGGTGTAGGTAGGTAGTAGGTAGGTGTAGGTAGGTAGTTGGTATGTGTAGGTAGATAGGTGTAGGTAGATAGGTGTAGGTAGGTAGTAGGTAGGTGTAGGTAGTTAGTACCGCGAGCTGCATTGGAACATTTTTTTTTCAGATTCATTGAGAGGTGCAATGCGTTAATCATTTTTCAAAGCTCCCCCTCTCCCCCTCTTCATGACCCGCGAGCTGCGCGCAGCTCGCGCAGCCACGCAAATACTAGTTATACTATATAAAGCTTAATTACCACTGACTGACTGACAGAATTGTTCTCCCAGATGGTGGATAGGGAGGTGGGTATATTTTGACAGATTCGTAAACAGGCAACTCTCGTGAGTATGGGAAAAGTCCCAAACCCCCCCTTTTCCCCCCCCTTCTCCCCCTTCCCTATCGTATCTCAGAAACAAAGAGACTTTACGTGTTATTTTTTAGGGATTCGTATAGAGGGGGCTCGGTAAAGTAAAAATCATTTTTCAAAGTGGCCCCCCTTTTCCCCCTTCTCCCCCCCTTTAGGGGGATCTCGGAAATAAAGAGATTTTACGTGTGTTTTTTTAGAGATTCGTATAGAGGAGGCTCGGGGAAAAAAAAAACCATTTTTTAAATTTGACCCCCTTGCCCCCCTTTTCACCCCCTTTTAGGCGGATCTCGAAAGTTAAGAGACGGAACGAATTTTTTTTCAGATTCATATAGAGGGGCATTGCGTTAGTCGAAATCATTTTTAGAAACTCCCCCCTCTCCCCCCCCTTCACCCCCCCCCCTCTTCAACTCTTTTTTTACTCCTGAAAAAAATTTTGATTCTTACCTAAATCTATTTGAGGGGCGTTGAAATTTGTATACCCTCCCCTCCCCAACCTCCCCTAAAATTAAAAGGGCTGTAACCTCATAACGGTTAGAGATAGCCATTAGGTGTTTGAACAAATATTATAGTAGGCGTCGAAACCTATCCGGTGGTGGCACAGCGGTAAAGCGAAGGGATAATGTCATGATAGCTTTCCGGTGGTAGGTAGGTCCTGAGTGGAGCGAACCTGCCAGACCGAGTGGAGCGAAGGGGGGAGGTGGCGAGCGAAGCGAGCCGGCGACCTCCTTAGCGTAACGAAGGTTGAGTGGGTGAAGCGTAACTCCAAGCAAACTTAAGGGTAATGTTTTTTTAGTGGTAGTAGGAGGTAGTAGGTAGGTAGTAGGTAGGTGATAGGTAGGTAGTAGGTAGGTGTAGGTTGGTGGTAGGTAGGTGGTAGGTAGGTGGTAGGTAGGTGGTAGGTAGGTGGTAGGTAGGTGGTAGGTAGGTGGTAGGTAGGTGGTAGGTAGGTGGTAGGTAGGTGGTAGGTAGGTGGTAGGTAGGTGATAGGTAGGTAGTAGGTGTACGTAGGTGTAGGTAGGTGTAGGTAGGTGTAGGTAGGTGTAGGTAGGTGTAGGTAGGTGTAGGTAGATAGTAGGTAGGTGTAGGTAGGTAGAAGGTAGGTGTAGGTAGGTAGTAGGTAGGTAGTAGGTAGGTAGTAGGTAGGTAGTAGGTAGGTAGTAGGTAGGTAGTAGGTAGGTGTAGGTAGGTGTAGGTAGGTGTAGGTAGGTGTAGGTAGGTGTAGGTAGGTGTAGGTAGGTGTAGGTAGGTAGTAGGTAGGTGTAGGTAGGTGTAGGTTTTTGATTCTTACCTAAAACTATAGAGGGGCGTTGAAATTTGTATATCCTCCCCTCCCCTCCCCAACCTCCCCTAAAATTAAAAGGGCTGTAACTTCGTTACGGTTAGAGATAGCCATTAGGTGTTTGAACAAATATTATAGTAGGCGTCGAAACCTGTCCGGTGGTGGTACAGCGGTAAAGCGAAGGGGGGAGCGGGCGAGCGAAGCGAGCCGGCGACCCGCGTAGCGTAGGGATAATATCATAATAGCTTTGCGGTGGTAGGTAGGTCCTGAGTGGAGCGAACCTGCGAGACCGAGTGGAGCGAAGGGGGGAGGTGGCGAGCGAAGCGAGCCGGCGACCTCCTTGGCGTAACGAAGATTGAGTGGGTGAAGCGTAACTCCAAGCAAACTTTAGGGTAATGTTTTTTTAGTGGTAGTAGGAGGTAGTAGGTAGGTAGTAGGTAGGTGATAGGTAGGTAGTAGGTAGGTAGTAGGTAGGTGGTAGGTAGGTGGTAGGTAGGTGGTAGGTAGGTGGTAGGTAGGTGTAGGTAGGTGGTGTCATACGTGAGATTCATATAGAGGAGGCTCGGGGAAGTAAAATCCGTTTTTCAAATTTGAACCCCTTGCCTCCCTTCACCCCCCCCCCTTTAGGCGGATCTCGGAAGTTAAGAGACTTGGAACATTTTTTTTTTCAGATTCATTGAAAAGGGCAATGCGTTAGTCGAAATCATTTTTCAAAGCTACCCCTCTCCCCCCCTTCACTGCCCCCCCTCCCTCTTCACCCCTTTTTTTTAAACTCGTGTTCTGTTTTGTTTATGGATTCGTATAGAGGAGGCTCGGGGAAGTAAAATCCATTTTTTAAATTTGACCCCCTTGCCCCCCTTCACCCCCCCGTCCTTTAGGCGGATCTCGGAAGTTAAGAGACTTGGAACATTTTTTTTTTAAGAGTCATTGAAAGGGGCAATGCGTTAGTCGAAATCATTTTTCAAAGCACCCCCTCTCCCCCTCTTCACGCCCCGCGAGCTGCGCGCAGCTCGCGCAGCCACGCAAATACTAGTTATACTATATAAAGCTAAATTACCACTGACTGACTCACTCACTCATTGACATGTCGTTTCTCGGAATGGGTGAGAGATGGGTCAGGGGTATGTTTTGCAAAAATGTGTAATCTGACTAATAGAGTAGAGGAAAATTATAGGGAAAGTTCAAATCCAAGATGGAGGGCGAGTCCATTTCCGGTTTCGGTGGGGGAAAGACTTGGATGGATTTCGACTCAGAGGTCCTATACCAAATCTAAAACTATTTAAAAAAAAATTAAAAAAAAAAAAAAAACAAGATGGCGGCCGCGCCAGGACGTTTTGAAATTGTCGACTTTTTTCACTCGACTTTGACGAATTGTTTTCTTCTACCAAATTCTAGAACCGCCAACAAATAGTTTGCCAATTTGTTGGTAATTGTAATGGCAATTGGGAAAAATTATGACATTGTGAAAATCCAACATGGAGGATGCTGCGGCGGCCATTTTGTAAAATGTTGGATTTTTCTATTTTTTTGGCAACATCGGACGGGTTCGAATTGTACCAAGCGGTTGTGTGTTTTGTTAACGAGTGTTGCTTGGTGTAAAAAAAATCCCCATTTTTAGGGTATTTTCCCAGATTTTCCCCAAAAACATGAAAAGTAGAAATAATGACATTTTAAATAGAGACTTTGACTAGCCGGCAACATTGGGGTCCTTCAAATGACATTTGACCATTTTGGTTCGTTTTAATTGGCAACCCCAAAAAATATTGAACTTTTTAATTTTTGGGACTTTTTGACTTTGGCGAATTAGTTTGTTTTACCAAACTCGAAAGTTGGCAACACCAAGTACACCAATCGGTGGCCTATGTTCTTGACATTTCAGGAAAATTATGACTTTTCAGAAAAACAAGATGGCGGATTCCATGGCGGCCATCTTGTAAAAAGGCCGAAAAATCCCAATTTTCGACACGATAATTGGGACAGCTGGCATCCCCCGACCGGATTGTGTTGTATGAACCGGTTATGTGATTCGTCAATGAGTGTGGCCTGGTTTAAAAAAATTCCCCATTTTTAGGGAAATTTTCCAGATTTTCCCCGAAAACATGAAAAGTAGAAATAACGTTATTTTGAATGGAAATTTTACATAAACACCAGAAATGGGGTCCTCCAAATGACATTTGACCATTATCATCACTTTCGGCTGGCAACCCCGAGAGCCATTGGCGCTTGAATTTTTGGGTGAGACCCGACTTTGGCGAATTAGTTTGTTCTACCAAACTCAAAAGTTGGCAACACCAAGTACACCGGTCGGTGGCCTATATTCTGTACATTGATGGAAAATTATGACTTTTCAGAAAAACAAGATGGCGGATGCTATGGCGGCCATCTTGTAAAAAGGCCGAAAAATCCCAATTTTCGACATGATAGTTGGGACAGCTGGCATCTCCCGACTGGATTGTTTTGTACGAAGCGGTTGTGTGTTTTGTTAAAGAGTGTTGCCTGCTACAATTTTTTTTCCCATTTTTAGGGTATTTTCCCAGATTTTCCCCGAAAACATGAAAAGTAGAAATAATGACATTTTAAAAGAGACTTTGACTAGCCGGCAACATTGGGGTCCCTCAAATGACATTTGAACATTTTCATCACTTTCAGCTGGCAACCCCGAGAGCCATTGGCGCTTAAATTTTTGGGTCAGACCCGACTTTGGCGAATTAGTTTGTTTTACTAAACTCAAAAGTTGGCAACACCAAGTATACCAGTTGATGGCCTATATCCCTGACATTTCAGGAAAATTATGACTTTTTGAAAAAAAAGGATGGCGGACAGTATGGTGGCCGTCTTGGAAAAATTATAAAAAATTCCAATTTTCGACACGATAAATGGGACAGCCGGCACCTTCTGACCGAATTGTGTTGTCCCGGTTGTGTATTTCGTTAAGTAATGTTGCCTGTTGCAAAAAAAAAACATATTTTTCAGGGTATTTTCTCAGATTTTGCCCAAAAACATGAAAGTAGAAGTAAAGACTTTTGAAATGAAGACTTTGACCGCAACCTCCGTAGCGTAGGGATAAGGTCACGATAGCTTTTCCTCGGTGGTAGGCAAGTCTTGAGTGGAGCGAAGAGGGGAGGTGGCGAGCGAAGCGAGCCGGCGACCTCCGTAGCGTAACGAAGGTTGAGTGGGTGAAGCGTATAAGTAACGCTAATGAGTAGCTAAAAAGTGCAAAACCTCCCCTTTTTGCCCCATTTTCCCCTTCTACCTTTTTCAAAGTTGCCCCATTTGCCCTCTTTCTCGCCCCTTTAGGCGGATCTCGAAAAATAAGAGACTTGTAACATTTTTTTTTTCAGATTCATTGAAAGGGGCAATGCGTTAGTCGAAATCATTTTTAGAAACTCCCCCCTCTCCCCCCCTTCACCCCCCCCCTCTTCACCTCTTTTTTTACTCCTGAAAAAATTTTTGATTCTTACCTAAATCTATTTGAGGGGCATTGAAATTTGTATACCCTCCCCTCCCCAACCTCCCCTAAAATTAAAAGGGCTGTAACTTCATAACGGTTAGAGATAGCCATTAGGTGTTTGAACAAATATTATAGTAGGCGTCGAAACCTGTCCGGTGGTGGCACAGCGGTAAAGCGAAGGGGGGAGCGGGCGAGCGAAGCGAGCCGACGACCCCCGTAGCGTAGGGATAATGTCATGATAGCTTTCCGGTGGTAGGTAGGTCCTGAGTGGAGCGAACCTGCGAGACCGAGTGGAGCGAAGGGGGGAGGTGGCGAGCGAAGCGAGCCGGCGACCTCCTTAGCGTAACGAAGGTTGAGTGGGTGAAGCGTAACTCCAAGCAAACTTTAGGGTAATGTTTTTTTAGTGGTAGTAGGAGGTAGTAGGTAGGTAGTAGGTAGGTGATAGGTAGGTAGTAGGTAGGTGTAGGTTGGTGGTAGGTAGGTGTAGGTAGGTGGTGGTATACGTGAGATTCATATAGAGGAGGCTCGGGGAAGTAAAATCCGTTTTTCAAATTTGAACCCCTTGCCCCCCTTCACTCCCCCCTTTAGGCGGATCTCGGAAGTTAAGAGACTTGGAACATTTTTTTTTTCAGATTCTTTGAAAGGGGCAATGCGTTAGTCGAAATCATTTTTCAAACCCTCTCCCCTTCTTCACGCCCCGCGAGCTGCGCGCAGCTCGCGCAGCCACGCAAATACTAGTCTATCTATATAAATAAAAAGAGAAGTCCTGACTGACTGACTGACTGACTCATCAATGCACAGCCCAAACCCTTGGACCTAGAAAGCTGAAATTTCGCACAGAGGTTCCCTTTATAATGTAGACAAGGAATAAGGAAGGATTTTTCGAAATTCAACCCCTAAGGGACTTAAATGGGGATGAAAGTTTGTATGGAAAATCGTCATTTTCACGCGGGCGAAGCCGCTGGCAAAAGCTAGTGTCATAATATTGGTATAACGTATCACACTGATTTACGGTGACTAACAGCCCGGGTACAAAAGTCAACGCCTCAGCAGTTTACAACTCTATTTTACGTAGCGCCCTTTGAGCGTTACAATACTTGGTTAGATGGAACATTCTTAGAAGCGGTTTATATGACACGTAACATTGACATTCTGACCAAAGAGTACATTATTATTATTACATTACATTTTTATTCTGACATTGTTTGATGAGTTTGATTGTTAATTTGTTATTGTAATTGTGTTGCAAGTGTTTACTTAGATGTAACTTCTTTATTATAGGTATAAAAATGATTTCGACTAACGCAATGCCCCTCTATATGAATCTGGAAAAAAATCGTTCCAAGTCTCTTAACTTTCGAGATCCGCCTAAAAGGGGGGAGAAGGGGGGCAAGGGGGGCCACTTTGAAAAATGATTTTTACTTTACTGAGCCTCGTTTATACGAATCCCTAAAAAAAACACGTAAAATCTCTTTATTTTCGAGATCCGCCTACAGGGGGGGTGAAGGGAGGCAAGGGGGTCAAATTTCAATAATGGTTTTTACTTCACCAAGCCTCCTCTATACGAATCTCTAAAAAAAGCCACGTAAAATTTCTTTGTTTCCGAGATACGATAGGGAGGGGGGAGAAGGGGGGGGAAAAGGGGGGGTTTGGGACTTTTCCCATACTCACGAGAGTTGTTTGTTTACGAATCTGTCAAAATATACCGACCTCCCCATCCACCATCTGGGAGAACAATTCTGTCAGTGAGTCAGTGAGTCAGTGAGTGGTAATCGAGCTTTATATAATATACTAGTATTTGCGTGGCTGCGCGAGCTGCGCGCAGCTCGCGGGGCGTGAAGGGGGGCAGAGGGGGAGCTTTGAAAAATACCTACACCTACTAACACCTACCTACACCTCCCTACACCTACCTAATACCTACCTAATACCTACCTACACCTACCTGCACCTACCTACACCTACCTACACCTACCTACACCTACCTACTACCTACCTACACCTACCTACTACGTACCTACTACCTACCTACTACCTACCTACTACCTACCTACTACCTACCTACTACCTACCTACTACCTACCTACTACCTACCTACTACCTACCTACTACCTACCTACTACCTACCTACTACCTACCTACTACCTACCTACACCTACCTACTACCTACACCTACCTACTACCTACATACTACCTACCTACTACCTACCTACACCTACCTACACCTACCTACTACCTACCTACCTACACCTACCTACTACCTACCTACCTACACCTACCTACTACCTACCTATCACCTACCTACCACCTACCTGCTACCTCCTACTACCACTAAAAAACATTACTCTAAAGTTTGCTTGTCGTCGCCCCTGAGTAACGCTTCACCCACTCAACCTTCGTTACGCTAAGGAGGTCGCCGGCTCGCTTCGCTCGCCACCTCCCCCCTTCGCTTCACTCGGTCTCGCAGGTTCGCTCCACTCAGGACCTACCTACCACCGGAAAGCTATCATGACATTATCCCTACGCTACGGGGGTCGCCGGCTCGCTTCGCTTGCCCGCTCCCCCCTTCGCTTTACCGGTACCACCACAGGATAGGCTCCTTTCAATGAATCTGAAAAAAAAAATGTTCCAAGTCTCTTAACTTCCGAGATCCGCCTAAAGGGGGGGAGAAGGGGGGAAAGGGGATCAATTTTGAAAAATGGTTTTTACTTTCCCGAGCCTCCTCTATACGATTCCGTAAACAAAACAGAAAAAAGGGGTGAAGAGGGGGGGAGTTGAAAAGGGGGGGGAGAGGGGGAGCTTTTAAAAATGATTTCGATTAACTCATTGCCCCTTTCAATCAATGAATCTGAAAAAAAAAATGTTCCAAGTCTCTTAACTTCCGAGATCCGAAAGGGGGGGGCAAGGGGGGCAAGAGGGTCAAATTTGAAAAATGGTTTTTACTTCCCCAAGTCTCCTCTATACGAATCCCTAAAAAAAAACACTTAAATTCTCTTTATTTCCGAGATCCGCCTAAAGGGGGGGAGAAGGGGGAAAAGGGGGGCCAGTTTGAAAAATGATTTTTACTTTACCAAGCCCCCTCTATACGAATACCAAAAAAAAAACACTTAGTCTCTTTGTTTCCGAGATACGATAGGGAGGGGGGAGAAGGGGGGGGGGGAAAGGGGGGGTTTGGCACTTCTCCCATACTCACGAGAGTTAGTTGTTTACGAATCTGTCAAAATATACCCACCTCCCCATCCACCATCTGGGAGAACAATTCTGTCAATAAGTCAGTCAGTGAGTGAGTGGTAATTTAGCTTTATATAGTATAATACTAGTATTTGCGTGGCTGCGCGAGCTGCGCGCAGCTCGCGGGTCGTGAAGAGGGGCAGAGGGAGAGCTTTGAAAAATGATTTCGACTAACGCATTGCCTCTTTCAATGAATCTGATATACCTACCTATATACACCTACCTACCTAAACCTACCTACTACCAACCTACACCTACCTACTACCTACCTATACCTACCTACTACCTACCTACACCTACCTACACCTACCTACACCTACCTACACCTACCTACACCTACCTACACCTACCTACACCTACCTACTACCTACCTACACCTACCTACTACCTACCACCTACCTACACCTACCTACTACCTACCAACACCTACCTACCTACACCTACCTACACCTACCTACACCTACCTACACCTACCTACACCTACCTACACCTACCTACACCTACCTACACCTACCTACACCTACCTACACCTACCTACACCTACCTACACCTACCTACACCTACCTACACCTACCTACACCTACCTACACCTACCTACTACCTACCTACACCTACCTACCTACACCTACCTACCTACACCTACCTACCTACACCTACCTACTACCTACCACCTACCTACACCTACCTACTACCTACCTAATTTTAAGTGTATCTCATGTTTACTTTGTTAATGCCAATGCGTTCAAGTCCTGTTGTGAAATCAATAAATACTTTTTCTTTCTTTCTTTCTTTCTACCTACACCTACCTACCTACACCTACCTACACCTACCTACTACCTACCTACACCTACCTACACCTACCTACACCTACCTACACCTACCTACACCTACCTACACCTACCTACACCTACCTACACCTACCTACACCTACCTACACCTACCTACACCTACCTACACCTACCTACACCTACCCACACCTACCTACCACCTACCTACCACCTACCTACCACCTACCTACCACCTACCTACCACCTACCTACCACCTACCTACCACCTACCTACCACCTACCTACCACCTACCTACCACCTACCTACCACCTACCTACCACCTACCTACCACCTACCTACCACCTACCTACCACCTACCTACCACCTACCTACCACCTACCTACCACCTACCTACCACCTACCTACCACCTACCTACCACCTACCTACCACCTACCTACCACCTACCTACCACCTACCTACCACCTACCTACCACCTACCTACCACCTACCTACCACCTACCTACCACCTACCTACCACCTACCTACCACCTACCTACCACCTACCTACCACCTACCTACCACCTACCTACCACCTACCTACCACCTACCTACCACCTACCTACCACCTACCTACCACCTACCTACCACCTACCTACCACCTACCTACCACCTACCTACCACCTACCTACCACCTACCTACCACCTACCTACCACCTACCTACCACCTACCTACCACCTACCTACCACCTACCTACCACCTACCTACCACCTACCTACCACCTACCTACCACCTACCTACCACCTACCTACCACCTACCTACCACCTACCTACCACCTACCTACCACCTACCTACCACCTACCTACCACCTACCTACCACCTACCTACCACCTACCTACCACCTACCTACCACCTACCTACCACCTACCTACCACCTACCTACCACCTACCTACCACCTACCTACCACCTACCTACCACCTACCTACCACCTACCTACCACCTACCTACCACCTACCTACCACCTACCTACCACCTACCTACCACCTACCTACCACCTACCTACCACCTACCTACCACCTACCTACCACCTACCTACCACCTACCTACCACCTACCTACCACCTACCTACCACCTACCTACCACCTACCTACCACCTACCTACCACCTACCTACCACCTACCTACCACCTACCTACCACCTACCTACCACCTACCTACCACCTACCTACCACCTACCTACCACCTACCTACCACCTACCTACCACCTACCTACCACCTACCTACCACCTACCTACCACCTACCTACCACCTACCTACCACCTACCTACCACCTACCTACCACCTACCTACCACCTACCTACCACCTACCTACCACCTACCTACCACCTACCTACCACCTACCTACCACCTACCTACCACCTACCTACCACCTACCTAACACCTACCTACCACCTACCTACCACCTACCTACTACCTACCTACTACCTCTCACTACCACTAAAAAAATATTACCATAAAGTTTGCTTGTCGTCGCCCCTGAATAACGCTTCACCCACTCAACCTTCGTTACGCTAAGGAGGTTGCCGGCTCGCTTCGCTCGCCACCTCCCCCTTTCGCTCTACTTGGTCTCGCAGGTTCGCTCCACTCAGGACCTACCTACCACCGGAAAGCTATCATGACATTATCCCTACGCTGCACGTAGCACCATTTTAGTTCCCCGAGCCTCCTCTATACGAATCCGTAAACAAAACAGAAAAAAGGGGTGAAGAGGGGGGTGAAAGGGGTGAAGAGGGGGGGGTGAAGGGAGGGAGAAGGGGGAGCTTTGAAAAATGATTTCGACTAACGCATTGCCCCTTTTAATAAATCTGAAAAAAAAAATGTTCTAAGTCTCTTAACTTCCGAGATCCGAAAGGGGGGGGGGGGGGTGCAGGGGGGCAAGGGGGTCAAATTTGAAAAATTGTTAACACTTCCCCAAGCCTCCTCTATACGAATCCCTAAAAAAAACACGTAAATTCTCTTTATTACCGAGATCCGCCTAAAGGGGGGGTGAAGGGGGGCAAGGGGGTCAAATTTGAAAAATGGTTTTTACTTCCCCGAGCCTACTCTATACGAATCCTTAAAAAAAAACACGTAAAATTTCTTTATTTCCGAGATCCGCCTAAAGGGGGGGAGAAGGGGGAAAAGGGGAACCACTATGAAAAATGATTTTTACTTTACCGAGCCCCCTCTATACGAATCCCAAAAAAAAAACACGTAAAGTCTCTTTGTTTCCGAGATACGATAGGGAGGGGGGAGAAGGGGGGGGGGGGAAAGGGGGGGTTTGGCACTTCTCCCATACTCACGAGAGTTAGTTGTTTACGAATCTGTCAAAATATACCCACCTCCCCATCCACCATCTGGGAGAACAATTCTGTCAGTGAGTGAGTGGTAATTTAGCTTTATATAGTATAACTAGTATTTGCGTGGCTGCGCGAGCTGCGCGCAGCTCGCGGGGCGTGAAGAGGGGGAGGGGGGGAGCTTTGAAAAATGATTGCGACTAACGCATTGCACCTCTCAATGAATCTGAAAAAAATAATGTTCCAATGCAGCTCGCGGTACTACCTACCTACACCTACCTACACCTACCTACTACCTACCTACACCTACCTACACCTACCTACACCTACCTACACCTACCTACACCTACCTACACCTACCTACACCTACCTACTACTTACCTATCACCTACCCACCACCTACCTACTACCTCCTACTACCACTAAAAAAACATTACCCTAAAGTTTGCTTGTCGTCGCCCCTGAGTTACGCTTCACCCATTCAACCTTCGTTACGCTAAGGAGGTCGCCGGCTCGCTTCGCTCGCCACCTCCCCTCTTCGCTTCACTCAAGACCTGCCTACCACCGAGGAAAAGCTATCGTGACCTTATCCCTACGCTACGGGGGTCGCGGTCAAAGTCTTCATTCTAAAAGTCTTTACTTCTACTTTTATGTTTTTGGGCAAAATCTGGGAAAATACCCTAAAAATGGGGAAAAATTTTGCGTAAAGTAACACTCCAAAACAAAGTAAACAATCGCTTCATACAACACAATCCAGTCGGGAGATGCCGGCTGTCCCATTTATCGTGTCGAAAATTTGGACTTTTCATCATTCTTACAAGATGGCCGCCACACTGTCCGCCATCTTTTTTTTCAGAAAAGTCATAATTTTCCTAAAATCTCAAGGATATAGGCCACCGACCGATGTTCTTGGTGTTGCCAACTTTTGAGTTTAGTAGAACAAACTAATTCGCCAAAGTCGGGTCCGACCCAAAAATTCAAACGCCAATGGCTCTCGGGGTTGCCAGCTGAAAGTGATGAAAATGGTCAAACCTCATTCGGGGGACTTCAATGTTGTCAGCTAGTCAAAGTTTTCTTTCTAATTGTTGTTATTTCTACTTTTCATGTTTTCGGGGAAAATCTGGGAAATTTCCCTAAAAATGGGGAATTTTTTTAAACCATGCCACACTCCTTGACGAATCACCTAACCGGTCCATACAACACAATCCGGTCGGGGGATGCCAGCTGTCCCAATTATCGTGTCGAAAATTGGAATTTTTCGGTCTTTTTACAAGATGGCCGCCATAGCATCCGCCATCTTTTTTTTTTTGAAAAGTCATATTTTTCCTGAAATTTCAAGGATATAGGCCACCAACTGGTGTACTTAGTGTTGCCAACTTTTGAGTTTGGTAGAACAAACTAATTCGCCAAAGACGGGTCTGACCAAAAAATTCAAACGCCAATTGCTCTCGGGGTTGCCAGCTGAAAGTGATGAAAATGGTCAAATGTCATTTGGGGGACCCCAATGTTGCCGGCTAGTCAAAGTCTCTATTTAAAATGTCATTATTTCTACTTTTCATGTTTTCGGGGAAAATCTGGGAAAATACTTCAAAAATGGGGAATTTTTTTGCAGCAGGCAACACTCTTCAACAAAACACACAACTGCCTGGTACAAAACAATCCAGTCGGGAGATGCCAGCTGTCCCAATTATCGTGTCGAAAATTGGGATTTTTCGGCCTTTTTACAAGATGGCCGCCATGGAATCCGCCATCTTGTTTTTCTGAAAAGTCATAATTTTCCTGAAATATCAAGAATATAGGCCACCGATTGGTGTACTTGGTGTTGCCAACTTTTGAGTTTAGTAGAACAAACTAATTCGCCAAATTCGGGTCTCATCCAAAAATTCAAGCGCCAATGGCTCTCGGGGTTGCCAGCTGAAAGTGATGAAAATTGTCAAATGTCATTCGCGGGACCTCATTCTTGGTGTTTATGTAAAATTTCCATTCAAAATGTCGTTATTTCTACTTTTCAAGTTTTCGGGGAAAATCTGGGAAATTTCCCTAAAAATGGGGATTTTTTTTGCACCAGGCCACACTCCTTGACGAATTACATAACCGGTCCATACAACACAATCCGGTCGGGGGATGCCAGCTGTCCCAATTATCGTGTCGAAAATTGGGATTTTTCGGCCTTTTTGCAAGATGGCCGCCATGGAATCCGCCATCTTGTTTTTCTGAAAAGTCATAATTTTCCTTAAATGTCAAGAATATAGGCCACCGACCAGTGTACCTGGTGCTGCCAACTTTTGAGTTTGGTAGAACAAACTAATTCGCCAAAGTCAAAAAGTCCCAAAAATGAAAAAGTTTAATATTTTTTGGGGTGGCCACTTAAAACGAACCAAAATGGTCAAATGTCATTTGCGGGACCCCAATGTTGCCGGCTAGTCAAAGTCTCTATTTAAAATGTCATTATTTCTACTTTTCATGTTTTCGGGGAAAATCTGGAAAAATACCCTAAAAATGGGGAAATTTTTTGCACCAGGCAACACTCGTCAACAAAACACACAACCGCTCGGTACAACTCGAACCCGTCTGATGTTGCCAACTACCCGAAAAATGGATTTGAAAAAAATCAAAAAATCCAACATTTTACTAAATGGCCGCCGCAGCGTCCTCCATCTTGGATTTTCACAATGTCATAATTTTTCCCAATTGCCATTACAATTACCAACAAATTCGCAAACTATTTGTTGGCGGTTCTAGAATTTGGTAGAAGAAAACAATTCGTCAAAGTCGAGTGAAAAAAGTCGACAATTTCAAAACGTCCTGGCGCGGCCGCCATCTTGTTTTTTTTTTTTTTTACTTTTTTTTTTAAATGGTTTTAGATTTGGTATAGGACCTCTGAGTCGAAATCCATCCAAGTCTTTCCCCCACCGAAACCGGAAATGGACTCGCCCTCCATCTTGGATTTGAACTTTCCCTATAATTTTCCTCTACTCGATTGGTCAGATAGCACATTTTTGCAAAACATACCCCTAACCCATCTCTCACCCATTCCGAGAAACGACATGTCAATGAGTCAGTCAGTGAGTGAGTGGTCTTGTAGTTTTATATAACTATAACTAGTATTTGCGTGGCTGCGCGAGCTGCGCGCAGCTCGCGGGTCGTGAAGAGAGGGAGAGGGGGAGCTTTAAAAAATGATTTCGACTAACGCATTTAAAACGCAAAACGCAAAATCTGGGAAAATACCCTAAAAATGGGGATTTTTTTTGCAACAGGCAACATTACTTAACGTAATACACAACCGGGACAACACAATCCGGTCAGAAGGTCCCATTTATCGTGTCGAAAATTGGGATCTTTCATCATTTTTCCAAGATGGCCACCACACTGTCCGCCATCTTGTTTTTCTGAAAAGTCACAATTTTTCTAAAATATCGAGGATACAGGCTACCGACTGGTGTACTTGGTGTTGCCAAGTTTTAAGTTTGGTAGAACAAAAGAATTCGCCAAAGTCTGTTCTGATCCGAAAATTCAAGACCCAATGACTCTCGGGGTTGCCAGCCGAAAAGAATGAAAATGGTCAAATGTCATTTGAAGCACCCCATTTTTGGTGTTTATGTAAAATTTCCATTCGAAATGTCGTTATTTCCACTATTCATGTTTTTGGGATAAATCTGGGAAAATACCCTAAAAATGGGGAAAATTTTTGCGTAAAGTAGCACTCCACAACAAAGTACACAATCGTTTTATACAACACAATCCGGTCGGGGGATGCCGGCTGTCCCATTAATCGTGTCGAAAATTAGGATTTTTCATCATTTTTACAAGATGGCCGCCACACTGTCCGCCATCTTTTTTTTCTGAAAAGTCATAATTTTCCTGAAATCTCAGGGATATAGGCCACCAACTGGTGTACTTGGTGTTGCCAACTTTTGAGATTAGTAGAACAAACTAATTCGCCAAAGTCGGGTCTGACCCAAAAATTCAAGCACCAATGGCTCTCGGGGTTGCCAGCTGAAAGTGATGAAAATGGTCAAATGTCATTCGGGGAACCCCATTCTTGGTGTTTAAGTAAAATTTCCATTCAAGATGTCGATATTTCTACTTTTCATGTTTTCGGGGAAAATCTGGGAAACTTCCCTAAAAATGGGGAAATTTTTTGCACCAGGCCACACTCCTTGACGAATTACATAACCAATCCATACAACACAATCCGGTCGGGGGATGCCAGCTGTCCCAATTATCGTGTCGAAAATTGGGATTTTTCGGCCTTTTTACAAGATGGCCGCCATGGAATCCGCCATCTAGTTTTTCTGAAAAGTCATAATTTTCCTGAAATGTCAAGAATATAGGCCACCGATTGGTGTACTTGGTGTTGCCAACTTTCGAGTTTGGTAGAACAAACTAATTCGCCAAAGTCAAAAAGTCCCAAAAATTAAAAAGTTCAATATTTTTTGGGGTTGCCAATTAAAACGAACCAAAATGGTCAAATGTCATTTGGGGGACCCCAATGTTGCCGGCTAGTCAAAGTCTTTATTTAAAATGTCATTATTTCTACTTTTCATGTTTTTGGGGAAAATCTGGGAAAATCCCCTAAAAATGGGGAATTTTTTTGCACCAGGCAACACTCGTCAACAAAACAGACAACCGCTTGGTACAACTTGAACCAGTCTGATGTTGCCAACTATCCGAAAAATGGATTTGAAAAAAAACGAAATTTCCAACTTTTTACAAAATGGCCGCCGCAGCGTCCTCCATCTTGGATTTTCACAATGTCACAATTTTTCCCAATTGCCATTATAACTACCAACAAATTGGCAGACTTTTCGTTGGCGGTTTTAGAATTTGGTAGAAGAAAACAATTTGTCAAAGTCGAGTAAAAAAAGTCGACAATTTCAAAACGTCATAGCGCGGCCGCCATCTTGTTTTTTTTTTTTTTTTTACTTTTTTTTTAAATGCTTTTAGTTTTCGTATAGGACCTCTGAGTCGAAATTCATCCAAGTCTTTCCCCCACCGAAATCGGAAATGGACTCGCCCTCCATCTTGGATTTGAACTTTCCCTATAATTTTCCTCTACTCGATTGGTCAGATAGCACATTTTTGCAAAACATACCCCTAACCCATCTCTCACCCATTCCAAGAAACGACATGTCAATGAGTCAGTCAGTGAGTGAGTGGTCTTGTAGTTTTATATAACTATAACTAGTATTTGCGTGGCTGCGCGAGCTGCGCGCAGCTCGCGGGTCGTGAAGGGGAGCTTTGAAAAATGATTTCGACTAACGCATTTCCCCTCGTATTTGCTTGGTGCTGCTTGCAGCTCGCGGTTTTGTCGTGCTTTTGAGGTTTTAGTTACCCTTAAATTTTGAGAATCCATAGGAATCCTTAAATGAATTGGAAAATCCATTAGAGTCCAAATGGTCTTTTAAGTAAATCAACTGAACGATTTTTATTCCTTTAGTTGATGTACTTAGTCAGTACAAATAAACTATTTATAATGTTTGCTCTAATCGTATGCAACATAATTATAGTATAAATAAACCTTAAACATGATGTCAAAAAGAACCCTAGTCTTCCACTTTTCGAGGAGCTCGTGGCTTAATAAGAACTGCCACTCAGGACGATCTTTAGGTAAAGCTGTGCTTGCCTAGGTCGGTCTGTGGATGGGTGACCGCCCGACATACCGAGTTTCCTCCGTGCCTAGGAAAGCACGTTAAGCTGTTGATCCCGGCTGCAATATATAGATATTTGGCAGTCGTTACAGGTAGTCAGTGACCTGAAATTCTGACATCCAGTCTTACCAAAGGGTACCTATTGTATTACCTAGTAATAACTGGGTTGTGGAGGTCAGATAGGCAGTCGCTCCATGTAAAATACTGGTATTCAGCTGCATCCGGTTAGATTGGAAGCCGACCCCAATATACTTGGGAAAAGGCTAGGCAGGTGGTGTCTTCCACTTTTCAAACTCTAGTGAAATGCCAAATAAAGCCCAGAAGAGACCCGAAAGGTTTCTACTTCATTGAACTCTTGAACGTAGTCCGCCTTATTACAAAACGTAGTTAAACCTGTAACTTAGACTTGGTTTATCTCGCATGACGTCTCACTTCAATAATATTCAAAAGAAAGTGACAGCATGCGAGATAAACCAGGTCTAAGTTAAACCAGGTTTAACTACGTTTTGTAATAAGGCGGAGTAAGTCTAGAGAAAGCCATAAGAAAACCTATTATTGTTTGAATGAACTCGTACAATTTTTTTAGCGCCATCTATCGTGGTCTTGGGAATTACTATTTTATTTTGAAAAGAAAATTTGTCATTACTAAGTAATAAATCATTATGATAGGCACTTAACTACCTCTATTACCCAATCGTGGAAAGTTTTCTTACAAAGGTTCACCAAGGTCAGTGTTGCCAACCCTAATTTCAGAAAATTAGTAGAATATGTGCCAAAAATCGGTAGAAATTGGTAGAATCCAAAATAAAAAAATAGGTAGATCTACCACCTTAATTTAGTAGGTGTTTTAAATTAAAAGAATGGCCTTTCGTGGCGGAGTTTTTGACCTTTGACCATGTGCATCGATCATTTTCATGCGCATCGCTGCTATCAGAATCCCCTCTTTGAGCTAGACTCTAGCTTGCTAGAAGCAGAAGCAGGTCACAAGTCAAAACTCTGTAGTAACCAACAAAATTAGACAAAAACAAATAAAATAACAATTACTACAACAAATTCAATTCAATATTTTGATGTAATGTAACTAAGTAACAAACAGGATTCCACTCGAATGGCGCGAACGCGGTACGAAAGTGTCAATGTCAGATATTAATCAATGTCCATGACTGTCAATAGTAAGACTTTTTTCATCCTTCAGTAAGAAAAAAATGTTTTATTAATGGCGTTAATTTTTTTGAAAAATAGGTAGATTTGAGGCTTAGGTTGGTAGACAGGTAGACTGAGGGCAAAGTAGGTAGATCTACCTAAAAGTTGGTAGATATGGCAACACTGACCAAGGTGGACCTCAGGAAGGGGGACTGTGTGTATTTTTTAGTAGTGATGACCAGCTACATGGACCGTACAAGCTATTTGGACCTCTCAAGAGAGCTTAGCAATATTAAATTTATGATGATTCAGTTATCTTATATTTTAACAGTTATGTCAATGGCTGTGCTGTTGATTGAGTAAAATGTATCATGTGAATTTAAGAATAGTATTAAAACCTATGACTAAGTTATTCGAAAAACACATTCGATTCCTAATCGTTTTCAGAGGCGATAGTAAACAAAACTGCTTTATTGATAAATTAAATAAAACTATGTTTTACTTGTTACGATATAAATATAATTTGAAACAGTTCCATGTTATTTTAACATAAAAAAAGTATATTTAGAAAACATAAAAAGGCATATAAGGCATCTTCTCCGGTACCTACATTTGTACATTAATTTCTTAATTATTGATATAGTCTTTTTCGCCCATGGTCCCGGTCCCTGGAAGGGACCACGAGTATTGTTTTGCCCGTGGTTCCTTCTAGAAATATATACCAACTGCCGAATTAAATTGTACTCCATGACGCGCGCTCGCTTCGCTCGCATATATATATAACACTAATATCTTCTGTCCCCGAAGTGCCGGGCCTCCGCCGGCCTCCTTCGTCGGCCTACGGCCCGGTGCCCATGCCGCCCATAAAGGATACTGTCGCGAGACGGTCGTATTATAGGAACACGAAGAAAAAAAAGGGACCACGGCATTTTCCAGGGACTACGGGCGAAAGAATAAAGTAATTTACAATCAAAACATTTTGATAGATTTTTTGCTCTGGATGTCGATTGTCGATGCTGATTGTGACCTACTTATTTTAAAACTATTTATTACATGGTTGTTGTGCCAAATTGTAAGGCAGGCTGTCTTCAACAATATGTCCAATGATGATGTAGTATGTGCGGGCTAACTGCTCTGCCAGCTTCATCGACTGCTGACTCTGGATTGCACTGTCTGGAAAAACACATCAACTAATATAAGTACATCTATAAAACAAAGTCGGGTTTGCTAGAATACTTATAACTCGAGTCTCGAGATCGTAACTGTCAAACATTTAGGGCGACTTTTAACAAATCTTATCACTACATAGTATAAAACTAAAACCCGACTACGACAAAAAAAAAACGACGCTGAAAAAGTATAAAACAAGATTTTCAGGATAGAACAAAAAGAAAAGCCGTAGTCACACGGTATTAAAGTGTTTAGATTGGTACCTATAACGTGTGACTACGGCTTTTCTTTTTGTTCTATCCTGAAAATCTTGTTTTATACTTTTTCAGCGTCGTTTTTTTTTTGTCGTAGTCGGGTTTTAGTTTTTTACTTTTTTTTATTTAAACAATTTTGGTGTTAAATATTTTTTTTTACTCTTGACTTTTTGTCCGCTAGAGGGCGTTATTTTAAATTTGAGCAATATTTTGGAGCAACGTTCCGTGTGGTGTCGGACGTAAAGAATAGCACCATCCCATATCTTCCCGTGGGTGTCGTAAGAGGCGACTAAGGGACTTACCAGAGAATGGGCAGCAGCGTTCTCTGTGTCTTTGTAACAACCATACTGCGATCGCCAACCCGCCTGCCAAGCGTGGCGATTATGGCAAACCCCCCCAAAAATGCCTGGGGGAGGCCTACGTCCAGCAGTGGACGTCTTTTGGCTGAAATGATGAAAATGATGAATATTTTGGAAATGTACAAGTGAGGCCCTTTTAAATGATACCAAACACGGCGTGTTTATCTCCATTTTTATTTTTTAAGCCTTACTTTTTGACCGCTAGAGGGCTTTTTTTGTCGTAGTCGGGTTTTAGTTTTTTACTTTTTTTTATTTAAACAATTTTGGTGTTAAATATTTTTTTTTACTTTTGACTTTTTGTCCGCCAGAGGGCGTTATTTTAAATTTGAGCAATATTTTGGAAATGTACAAGTGAGGCCCTTTTAAATGATACCAAACACGGCGTGTTTATCTCCATTTTTATTTTTTAAGCCTTACTTTTTGACCGCTAGAGGGCGCCAAATCGCTTTTTGTGACACGTCACGTAGCCTATGTTCAGCGGAAAATTAAGACGGTTCTAACGATACCTCATATGTCTAGTTCCGATAAGTAGATTAGAAGCTATGAGGGAACAGATGAAGATACACACATGCATACATACAAACATACATACATACATACATACATACATACATACATACATACATAGCCAGTCAAAATCATAACCCTCCTTTGGCTTTGCCGTAGTCTGGTAATAAGCCTTACTTTTTGACCGCTAGAGGGCGCCAAATCGCTTTTTGTGACACGTCACGTAGCCTATGTTCAGCGGATAATTAAGACGGTTCTAACGGTACCTCATATGTCTAGTTCCGATAAGTAGATTAGAAGCTATGAGGGAACAGATGAAGATACACACATACATACATACAAACATACATACATACATACATACATACATACATACATACATAGCCAGTCAAAATCATAACCCTCCTTTGGCTTTGCCGTAGTCGTGTAAAAATAAAGTCGCTTTCTCTGTCCCTATGTCTCTTTGTATGCTTAAATCTTTAAAACTACGCAACGGATTTTGATGCGGTTTTTTTTAATAGATAGAGTGATTCAAGAGGAAGGTTTATATGTATAATAACAACCATTTGCACGAAACCGGGACGGGTCGCTAGTTTAAAATAAGTTTAAACGTATTTAGTTAAATTTGTTTTCATTTGTAAGTATTATCTATCAAATGACATTGACCACGACAGGAATGATTTCACTCGGAAAAAAATATCAAAATATAACTTATTCCGGTTACGGTTTTATATAATCTTTCGTTTCTATTCCATGTATAATAAAAAAAAAGTAAAAAACTAAAACCCGACTACGACAAAAAAAAAACGACGCTGAAAAAGTATAAAACAAGATTTTCAGGATAGAACAAAAAGAAAAGCCGTAGTCACACGGTATTAAAGTGTTTAGATTGGTACCTATAACGTGTGACTACGGCTTTTCTTTTTGTTCTATCCTGAAAATCTTGTTTTATACTTTTTCAGCGTCGTTTTTTTTTTGTCGTAGTCGGGTTTTAGTTTTTTACTTTTTTTTATTTAAACAATTTTGGTGTTAAATATTTTTTTTTACTCTTGACTTTTTGTCCGCTAGAGGGCGTTATTTTAAATTTGAGCAATATTTTGGAGCAACGTTCCGTGTGGTGTCGGACGTAAAGAATAGCACCATCCCATATCTTCCCGTGGGTGTCGTAAGAGGCGACTAAGGGACTTACCAGAGAATGGGCAGCAGCGTTCTCTGTGTCTTTGTAACAACCATACTGCGATCGCCAACCCGCCTGCCAAGCGTGGCGATTATGGCAAACCCCCCCAAAAATGCCTGGGGGAGGCCTACGTCCAGCAGTGGACGTCTTTTGGCTGAAATGATGAAAATGATGAATATTTTGGAAATGTACAAGTGAGGCCCTTTTAAATGATACCAAACACGGCGTGTTTATCTCCATTTTTATTTTTTAAGCCTTACTTTTTGACCGCTAGAGGGCTTTTTTTGTCGTAGTCGGGTTTTAGTTTTTTACTTTTTTTTATTTAAACAATTTTGGTGTTAAATATTTTTTTTTACTTTTGACTTTTTGTCCGCTAGAGGGCGTTATTTTAAATTTGAGCAATATTTTGGAAATGTACAAGTGAGGCCCTTTTAAATGATACCAAACACGGCGTGTTTATCTCCATTTTTATTTTTTAAGCCTTACTTTTTGACCGCTAGAGGGCGCCAAATCGCTTTTTGTGACACGTCACGTAGCCTATGTTCAGCGGAAAATTAAGACGGTTCTAACGATACCTCATATGTCTAGTTCCGATAAGTAGATTAGAAGCTATGAGGGAACAGATGAAGATACACACATACATACATACAAACATACATACATACATACATACATACATACATACATAGCCAGTCAAAATCATAACCCTCCTTTGGCTTTGCCGTAGTCGGGTAAAAATGGTATCTTCTTTTTGGTTTACTATGAATATTATAAGTTACATCCAAGTGGGCCTAAAACAATGGTCTCCTTTGACAGATCGTTAATCGTGTTTAACTTGTGGTGCAAGACAACTTGTGTTGCTAAACAGAATTTTGTCCTTAAATAAAATTTTAAACATGTTTATCCGTTTGGTAAAGGTCGCCCTTAATGTTCATCCCGTAGATACGGTAAACTCTCCCTTCAAACTAAAGAACGTATTTAAATATAGGTTTCGAATCGACAACATAATTATCACCACAATATTCGGATAATGGAATATTTTAGATTTAATAAATGTAGTAATAATAATGTCAGTAATGGGAAAGGATTGATTTATAATGTAATATTGGTTGTCAAATATTTATGCGTGCAATCAGAAATTTATTTTGTGTACAAATTCATGCATTCAACCGTTGGTTGGAAGCATTTGAAAAGTTTTGCAAGTGTACAATTTGTGGCTATACTTACAGCAGCAGCTGTATGATGGCTGGTCTCCTGAAGATGTGATGAGTGCAGTTACCCTTGTAGCTGGCTGTGGTGGCTCAGCATTCTCCAATGCCGGTGCTCGCCGCTTTAAATACTCCTCCAGGCTTAGTTGTATCTAATTTGCAGGAAAGAAAACAATAATAGAGTAACAGCCAATCAGTGAGACACAATATTTTTTAACTACTGGCTCTAACTGTGTATGTTTTATTAGAACAACTTAGGTATCTTACTCGATTTGAATGATGATGTAGTATGTGCGGGCTAACTGCTCTGCCAGCTTCATCGACTGCTGACTCTGGATTGCATTGTCTGGAAAAACACATCACCTATTATGAGTACATATTCTATAAAACAAAGTCGGGTTTGCTAGAACACATAACTCGAGATCGTAATTGTCAAACATTTAGGGCGACTTTTACTAAATCTTATTTAAAATAAGTTTAAACGTATTTAGTTAAATTTGTAAGTATTATCTATCAAATGACATTGACCACAACAGGAATGATTTAACTCGGAAAAAATATCAAAATATAACTTATTCCGGTTACGGTTTTATTTTTTATTCTATGTCTTTTTTTTGGTTTACTATGAATATTATTCGTTACATCCAAGTGGGCCTAAAAAAATGGTCTCCTTTGACAGATCGTTAATCGTGTTTAACTTGTGGTGCAAGACAACTTGTGTTGCTAAACAGAATTTTGTCCTTAAATAAAATTTTAAACATGTTTATCCGTTTGGTAAAGGTCGCCCTTAATGTTCATCCCGTCGATACGGTAAACTCTCCCCTCAAACTAAAGAACGTATTTAAATATAGGTTTCGAATCGACAACATAAAAATTCATGCATTCAACCGTTGGTTGGTAGCATTTGAAAAGTTTTGCAAGTGTACAATTTGTGGCTATACTTACAGCAGCAGCTGTATGATGGCTGGTCTCCTGAAGTTGTGATGAGTGCAGTTACCCTTGTAGCTGGCTGTGGTGGCTCAGCATTCTCCAATGCCGGTGCTCGCCGCTTTAAATACTCCTCCAGGCTTAGTTGTATCTAATTTGCAGGACAGAAAACAATAATAGAGTAACAGCTAATCAGTGAGACACAATATTTTTTAAACTACTGGCTCTAAGGGTCAACTCACACCGAAAGAGCGGCGAAGGGCAGCGAAGCGGAGCGCAGTTTCAGTTTCGTAGGAATTTTAACTTTATTATCATTACCATAATACTTATTATCGCATGAGAAACTCGAACGAGTCGCGCGGATGCCCGCGGCGCCGCAGGAATTCCGGGGAATTCCTTAAACGGAGCTCCGTTAAGTATTATGGTAATGATAATAAAGTTAAAATTCCTACGAAACTGAAACTGCGCTCCGCTTCGCTGCCCTTCGCGGCTCTTTCGGTGTGAGTTGACCCTTACTGTGTATGTTTTATTATAACAACTTAGGTACTTACCTTACTCTATTAACATAATTCTAAATCGTAACTAAACTACATCTTTAATAAGTATGTATATCCATAACTACAAACCTTTTTCCACACCACCTAGAGAGGTAAGGTTTCAGGCGCGTTTTATTTACGTGGCATCCCCCCGAAGAGGCCTAATCTACCTAAACTACATCTATGTACCTACATACATTATACTACACTTAGGTAGGTAGCTACAACACTTCTAGGATTAGGTATTGAAACAAACTACGGTGTGAAATTGTGTTTATTGAAAACAACTACACCTATCTACTGCTATATTAGGTAGGTATAGAGTTCTAAAAACAATTTCCGAGCTAAACTACATCTTTATTAAGTATATCCAAAACTACAAACCTTTTTCCACACCACCTGGAGTGAGGGTGTGCGTTACGCCAGCAGGAAAGTTGTTCATAGAGTGATATGCGAGGCAACTTACAACATTTGAACGCGACTGTACGGACAACGCTTAGATATAATACGTCTAATAGAGAAGGCCATCCATTGTACTAATCCACCGCTTTTTTGTATTCATTCGAATTTGTCGGATAGCCAGTCGTTGTGTACATGTTTTGTTTTTTGTTTATATTTCCTGAATGCGCAACATTCCAAACTGAAAATTTTCGCTATATATTTTTGACTATTGGCACATATTGTTAGTGTACACCTACACATCTTGGGTTGAGCCGGTTTCTTGTATTTGCCATCAAAGTTATTACACTTTAGTTTTGACTTTTAGCAATATTATTCAATAAAGCTTGCATGTGCACTTTGGAAAATTTCTATTGTTATTATAAGCGTCAAGAAAACCGAATACAATTTTCAGCAAGGTCATACGTAATCTCATTTAGGCGCTACGATTTTTTTTCGGGTTTTCGAAAACGCCTGATTACTTGAAAACTGTAAATATTTTCCTAAATCTAATTCTGTCACTAATTGGCACCACTAAGAGCTACTCGTGTTTGGTTTATTCTATAAGCGCACATTCAATGGGTTTCGAGATACACGATTCTTCGAAACATTACTGCAGCAGGAAATGCAATATCTCGAAAACCTGAAGAAGCACCAATTATTATATTCGGCGCACATTTTTACACGAACATAAGCAATCTGCCCACAAAAAAAAAATTCTCTCCGATCACTCGTTCAGAATTTTCCTGTTGGAACAACGTTACTGCAGCAGGAACCGTTGTATCCGTTTTTTCACAAAACGACAAAGAGCACTAATTTTTTATGTTGCGCACATTTACAGCAGATTGGGAACTATGAACAACTTTCCTGCTGGCGTAACGCACACGGAGTGAGGTAAGGTTTAAGGCGCGTTTTTTTTTACGTGGTATCCCCGAAGAGGCCTAATCCACCTAAACTATATATGCTATGCTACATAGGTACATTATTCTACACTTTTCTAAAATCAAAGTAGTCTAATTAGGTACATTAAAATATGTTTACTTAATATTATTAAATAAACTGAATTAAATAAATATTATGTTAGTGTGGGTGTGTTAGATTTTAATAACAAAAATAATAAATTTCCACTTGACCCTCTCTAATCATCTTAATTACATTCATTTTCGTTCACGCAGCACATAGGTATACTTACTAATATTATTATTATTATTACATATATTATTACTATTAGAACAAATTATTGTAGGTACTTAAATATTATAACACATAGAAAATAGTTACGAGCATGATCATAACAATAAATAGAAAAAAATATAGTAATAAGTAAGTACCTAAAAATAAATACTCTGTGTGTCAGTGTCATTGATAAATGTGATATAGTATGATATGATTAAAGTTATACAAATACGTTCAAATATATTCATAAACACAAGTTCACCACTTTCACAACATACTCTTATTATCCTTCTTTTCACATATACACACACACATACTACCCCTTGACTTCATTCATAACCCTTTTAATCAACATTTTACATACAAACTGCTAGCAATTTCACTTATGCACAGACACATACTTCCCCTTAACTTCATTCATAACCCTTTTAATCAACATTTTACACACTTTGCTAGCAATTTCACATATGCACACACACATACTTGCCCTTGATTTCCTTCATAGCCCTTTTAATCAACATTTTACAATTGCTAGCGATATACATAATACGGAATACGTGCGTGCAAAGTGTATGTCATGAAAAATATATAAATATAAATCTATGATTATAACAAATTTTCATTGATAATCATGGCAAACAAACACTCCAACCTAAACTATCCTTCTTAATTATAAATAAATAAAACGGAACGTAAATGGTAGTTTGAGATGAATACGCGTACAATGCGAGATCGTCATTGAACCATGCTAATACTGGTCAGTAGAAAATCTGACCGACTGTAGATCGGGAACGGTTGGTTGCCCGGTCAACCAATGATCTGCAAGTAGTTAGGCTCTGGATTCTGATCAGAGTTGGTTTACTGCCGAGAACATGCTTCGGTAAGTGATGAAGTCAATGGAACCGAGCGAATGGTTGCGAATTCGTCGTTGAGGTGGGCTGTCGTGCCGATGATGAGGGGTCAGTGGGGTGTGTTCGATGTCGGCTGGTTGCTGGGATGTCTTGCGTTGACTGTGGCGCGAAGGTCACGATGGGGGTCGATGTCCCGGCTGTGGATGCTGTCTGACTTGTGGTGGGCCGGTTGGGGCGGATGATGTGTCCGTTGGCATGGGTGTTGTGGGCGGCGTGAGGGTTGAGCGCTGACTTGAGACCTCGTGACTGCGCGGTAACGATAATCGCTATCGCGCAATCCATATGGGTCTCGGGTCGGCGCTCGCCATCCATGCTGATATAATTTGTAGTCTTATCAGTAATAAACCGCACTGGCAAAGGTGTAGGTAGAGTCATTGGTCCATTCATTCAATGGGTTATTTTATTTTATCTGACTTGTGGTGGATCGGCAGGGAGGGATGGTATGTCTGTTAAAATGAGTAAAAGTTGTTGTCTTATCCATTGAGCTATTACTGCTTACGTATAGAGAAGACAGTGCGAACAAAATCTGTGTCACAAGCGCGGCAGTGCGGGGCGCGCGGGGGCGCTCAAGAGCGAAAACGCGACTGAGTGAACTGCAGCGTGTGCACCGCAGTTGAACGGACACAGATTTTGTCGTCGTAGTGTGCAAAGGTGTGGGTGGAATCATTGTATTGGTTGAGTGAGGTAAATGACATGGAGTTATGAGTTATGATATGAGAATTATATGGCAGAAAGTTAAAAAATAAAAAGCCGTGGACTGCTGTGTTGCACGAAGGTGTGGGTATATATGGCAGATACAAAATATCTCAGTTACTTTTAACTGTACAGTAAAAAATATAGAGCCGGGTACTGCTGTAGTACGCGAGAGTGTGAATGGGAATGGCAGATACCAAATGTCTTAATTACTTTTTACTAAAATGAAAAAAATAAAAAGACGTGGACTGCTGTGTTGCACGAAGGTGTGGGTTTAAATAGCAGATACCAAATGTCTTAGTTACTTTTTACTATAATGTAAAAAATAAAAAGCCGTGGACTGCTGTGTTGCACGAAGGTGTGGGTTTAAAAGGCAAATACAAAATATCTCGGTTACTTTTAACTGTACAGTAAAAAATATAGAGCCGGGTACTGCTGTAGTACGCAAGAGTGTGAATGGGAATGGCAGATACCGAATGTCTTAATTACTTTTTACTAAAATGTAAAAAATAAAAAGCCGTGGACTGCTTTAAATGGCAGATACCAAATGTCTTAGTTACTTTTTACTAAAACGTAAAAAATAAAAAGCCGTGGACTGCTGTGTTGCACGAAGGTGTGTAAAAAATAAAGAGAAAATACCATTATAGGTAAAAATTTTCACATTTGAGAAAATATTAGGTTTTTGAATTTATATAGTTAGTAAAGCGTATCTGTCAAATGACATTGACCACAACAGAAATGATTTGACTCGCTAAAAAATATTATAATAAAATCTTATTTATTATGATTTTAAGATTCCGGTTTCGTTTCTATGTAATCTTTCGTTTAATACTATAATAAAATGGTTACTTTTTTGTGTAATATGAATAATATAAGCAACATCGAAGTGGCCCTAAAAAAATGAAATAGTAAAGCAAAAGTAACTTGGGTTGTCTTTATATAAAAGCTTGTCACTATTGTTGTGATCATCATTTATCGACTTGACATACGCGTTAGGTTTACAAGGTAGCCAGAGACGTTTCGTGATGAGGGATCTTCTCGACAGTGTTATTAGTATAATTTAAAAATTTGACACACACATTAGGTTTTATTTATTATTTAATAAAACAAATTTAATAAAATAAAACAAGGTAGTCGTGTATTTAATTGTGAGAAGTGACAAGTATGTATTATAAATGAGGGTGGTTAGAGTATAACCCTTTAAAACATTAAAAAACAGGCCACGTTAATCGTGGGATGAAGTAGTTGAAAAGATAATGAAATGATTAGTAAAACGGAAAATATTCAAAAATTAGAAAGTTCTGAAGGCTTGAATTAGTTTGAAGTTGGGGGATCTCTGATGTCTGCCTTACTGTTAAAATAAACGTGTTATAATGACAGTAAGTCAACAGAGTTCTTTGAGGACCTGTACATTTGCTAAAAATGCTAATGATTTGTATTTATACCTCGAAAACAAAAATAAAAAATGACCCATCTCGATTCAAAAGGCACTTTGACTCTGCTTGGAAAGTTTTCTTACAGATTCACATTTGCATTATGTGCTTTCTAGTTTTTTTCTTGGCTACCAATTTACATTTTAACATAATAAAGAGCAATATCATAATTCATATTAATTATAATAACTAAGTGTAATGTACGTAATAGTTCTTTTTTTTTTTTTACACATGGCCTTTTTTTTGCATGATATTTTTTTTTTTACACATGCCCTTTTTTTGCATTTTTTTTTTACACATGCCCTTTTTTTTGCATGCAATTTTTTTTTGTTTTTTACACATGCCCCTTTTTTTGCATGCTATTTTTTTTTTGTTTTTATACATGACCCTTTTTTATGTTTTATATATATTTTTTTTAGTTTGTTTTCGCATTACATTTTTTTTTAACAATAATAAGCTAAATAAAAAATACAATATATATTATAATTAAAAAATCCTATCAAGTTGCACTCTCCGGAGGAAATTAAGGTGGAGGTTTAATTATGTAGTATTTGGAAAGGACTTGGGCGACACTGCAAGCGACGGGCCAGGGCTGCTCTGTCGACGTGAAGATCAACTTCGCAGATTAAACGTGAGAATCAGTTTAGTAGCGTGGACGTGGAGATCTGCTTCGTGATGTGGACGTGTAGATCAGCTCCGACACCGTATTTCAGTAGTCAAGGTGTTGACGTAGCTCTGTAGTTCAGGCTTCAGCATAAGGTCAGTGTTGAAAGAGGACTCTTGGGCGACACTGTAAGCGGCGGGCCAGGGCAGCTTTGTGAAGATCAACTCCGCAGATTAAACGTGAGAATCAGCTTAGTAGAGTGGACGTGGAGATTAGCTTCGTGATGAGGACGTGTAGATCAGCTCCGACACCGTAGTTCAGTAGTCAAGGTGTTGACGTAACTCTGTAGTTCAGGCTTCAGCATAAGGTCAGTGTTGAATGAGGACTCTTGGGCGACACTGTAAGCGGCGGGCCAGGGCTGCTTTGTGAATATCAACTCCGCAGATTAAACGTGAGAATCAGCTTAGTAGCGTGGACGTGGAGATTAGCTTTGTGATGAGGACGTGTAGATCAGCTCCGACACCGTAGTTCAGTAGTCAACGTATTGACGTAGCTCTGTAAGCTCCGACACCGTAGTTCAGTAGTCAAGGTGTTGACGTAGCTCTGTAGTTCAGGCTTCAGCATAAGTCCAGTGTTTAAAGAGGACTTTAAAATAATGAAGGGACACGTCAGTGTCAGTATCTTATTGTTTACTATAAGTATGGACAAACTCGATGGTTCATCATCAGAACCCAGTTGTAGACTGCTGGAATTGCGTCCCGCAACCACCTTTTATAATGAAAATCTTCAATATTTTGCTTCCAAAATCCTTTTATGAAGTTGATGTTGGACTTCATTTTGACATCTCATCTGCCAGTCATTAAACCAGCCGGTGTATTCAGCCAAGACGTATTAAAACCTCCACAATCGAATCTGAGAGAGTGCTAATTAATTTTATAAATGTAAGTTAGTAATGTGAGCTATCAAATTGATAAAAATAAAGTAAATTATATAAAACAAAAATAACCTTCTTAGACTAAGCCAGTAGCGAAGAATAACAAAATTAAATAACAACAACGTAATGTACTTTAAAATTAATCAGAGTGAAATTTGAAATGAGAGTCCAATTAAAGTTTTTAGGCTTCTTTCATGCGCATCTTATGAGTGAAAATAGAAGCGACAGTTAGAGTAACGGTAAGAGACAGAGCGAAAAGATAAAGTGTCTTATGATCTTGACTACCTTAGTTTTTATTAAATAAAAATAAAACTTATTGTGTATGTCAAGTCGGTAAAATGAGGATCACAACAATAGTGACAAGTTTTTATATAAAGACAACCCAAGTTACTTTTGCTTTACTATTTCATTTTTTTAGGGCCACTTCGATGTTGCTTATATTATTATTATTCATATTACACAAAAAAGTAACCATTTTATTATAGTATTAAACGAAAGATTACACAGAAACGAAACCGGAATCTTAAAATCATAATAAATAAGATATTATTATGATATTTTTTAGCGAGTCCAATGTCATTTGACAGATAATACTTACGTGAATATGGGCAGAGTTTTCGCTTTTATTAAAAACTATTTTATGAAAGTGGCATTTGCTGGTCGTTATGTCAATTATGCAGTAAGATTTCAACGCAATGTGCGAATAGACTGCTACAGACGTGCAGCAACTTGTATGTGAATTTCAAGCGAGGTGAGTGATGATAAAGGCTCCCTCCCACACACAGGCGCGTTTCTGCGTCCCACGATATTGCGATATTTGTTTTTAGTGCATATGTATTGGGACGCATGCGATCCCACACACTGCCGCGATAATAATCCCGCAATAGAAGTAGGACGCAGTAACGCAAGTGCGTTTCTGCGTCCCGCGATATTACGATATTTGTTTTTAGTACATTATGTATTGTGACGCATGCGATCCCACACACTACCGCGATAATAACGTCGGGACGTTTGCATTTTTGCTTTACTTTGTTCTGCGATATGAGTTCTTAGAACATTTGTTATTGGGACGCAGAAACGCAAAAACGCGCCTAATATCGCGCGATAATAACGCGCCTGAAAAAAAGGTGAAAATCTGTGTCACAAGCGCGGCAGTGCTGGGCGCGCGGGGACGCTCAAGAGCGAGCACGCGACTAAGTGAACTACGGCGTGTGCACCGCAGATGAACGTAACACAGATTTTGTTCGCACTGTCTTCTCTATACGTAAGCAGTAATAGCTCAATGAATAAGACAACAACTTTTACCCATTTTAACAGACATACCATCCCTCCTTACCATGGAGCACAATAACCAGTGGAGAGCGCGTGCGGGGGCTACCGCGGGCGCTAAACATACGCTATATCAAGCGTACACGGCGAAATTTTGATCAGTCGCAAAATTTTTAGGCTAACGTACGAACGTCACGCGCTCCCGTTTTGAAAGCATATAAAACGAAAAGTAATGCCTATTTCTGCAATTAAATGGTGTGGAAAGTGTACTTACTACAACTTCAAGTTACACAAAAGATGGGATAACATTTCACAGTTAGGTGGTTTTCTATTCAATTTGATCAAAACAATTAAAATAGAATCAAATAATTGCTGTTTCTTTCTGGTACACTGATTTGCACATACGCAGTTGTCTCTTTCTTTCTTGATAGTGCTGGTCGAGTTCGCAGTATCGCGACGTTTTATGTTATCGATATAATTTAAAATATAAGTTCTTAAAATACCTTATACTTTTTGTTTCATTAATGCTATATTTTCAAACATGCTTAAGCCCTTGGCTTTCCTCGCAAATATGTAGAATACTGGTATAAACTTGTACCTACCTGATAACAGTAAATAATGTAAGTGTATGATATCTCTGTCTGCCTTTTACACAAAATTTAGACGCGTTGCTTGGAATCTATTTGAATCATTGCAATCCTAGACAATTGTTTTTTTAAATGTTTTTATACAGGCCAGTGTATGGAACCGACGTTATCAATTTTAGTTTTGGAGTAAAGGTGGCCAAAACGCACATCGGCATGTGAACACATTGCTAGCAGTGGCGTGCCTGCAGAAAAACGGAGGCAAAGGCCTATGAAATGACCGACAAAATAGGAATAAAAAAAGTTTGGTTGGTTTGTGTAGCCTTAGGGGCGCTATGGAACGAAGACTTATTTTTTTTTAATTATTACCAATTTTATTGCAGTATCGGGTTAACCTGCACCATGTACACCATTTCGGGTCCGAGAATCATGGTCCTACGAGTTATGGGCATTTTAAATCATTGTACCAAAATAAGTTCAATCTAAAACTCAATAATAATCTAATCTAATCTTGAAAACTGAGCGTCCAAGGCAAAAAATTACCGAAATTTTAACCCCCCATTGCTACCCCCTGATATCATGATCTTAACACACAAAATTAATTTGAACCAATTTGAAGTCCTTTTACTTCTATTAAAATGTAAAAAAGAGTTAATTTTTTTTTTCTTCAAGTTTAATAATCACCTGTTTTATTTCAAAATCAAACCCGTAATCACTGTATTGCAAACAAATCGTTATAATGTGAGTCAAACAATTATCGATATCGATACTTTTGCAATTACTTTTATGGAATCCCTAGAGAATGAGTTGTTATTTGGTTGTCAGTTCGTCAATCAATCACAGAGTCCGAAACTTACCTCTCCCCCTGCCGTTTATTAGTGACTGATTTAGAACAAAAACGTGCCCATACTTTCTCGACTGGTTATTTTGCTCCATGCTCCTTACCGATCCACCACGAGTCAGATAAAATAAAATAACCCATTGAATGAATGGACCAATGACTCTACCTACACCTTTGCCAGTGCGGTTTATTACTGATAAGACTACAAATTATATGGCATGTATTTAAACCGTTATCTGTATATTCCCTTTTTTCGAACAAAATATTTTAAAGTTACACCAAAAATACTGACTTGCACACAAATTATCTCAAATTATGCACACTAAAGAAACCAAATTTAGTATCTTTTTTAATAGCATTTGCAGAACTCTTTTACTGAACGAATAACTATTATCAAAATAGTATATCTAATAATTCTTTAGTCTAACAAACATTTTAAAACTTTTTTAAGGAAAACCTACACCTGATTTACTCCATGACGCGCGCTCGCTTCGCTCGCATATTAAATAACACTAATATCTTCTGTCCCCGAAGTGCCGGGCCTCCGCCGGCCTCCTTCGTCGGCCTACGGCCCGGTGCCCATGCCGCCAATAAAGGACACTGTCGCGAGACGGTCGTATTAGATATCAGTTTTAGAAATTCCGTAGTAAGATTGTACAATAAATTTAGAGTGCAAGTTAGTATTTTTGATAAGCAATTAGTATTTTTGTTTTACAAATCATATATCCGATGTACTAACTACAGTTTTGGTGTGAATTCGATAAAAAAGGTCATCTCGTTTTGTGTGATTTTTTAGACTTTTTTGTAGGAAATCAATTGGTTTTTTTGGTATGCATTCAGTTAATTAGTGGAGTTACCTAGTGTGCTGAAAAATTAAACAGATGTGCATTTAAATATAACCCAAATTATATCAGCATGGATGGCGAGCGCCGACCCGAGACCCATGTGGATTGCGCGATAGCGATTATCGTTACCGCGCAGTCACGAGGTCTCAAGTCAGCGCTCAACCCTCACGCCGCCCACAACACCCATGCCAACGGACACATCATCCGCCCCAACCGACCCACCACAAGTCAGACAGCATCCACAGCCGGGACATCGACCCCCATCGTGACCCTCGCGCCACAGTCAACGCAAGACATCCCAGCAACCAGCCGACATCGAACACACCCCACTGACCCCTCATCATCGGCACGACAGCCCACCTCAACGACGAATTCGCAACCATTCGCTCGGTTCCATTGACCCCACCACCAACCAGAGCACGCTCCCGGCAGCAAGCCAACTCTGATCAAAATCCAGAGCCTAACAACTTACAGATCATTGGTTGACCGGGCAACCAACCGATCCCGATCTACAGTAGGTCAGATTTTCTACTGACCAGTAGCATGGTTCAATAACAATCTCGCATTGTACGCGTATTCATCTCAAACTACCATAACTTCCGTTTTATTTATTTATAATTATAAACAGCTTAGACCAGAGTTATTATTCGACATAACGCTCAATGTACATCTGATATAAACACAGGTTAATAAATATATATTTTTCACAGTTAGTGTAATGTAAATAAAATATATACCAATAAATGACATGATATTACATTAATATAAAAAAGCTAAAACAAATTAAATAAAAAACGCTCATTGAATAGCAATGTCAACATGATTAATAACGATTTTACTTACAAGAATTGCCGCCCCACCCAAATAGGGGTGATTAAAAAAATTACAACAATAATTGCGGAATAACGACATTATTTACAAAAGGTTTATTATTTATAACACGATTTTTATCAAGCAATAGCTTTAAATCCCGTCGGTTGCGAACCCTACCTAACGCGACGTACAACTGTCCGTGGCTAAAGACATCGGATCTTAAATCTATCCCTACTTTTGTGATTGTTTGCCCCTGACTTTTATGTATTGTCATCGCGTAACAGATTTGTAATGGAAATTGACGACGGATCATTTCTATGGGGCTATTTGAGTCTATTGGTGCTTTAAAAGTTATGCGCGGAATGAAATAATCTTCAGTATCGTCCGGTTTTCGTACCCTAATCAGACGCGGAGAATGACCTACTACTATAACTTTAGTGCCGTTTACCAAGCGATCCGAGAAACTAAGGTTTCGCATTATCATGCAAACGCATCCTACCTTTAGTTGCAATCATGCTCGGGAACGCCTTTCGGTTGCATTCTATTAAGAGTGTCCGGTCCTAAGAATAATTCGTCCGCGTCATCGGTTGCCGTTCGATCTACCGAATAGAAATGTATTACTTCACCGGGTACGCGATCTAAAATGTTTGAATTTATTTCCTTTACGTTAATATTATAATTGCACAAAATTGCTCTGTGGCAGCAAACGTCTGGTTCATCTAAAACGTCTGAAAAAACAAAGTCTATTAAATCGTCGAGATCTGTGACAAATTCAATGGGTGACACGTCAATTAGGTTTTGTGTGACTCTACCGGTTTGGACTGGAACTGAGACTATTGAGTTAGAGCCGATATTCAATAGCTGTTCCGAGAATTCTTCGTCTTCCCTAGATCTTTGCGCGGTTGATAATTTAAAGATTTTAATTTGTTGCCAAATCCAAGACGTTTTTACAGAGCAATTGACTATGTCGGCATTATTTCGCGCGTTCGGAACCACCGGTAGAATTTGACGGAAATCTCCTGCAAAAATGACAATTTTACCGCCGAAAAGTTCATCGGTTTGCATCAAATCGCGTAACGAACGATCGAGCAAGTGAATTAGATATTTATGAGCCATCGGCGCTTCGTCATAAATAATAACCGAAGCGTGGCGTATCAACTCTGCGCGTTGGGAACCGTTCGTTATATTCCAATACCCGTGATCGTCCACAAGATCTAACGGAAATTTAAACATACTGTGAGCCGTAGTACCGCCTTCGTAATTCTGAGCCGCGATGCCCGATGTTGCCGTACACAAAACTACATTATTACGCGAGCCACGGACATGTGCTGCGACCACGTTGAGTAAAAGCGTTTTTCCCGTACCGGCAGGGCCATCGATAAATATGGAACTGTTGTTTGAACGTTTAAAGACCGGGTCTTCTACAAGTTTGTCGACAAACTCGAACACTGCGCGCTGATCGGTAGATAAGCGAGGCTGCCATGTTTCGACGTACGCACTTAACCTGCCCGCACTGAATTCGATCTGCTCTCGACCTAACTCGGTGGTATCGTCGCGGATATTGGGCAGCCCCTGCTCTACAAGGCTGGTTCCGTGTTTACGCAAAAGTCTGTCAATTTGTATGAGGCTCATTTTATAGGCCCTGTCGGTATCATTTGGCATGCGCTCGAGGTAATCTTCGCTAATTTGGTTTTTGTGTTTTTCCCACAATAAACCGACCGGAGCGCCGTTTACGGCCAAGAGGACGAAAAATCGACGAAGTCGCGGTCCCGTTAGAAAGTTGGCAGCTTCCTCGAGAGCTCTCTCGTATTCGACTTCGTCATTCGCGATGCCTACATTTCGAGCGACTTCCTGAAACGTTTGACAATCCAATCCTCCGATTTTCAAAAGATCACTATAGCCGCGGCACGGATATAAAGCCAAGAGCATTCGTAAATAAAATTGTTCACCCCTATTTGGCGCCACCCAAAAAAGACGAGCTACATTTACCCCCCGCTGCCTTTTTGTGACGAATTTGTTTTTGAATTGGTGGACTTCCACATTTTTTGTTGTTGGGCGTTTTGAGTGTACGATATATTTTTCGTAAAAGTCCAAATATGTCAGGTTTTCGAATTCGTCTCCGGCCGGCCGGTTAAAATAATCTAGCAGAGCTGAACTACTGCTCTGAGCGGCGTCAGCTACCGAGTCTTGCCTAAAGAATACGCATTGGTAGTTTTCGAGGTGGACTGGCAGTTGTTGGACAGCGGGTTCGCGCATCGTTAGATCGTACTCAAAAACTCGCCACGCGGCATCGCAAGCACCCATGTATCGTTTCGTAACGTACTGTTCTACTTCGTTGTTTCTATCTTCCTCGGCAACTATCGTGACACGCGCCTCATCTTTACCTTTCGTCATGTATTTAAATAAGTATTTGACGATTTTTCGAGCCGAGGAAGCTTCTAAATTCGCATGACAATCGTACTTCAAGAGGATGGCTGCATTATAAGGAACTACCCAAAGATCATTGACAGTAACATCGCGGTTTCTGAATTTAATTATTGCCTCGTTGTTACTACTTCTACGTAGGTGGATGAACCCCTTGTCGTCATGGTGCGTTACTTCGGTTTCGCGTTTTGGAAAGTACTTGGAGCACTTCTCCTTCGTACTATCCCAACATGGAAGGTCAGTCCTGTGAAGCGGCCCACAGGGACCGTGTATCATATGATTCAGGACCATTTGGCGCAACTTGCCTTCGGCTTCGGTTGCGTTCGGGATATCGGCCCTGACAAACTTGTCTATGTCTGAATTCTGTACGGGTCCACCACCATCCACGCGGAAACATATATGTGCGTGGGGTAACCCTCGTTTTTGAAATTCTATCACATAAATAATATACATGTGCTTACCGAACCATGCGCCCGATCGCAGGTCTTTCAGTAGCTGTGCTAATTTTAAATTAAATACTCGTGCGCATAGACTCGCATGTGGCTTTTGCCCCGGTAACAAGGATTGTTGAATTTCTTTCCATTTTGGATTACGAGTGATCGTTAAGAAAAATGATGGGGTACCTAGTCTGTTAACTAACGCGATCGCATCCATGTATTTTGTTTTCATATAACGTGGCCCCCCCGTAAACGTGTTTGGTAAATAAATGCGACCTGGAACTACGCCACCCTCTCCTTGTACAGTTTCGTCTGCGTTTATTTGGCGCGCCGATGTTTCGACATTGTCTTGCAGTTCATGCAGAGGTGCCAATCTCATCGAAGATTGGTTTTGGATATTACTAATGTAACGTAATCGTTCTTCCTCGATACGACAATACATATCCACTAACCATTCCTCTGACAGTCTACCGAAATTATGAAAACGCGGCTCAGACAACAGCAAACAGCGAATGTATTTGTTTTGAGTCAATTTCGCGTTTTTGTTGTCAACTTTGTTTATGTACCACCCCGGGGTGGCGTGCGGGTACAATAGCGGGTATTGAAACGTTTCATACAATGGATGAAAGACGTCGACCGTGTGGGGTTTATTCGCGCCCGTTTTCCAAATGGCAATACATCGTGGGAGAAACCGTTCCCTTTCTGTGCTGATAATCGCGGCTATCTCGTTTCCTAATGGCATATCACCGAGGATATTACCGTGAGTTTGACGCGTAGTACGTTCGAACCTTAAATGCGCTTCTTCAGATGATTCATTATGTAACTGTTTGAAACAGTCAATCAAGGGATTGACTTCGTGCAAGAAATGATTGATTTCCGTGACGATTTGACGGTCTAACCGCAGACCTGCCGCGAGTCTCTGGCGTTCTTCGTTGTCCTCTATATAAAGACCGATAGGATTAGTGGTGTCCGTGTAACCCAAATCAAAAACGCGGTGGTATATTCTACCTTGAATTTTGATAAACGCCAGTCCGGTATCGGGATGTTGGAAACCGTGAGAGACTCCTAACGCGCTGAAGGCAAACAAGTTATTGTACGCGCGAGGACACTTGTTGAAAGAGTCACTGTTATAAAAACTTTCCGTCAACGGGGGAAAGTTTTGAACGTTATAAGACCCGCTGCCACAACACCACTGGGTTCGCGTTTTTTCTTCGAAAAACAGACGAGTGCCACAATGCAAACATTTAAAAACGTCATCGGCTTTTAAAGACGGTGTGCGCAAACCATACAAACGTACCGCATTTAATTCGTCCCCACTTTTAACCGCAATTAAATTTTCTGAATTCCGCAACGATGGCTCGATATTTCGAACAGCTCGATGACGTTCAGTGGCAAGTCTATTGACATCTGGGTTAGTTAGCGCGTATCTGGCGACCGATTGTCTGTGTACTTCCGGATGTAGAGCCGTATAACGCTCAACGGCTTGTCTGTTCACTTCCGGATGTAGAGCCGTATAACGCTCAACGGCTTGTCTGTGCACTTCCGGATGTGTTTTATTGTATTTTTCGACCGCTTTTTGATGTGAATTATCATTTGCCCTGATTTCTTTTTTAGGTCGTCCAACCAATTTTTTTTGTAACCGCGGATTTGCAGCGATTTTCTCTATGACAACCACCGGCCTTTTCGCGTTTAATTTTGGGTCGCTTTCGATTATTTTTCTTTTCAATGTCGAATTTAGCGGCATTTTTTCTAAAACAACAACCGGTTTTAACGTGGATAATTTGGGGTCATTTTGGGCTACGCTGGGAACCGATGCAATAACAAATGGGGGAGTTTGTAGGTTTTCGATATTGAGTACTGTAAGTCGATGTATGCTGTACTGGCGTTGATCGAATTGAGCGCTTACAAACAAAAGTTGTGCTAAAGCATTTATACCGAGACATTGAAATAAACGTGCTACATTTGTATATAAGTGGTTGTTTTTTCCGGTGGCGTCAACGGCATGACTATTAAACAGGAAATACCTATTATTGCTCTTCCAAAATGACACGGTGGAATTTTGACCAGTGAACAGGAAATTCATGGTATTTTCATCGTATTCCGGATTAAAACACGTTAACAAATTAATTTTAAGATTTTCGATGGCATCAAAAAAATTTTGTGGATTTGATGGATAAAGTCCATTTGCTACCCATGATATATTTATATTTGCCGAATAATTTTGAATTTCAACATGGGGAGGCAACTCCTCGGGGTCCAAAAAAACCTCTCCCGTCGGACGTGGGGTATTGCAATAAAGAATATCGCCACATGGGAGGATAATAATAATAATAATAATAATATTGTCAATATCAGACGTTGTGAATGTCTCGCGGTTCTTAACACAGGAATAAATGGACGCAATACACGACATTGCAACGCACTGGACGCCCTTACCCTTGAACCTCATTCCACCTTGATGAGTTGTCCCTGCTGCAATGCACTTCACTTCCGACGCTTCATCGGCAGCATCCGCCGAGGGTGGAATGAGATTCGCACTTACCTGATCCGATGTGGAGGCGCTGCTAGCGCGTCTTCCACGACGTACCTTCTTCGGACGACCGACGTAGCGAAGCATGACGATGATGACGTAATGCGAAATTCTGTAGATAAAATTAGTTAATTAAAATACGTTTACAAAATTGGGGTTGCATTAATAATTCGGATTGCGATTTATGGGGGGGGGGGGGGGGGCGGAGAGCGACGGAGGGGGCAACCCTCTCCTCCACTCCCGAGGCGCGGAAACCTATAGTTTTTTTTATTTTTTCTAGTTTCGAGTTTGAGGTTAGGTTGATGTACTTTACCAGCTGTCAACATCAAAATTTAGAGTCGCCACTGCTCCGGCTTCCAAAAAACACTTCACAAAAAACAAAGAACTCGGGGTTGGCAGATTGGGTTCTGTGACCGTTTTACTATCATCATCATTTCATCAGCCGAAAGACGTCCACTGCTGGACATAGGCCACCCCTAAGTGTCGCCACATTGACCGGTCCCGTGCATCTCGCATCCAGCGGATCCCCGCAACCTTCACCAGGTCATCGGTCCACCTAGCCACCTAGTGGGAGGCCTTCCAACACAAACCATACATTAGAATTTTTCTGACTAAATAATGACCTGATGATGTTGGTTAACTGTAATTGGGATGCCCCAAGTAGGTTCAGAGATGGTAAAAAAATAAAAATAAACAAAACAATAAACAGCCCATAATAACATTACAATGCAACAATAAACTAAATGCTCAATTTCATAAGACTTGATTCTTATTATACCCCATTCCATATAACAAGCTTTTTTAGGTTAAATAAGGATTAGTTTCCATTAGTGGACAACGATTTAAGGGGCGGTGAGAGGGACCTCTGTATCACTCCCACCCTGCGGAGCCCTATTGTTATGGAGATATCCATGGTTATAGTTTTGAGGTTAAAATAGGGATTTAGAACCTGTTACGACTCCATGACACGCGCTCGCATATTAAATAACACTCTTTGACTTATGTCCCTGAAGTGCCGGACCTCCGCCCGCCGGCTTCCTTCGTCGGCCTACGGTCCGGTACCCATGCAGCTAATAAATAATACCGTCGCGAGACGGTCGTCGCCCGTTTAGCGTCAGTGTCATTCTGGCACCCGGGCGCGAAATGGCGTGCTATTTTTCAATTTGATTAGAAAAATAGAAACTATAAATAATTAAATCTCGTAAACCGTGGGCGTCCGCTTATTGAAAATTTGTAAAAAGCTTTTTATTCATGTGTACTATCTACAAAAAAAATATGAACTTTGAAAATCCTTGTCCACTAATGGAAACTTTTTCCTGAAAATGTATGGCAGAAAAAAGATTGGCGGAAAATGCGTTTCGTTTCATGAACAAACACTTTTTTTATTATTGTTTGTACATTTTAATATTTAATAAATAAAAATAAGGGTTAAAACAACTTTTAAGTAGTTACAGTAACGCAAAATAACGTTCTGTTACACGTAACAAGAAACACATGTAAAAAAAACCAGCATCTCCGCGGAGACCAACCCCTTTATAAATCAACCCTTAACAATGCCAAATTCGAGATGCGAATTCCTAAACTAATGCCAACCCGAGTTAGTTGATAGCTCATGTGTGTCTGCTAGACATAATTGGGATTACAAACTAAACACTAATGTTTATCAGAATAAGACTGCCTATGGCATTCTAAATTAGTCAACTTTTAACAAACACAGAATTCATTTTTTAAAGCGGTCTAGTAATTTTGATATTTCCATCACCAGTTGTATTTCAGTACATCGCTCTGCCTAGAACGCAAGAGTTGGTGTTAAAGCAATAGCAGGTGGCTTCGAGTTTTCAAATTAGAAAATGAGAATGGAAAGTTATTATATAGATTATTCACAGACATTTTTGTTTTATTGTAATCTATCCAATCATGTAAAATAAATAAAAGCTTCATTGTACTCTAATCGCCAATAAATGGTGAAAAAAAAAATCTATAAACATAGGTACAGTGCGATCAAATTATCTTGGCAGGTCTGAACATAGGCTCTGCGAACTTTTACGCATGTAAACTTGTGAAGAAAACTGTTATTGCCAGATAAACCAATACTTAAACGATCGATAATCTTCGTGCAGGTCATTTTGTTACAACTAATGTATAAAAGTGTTATGATATTTATTTTATTTGTATTTCTCCTGTTTAAATTAGATATTTTCTGATCGTTTAAGTACTGAACAACATTAACTCACTCTTATGCCTTAGCCCAAGGGCTCAGATACAACGCGAATAAGAGTGAGTTCATGTTGTTCAAGTCAGGACAGGAACCAAAGGCTACTCCCATGTTCCTCAGCTTCCGCGTACGATTGGCAGTTATACACCAATTATATTTGTACGCCTCCTGGCCTCCTGGCAGCAGTTTGGTGCATTATGTAATTCTCTACTGTGTGAACCACCTGCTTGCAAGTGGTGTTAGAAATTATGAATATAGACTTACCTTCTTATTAGAATCACAGTTGGTTGGCATTTATAACCTCCCGTCCGCTAATAAATCTCCAGGAGATTTATAACAATGGCTTTTTTGTGTCTCTAATAAGGCGTATGAGCTCATAATTACAAGTACGTCCATGTTCATCGAAAATTAACAGTCTGATTATTTAAAAATGCCTGTTTAGAACACATTTTCATGTTCACCAAAACAATTAAAGGAAGTAAAATGACTTTTGCAAACTACTTCTTTTTAACTTCTTTGTATTACCTGGGCCTTGATGCGAACAATTTTAAGAGTAAAATAGTTTGTAACTAAGACCTACTAATGAAACGATTTACATAAATATTCCAATAGAAAAACTTCCGAAAGTTTGTAAGTAGATGAGAATAACTGTCATTCATGTCAGGTTTAATGCAACCATTTAGAGATGTTTCGCATTTGTACGGTTTTTTACGTGCTACTTAAGCAAACCATTTGACTGTATTCTAATCATTGTCTTTCAATTCACGCCTAATGTTTGAACAACTGTCGGATAATGTATATACTTTGGTAATTATAGGTACTGGTTGGTGAACAGGCACAAGAAATCAGATGAAAAAAGCAACTTGAAATCCAAAGTAACGAAGCGTTTGGCGCGAAAAGTTAGCGTCATTTGATTTTTATCAAGAAGCAAAAGTACATAGCCGTTAAAAAGCTTTAATATAGCTTGGTTATTATACTGTTTGTGAACAGGGACAAGAATCTTACAAGAAATCAGATAAAAAAATCATTTTAAGAGCCAAACCGACGATAGCGTTTGGGTTATGATACAGTGCGAAAAGTTGGCGTCCTAAGATTTTTATCATTAAAAACAGTAGATTTGTTTTTAACCTAATGATTACAATCATCTAATTGCTATTACTATTACACTAATGTATTTTTGGCTACTATCGAATAATTAAAATAAAAGTTTATAAAAAATATGACATACCTGAAACCAGTTCTCAAATTAAATGGCCGAGCCGCTTCGCCCGCTTCCGCGCCAGTGTTACCAACTTTCAATAATAATTACCCCTAAAGTTCGTGTCAAAAACCCCTAAAATCGCCTTAATTATTGAGTTATCATAGAATTTTTAGATATCAATTCCACTTGGCGGCGCATCACTCCTTTAGGGTGGATGAAATTTTTTGGCGTTGGCGGCTCTTAACCACTAAAGGGGCGATAGTGCCGTGTCGTCATATTATTGCTTATTCTCTTTAATCCTCTGTCTTTTGGATCGGTTTTCTCTTTTCTATTTGAACGATCGAGAATATCTGCCTTAAAAAAATGCAACACTGGCCGTCAAAAATGATTCTGTGGTTAAGAAATTATTTATCAAAGTCAGTCTGTGGTGAAAATTGTGAAAATTTTTCAACAAAATTAAATAAATTATTACGACTATACAGTTTCACGAAACTTAAAAATATAGTTACTATCTGAAAGCTACATTCATAGAGGAACTTATGCGTAAATATTACGAAACATAAAACAAACACACAATTTAAAACAAAACACTACGAAAGCATTCCGACAAAAGTCCGTTGCGAATTACACGGCACCGAAAATCACACAGAAATTGAAATATTACCTCTGGGTAAAACCCCGTTGTACACACATAGCCTATATTATAACTAACCAAATAAATCAGTAATTTACCCAAAAATACTCACAAAAATAGCAAAATTTTGCAAAAATACAATGTTTTTCTGGAACAGCTGTTATGTGTCGGCAAATGTTTTGTGCCTGTTAATAAATATGTTTTACTATGAGGTGTGTTTGTATTTTTTTTTCATAGGAAGATAGAACCCTTCCACCAATAAAAGCCATAAAATATATATGGTATCGATTTACTTTTTGAAATAATAATTTTTAAAGTTCACATAATGTTTTTTTTTCAACCATTGTCAATATTTACCAATTTATATAATAAATTTGAGACGAAATGTCAACAAACACGTAGCAGAAAGGGACATAATATATGCTTTAGCAAAAACATAACTTCACTCTCGACAACGAGTAAACAAAAAAATGTTTTGTTGAGTGCGGCCATCTGGCGCGTGGCGTTACGTCATTGCGTGCGCCGCTGGGCGCGGGAGAATTTCGAATGATTACACAATTATTAATACATCTGTCATCTGTTTAAAATCAGTGTCAGAGCGCTTTCAAGTGACTTTTGTCCCTTTTCGTTTTTACCGCTGAGCGTTCTTATGTGACTTTTGTCCCTTTTTGCCCGGCCGTACGGCGCGCGGCGGCGCACCTTTTTTTTTCGAAGGTCGAACGCTTCAGACATATTCGTGGGTCCGGGGCGAAGAGGAATGGGACGCCGTCGGCTCCTTCTGCGAAGCAGTGATGCTAGCAAAGGAGGTGGCGGACAGAGAGAGGGAGAGAACCTCTCGTCGTCCCAGCCGCCGCGGAAGGCGCTCCGGGCGTCGGGGGCCACGCGATGACCTCCGGCCACCGTAGACGCGGGCCTGTGATCGGTGAGTAACGGGCTAGCTCGCCGTCCGGCTGTCGTCATGACGGCAACAGACCGTGTCGGTGGCGCGTTCGTGTTCCACGCGCGCCTCAAAGAGATGTCAGCAAGGAGGGGCCTGCAGGGGCCGACGCCCGTCGGGGCCGCGGATTTTAGTACGAGATGACGTGGCCTCGGCACAAGGGCAAAGAAGGAACATGGGTTCGGTTTTTAGTCAGTAGAAGTCTGACACTCCCTGATTTGAGTTTCGCGTACAGCCAATCACGCGGTTTTGAAGGCTTCTATTCAGAACCAGGCTAAGAGAAACAAAAGAGGAAGGTAATGTACTCACGGGATACTGGGAGCCTGGAGATCACCACACTGTTGACGAGCAGTCGTATTTTCACGGTATTTTTGAGTATAGTCTTCGCGGAGAAGATGGGCTGGCCAGCCGCTCGTTATTTGAGTTCGAACTGAAGTTTTTGTTTTCTTCCGTCAGAGGGCGCGAGCGGTCCGACGATATGATGTTTGGATACGCAACGTTTGAATGTCGCGTGTGGCGGCAGATTTAAATTAGGAATACAAGGAAGGAATGAGGATTAACTGGGAAAGCATCCCAAAGCCTGTTCATATCCCCCCATTTGAAATCAACCGGTGATTTCATAAGATAAGATAGATGAAGTTCGAGACTTACGGCCTATGCAGATTCATTTGTCATCATGCTGATAAGATTCTAAGATTAAAGCTAAGCTGATAAGAACAAAATAAGTTTAAATGTAATAGATAAGTCTGATATACATATACTAGATACTTGAAAAATGGTTAAGTGTTTTATGTGCGTTAAATTATAAGTATGAAAATATAATGCAGATAAGTTAATTATTTTGCTCAATTGGAAGAGGACAAATTTTGACAGCAGGTCTTACAAGTAAGCCTTTAGATGTTTTGACTGTCACAACACGAGTAATGTCATCTTTACCCGGATGGAGCTGTACAACGCGGCCCAACCTCCATTCGTTGGCAGGTAAGTTGGGTTCATAAATGGTAACAAGATCGTTCAGTCTTGGCTGATGGTTGCCGTGTTTGAACCATTTCATTCGCTGTTGTAAGGTATGCAAATAATCCCTTTGCCAAGTGCGCCAAAAGCTTTGTGAGAGGCACTGTAATAGCTGCCAACGAGTACGTAAGGTCTCGTTTTCCGCGTACCTTGGTTCAGGAAGAGATACTAAAGGTCGACCGATGAGGAAGTGACCAGCTGTAAGAGCGTCAACCTCGCCGGGATCGGAAGATAGTTCCACTAAGGGTCTTGAGTTTAACATGGCTTCCACCTTCGTTAAGATAGTGTAATATTCTTCAAAGGTAAGAATCTGGGATCCTATGATACGTTTGAGATGGTATTTTGTTGATTTTATACCGCTCTCGAAAATGCCTCCGAAGTGAGGACCGGAAGGAGGATTGAGTTTCCAAGTGATTCCTCGAGAAGCGAGGTGACTGTTAATACTATCGCTTTCGCGGTTGAGCATTTCCCTAACTTCCGACAAGTAACGCCTGGCACCTACGAAGTTAGTGCCACCATCTGTGACTATGGAGTGACAAAGTCCTCTCCGCGATACAAAACGATCTAAGGCCGCTATGAATGCTTCAGATGTGAGCTCAGTAACCAGCTCGAGATGAACGGCCTTGGTCGCGTGGCAGACTATGAGGCAAAGATAAGCTTTGTAAGTTTTAGCGATACGACGTCTACTTTCTTTTATCATAAAAGGACCTCCGAAGTCGATGCCTATTGTTTGAAAACAATGACCCGGGTGTAGTCGAGAAGGTGGAAGATCACCTTGTAAAGGTTGAAGTGGAATAGGTTTGACTTTAAAACAGGTCACGCATTTAGATAACCGTGATCTGATAAGATTTCTAACGCCGAGTATCCAAAATCGACGCATAATTAAAGATTGGAGTAAGCGAGGCCCACAGTGAAGATAAGTTTTATGATAGCGGTCAATAAGAAGAGTACTCAATCGTGAAATCTTAGGTAAGAGGTATGGATGTTTGACTTGACTTGGTAAGGACGCGTGTTTAAGGCGTCCCCCCACTCGCAAGATTCCGCGAGTGTCAAGAAAAGGAGAGAGTTTAGATAAGTGTTTGGGTAAAGGTTTATTGGATGTTATTAAAGATATGACATCATTAAAACTTTGATATATGATCTAAAGATTGGTTTAATTCAGTGGCTGTCAGATAAGGTAATAAGTTACGCTGAGAACGTTTAGCTTTTGCGTTGTGGATGAAACGGTAGATCCATGCAACCACTCTTTCCACTTGAGAAAGAGAGGAGTGGCGTTCCATGATGGAAGTAAGCAATTCAGCTTCACGTGTCACACCAGTATGACACGCGCGTGATGGAGGCTTAAGTTCTGGTAAGCTATCGGACATTTCAACTGCTGAAGCAGGCCAGTTGCAAGTTTCGTTGGACAGCCACTGAGGACCAGACCACCAGAATTGAGATGAAGATAAAGATAGGCATGATAAGCCACGACTACAGATGTCGGCTGGGTTGTCATGGGTGGACACATGTCGCCACTCAGCTGACACAGGACTGTCATTAATTAGGACTACTCTGTGGGCAACGAAAGTTTTAAGCTTGTGTGGCTCAGTGTTCAACCACGACAACACAGTCGAGCTGTCTGTGAACAAGATAGATTTATTTAAGATGATTTTTGAACTAAGCAAAGAATGAATGCGATTTATTACTTTGGACAGTAATACAGCACTGCAAAGCTCTAAGCGGTTGACAGTCAACACTTTTAGAGGTGCTACTTTGGACTTAGCAATCAAAAGATAAACTTGTACGTCGTGAGAGGTAACGACACGAAGGTAAACACAACATCCATATGCTTTAGTGGATCCATCACAAAATCCGATGAGTTGAAATTCCTTAGACTGAGAAGGTATAATCCTACGAGGGATTTCTATCAGTTTTAAGTTATGAAGATCCGCTATAAAGCTTTGCCATTCTATAGCTATGTCTCTGGGCACAGGTTCGTCCCATGAAAGATTAAGACGCCACAAGTCTTGAAGGAGCAATTTGGCTTTTAAGATAAAAGGTGTGAGCCACCCAAGAGGATCGAAAATACGTGCGATGCTAGATAAGATGGAACGCTTAGTACATTCTTTGTCCTCGATTGGGGACTGTGAGTAACTAAAGTTGTCACTCACAGGATCATATTGGACTCCTAAGATTTTTAACGTTGATTTGTCACTTTCTTCAGAGAAAGGTTTAGGTACTTGACAATGATCTGCAGGCAAAGTTTTAATAAAGGATTGTGAATTGCTACTCCATTTTCGGAGCTCTAGTTGAGCACAGCCTAATAAACTGATAAGTTGATCTTTTAGTTCTATGGCTTCGCGTACAGAGGGCGCGCCGGTCGTTATATCATCGACATATGTCTCGTGAAGGAGAGCTTCAGCTGCGCGTGGGTACGCGGCGCCATGGTCGGCTGCTAATTGATGGAGGGTACGGATGGCCAGATAAGGTGAGCTACTAACTCCGTAGGTGACAGTCGCAAGTTCGTACTCTTTTACTGGATCACTAGGAGATTCTCGCCATAGTATGTGTTGAAAGTTCCGATCCTCCGGTCTAATTAAGATTCCTCTATACATCTTTGAGATGTCACAAGTTAAAACTACTGTGTGTAATCTGAAACCGGTTATGATATCTACAATATCCACTTGAAGCTTAGGGCCAGTGAATACAATATTGTTTAAAGATAGACCGTTAGTAGTTTTAGAACTAGCATCGAAGACTACTCTCAATTTAGTCGTCGTGCTCTCTGGGCGAACGACGCAACTGTGAGGGATAAGATAACGATTGAGAGTAGGTACCGTTGGGTTAGGTACCGGATACATATGATTTAAATTCTCGTACTCGCGCATAAAATTAACATAATCGGATTTAAGTTCAGTCTGACGATTAAGTCTCTTTTCTAGATAAGTAAAACGCGACAAGGTACTATTGTAGGATTCACCCAGAGAACGATCGCCATCCTTTAAGAGGATTGGTACGACATATCGTCCGTTAGGTTCGCGATAGGTTAAATCAGTGTACATGCGTTCACAGGTATCATTCTCGGCTACGGTGATAAAAGCGCGCGGTGGTTCCTCCACTTCCCAGAACTTTTGAATTTGTTCGTCTAATTTAAATGTGGTAGCCACTAAAGAGCACGCAGTGTTCAAAGGGGCAGAATTAAAGTTTACTGCCCCTGACAGAATCCACCCGAAAACGCTATGCAGAGCGGTAGGTAAACCGGGCCCCAGATTGATGCGTTGACCGTCATAGATTTCATGGAATAGTTCCGCCCCAATTAATAAGTCGATTTTGGCGGGAACATCGTAGTCGCGATCGGCTAACACTAGATGGTTGCAACGTTCTCGAACGACTGATGGTACCTTCACGCTAGGTATTAGAGCAGTGATGCTATCTAACACGACTGGCTTGATATTAAATTGTGGAGCATCACCATGTACAGGTCGTATAGTGCATTCCGTCACCCCTTTTACTTGTGTGACTGAGTTTTGTCCTAGTCCGGCTATATTAAGATTACAGCGGCGGAGTTTTAACCCGAGTATTCGCGCGCACGCAGCGGTGATAAAACAATCCTGCGCCCCACTGTCTACGAGTGCACGCACGGTATATTGAGTGCCGGCGGCGGTGTTGAACACGCGCGCCTGACACGTCCCTAGTAAAACCATGTCACGGTTGGGAACGGCAGCGTGAGAATGTGCTGTAACGTTCGCTGCAGTGGTAGCGCCGGCGCTAGATGGCGCTGGGTCAATATGCAATAGGGTATGATGACGTAATCCACACACCGTACAAGACATTTTAGATACGCATTTTTCTATGACGTGATTTGTACGCAAACAATTTGTACACATATTGTTTTTACCTTGTACTAACGCGAGTCTAGCACGAGAATCTAAGGTTTGAAAGGTAGGGCACCGATAAATCAAGTGCGGCTCACTGCAATGAGCACAAGCCACATTGGCAGGAGGATTAGATTTTGCGAGATAAGATGAGCGTTTTGAACCGCTGCTATTTTGCCTACTGGTCGCAGGCGAAGGTTTTTTCCCTTCGAGGTTACGAGGGTTAGGATTGTTATTAGATTTAGAAGATAAATGACTAGTTTCTAAGATTTTAACATAATCTTGAAGAAACTTTAACAATCAACAAAAAGTAGGTATTTGTGAAATGTTTTTCTGAGATTCGAAACGATTACGCGTGTCCGAGTCCAGCGCACGTGAAGTTAAACAAAATAAGATAAAATCACCTAAATTTTCAATTTTTAAAGCTTGGAGTGCATGGTATGCCTCATAAATTACGTTTGATAAAGTTTGTAAATCTTGGAAGTTACCCGATTTCAACACTGGCTGGTTAAAGAATTTATCTAAATATGTTAAAGCTATAATACGCTTGTTTTGATAACGCTCGATCAAACTATTATAAACTACTTCGTAATTATCAGCGGTCATCGGAACCCCTTTGACAATAGACAAAGCCGGGCCTTGTAAACAAGACGATAAGTAATGAAATTTTTCTATTTGCGAAATCGAATTGTTATCGTGAATTAAAGTTTTGTAAATATCATAAAATGTTTGCCAGTTTTCTATTTTACTATCGAATTTAGGTAACTCAAGAGTAGGTAGCCTAACGTTACGTCCTGTTTGCATGGAGTCGAGAGCCGCCGGCCCCGTGGGCGGAGCCGCCGGCGCCGCCTGCGACGTCCCGTCGACGTTTTCGCTCTTATCAGCGACCTGTAAGTCAGCCGCTGCACCGATTACGGCATAGTACAAATCATCAAACGAACTCAAAGACTTTTGACACACTTTTGCATCAGGTTTTATGGCTAACTCCAACGCCTTTATTTTACTACACAACGCAACAAATTCTTCGCGAATTGAATGTATCCGCGTATATCTCGCCTTGAACGACGATACCTTTGAACGATCTTGAATCATAGATTTTGATAAGTCATAAAGGATTTGGATATCACGATAGACATATTCGCGTTGAGACTGAAGTAGTTTAAGTTTACCGTCTTCCATTTTGTTTTACGTAGGTAGACTATGAGTATGAAAATACGAACCTAAGTTGAGATTTATTAGGTGTAAATCAATACATATAGGTGAAATAGTTATCTAGTAACGTTTGTTAGTGTATAAATACCGTGAATAGATAAAGTTAATAAGATTGCGCAATGAATTTCGTAAAATAACTACGAATTATTGTGATATAACCCGACTAAATTAAGATGACCTCTGAATCTGCATAGGTTTACCCTGCGAGTATGACAACACAATTTTGTAGGATAATACTTTTATTTTGCGAAATTCTAGGAAATCTCTGAGTTTTCTATTGAAATTGAACCAGAGAATGCCTGAAAAAACTGTAATCTACAGGTAATCGCGCTCGAAATGGACCACAAATATGATTTGAGTTTCGCGTACAGCCAATCACGCGGTTTTGAAGGCTTCTATTCAGAACCAGGCTAAGAGAAACAAAAGAGGAAGGTAATGTACTCACGGGATACTGGGAGCCTGGAGATCACCACACTGTTGACGAGCAGTCGTATTTTCACGGTATTTTTGAGTATAGTCTTCGCGGAGAAGATGGGCTGGCCAGCCGCTCGTTATTTGAGTTCGAACTGAAGTTTTTGTTTTCTTCCGTCAGAGGGCGCGAGCGGTCCGACGATATGATGTTTGGATACGCAACGTTTGAATGTCGCGTGTGGCGGCAGATTTAAATTAGGAATACAAGGAAGGAATGAGGATTAACTGGGAAAGCATCCCAAAGCCTGTTCACTCCCCTTCGCTCTGCCCAAGAGCGGGGGGAGTCATTTGATGATTTTACACCCATCCAAAAAAAAATGGTGGGAAATCTCCAAGTGGGTAGTATAAATTTTTATTATATTGTATAATTTAGTAGTAGCAGTATTTCTACTAATATTAGTCTATTAATTAGTAAATGAAAAAATCCCTGAAAATACCCATAAAAAAATCCCATTTCACTTTTTTATTCCCTAAATCTGGGGGGAAAACCCCTAAGTTGGGAACACTGTCCGCGCTTTTGTTTGACCGCCAAGACAATTTATAAGGATGGTGATTCAAGATCGATAATCGAAGAATCGATTTCTCGGGCCAAAAATCGTATTTTTAAATCGATATGTGGTACTAAATCGATTCAGTGAATCGATTTTTCACCCTTGAATATTTTTTTCACACTTGATATTTTCTGAAGTAAGTATAATCCTACACTTTACCAGCAAGAACAAAAAAAGGTAGCACTCCGGGAGTGCCAGCAGAAGTGAAAACTTCAATATTAACTTTCAAACTCGCGTCAGGGTCACGTGATGCTGATCGAAAAAGCGTAAGATTTTTCGATCAGCATTTCGATCAGCATCATTTTTACCCATACAAAAAAAGTGCTCAGCGCCGCTAAAGAAGTTTTCACTTCAAAAATCTCTATTAATCACAACGTTCACTCAATAGCCATGATTTATATGCTTGGATCCCAGTAGACAGTGGGGTCGTTAGACCTTACTGCCCACACGATAAGAAGAAGAAGTAGACAGACTGTTGTTTTCGAAAAGCTTAGTTATTATGCATTGGGAACTGTAAGTTATTTATTTTCTTAACTTTTTAATGTAACAAACTACATTTACAAAATAAAAGTTTTCTTACCTGATCTGATACTATATATTATGGTACCTAATGAAAATAATAATTATTATTGAATTACCTGATTTTAATGATAAGAGATTGTATATTTCTTGTTTTTAATAAAATGGATGAACTTGAAAAAAGAATTGATTTTTTAGAAATCGTTCTCGACTTTTTTGTGAATCGATTCATCAGATTAAGATTCAAATCAATTCAAAAATCGATCTTCTTCGGAAAGAATCGCAATTTACCGCGAAAACGCATCAGCCAGCCATGTCAATGTGTCAAAGTGAATGACGTCACACGCCGCCGTGCCAAAACAAACTGATTAACGAAACCCTGTTCTCGAAACAAACAAAGGGAGTTAGAAGTTTTGTTCGCGTAACTTTAATTAAAAATGAATTTTTCTTATTACAAATACTGAATCGTGTCCTAGTGTGAAAGCACAACTACAAAAACGCCTAACAAACTATTTATTTATGTGCCAAACAATGTAAAAATCCCTCTCCTAGAGAGGAGGCCTGAGACCCTGCAGTGGGAACATTATAGGCTGATGATGATGACTTTTGTGAAGATTATTTTGATGTAAGTACAACAACAACCTATTTCTAAATCCAAAGTACAAAAGGAATGTTGCAAAATAACTATTTTCTAGTTAAATTTATAAAGTGAGGTTAAGTTGTTTAATGTTTTGCCCCAAGTATAATCGTACCATTTAATGTCATTTATATTTAATGCAATATGTTTTTCTGTTTTTCTAGTTACCAAATGATATGGTTAAATATGGAGTATCATATTATGGGATCAGTATCACAAGTGAAATGAAATGAACATGAAACCAGGTTGCATCCAAAGTAAATTTGAGTGTCAAGAAGACAGGAAGAAACGAACGTGTCTCAGCATACATAAAACAACAAAGAATGATGACAATCACAGAGTGTCTGAGTATTTCTCAAAAAAAGTGTACGTAACGAAAAAGTTGTTACGAAATATTGTTATGAAATAGTTCTAGATGTTACTAAATAGTAAACATAAGGCTATAAACCAACCTATTAAATAAAGCATATGAGACTTTAAAATTCGTAAAGAACTATTTGCCAGTGAATGTTCACTAAGGTTTTAATATTGGCAAAGTTTTAAGAACTGTATACACTCAGATTTACACTATACTTTTTCATAAAAAACGTTACGAAAAAGCAACAAAATTTTTACAAATTAAGATCATATTAAGTCGATGGTTTGATAAAACCTGAAACTGCAAATAATATAATACGCTTAAATGTTCGTACGACACGTATTACAATAACATATATAAATCAAGACTTATCTTAATGTGAAAAAGTGAAAAAGTATTTCTTATTACGAAAAAGTAATCTCCCTTGGACAACACGTTCAAAACTGATTTTCACATTAAAAGTTATGGCGGAGACGACGAGACGTCAGACCTACAGCCAATCAGAATGATGCTAGTGTTGTTCGTGTTAAAAGGTAACGGATGCGTTCAGAAATTACGTGGAAGTAGAAATAAAACGTAACTAAAGAGTAAGTTACTAAAAAGTAAATGGGCACGACTCATTTTGCTTTTCGCATTTTTTTTTATATTTTACTATGAAACCCCATAGAAAATCACTTTAATTAAGAAACTACATTTAATCAAGGTCTGTAATACAAAAAAATGCACAATATTAACGCGACATATCGAATTTTATGAAGTGTTACATGTATGAAGTCGTAGGGTGGCAATTTGATTTTTGTATGAAACGCAAAAAACATCTTTTTAAAAAAGGTTTCTAAAATTGATTGAATACTATGGTTTTACCATTTATTCTTCACAACTTTAAAGTTTAATAGTTTTTCTTCACAAATATGTTATTTTTTGTATGTATGGTTAAATAAAAACATTGAAACTTTGTTACTATTTCGAGGCACACTTTTTTTTCAACAGATGTACACTTATTTTGAGAAATACTCGTCTAAATTATTCACAAGAAAGTGTTTCGCCAGACGCAAGGTTCATCTCTCAAAGACACTTCAGATACTATTTCAAGTATGTAAAAAAAAATAATTTATACCTGGTTTAAAATTTGTTGAGCACCTTGTTACTATTGTTCTAATTTCTTGTGTTTACTTTTTAGATTATCAAACAATTGGAGAAAATATTCCAGAAACTTTATCCTTGAAGTCAGTAGAAAAATCTGTTCAAGCATACATAACACACAAATTCTGAAGTAAGGCTGTACAGACCAAAATAAAGTCCATAGACCAGGCATCATCACCTTTGAAACCTTCACTAATATCTTGCAGTACGTCTCCATTTAAGGCTTAGACCATAAAACAATGTAGACCATCCATATCCAGCTTAAGCAAAACTACTCGAAATATATTAATTGAAGAAAAGCATTCCGACAACAATATTTCTTTATATACACTATCTGTAACAACTGGCAGTGAGTCACCATCAGTGCACTCATTACAAATAAAGTCATCATCTGACTGTAGTGAATTTATTAAAGAAGACAGAAAAATAGAAGCATCAGAGACTATATCACAAACATTAAAGAAAATTGAGAGAAGACCTCGATTATATATTGGTGTTCCAAGTAGTTGTTACTATTTAATTGATTTAATCAATAACAAAATTAATATTCCCAAACATCATTTGTTACATAATATATTTTATTAAATATCCAGGAAAACAGTTGGGAGCACAGAATCCACGGTTAATACTGTAACTGTATAATTGGAAAGCGTACTGTGGGTTGCTGTGCTCACATCATGACTATTGTTTGGTATATGGGGTGGGCTGGACATCAACAAGATATTTCAGCACCTGCCTCCTGCCTAGATCTCTTAGTAAGAGAAAATTATGAAAATGAGGAAATGGAATAAAAAAAAAATGAATGTTATTGGTTTTATTTCAAATATCCCTAGTAGTTAACTAACTTCCCATTAGCATACACAGGATCGAATTATCAATTCTTTATAATAATATGTTATGTTACTGCCTATAAGTCTTCACAATGAAAACAATAATTGAAGAATCGATAATATTATTATTTCAACTGCCTATCTTGACGATTATATTTTACTATATGACGACAATCAAGTCATACCTACTTAATGGTGCTATCGTCTGTCGTAAAAGTGTAGTTATTTTCAGGTCCATCATCTTCCTGCCCCTATCCCATTTTACTTGGGGTCGGCGCAACACGTTTTCTTCTTTCACTCTCCCATAAATCGAAAGGGTTCATCATTATAATTATATTACTTTCCTTGGGGTTTATTGAATAACGATTTAGTCACTCGAACGTCCCGGTGTCTTTTGACACTCTTCGTTAAGTACAGTGCGATCAAATTATCTTGGCAGCTCTGAACATAGGCTTTGCGAAATTTTACGCATGTAAACTTGGGAATAAAACTGTTATTGCCAGATAAACCAATACTTAAACGATCAGAAAATATCTAATTTATACAGTGAGAAATACAAATAAAATAAATATCATAACACTTCTAAACATTCGTTGTAACAAAATGACCTGCACGAAGTTCGGAGCTGCCAAGATAATTTGATCGCACTGTATGTATGTAGATGGACTGGTAAATGTGGAGACACCTGCGAAGATGTTCATCTGGTGATGTTCTGCTGCAACATCAGTATTATCACTAATAAAAAAACTTTTTTACAAAAAATAAAACCGACTTCGACAAAAAAAACACTCAAAAGTGAAAAATAAACTTGAGAAGAAAAATCAGTTTCTGAAGTCGGTGACTTTTGTTTCTTTGATTTCATTTTTTTGTCACCGACTTCAGAAACTGATTTTTCTTCTCAAGTTTATTTTTCACTTTTGAGTGTTTTTTTTGTCGAAGTCGGTTTTATTTTTTGTAAAAAAGTTTTTATTTTTCACTTTTTAGTGTTTCACATGTGCTTACCCCTTCACAACGTACCGGCGTGATGTTATGTTAGGACTGGTGTAAACAAAAGTCGGTTAATAGACAGACAATATGAGATTTCAGCAATCCCAGTCCATTTGCTATCATTTATTGAGGAGTTCCGTTGAATATCTCCGAAGTTCTTCATCAGATTTTCACAAAATAGTTTTTATAACCTTTGTAGTGAGTACAGGCGTGATATTATATTGTTGTGTGATGGCGTAAACAATGCTTAGATATGCTATAGCAACAATCGCGGTTAATCTGCTGTTATTTATTGAAGAGTTCCCCCGATTTCTACAAGATCCCATCATCAGATATTGAAATGGTGACAATGGGACCACACGGGAAGCACCAGCTTTCAAATGAAAAAAGAATCATGAAAATCAGTTCACCCAGTCGCAAGTTATGAGCGAACAAACATAAAAAAAAAAAAAAAAAAAAAAAAAAAATACAGTCGAATTGATAACCTCCTCCTTTTTTTGGAAGTCGGTTAAAAATAATTCGTATTTTGATTTTTAACCTTTTATTTTGACCCAGATGAAATAGTTTGACAGCTGTCAACGCTGTCATGGACGTTTCTTTGAACGCAGTTAAGATGCGAGGTGGTGCATTTTCATAATCTTATAATTCCCAATATATACTATATTGAAAATTTTTAAATACTGCCCATAACACCATTTATTGGAAGGAGCATAGATAGTAATTTGTACCTTAGTACATGATTTGGCCAAAAAAAAACCTTTAAATTCTAATAAAATAACATTTATCCTTTGCAGACAGGTAGCTCAACAGTTTCATGTATATTTAGTACATCGTATATACTTGTACATATTCATAAAAGCTTTTTAGTAAATAAAGTTATTTGACTACGTACATAATTTCACAAACTCTGAATAATGCTATCTGTCAAGTAAAATCTATCTATTGAAGAATTTATTTATAGTAGAGATGGAAATATTTTTTATCCATCTGATGGATAGCGACCATGAAATAAGCCCTAAGGCTCCTAGGCTAAGGATTATAGAAAGCTTTATGGGAACCTATCTGCTATTATTATTGTAGCTTTCTATTTCCACTGTCTTCATGTAAAGATACATTTCAAACACAGTTCAGTTTAGATTTAGGTACATATTTCCCCGTTTAGAAAATGCTCTGTGGTACATATTAGGTCTTTACCTATGAAATTGCCGTTCTGCAGTACCTTCTGGCCATTTCAAATCAAAATAATTTTTGTTAAAGAAGCTGATGATACACAATCTACGGCTGAATTAGCAGCAGCTTTCGACGTTAGCGTCAAAACAATATTGGTCCATTTGCGTCAAATTGGCAAGGTAAAAAAGCTTGACAAATGGGTGCCCCACGAACTCAATGATCGCCAGCGCGAAGTACGCGTCGAGACGTGCCTTGCACTGCTCAACAGACACACAAATGAAGGAATTTTGAACCGCATTGTATACCTGCGATGAAAAATGGATCCTGTACGATAACCGTAAGCGCTCAGCAAGTTGGTTGGATCCTGGTTCAGCACCTAAACAATGCCCTAAACGAAAACTTACCCCTAGAAAAGTGATGGTCACTGTTTGGTGGTCTAGCGCCGGTGTGATTCATCACAGCTTCTTACCAAACGGGGTGAGCATTACTGCAGATGTGTACTGTGAAGAACTGAACACAATGATGGAGAAGCTGGCACATCTCCAACCAGCATTGGTCAATCGCTCGTCTCCGCTGCTCCTGCACGACAACGCGCGACCTCATACTGCACAGCAGACGGTCTCCAAGTTGCAAGAACTGGGGTTGGAAGCTCTCCGTCATCCGCCCTACTCACCAGACCTTGCGCCTACAGACTACTACTTTTTCCAGAATTTGGATAACTTCTTTGCCGGAAAAAAATTCAATACCCGAGAGTCAGTTCAAAATGCCTTTGAAGAATTTGTTGCCTCCCGACCAGCTGATTTCTTTAAGAAGGGCATCAATAAACTGCCACTGCGTTGGCAAAGATGCATTGATTAAATGGGTGATTACTTCTATTAATACAAATAAAAAATACATGAAAAAAAATTGTAAAGACCTATTATTATGTATTTCAAATGGGTGTTGGTAAATGTTTTTTGTTTAGCATATGTACAAGTTAGGTATTAGTACGGAGTGTGGATCCCTTGCGGGTAAAAGTCTCCTCCAAGTTTGTCCACGTAGGTAATTCTAATGTGTGGTGATCATCCACAACATACAGCGCAAAAGGCAGGGTTCTTATCAATTGAGCCGTAACGCCTGACTGTAGTACAACTGTACAAAGCAAGGATGCATTAGCATCAATAATTATTGTAGATATATGATTATTATTGTAAATGTGAATGTAAGTTTGTTTGTTACGTTTTCACGCAATGAACTTTGTACACAGATTCTTGGAGGTATTAGAAGTAAACAAAGCGAGCAAAGCCGCGGGTAAAAGCTAGTGAAATAATAAATTTTATGATTTTTCAGCATTTAATTATGGCCCATGCACATCCAATGCCAATGGCTAGGTACCTACCTACATAATTTTGTAAGGTAGGGAGTAGTACCTACCTACTGTTGAAATTGACGGAGGTGGCCTCATTTTAACTTTCCTTTCATCAACAATAGGACAAGTAGGTATGTTACAGCCTCCCCCTGTTGAGATTTCCTCAACATCATCGTGGACATTTGTGGACCGACTTTATTGTAGTGTCCATATTTGGGCAGTAGGTAGGTATAGATAAAACATTACAGATAGGAGACGCATTGGTTTATTACTCGTCTTTAAACATAAATGCTCTGTGCTTATTGTGCTTCAACTATTGGTACTCTCCGGCTGAGCTTTCTCTTGTAATTGTGTACCTACCTACATAATTATTTTATTGAGCGATCATTGTTTTTTATAAGGTAGATAGGTATTAAAGCTGTTTGCGAGAGCTCGCCTGCGGAAGTATTCACCATGCTTATTTCTATCGTCAAGCAATATCCTGTTTCGGTTTGAAGGGTGTGGGTGCCGGTGGTTACTTCTGGCACGTAAGGCTTAGCATCTATAAGCCTCAAGTTGATGAACGCAGAGCAGTGCATCGTAGGACACATTCTATAGGTACGTGCCTCAACTGCGAAGCAAAGAGTTACCATTTAATACCAATATTGACTATAATTTGCTTGTTCCGTTAGTTTTAGTAGATAAATCTACAAGTAAAGGTAGGCAGAACCAAATAAGTAGATAGGTACGTACTTAGGTATATCTTTGTTGTCCAAGTCTTAATAAGTTAGGTTACATAATTATCTATAATTATTAAGTAGTAATTGTGATGCCCTTATACTTACTTACGTTAGTTGTTATCCCAAGTTTTCACGATGCTCTATTCTAGAAGTAGATTTGTCAATAATTATAATACTTAACCCAGTTTCTCATATAAATAGGTCAGGTAAAGATAACAGTCCTATCTGTATTAGTAGGTTCCTATTAAAAGTACCTGTTTATGTACCTATACCTCAGTCGGATTATTCGTTTGAATGACCTCTTACGGTAAATTTTTGGGATTTTTCATCATTTTTCCAAGATGGCCACCACACTGTCCGATATCTTGTTTTTCTGAAAAGTCATAATTTTTCTGAAATATCGAGGATGCAGGCTACCGACTGGTGTACTTGGTGTTGCCAAGTTTTAAGTTTGGTAGAACAAAAGAATTCGCCAAAGTCGGTTCTGATCCGAAAATTCACACCCCAATGACTCTCGGGGTTGCCAGCTGAAAGTGATGAAAATGGTCAAATGTCATTTGGGGAACCCCATTCTTGGTGTTTATGTAAAATTTCCATTCAAAATGTCGTTATTTCTACTTTTCATGTTTTCGGGGAAAATCTGGGAAATTTCCCTAAAAATGGGGAAAATTTTTGCACCAGGCCACACTCCTTGGCAAATTACATAACCGGTCCATACAACACAATCCGGTCGGGGGATGCCAGCTGTCCCAATTATCGTGTCGAAAATTGGGATTTTTCGGCCTTTTTACAAGATGGCCGCCATGGAATCCGCCATCTTGTTTTTCTGAAAAGTCATAATTTTCCTGAAATGTCAAGAATATAGGCCACTGATCAGTGTACTTGGTGTTGCCAACTTTTGAGTTTGGTAGAACAAACTAATTCGCCAAAGTCAAAAAGTCCCAAAAATTAAAAAGTTCAATATTTTTTGGGGTTGCCAATTAAAACGAACCAAAATGGTCAAATGTCATTTGGGGGACCCCAATGTTGCCGGCTAGTCAAAGTCTCTATTTAAAATGTCATTATTTCTACTTTTCATGTTTTTGGGGAAAATCTGGGAAAATACCCTAAAAATGGGGATTTTTTTTACACCAGGCAACACTCGTCAACAAAACACACAACCGCTCCCTACAACTCGAACCCGTCCGATGTTGCCAACTACCCGAAAAATGGATTTGAAAAAAATCGAAATTTCCAACTTTTTACAAAATGGCCGCCGCAGCGTCCTCCATCTTGGATTTTCACAATGTCATAATTTTTCCCAATTGCCATTGAAATTACCAACAAATTGGCAGACTTTTCGTTGGTGGTTTTAGAATTTGGTAGAAGAAAACAATTCGTCAAAGTCGAGTGAAAAAAGTCGACAATTTCAAAACGTCCTGGCGCGGCCGCCATCTTGTTTTTTTTTTTTTTTTACTTTTTTTTTTAAATAGTTTTAGATTTTGTATAGGACCTCTGAGTCGAAATCCATCCAAGTCTTTCCCCCACCGAAACCGGAAATGGACTCGCCCGCCATCTTGGATTTGAACTTTCCCTATAATTTTCCTCTACTCGATTGGTCAGATAGCACATTTTTGCAAAACATACCCCTAACCCATCTCTCACCCATTCCGAGAAACGACATGTCAATGAGTCAGTCAGTCAGTGAGTGAGTGGTCTTGTAGTTTTATATAACTACTAGTATTTGCGTGGCTGCGCGAGCTGCGTGCAGCTCGCGGGGCGTGAAGGGGGGGAGAGGGGGAGCTTTGAAAAATGATTTCGACTAACGCATTGCACCTCTCAATGAATCTGAAAAAAAAAAATGTTTCAATGCAGCTCGCGGTACTACCTACCCCTACCTACACCTACCTACTACCTACCTACACCTACCTACACCTACCTACACCTACCTACTACCTACCTACACCTACCTACACCTACCTACACCTACCTACACCTACCTACACCTACCTACACCTACCTACACCTACCTACTACCTACCTACTACCTACCTACTACCTACCTACTACCTACCTACTACCTACCTACTACCTACCTACTACCTACCTACACCTACCTACTACCTACCTACACCTACACCTACCTACATCTACCTACACCTACCTACACATACCTACACACACCTACTACCTACCACCTACCTACCTACTACCTCCTACTACCACTAAAAAACCATTACCCTAAGGTTTGCTTGTCGTCGCCCCTGAGTTACGCTTCACCCACTCAACCTTCGTTACGCTAAGGAGGTCGCCGGCTCGCTTCGCTCGCCACCTCCCCCCTTGGCTCCACTCGGCCTCCCAGGTTCGCTCCACTCAGGACCTACCTACCACCGGAAAGCTATCATTACATTATCCCTACGCTACGGGGGTCGCCGGCTCGCTTCGCTCGCCCGCTCCCCCCTTCGCTTTACCGCTGTACCACCACCGGACAGGTTTCGACGCCTACTATAATATTGGTTCAAACACCTAATGGCTATCTCTAACCGTTATGAAGTTACAGCCCTTTTAATTTTAGGGGAGGTTGGGGAGGGGAGGGTATACAAATTTCAACGCCCCTCAAATAGATTTAGGTAAGAATCAAAAATTTTTTCAGGAGTAAAAAAAGAGGTAAAGAGGCGAAGGGTAAAGGGGGGGAGAGGGGGGAGTTTCTAAAAATGATTTCGACTAACGCAATGCCCCTCTATATGAATCTGAAAAAAAATTCGTTCCAAGTCTCTTAACTTCCGAGATCCGAAAGGGGGGGGTGAAGGGGGGCAAGGGGGTCAAATTTTAAAAATGGTTTTTACTTCCCCAAGCCTCCTCTATACGAATCCCTAAAAAAAAACGCGTAAAATCTCTTTATTTTCGAAATCCGCCTAAAGGGGGGGTGAAGGGGGGCAAGGGGGCCAAATTCAAAAAATGGTTTTTACTTTCCCGAGCCTCCTCTATACGAATCTGTAAAAACAAAAAGATACGGGTCTCTTTGTTTCCGAGATACCATAGGGAGGGGGGAGAAGGGGGGAGAAAAGGGGGGGTTTGGGACTTTTCCCATACTCACGAGAGTTACTTGTTTACGAATCTGTCAAAATATACCCACCTCCCCATCCACCATCTGGGAGAACAATTCTGTCAGTGAGTGAGTGAGTGGTAATTTAGCTTTATATAATATAACTAGTATTTGCGTGGCTGCGCGAGCTGCGCGCAGCTCGCGGGGCGTGAAGAGGGGGAGAGGGGAAGCTTTGAAAAATGATTTCGACTAACGCATTGTCCCTTTCAATGAATCTGAAAAAAAATTGTTCCAAGTCTCTTAACTTCCGAGATCCGCCTAAAGGGGGGGTGAAGGGGGGCAAGGGGTTCAAATTTGAAAAACGGATTTTACTTCCCCGAGCCTCCTCTATATGAATCTCACGTATGACACCACCTACCTACACCTACTTACCACCTACCTACACCTACCTACTACCTACCTACACCTACCTACCACCTACCTACACACTACCTACCTACACACTACCTACCTACACCTACCGACCTACTACCTACCACCTACCTACACCTACCTACTACCTACCTACACCTACCTACTACCTACTACCCCTACCACCTACCTACTACCTCCTGCTACCACTAAAAAACATTACCCTAAAGTTTGCTTGTCGTCGCCCCTGAGTTACGCTTCACCCACTCAACCTTCGTTACGCTAAGGAGGTCGCCGGCTCGCTTCGCTCGCCACCTCCCCCCTTCGCTTCACTCGGTCTCGCAGGTTCGCTCCACTCAGGACCTACCTACCACCGGAAAGCTATCATGACATTATCCCTACGCTGCGGGGGTCGCCGGCTCGCTTTGCTCGCCCGCTCCCCCCTTCGCTTTACCGGTAGCACCATTTTAGTCCCCCGAGCCTCCTCTATACGAATCCGTAAACAAAACAGAAAAAAGGGGTGAAGAGGGGGGGGGTGAAAGGGGTGAAGAGGGGGGGGTGAAGGGAGGGAGAGGGGGGAGCTTTGAAAAATGATTTCGACTAACGCATTGCCCCTTTTAATAAATCTGAAAAAAAAAATGTTCCAAGTCTCTTAACTTCCGAGATCTGAAAGGGGGAGGGGTGAAGGGGGGCAAGGGGGTCAAATTTGAAAAATTGTTTACACTTCCCCAAGCCTCCTCTATACGAATCCCTAAAAAAAAACACGTAAATTCTCTATATTTCCGAGATCCGCCTAAAGGGGGGGTGAAGGGGGGCAAGGGGGTCAAATTTGAAAAATGGTTTTTACTTCCCCGAGCCTACTCTATACGAGTCCCTAAAAAAAAACACGTAAAATTTCTTTATTTCCGAGATCCGCCTAAAGGGGGGGAGAAGGGGGAAAAGGGGGGCCACTTTAAAAAATGATTTTTATTTTACCGAGCCCCCTCTATACGAATCCCAAAAAAAAACACGTAAAGTCTCTTTGTTTCCGAGATACGATAGGGAAGGGGGAGAAGGGGGGGGAAAAGGGGGGGTTTGGGACTTTTTCCATTGTCATGAGAGTTGATTGTTTACGAATCTGTCAAAATATACCCACCTCCCCATCCACCATCTGGGAGATCAATTCTGTCAGTGAGTGAGTGAGTGGTAATTTAGCTTTATATAATATAATAACTAGTATTTGCGTGGCTGCGCGAGCTGCGCGCAGCTCGCGTGGCGTGAAGGGGGGGAGAGGGGGAGCTTTGAAAAATGATTTCGACTAACGCATTGCACCTCTCAATGAATCTGAAAAATAAAATGTTCCAATGCAGCTCGCGGTACTACCTACCTACACCTACCTATCTACACCTACCTACCTACACCTACCTACCTACACCTACATACCTACACCTACCTACCTACACCTACCTACCTACACCTACCTACCTACACCTACCTACCTACACCTACCTACCTACACCTACCTACCTACACCTACCTACCTACACCTACCTACCTACACCTACCTACTACCTACCTACTACCTACCTACACCTACCTACTACCTACCTACACATACCTACCACCTACCTACTACCTACCTACACCTACCTACTACCTACCTACACATACCTACCACCTACCTACTACCTCCTACTACCACTAAAAAAACATTACCCTAAAGTTTGCTTGTCGTCGCCCCTGAGTTACGCTTCACCCACTCAACCTTCGTTACGCTAAGGAGGTCGCCGGCTCGCTTCGCTCGCCACCTCCCCCCTTCGCTCCACTCGGTCTCGCAGGTTCGCTCCACTCAGGACCTACCTACCACCGGAAAGCTATCATGACATTATCCCTACGCTACGGGGGTCGCCGGCTCGCTTCGCTCGCCCGCTACCCCCTTCGCTTTGCCGCTGTACCACCACCGGACAGGTTTCGACGCCTACTATAATATTTGTTCAAACACCTAATGGCTATCTCTAACCGTTATGAAGTTACAGCCCTTTTAATTTTAGGAGAGGTTGGGGAGGGGAGGGTATACAAATTTCAATGCCCCTCAAATAGATTTAGGTAAGAATCAAAAAATTTTTCAGGAGTAAAAAAGAGGTGAAGAGGGGGGGGGGGGTTGAAGGGGGGGGAGAGGGGGGAGTTTCTAAAAATGATTTCGACTAACGCAATGCCCCTCTATATGAATCTGAAAAAAAATTCGTTCCAAGTCTCTTAACTTTCGAGATCCGCCTAAAAGGGGGGAGAAGGGGGGCAAGTGGGTCAAATTTGAAAAATGGTTTATACTTCCCCAAGCCTCTTCTATACGAATCCTTAAAAAAAAACACGTAAAACTTCTTTATTTCCGAGATCCGCCTAAAGGGGGGGAGAAGGGGGAAAAGGGGGGCCACATTGAAAATGATTTTTACTTTACCGAGCCCCCTCTATACGAATCCCTAAAAAAAAACACGTAAAGTCTCTTTGTTTCCGAGATACGATAGGGAGGGGGGAGAATAGGGGAGAAAAGGGGGGGTTTGGGACTTTTCCCATAGTCATGAGAGTTGATTGTTTACGAATCTGTCAAAATATACCCACCTCCCCATCCACCATCTGGGAGAACAATTCTGTCAGTGAGTCAGTGAGTGGTAATTTAGCTTTATATAGTATAACTAGTATTTGCGTGGCTGCGCGAGCTGCGCGCAGCTCGCGGGGCGTGAAGTGGGGGTGAAGGGGAGCTTTGAAAAATGATTTCGACTAACGCATTGCACCTCTCAATGAATCGGAAAAAAAAAATGTTCCAATGCAGCTCGCGGTACTACCTACCTACACCTACCTACACCTACCTACACCTACCTACACCTACCTACACCTACCTACACCTACCTACACCTACCTACACCTACCTACACCTACCTACACCTACCTACACCTACCTACACCTACCTACACCTACCTACACCTACCTACACCTACCTACACCTACCTATACTACCTACACCTACCTACACCTCCCTACACCTACCTACCTACACCTACCTACTATCTACCTACACCCACCTTCTACCTACCTACTACCTACCTACACATACCTACTACCTACTACCACTAAAAAAACATTACCCTAAAGTTTGCTTGTCGTCGCCCCTGAGTTACGCTTCACCCACTCAACCTTCGTTACGCTAAGGAGGTCGCCGGCTCGCTCCGCTCGCCACCTCCCCCCTTTGCTCCACTCGGTCTCGCAGGTTCGCTCCACTCAGGACCTACCGACATACCTACCACCGGAAAGCTATCATGACTTTATCCCTACGCTACGGGGGTCGCCGGCTCGCTTCGCTCGCCCGCTCCCCCCTTCGCTTTACCGCTGTACCACCACCGGACAGGTTTCGACGCCTACTATAATATTGGTTCAAACACCTAATGGCTATCTCTAACCGTTATGAAGTTACAGCCCTTTTAATTTTAGGGGAGGTTGGGGAGGGGAGGGTATACAAATTTCAACGCCCCTCAAATAGATTTAGGTAAGAATAAAAAAAATTTTCAGGAGTAAAAAAAGAGGTAAAGAGTGGAGGGGTAAAGGGGGGGAGAGGGGGGAGTTTCTAAAAATGATTTCGACTAACGCAATGCCCCTCTATATGAATCTGAAAAAAAATTCGTTCCAAGTCTCTTAACTTCCGAGATCCGAAAGGGGGGGGGGGTGAAGGGGGGCAAGGGGGTCAAATTTGAAAAATGGTTTATACTTCTTCAAGCCTCTTCTATACGAATCCTTAAAAAAAAATCGCGTAAAATCTCTTTATTTCCGAGATCCGCCTAAAGGGGGGGAGAAGGGGGAAAAGGGGGGCCACTTTGAAAAATGTTTTTTACTTCCCCGAGCCTCTTCTATACGAATCCCTAAAAAAAACACGTAAAATCTCTTTATTTCCGAGATCCGCCTAAAGGGGGGGTGAAGGGGGGCAAGGGGGTCAAATTTGAAAAATGGTTTTTACTTCCCCGAGCCTCCTCTATACGAATCCCTAGAAAAAAACACGTAAAACTTCTTTATTTCCGAGATCCGCCTAGAGGGGGGGAGAAGGGGGAAAAGGGGGGCCACATTGAAAAATGATTTTTACTTTACCGAGCCCCCTCTATACGAATCCCTAAAAAAAAACACGTAATGTCTCTTTGTTTCCGAGATACGATAGGGAGGGGGGAGAATAGGGGAGAAAAGGGGGGGTTTGGGACTTTTCCCATAGTCATGAGAGTTGATTGTTTACGAATCTGTCAAAATATACCCACCTCCCCATCCACCATCTGGGAGAACAATTCTGTCAGTGAGTCAGTGAGTGGTAATTTAGCTTTATATAGTATAACTAGTATTTGCGTGGCTGCGCGAGCTGCGCGCAGCTCGCGGGTCGTGAAAAGGGCAGAGGGGGAGAGCTTTGTTTTTTGTTTTTAAAAAACGTTGCCCCACTCTAGGAATTTCTCCTGTATCGTGGGTGCGTTCACAAACATATAAACTCACGTACACAGATACCCAGACCCGAAACAACTATCTGCAGGCTATACAAATATTTGTTCCGTGCGGGGATCGAACCCGCGACACGCAGCGCAGCAGTCCAATCGCTCAGCCGCTGCGCCAACCGTGCCGTCGAAGCTTTGAAAAATGATTTCGACTAACGCATTGCCCCTTTCAATAAATCTGAAAAAAAAATGTTACAAGTCTCATAACTTTCGAGATCCGCCTAAAGGGGCGAGAAAGGGAGCAAATGGGGCAACTTTGAAAAAGGTAGGAGGAGAAAATGGGGCAAAAGGAGGTTTTGCACTTTTTAGCTACTCATGAGGGTTACTTATACGCTTCACCCACTCAACCTTCGTTACGCTACAGAGGTCGCCGGCTCGCTTCGCTCGCCACCTCCCCTCTTCGCTCCACTCAAGACCTGCCTGCCATACCACCGAGGAAAAGCTATCGTGACCTTATCCCTACGCTACGGGGGTCGCCGGTTCGCTTCGCTCGCCCACTCCCCCTTTCGCTTTACCGGTACCACCACAGGATAGGTTTCGACCCGTACTATAATACGCTACTGAGCTACGCTACTGAGCTACGCTACTGAGCTACGCTACTACGCAATAAAAATGGAGATTTTTTTGCAACATGCAACATTACTTAACGAAATACACAACCGGGAAAACACAATCCGGTCAGAAGGTGTCGGCTGTCCCATTTATTGTGTCGAAAATCAAGATTTTTTATCATTTTTCCAAGATGGCCACCACACTGTCCGCCATCCTGAAAAGTCTTAATTTTTCTGAAATATCGAGGATACAAGCTACCGACTGGTGTACTTGGTGTTGCCAAGTTTTAAGTTTGGTAGAACAAAAGAATTCGCCAAAGTCGGTTCTGATCCGAAAATTCACACCCCAATGACTCTCGGGGTTGCCAGCTGAAAAGAATGAAAATGGTCAAATGTCATTTAAGGCACCTCAGTCTTGGTGTTTATGTGAAATTTCTATACAAAATGTAGTTATTTCCACTATTCATGTTTTTGGGTAAAAATCTGGGAAAATGCCCTAAAAATGGAGCAAAATTTAACGTAAGGTAACACTCCACAACAAAGTACACATTCGCTTCATACAACACAATCCGGTCGGCGGATGCCGGCTGTCTCATTTATCGTGTCGAAAATTATGATTTTTCATCATTCTTACAAGATGGCCACACTGTCCGCCATCTTTTTTTTCTGAAAAGTCATAATTTTTCTGAAATCTCAGGAATATAGGCCACCAACTGGTGTACTTGGTGTTGCCAACTTTTGAGTTTAGTAGAACAAACTAATTCGCCAAAGTCGGGTCTGAGCCAAAATTTCAAGCACCAATGGCTCTCGGGGTTGCCAGCTGAAAGTGATGAAAATGGTCAAATGTCATTCGGGGATCCCCATTCTTGGTGTTTATGCAAAATTTCCATTCAAAATGTCGTTATTTCTACTTTTCATGTTTTCGGGGAAAATCTGGGAAATTTCCCTAAAAATGGGGAAAATTTTTGCACCAGGCCACACTCCTTGACGAATTACACAATCGCTTCATACAACACAATCCGGTCGGGGGATGCCGGCTGTCCCATATAACGTGTCGAAAATTGGGATTTTTCATCATTCTTACAAGATGGCCGCCACACTGTCCGCCATCTTTTTTTTTTAAAAAGTCATAATTTTCCTGAAATTTCAAGGATATAGGCCACCAACTGGTGTACTTGGTGTTGCCAACTTTTGACTTTAGTAGAACAAACTAATTCGCCAAAGTCGGGTCTGACCCAAAAATTTAAGCGCCAATGGCTCTCGGGGTTGCCAGCTGAAAGTGATGAAAATGGTCAAATGTCATTTGGGGGACCCCAATGTTGCCGGCTAGACAAAGTCTCTATTTAAAATGTCATTATTTCTACTTTTCATGTTTTTGGGGAAAATCTGGGAAATTTCCCTAAAAATGGGGAAAATTTTTGCACCAGGCCACACTCCTCGACGAATTACATAACCGGTCCATACAACACAATCCGGTCGGGGGATGCCAGCTGTCCCAATTATCGTGTCGAAAATTGGGATTTTTCGGCCTTTTTACAAGATGGCCGCCATGGAATCCGCCATCTTGTTTTTCTGAAAAGTCATAATTTTCCTGAAATGACAAGAATATAGGCCACCGATTAGTGTACTTGGTGTTGCCACCTTTGGAGTTTGGTAGAACAAACTAATTCGCCAAAGTCAAAAAGTCCCAAAAATTAAAAAGTTTAATATTTTTTGGGGTTGCCAATTAAAATGAACGAAAATGGTCAAATGTCATTTGTGGGACCCCAATGTTGCCGGCTAGTCAAAGTCTCTATTTAAAATGTCATTATTTCTACTTTTCATGTTTTCGGGGAAAATCTGGGAAAATACCCTAAAAATGGGAAATTTTTTTGCACCAGGCAACACTCGTCAACAAAACACACAACCGCTCCCTACAACTCAAACCCGTCTGATGTTGCCAACTTCCCGAAAAATGGATTTGAAAATAATTGAAATATCCAACTTTTTACAAAATGGCCGGCGCAGCGTCCTCCATCTTGGATTTTCACAATGTCATAATTTTACCCAATTGCCATTGAAATTACCAACAAATTGGCAGACTTTTCGTTGGCGGTTTTAGAATTTGGTAGAAGAAAACAATTTGTCAAAGTCGAGTGAAAAAAGTCGACAATTTCAAAACGTCATAGCGCGGCCGCCATCTTGTTTTTTTTTTTTTTTTTACTTTTTTTTTAAATGCTTTTACATTTCGTATAGGACCTCTGAGTCGAAATCCATCCAAGTGTTTCCCCCACCGAAACCGGAAATGGACTCGCCCACCATCTTGGATTTGAACTTTCCCTATAATTTTCCTCTACTCGATTGGTCAGATGACACATTTTTGCAAAACATACCCCTAACCCAACTCTCACCCATTCCGAGAAACGACATGTCAATGAGTGAGTCAGTCAGTCAGTGGTCTTGTAGTTTTATATAACTATAACTAGTATTTGCGTGGCTGCGCGAGCTGCGCGCAGCTCGCGGGTCGTAAAGAGGGACAGAGGAGGAGCTTTAAAAAATGATTTCGACTAACGCATTGCCACTTTCAATGAATCTGAAAAAAAAAATGTTACAAATCTCTTAACTTTCGAGATCTGCCTAAAGGGGGGAAAGGGGGAAATGGGGCAACTTTGAAAAAGGTAGGAGGGAAAAATGGGGCAAAAAGGGGAGGTTTTGCACTTTTTAGCTACTCATGAGAGTTTCTTATACGATTCACCCACTCAACCTTCGTTACGCTACGGAGGTCGCCGGCTCGCTTCGCTCGCCACCTCCCCTCTTCGCTCCACTCAAGACCTGCCTGCCACCGAGGAAAAGCTATCGTGACCTTATCCCTACGCTACGGGAGTCGCCGGCTCGCTTTGCTCGCCACCTCCCCTATGTCGCCAGCTAGTCAAAGTCTTCATTCTAAAAGTCTTTACTTCTACTTTCATGTTTTTGGGCAAAATCTGGGAAAATACCATAAAAATGGGGTTTTTTTTGCAACAGGCCACATTACTTAACAAAATACACAACCGGGACAACACAATCCGGTCAGAAGGTGCCGGCTGTCCCATTTATCGTGTCGAAAATTAGGATTTTCCATCATTTTTCCAAGATGGCCACCACACTGCCCGCCATCTTGTTTTTCTGAAAAGTCTTAATTTTTCTAAAATATCGAGGATACAGGCTACCGACTGGTGTACTTGGTGTTGCCAAGTTTTAAGTTTGGTAGAACAAAAGAATTCGCCAAAGTCGGTTCTGATCCGAAAATTCAAGCCCCAATGACTCTCGGGGTTGCCAGCTGAAAAGAATGAAAATGGTCAAATGTCATTTGAGGTACCCCATTCTTAGTGTTCCTGTAAAAAAATTCCATTCAAAATGTCATTATTTCCACTATTCATGTTTTTGGTAAAAATCTGGGAAAATACCCAAAAAATGGGAAAAAAATTTGCGTAAGGTAACACTTCACAACAAAGTACACAATCGCTTTATACAACGCAATCCAGTCGGGGGATGTCGGCTGTCCCATTTATCGTGTCGAAAATTAGGATTTTTCATCATTCTTACAAGATGGCCGCCACACTGTCCGCCATCTTTTTTTTTGAAAAGTCATAATTTTATTAAAATCTCAAGAATATAGGCCACCAACTGGTGTACTTGGTGTTGCCAACTTTTGAGTTTGGTAGAACAAACTAATTCGCCAAAGACGGGTCTGACCAAAAAATTCAAACGCCAAGTGCTCTCGGGGTTGCCAGCTTAAAGTGATGAAAATGGTCAAATGTCATTTGGGGGACCCCAATGTTGCCGGCTAGTCAAAGTCTCTTTTTAAAATGTCATTATTTCTACTTTTCATGTTTTCGGGGAAAATCTGGGAAAATACCCTAAAAATGGGGAAAGTTTTTGCAGCAGGCAACACTCTTTAACAAAACACACAACCGCCTGGTACAAAACAATCCAGTCGGGAGATGCCAGCTGTCCCAATTATCGTGTCGAAAATTGGGATTTTTCGGCCTTTTTACAAGATGGCCGCCATGGAATCCGCCATCTTGTTTTTCTGAAAAGTCATAATTTTCCTGAAATGTCAAGAATATAGGCCACCGATTGGTGTACTTGGTGTTGCCAACTTTTGAGTTTGGTAGAACAAACTAATTCGCCAAAGTCAAAAAGTCCCAAAAATTAAAAAGTTCAATATTTTTTGGGGTTGCCAATTAAAACGAACCAAAATGGTCAAATGTCATTTGGGGGACCCCAATGTTGCCGGCTAGTCAAAGTCTCTATTTAAAATGTCATTATTTCTACTTTTCATGTTTTTGGGGAAAATCTGGGAAAATACCCTAAAAATGGGAAAAATTTTTGCACCAGGCAACACTCGTCAACAAAACACACAACCGTTCGGTACAACTCGAACCCGTCTGATGTTGCCAACTACCCGAAAAATGGATTTGAAAATAATCGAAATATCCAACTTTTTACAAAATGGCCGCCGCAGCGTCCGCCATCTTGGATTTTCAAAATGTCATAATTTTTCCCAATTGCCATTGAAATTACCAACAAATTGGCAGACTTTTCGTTGGCGGTTTTAGAATTTGGTAGAAGAAAACAATTTGTCAAAGTCGAGTGAAAAAAGTCGACAATTTCAAAACGTCATAGCGCGGCCGCCATCTTGTTTTTTTTTTTTTTTTTACTTTTTTTTAAATGCTTTTAGATTTCGTATAGGACCTCTTAGTCGAAATCCATCCAAGTGTTTCCCCCACCGAAACCGGAAATGGACTCGCCCACCATCTTGGATTTGAACTTTCCCTATAATTTTCCTCTACTCGATTGGTCAGATAGCACATTTTTGCAAAACATACCCCTAACCCATCTCTCACCCATTCCGAGAAACGACATGTCAATGAGTGAGTCAGTCAGTCAGTGGTCTTGTAGTTTTATATAACTATAATAACTAGTATTTGCGTGGCTGCGCGAGCTGCGCGCAGCTCGCGGGTCGTGAAGGGGAGCTTTGAAAAATGATTTCGACTAACACATTGCCCCTAGTTTTTGCTCGGTGCTGCTTGCAGCTCGCGGTTTTGTCGTGCTTTTGAGGAGTTTTAGTTACCCTTGTAAAATTTAAATGAATTGGAAAATCCAATAAGAGTCCAAAATTCCAAATGGTCTTTTAAGTAAATCAACTGAACGATTTTTTATTCCTTTAGTTGATGTACTTAAAAGTCGGTACAAATAAACTATATTTATAATGTTTGCTCTAATCGTATGCAACATATAGGTAGTATAAATAAACCTTAAACGTGATGTCAAAAAGAACCCTAGTCTTCCACTTTTCGAGGAGCTCGTGGCTTAATAAGAACTGCCACTCAGGACGATCTTTAGGTAAAGCTGTGCTTGCCTAGGTCGGTCTGTGGATGGGTGACCGCCCGACATACCGAGTTTCCTCCGTGCCTAGGAAAGCACGTTAAGCTGTTGGTCCCGGCTGCCATATATAGATATTTGGCAGTCGTTACAGGTAGTCAGTGACCTGAAATTCTGACATCCAGTCTTATCAAAGGATACCTATTGTATTACCTAGTATTAACTGGGTTGTGGAGGTCAGATAGGCAGTCGCTCCATGTAAAATACTGGTATTCAGCTGCATCCGGTTAGACTGGAAGCCGACCCCAATATAGTTGGGAAAAGGCTAGGCAGGTGGTGAGTCTTCCACTTTTCAAACTCTAGTGAAATGCCAAATAAAGCCCAGAAGAGACCCGAAAGGTTTCTACTTCATTGAACTCTTAAACGTAGTAAGTCTAGAGAAAGCCATAAGAAAACCTATTATTGTTTGAATGAACTCGTACAATTTTTTTAGCGCCATCTATCGTGGTCTTGGGAATTACTATTTTATTTTGAAAAGAAAATTCGTCATTACTAAGTAATAAATCATTATGATAGGCACTTAACTACCTCTATTACCCAATCGTGGAAAGTTTTCTTACAAAGGTTCACCAAGGTGGACCTCAGGAAGGGGGACTGTGTGTATTTTTTAGTAGTGATGACCAGCTACATGGACCGGACCAGCTATTTGGACCTCTCAAGAGAGCTTAGCAATATTAAATTTATGATGATTCAGTTATTTTATATTTTAACAATTAAGTCAATGGCTGTGCTGTTGATTGAGTAAAATGTATCATGTGAATTTAAGAATAGTATTAAAACCTATGACTAAGTTATTCGAAAAACATTCGATTCCTCATCGTTTTCACAGGCGATAGTAAACAAAACTGCTTTATTGATAAATTAAATAAAACTATGTTTTACTTGTTACGATATAAATATAATTTGAAACAGTTCCATGTTATTTTAACATAAAAAGTATATTTAGAAAACATAAAAAGGCATATAAGGCATCTTCTCCGGTACCTACATTTGTACATTAATTTCTTAAATATTGATATAGTCTTTTTGGCCCGTGGTCCCGGTCCCTGGAAACCACGAGTATTGTTTTGCCCGTGGTTCCTTCTAGAAATATATACCTACTGCCGAATTAAATTGTACTCCATGACGCGCGCTCGCTTCGCTCGCATATATTATATATAACACTAATATCTTCTGTCCCCAAAGTGCCGGGCCTCCGCCGGCCTCCTTCGTCGGCCTACGGCCCGGTGCCCATGCCGCCCATAAAGGATACTGTCGCGAGACGGTCGTATTATAGGAACACGAAGAAAAAAAAGGGACCACGGCATTTTCCAGGGACTACGGGCGAAAGAATAAAGTAATTTACAATCAAAACATTTTGATAGATTTTTTACTCTGGATGTCGATTGTCGATGCTGATTGTGACCTACTTATTTTAAAACTATTTATTACATGGTTGTTGTGCCAAATTGTAAGGCAGGCTGTCTTCAACAATATGTCCAATGATGATGTAGTATGTGCGGGCTAACTGCTCTGCCAGCTTCATCGACTGCTGACTCTGGATTGCACTGTCTGGAAAAACACATCAACTAATATAAGTACATCTATAAAACAAAGTCGGGTTTGCTAGAATACTTATAACTCGAGTCTCGAGATCGTAACTGTCAAACATTTAGGGCGACTTTTAACAAATCTTATCACTACATAGTATAAAATAAAGTCGCTTTCTCTGTCCCTATGTCCCTTTGTATGCTTAAATCTTTAAAACTACGCAACGGATTTTGATGCGGTTTTTTTTAATAGATAGAGTGATTCAAGAGGAAGGTTTATATGTATAATAACAACCATTTGCCCGAAGCCGGGACGGGTCGCTAGTTTAAAATAAGTTTAAACGTATTTAGTTAAATTTGTTTTCATTTGTAAGTATTATCTATCAAATGACATTGACCACGACAGGAATGATTTAACTCGGAAAAAAATATCAAAATATAACTTATTCCGGTTACGGTTTTATATAATCTTTCGTTTCTATTCCATGTATAATAAAATGGTATCTTCTTTTTGGTTTACTATGAATATTATTCGTTACATCCAAGTGGGCCTAAAAAAATGGTCTCCTTTGACAGATCGTTAATCGTGTTTAACTTGTGGTGCAAGACAACTTGTGTTGCTAAACAGAATTTTGTCCTTAAATAAAATTTTAAACATGTTTATCCGTTTGGTAAAGGTCGCCCTTAATGTTCATCCCGTAGATACGGTAAACTCTCCCCTCAAACTAAAGAACGTATTTAAATATAGGTTTCGAATCGACAACATAATTATCACCACAATATTCGGATGATGGCATATTTTAGATTTAATAAATGTAGTAATAATAATGTCAGTAATGGGAAAGGATTGATTTATAATGTAATATTGGTTGTCAAATATTTATGCGTGCAATCAGAAATTTATTTTGTGTACAAATTCATGCATTCAACCGTTGGTTGGAAGCATTTGAAAAGTTTTGCAAGTGTACAATTTGTGGCTATACTTACAGCAGTAGCTGTGTGATGGCTGGTCTCCTGAAGTTGTGATGAGTGCAGTTACCCTTGTAGCTGGCTGTGGTGGCTCAGCATTCTCCAATGCCGGTGCTCGCCGCTTTAAATACTCCTCCAGGCTTAGTTGTATCTAATTTGCAGGACAGAAAACATTAATAGAGTAACAGCTAATCAGTGAGACACAATATTTTTTAAACCACTGGCTCTAACTGTGTATGTTTTATTAGAACAACTTAGGTATCTTACTCGATTTGAATGATGATGTAGTATGTGCGGGCTAACTGCTCTGCCAGCTTCATCGACTGCTGACTCTGGATTGCATTGTCTGGAAAAACACATCACCTAATATGAGTACATATTCTATAAAACAAAGTCGGGTTTGCTAGAACACATAACTCGAGATCGTAATTGTCAAACATTTAGGGCGACTTTTACTAAATCTTATTTAAAATAAGTTTAAACGTATTTAGTTAAATTTGTTATCATTTGTAAGTATTATCTCTCAAATGACATTGACCACAACAGGAATGATTTAACTCGGAAAAAATATCAAAATATAACTTATTCCGGTTACGGTTTTATTTTTTATTCTATGTCTTTTTTTTGGTTTACTATGAATATTATTCGTTACATCCAAGTGGGCCTAAAAAAATGGTCTCCTTTGACAGATCGTTAATCGTGTTTAACTTGTGGTGTAAGACAACTTGTGTTGCTAAACAGAATTTTGTCCTTAAATAAAATTTTAAACATGTTTATCCGTTTGGTAAAGGACGCCCTTAATGTTCATCCCGTCGATACGGTAAACTCTCCCCTCAAACTAAAGAACGTATTTAAATATAGGTTTCGAATCGACAACATAAAAATTCATGCATTCAACCGTTGGTTGGTAGCATTTGAAAAGTTTTGCAAGTGTACAATTTGTGGCTATACTTACAGCAGTAGCTGTGTGATGGCTGGTCTCCTGAAGTTGTGATGAGTGCAGTTACCCTTGTAGCTGGCTGTGGTGGCTCAGCATTCTCCAATGCCGGTGCTCGCCGCTTTAAATACTCCTCCAGGCTTAGTTGTATCTAATTTGCAGGACAGAAAACAATAATAGAGTAACAGCTAATCAGCGAGACACAATATTTTTTAAACTACTGGCTCTAAGGGTCAACTCACACCGAAAGAGCGGCGAAGGGCAGCGAAGCGGAGCGCAGTTTCAGTTTCGTAGGAATTTTAACTTTATTATCATTACCATAATACTTAGTATCGCATGTGAAACTCGAACGAGTCGCGCGGATGCCCGCGGCGCCGCAGGAATTCCGGGGAATTCCATAAACGGAGCTCCGTTAAGTATTATGGTAATGATAATAAAGTTAAAATTCCTACGAAACTGAAACTGCGCTCCGCTTCGCTGCCCTTCGCCGCTCTTTCGGTGTGAGTTGACCCTTACTGTGTATGTTTTATTATAACAACTTAGGTACTTACCTTACTCGATTAACATAATTCTAAATCGTAACTAAACTACATCTATAATAAGTATGTATATCCATAACTACAAACCTTTTTCCACACCACCTAGAGAGGTAAGGTTTCAGGCGCGTTTTATTTACGTGGCATCCCCCCGAAGAGGCCTAATCTACCTAAACTACATCTATGTACCTACATACATTATACTACACTTAGGTAGGTAGCTACAACACTTCTAGGATTAGGTATTGAAACAAACTACGGTGTGAAATTGTGTTTATTGAAAACAACTACACCTATCTACTGCTATATTAGGTAGGTATAGAGTTCTAAAAACAATTTCCGAGCTAAATTACATCTATATTAAGTATATCCAAAACTACAAACCTTTTTCCACACCACCTGGAGTGAGGGTGTGCGTAACGCCAGCAGGAAAGTTGTTCATAGAGTGATATGCGAGGCAACTTACAACATTTGAACGCGACTGTACGGACAACGCTTAGATATAATACGTCTAATAGAGAAGGCCATCCATTGTACTAATCCACCGCTTTTTTGTATTCATTCGAATTTGTCGGATAGCCAGTCGTTGTGTACATGTTTTGTTTTTTGTTTATATTTCCTGAATGCGCAACATTCCAAACTGAAAATTTTCGCTATATATTTTTGACTATTGGCACATATTGTTAGTGTACACCTACACATCTTGGGTTGAGCCGGTTTCTTGTATTTTGCCATCAAAGTTATTACACTTTAGTTTTGACTTTTAGCAATATTATTCAATAAAACTTGCATGTGCACTTTTGAAAATTTCTATTGTTATTATAAGCGTCAAGAAAACCGAATACAGTTTTCAGCAAGGTCATACGTAATCTCATTTAGGCGCTACGATTTTTTTTCGTAACTGTAAATATTTTCCTAAATCTAATTCTGTCACTAATTGGCACCAATGAAGAGCTACTCGTGTATGGTTTATTCTACAAGCGCACATTCAATGGGTTTCGAGATACACGATTCTTCGAAACGTTACTGCAGCAGGAAATGCAATATCTCGAAAACCTGAAGAAGCACCAATTATTATATTCGGCGCACATTCTTACACGAACATAAGCAATCTGCCCACAAAAAAAAAATTCTCTCCGATCACTCGTTCAGAATTTTCCTGCTGGAACAACGTTACTGCAGCAGGAACCGTTGTATCCGTTTTTTCACAAAACGACAAAGAGCAATAATTTTTTATGTTGCGCACATTTATAGCAGATTGGGAACTATGAACAACTTTCCTGCTGGCGTAACGCACACGGAGTGAGGTAAGGTTTAAGGCGCGTTTTTTTTTACGTGGTATCCCCGAAGAGGCCTAATCCACCTAAACTATATATGCTATGCTACATAGGTACATTATTCTACACTTTTCTAAAATCAAAGTAGTCTAATTAGGTACATTAAAATATGTTTACTTAATATTATTAAATAAACTGAATTAAATAAATATTATGTTAGTGTGGGTGTGTTAGATTTTAATAACAAAAATAATAAATTTCCACTTGACCATCACTCTCTAATCATCTTAATTACATTCATTTTCGTTCACGCAGCACATAGGTATACTTACTTATATTATTACGCTGATGACTTGCAACTGTACGCTCAAACAGACATTGCCAACCTAGATAACTGCATTTCAACACTCAACGCTGATCTTCGTGTTATCGAGGAATGGTCTGGCAGATTTGGGGTGTCAGTTAACGTCGAAAAATGTCAGGCCATCCTCATTGGTAGCTCATACTATTTGAAGAATGTGAACACTAGCCAACTTGCGCCATTGATGTACGAGAACTCCGTCATTTCTCTTTCACCCCACGTAAAGGACTTGGGTCTTTACATTGACAGCAGTTTGAGTTGGGATAAGCACGTCGCTCAGGTGAGTCAGAAGGTCACGTTCTCGCTGCGGTCTCTCTATAGATTCAAGCATTTTCTCCCATCTAGCACGAAACTCACTTTGGTTCAGTCCCTTGTGCTTCCCATTATTGACTATGCTGATGTTTGTTATTCTGATTTATCCCAAGAACTTCTAAATAAATTGGATCGACTTCTCAATAATTGTATTCGTTTTATTTTTGGCCTTCGTAAATACGATCATGTTTCTTCCTTCCGTTCTCAGCTTAAATGGCTGCCTATCCGACTCAGGAGGTCCCTCAGATCTCTCTGCATGCTCTTCTCAATTATGAACGATCCACGTGCTCCCGATTATTTAAAAACTTATTTCAAAGTGTTGGGCAGTTGTCATAGTCGTAGCCTTCGAGCTTCCAAAAATCTCATTCTCCAAATTCCTTCACATCGCACCTGTTTTTTGTCAAACTCTTATGCTGTGTCATCCATAAAACTCTGGAATGCGCTACCTCTTGGCATTAAAAAAGCTGAAAGCAAATTTGCTTTTAAAAGGAAAGTACGTAGCCACTATTTAAGTCAGACCAAATAGCTCTCAAATTATTATAAGTCGAGTCATGGTATTGCCTATTGTTAAGATTTTCGTTTTTTATTTTGGTATTTGTAAAATATTTATTAGTTTATTCTATATTTTTATATTTATGTATTAGTGTAACTAAATAACTATATAGTTTAGTTTTTTAGAGTTGTTGTTTTTTAGATATTTTGTACCCTACCACAATGTTGTCTTATTTAACCCTAAGGTTGACTGGTAGAGAATGCCTTGTGGCATTAAGTCCGCCTATGTATCACTATTGTGCATGAAGTTTAAATAAATAAATAAATAAATAAATATTATTATTACATATATTATTACTATTAGAACAAATTATTGTAGGTACTTAAATATTATAACACACATAGAAAATAGTTACGAGCATGATCATAATAATAAATAGAAAAAAAAAATAGTAATAAGTAAGTACCTAAAAATAAATACTCTGTGTGTCAGTGTCATTGATAAATGTGATATAGTATGATATGATTAAAGTTATACAAATACGTTCAAATATATTCATAAACACAAGTTCACCACTTTCACAACAAACAACATACTCTTATTATCCTTCTTTTCACATATACACACACACATACTACCCCTTGACTTCATTCATAACCCTTTAATCAACATTTTACATACAAACTGCTAGCAATTTCACTTATGCACAGACACATACTTCCCCTTAACTTCATTCATAACCCTTTTAATCAACATTTTACACACTTTGCTAGCAATTTCACATATGCACACACACATACTTGCCCTTGATTTCATTCATAGCCCTTTTAATCAACATTTTACAATTGCTAGCGATATACATAATACGGAATACGTGCGTGCAAAGTGTATATCATGAAAAATATATAAATATAAATCTATGATTATAACAAATTTTCATTGATAATCATGGCAAACAAACACTCCAACCTAAACTATCCTTCTTAATTATAAATAAATAAAACGGAACGTAAATGGTAGTTTGAGATGAATACGCGTACAATGCGAGATCGTCATTGAACCATGCTAATACTGGTCAGTAGAAAATCTGACCGACTGTAGATCGGGAACGGTTGGTTGTCCGGTCAACCAATGATCTGCAAGTAGTTAGGCTCTGGATTCTGATCAGAGTTGGCTTACTGCCGAGAACATGCTTCGGTAAGTGATGAAGTCAATGGAACCGAGTGAATGGTTGCGAATTCGTCGTTGAGGTGGGCTGTCGTGCCGATGATGATGGGTCAGTGGGGTGTGTTCGATGTCGGCTGGTTGCTGGGATGTCTTGCGTTGACTGTGGCGCGAAGGTCACGATGGGGGTCGATGTCCCGGCTGTGGATGCTGTCTGACTTGTGGTGGGTCAGTTGGGGCGGATGATGTGTCCGTTGGCATGGGTGTTGTGGGCGGCGTGAGGGTTGAGCGCTGACTTGAGACCTCGTGACTGCGCGGTAACGATAATCGCTATCGCGCAATCCACATGGGTCTCCGGTCGGCGCTTGCCATCCATAATGATATAATTTGTAGTCTTATCAGTAATAAATCGCACTGGCAAAGGTGTAGGTAGAGTCATTGGTCCATTCATTCAATGGGTTATTTTATTTTATCTGACTTGTGGTGGATCGGTAGGGAGGGATGGTATGTCTGTTAAAATGAGTAAAAGTTGTTGTCTTATCCATTGAGCTATTACTGCTTACGTATAGAGAAGACAGTGCGAACAAAATCTGTGTTACAAGCGCGGCAGTGCGGGGCGCGCGGGGGCGCTCAAGAGCGAAAACGCGACTGAGTGAACTGCAGCGTGTGCACCGCAGTTGAACGGACACAGATTTTGTTGTCGTAGTGTGCAAAGGTGTGGGTGGAATCATTGTATTGATTGAGTGAGGTAAATGACATGAAGTTATGAGTTATGATATGAGAATTATATGGCAGAAAGTAAAAAAATAAAAAGCCGTGGACTGCTGTGTTGCACGAAGGTGTGGGTTTAAATGGCAGATACAAAATATCTGTTACTTTTAACTGTACAGTAAAAAATATAGAGCCGGGTACTGCTGTAGTACGCGAGAGTGAATGGGAATGGCAGATACCAAATGTCTTAATTACTTTTTACTAAAATGTAAAAAATAAAAAGCCGTGGACTGCTGTGTTGCACGAAGGTGTGGGTTTAAATAGCAGATACCAAATGTCTTAGTTACTTTTTACTATAATGTAAAAAATAAAAAGCCGTGGACTGCTGTGTTGCACGAAGGTGTGGGTTTAAAAGGCAAATACAAAATATCTCGGTTACTTTTAACTGTACAGTAAAAAATATAGAGCCGGGTACTGCTGTAGTACGCGAGAGTGTGAATGGGAATGGCAGATACCGAATGTCTTAATTACTTTTTACTAAAATGTAAAAAATAAAAAGCCGTGGACTGCTTTAAATGGCAGATACCAAATGTCTTAGTTACTTTTTACTAAAACGTAAAAAATAAAAAGCCGTGGACTGCTGTGTTGCACGAAGGTGTGTAAAAAATAAAGAGAAAATACCATTATAGGTAAAAATTTTCACATTTGAGAAAAGATTAGGTTTTTGAATTTATACATATAGTTAGTAAAGCGTATCTGTCAAATGACATTGACCACAACAGAAATGATTTGACTCGCTAAAAAATATTATAATAAAATCTTATTTATTATGATTTTAAGATTCTGGTTTCGTTTCTATGTAATCTTTCGTTTAATACTACAATAAAATGGTTACTTTTTTGTGTAATATGAATAATATAAGCAACATCGAAGTGGCCCTAAAAAAATGAAATAGTAAAGCAAAAGTAACTTGGGTTGTCTTTATAAATATAAAAGCTTGTCACTATTGTTGTGATCATCATTTATCGACTTGACATACGCGTTAGGTTTACAAGGTAGCCAGAGACGTTTCGTGATGAGGGATCTTCTCGACAGTGTTATTAGTTTAATTTAAAAATGTGACACACACATTAGGTTTTATTTATTATTTAATAAAACAAATTTAATAAAATAAAACAAGGTAGTCAGTGTATTATTATTATTATTGTGTATTATTATTATTTTTTTACCCATCTCGATTCAAAAGGCACTTTGACTCTGCTTGGAAAGTTTTCTTACAGATTCACATTTGCATTATGTGCTTTCTAGTTTTTTTCTTGGCTACCAATTTACATTTTAACATAATAAAGAGCAATATCATATTCATATTAATTATAATAACTAAGTGTAATGTACGTAATAGTTCTTTTTTTTTTTTACACATGCCCTTTTGTTTTTGCGTTTTTTTTTTTTTTTTACTCATGCCCTTTTTTTTGCATGATTTTTTTTTTTACACGCCCTTTTTATGTATGCTATTTTTTTTTGTTTTTTACACATGCCCCTTTTTTTGCATGCTATTTTTTTTTTGTTTTTATACATGACCCTTTTTTCATGTTTTATATATATTTTTTTTAGTTTGTTTTCGCATTACATTTTTTTTTAACAATAATAAGCTAAATAAAAAATACGATATATATTTTAATTAAAAAATCCTATCAAGTTGCACTCTCCGGAGGAAATGAAGGTGGAGGTTTAATTATGTAGTATTTGGAAAGGACTTGGGCGACACTGCAAGCGACGGGCCAGGGCTGCTCTGTCGACGTGAAGATCAACTTCGCAGATTAAACGTGAGAATCAGTTTAGTAGCGTGGACGTGGAGATCAGCTTCGTGATGTGGACGTGTAGATCAGCTCCGACACCGTATTTCAGTAGTCAAGGTGTTGACGTAGCTCTGTAGTTCAGGCTTCAGCATAAGGTCAGTGTTGAAAGAGGACTCTTGGGCGACACTGTAAGCGGCGGGCCAGGGCAGCTTTGTGAAGATCAACTCCGCAGATTAAACGTGAGAATCAGCTTAGTAGAGTGGACGTGGAGATTAGCTTCGTGATGAGGACGTGTAGATCAGCTCCGACACCGTAGTTCAGTAGTCAAGGTGTTGACGTAACTCTGTAGTTCAGGCTTCAGCATAAGGTCAGTGTTGAATGAGGACTCTTGGGCGACACTGTAAGCGGCGGGCCAGGGCTGCTTTGTGAATATCAACTCCGCAGATTAAACGTGAGAATCAGCTTAGTAGCGTGGACGTGGAGATTAGCTTTGTGATGAGGACGTGTAGATCAGCTCCGACACCGTAGTTCAGTAGTCAACGTATTGACGTAGCTCTGTAAGCTCCGACACCGTAGTTCAGTAGTCAAGGTGTTGACGTAGCTCTGTAGTTCAGGCTTCAGCATAAGTCCAGTGTTTAAAGAGGACTTTAAAATAATGAAGGGACACGTCAGTGTCAGTATCTTATTGTTTACTATAAGTATGGACAAACTCGATGGTTCATCATCAGAACCCAGTTGTAGACTGCTGGAATTGCGTCCCGCAACCACCTTTTATAATGAAAATCTTCAATATTTTGCTTCCAAAATCCTTTTATGAAGTTGATGTTGGACTTCATTTTGACATCTCATCTGCCAGTCATTAAACCAGCCGGTGTATTCAGCCAAGACGTATTAAAACCTCCACAATCGAATCTGAGAGAGTGCTAATTAATTTTAGAAATGTAAGTTAGTAATGTGAGCTAACAAATTGATAAAAATAAAGTAAATTATATAAAACAAAAATAACCTTCTTAGACTAAGCCAGTAGCGAAGAATAACAAAATAAAATAACAACAACGTAATGTACTTTAAAATTAATCAGAGTGAAATTTGAAATGAGAGTCCAATTAAAGTTTTTAGGCTTCTTTCATGCGCAGCTTAAGAGTGAAAATAGAAGCGACAGTTAGAGTAACGGTAAGAGACAGAGCGAAAAGATTAGTGTCTTAAGATCTTGACTACCTTAGTTTTTATTACATAAAAATAAAACTTATTGTGTGTGTCAAGTCGGTAAAATGATGATCACAACAATAGTGACAAGCTTTTATATAAAAGACAACCCAAGTTACTTTTGCTTTACTATTTCATTTTATTAGGGCCACTTCGATGTTGCTTATATTATTCATATTACACAAAAAAGTAACCATTTTATTATAGTATTAAACGAAAGATTACACAGAAACGAAACCGGAATCTTAAAATCATAATAAATAAGATATTATTATGATATTTTTTAGCGAGTCCAATGTCATTTGACAGATAATACTTACGTGAACATGGGCAGAGTTTTCGCTTTTATTAAAAACTATTTTATGAAAGTGGCATTTGCTGGTCGTTATGTCAATTATGCAGTAAGATTTCAACGCAATGTGCGAATAGACTGCTACAGACGTGCAGCAACTTGTATGTGAATTTTAAGCGAGGTGAGTGATGATAAATTGATGATTTTTAGTGCATTATGTATTGGGACGCATGCGATCCCACACACTGCCGCGATAATAATCCAATAGAAGTAGGACGCAGTAACGCAAGTGCGTTTCTGCGTCCCGCGATATTACGATATTTGTTTTTAGTACATTATGTATTGTGACGCATGCGATCCCACACACTACCGCGATAATAACGTCGGGTCTTTTGCATTTCTGCTTTACTTTGTTCTGCGATATGAGTTTTTAGAACATTTGTTATTGGGACGCAGAAACGCGCCTAATATCGCGCGATAATAACGCGCCTGAAAAAAAGGTGAAAATCTGTGTCACAAGCGCGGCAGTGCTGGGCGCGCGGGGGCGCTCAAGAGCGAGCACGCGACTAAGTGAACTGCGGCGTGTGCACCGCAGATGAACGTAACACAGATTTTGTTCGCACTGTCTTCTCTATACGTAAGCAGTAATAGCTCAATGAATAAGACAACAACTTTTACCCATTTTAACAGACATACCATCCCTCCTTACCATGGAGCACAATAACCAGTGGAGAGCGCGTGCGGGGGCTACCGCGGGCGCTAAACATACGCTATATCAAGCGTACACGGCGAAATTTTGATCAGTCGCAAAAATTTTAGGCTAACGTACGAACGTCACGCGCTCCCGTTTTGAAAGCATATAAAACGAAAAGTAATGCCTATTTGTGCAATTAAATGGTGTGGAAAGTGTAGGTACTTACTACAACTTCAAGTTACACAAAGGATGGGATAACATTTCACAGTTAGGTGGTTTTCTATTCAATTTGATCAAAACAATTAAAATAGAATCAAATAATTGCTGTTTCTTTCTGGTATACTGATTTGCACATACGCAGTTGTCTCTTTCTTTCTTGATAGTGCTGGTCGAGTTCGCAGTATCGCGACAATTTATGTTATCGATATAATTTAAAATATAAGTTCTTAAAATACCTTATACTTTTTGTTTCATTAATGCTATATTTTCAAACATGCTTAAGCCCTTGACTTTCCTCGCAAATGTGTAGAATACTGGTATAAACTTGTACCTACCTGATAACAGTAAATAATGTAAGTGTATGATATCTCTGTCTGCCTTTTACACAAAATTTAGACGCGTTGCTTGGAATCTATTTGAATCATTGCAATCCTAGACAATTGTTTTTTTAAATGTTTTTATACAGGCCAGTGTATGGAACCGACGTTATCAATTTTAGTTTTGGAGTAAAGGTGGCCAAAACGCACATCGGCATGTGAACACATTGCTAGCAGTGGCGTGCCTGCAGAAAAACGGAGGCAAAGGCCTATGAAATGACCGACAAAATAGGAATAAAAAAAGTTTGGTTGGTTTGTGTAGCCTTAGGGGCGCTATGGCTATACTTATTTTTTTTTAATTATTACCAATTTTATTGCAGTATCGGGTAAACCTGCACCATGTACACCATTTCGGGTCCGAGAATCATGGTCCTACGATGCACCGTTTCCGAGTTATGGGCGTTTTAAATCATTGTACCAAAATAAGTTAAATACAAATATCTTGAAAACTGAGCGTCCAAGGCAAAAAATTACCGAAACTTTTGCTACCCCCGTGATATCATGATCTTAACACACAAAATTAATTTGAACCAATTTGAAGTCCTTTTACTTCTATTAAAATGTAAAAAAGAGTTAATTTTTTTTTTCTTCAAATTTAATAATCACCTATTTTATTTCAAAATCGAACCCGTAATCACTGTATTGCAAACAAATCGTTATAATGTGAGTCAAACAATTATCGATATCGATACTTTTGCAATTACTTTTATGAAATCCCTAGAGAATGAGTTGTTATTTGGTTGTCAGTTCGTCAATCAATCACAGAGTCCGAAACTTACCTCTCCCCCTGCCGTTTATTAGTGACTTTGATTTAGAACAAAAACGTGCCCATACTTTCTCGACTGGTTATTTTGCTCCATGCTCCTTACCGATCCACCACGAGTCAGATAAAATAAAATAACCCATTGAATGAATGGACCAATGACTCTACCTACACCTTTGCCAGTGCGGTTTATTACTGATAAGACTACAAATTATATCAGCATGGATGGCGAGCGCCGACCCGAGACCCATGTGGATTGCGCGATAGCGATTATCGTTACCGCGCAGTCACGAGGTCTCAAGTCAGCGCTCAACCCTCACGCCGCCCACAACACCCATGCCAACGGACACATCATCCGCCCCAACCGACCCACCACAAGTCAGACAGCATCCACAGCCGGGACATCGACCCCCATCGTGACCCTCGCGCCACAGTCAACGCAAGACATCCCAGCAACCAGCCGACATCGAACACACCCCACTGACCCCTCATCATCGGCACGACAGCCCACCTCAACGACGAATTCGCAACCATTCGCTCGGTTCCATTGACCCCACCACCAACCAGAGCACGCTCCCGGCAGCAAGCCAACTCTGATCAAAATCCAGAGCCTAACAACTTACAGATCATTGGTTGACCGGGCAACCAACCGATCCCGATCTACAGTAGGTCAGATTTTCTACTGACCAGTAGCATGGTTCAATAACAATCTCGCATTGTACGCGTATTCATCTCAAACTACCATAACTTCCGTTTTATTTATTTATAATTATAAACAGCTTAGACCAGAGTTATTATTCGACATAACGCTCAATGTACATCTGATATAAACACAGGTTAATAAATATATATTTTTCACAGTTAGTGTAATGTAATTATAATATATACCAATAAATGACATGATATTACATTAATATAAAAAAGCTAAAACAAATTAAATAAAAAACGCTCATTGAATAGCAATGTCAACATGATTAATAACGATTTTACTTACAAGAATTGCCGCCCCACCCAAATAGGGGTGATTAAAAAAATTACAACAATAATTGCGGAATAACGACATTATTTACAAAAGGTTTATTATTTATAACACGATTTTTATCAAGCAATAGCTTTAAATCCCGTCGGTTGCGAACCCTACCTAACGCGACGTACAACTGTCCGTGGCTAAAGACATCGGATCTTAAATCTATCCCTACTTTTGTGATTGTTTGCCCCTGACTTTTATGAATTGTCATCGCGTAACAGATTTGTAACGGAAATTGACGACGGATCATTTCTATGGGGCTATTTGAGTCTAATGGTGCTTTAAAAGTTATGCGCGGAATGAAATAATCTTCATTATCGTCCGGTTTTCGTACCCTAATCAGACGCGGAGAATGGCCTACTACTATAACTTTAGTGCCGTTTACCAAGCGATCCGAGAAACTAAGGTTTCGCATTATCATGCAAACGCATCCTACCTTTAGTTGCAAATCATGCTCGGGAACGCCTTTCGGTTGCATTCTATTAAGAGTGTCCGGTCCTAAGAATAATTCGTCCGCGTCATCGGTTGCCGTTCGATCTACCGAATAGAAATGTATTAATTCACCGGGTACGCGATCTAAAATGTTTGAATTTATTTCCTTTACGTTAATGTTATAATTGCACAAAATCGCTCTGTGGCAGCAAACGTCTGGTTCATCTAAAACGTCTGAAAAAACAAAGTCTATTAAATCGTCGAGATCTGTGACAAATTCAATGGGTGACACGTCAATTAGGTTTTGTGTGACTCTACCGGTTTGGACTGGAACTGAGACTATTGAGTTAGAGCCGATATTCAATAGCTGTTCCGAGAATTCTTCGTCTTCCCTAGATCTCTGCGCGGTTGATAATTTAAAGATTTTAATTTGTTGCCAAATCCAAGACGTTTTTACAGAGCAATTGACTATGTCGGCATTATTTCGCGCGTTCGGAACCACCGGTGGAATTTGACGGAAATCTCCTGCAAAAATGACAATTTTACCGCCGAAAAGTTCATCGGTTTGCATCAAATCGCGTAACGAACGATCGAGCAAGTGAATTAGATATTTATGAGCCATCGGCGCTTCGTCATAAATAATAACCGAAGCGTGGCGTATCAACTCTGCGCGTTGGGAACCGTTCGTTATATTCCAATACCCGTGATCGTCTACAAGATCTAACGGAAATTTAAACATACTGTGAGCCGTAGTACCGCCTTCGTAATTCTGAGCCGCGATGCCCGATGTTGCCGTACACAAAACTACATTATTACGCGAGCCACGGACATGTGCTGCGACCACGTTGAGTAAAAGCGTTTTTCCCGTACCGGCAGGGCCATCGATAAATATGGAACTGTTGTTTGAACGTTTAAAGACCGGGTCTTCTACAAGTTTGTCGACAAACTCGAACACTGCGCGCTGATCGGTAGATAAGCGAGGCTGCCATGTTTCGACGTACGCATTTAACCTGCCCGCACTGAATTCGATCTGCTCTCGACCTAACTCGGTGGTATCGTCGCGGATATTGGGCAGCCCCTGCTCTACAAGGCTGGTTCCGTGTTTACGCAAAAGTCTGTCAATTTGTATGAGACTCATTTTATAGGCCCTGTCAGTATCATTTGGCATGCGCTCGAGGTAATCTTCGCTAATTTGGTTTTTGTATTTTTCCCACAATAAACCGACCGGAGCGCCGTTTACGGCCAAGACGACGAAAAATCGACGAAGTCGCGGTCCCGTTAGAAAGTTGGCAGCTTCCTCGAGAGCTCTCTCGTATTCGACTTCGTCATTCGCGATGCCTACATTTCGAGCGACTTCCTGAAACGTTTGACAATCCAATCCTCCGATTTTCAAAAGATCACTATAGCCGCGACACGGATATAAAGCCAAGAGCATTCGTAAATAAAATTGTTCACCCCTATTTGGCGCCACCCAAAAAAGACGAGCTACATTTACCCCCCGCTGCCTTTTTGTGACGAATTTGTTTTTGAATTGGTGGACTTCCACATTTTTTGTTGTTGGGCGTTTTGAGTGTACGATATATTTTTCGTAAAAGTCCAAATATGTCAGGTTTTCGAATTCGTCTCCGGCCGGCCGGTTAAAATAATCTAGCAGAGCTGAACTACTGCTCTGAGCGGCGTCAGCTACCGAGTCTTGCCTAAAGAATACGCATTGGTAGTTTTCGAGGTGGACTGGCAGTTGTTGGACAGCGGGTTCGCGCATCGTTAAATCGTACTCAAAAACTCGCCACGCGGCATCGCAAGCACCTATGTATCGTTTCGTAACGTACTGTTCTACTTCGTTGTTTCTATCTTCCTCGGCAACTATCGTGACACGCGCCTCATCTTTACCTTTCGTCATGTATTTAAATAAGTATTTGACGATTTTTCGAGCCGAGGAAGCTTCTAAATTCGCATGACAATCGTACTTCAAGAGGATGGCTGCATTATAAGGAACTACCCAAAGATCATTGACAGTAACATCGCGGTTTCTGAATTTAATTATTGCCTCGTTGTTACTACTTCTACGTAGGTGGATGAACCCCTTGTCGTCATGGTGCGTTACTTCGGTTTCGCGTTTTGGAAAGTACTTGGAGCACTTCTCCTTCGTACTATCCCAACATGGAAGGTCAGTCCTGTGAAGCGGCCCACAGGGACCGTGTATCATATGATTCAGGACCATTTGGCGCAACTTGCCTTCGGCTTCGGTTGCGTTCGGGATATCGGCCCTGACAAACTTGTCTATGTCTGAATTCTGTACGGGTCCACCACCATCCACGCGGAAACATATATGTGCGTGGGGTAACCCTCGTTTTTGAAATTCTATCACATAAATAATATACATGTGCTTACCGAACCATGCGCCCGATCGCAGGTCTTTCAGTAGCTGTGCTAATTTTAAATTAAATACTCGTGCGCATAGACTCGCATGTGGCTTTTGCCCCGGTAACAAGGATTGTTGAATTTCTTTCCATTTTGGATTACAAGTGATCGTTAAGAAAAATGATGGGGTACCTAGTCTGTTAACTAACGCGATCGCATCCATGTATTTTGTTTTCATATAACGTGGCCCCCCCGTAAACGTGTTTGGTAAATAAATGCGACCTGGAACTACGCCACCCTCTCCTTGTACAGTTTCGTCTGCGTTTATTTGGCGCGCCGATGTTTCGACATTGTCCTGCAGTTCATGCAGAGGTGCCAATCTCATCGAAGATTGGTTTTGGATATTACTAATGTAACGTAATCGTTCTTCCTCGATACGACAATACATATCCACTAACCATTCCTCTGACAGTCTACCGAAATTATGAAAACGCGGCTCAGACAACAGCAAACAGCGAATGTATTTGTTTTGAGTCAATTTCGCGTTTTTGTTGTCAACTTTGTTTATGTACCACCCCGGGGTGGCGTGCGGGTACAATAGCGGGTATTGAAACGTTTCATACAATGGATGAAAGACGTCGACCGTGTGGGGTTTATTCGCGCCCGTTTTCCAAATGGCAATACATCGTGGGAGAAACCGTTCCCTTTCTGTGCTGATAATCGCGGCTATCTCGTTTCCTAATGGCATATCACCGAGGATATTACCGTGAGTTTGACGCGTAGTACGTTCGAACCTTAAATGCGCTTCTTCAGATGATTCATTATGTAACTGTTTGAAACAGTCAATCAAGGGATTGACTTCGTGCAAGAAATGATTGATTTCCGTGACGATTTGACGGTCTAACCGCAGACCTGCCGCGAGTCTCTGGCGTTCTTCGTTGTCCTCTATATAAAGACCGATAGGATTAGTGGTGTCCGTGTAACCCAAATCAAAAACGCGGTGGTATATTCTACCTTGAATTTTGATAAACGCCAGTCCGGTATCGGGATGTTGGAAACCGTGAGAGACTCCTAACGCGCTGAAGGCAAACAAGTTATTGTACGCGCGCGGACACTTGTTGAAAGAGTCACTGTTATAAAAACTTTCCGTCAACGGGGGAAAGTTTTGAACGTTATAAGACCCGCTGCCACAACACCACTGGGTTCGCGTTTTTTCTTCGAAAAACAGACAAGTGCCACAATGCAAACATTTAAAAACGTCATCGGCTTTTAAAGACGGTGTGCGCAAACCATACAAACGTACCGCATTTAATTCGTCCCCACTTTTAACCGCAATTAATTTTTCTGAATTCCGCAACGATGGCTCGATATTTCGAACAGCTTGATGACGTTCAGTGGCAAGTCTATTGACATCTGGGTTAGTTAGCGCGTATCTGGCGACCGATTGTCTGTGCACTTCCGGATGTAGAGCCGTATAACGCTCAACGGCTTGTCTGTGCACTTCCGGATGTAGAGCCGTATAACGCTCAACGGCTTGTCTGTGCACTTCCGGATGTAGAGCCGTATAACGCTCAACGGCTTGTCTGTTCACTTCCGGATGTGTTTTATTGTATTTTTCGACCGCTTTTTGATGTGAATTATCATTTGCCCTGATTTCTTTTTTAGGTCGTCCAGCCAATTTTTTTTGTAACCGCGGATTTGCAGCGATTTTCTCTATGACAACCACCGGCCTTTTCGCGTTTAATTTTGGGTCGTTTTCTATTATTTTTCGTTTCAATGTCGAATTTAGCGGCATTTTTTCTAAAACAACAACCGGTTTTAACGTGGATAATTTGGGGTCATTTTGGGCTACGCTGGGAACCGATGCAATAACAAATGGGGGAGTTTGTAGGTTTTCGATATTGAGTACTGTAAGTCGATGTATGCTGTACTGGCGTTGATCGAATTGAGCGCTTACAAACAAAAGTTGTGCTAAAGCATTAATACCGAGACATTGAAATAAACGTGCTACATTTATATTTGGATTTAGGTGGTTGTTTTTTCCGGTGGCGTCAACGGCATGACTATTAAACAGGAAATACCTATTATTGCTCTTCCAAAATGACACGGTGGAATTTTGACCAGTGAACAGGAAATTCATGGTATTTTCGTTGTATTCCGGATTAAAACACGTTAACAAAATAATTTTCAGATTTTCGATGGCATCAAAAAATTTTTGTGGATTTGATGGATAAAGTCCATTTGCTACCCATGTTATATTTATATTAGACGAATAATTTTGAATTTCAACATGGGGAGGCAACTCCTCGGGGTCCAAAAAAACCTCTCCCGTCGGACGTGGGGTATTGCAATAAAGAATATCGCCACATGGGAGGATAACATTGTCAATATCAGACGTTGTGAATGTCTCGCGGTTCTTAACACAGGAATAAATGGACGCAATACACGACATTGCTACGCACTGGACGCCCTTACCCTTGAACCTCATTCCACCTTGATGAGTTGTCCCTGCTGCAATGCACTTCACTCCCGACGCTTCATCGGCAGCATCCGCCGAGGGTGGAATGAGATTCGCACTTACCTGATCCGATGTGGAGACGCTGCTAGTACGTCTTCCACGACGTACCTTCTTCGGACGACCGACGTAGCGAAGCATGACGATGATGACGAATTAACGAAATTCTGTAGATAAAATTAGTTAATTAAAATACGTTTACAAAATTGGGGTTGCATTAGTAATTCGGATCGCGATTTATGGGGGCGGGGGGGAGGCGGAGAGCGACGGAGGGGGCAACCCTCTTCTCCACTCCCGGGGCGCGGAAACCTGTAGTTTTTTTTATTTTTTTAGTTTCGAGTCAAAATTAAGAGTCGCCACTGGTCCGGCTTCCAAAAAACACTTTAGTTGTGTCACAGACAAGTACCACGTGGAAGTCGGGGTTGGCAGATTGGGTTCTGTGACCGTTTTACTAAACATACATTAGAATTATTCTGACTAAATAATGACCTAACCAACTGTGATTGGGATGCCCCAAGTAGGTTCAGAGATGGTAAAAAAATAAAAAAACAAAACAATAAACAGCCCTTAATAACATTACAATGCAACAATAAACTAAATGCTCTATTTCATAAGACTTGATTCTTATTAAACCCCATTCCATATAACAAGCTTTTTTAGGTTAAATTAGGATTATCGATCGATCTGCAAAGCATAATAAAGTATCTCAGAGTTCCTATCGGAAAAAAAAACTGTGGGACCTAAGTAGGATCTAATATCTATGTTTTGTCGCTTTTATGTTAGACTTGTTGGTATTATATTTTTTTGTTATTAATTAATTTATTTCTGACATGCACATAAAAAATTTTAAAAGGTAATTTGATTGACCAAATGGATTATTTTCTTACTTGTTATTTTTCTTATTTTAATTGACATGCTTGTATTGACATCCCTAATATTGTAACCAGTGACATTTGATGTAATATTTTTGACTTTTTTCTTTACTATTTTCTATTTAGTGTGTTTTAAATGTCTTGACATGTAATTTGTTTAAATGGAATTCTATAATTTTGATTGTTTTCTGAAATAATTATATTTAATTGATTATGTTTTGCATGCCCATGCGACGGCAGAACATGGAGAGCTTACTTATAAGACGACATCTATGTACCAATTTTTACCCATGTTTGCAAACTAATAAATGATTATGATTTTTATGATTATGATTATGATTAGTTTCCATTAGTGGACAACGATTTAAGGGGCGGTGGAAGGGGAGAAGGGCGGTAACCCCTGTATCACCCCCACCCTCCGGAGCCCCATTGTAATGGAGATATCCATGGTTAAAGTTTTGAGGTTAGAACAGGGATTGAACGACTCCAAGAACCTGTTACGACTCCATGACACGCGCTCGCTTTGCTCGCATATTAAATAACACTCTTTGACTTCTGTCCCTGAAGTGCCGGGCCTCCGCCCGCCGGCTTCCTTCGTCGGCCTACGGCCCGGTACCCATGCAGCTAATAAGACGGTCGTCGCCCGTTTCGCGCCAGTGTCATTCTGGCACCCGGGCGCCGAAATGGCGTGCTATTTTTTAATTTGATTAGAAAAATAGAAACTTTAAATAATTAAATCTCGTTAACCGTGGGTGTCCGCTTATTGAAAATTTGTAAAAAGCTTTTTATTTATGTGTACTATCTACATAAAAATATGAACATTGAAATCCTTGCTCCTCCTGGAGCAGGGACATGATGTCCAAAGGTTATATTCAACGCGTTTGACAATAAAATTGACAGACAATTTAACACAAACTATAACACTAACCAGCGGAAAGTGAGCGGTTGCAGTTACTGTTAAAGTTATGACGTCATTTAACTATTTGTCAAATGGCGCAACTCATTGTTGGCTTATCCGATACAAAACTGAAGTTTTGATGTTTGTTTGACGTGTCATTTGACACAAACTTTGACTACTTTTTTGGTGCAACTCAGCCAAGACTGCCTATGGCATTCTAAATTAGTCAACTTTTAACAAACATAGAATTAATTTTTTAAATAGGTCTATTAATTTAGATATTTCCATCACCAGTTGTATTTCAGTACATCGCTCTGCCTAGAACGCAAGAGTTGGCGTTAAAGCAATAGCATGTGGCTTCGAGTTTTCAAATTAGAAAATGAGAAAGGAAAGTTATTAAATAGATTATTCACAGACATTTTTGTTTTATTGTAATCTATCCAATCATAAAATAAATAAAAGCTTCATTGTACTCGTAATCACCAATAAATGGTGAAAAAAAAAAACAATAAGTTAAAACATGTTCAAAGAAAAATTAAGTCAAATAATAATAATCAAATATACTTTAAACAGTCAAATAATAGGTACTAATAATAATAAAAATATAATTTAAACAGAAATAAATAGATAGTCAAAACACATAAAATTAAAATTATTATAGTACCTATTATAAGTATGAGGGGCCGCTAGCGTGCAGCCGCATCCACCTCATCAACATTGGTGAGTCCCACCTCTGGGACAACGCGCTAAGAATACCATTCGGGCTGCCACACACACGCCTTAACAGTGAGGCGCCTTTTTCTAATTATAGCGAAAAAATCATCAGTCTGCGCCTCAGCAAACATAGCGGAAGCACTACAAAAGCGTGGCAGCCCCAACAATATCTTAAACGCATCTTTATACCGAACACGCAGAGCACTGTACCCCCGCAATGTAATTAATTAGTCCATAGGCTGCTCGTGTAGAAGGTCTGACAGTGTGCCTTGAATAATGTTATCTTTACTTGATTAGTGCAACGTGCAAACCTACGAGCCAACATAATTACACTGGATGGACAGCGCCCTGCGCTCCCTCTCGATGTCCTCATTGTCTCATTGTCACACAGGTCTTCGGTCCCCCAGTCCCCAAACGCATGCCGCATAGAGTTACATGAGGAACATGGGAGTAGCCTTTGGTTCCTGACTTGAACAACATGAACTCACTCTTATTCGCGTTGCTTCTGAGCCCTTGGGCTTCCGCGTACGATTGGCAGATACACACCAATTATATTTGTACGCCTCCTGGCAGCAGTTTGGTGCAATTATGTAATTCTCTACTGTGTGAACCACCCGCTTGCAAGTGGTGTTAGAAATTATGAATATAGATAGACTTACCTTCTTAATAGAATCACAGTTGGTTGGCATTTATAACCTCCCGTCCGCTAATAAATCTCCAGGAGATTTATAACAATGGCTTTTTTGTGTCTATAATAAGGCGTACGAGCTCATAATTACAAGTACGTCCATGTTCATCGAAAATTAACAGTCTGATTATTTAAAAATGCATGTATAAAACACATTTTCATGTTCACCAAAACAATTAAAGGAAGTAAAATGACTTTTGCTAACTTCGTTTTAACTTCTTTGTATTACCTGGGCCTTGATGCGAACAATTATAAGAGTAAAATAGTTTGTAACTAAGACCTACTAATGAAACGATTTACATAAATATTCCAATAGAAAAACTTCCGAAAGTTTTTATGTAGATGAGAATAACTGTCATTCATGTCAGGTTTAATGCAACCATTTAGAGATGTTTCGCATTTGTACGGTTTTTTACGTGCTACTTATGCAAACCATTTGACTGTATTCTAATCATTGTCTTTCAATTCACGCCTAATGTTTGAACAACTGTCGTAATAATGATAATGTATATACATACTTGGTAATAGGTACTGGTTGGTGAACAGGCACAAGAAGTTTATAGAGAAATCAGATGAAAAAAGCAACTTGAAATCCAAAGTAACGAAGCGTTTGGCGCGAAAAGTTAGCGTCATTTGATTTTTATCAAGAAGCAAAAGTACATAGCCGTTAAAAAGCTTTAATATAGCTTGGTTATTATACTGTTTGTGAACAGGGACAAGAATCTTACGAGAAATCAGATAAAAAAATCATTTTTAGAGCCAAACCGACGATAGCGTTTGGGTTATGATACAGTGCGAAAAGTTGGCGTCCTAAGATTTTTATCATTAAAAACAGTAATTTGTTTTTAACCTAATGATTACAATCATCTAATTGCTATTACTATTACACTAATGTGTTTTTGGCTACTATCGATTATTTAAAATAAAAGTTTATAAAAATATGACATACCTGAAACCAGTTCTCAAATTAAATGGCCGAGCCGCTTCCGCGCCAGTATTACCAACTTTCAATAATAATTACCCCTAAAGTTCGTGTCAAAAACCCCTAAAATCGCCATAACTATTAAGTTATCATAGAATTTTTAGATATCAATTCCACTTGGCGGCGCATCACCCCTATAGGGTGGATGAAATTTGTTGGCGTTGGCGGCTCTTAACCACTAAAGGGGCGATAGTGCCGTGTCGTCATATTATTGCTTATTCTCTTTAATCCTCTGTCTTTTGGATCGGTTTTCTCTTTTCTATTTGAACGATCGAGAATATCTGCCTTAAAAAAATGCAACACTGGCCGTCAAAAATGATTCTGTGGTTAAGAAATTATTTATCAAAGTCAGTCTGTGGTGAAAATTGTGAAAATTTTTCAACAAAATTAAATAAATTATTACGACTATACAGTTTCACGAAACTTAAAAATATAGTTACTATCTGAAAGCTACATTCATAGAGGAACTTATGCGTAAATATTACGAAACATAAAACAAACACACAATTTAAAACAAAACACTACGAAAGCATTCCGACAAAAGTCCGTTGCGACTTACACGGCACCGAAAATCACACAGAAATTGAAATATTACCTCTAGGTAAAACCCCGTTGTACACACATAGCCTATATTATAACTAACCAAATAAATCAGTAATTTACTCAAAAATACTCACAAAAATAGCAAAATTATGCAAAAATACAATGTTTTTCTGGAACAGCTGTTATGTGTCGGCAAATGTTTTGTGCCAGTTTTATGCCTGTTAATAAATATTTTTTACTATGAGGTGTGTTTGTATTTTTTTTTCGTATGAAGATAGAACCCTTCCACCAATAAAAGCCATAAAATATATATCGATTACTTTTTGAAATAATAATTTTTAAAGTTCACAATAATGTTTTTTTTTCAACCATTGTCAATATTTACCAATTTATATAATTAATTTGAGACGAAATGTCACCAAACACGTAGCAGAAAGGGACATTATTAATATATGCTTTAGCAAAAAAAAAGGAAAAAACTAAAACCCGACTACGACAAAAAAAAAACGACGCTGAAAAAGTATGAAACAAGATTTTCAGGATAGAACAAAAAGAAAAGCCGTAGTCACACGGTATTAAAGTGTTAAGGTTGGTACCTATAACGTGTGACTACGGCTTTTCTTTTTGTTCTATCCTGAAAATCTTGTTTCATACTTTTTCAGCGTCGTTTTTTTTGTCGTAGTCGGGATTTAGTTTTTTACTTTTTTTTATTTAAACAATTTTGGTGTTATTTTTTTTTACTCTTGACTTTTTGTCCGCTAGAGGGCGTGATTTTAAATTTGAACAATATTTTGGAAATGTACAAGTGAGGCCCTTTCAAATGATACCAAACACGGCGTATTTATCTCCATTTTTATTTTTTAAGCCTTACTTTTTGTCCGCTAGATGGCGCCAAATCGCTTTTTGTGACACGTCACGTAGCCTATGTTCAGCGGAAAATTAAGACGGTTCTAACGATACCATATTATGTAAGTAGATTAGAAGCTATGAGGGAACAGATGAAGATACACACATACATACATACATATTTAGCCAGTCAAAATCATAACCCTCTTTTGGCTTTGCCGTAGTCGGGTAAAAACATAACTTCACTCTCGACAACGAGTAAACAAAAAAATGTTTTGTTGAGTGCGGCCATCTGGCGCGTGGCGTTACGTCATTGCGTGCGCCGCTGGGCGCGGGAGAATTTCGAATGATTACACAATTAATACATCTGTCATCTGTTTAAAATCAGTGTCAGAGCGCTTTCAAGTGACTTTTGTCCCTTTTCGTTTTTACTGCTGAGCGTTCCTAAGTGACTTTGGTCCCTTTTTCGTTTTTGCGTCAGCATGTCGACATAAATATCTATTTCATTCTATCACATGAAGTTTCAATGGTTTTTCTCTTTTCTACTCGATACTTTATAAAATTATTTATGCTAAAAATACGACAATACTTTTCCAGTATGGTTAATTCCATTTAAAAAAAAAAGTCGAAAGTCAGTCGTTGAAATCCGTTGAATCTCGCGCGCGATTTTTATACCATCAACTATGTTTATTTTTATTTTATCGTACGTAAATAGAACCCTTTCAAAATTAGAAGCCATAAAATATATGTGTTACCGATTTACTTTTTAAAATAATCTTTGTAAAAGTTCACATTTTTTTTTTCAACTATAGTTCATGTTTATCGCTAAGTATAATAAATTAGAAACGAAACGTTAACAAACACTTGACACCATTTGAAAGGGTGTTTCATAAGCTTGAACAAAAACATTACTTGAAGCGTCTATTGTTTACAACACGTCAACAAAAAAATAATTTATTAGCCCGGCCGTACGGCGCGCGGCGGCGCACCTTTTTTTTCGAAGGTCGAACGCTTCAGACGTATTCGTGGGTCCGGGGCGAAGAGGAATGGGACGCCGTCGGCTCCTTCTGCGAAGCAGTGATGCTAGCGAAGGAGGTGGCGGACCGAGAGAGGGAGAGAACCTCTCGTCGTCCCAGCCGCCGCGGAAGGCGCTCCGGGCGTCGGTGGCCACGCGATGACCTCCGGCCACCGTAGACGCGGGCCTGTGATCGGTGAGTAACGGGCTAGCTCGCCGTCCGGCTGTCGTCATGACGGCAACAGACCGTGTCGGTGGCGCGTTCGTGTTCCACGCGCGCCTCAAAGAGATGTCAGCAAGGTGGGGCCTGCAAGGGCCGACGCCCGTCGGGGCCGCGGATTTTAGTACGAGATGACGTGGCCTCGGCACAAGGGCAAAGAAGGAACATGGGTTCGGTTTTTAGTCAGTAGAAGTCTGACACTCCCCTTCGCTCTGCCCAAGAGCGGGGGGAGTCATTTGATGATTTTCCACCCATCCAAAAAAAAATGGGGGGAAATCTCCAAGTGGGTAGTATAAATTTTTAGTATATTGTATAATTCAGTAGAAGCATTATTTCTTCTACTATTATAGTCTATTAATTAGTAAATGAAAAAATCCCTGAAAATACCCATAAAAAAATCCCATTTCACTTTTTTATTACCTAAATCTGGGGGGAAAACCCCTAAGTTGGGAACACTGTCCGCGCTTTTGTTTGACCGCCAAGACAATAGGGATGGTGATCCAAGATCGATAATCGAAGAATCGATTTCTCGGGCCAAAAATCGTATTTTTAAATCGATATGTGGTACTGAATCGATTCAGTGAATCGATTTTTCACCCTTGAATATTTTTTTCACACTTGATATTTTCTGAAGTATAATTCTACACTTTACCAGCAAGAACAAAAAATCTCTATTAATCACAACGTTCACTCAATAGCCATGATTTATATGCTTGGATCCCATAGACAGACTGTTGTTTTCGAAAAGCTTAGATATTATGCATTGGGAACTGTAAGTTATTTATTTTCTTAACTTTTTAATGTAACAAACTACATTTACAAAATAAACGTTTTCTTACCTGATCTGATACTATTATTAAGGTACCTAATGAAAATAATAATTATTATTGAATTACCTGATTTTAATGATAAGAGATTGTTTATTAGGGTATATTTCTTGTTTTTAATAAAATGGATGAACTTGAAAAAAGAATTGATTTTTTAGAAATCGTTCTCGACTTTTTTGTGAATCGATTCATCAGATTACGATTCAAATCAATTCAAAAATCGATCTTCTTCGGAAAGAATCGCAATTTACCGCGAAAACGCATCAGCCAACCATGTCAATGTGTCAAAGTGAATGACGTCACACGCCGTGCCAAAACAAACTGAAGCGAAACTGCGAAACCCTGTTCTCGAAACAAACAAAGGGAGTTAGAAGTTTTGTTCGCGTAACTTTAATTAAAAATGAATTCTTCTTATTACAAATACTGAATCGTGTCCTAGTGTGAAAGCACAACTACAAAAACGCCTAACAAACTATTTATTTATGTGCCAAACAATGTAAAAATCCCTCTCCTAGAGAGGAGGCCTGAGACCCTGCAGTGGGAACATTATAGGCTGATGATGATGACTTTTGTGAAGATTATTTTGATGTAAGTACAACAACAACCTATTTCTAAATCCAAAGTACAAAAGGAATGTTGCAAAATAACTATTTTCTAGTTAAATTTTTAAAGTGAGGTTAAGTTGTTTTGCCTCAAGTATAATCGTACCATTTAATGTCATTTATATTTAATGCAATATGTTTTTCTGTTTTTCTAGTTACCAAATGATATGGTTAAATATGGAGTATCATATTATGGGATCAGTATCACAAGTGAAATGAAATGAACATGAAACCAGGTTGCAACCCAAGTAAATTTGAGTGTCAAGACAGGAAGAAACGAACGTGTCTCAGCATACATAGGACGGCCGTATATTATAAAATAACAAAGAATGATGACAATCACAGAGTGTCTAAATGATTCACAAGAAAGTGTTTCGCCAGATGTGACGACGCCAGGTTCATCTCTCAAAGACACTTGAGATACTATTTCAAGTATGTAAAAAAAAAAAATATTTATACCTGGTTTAAAATTTGTTGAGCACCTTGTTACTATTGTTCTAATTTCTTGTGTTTACTTTTTAGATTATCAAACAATTGGAGAAAATATTCCAGAAACTTTATCCTTGAAGTCAGTAGAAAAATCTGTTCAAGCATACATAGCACAAAAATTCTGAAGTAAGGCTGTACAGACCAAAATAAAGTCCATAGACCAGGCATCATCACCTTTGAAACCTTCACTAATATCTTGCAGTACGTCTCCATTTAAGGCTTAGACCAAAAAACAATGTAGACCATCCATATCCAGCTTAAGCAAAACTACTCGAAATATATTAATTGAAGAAAAGCATTCCGACAACAATATTTCTTTATTTATACTATCTGTAACAACTGGCAGTGAGTCACCATCAGTGCACTCATTACAAATAAAGTCATCATCTGACTGTAGTGAATTTATTAAAGAAGACAGAAAAATAGAAGCATCAGAGACTATATCACAAACATTAAAGAAAATTGAGAGAAGACCTCGATTATATATTGGTGTTCCAAGTAGTTGTTACTATTTAATTGATTTAATCAATAACGAAATTAATATTCCCAAACATCATTTGTTACGTAATATATTTTATTAAATATCCAGGAAAACAGTTGGGAGCACAGAATCCACGGTTAATACAGTAACCGTATAATTGGAAAGCGTACTGTGGGTTGCTGTGCTCACATCATGACTATTGTTTGGTATATGGGGTGGGCTGGACATCAACAAGATATTTCAGCACCTGCCTCCTGCCTAGATCTCTTAGTAAGAGAAAATTATGAAAATGAGGAAATGGAATAAAAGAAAATAAGAATGTTATTGGTTTTATTTCAAATATCCCTAGTAGTTAACTAACTTCCCATTAGCATACACAGGATCGAATTATCAATTCTTTATAATAATATGTTATGTTACTGCATATAAGCCTTCACAATGAAAGTTAAACAATAATTGAAGAATCGATAATATTATTATTTCAACAGCCTATCTTGACGATTATATTTTACTTTATGACGACAATCAAGTCATACTTAATCGTCTGTCGTAAAAGTGTAGTTATATTCAGGTCCATCATCTTCCTGCCCATATCCCATTTTACTTGGGGTCGGCGCAACACGTTTTCTTCTTTCACTCTGTTTCACTCTCCCATAAATCGAAAGGGTTCATCATTATAATTATATTACTTTCCTTGGGGTTTATTGAATAACGATTTAGTCACTCGAACGTCCCGGTGTCTTTTGACACTCTTCGTTAAGTATGTACGTAGATGGACTGGTAAATGTGGCGACACCTGCGAAGATGTTCATCTGGTGATGTTCTGCTGCGACATCAGTAATAAAAATAATTCATACTTTGATTTTGACAGATGAAATAGTTTGACAGCTGTCAACGCTGTCATGGACGTTTCTTTGAACGCAGTTAAGATGCGAGGTGGTGCATTTTCATAATCTTTTCTCAATATATAGGTACTATATTGAAAATTTTTAAATACTGCCCATAACACCATTTATTGGAAGGAGCATAGATAGTAATTTGTACCTTAGTACATGATTTGGCCAAAAAAAAACCTGCTTTATATTCTAATAAAATAACATTTTTATCCTTTGCAGATAGCTCAACAGTTTCATGTATATTTAGTACATCGTATAAATACTTGTACATATTCATAGAAGCTTTTTAGTAAATAAAGTTATTTGACTACATAGGTACATAATTTCACAATCTCTGAATAATGCTATCTGTCAAGTAAAATCTATGATAATGAAGAATTTATTTAAAGTAGAGATGGAAATATTTTTTATCCATCTGATGGATAGCGACCATGAAATAAGCCCTAAGGCTCCTAGGCTAAGGATTATAGAAGGCTTTATGGGAACCTATCTGCTATTATTATTGTAGCTTTCTATTTCCACTGTCTTCATGTAAAGATACATTTCAAACACAGTTCAGTTTAGATTTAGGTACATATTTCCCCGTTTAGAAAATGCTCTGTGGTACATATTAGGTCTTTACCTATGAAATTGCCGTTCTGCAGTACTGGCCATTTCAAATCAAAATATTTTTTGTTAAAGAAGCTGATGATACACAATCTACGGCTGAATTAGCAGCAGCTTTCGACGTTAGCGTCAAAACAATATTGGTCCATTTGCGTCAAATTGGCAAGGTAAAAAAGCTTGACAAATGGGTGCCCCACGAACTCAATGATCGCCAGCGCGAAGTACGCGTCGAGACGTGCCTTGCACTGCTCAACAGACACACAAATGAAGGAATTTTGAACCGCATTGTTACCTGCGATGAAAAATGGATCCTGTACGATAACCGTAAGCGCTCAGCAAGTTGGTTGGATCCTGGTTCAGCACCTAAACAATGCCCTAAACGAAAACTTACCCCTAGAAAAGTGATGGTCACTGTTTGGTGGTCTAGCGCCGGTGTGATTCATCACAGCTTCTTACCAAACGGGGTGAGCATTACTGCAGATGTGTACTGTGAAGAACTGAACACAATGATGGAGAAGCTGGCACATCTTTAACCAGCATTGGTCAATCGCTCGTCTCCGCTGCTCCTGCACGACAACGCGCGACCTCATACTGCACAGCAGACGGTCTCCAAGTTGCAAGAACTGGGGTTGGAAGCTCTCCGTCATCCGCCTTACTCACCAGACCTTGCGCCTACAGACTACTACTTTTTCCAGAATTTGGATAACTTCTTGGCGGGAAAAAAATTCAATACCCGAGAGGCAGTACAAAATGCCTTTGAAGAATTTGTTGCCTCCCGACCAGCTGATTTCTTTAAGAAGGGCATCAATAAACTGCCACTGCGTTGGCAAAGATGCATTGATTAAATGGGTGATTACTTCGATTAATACAATTAAAAAATACATGAAAAAAAATCGTTTAAATTTTTTCAAACAAAACGGCAATTTCATAGGTAAAGACCTATTATTATGTATATTTCAAATGTGTGTTGGTAAATGTTTTTTGTTTAGCATATATGTACAAGTTAGGTATTAGTACGGAGTGTGGATCCCTTGCGGGTAAAAGTCTCCTCCAAGTTTGTCTACGTAGGTAATTCTAATGTGTGATGATCATCCACAACATACAGCGCAAAAGGCAGGGTTCTTATAAATTGAGCCGTAACGCCTGACTGTAGTACAAAGCAAGGATGCATTAGCATCAATAATTATTGTAGATATATGATTATTATTGTAAATGTGAATGTAAGTTTGTTTGTTACGTTTTCACGCAATGAACTTTGTACACAGATTCTTGGAGGTATTAGAAGTAAACAAAGCGAGCAAAGCCGCGGGTAAAAGCTAGTGAAATAATAAATTTTATGATTTTTCAGCATATAATTATGTCCCATGCACATCCAATGCCAATGGCTAGGTACCTACCTACCTACATAATTTTGTAAGGTAGGGAGTAGTACCTACCTACTGTTGAAATTGACGGAGGTGGCCTCATTTTAACTTTCCTTTCATCAACAATAGGACAAGTAGGTATGTTACAGCCTCCTCCTGTTGAGATTTCCTCAACATCATCGTGGACAATTTGTGGACCGACTTTATTGTAGTATCCATATTTGGGCAGTAGGTAGGTATAGATAAAACATTACAGATAGGAGACGCATTGGTTTATGACTCGTCATTAAACATAGATGCTCTGTGCTTATTGTGCTTCAACTATTGGTACTCTCCGGCTGAGCTTTCTCTTGTAATTGTGTACCTACCTACATATTTTATTGAGCGATCATTGTTTTTTAGTAGGTAGATAGGTATTAAAGCTGTTTGCGAGAGCTCGCCTGCGGAAGTATTCACCATGCTTATTTCTATCGTCAAGCAATATCCTGTTTCGGTTTGAAGGGTGTGGGTGCCGGTGGTTACTTCTGGCACGTAAGGCTTAGCATCTATATGCCTCAAGTTGATGAACGCAGAGCAGTGCATCGTAGGACACATTCTATAGGTACGTGCCTCAACTGCGAAGCAAAGAGTTACCATTTAATACCAATATTGACCATAATTTGCTTGTTCCGTCAGTTTTAGTAGATAAATCTACAAGTAAAGGTAGGCAGAACCAAATAAGTAGATAGGTACGTAGGTATATCTTTGTTGTTCAAGTCTTAATAAGTTAGGTTACATAATTATCTATAATTATTAAGTATTAATTGTGATGCCCTTATACTTACTTACGTTAGTTGTTATCCCAAGTTTTCACGATGCTCTATTCTAGAAGTAGATTTGTCAATAATTATAATACTTAACCCAGTTTCTCATATAAATAGGTCAGGTAAAGATAACAGTCCTATCTGTATTAGTAGGTTCCTATTAAAAGTACCTGTTTATGTACCTATACCTCAGTCGGATTATTCGTTTGAATGACCTCTTACGGTAAATTTTTGGGAAACTTGGGATTTTTCATCATTTTTCCAAGATGGCCACCACACTGTCCGCCATCTTGTTTTTCTGAAAAGTCATAATTTTTACCCGACTACGGCAAAGCCAAAGGAGGGTTATGATTTTGACTGGCTATGTATGTATGTATGTATGTATGTATGTATGTATGTATGTTTGTATGTATGTATGTGTGTATCTTCATCTGTTCCCTCATAGCTTCTAATCTACTTATCGGAACTAGACATATGAGGTACCGTTAGAACCGTCTTAATTTTCCGCTGAACATAGGCTACGTGACGTGTCACAAAAAGCGATTTGGCGCCCTCTAGCGGTCAAAAAGTAAGGCTTATTACCAGACTACGGCAAAGCCAAAGGAGGGTTATGATTTTGACTGGCTATGTATGTATGTATGTATGTATGTATGTATGTATGTATGTATGTTTGTATGTATGTATGTGTGTATCTTCATCTGTTCCCTCATAGCTTCTAATCTACTTATCGGAACTAGACATATGAGGTACCGTTAGAACCGTCTTAATTTTCCGCTGAACATAGGCTACGTGACGTGTCACAAAAAGCGATTTGGCGCCCTCTTGCGGTCAAAAAGTAAGGCTTAAAAAATAAAAATGGAGATAAACACGCCGTGTTTGGTATCATTTAAAAGGGCCTCACTTGTACATTTCCAAAATATTGCTCAAATTTAAAATAACGCCCTCTGGCGGACAAAAAGTCAAAAGTAAAAAAAAATATTTAACACCAAAATTGTTTAAATAAAAAAAAGTAAAAAACTAAAACCCGACTACGACAAAAAAAGCCCTCTAGCGGTCAAAAAGTAAGGCTTAAAAAATAAAAATGGAGATAAACACGCCGTGTTTGGTATCATTTAAAAGGGCCTCACTTGTACATTTCCAAAATATTCATCATTTTCATCATTTCAGCCAAAAGACGTCCACTGCTGGACGTAGGCCTCCCCCAGGCATTTTTGGGGGGGTTTGCCATAATCGCCACGCTTGGCAGGCGGGTTGGCGATCGCAGTATGGTTGTTACAAAGACACAGAGAACGCTGCTGCCCATTCTCTGGTAAGTCCCTTAGTCGCCTCTTACGACACCCACGGGAAGATATGGGATGGTGCTATTCTTTACGTCCGACACCACACGGAACGTTGCTCCAAAATATTGCTCAAATTTAAAATAACGCCCTCTAGCGGACAAAAAGTCAAGAGTAAAAAAAAATATTTAACACCAAAATTGTTTAAATAAAAAAAAGTAAAAAACTAAAACCCGACTACGACAAAAAAAAAAACGACGCTGAAAAAGTATAAAACAAGATTTTCAGGATAGAACAAAAAGAAAAGCCGTAGTCACACGTTATAGGTACCAATCTAAACACTTTAATACCGTGTGACTACGGCTTTTCTTTTTGTTCTATCCTGAAAATCTTGTTTTATACTTTTTCAGCGTCGTTTTTTTTTTGTCGTAGTCGGGTTTTTCTGAAATATCGAGGATGCAGGCTACCGACTGGTGTACTTGGTGTTGCAAAGTTTTAAGTTTGGTAGAACAAAAGAATTCGCCAAAGTCTGTTCTGATCCGAAAATTCAAGACCCAATGACTCTCGGGGTTGCCAGCTGAAAAGAATGAAAATGGTCAAATGTCATTTGAAGCACCCCATTTTTGGTGTTTATGTAAAATTTCCATTCGAAATGTCGTTATTTTCACTATTCATGTTTTTGGGAAAAATCTGGGAAAATACCCTAAAAATGGGGAAAATTTTTGCGTAAAGTAACACTCCACAACAAAGTACACAATCGTTTCATACAACACAAACCGGTCGGGGGATGCCGGCTGTCCCATTAATCGTGTCGAAAATTAGGATTTTTCATCATTTTTACAAGATGGCCGCCACACTGTCCGCCATCTTTTTTTTCTGAAAAGTCATAATTTTCCTGAAATTTCAGGGATATAGGCCACCAACTGGTGTACTTGGTGTTGCCAACTTTTGAGTTTAGTAGAACAAACTAATTCGCCAAAGTCGGGTCTCATCCAAAAATTCAAGCGCCAATGGCTCTCGGGGTTACCAGCTGAAAGTGATGAAAATTGTCAAATGTCATTTGCGGGACCCCATTCTTGGTGTTTATGTAAAATTTCCATTCAAAATGTCGTTATTTCTACTTTTCATGTTTTCGGGGAAAATCTGGGAAATTTCGCTAAAAATGGGGAATTTTTTTAACTTAGGCCACACTCCTTGACGAATCACATAACCGGTCCATACAACACAATCCAGTCGGGAGATGCCAGCTGTCCCAATTATCGTGTCGAAAATTGGGATTTTTCGGCCTTTTTACAAGATGGCCGCCATGGAATCCGCCATCTTGTTTTTCTGAAAAGTCATAATTTTCCTGAAATGTCAAAAATATAGGCCACCGATTGGTGTACTTGGTGTTGCCAACTTTCGAGTTTGGTAGAACAAACTAATTCGCCAAAGTCAAAAAGTCCCAAAACTTTAAAAGTTCAATATTTTTTGGGGTTGCCAACTAAAACGAACGAAAATGGTCAAATGTCATTTGTGGGACCCCAATGTTGCCGGCTAGTCAAAGTCTCTATTTAAAATGTCATTATTTCTACTTTTCATGTTTTCGGGGAAAATCTGGGAAAATACCCTAAAAATGTGAAAAATTTTTGCACCATGCAACACTCGTCAACAAAACACACAACCGCTCCCTACAACTCGAACCCGTCCGATGTTGCCAACTACCCGAAAAATGGATTTGAAAAAAATCGAAATTTCCAACTTTTTACAAAATGGCCGCCGCAGCGTCCTCCATCTTGGATTTTCACAATGTCATAATTTTTCCCAATTGCCATTGAAATTACCAACAAATTGGCAGACTTTTCGTTGGTGGTTTTAGAATTTGGTAGAAGAAAACAATTCGTCAAAGTCAAGTGAAAAAAGTCGACAATTTCAAAACGTCCTGGCGCGGCCGCCATCTTGTTTTTTTTTTTTTTTTACTTTTTTTTTTTAATAGTTTTAGATTTTGTATAGGACCTCTGAGTCGAAATCCATCCAAGTCTTTCCCCCACCGAAACCGGAAATGGACTCGCCCACCATCTTGGATTTGAACTTTCCCTATAATTTTCCTCTACTCGATTGGTCAGATGACACATTTTTGCAAAACATACCCCTAACCCATCTCTCACCCATTCCGAGAAACGACATGTCAATGAGTGAGTGAGTGAGTGGCTTTGTAGTTTTATATAACTATAACTAGTATTTGCGTGGCTGCGCGAGCTGCGCGCAGCTCGCGGGGCGTGAAGGGGAGCTTTGAAAAATGATTTCGACTAACGCATTGCCCCTAGTATTTGCTCGGTGCTGCTTGCAGCTCGCGGTTTTGTCGTGCTTTTGAGGAGTTTTAGTTACCCTTGTAAAATTTAAATTAATTGGAAAATCCATTAAGAGTCCAAAATTCCAAATGGTCTTTTAAGTAAATCAACTGAACGATTTTTTATTCCTTTAGTTGATGTACTTAAGTCGGTACAAATAAACTATATAATGTTTGCTCTAATCGTATGCAACATATAGGTAGTATAAATAAACCTTAAACGTGATGTCAAAAAGAACCCTAGTCTTCCACTTTTCGAGGAGCTCGTGGCTTAATAAGAACTGCCACTCAGGACGATCTTTAGGTAAAGCTGTGCTTGCCTAGGACGGTCTGTGGATGGGTGACCGCCCGACATACCGAGTTTCCTCCGTGCCTAGGAAAGCACGTTAAACTGTTGGTCCCGGCTGCCATATATAGATATTTGGCAGTCGTTACAGGTAGTCAGTGACCTGAAATTCTGACATCCAGTCTTATCAAAGGGTACCTATTGTATTACCTAGTATTAACTGGGTTGTGGAGGTCAGATAGGCAGTCGCTCCATGTAAAATACTGGTATTCAGCTGCATCTGGTTAGACTGGAGTCTCCCACTTTTCAAACTCTAGTGAAATGCCAAATAAAGCCCAGAAGAGACCCGAAAGGTTTCTACTTCATTGAACTCTTAAACGTAGTAAGTCTAGAGAAAGCCATAAGAAAACCTATTATTGTTTGAATGAACTCGTACAATTTTTTTAGCGCCATCTATCGTGGTCTTGGGAATTACTATTTTATTTTGAAAAGAAAATTCGTCATTACTAAGTAATAAATCATTATGATAGGCACTTAACTACCTCTATTACCCAATCGTGGAAAGTTTTCTTACAAAGGTTCACCAAGGTGGACCTCAGGAAGGGGGACTGTGTGTATTTTTTAGTAGTGATGACCAGCTACATGGACCGGACCAGCTATTTGGACCTCTCAAGAGAGCTTAGCAATATTAAATTTATGATGATTCAGTTATCTTATATTTTAACAGTTAAGTCAATGGCTGTGCTGTTGATTGAGTAAAATGTATCATGTGAATTTAAGAATAGTATTAAAACCTATGACTAAGTTATTCGAAAAACACATTCGATTCCTCATCGTTTTCACAGGCGATAGTAAACAAAACTGCTTTATTGATAAATTAAATAAAACTATGTTTTACTTGTTACGATATAAATATAATTTGAAACAGTTCCATGTTATTTTAACATAAAAAAGTATATTTATTAAACATAAAAAGGCTTATAAGGCATCTTCTCCGGTACCTACATTTGTACATTAATTTCTTAATTATTGATATAGTCTTTCGACCACGAGTATTGTTTTGCCCGTGGTTCCTTCTAGAAATATATACCTACTGCCGAATTAAATTGTACTCCATGACGCGCGCTCGCTTCGCTCGCATATATATATAACACTAATATCTTCTGTCCCCAAAGTGCCGGGCCTCCGCCGGCCTCCTTCGTCGGCCTACGGCCCGGTGCCCATGCCGCCCATAAAGGATACTGTCGCGAGACGGTCGTATAGGAACACGAAGAAAAAAAAGGGACCACGGCATTTTCCAGGGACTACGGGCGAAAGAATAAAGTAATTTAAAATCAAAACATTTTGATAGATTTTTTACTCTGGATGTCGATTGTCGATGCTGATTGTGACCTACTTATTTTAAAACTATTTATTACATGGTTGTTGTGCCAAATTGTAAGGCAGGCTGTCTTCAACAATATGTCCAATGATGATGTAGTATGTGCGGGCTAACTGCTCTGCCAGCTTCATCGACTGCTGACTCTGGATTGCACTGTCTGGAAAAACACATCAACTAATATAAGTACATCTTTAAAACAAAGTCGGGTTTGCTAGAATACTAAGGCCCAGATTCACAGACCACACTTTACTTTACAGCAAAGTAGTCTTCACAAAGTAAGCTTTGTATTACCGAAGTTTACTTTCAAATTATTCAATTTCAGAGACAGTTGCTTGACTTTCCTTAGCAAAGTACGGCTCCAAAGTAAAGTTTAAGGAAAGACGTGTGGCTGTTACGTTACACGCATAAATGTTTTGGAGAACATATGATTAAATCAAGTTTTATTTCCTTATTAAATAAATAAAAAACAATTTGTAATAATAATATTATCATTTATCATCAAAAGTAAAGATATTTGGAAAAAACATTTTAAAATATGCGGAACGAAACGAAACATTGTTGACGTTTGACAACTTGACATTCTTTAATTGTCAGTCAGGTATAGACCGGGAGATGGTGACACATAATATTAAGTCATTTGTACCAGTATGGCGGTTCTTCAGGGGTCTGATTACGCAATGACAAAAACGAAACAAAAAATGAAAGTCCACGCAATGTGGCCGTCGGTACCAGCGCTAGGACCATCATTTTCGTTTTTGTCACGGCGTAATGAGACCCCTGAAGAACTGCTATACTGGTACACATGACCTAATATGTTGTGTCACCATCTCCCGGTCTAGTAGCAATATCAAGTCCGTTAAAACAAGCCAGGAAGATTGTTAGAAATATCAGAAACCGGTACACAGCAAAAATCGTTAGAAAAATATAATAAAGATAAGAAAGAAAACCAACAACGCGATGCATCGACCAACATAATAAAAAATGTCACTCAAATCGACATGACGTTTCGAGCACCCAACCATATTAAAAAGTGTTTCTTTTGTAGGAAATTAGTTTAACATGAAGGACTACATTATTTAAAGGCATAATAATGCAAAGTTTACTTTGAGGCCAAAGTCATGATTATCGACTACTTCGCCTTTACTAAGTAAAGTATGGTTTTCGGAAAGTAAAGAACAGCTTGACAGGACTAAGAAATATATTTTTGCGTGAAAGTAGATCTTTCCATCAAAGTAAAGTCAAAGTGTGGTCTGTGAATCTGGGCCTTATAACTCGAGTCTCGAGATCGTAACTGTCAAACATTTAGGGCGACTTTTAACAAATCTTATCACTACGTAGTATAAAAAAAAGTAAAAAACTAAAACCCGACTACGACAAAAAAACGACGCAGAAAAAGTATGAAACAAGATTTTCAGGATAGAAAAAAAAGAAAAGCCGTAGTCACACGGTATTAAAGTGTTTAGGTTGGTACCTATAACGTGTGACTACGGCTTTTCTTTTTGTTCTATCCTGAAAATCTTGTTTCATACTTTTTCTGCGTCGTTTTTTTGTCGTAGTCGGGTTTTAGTTTTTTACTTTTTTTTATTTAAACAATTTGGGAGGAGGAGCTCGTGGCGTAATAATAACTGCCACTCGGGTCAATCTTTAGGTTAAGCGGCGCTTGCCTAGGTTGGTCTGTGGATGGGTGACCGCCCATTTCATACCGAGTTTTCTCCGTGCCTCGGAAAGCACGTTAAGCTGTTGGTCCCGGCTGTCATATATAGATCTTTGGCAGTCGTTACAGGTAGTCAGTGACCTGGAAATCTGACAACCAGTCTTACCAAAGGGTATCGTATTACCCAGTATAAACTGGGTTGTGGAGGTCAGATAGGCAGTCGCTCCATGTAAAATACTGGTATTCAGCTGCATCCGGTTAGACTGGAAGCCGACCCCAACATAGTTGGGAAAAGGCTAAGCAGATGATGATGATTTATTTAAACAATTTTGGTGTTAATTTTTTTTTTACTCTTGACTTTTTGTCCGCTAGAGGGCGTGATTTTAAATTTGAGCAATATTTTGGAAATGTACAAGTGAGGCCCTTTCAAATGATACCAAACACGGCGTATTTATCTCCATTTTTATTTTTTAAGCCTTACTTTTTATCCGCTAGAGGGCGCTTTTTGTGACACGTCACGTAGCCTATGTTCAGCGGAAAATTAAGACGGTTCTAACGATACCTCATATGTCGAGTTCCAATAAGTAGATTAGAAGCTATGAGGGAACAGATGAAGATACACACATACATACATACATACATACATAGCCAGTCAAAATCATAACCCTCCTTTGGCTTTTCCGTAGTCGGGTAAAAATGAATTATTTTTTGCGAAGCTTATTTAACCCATATGGTATTAATCTATATCTAAATAAATGTGTTTGTTAGAACGGAAATTTAATATAGAATATTTGTGTTCTTTACTCTATACAGTTTAAATAAATATCTTAGAAGATATCGCAATGTAAAAATATCCGCGCGGCAAAATAATTCGCGCGTCGCAATGTAGGTACGGGGGATCTGGCTGGCCTACGGGAAATTCAAATTCAAAATATTTACTGCATCATAATGTTTACAGGTACAGGGTGTTATCGTATATTTAACAGTAAGAGATACCTATTAATAATTCTCACTTTAATATTAGAATCTAAGCTACATCTAAACTAATATTATAAAGAGGAAAGACAAGATTTTTTGTTTGTTACGATTTAGCTTAATTTTTGTTGGATAGTAGATTTATCGAGAAAGGTTATAAGCTATATTTATGAGACGCAGACGAAGTTGCGTGGGTCAGCTAGTGATTAATAATTAATTGATGCAGTGACAGAGTTGACTTGCTGTCAAAATCAGGTTCATGCTTTAAAAACTGGCATGTCTCGATTTTTCTTTTCTTGCACTGCAAAACAAATTCTTTTAAAACACTGCTGTCTGGAACTATCTCCTTATTTTTTCTTTTAGTCATTTCTTTTGCACACAAAATTTTGATTGATGATCCCACCTTAGCAAGATTTGATTTCTTCCAGTAACATTCAACCGAAGTACAAGACGGGGCTTTGGTTCGGCGGTGTAACCACATTAAAAATGCAACGGCGTGCTTGCAGCCACCTTCTGACGAGGAGCAATCGTGGCACTTTACACTAGTCACACACTCGTCCTGGGCCTCAAGTCTGCTATTACAATAGTGTCAGAATGGTCTGTCATTGGTTTCATAATGGTTGATTTTGACAAGTTTGGTAATCTACTATCACAATTGCGTCATTGTGAGATTCCAATGGTCAACCACTGACACTCCATTGAAAGAAGTGGACTAAAATGGTAATCTCGTATACAATGACAAATGGATGACTGATATAAACGGTAATCTGCTAAAATTTTGACAGTTCCTTTGACCAGTGATCTACCACTCTAACGTCATTGTGCAGTCATTGCTTTTATTTGATAGTGATACGAACAAGTATTGTGTTTGACGTGTTTTTGTAGAATATTGAAGAGAAGAAGGAATCATCCACCCCTAAGACGACCCACTGACCATGTATTCACTACGAGCAAATATTCTCGAGCTAGCCAACGCAGTGGATGCTAGAGAAAGAGCTGAAAGAAGATGGGCGGAATGCAGAAGACGTCGTCAAGCCCGTCGCTTGATGAGACTTAATTCGAACCCCTATGATATTCCCGAGGCGGAATTTGTAAAAACGTTTCGCCTTGGGAAGGACTCAGTAAGGGGGTTAATCGAAGAACTCATTCCCCTTATGGCCAGACCGCGTAGAAACGATAACATATCGGCAGAAATGAAGGTGAGAAAACTGAATTTGACATTGATTTATTATTCTATAGCTATAAACACGAAATAGGTTAATTAATGTTATACTTATTTTTCATTACAGATTCTAATAGCACTTGCATTTTATGCATCAGGGTCCTACCAAAATTTGGTTGGACAGAGTGCCCTCCATAATGTTTCTCAAAATACGGTGTCTAGAGCCATTAATGAAACAACAAAAGCATTGAAATTCTAATAGCACTTGCATTTTATGCATCAGGGTCCTACCAAAAGGTTGAACAGAGTGCCCTCCATAATGTTTCTCACAAACCCCCCCAAAAATGCCTGGGGGAGGCCTACGTCCAGCAGTGGACGTCTTTTGGCTGAAATGATGAAAATGATGAATATTTTGGAAATGTACAAGTGAGGCCCTTTTAAATGATACCAAACACGGCGTGTTTATCTCCATTTTTATTTTTTAAGCCTTACTTTTTGACCGCTAGAGGGCTTTTTTTGTCGTAGTCGGGTTTTAGTTTTTTACTTTTTTTTATTTAAACAATTTTGGTGTTAAATATTTTTTTTTACTTTTGACTTTTTGTCCGCTAGAGGGCGTTATTTTAAATTTGAGCAATATTTTGGAAATGTACAAGTGAGGCCCTTTTAAATGATACCAAACACGGCGTGTTTATCTCCATTTTTATTTTTTAAGCCTTACTTTTTGACCGCTAGAGGGCGCCAAATCGCTTTTTGTGACACGTCACGTAGCCTATGTTCAGCGGAAAATTAAGACGGTTCTAACGATACCTCATATGTCTAGTTCCGATAAGTAGATTAGAAGCTATGAGGGAACAGATGAAGATACACACATACATACATACAAACATACATACATACATACATACATAGCCAGTCAAAATCATAACCCTCCTTTGGCTTTGCCGTAGTCGGGTAAAAATAAAGTCGCTTTCTCTGTCCCTATGTCCCTTTGTATGCTTAAATCTTTAAAACTACGCAACGGATTTTGATGCGGTTTTTTTTTAATAGATAGAGTGATTCAAGAGGAAGGTTTATATGTATAATAACAACCATTTGCACGAAGCCGGGACGGGTCGCTAGTTTAAAATAAGTTTAAACGTATTTAGTTAAATTTGTTTTCATTTGTAAGTATTATCTATCAAATGACATTGACCACGACAGGAATGATTTAACTCGGAAAAAAATATCAAAATATAACTTATTCCGGTTACGGTTTTATATAATCTTTCGTTTCTATTCCATGTATAATAAAATGGTATCTTCTTTTTGGTTTACTATGAATATTATAAGTTACATCCAAGTGGGCCTAAAACAATGGTCTCCTTTGACAGATCGTTAATCGTGTTTAACTTGTGGTGCAAGACAACTTGTGTTGCTAAACAGAATTTTGTCCTTAAATAAAATTTTAAACATGTTTATCCGTTTGGTAAAGGTCGCCCTTAATGTTCATCCCGTAGATACGGTAAACTCTCCCCTCAAACTAAAGAACGTATTTAAATATAGGTTTCGAATCGACAACATAATTATCACCACAATATTCGGATAATGGCATATTTTAGATTTAATAAATGTAGTAATAATAATGTCAGTAATGGGAAAAGATTGATTTATAATGTAATATTGGTTGTCAAATATTTATGCGTGCAATCAGAAATTTATTTTGTGTACAAATTCATGCATTCAACCGTTGGTTGGAAGCATTTGAAAAGTTTTGCAAGTGTACAATTTGTGGCTATACTTACAGCAGTAGCTGTATGATGGCTGGTCTCCTGAAGTTGTGATGAGTGCAGTTACCCTTGTAGCTGGCTGTGGTGGCTCAGCATTCTCCAATGCCGGTGCTCGCCGCTTTAAATACTCCTCCAGGCTTAGTTGTATCTAATTTGCAGGAAAGAAAACAATAATAGAGTAACAGCCAATCAGTGAGACACAATATTTTTTAACTACTGGCTCTAACTGTGTATGTTTTATTAGAACAACTTAGGTATCTTACTCGATTTGAATGATGATGTAGTATGTGCGGGCTAACTGCTCTGCCAGCTTCATCGACTGCTGACTCTGGATTGCATTGTCTGGAAAAACACATCACCTAATATGAGTACATATATATATTCTATAAAACAAAGTCGGGTTTGCTAGAACACATAACTCGAGATCGTAATTGTCAAACATTTAGGGCGACTTTTACTAAATCTTATTTAAAATAAGTTTAAACGTATTTAGTTAAATTTGTTTTCATTTGTAAGTATTATCTATCAAATGACATTGACCACAACAGGAATGATTTAACTCGGAAAAAATATCAAAATATAACTTATTACGGTTACGGTTTTATTTTTTATTCTATGTCTTTTTTTTGGTTTTTTACTATGAATATTATTCGTTACATCCAAGTGGGCCTAAAAAAATGGTCTCCTTTGACAGATCGTTAATCGTGTTTAACTTGTGGTGCAAGACAACTTGTGTTGCTAAACAGAATTTTGTCATTAAATAAAATTTTAAACATGTTTATCCGTTTGGTAAAGGTCGCCCTTAATGTTCATCCCGTCGATACGGTAAACTCTCCCCTCAAACTAAAGAACGTATTTAAATATAGGTTTCGAATCGACAACATAAAAATTCATGCATTCAACCGTTGGTTGGTAGCATTTGAAAAGTTTTGCAAGTGTACAATTTGTGGCTATACTTACAGCAGTAGCTGTATGATGGCTGGTCTCCTGAAGTTGTGATGAGTGCAGTTACCCTTGTAGCTGGCTGTGGTGGCTCAGCATTCTCCAATGCCGGTGCTCGCCGCTTTAAATACTCCTCCAGGCTTAGTTGTATCTAATTTGCAGGACAGAAAACAATAATAGAGTAACAGCTAATCAGTGAGACACAATATTTTTTAAACTACTGGCTCTAAGGGTCAACTCACACCGAAAGAGCGGCGAAGGGCAGCGAAGCGGAGCGCAGTTTCAGTTTCGTAGGAATTTTAACTTTATTATCATTACCATAATACTTATTATCGCATGAGAAACTCGAACGAGTCGCGCGGATGCCCGCGGCGCCGCAGGAATTCCGGGGAATTCCATAAACGAAGCTCCGATAAGTATTATGGTAATGATAATAAAGTTAAAATTCCTACGAAACTGAAACTGCGCTCCGCTTCGCTGCCCTTCGCCGCTCTTTCGGTGTGAGTTGACCCTTACTGTGTATGTTTTATTATAACAACTTAGGTACTTACCTTACTCGATTAACATAATTCTAAATCGTAACTAAACTACATCTATAATAAGTATGTATATCCATAACTACAAACCTTTTTCCACACCACCTAGAGAGGTAAGGTTTCAGGCGCGTTTTATTTACGTGGCATCCCCCCGAAGAGGCCTAATCTACCTAAACTACATCTATGTACCTACATACATTATACTACACTTAGGTAGGTAGCTACAACACTTCTAGGATTAGGTATTGAAACAAACTACGGTGTGAAATTGTGTTTATTGAAAACAACTACACCTATCTACTGCTATATTAGGTAGGTATATAGAGTTCTAAAAACAATTTCCGAGCTAAACTACATCTATATTAAGTATATCCAAAACTACAAACCTTTTTCCACACCACCTGGAGTGAGGGTGTGCGTTACGCCAGCAGGAAAGTTGTTCATAGAGTGATATGCGAGGCAACTTACAACATTTGAACGCGACTGTACGGACAACGCTTAGATATAATACGTCTAATAGAGAAGGCCATCCATTGTACTAATCCACCGCTTTTTTTGTATTCATTCGAATTTGTCGGATAGCCAGTCGTTGTGTACATGTTTTGTTTTTTGTTTATATTTCCTGAATGCGCAACATTCCAAACTGAAAATTTTCGCTATATATTTTTGACTATTGGCACATATTGTTAATGTACACCTACACATCTTGGGTTGAGCCGGTTTCTTGTATTTTGCCATCAAAGTTATTACACTTTAGTTTTGACTTTTAGCAATATTATTCAATAAAGCTTGCATGTGCACTTTTGAAAATTTCTATTGTTATTATAAGCGTCAAGAAAACCGAATACAGTTTTCAGCAAGGTCATACGTAATCTCATTTAGGCGCTACGATTTTTTTTCGTAACTGTAAATATTTTCCTAAATCTAATTCTGTCACTAATTGGCACCAATGAAGAGCTACTCGTGTATGGTTTATTCTACAAGCGCACATTCAATGGGTTTCGAGATACACGATTCTTCGAAACGTTACTGCAGCAGGAAATGCAATATCTCGAAAACCTGAAGAAGCACCAATTATTATATTCGGCGCACATTCTTACACGAACATAAGCAATCTGCCCACAAAAAAAAAATTCTCTCCGATCACTCGTTCAGAATTTTCCTGCTGGAACAACGTTACTGCAGCAGGAACCGTTGTATCCGTTTTTTCACAAAACGACATAGAGCAATAATTTTTTATGTTGCGCACATTTATAGCAGATTGGGAACTATGAACAACTTTCCTGCTGGCGTAACGCACACGGAGTGAGGTAAGGTTTAAGGCGCGTTTTTTTTTACGTGGTATCCCCGAAGAGGCCTAATCCACCTAAACTATATATGCTATGCTACATAGGTACATTATTCTACACTTTTCTAAAATCAAAGTAGTCTAATTAGGTACATTAAAATATGTTTACTTAATATTATTAAATAAACTGAATTAAATAAATATTATGTTAGTGTGGGTGTGTTAGATTTTAATAACAAAAATAATAAATTTCCACTTGACCATCACTCTCTAATCATCTTAATTACATTCATTTTCGTTCACGCAGCACATAGGTATACTTACTTATATTATTATTATTACATATATTATTACTATTAGAACAAATTATTGTAGGTACTTAAATATTATAACACACATAGAAAATAGTTACGATCATGATCATAATAATAAATAGAAAAAAAATAGTAATAAGTAAGTACCTAAAAATAAATACTCTGTGTGTCAGTGTCATTGATAAATGTGATATAGTATGTTATGATTAAAGTTATACAAATACGTTCAAATATATTCATAAACACAAGTTCACCACTTTCACAACATACAACATACTCTTATTATCCTTCTTTTCACATATACACACACACATACTACCCCTTGACTTCATTCATAACCCTTTTAATCAACATTTTACATACAAACTGCTAGCAATTTCACTTATGCACAGACACATACTTCCCCTTAGCTTCATTCATAACCCTTTTAATCAACATTTTACACACTTTGCTAGCAATTTCACATATGCACACACACATACTTGCCCTTGATTTCATTCATAGCCCTTTTAATCAACATTTTACAATTGCTAGCGATATACATAATACGGAATACGTGCGTGCAAAGTGTATGTCATGAAAAATATATAAATATAAATCTATGATTATAACAAATTTTCATTGATAATCATGGCAAACAAACACTCGAACCTAAACTATCCTTGTTAATTATAAATAAATAAAACGGAACGTAAATGGTAGTTTGAGATGAATACGCGTACAATGCGAGATCGTCATTGAACCATGCTAATACTGGTCAGTAGAAAATCTGACCGACTGTAGATCGGGAACGGTTGGTTGCCCGGTCAACCAATAATCTGCAAGTAGTTAGGCTCTGGATTCTGATCAGAGTTGGTTTACTGCCGAGAACATGCTTCGGTAAGTGATGAAGTCAATGGAACCGAGCGAATGGTTGCGAATTCGTCGTTGAGGTGGGCTGTCGTGCCGATGATGAGGGGTCAGTGGGGTGTGTTCGATGTCGGCTGGTTGCTGGGATGTCTTGCGTTGACTGTGGCGCGAAGGTCACGATGGGGGTCGATGTCCCGGCTGTGGATGCTGTCTGACTTGTGGTGGGCCGGTTGGGGCGGATGATGTGTCCGTTGGCATGGGTGTTGTGGGCGGCGTGAGGGTTGAGCGCTGACTTGAGACCTCGTGACTGCGCGGTAACGATAATCGCTATCGCGCAATCCATATGGGTCTCGGGTCGGCGCTCGCCATCCATGCTGATATAATTTGTAGTCTTATCAGTAATAAACCGCACTGGCAAAGGTGTAGGTAGAGTCATTGGTCCATTCATTCAATGGGTTATTTTATTTTATCTGACTTGTGGTGGATCGGTAGGGAGGGATGGTATGTCTGTTAAAATGAGTAAAAGTTGTTGTCTTATCCAATGAGCTATTACTGTTTACGTATAGAGAAGACAGTGCGAACAAAATCTGTGTCACAAGCGCGGCAGTGCGGGGCGCGCGGGGGCGCTCAAGAGCGAAAACGCGACTGAGTGAACTGCAGCGTGTGCACCGCAGTTGAACGGACACAGATTTTGTTGTCGTAGTGTGCAAAGGTGTGGGTGGAATCATTGTATTGGTTGAGTGAGGTAAATGACATGGAGTTATGAGTTATGATATGAGAATTATATGGCAGAAAGTAAAAAAATAAAAAGCCGTGGACTGCTGTGTTGCACGAAGGTGTGGGTATATATGGCAGATACAAAATATCTCAGTTACTTTTAACTGTACAGTAAAAAATATAGAGCCGGGTACTGCTGTAGTACGCGAGAGTGTGAATGGGAATGGCAGATACCAAATGTCTTAATTACTTTTTACTAAAATGTAAAAAATAAAAAGCCGTGGACTGCTGTGTTGCACGAAGGTGTGGGTTTAAATAGCAGATACCAAATGTCTTAGTTACTTTTTACTATAATGTAAAAAATAAAAAGCCGTGGACTGCTGTGTTGCACGAAGGTGTGGGTTTAAAGGCAAATACAAAATATCTCGGTTACTTTTAACTGTACAGTAAAAAATATAGAGCCGGGTACTGCTGTAGTACGCAAGAGTGTGAATGGGAATGGCAGATACCGAATGTCTTAATTACTTTTTACTAAAATGTAAAAAATAAAAAGCCGTGGACTGCTTTAAATGGCAGATACCAAATGTCTTAGTTACTTTTTACTAAAACGTAAAAAATAAAAAGCCGTGGACTGCTGTGTTGCACGAAGGTGTGTAAAAAATAAAGAGAAAATACCATTAAAGGTAAAAATTTTCACATTTGAGAAAAGATTAGGTTTTTGAATTTATATAGTTAGTAAAGCGTATCTGTCAAATGACATTGACCACAACAGAAATGATTTGACTCGCTAAAAAATATTATAATAAAATCTTATTTATTATGATTTTAAGATTCCGGTTTCGTTTCTATGTAATCTTTCGTTTAATACTATAATAAAATGGTTACTTTTTTGTGTAATATGAATAATATAAGCAACATCGAAGTGGCCCTAAAAAAATGAAATAGTAAAGCAAAAGTAACTTGGGTTGTCTTTATATAAAAGCTTGTCACTATTGTTGTGATCATCATTTATCGACTTGACATACGCGTTAGGTTTACAAGGTAGCCAGAGACGTTTCGTGATGAGGGATCTTCTCGAGTGTTATTAGTATAATTAAAAAATTTGACACACACATTAGGTTTTATTTATTATTTAATAAAACAAATTTAATAAAATAAAACAAGGTAGTCAGTGTATTTAATTGTGAGAAAGTTTTCGTTGAAAAGTGACAAGTATGTATTATAAATGAGGGTGGTTAGAGTATAACCCTTTAAAACATTAAAAAACAGGCCACGTTAATCGTGGGATGAAGTAGTTGAAAAGATGATGAAATGATTAATAAAACGGAAAATATTCAAAAATTAGAAAGTTCTGAAGGCTTGAATTAGTTTGAAGTTGGGGGATCTCTGATGTCTGCCTTACTGTTAAAATAAACGTGTTATAATGACAGTAAGTCAACAGAGTTTTTTGAGGACCTGTACATTTGCTAAAAATGCTAATGATTTGTATTTATACCTCGAAAACAAAAATAAAAAATGACCCATCTCGATTCAAAAGGCACTTTGACTCTGCTTGGAAAGTTTTCTTACAGATTCACGTGCATTACGTGCTTTCTAGTTTTTTTCTTGGCTACCAATTTACATTTTAACATAATAAAGAGCAATATCATATTCATATTAATTATAATAACTAAGTGTAATGTACGTAATAGTTCTTTTTTTTTTTACACATGCCCTTTTTTTTGCATATTTTTTTTTTTACACATGCCTTTTTTTTTGCATGATATTTTTTTTTTTACACGCCCTTTTTTTTGCATGCTATTTTTTTTGTTTTTTACACATGCCCCTTTTTTTGCATGCTATTTTTTTTTTGTTTTTATACATGACCCTTTTTTCATGTTTTATATATATTTTTTTAGTTTGTTATCGCATTACATTTTTTTAACAATAATAAGCTAAATAAAAAATACAATATATATTATAATTAAAAAATCCTATCAAGTTGCACTCTCCGGAGGAAATGAAGGTGGAGGTTTAATTATGTAGTATTTGGAAAGGATTTGGGCGACACTGCAAGCGACGGGCCAGGGCTGCTCTGTCGACGTGAAGATCAACTTCGCAGATTAAACGTGAGAATCAGTTTAGTAGCGTGGACGTGGAGATCAGCTTCGTGATGTGGACGTGTAGATCAGCTCCGACACCGTATTTCAGTAGTCAAGGTGTTGACGTAGCTTTGTAGTTCAGGCTTCAGCATAAGGTCAGTGTTGAAAGAGGGCTCATGGGCGACACTGTAAGCGGCGGGCCAGGGCTGCTTTGTGAAGATCAACTCCGCAGATTAAACGTGAGAATCCGCTTAGTAGCGTGGACGTGGAGATCAGCTCCGACACCGTATTTCAGTAGTCAAGGTGTTGACGTAGCTCTGTAGTTCAGGCTTCAGCATAAGGTCAGTGTTGAAAGAGGACTCTTGGGCGACACTGTAAGCGGCGGGCCAGGGCTGCTTTGTGAAGATCAACTCCGCAGATTAAACGTGAGAATCAGCTTAGTAGAGTGGACGTGGAGATTAGCTTCGTGATGAGGACGTGTAGATCAGCTCCGACACCGTAGTTCAGTAGTCAAGGTGTTGACGTAGCTCTGTAGTTCAGGCTTCAGCATAAGTCCAGTGTTTAAAGAGGACTTTAAAATAATGAAGGGACACGTCAGTGTCAGTATCTTATTGTTTACTATAAGTATGGACAAACTCGATGGTTCATCATCAGAACCCAGCTGTAGACTGCTGGAATTGCGTCCCGCAACCACCTTTTATAATGAAAATCTTCAATATTTTGCTTCCAAAATCCTTTTATGAAGTTGATGTTGGACTTCATTTTGACATCTCATCTGCCAGTCATTAAACCAGCCGGTGTATTCAGCCAAGACGTATTAAAACCTCCACAATCGAATCTGAGAGAGTGCTAATTAATTTTATAAATGTAAGTTAGTAATGTGAGCTAACAAATTGATAAAAATAAAGTAAATTATATAAAACAAAAATAACCTTCTTAGACTAAGCCATTAGCGAAGAATAACAAAATAAAATAACAACAACGTAATGTACTTTAAAATTAATCAGAGTGAAATTTGAAATGAGAGTCCAATTAAAGTTTTTAGGCTTCTTTCATGCGCAGCTTAAGAGTGAAAATAGAAGCGACAGTTAGAGTAACGGTAAGAGACAGAGCGAAAAGATTAAGTGTCTTAAGATCTTGACTACCTTAGTTTTTATTAAATAAAAATAAAACCTAATGTGTATGTCAAGTTGGTAAAATGATGATCACAACAATAGTGACAAGCTTTTATATAAAGACAACCCAAGTTACTTTTGCTTTACTATTTCATTTTTTTAGGGCCACTTCGATGTTGCTTATATTATTATTATTCATATTACACAAAAAGTAACCATTTTATTATAGTATTAAACGAAAGATTACACAGAAACGAAACCGGAATCTTAAAATCATAATAAATAAGATATTATTATGATATTTTTTAGCGAGTCCAATGTCATTTGACAGATAATACTTACGTGGATATGGGCAGAGTTTTCGCTTTTATTAAAAACTATTTTATGAAAGTGGCATTTGCTGGTCGTTATGTCAATTATGCAGTAAGAATTCAACGCAATGTGCGAATAGACTGCTACAGACGTGCAGCAACTTGTATGTGAATTTCAAGCGAGGTGAGTGATGATAAAGGCTCCCCCTCCCACACACAGGCGCGTTTCTGCGTTTTCGCGTTTCTGCGTCCCGCGATATTACGATATTTGTTTTTAGTACATTATGTATTGTGACGCATGCGATTCCACACACTACCGCGATAATAACGTCGGGACGTTTGCATTTCTGCTTTACTTTGTTCTGCGATATGAGTTCTTAGAACATTTGTTATTGGGACGCAGAAACGCAAAAACGCGCCTAATATCGCGCGATAATAACGCGCCTGAAAAAAAGGTGAAAATCTGTGTCACAAGCGCGGCAGTGCTGGGCGCGCGGGGGCGCTCAAGAGCGAGCACGCGACTAAGTGAACTGCGGCGTGTGCACTGCAGATGAACGTAACACAGATTTTGTTCGCACTGTCTTCTCTATACGTAAGCAGTAATAGCTCAATGAATAAGACAACAACTTTTACCCATTTTAACAGACATACCATCCCTCCTTACCATGGAGCACAATAACCAGTGGAGAGCGCGTGCGGGGGCTACCGCGGGCGCTAAACATACGCTATATCAAGCGTACGCGGCGAAATTTTGATCAGTCGCAAAAATTTTAGGCTAACGTACGAACGTCACGCGCTCCCGTTTTGAAAGCATATAAAACGAAAAGTAATGCCTATTTGTGCAATTAAATGGTGTGGAAAGTGTACTTACTACAACTTCAAGTTACACAAAAGATGGGATAACATTTCACAGTTAGGTGGTTTTCTATTCAATTTGATCAAAACAATTAAAATAGAATCAAATAATTGCTGTTTCTTTCTGGTACACTGATTTGCACATACGCAGTTGTCTCTTTCTTTCTTGATAGTGCTGGTCGAGTTCGCAGTATCGCGACGATTTATGTTATCGATATAATTTAAAATATAAGTTCTTAAAATATCTTATACTTTTTGTTTCATTAATGCTATATTTTCAAACATGCTTAAGCCCTTGGCTTTCTTTGCAAATGTGTAGAATACTGGTATAAACTTGTACCTACCTGATAACAGTAAATAATGTAAGTGTATGATATCTCTGCCTGCCTTTTACACAAAGACGCGTTGCTTGGAATCTATTTGAATCATTGCAATCCTAGACAATTGTTTTTTTAAATGTTTTTATACAGGCCAGTGTATGGAACCGACGTTAGCAATTTTAGTTTTGGAGTAAAGGTGGCCAAAACGCGCATCGGCATGTGAACACATTGCTAGCAGTGGCGTGCCTGCAGAAAAACGGAGGCAAAGGCCTATGAAATGACCGACAAAATAGGAATAAAAAAAGTTTGTTTGGTTTGTGTAGCTTTATGGACGCTATGGAACGAGGACTTATATTTTTTTAATTATTACCAATTTTATTGCAGTATCGGGTTAACCTGCACCATGTACACCGTTTCGGGTCCGAGAATCATGGTCCTACGATGCACCGTTTCCGAGTTATGGGCGTTTTAAATCATTGTACCAAAATAAGTTAAATACAAATATCTTGAAAACTGAGCGTCCAAGGCAAAAAATTACCGAAATTTTAACCCCCCTTTGCTACCCCCGTGATATCATGATCTTAACACACAAAATTAATTTGAACCAATTTGAAGTCCTTTTACTTCTATTAAAATGTAAAAAAAGAATTAATTTTTTTTTTCTTCAAGTTTAATAATCACCTGTTTTATTTCAAAATCGAACCCGTAATCACTGTACTGCAAACAAATCGTTATAATGTGAGTCAAACAATTATCGATATCGATACTTTTGCAATTACTTTTATGGAATCCCTAGAGAATGAGTTGTCATTTGTTTGTCAGTTCGTCAATCAATCACAGAGTCCGAAACTTACCTCTCCCCCTGCCGTTTATTAGTGACTTTGATTTAGAACAAAAACGTGCCCATACTTTCTCGACTGGTTATTTTGCTCCATGCTCCTAACCGATCCACCACGAGTCAGATAAAATAAAATAACCCATTGAATGAATGGACCAATGACTCTACCTACACCTTTGCCAGTGCGGTTTATTACTGATAAGACTACAAATTATATCAGCATGTATGGCGAGCGCCGACCCGAGACCCATGTGGATTGCGCGATAACGATTATCGTTACCGCGCAGTCACGAGGTCTCAAGTCAGCGCTCAACCCTCACGCCGCCCACAACACCCATGCCAACGGACACATCATCCGCCCCAACCGACCCACCACAAGTCAGACAGCATCCACAGCCGGGACATCGACCCCCATCGTGACCCTCGCGCCACAGTCAACGCAAGACATCCCAGCAACCAGCCGACATCGAACACACCCCACTGACCCCTCATCATCGGCACGACAGCCCACCTCAACGACGAATTCGCAACCATTCGCTCGGTTCCATTGACCCCACCACCAACCAGAGCACGCTCCCGGCAGCAAGCCAACTCTGATCAAAATCCAGAGCCTAACAACTTACAGATCATTGGTTGACCGGGCAACCAACCGATCCCGATCTACAGTAGGTCAGATTTTCTACTGACCAGTAGCATGGTTCAATAACAATCTCGCATTGTACGCGTATTCATCTCAAACTACCATAACTTCCGTTTTATTTATTTATAATTATAAACAGCTTAGACCAGAGTTATTATTCGACATAACGCTCAATGTACATCTGATATAAACACAGGTTAATAAATATATATTTTTCACAGTTAGTGTAATGTAAATAAAATATATACCAATAAATGACATGATATTACATTAATATAAAAAAGCTAAAACAAATTAAATAAAAAACGCTCATTGAATAGCAATGTCAACATGATTAATAACGATTTTACTTACAAGAATTGCCGCCCCACCCAAATAGGGGTGATTAAAAAAAATTACAACAATAATTGCGGAATAACGACATTATTTACAAAAGGTTTATTATTTATAACACGATTTTTATCAAGCAATAGCTTTAAATCCCGTCGGTTGCGAACCCTACCTAACGCGACGTACAACTGTCCGTGGCTAAAGACATCGGATCTTAAATCTATCCCTACTTTTGTGATTGTTTGCCCCTGACTTTTATGAATTGTCATCGCGTAACAGATTTGTAACGGAAATTGACGACGGATCATTTCTATGGGGCTATTTGAGTCTAATGGTGCTTTAAAAGTTATGCGCGGAATGAAATAATCTTCATTATCGTCCGGTTTTCGTACCCTAATCAGACGCGGAGAATGGCCTACTACTATAACTTTAGTGCCGTTTACCAAGCGATCCGAGAAACTAAGGTTTCGCATTATCATGCAAACGCATCCTACCTTTAGTTGCAAATCATGCTCGGGAACGCCTTTCGGTTGCATTCTATTAAGAGTGTCCGGTCCTAAGAATAATTCGTCCGCGTCATCGGTTGCCGTTCGATCTACCGAATAGAAATGTATTAATTCACCGGGTACGCGATCTAAAATGTTTGAATTTATTTCCTTTACGTTAATGTTATAATTGCACAAAATCGCTCTGTGGCAGCAAACGTCTGGTTCATCTAAAACGTCTGAAAAAACAAAGTCTATTAAATCGTCGAGATCTGTGACAAATTCAATGGGTGACACGTCAATTAGGTTTTGTGTGACTCTACCGGTTTGGACTGGAACTGAGACTATTGAGTTAGAGCCGATATTCAATAGCTGTTCCGAGAATTCTTCGTCTTCCCTAGATCTCTGCGCGGTTGATAATTTAAAGATTTTAATTTGTTGCCAAATCCAAGACGTTTTTACAGAGCAATTGACTATGTCGGCATTATTTCGCGCGTTCGGAACCACCGGTGGAATTTGACGGAAATCTCCTGCAAAAATGACAATTTTACCGCCGAAAAGTTTATCGGTTTGCATCAAATCGCGTAACGAACGATCGAGCAAGTGAATTAGATATTTATGAGCCATCGGCGCTTCGTCATAAATAATAACCGAAGCGTGGCGTATCAACTCTGCGCGTTGGGAACCGTTCGTTATATTCCAATACCCGTGATCGTCTACAAGATCTAACGGAAATTTAAACATACTGTGAGCCGTAGTACCGCCTTCGTAATTCTGAGCCGCGATGCCCGATGTTGCCGTACACAAAACTACATTATTACGCGAGCCACGGACATGTGCTGCGACCACGTTGAGTAAAAGCGTTTTTCCCGTACCGGCAGGGCTATCGATAAATATGGAACTGTTGTTTGAACGTTTAAAGACCGGGTCTTCTACAAGTTTGTCGACAAACTCGAACACTGCGCGCTGATCGGTAGATAAGCGAGGCTGCCATGTTTCGACGTACGCATTTAACCTGCCCGCACTGAATTCGATCTGCTCTCGACCTAACTCGGTGGTATCGTCGCGGATATTGGGCAGCCCCTGCTCTACAAGGCTGGTTCCGTGTTTACGCAAAAGTCTGTCAATTTGTATGAGGCTCATTTTATAGGCCCTGTCGGTATCATTTGGCATGCGCTCGAGGTAATCTTCGCTAATTTGGTTTTTGTGTTTTTCCCACAATAAACCGACCGGAGCGCCGTTTACGGCCAAGAGGACGAAAAATCGACGAAGTCGCGGTCCCGTTAGAAAGTTGGCAGCTTCCTCGAGAGCTCTCTCGTATTCGACTTCGTCATTCGCGATGCCTACATTTCGAGCGACTTCCTGAAACGTTTGACAATCCAATCCTCCGATTTTCAAAAGATCACTATAGCCGCGGCACGGATATAAAGCCAAGAGCATTCGTAAATAAAATTGTTCACCCCTATTTGGCGCCACCCAAAAAAGACGAGCTACATTTACCCCCCGCTGCCTTTTTGTGACGAATTTGTTTTTGAATTGGTGGACTTCCACATTTTTTGTTGTTGGGCGTTTTGAGTGTACGATATATTTTTCGTAAAAGTCCAAATATGTCAGGTTTTCGAATTCGTCTCCGGCCGGCCGGTTAAAATAATCTAGCAGAGCTGAACTACTGCTCTGAGCGGCGTCAGCTACCGAGTCTTGCCTAAAGAATACGCATTGGTAGTTTTCGAGGTGGACTGGCAGTTGTTGGACAGCGGGTTCGCGCATCGTTAGATCGTACTCAAAAACTCGCCACGCGGCATCGCAAGCACCTATGTATCGTTTCGTAACGTACTGTTCTACTTCGTTGTTTCTATCTTCCTCGGCAACTATCGTGACACGCGCCTCATCTTTACCTTTCGTCATGTATTTAAATAAGTATTTGACGATTTTTCGAGCCGAGGAAGCTTCTAAATTCGCATGACAATCGTACTTCAAGAGGATGGCTGCATTATAAGGAACTACCCAAAGATCATTGACAGTAACATCGCGGTTTCTGAATTTAATTATTGCCTCGTTGTTACTACTTCTACGTAGGTGGATGAACCCCTTGTCGTCATGGTGCGTTACTTCGGTTTCGCGTTTTGGAAAGTACTTGGAGCACTTCTCCTTCGTACTATCCCAACATGGAAGGTCAGTCCTGTGAAGCGGCCCACAGGGACCGTGTATCATATGATTCAGGACCATTTGGCGCAACTTGCCTTCGGCTTCGGTTGCGTTCGGGATATCGGCCCTGACAAACTTGTCTATGTCTGAATTCTGTACGGGTCCCCCACCATCCACGCGGAAACATATATGTGCGTGGGGTAACCCTCGTTTTTGAAATTCTATCACATAAATAATATACATGTGCTTACCGAACCATGCGCCCGATCGCAGGTCTTTCAGTAACTGTGCTAATTTTAAACTAAATACTCGTGCGCATAGACTCGCATGTGGCTTGTGCCCCGGTAACAATGATTGTTGAATTTCTTTCCATTTTGGATTGCAAGTGATCGTTAAGAAAAATGATGGGGTACCTAGTCTGTTAACTAACGCGATCGCATCCATGTATTTGGTTTTCATGTAACGTGGCCCCCCCGTAAACGTGTTTGGTAAATAAATGCGACCTGGAACTACGCCACCCTCTCCTTGTACAGTTTCGTCTGCGTTTATTTGGCGTGCCGATGTTTCGACATTGTCTTGCAGTTCATGCAGAGGTGCCAATCTCATCGAAGATTGGTTTTGGATATTACTAATGTAACGTAATCGTTCTTCCTCGATACGACAATACATATCCACTAACCATTCTTCTGACAGTCTACCGAAATTATGAAAACGCGGCTCAGACAACAGCAAACAGCGAACGTATTTGTTTTGAGTCAATTTCGCGTTTTTGTTGTCAAGTTTGTTTATGTACCACCCCGGGGTGGCGTGCGGGTACAATAGCGGATATTGAAACGTTTCATACAATGGATGAAAGACGTCGACCGTGTGGGGTTTATTCGCGCCCGTTTTCCAAATGGCAATACACCGAGGGAGAAACCGTTCCCTTTCTGTGCTGATAATCGCGGCAATCTCGTTTCCTAATGGCATATCACCGAGGATATTACCGTGAGTTTGACGCGTAGTACGTTCGAACCTTAAATGCGCTTCTTCAGATGATTCATTATGCAACTGTTTGAAACAGTCAATCAAGGGATTGACTTCGTGCAAGAAATGATTGATTTCCGTGACGATTTGACGGTCTAACCGCAGACCTGCCGCGAGTCTCTGGCGTTCTTCGTTGTCCTCTATATAAAGACCGATAGGATTAGTGGTGTCCGTGTAACCCAAATCAAAAACGCGGTGGTATATTCTACCTTGAATTTTGATAAACGCCAGTCCGGTATCGGGATGTTGGAAACCGTGAGAGACTCCTAACGCGCTGAAGGCAAACAAGTTATTGTACGCGCGCGGACACTTGTTGAAAGAGTCACTGTTATAAAAACTTTCCGTCAACGGGGGAAAGTTTTGAACGTTATAAGACCCGCTGCCACAACACCACTGGGTTCGGGTTTTTTCTTCGAAAAACAGACAAGTGCCACAATGCAAACATTTAAAAACGTCATCGGCTTTTAAAGACGGTGTGCGCAAACCATACAAACGTACCGCATTTAATTCGTCCCCACTTTTAACCGCAATTAAATTTTTTGAATTTCGCAACGATGGCTCGATATTTCGAACAGCTCGATGACGTTCAGTGGCAAGTCTATTGACATCTGGGTTAGTTAGCGCGTATCTGGCGACCGATTGTCTGTGCACTTCCGGATGTAGAGCCGTATAACGCTCAACGGCTTGTCTGTGCACTTCCGGATGTAGAGCCGTATAACGCTCAACGGCTTGTCTGTTCACTTCCGGATGTGTTTTATTGTATTTTTCGACCGCTTTTTGATGTGAATTATCATTTGCCCTGATTTCTTTTTTAGGTCGTCCAGCCAATTTTTTTTGTAACCGCGGATTTGCAGCGATTTTCTCTATGACAACCACCGGCCTTTTCGCGTTTAATTTTGGGTCGTTTTCTATTATTTTTCGTTTCAATGTCGAATTTAGCGGCATTTTTTCTAAAACAACAACCGGTTTTAACGTGGATAATTTGGGGTCATTTTGGGCTACGCTGGGAACCGATGCAATAACAAATGGGGGAGTTTGTAGGTTTTCGATATCGAGTACTGTAAGTCGATGTATGCTGTACTGTCGTTGATCGAATTGAGCGCTTACAAACAAAAGTTGTGCTAAAGCATTAATACCGAGACATTGAAATAAACGTGCTACATTTATATTTGGATTTAGGTGGTTGTTTTTTCCGGTGGCGTCAACGGCATGACTATTAAACAGGAAATACCTATTATTGCTCTTCCAAAATGACACGGTGGAATTTTGACCAGTGAACAGGAAATTCGTGGTATTTTCATCGTATTCCGGATTAAAACACGTTAACAAATTAATTTTAAGATTTTCGATAGCATCAAAAAATTTTTGTGGATTTGATGGATAAAGTCCATTTGCTACCCATGATATATTTATATTTGCCGAATAATTTTGAATTTCAACATGGGGGGGCAACTCCTCGGGGTCCAAAAAAACCTCTCCCGTCGGACGTGGGGTATTGCAATAAAGAATATCGCCACATGGGAGGATAATATTGTCAATATCAGACGTTGTGAATGTCTCGCGGTTCTTAACACAGGAATAAATGGACGCAATACACGACATTGCAACGCACTGGACGCCCTTACCCTTGAACCTCATTCCACCTTGATGAGTTGTCCCTGCTGCAATGCACTTCACTTCCGACGCTTCATCGGCAGCATCCGCCGAGGGTGGAATGAGATTCGCACTTAACTGATCCGATGTGGAGGCGCTGCTAGCGCGTCTTCCACGACGTACCTTCTTCGGACGACCGACGTAGCGAAGCATGACGATGATGACGTAATGCGAAATTCTGTAGATAAAATTAGTTAATTAAAATACGTTTACAAAATTGGGGTTGCATTAATAATTCGGATTGCGATTTATGGGGGGGGGCGGAGATCGACGGAGGGGGCAACCCTCTCCTCCACTCCCGAGGCGCGGAAACCTAGTTTTTTTTATTTTTTCTAGTTTCGAGTTTGAGGTTAGGTTGATGTACTTTACCAGCTGTCAACATCAAAATTTAGAGTCGCTGCTCCGGCTTCCAAAAAACACTTCACAAAAAACAAAGAACTCGGGGTTGGCAGATTGGGTTCTGTGACCGTTTTACTATCATCATCATTTCATCAGCCGAAAGACGTCCACTGCTGGACATAGGCCTCCCCTAAGTGTCGCCACATTGACCGGTCCCGTGCGTCTCGCATCCAGCGGATCCCCGCAACCTTCACCAGGTCATCGGTCCACCTAGTGGGAGGCCTTCCAACACAACGTCTTCCAGTTCGCGTACTAACCATACATTAGAATTTTTCTGACTAAATAATGACCTGATGATGTTGGTTAACTGTGATTGGGATGCCCCAAGTAGGTTCAGAGATGGTAAAAAAATAAACAAAACAATAAACAGCCCTTGATAACATTACAATGCAACAATAAACTAAATGCTCAATGTCATAAGACTTGATTCTTATTAAACCCCATTCCATATAACAAGCTTTTTTAGGTTAAATAAGGATTAGTTTCCATTAGTGGACAACGATTTAAGGGGCGGTGAGAGGGGAGAAAGGCGGTAACCTCTGTATCACTCCCACCCTGCGGAGCCCTATTGTTATGGAGATATCCATGGTTAAAGTTTTGAGGTTAAAATAGGGATTTAGAACCTGTTACGACTCCATGACACGCGCTCGCATATTAAATAACACTCTTTGACTTATGTCCCTGAAGTGGCCGGGCCTCCGCCCGCCGGCTTCGTTCGTCGGCCTACGGTCCGGTACCCATGCAGCTAATAAATAATACCGTCGCGAGACGGTCGTCGCCCGTTTCGCGTCAGTGTCATTCTGGCACCCGGGCTCGAAATGGCGTGCTATTTTTCAATTTGATTAGAAAAATAGAAACTTTAAATAATTATATCTCGTAAACCGTGGGCGTCCGCTTATTGAAAATTTGTAAAAAGCTTTTTATTCATGTGTACTATCTACAAAAAAAATATGAACTTTGAAAATCCTTGTCCACTAATGTCCACCACCTATTATTGCTCTTCCAAAATGACACGGTGGAATTTTGACCAGTGAACAGGAAATTCGTGGTATTTTCATCGTATTCCGGATTAAAACACGTTAACAAATTAATTTTAAGATTTTCGATAGCATCAAAAAATTTTTGTGGATTTGATGGATAAAGTCCATTTGCTACCCATGATATATTTATATTTGCCGAATAATTTTGAATTTCAACATGGGGGGGCAACTCCTCGGGGTCCAAAAAAACCTCTCCCGTCGGACGTGGGGTATTGCAATAAAGAATATCGCCACATGGGAGGATAATATTGTCAATATCAGACGTTGTGAATGTCTCGCGGTTCTTAACACAGGAATAAATGGACGCAATACACGACATTGCAACGCACTGGACGCCCTTACCCTTGAACCTCATTCCACCTTGATGAGTTGTCCCTGCTGCAATGCACTTCACTTCCGACGCTTCATCGGCAGCATCCGCCGAGGGTGGAATGAGATTCGCACTTAACTGATCCGATGTGGAGGCGCTGCTAGCGCGTCTTCCACGACGTACCTTCTTCGGACGACCGACGTAGCGAAGCATGACGATGATGACGTAATGCGAAATTCTGTAGATAAAATTAGTTAATTAAAATACGTTTACAAAATTGGGGTTGCATTAATAATTCGGATTGCGATTTATGGGGGGGGGCGGAGATCGACGGAGGGGGCAACCCTCTCCTCCACTCCCGAGGCGCGGAAACCTAGTTTTTTTTATTTTTTCTAGTTTCGAGTTTGAGGTTAGGTTGATGTACTTTACCAGCTGTCAACATCAAAATTTAGAGTCGCTGCTCCGGCTTCCAAAAAACACTTCACAAAAAACAAAGAACTCGGGGTTGGCAGATTGGGTTCTGTGACCGTTTTACTATCATCATCATTTCATCAGCCGAAAGACGTCCACTGCTGGACATAGGCCTCCCCTAAGTGTCGCCACATTGACCGGTCCCGTGCGTCTCGCATCCAGCGGATCCCCGCAACCTTCACCAGGTCATCGGTCCACCTAGTGGGAGGCCTTCCAACACAACGTCTTCCAGTTCGCGTACTAACCATACATTAGAATTTTTCTGACTAAATAATGACCTGATGATGTTGGTTAACTGTGATTGGGATGCCCCAAGTAGGTTCAGAGATGGTAAAAAAATAAACAAAACAATAAACAGCCCTTGATAACATTACAATGCAACAATAAACTAAATGCTCAATGTCATAAGACTTGATTCTTATTAAACCCCATTCCATATAACAAGCTTTTTTAGGTTAAATAAGGATTAGTTTCCATTAGTGGACAACGATTTAAGGGGCGGTGAGAGGGGAGAAAGGCGGTAACCTCTGTATCACTCCCACCCTGCGGAGCCCTATTGTTATGGAGATATCCATGGTTAAAGTTTTGAGGTTAAAATAGGGATTTAGAACCTGTTACGACTCCATGACACGCGCTCGCATATTAAATAACACTCTTTGACTTATGTCCCTGAAGTGGCCGGGCCTCCGCCCGCCGGCTTCGTTCGTCGGCCTACGGTCCGGTACCCATGCAGCTAATAAATAATACCGTCGCGAGACGGTCGTCGCCCGTTTCGCGTCAGTGTCATTCTGGCACCCGGGCTCGAAATGGCGTGCTATTTTTCAATTTGATTAGAAAAATAGAAACTTTAAATAATTATATCTCGTAAACCGTGGGCGTCCGCTTATTGAAAATTTGTAAAAAGCTTTTTATTCATGTGTACTATCTACAAAAAAAATATGAACTTTGAAAATCCTTGTCCACTAATGGAAACTTTTTCCTGAAAATGTATGGCAGAAAAAAGATTGGCGGAAAATGCGTTTCGTGTCATGAACAAACACTTTTTTTTTATTATTGTTTGTACATTTTAATATTTAATAAATAAAAATAAGGGTTAAAACAACTTTTAAGTAGTTACAGTAACGCAAAATAACGTTCTGTTACACGTAACAAGAAACACGTGTAAAAAAAAACCAGCATCTCCGCTGAGACCAACCCCTTTATAAATCAACCCTTAACAATGCCAAATTCGAGATGCGAATTCCTAAACTAATGCCAACCCGAGTTAGTTGATAGCTCATGTGTGTCTGCTAGACATATTGGGATTACAAACTAAACACTAATGTTTATCAGAATAAGACTGCCTATGGCATTCTAAATTAGTCAACTTTTAACAAACACAGAATTAATTTTTTTAAATCGGTCTAGTAATTTTGATATTTCCATCACCAGTTGTATTTCAGTACATCGCTCTGCCTAGAACGCAAGAGTTGGCGAGCAATAGCAGGTGGCTTCGAGTTTTCAAATTAGAAAATGAGAATGGAAAGTTATTATATAGATTATTCACAGACATTTTTGTTTTATTGTAATCTATCCAATCATGTAAAATAAATAAAAGCTTCATTGTACTCTAATCGCCAATAAATGGTGAAAAAAAAAACTATAAACATAGGTACAGTGCGATCAAATTATCTTGGCAGGTCTGAACATAGGCTCTGCGAACTTTTACGCATGTAAACTTGTGAAGAAAACTGTTATTGCCAGATAAACCAATACTTAAACGATCGATAATCTTCGTGCAGGTCATTTTGTTACAACTAATGTATAAAAGTGTTATGATATTTATTTTATTTGTATTTCTCACTGTTTAAATTAGATATTTTCTGATCGTTTAAGTACTGAACAACATTAACTCACTCTTATGCCTTAGCCCAAGGGCTCAGATACAACGCAAATAAGAGTGAGTTCATGTTGTTCAAGTCAGGAACCAAAGGCTACTCCCATGTTCCTCAGCTTCCGCGTACGATTGGCAGATACACACCAATTATATTTGTACGCCTCCTGGCCTCCTGGCAGCAGTTTGGTGCATTATGTAATTCTCTACTGTGTGAACCACCCGCTTGCAAGTGGTGTTAGAAATTATGAATATAGACTTACCTTCTTATTAGAATCACAGTTGGTTGGCATTTATAACCTCCCGTCCGCTAATAAATCTCCAGGAGATTTAAAACAATGGCTTTTTAATTGTGTCTTTAATAAGGCGTATGAGCTCATAATTACAAGTACGTCCATGTTCATCGAAAATTAACAGTCTGATTATTTAATAATGCCTGTTTTAACACATTTTCATGTTCACCAAAGCAAATAAAGGATGTAAAATGACTTTTGCAAACTACTTCTTTTTACCCGACTACGGCAAAGCCAAAGGAGGGTTATGATTTTGACTGGCTATGTATGTATGTATGTATGTATGTATGTATGTATGTATGTTTGTATGTATGTATGTGTGTATCTTCATCTGTTCCCTCATAGCTTCTAATCTACTTATCCGAACTCGACATATGAGGTATCGTTAGAACCGTCTTAATTTTCCGCTGAACATAGGCTACGTGACGTGTCACAAAAAGCGATTTGGCGCCCTCTAGCGGTCGAAAAGTAAGGCTTAAAAAATAAAAATGGAGATAAACACGCCGTGTTTGGTATCATTTAAAAGGGCCTCACTTGTACATTTCCAAAATATTGCTCAAATTTAAAATCACGCCCTCTAGCGGACAAAAATTCAAAAGTAAAAAAAAATATTTAACACCAAAATTGTTTAAATAAAAAAAAGTAAAAAACTAAAACCCGACTACGACAAAAAAAAACGACGCTGAAAAAGTATGAAACAAGATTTTCAGGATAGAACAAAAAGAAAAGCCGTAGTCACACGTTATAGGTACCAACCTAAACACTTTAATAGTTAATACCGTGTGACTACGGCTTTTCTTTTTGTTCTATCCTGAAAATCTTGTTTCATACTTTTTCAGCGTCGTTTTTTTTTGTCGTAGTCGGGTTTTTAACTTCTTTGTATTACCTGGGCCTTGATGCGAACAATTTTATGAGTAAAATAGTTTGTAACTAAGACCTACTAATGAAACGATTTACATAAATATTCCAATAGAAAAACTTCCGAAAGTTTGTCAGGTAGTAGATGAGATTATCTGTCATTCATGTCAGGTTTAATGCAACCATTTAGAGATGTTTCGCATTTGTACGGTTTTTTACGTGCTAGTGCTACTGTATTCTAATCATTGTCTTTCAATTCACGCCTAATGTTTAAACAACTGTCGGATAATGTATATACATACTTGGTAATTATAGGTACTGGTTGGTGAACAGGCACAAGAAATTTATAGAGAAATCAGATGAAAAAAGCAACTTGAAATCCAAATGTAACGAAGCGTTTGGCGCGAAAAGTTAGCGTCATTTGATTTTTAACAAGAAGCAAAAGTACATAGCCGTTTAAAAGCTTTAATATAGCTTGGTTATTATACTGTTTGTGAACAGGGACAAGAATCTTATGAGAAATCAGATAAAAAAATTATTTTTATAGCCAAACCGACGATAGCGTTTGGGTTATGATACGGTGCGAAAAGTTGGCGTCCTAAGATTTTTATCATTAAAAACAGTAGATTTGTTTTTAACCTAATGATTACAATCATCTAATTGCTATTACTATTACACTAATGTATTTTTGGCTACTATCGAATAATTAAAATAAAAGTTTATAAAAATATGACATACCTGAAACCAGTTCTCAAATTAATGGCCGAGCCGCTTCCGCGCCAGTGTTACCAACTTTCAATAATAATTACCCCTAAAGTTCGTGTCAAAAACCCCTAACATCGCCTTAATTATTTGAGTTATCATAGAATTTTTAGATATCAATTCCACTTGGCGGCGCATCACCCCTTTAGGGTGGATGAAATTTTTTGGCGTTGGCGGCTCTTCACCACTAAAGGGGCGATAGTGCCGTGTCGTCATATTATTGCTTATTATCTTTAGTCCTCTGTGTTTTGGATCGGTTTTCTCTTTTCTGTTTGAACGATCGAGAAAATCTGCCTTAAAAAAAAGCAACACTGGCCGTCAAAAATGATTCTGTGGTTAAGAAATTGTTTATCAAAGTCAGTCTGGTCTGTGGTGAAAATTGTGAAAATTTTTCAACAAAATTAAATAAATTATTACGACTATACAGTTTCACGAAACTTAAAAATATAGTTACTATCTGAAAGCTACATTCATAGAGGAACTTATGCGTAAATATTACGAAACATAAAACAAACACACAATTTAAAACAAAACACTACGAAAGCATTCCGACAAAAGTCCGTTGCGACTTACACGGCACCGAAAATCACACAGAAATTGAAATATTACCTCTGGGTAAAACCCCGTTGTACACACATAGCCTATATTATAACTAACCAAATAAATCAGTAATTTACCCAAAAATACTCACAAAAATAGCAAAATTTTGCAAAAATACAATGTTTTTCTGGAACAGCTGTTATGTGTCGGCAAATGTTTTGTGCCTGTTAATAAATATGTTTTACTATGAGGTGTGTTTGTATTTTTTTTTTCATAGGAAGATAGAACCCTTCCACCAATAAAAGCCATAAAATATATATGGTATCGATTTACTTTTTGAAATAATAATTTTTAAAGTTCACATAATGTTTTTTTTTCAACCATTGTCAATATTTACCAATTTATATAATAAATTTGAGACGAAATGTCAACAAACACGTAGCAGAAAGGGACATTAATAATATATGCTTAAGCAAAAATATTATTAATATATTATTATTATTCACTCTCGACAACGAGTAAACAAAAAAATGTTTTGTTGAGTGCGGCCATCTGGCGCGTGGCGTTACGTCATTGCGTGCGCCGCTGGGCGCGGGAGAATTTCGAATGATTACACAATTAATACATCTGTCATCTGTTTAAAATGGCATGTATTTAAACCGTTATCTGTATATTCCCTTTTTTCGAACAAAATATTTTAAAGTTACACCAAAAATACTGACTTGCACACAAATTATCTCAAATTATGCACACTAAAGAAACCAAATTTAGTATATTTTTTAATAGCATTTGCAGAACTCTTTTACTGAACGAATAACTATTATCAAAATAGTATATCTAATAATTCTTTAGTCTAACAAACATTTTAAAACTTTTTTAAGGAAAACCTACACCTGATTTACTCCATGACGCGCGCTCGCTTCGCTCGCATATTAAATAACACTAATATCTTCTGTCCCCGAAGTGCCGGGCCTCCGCCGGCCTCCTTCGTCGGCCTACGGCCCGGTGCCCATGCCGCCAATAAAGGACACTGTCGCGAGACGGTCGTATTAGATATCAGTTTTAGAAATTCCGTAGTAAGATTGTACAATAAATTTAGAGTGCAAGTTAGTATTTTTGATAAGCAATTAGTATTTTTGTTTTACAAATCATATATCCGATGTACTAACTACATTTTTGGTGTGAATTCGATAAAAAAAGGTCATCTCGTTTTGTGTGATTTTTTAGACTTTTTTGTAGGAAATCAATTGGTTTTTTTGGTATGCATTCAGTTAATTAGTGGAGTTACCTAGTGTGCTGAAAAATTAAACAGATGTGCATTTAAATATAACCCGTTTAAAATCAGTGTCAGAGCGCTTTCAAGTGACTTTTGTCCCTTTTCGTTTTTACCGCTGAGCGTTTCTAAGTGACTTTTGTCCATTTTTCGCTTTTGCGTCAGCATGTCGACATAAATATCTATTTCATTCTATCACATGAAGTTTCAATGGTTTTTCTCTTTTCTACTCGATACTTTATAAAATTATTCATGCTAAAAATACGACAATACTTTTCCACTATGGTTAATTCCATTTAAAAAAAAAAGTCGAAAGTCAGTCGTTGAAATCCGTTGAATCTCGCGCGCGATTTTTATACCATCAACTATGTTTATTTTTATTTTATCGTACGTAAATAGAACCCTTTCAAAATTAGAAGCCATAAAATATATGTGTTACCGATTTGCTTTTTTAAAATAATCTTTGTAAAAGTTCACATTTTTTTTTTTCAACTATAGTTAATGTTTATCGATAAGTATAATAAATTAGAAACGAAACGATAACAAACACTTGACACCATTTGAAAGGGTCTTTCATAAGCTTGAACAAAAACATTACTTGAAGCGTCTATTGTTTACAACACGTCAACAAAAAAATAATTTATTAGCCCGGCCGTACGGCGCGCGGCGGCGCACCTTTTTTTTTCGAAGGTCGAACGCTTCAGACGTATTCGTGGGTCCGGGGCGAAGAGGAATGGGACGCCGCCGTCGGCTCCTTCTGCGAAGCAGTGATGCTAGCGAAGGAGGTGGCGGACAGAGAGAGGGAGAGAACCTCTCGTCGTCCCAGCCGCCGCGGAAGGCGCTCCGGGCGTCGGGGGCCACGCGATGACCTCCGGCCACCGTAGACGCGGGCCTGTGATCGGTGAGTAACGGGCTAGCTCGCCGTCCGGCTGTCGTCATGACGGCAACAGACCGTGTCGGTGGCGCGTTCGTGTTCCACGCGCGCCTCAAAGAGATGTCAGCAAGGAGGGGCCTGCAAGGGCCGACGCCCGTCGGGGCCGCGGATTTTAGTACGAGATGACGTGGCCTCGGCACAAGGGCAAAGAAGGAACATGGGTTCGGTTTTTAGTCAGTAGAAGTCTGACACTCCCCTTCGCTCTGCCCAAGAGCGGGGGGAGTCATTTGATGATTTTCCACCCATCCAAAAAAAATGGTGGGAAATCTCTAAGTGGGGAGTATAAATTTTTATTATATTGTATAATTTAGTAGTAGCAGTATTTCTACTACTATTAGTCTATTAATTAGTAAATGAAAAAATCCCTGAAAATACCCATAAAAAAATCCCATTTCACTTTTTTATTCCCTAAATCTGGGGGGAAAACCCCTAAGTTGGGAACACTGTCCGCGCTTTTGTTTGACCCAAAGAGTAAAGTATATAATGTTTGACCGCCAAGACAATAAGGATGGTGATCCAAGATCGATAATCGAAGAATCGATTTCTCGGGCCAAAAATCGTATTTTTAAATCGATATGTGGTACTGAATCGATTCAGTGAATCGATTTTTCACCCTTGAATATTTTTTTCACACTTGATATTTTCTGAAGTATAATCCTATACTTTACCAGCAAGAACAAAAAATCTCTATTAATCACAACGTTCACTCAATAGCCATGATTTATACGCTTGGATCCCAGTAGACAGACTGTTGTTTTCGAAAAGCTTAGATATTATGCATTGGGAACTGTAAGTTATTTATTTTTTTAACTTTTTATTGTAACAAACTACATTTACAAAATAAACGTTTTCTTACCTGATCTGATACTATATTAAGGTACCTAATGAAAATAATAATTATTATTGAATTACCTGATTTTAATGATAAGAGATTGTTTATTATAGTATATTTCTTGTTTTTAATAAAATGGATGAACTTGAAAAAGGAATTGATTTTTTAGAAATCGTTCTCGACTTTTTTGTGAATCGATTCATCAGATTACGATTCAAATCAATTCAAAAATCGATCTTCTTCGGAAAGAATCGCAATTTACCGCGAAAACGCATCAGCCAGCCATGTCAATGTGTCAAAGTGAATGACGTCACACGCCGTGCCAAAACAAACTGATAAACGAAACCCTGTTCTCGAAACAAACAAAGGGAGTTAGAAGTTTTGTTCGCGTAACTTTAATTAAAAATGAATTCTTCTTATTACAAATACTGAATCGTGTCCTAGTGTGAAAGCACAACTACAAAAACGCCTAACAAACTATTTATTTATGTGCCAAACAATGTAAAAATCCCTCTCCTAGAGAGGAGGCCTGAGACCCTGCAGTGGGAACATTATAGGCTGATGATGATGACTTTTGTGAAGATTATTTTGATGTAAGTACAACAACAACCTATTTCTAAATCCAAAGTACAAAAGGAATGTTGCAAAATAACTATTTTCTAGTTAAATTTATAAAGTGAGGTTAAGTTGTTTTGCCTCAAGTAGAATCGTACCATATAATGTCATTTATATTTAATGCAATATGTTTTTCTGTTTTTCTAGTTACCAAATGATATGGTTAAATATGGAGTATCATATTATGGGATCAGTATCACAAGTGAAATGAAATGAACATGAAACCAGGTTGCATCCCAAGTAAATTTGAGTGTCAAGAAGACAGGAAGAAACGAACGTGTCTCAGCATACATAGGACGGCCGTATATTATAAAATAACAAAGAATGATGACAATCACAGAGTGTCTAACGCCCGAATACTCGAACGTCACTCAATTATAAGTAGCCCTCAAAACTCGTGCTATCTCTGTCACTCTGCGTTAAAGTAACAAAGACAGCACGAGATTTAAGTGCAACTTAAAATTGAGTGACGTTCGAGTATTCGGGCGTAAATGATTCACAAGAAAGTGTTTCGCCAGATGTGACGCAAGGTTCATCTCTCAAAGACACTTCAGATACTATTTCAAGTATGTAAAAAAAAAAAAAAAATTTATACCTGGTTTAAAATTTGTTGAGCACCTTGTTACTATTGTTCTAATTTCTTGTGTTTACTTTTTAGATTATCAAACAATTGGAGAAAATATTCCAGAAACTTTATCCTTGAAGTCAGTAGAAAAATCTGTTCAAGCATACATAACACACAAATTCTGAAGTAAGGCTGTACAGACCAAAATAAAGTCCATAGACCAGGCATCATCACCTTTGAAACCTTCACTAATATCTTGCAGTACGTCTCCATTTAAGGCTTAGACCATAAAACAATGTAGACCATCCATATCCAGCTTAAGCAAAACTACTCGAAATATATTCATTGAAGAAAAGCATTCCGACAACAATATTTCTTTATATACACTATCTGTAACAACTGGCAGTGAGTCACCATCAGTGTACTCATTACAAATAAAGTCATCATCTGACTGTAGTGAATTTATTAAAGAAGACAGAAAAATAGAAGCATCAGAGACTATATCACAAACATTAAAGAAAATTGAGAGAAGACCTCAATTATATATTGGTGTTCCAAGTAGTTGTTACTATTTGATTTAATCAATAACGAAATTAATATTCCCAAACATCATTTGTTACATAATATATTTTATTAAATATCCAGGAAAACAGTTGGGAGCACAGAATCCACGGTTAATACTGTAACCGTATAATTGGAAAGCGTACTGTGGGTTGCTGTGCTCACATCATGACTATTGTTTGGTATATGGGGTGGGCTGGACATCAACAAGATATTTCAGCACCTGCCTCCTGCCTAGATCTCTTATTAAGAGAAAATTATGAAAATGAGGAAATGGAATAAAAGAAAATAAGAATGTTATTGGTTTTATTTCAAATATCCCTAGTAGTTAACTAACTTCCCATTAGCATACACAGGATCGAATTATCAATTCTTTATAATAATATTTATGTTATGTTACTGCCTATAAGCCTTCACAATGAAAACAATAATTGAAGAATCGATAATATTATTATTTCAACTGCCTATCTTGACGATTATATTTTACTATATGACGACAATCAAGTCATACTTTATGGTGCTATCGTCTGTCGTAAAAGTGTAGTTATTTTCAGGTTCATCATCTTCCTGCCCTTATCCCATTTTACTTGGGGTCGGCGCAACACGTTTTTTTCTTTCACTCTCCCATAAATCGAAAGGGTTCATCATTATAATTATATTACTTTCCTTGGGGTTTATTGAATAACGATTTAGTCACTCGAACGTCCCGGTGTCTTTTGACACTCTTCGTTAAGTATGTATGTAGATGGACTGGTAAATGTGGCGACACCTGCGAAGATGTTCATCTGGTCTGGTGAGTGGTGATGTTCTGCTGCGACATCAGTAATAAAATAATTCATAATTTGATTTTAGCAGATGAAATAGTTTGACAGCTGTCAACGCTGTCATGGACGTTTCTTTGAACGCAGTTAAGATGCGAGGTGGTGCATTTTCATAATCTTTTCCCAATATATACTATATTGAAAATTTTTAAATACTGCCCATAACACCATTTATTGGAAGGAGCATAGATAGTAATTTGTACCTTAGTACATGATTTGGCCAAAAAAAAACCTCCTTTAAATTCTAATAAAATAACATTTATCCTTTGCAGATAGCTCAACAGTTTCATATAAATTTAGTACATCGTATAAATACTTGTACATATTCATAGAAGCTTTTTAGTAAATAAAGTTATTTGACTACATAGGTACATAATTTCACAATCTCTGAATAATGCTATCTGTCAAGTAAAATCTATGTTAAGAAGAATTTATTTAAAGTAGAGATGGAAATATTTTTTATCCATCTGATGGATAGCGACCATGAAATAAGCCCTAAGGCTCCTAGGCTAAGGATTATAGAAGGCTTTATGGGAACCTATCTGCTATATTATTGTAGCTTTCTATTTCCACTGTCTTCATGTAAAGATACATTTCAAACACAGTTCAGTTTAGATTTAGGTACATATTTCCCCGTTTAGAAAATGCTCTGTGGTACATATTAGGTCTTTACCTATGAAATTGCCGTTCTGCAGTACTGGCCATTTCAAATCAAAATAATTTTTGTTAAAGAAGCTGATGATACACAATCTACGGCTGAATTAGCAGCAGCTTTCGACGTTAGCGTCAAAACACTAATGGTCCATTTGCGTCAAATTGGCAAGGTAAAAAAGCTTGACAAATGGGTGCCCCACGAACTCAATGATCGCCAGCGCGAAGTACGCGTCGAGACGTGCCTTGCACTGCTTAACAGACACACAAATTAAGGAATTTTGAACCGCTTTGTTACCTGCGATGAAAAATGGATCCTGTACGATAACCGTAAGCGCTCAGCAAGTTGGTTGGATCCTGGTTCAGCACCTAAACAATGCCCTAAACGAAAACTTACCTCTAGAAAAGTGATGGTCACTGTTTGGTGGTCTAGCGCCGGTGTGATTCATCACAGCTTCTTACCAAACGGGGTGTGCATTACTGCAGATGTGTACTGTGAAGAACTGAACACAATGATGGAGAAGCTGGCACATCTCCAACCAGCATTGGTCAATCGCTCGTCTTCGCTGCTCCTGCACGACAACGCGCGACCTCATACTGCACAGCAGACGGTCTCCAAGTTGCAAGAACTGGGGTTGGAAGTTCTCAGTCATCCACCCTACTCACCAGACCTTGCGCCTACAGACTATCTACTACTTTTTCCAGAATTTGGATAACTTCTTGGCGGGAAAAAAATTCAATACCCGAGAGGCAGTACAAAATGCCTTTGAAGAATTTGTTGCCTCCCGACCAGCTGATTTCTTTAAGAAGGGCATCAATAAACTGCCACTGCGTTGGCAAAGATGCATTGATTAATTAATGGGTGATTACTTCGATTAATACAAATAAAAAATACATGAAAAAAAATCGTTTAAATTTTTTCAAACAAAACGGCAATTTCGTAGGTAAAGACCTATTATTATGTATATTTCAAATGTGTGTTGGTAAATGTTTTTTGTTTAGCATATGTACAAGTTAGGTATTAGTACGGAGTGTGGATCCCTTGCGGGTAAAAGTCTCCTCCAAGTTTGTCCACGTAGGTAATTCTAATGTGTGGTGATCATCCACAACATACAGCGCAAAAGGCAGGGTTCTTATCAATTGAGCCGTAACGCCTGACTGTAGTACAAAGCAAGGATGCATTAGCATCAATAATTATTGTAGATATATGATTAATATTGTAAATGTGAATGTAAGTTTGTTTGTTACGTTTTCACGCAATGAACTTTGTACACAGATTCTTGGAGGTATTAGAAGTAAACAAAGCGAGCAAAGCCGCGGGTAAAAGCTAGTGAAATAATAAATTTTATGATTTTTCAGCATTATAATTATGTCCCATGCACATCCAATGCCAATGGCTAGGTACCTACCTACATAATTTTGTAAGGTAGGGAGTAGTACCTACCTACTGTTGAAATTGACGGAGGTGGCCCCATTTTAACTTTCCTTTCATCAACAATAGGACAAGTAGGTATGTTACAGCCTCCCCCTGTTGAGATTTCCTCAACATCATCGTGGACAATTTGTGGACCGACTGTATTGTAGTGTCCATATTTGGGCAGTAGGTAGGTACCTATAGATAAAACATTACAGATAGGAGACGCATTGGTTTATGACTCGTATTTAAACATAGATGCTCTGTGCTTATTGTATAGGTATAGGTAGATATGTATATATATAATAGGTAGATAGGTATTAAAGCTGTTTGCGAGAGCTCGCCTGCGGAAGTATTCACCATGCTTATTTCTATCGTCAAGCAATATCCTGTTTCGGTTTGAAGGGTGTGGGTGCCGGTGGTTACTTCTGGCACGTAAGGCTTAGCATCTATAAGCCTCAAGTTGATGAACGCAGAGCAGTGCATCGTAGGACACATTCTATAGGTACGTGCCTCAACTGCGAAGCAAAGAGTTACCATTTAATACCAATGTTGACCATAATTTGCTTGTTCCGTCAGTTTTAGTAGATAAATCTACAAGTAAAGGTAGGCAGAACCAAATAAGTAGATAGGTACGTAGGTATATCTTTGTTGTCCAAGTCTTAATAAGTTAGGTTACATAATTATCTATAATTATTAAGTATTAATTGTGATGCCCTTATACTTACTTACGTTAGTTGTTATCCCAAGTTTTCACGATGCTCTATTCTAGAAGTAGATTTGTCAATAATTATAATACTTAACCCAGTTTCTCATTTAAATAGGTCAGGTAAAGATAACAGTCCTATCTGTATTAGTAGGTTCCTATTAAAAGTACCTGTTTATGTACCTATACCTCAGTCGGATTATTCGTTTGAATGACCTCTTACGGTAAATTTTTGGGAAACTTGGGATTTTTCATCATTTTTCCAAGATGGCCACCACACTGTACGCCATCTTGTTTTTCTGAAAAGTCATAATTTTTCTAAAATATCGAGGATGCAGGCTACCGACTGGTGTACTTGGTGTTGCCAAGTTTTAAGTTTGGTAGAACAAAAGAATTCGCCAAAGTCTGTTCTGATCCGAAAATTCAAGACCCAATGACTCTCGGGGTTGCCAGCTGAAAAGAATGAAAATGGTCAAATGTCATTTGAAACACCCCATTTTTGGTGTTTATGTAAAATTTCCATTCGAAATGTCGTTATTTCCACTATTCATGTTTTTGGGAAAAATCTGGGAAAATACCCTAAAAATGGGATTTTTTTTTGCGTAAAGTAACACTCCACAACAAAGTACACAATCGTTTCATACAACACAATCCGGTCGGGGGATGCCGGCTGTCCCATTAATCGTGTCGAAAATTAGGATTTTTCATCATTTTTACAAGATGGCCGCCACACTGTCCGCCATCTTTTTTTTCTGAAAAGTCATAATTTTCCTGAAATCTCAGGAATATAGGCCACCAACTGGTGTACTTGGTGTTGCCAACTTTTGAGTTTAGTAGAACAAACTAATTCGCCAAAGTCGGGTCTGACCCAAAAATTCAAGCACCAATGGCTCTCGGGGTTGCCAGTTGAAAGTGATGAAAATGGTCAAATGTCATTCGGGGAACCCCATTCTTGCTGTTTATGTAAAATTTCCATTCAAAATGTCGTTATTTCTACTTTTCATGTTTTCGGGGAAAATCTGGGAAATTTCCCTATAAATGGGTTTTTTTTTTTAAACCAGGCCACACTCCTTGATGAATCAAATAACCGGTCCATACAACACAATCCGGTCGGGGGATGCCAGCTGTCCCAATTATCGTGTCGAAAATTGGGATTTTTCGGTCTTTTTACAAGATGGCCGCCATGGAATCCGCCATCTTGTTTTTCTGAAAAGTCATAATTTTCCTGAAATGTCAAGAATATGGGCCACCGATTGGTGTACTTGGTGTTGCCAACTTTTGAGTTTGGTAGAACAAACTAATTCGCCAAAGTTAAAAAGTCCCAAAAATTAAAAAGTTCAATATTTTTTGGGGTTGCCAATAAAAACGAACCAAAATGGGCAAATGTCATTTGGGGGACCCCAATGTTGCCGGCTAGTCAAAGTCTCTATTTAAAATGTCATTATTTCTACTTTTCATGTTTTTGGGGAAAATCTGGGAAAATACCCTAAAAATGGGGAAAATTTTTGCACCAGGCAACACTCGTCAACAAAACAGACAACCGCTCGGTACAACTCGAACCCGTCCGATATTGACAAGTACCCGATAAATGGATTTGAAAAAAATCGAAAAATCCAACTTTATACAAAATGGCCGCCGCAGCGTCCTCCATCTTGGATTTTCACAATGTCATAATTTTTCGTAGTTGCCATTGAAATTACCAACAAATTGGCAGACTTTTCGTTGGCGGTTCTAGAATTTGGTAGAAGAAAACAATTCGTCAAAGTCGAGTGAAAAAAGTCGACAATTTCAAAACGTCCTAGCGCGGCCGCCATCTTGTTTTTTTTTTTTTTTTTACTTTTTTTTTAAATGCTTTTACATTTCGTATAGGACCTCTGAGTCGAAATTCATCCAAGTCTTTCCCCCACCGAAACCGGAAATGGACTCGCCCACCATCTCGGATTTGAACTTTCCCTATAATTTTCCTCTACTCGATTGGTCAGATTACACATTTTTGCAAAACATACCCCTGACCCATCTCTCACCCATTCCGAGAAACGACATGTCAATGAGTCAGTCAGTGGCTTTGTAGTTTTATATAACTACTAGTATTTGCGTGGCTGCGCGAGCTGCGCGCAGCTCGCGGTTCTGTCGTGCTTTTGAGGAGTTTTATTTACCCTTGTAAAATTTTGAGAATCCCTAGGAATCCTTAAATGAATTGGAAAATCCATTAGAGTCCAAGATTTTGTAAATTGTATAAAATCTTTTAAATATTTTGAGAACCCTAAGTACATAAATGGTCTTTTAAGTAAATCAACTGAACGATTTTTTATTCCTTCAGTTGATGTACATAAAAGTCGGTACAAATAAACTATAATAATTATAATGTTATTCCATAAAAGTGATTAGGTAAATAATGAAATAAGTTCCAATTTTATGCTCTAATCGTATGCAATGTATAGTATAAATAAACCTTAAACGTGATGTCAAAAAGAACCCTAGTCTTCCACTTTTCAAACTCTAGTGAAATGCCTAATAGAGCCCAGAAGAGACCCGAAAGGTTTCTACTTCATCGAACTCTTAAACGTAGTAAGTCCAGAGAAAGTCATAAGAAAACCTATTATTGTTTGAATGAACTCGTACATTTTTTTTATCGCCATCTATCGTGGTCTTGGGAACTATTATTTTATTTTGAAAAGAAAATTCGTCATTACTAAGTAATAAATCATTATGATAGGCACTTACCTATTTCAAATGCTTTAATTCTTACCCACCGCCCACTTGGGTGAATCGTGGAAAGTTTTCTTACAACGGTTTACCAAGGTGGACCTCAGGGAGGGGGACTGTGGGTATTTTTTAGTAGTGATGACCAACTACATGGACCGGACCAGCTATTTGGACCTCTCAAGAAAGCTTAGCAATATTAAATTTATGATGATTCAGTTATCTTATATTTTAACAGTTATGTCAATGGCTGTGTTGTTGATTGAGTAAAATGTATCATGTGAATGTAAGGATAGTTATTAAAACCTATGACTAATGCCCGGTTTCTGAGGCACTTTATCTGTGGTTTATCTATTCATATGCGTACATTTGAATAGATAAACCACAGATAAACCATAGATAAAATGCCTCAGAAACCGGGCATTAGTCCTGGAAGGGACCACAAGTATTTTTTTGTCCGTGGTTTCTTCTAGAAATATATACCTACTGCCAAATTAAATTGTACTCCATGACGCGCGCTCGCTTCGCTCGCATATTAAATAACAATGATATCTTCTGTCCCCGAAGTGCCGGGCATCCGCCGGCCTCCTTCGTCGGCCTACGGCCCGGTACCCATGCCGCCCATAAAGGATACTGTCGCGAGACGGTCGTATTATAGGAACACGAAGAAAAAAAAGGGACCACGGAATTTTCCAGTATTAAAGGGACCACGAAGAAAAAAAGCTCCGTGGTCCCTTCCAGGGACTAACTACTAAGGAGTTAGGCTCTGGATTCTGATCAGAGTTGGCTTACTGCCGAGAACATGCTTCGGTTAGTGATGAAGTCAATAGAACCGAGTGATTGCGAATTCGTCGTTGAAGTGAGTTGTCATACCGATGTTGGGGGGTCAGTAAAGTGTGGTCGGTGTGGGTATAATTGCTGGGATGTCTTGCGTTGTCTGTGGCGCGAAAATCAGGATGGGAATCGATGTCAAGTTGTGGAATGTGGATGCTATCTGACTTCTGGTGGATCGGTCGGGACGGATGATATGCCCGTTAACATGGCTATTGTAAGTGGCATGAAAGTTGAGCGCTGACTTGAGACCCCGTGACTGCGCGGTAACGATAATCGCTATCGCGCAGTCCACATGGGTCTCAAGTCAGCGCTCACCATCCACGCTGATATGATTTGTTGTCTTATCGGTAATAAATCGCACTGGCCAAGGTGTAGGTAGAGTCATCGGTTCATTCATTTAATAGGTTATTTTATTTTTTCTGACTTGTGGTGGATCTGTAGGGACGTTTGGTAAGTCCGTTAACATATTTGTTGTGTTAAAGTTGTTGTCTTATCAGTAATGAGTCCTAGTGTGCAAAGGTGTGGGTGGAGTCATTGTATTGATTGAATAAGATAAATGGCATGGAGCTATGATACGAGTTATGTGGCAGATACCAAATGTCTTAGTTACTTTGTACTAAAAAGTAAAAAATAAAAAAGTAGTTTTTTGAGGACCTGTACATTTGCTAAAGATTTGTTTTATCCCGAAAACAAAAATTGTATATGATTTTAGTCTAACTACTTGGGAGATCTCTGATGCCTTACTGTGAAAATAAACGTGTTATAATGACACTAAATGAACAGAGTAATTTGAGGACGTGTAACTGTACATTTGCTGAAAATTGCTAAGGATTTATGTTATATCCCGAAAACAAAAATTTCAAATGATGTCAGTCTAACCACTTAGATCTCTGATGCCTTACTGTTAAAATAAACGTGTTATAATGACAGTAAATCAACAGTAAAGCTGCAATGGCTCTCAGGGTTGCCAGCTCAAAGTGATGAAAACGATCAAATGTCATTCAACGAACCCAAATGTTGCCAGCTAGTCAAAGTCTTCATTCTAAAAGTCTTTACTTCTATTTTCATGTTTTCGGGCAAAATCTGGGAAAAAACCAAAAAAATGAGGAAAAATTTTGCGTAAGGTAACACTCCACAACAAAGTACACAATCGTTTCATACAACACAATCCGGTCGGGTGATGCCTGCTGTCCCATTAATCGTGTCGAAAATTAGGATTTTACATCATTTTTACAAGATGGCCGCCACACTGTCCGCCATCTTTTTTTTCTGAAAAGTCATAATTTTCCTAAAATCTCACGGATATAAGCCACCAACTGGTGTACTTGGTGTTGCCAACTTTTGAGTTTAGTAGAACAAACTAATTCGCCAAAGTCGGGTCTGATCCGAAAATTCAAGCCCCAATGACTCTTGGGGTTGCCAGCTGAAAAGAATGAAAATGGCCAAATGCCATTTGAAGCCCCCATTTTTGGTGTTTATGTAAAAAAAATTCATTCAAAATGTCGTTATATCCACTATTTTTTTTTTGGAAAAAATCTGGGAAAATACCCTAAAAATGGGGAATTTTTTTGCGTAAGGTAACACTCGACAACAAAGTACACAATCGCTTCATACAACACAATCCGGTCGGGGGATGCCGGCAGTCCCATTTATCGTGTCGAAAATTAGGATTTTTCATCATTTTTACAAGATGGCCGCCACACTGTCCGCCATCTTATTTTTCTGAAAAGTCATAATTTTTCTGAAATCTCAGGGATATAAGCCACCATGTGGTGTACTTGGTGTTGCCAACTTTTGACTTTAGTAAAACAAACTAATTCGCCAAAGTCGGGTCTGACCCAAAAATTCTAGCGCCAATGGCTCTCGGGGTTGCCAGCTGAAAGTGATGAAAATGGTCAAATGTCATTTGCGGGACCATATTCTTGGTGTATATGTAAAATTTCCATTCAAAATGTCGTTATTTCTACTTTTTATGTTTTCGGGGAAAATCTGGGAAATTTCCCTAAAAATGGGGAAAATTTTTGCACCAGGCAACACTCCTTGACGAACTACATAACCGGTCCATAGAACACAATCCGGTCGGGGGATGCCAGCTGTCGCAATTATCGTGTCGAAAATTGGGATTTTTCGGCCTTTTTACAAGATGGCCGCCATGGAATCTGCCATCTTGTTTTTCTGAAAAGTCATAATTTTTCTGAAATGTCAAGAATATAGGCCACCGATTGGTGTACTTGGTGTTGCCAACTTTCGAGTTTGATAGAACAAACTAATTCGCCAAAGTCAAAAAGTCCCAAAAATTAAAAAGTTCAATATTTTTTGGGGTTGCCAATTAAAACGAACGAAAATGGTCAAATGTCATTTGTGGGACCCCAATGTTGCCGGATAGTCAAAGTCTCTATTTAAAATGTCATTATTTCTACTTTTCATGTTTTCGGGGAAAATCTGGGAAAATACCCTAAAAATGGGGAAAATTTTTGCACCAGGCAACACTCGTCAACAAAACACACAACCGCTCCTTACAACTCGAACCCATCCGATGTTGCCAACTACCCGAAAAATGGATTTGAAAAAAATCGAAATTTCCAACTTTTTACAAAATGGCCGCCGCAGCGTCCTCCATCTTGGATTTTCACAATGTCATAATTTTTCCCAATTGCCATTGAAATTACCACCAAATTGGCAGACTTTTCGTTGGCGGTTTTAGAATTTGGTAGAAGAAAACAATTTGTCAAAGTCGAGTGAAAAAAGTCGACAATTTCAAAACGTCATAGCGCAGCCGCCATCTTGTTTTTTTTTTTTTTTTTACTTTTTTTTTAATTTTTTTAGATTTCGTATAGGACCTCTGAGTCGAAATTCATCCAAGTCTTTCCCCCACCGAAACCGGAAATGGACTCGCCCACCATCTTGGATTTGAACTTTCCCTATAATTTTCCTCTACTCGATTGGTCAGATGGCACATTTTTGCAAAACATACCCCTAACCCATCTCTCACCCATTCCGAGAAACGACATGTCAATGAGTGAGTCAGTCAGTCAGTGGTCTTGTAGTTTTATATAACTATAACTAGTATTTGCGTGGCTGCGCGAGCTGCGCGCAGCTCGCGTGGCGTGAAGGGGGGAGAGGGGGAGCTTTGAAAAATGATTTCGACTAACGCATTGCACCTCTCAATGAATCTGAAAAATAAAATGTTCCAATGCAGCTCGCGGTACTACCTACCTACACCTACCTATCTACACCTACCTACCTACACCTACCTACCTACACCTACATACCTACACCTACCTACCTACACCTACCTACCTACACCTACCTACCTACACCTACCTACCTACACCTACCTACCTACACCTACCTACCTACACCTACCTACCTACACCTACCTACCTACACCTACCTACCTACACCTACCTACCTACACCTACCTACCTACACCTACCTACTACCTACCTACTACCTACCTACACCTACCTACTACCTACCTACTACCTACCTACACATACCTACCACCTACCTACTACCTACCTACACCTACCTACTACCTACCTACACATACCTACCACCTACCTACTACCTCCTACTACCACTAAAAAAACATTACCCTAAAGTTTGCTTGTCGTCGCCCCTGAGTTACGCTTCACCCACTCAACCTTCGTTACGCTAAGGAGGTCGCCGGCTCGCTTCGCTCGCCACCTCCCCCCTTCGCTCCACTCGGTCTCGCAGGTTCGCTCCACTCAGGACCTACCTACCACCGGAAAGCTATCATGACATTATCCCTACGCTACGGGGGTCGCCGGCTCGCTTCGCTCGCCCGCTACCCCCTTCGCTTTGCCGCTGTACCACCACCGGACAGGTTTCGACGCCTACTATAATATTTGTTCAAACACCTAATGGCTATCTCTAACCGTTATGAAGTTACAGCCCTTTTAATTTTAGGGGAGGTTGGGGGGGGGAGGGTATACAAATTTCAATGCCCCTCAAATAGATTTAGGTAAGAATCAAAAAATTTTTCAGGAGTAAAAAAGAGGTGAAGAGGGGGGGGGTTGAAGGGGGGGGAGAGGGGGGAGTTTCTAAAAATGATTTCGACTAACGCAATGCCCCTCTATATGAATCTGAAAAAAAATTCGTTCCAAGTCTCTTAACTTTCGAGATCCGCCTAAAAGGGGGGAGAAGGGGGGCAAGTGGGTCAAATTTGAAAAATGGTTTATACTTCCCCAAGCCTCTTCTATACGAATCCTTAAAAAAAAACACGTAAAACTTCTTTATTTCCGAGATCCGCCTAAAGGGGGGGAGAAGGGGGAAAAGGGGGGCCACATTGAAAAATGATTTTTACTTTACCGAGCCCCCTCTATACGAATCCCTAAAAAAAAACACGTAATGTCTCTTTGTTTCCGAGATACGATAGGGAGGGGGGAGAATAGGGGAGAAAAGGGGGGGTTTGGGACTTTTCCCATAGTCATGAGAGTTGATTGTTTACGAATCTGTCAAAATATACCCACCTCCCCATCCACCATCTGGGAGAACAATTCTGTCAGTGAGTCAGTGAGTGGTAATTTAGCTTTATATAGTATAACTAGTATTTGCGTGGCTGCGCGAGCTGCGCGCAGCTCGCGGGTCGTGAAAAGGGCAGAGGGGGAGAGCTTTGTTTTTTGTTTTTAAAAAACGTTGCCCCACTCTAGGAATTTCTCCTGTATCGTGGGTGCGTTCACAAACATATAAACTCACGTACACAGATACCCAGACCCGAAACAACTATCTGCAGGCTATACAAATATTTGTTCCGTGCGGGGATCGAACCCGCGACACGCAGCGCAGCAGTCCAATCGCTCAGCCGCTGCGCCAACCGTGCCGTCGAAGCTTTGAAAAATGATTTCGACTAACGCATTGCCCCTTTCAATAAATCTGAAAAAAAAATGTTACAAGTCTCATAACTTTCGAGATCCGCCTAAAGGGGCGAGAAAGGGAGCAAATGGGGCAACTTTGAAAAAGGTAGGAGGAGAAAATGGGGCAAAAGGAGGTTTTGCACTTTTTAGCTACTCATGAGGGTTACTTATACGCTTCACCCACTCAACCTTCGTTACGCTACAGAGGTCGCCGGCTCGCTTCGCTCGCCACCTCCCCTCTTCGCTCCACTCAAGACCTGCCTGCCATACCACCGAGGAAAAGCTATCGTGACCTTATCCCTACGCTACGGGGGTCGCCGGTTCGCTTCGCTCGCCCACTCCCCCTTTCGCTTTACCGGTACCACCACAGGATAGGTTTCGACCCGTACTATAATACGCTACTGAGCTACGCTACTGAGCTACGCTACTGAGCTACGCTACTGAGCTACGCTACTACGCAATAAAAATGGAGATTTTTTTGCAACATGCAACATTACTTAACGAAATACACAACCGGGAAAACACAATCCGGTCAGAAGGTGTCGGCTGTCCCATTTATTGTGTCGAAAATCAAGATTTTTTATCATTTTTCCAAGATGGCCACCACACTGTCCGCCATCCTGAAAAGTCTTAATTTTTCTGAAATATCGAGGATACAAGCTACCGACTGGTGTACTTGGTGTTGCCAAGTTTTAAGTTTGGTAGAACAAAAGAATTCGCCAAAGTCGGTTCTGATCCGAAAATTCACACCCCAATGACTCTCGGGGTTGCCAGCTGAAAAGAATGAAAATGGTCAAATGTCATTTAAGGCACCTCAGTCTTGGTGTTTATGTAAAATTTCTATACAAAATGTAGTTATTTCCACTATTCATGTTTTTGGGTAAAAATCTGGGAAAATGCCCTAAAAATGGAGCAAAATTTAACGTAAGGTAACACTCCACAACAAAGTACACATTCGCTTCATACAACACAATCCGGTCGGCGGATGCCGGCTGTCTCATTTATCGTGTCGAAAATTATGATTTTTCATCATTCTTACAAGATGGCCACACTGTCCGCCATCTTTTTTTTCTAAAAAGTCATAATTTTTCTGAAATCTCAGGAATATAGGCCACCAACTGGTGTACTTGGTGTTGCCAACTTTTGAGTTTAGTAGAACAAACTAATTCGCCAAAGTCGGGTCTGAGCCAAAATTTCAAGCACCAATGGCTCTCGGGGTTGCCAGCTGAAAGTGATGAAAATGGTCAAATGTCATTCGGGGATCCCCATTCTTGGTGTTTATGCAAAATTTCCATTCAAAATGTCGTTATTTCTACTTTTCATGTTTTCGGGGAAAATCTGGGAAATTTCCCTAAAAATGGGGAAAATTTTTGCACCAGGCCACACTCCTTGACGAATTACACAATCGCTTCATACAACACAATCCGGTCGGGGGATGCCGGCTGTCCCACATAACGTGTCGAAAATTTAGATTTTTCATCATTCTTACAAGATGGCCGCCACACTGTCCGCCATCTTTTTTTTTTAAAAAGTCATAATTTTCCTGAAATTTCAAGGATATAGGCCACCAACTGGTGTACTTGGTGTTGCCAACTTTTGACTTTAGTAGAACAAACTAATTCGCCAAAGTCGGGTCTGACCCAAAAATTTAAGCGCCAATGGCTCTCGGGGTTGCCAGCTGAAAGTGATGAAAATGGTCAAATGTCATTTGGGGGACCCCAATGTTGCCGGCTAGACAAAGTCTCTATTTAAAATGTCATTATTTCTACTTTTCATGTTTTTGGGGAAAATCTGGGAAATTTCCCTAAAAATGGGGAAAATTTTTGCACCAGGCCACACTCCTCGACGAATTACATAACCGGTCCATACAACACAATCCGGTCGGGGGATGCCAGCTGTCCCAATTATCGTGTCGAAAATTGGGATTTTTCGGCCTTTTTACAAGATGGCCGCCATGGAATCCGCCATCTTGTTTTTCTGAAAAGTCATAATTTTCCTGAAATGACAAGAATATAGGCCACCGATTAGTGTACTTGGTGTTGCCACCTTTGGAGTTTGGTAGAACAAACTAATTCGCCAAAGTCAAAAAGTCCCAAAAATTAAAAAGTTTAATATTTTTTGGGGTTGCCAATTAAAATGAACGAAAATGGTCAAATGTCATTTGTGGGACCCCAATGTTGCCGGCTAGTCAAAGTCTCTATTTAAAATGTCATTATTTCTACTTTTCATGTTTTCGGGGAAAATCTGGGAAAATACCCTAAAAATGGGAAAATTTTTTGCACCAGGCAACACTCGTCAACGAAACACACAACCGCTCCCTACAACTCAAACCCGTCTGATGTTGCCAACTTCCCGAAAAATGGATTTGAAAATAATTGAAATATCCAACTTTTTACAAAATGGCCGGCGCAGCGTCCTCCATCTTGGATTTTCACAATGTCATAATTTTACCCAATTGCCATTGAAATTACCAACAAATTGGCAGACTTTTCGTTGGCGGTTTTAGAATTTGGTAGAAGAAAACAATTTGTCAAAGTCGAGTGAAAAAAGTCGACAATTTCAAAACGTCATAGCGCGGCCGCCATCTTGTTTTTTTTTTTTTTTTTACTTTTTTTTTAAATGCTTTTACATTTCGTATAGGACCTCTGAGTCGAAATCCATCCAAGTGTTTCCCCCACCGAAACCGGAAATGGACTCGCCCACCATCTTGGATTTGAACTTTCCCTATAATTTTCCTCTACTCGATTGGTCAGATGACACATTTTTGCAAAACATACCCCTAACCCAACTCTCACCCATTCCGAGAAACGACATGTCAATGAGTGAGTCAGTCAGTCAGTGGTCTTGTAGTTTTATATAACTATAACTAGTATTTGCGTGGCTGCGCGAGCTGCGCGCAGCTCGCGGGTCGTAAAGAGGGACAGGAGAGGAGCTTTGAAAAATGATTTCGACTAACGCATTGCCACTTTCAATGAATCTGAAAAAAAAATGTTACAAATCTCTTAACTTTCGAGATCTGCCTAAAGGGGGGAAAGGGGGAAATGGGGCAACTTTGAAAAAGGTAGGAGGGAAAAATGGGGCAAAAAGGGGAGGTTTTGCACTTTTTAGCTACTCATGAGAGTTTCTTATACGCTTCACCCACTCAACCTTCGTTACGCTACGGAGGTCGCCGGCTCGCTTCGCTCGCCACCTCCCCTCTTCGCTCCACTCAAGACCTGCCTGCCACCGAGGAAAAGCTATCGTGACCTTATCCCTACGCTACGGGAGTCGCCGGCTCGCTTTGCTCGCCACCTCCCCTATGTCGCCAGCTAGTCAAAGTCTTCATTCTAAAAGTCTTTACTTCTACTTTCATGTTTTTGGGCAAAATCTGGGAAAATACCATAAAAATGGGGTTTTTTTTGCAACAGGCCACATTACTTAACAAAATACACAACCGGGACAACACAATCCGGTCAGAAGGTGCCGGCTGTCCCATTTATCGTGTCGAAAATTAGGATTTTCCATCATTTTTCCAAGATGGCCACCACACTGCCCGCCATCTTGTTTTTCTGAAAAGTCTTAATTTTTCTAAAATATCGAGGATACAGGCTACCGACTGGTGTACTTGGTGTTGCCAAGTTTTAAGTTTGGTAGAACAAAAGAATTCGCCAAAGTCGGTTCTGATCCGAAAATTCAAGCCCCAATGACTCTCGGGGTTGCCAGCTGAAAAGAATGAAAATGGTCAAATGTCATTTGAGGTACCCCATTCTTAGTGTTCCTGTAAAAAAATTCCATTCAAAATGTCATTATTTCCACTATTCATGTTTTTGGTAAAAATCTGGGAAAATACCCAAAAAATGGGAAAAAAATTTGCGTAAGGTAACACTTCACAACAAAGTACACAATCGCTTTATACAACGCAATCCAGTCGGGGGATGTCGGCTGTCCCATTTATCGTGTCGAAAATTAGGATTTTTCATCATTCTTACAAGATGGCCGCCACACTGTCCGCCATCTTTTTTTTTGAAAAGTCATAATTTTATTAAAATCTCAAGAATATAGGCCACCAACTGGTGTACTTGGTGTTGCCAACTTTTGAGTTTGGTAGAACAAACTAATTCGCCAAAGACGGGTCTGACCAAAAAATTCAAACGCCAAGTGCTCTCGGGGTTGCCAGCTTAAAGTGATGAAAATGGTCAAATGTCATTTGGGGGACCCCAATGTTGCCGGCTAGTCAAAGTCTCTTTTTAAAATGTCATTATTTCTACTTTTCATGTTTTCGGGGAAAATCTGGGAAAATACCCTAAAAATGGGGAAAGTTTTTGCAGCAGGCAACACTCTTTAACAAAACACACAACCGCCTGGTACAAAACAATCCAGTCGGGAGATGCCAGCTGTCCCAATTATCGTGTCGAAAATTGGGATTTTTCGGCCTTTTTACAAGATGGCCGCCATGGAATCCGCCATCTTGTTTTTCTGAAAAGTCATAATTTTCCTGAAATGTCAAGAATATAGGCCACCGATTGGTGTACTTGGTGTTGCCAACTTTTGAGTTTGGTAGAACAAACTAATTCGCCAAAGTCAAAAAGTCCCAAAAATTAAAAAGTTCAATATTTTTTGGGGTTGCCAATTAAAACGAACCAAAATGGTCAAATGTCATTTGGGGGACCACAATGTTGCCGGCTAGTCAAAGTCTCTATTTAAAATGTCATTATTTCTACTTTTCATGTTTTTGGGGAAAATCTGGGAAAATACCCTAAAAATGGGAAAATTTTTTGCACCAGGCAACACTCGTCAACAAAACACACAACCGTTCGGTACAACTCGAACCCGTCTGATGTTGCCAACTACCCGAAAAATGGATTTGAAAATAATCGAAATATCCAACTTTTTACAAAATGGCCGCCGCAGCGTCCGCCATCTTGGATTTTCAAAATGTCATAATTTTTCCCAATTGCCATTGAAATTACCAACAAATTGGCAGACTTTTCGTTGGCGGTTTTAGAATTTGGTAAAAGAAAACAATTTGTCAAAGTCGAGTGAAAAAAGTCGACAATTTCAAAACGTCATAGCGCGGCCGCCATCTTGTTTTTTTTTTTTTTTTTACTTTTTTTTTAAATGCTTTTAGATTTCGTATAGGACCTTTTAGTCGAAATTCATCCAAGTCTTTCCCCCACCGAAACCGGAAATGGACTCGCCCACCATCTTGGATTTGAACTTTCCCTATAATTTTCCTCTACTCGATTTGTCAGATAGCACATTTTTGCAAAACATACCCCTAACCCATCTCTCACCCATTCCGAGAAACGACATGTCAATGAGTGAGTCAGTCAGTCAGTGGTCTTGTAGTTTTATATAACTATAACTAGTATTTGCGTGGCTGCGCGAGCTGCGCGCAGCTCGCGGGGCGTGAAGAGGTGGGGAGGGGGCGCTTTGAAAAATAATTTCGACTAACGCATTGCCCCTTTCAATGAATCTGATATACCTACCTATATACACCTACCACCTATATACACCTACCACCTATATACACCTACCACCTACGTACTACCTACCTACACCTACCTACTACCAACCTACTACCTACCTACACCTACCTGCACCTACCTACATCTACCTACTACCTACCTACACCTACCTACCACCTACCTACTATCTACCTACTACCCCTACACCTACCTACTACCTACCTATCACCTACCTACTACCTACTACTACCACTAAAAAAACATTACCCTAAAGTTTGCTTGTCGTCGCCCCTGAGTAACGCTTCACCCACTCAACCTTCGTTACGCTAAGGAGGTCGCCGGCTCGCTACGCTCGCCACCTCTCCCCTTCGCTTCACTCGGTCTCGCAGGTTCGCTCCACTCAGGACCTACCTACCATCGGAAAACTTACACATTATCCCTTACGCTACGGGTACCACCACAGGATAGGCTCCTTTCGATGAATCTGAAAAAAAAAATCTTCCAAGTCTCTTAACTTCCGAGATCTGCCAAAGGGGGGGTGAAGGGCGGCAAGGGGGTCAAATTTTAAGAATGGATTTTACTTTCCAGAGCCGCCTCTATACGAATCCGTAAACAAAACTGAAAAAAGGGGTGAAGAGGGGGGGGGCGTTGAAGTGGGGAGAGGGGGGAGCTTTGAAAAACGATTTCGACTCACGCATTGCCCCTTTTAATGAATCTAAAAAAAAAATGTGCCAAGTCTCTTTACTTCCGAGATCCGCCTAAAAGGGGGGGTGAAGGGGGGCAAGGGGGTCAACATTGAAAAATGGTTTTTACTTCCCCGAGCCTCCTCTGTACGAATCCCTAAAAAAAACACGTAAAATCTCTTTATTTCCGAGATCCGCCTAAAGGGGGGGTGAAGGGGGGCAAGGGGGTCAAATTTGAAAAGTGGTTTTTACTTTCCCGAGCCTCCTCTATACAAATCCCTAAAAAAAAACAAGTAAAGTCTCTTTGTTTCCGAGATACGATAGGGAGGGGGGAGAAGGGGGGGGGGAATTGAAGGGGTTTGGCAATTTTCCTATACTCACGAGAGTTGCTTGTTTACGAATCTGTCAAAATATACCCACCTCCCCATCCACCATCTGGGAGAACAATTCTGTCAATCAGTGAGTCAGTCAGTGGTAATCGAGCTAGTATTAGTATTTGCGTGGCTGCGCGAGCTGCGCGCAGCTCGCAGGTCGTGAAGAGCGGGAGAGGGGGAGCTTTGAAAAATGATTTCGACTAACGCATATGAATCTGAAAAAAAAAATGTTCCAAGTCTCTTAACTTCCGAGATCCGCCTAAAGGGGGGGAAAAGGGGGGCAAGAGGTCCATTTTGAAAAATGAATTTTACTTCCCCGAGCCTCCTCTATACGAATCCGTAAACAAAACAGAACACGCGTTTAAAAAAAAGGGTGAAGAGGGGGGGACGTAGGGGGGAGAGGGGGGAGCTTTGAAAAATGATTTCGACTAACGCATTGCCCCTTTCAATGAAACTGAAAAAAAAATGTTCCAAGTCTCTTAACTTTCGAAAGGGGGCAAATGGGGCAACTTTGAAAAAGGTAGGAGAGGAAAATGGGGCAAAAAGGGGAGGTTTCGCGCTTTTTAGCTACTCATGAGAGTTATACGCTTCACCCACTCAACCTTCGTTACGCTACGGAGGTCGCAGGCTCGCTTCGCTCGCCACCTCCCCTCTTCGCTCCACTCAAGACCTGCTTACCACCGAGGAAAATCTATCGTGACCTTATCCCTACGCTACGGGGGTCGCCGGCTCGCTTTGCTCGCCACCTCCCCTATGTCGCCAGCTAGTCAAAATCTTCATTCTAAAAGTCTTTACTTCTACTTTCATGTTTTTGGGCAAAATCTGGAAAAATACCCTAAAAATGGAGATTTTTTTGCAACAGGCCACATTACTTAACGAAATACAACCGGGACAACACAATCCGGTCAGAAGGTGTCGGCTGTCCCATTTATTGTGTCGAAAATCAAGATTTTTCATCATTTTTCCAAGATGGCCACCACACTGTCCGCCATCCTGAAAAGTCTTAATTTTTCTGAAATATCGAGGATACAAGCTACCGACTGGTGTACTTGGTGTTGCCAAGTTTTAAGTGTGGTAGAACAAAAGAATTCGCCAAAGTCGGTTCTGATCCGAAAATTCACACCCCAATGACTCTCGGGGTTGCCAGCTGAAAAGAATGAAAATGGCCAAATGTCATTTAAGGCACCTCATTCTTGGTGTTTATGTAAAATTTCTATACAAAATGTAGTTATTTCCACTATTCATGTTTTTGGGAAAAAATCTGGGAAAATGCCCTAAAAATGGGGCAAAATTTAACGTAAGGTAACACTCCACAACAAAGTACACAATCGCTTCATACAACACAATCCGGTCGGCGGATGCCGGCTGTCTCATTTATCGTGTCGAAAATTATGATTTTTCATCATTCTTACAAGATGGCCACACTGTCCGCCATCTTTTTTTTCTGAAAAGTCATAATGTTCCTGAAATCTCAGGGATATAGGCCACAAACTGTTGTACTTGGTGTTGCCAACTTTTGAGTTTAGTAGAACAAACTAATTCGCCAAATTCGGGTCTTACCCAAAAATTCAAACGCCAATGGCTCTCGGGGTTGCCAGTTGAAAGTGATGAAAATGGTCAAATGTCATTTGGGGGACCCCATTCTTGGTGTTTATGTAAAATTTCCATTCAAAATGTCGTTATTTCTACATTTCATGTTTTCGGGAAAAATCTGAAAAATTTCTCTGAAAATGGGGAAAATTTTTGCACCAGGCTACACTCCTTGACGAATTACATAACCGGTCGATACAACACAATCCGGTCGGGGGATGCCAGCTGTCCCAATTATCGTGTCGAAAATTAGGATTTTTCGGCCTTTTTACAAGATGGCCGCCATAGCATCCGCCATCTTGTTTTTCCAAAAAAGTCATAATTTTCCTGAATTCTCAGGGATATAGGCCACCAACTGGTGTACTTGGTGTTGCCAACTTTTGAGTTTAGTAGAACAAACTAATTCGCCAAAGTCGGGTCTGACCCAAAAATTAAAGCGCCAATGGCTCTCGGGGTTGCCAGCTGAAAGTGATGAAAATGGTCAAATGTCATTTAGGGGAACCCATTCTTGGTGTTTATGTAAAATTTCCATTCAAAATGTCGTTATTTCTATTTTTCATGTTTTCGGGGAAAATCTGGGAAATTTCCCTAAAAATGGGGATTTTTTTTAAACCACGCTACACTCATTGACGAATCACATAACCGGTCCATACAACACAATCCGGTCGGGGGATGCCAGCTGTCCCAATTATCGTGTCGAAAATTGGGATTTTTCGGCCTTTTTACAAGATGGCCGCCATGGAATCCGCCATCTTGTTTTTCTGAAAAGTCATAATTTTCCTGAAATGTCAAGAATATAGGCCACCGATTGGTGTACTTGGTGTTGCAAACTTTCGAGTTTGGTAGAACAAACTAATTCGCCAAAGTCAAAAAGTCCCAAAAATTAAAAAGTTGAATATTTTTTGGGGTTGCCAATTAAAACGAACCAAAATGGTCAAATGTCATTTGGGGGACCCCATTGTTGCCGGCTAGTCAAAGTCTCTATTTAAAATGTCATTATTTCTACTTTTCATGTTTTCGGGGAAAATCTGGGAAAATACCCTAAAAATGGGGTTTTTTTTTACACCAGGCAACACTCGTCAACAAAACACACAACCGCTCTGTACAATTCGAACCCGTTCGATGTTGCCAAGTACCCGAAAAATGGATTTGAAAAAAATCGAAAAATCCAACATTTTACAAAATGGCCGCCGCAGCGTCCTCCATCTTGATTTTCACAATGTCATAATTTTTTCCAATTGCCATTACAATTACCAACAAATTAGCAAACTCTTTGTTGGCGGTTCTAGAATTCGGTAGAAGAAAACAATTTGTCAAAGTCGAGTGAAAAAAGTCGACAATTTCAAAACGTCCTGGCGCGGCCGCCATCTTGTTTTTTTTTTTTTTTTACTTTTTTTCTAAATGCTTTTAGATTTCGTATAGGACCTCTGAGTCGAAATCCATCCAAGTCTTTCCCCCACCGAAACCGGAAATGGACTCGCCCACCATCTTGGATTTGAACTTTCCCTATAATTTTCCTCTACTCGATTGGTCAGAAAGCACATTTTTGTAAAACATACCCCTAACCCATCTCTCACCCATTCCGAGAAACGACATGTCAATGAGTGAGTGAGTCAGTCAGTGGTCTTGTAGTTTTATATAACTATAACTAGTATTTGCGTGGCTGCGCGAGCTGCGCGCAGCTCGCGGTTCTGTCGTGCTTTTGAGGAGTTTTATTTACCCTTGTAAAATTTTGAGAATCCCTAGGAGTCCTTAAATGAATTGGAAAATCCATTAGAGTCCAAGATTTTGTAAATTGTATAAAATCTTTTAAATATTTTGAGAACCCTAAGTACATAAATGGTCTTTTAAGTAAATCAACTGAACGATTTTTTATTCCTTCAGTTGATGTACATAAAAGTCGGTACAAATAAACTATAATTATAATGTTATTCCATAAAAGTGATTAGGTAAATAATGAAATAAGTTCCAATTTTATGCTCTAATCGTATGCAATGTTTATTATAAATAAACCTTAAACGTGATGTCAAAAAGAACCCTAGTCTTCCACTTTTCAAACTCTAGTGAAATGCCTAATAGAGCCCAGAAGAGACCCGAAAGGTTTCTACTTCATCGAACTCTTAAACGTAGTAAGTCCAGAGAAAGCCATAAGAAAACCTATTATTGTTTGAATGAACTCGTACATTTTTTTTATCGCCATCTATCGTGGTCTTGGGAACTATTATTTTATTTTGAAAAGAAAATTCGTCATTACTAAGTAATAAATCATTATGATAGGCACTTACCCATTTCAAATGCTTTAATTCTTACCCACCGCCCACTTGGGTGAATCGTGGAAAGTTTTCTTACAACGGTTTACCAAGGTGGACCTCAGGGAGGGGGACTGTGGGTATTTTTTAGTAGTGATGACCAACTACATGGACCGGACCAGCTATTTGGACCTCTCAAGAAAGCTTAGCAATATTAAATTTATGATGATTCAGTTATCTTATATTTTAACAGTTATGTCAATGGCTGTGTTGTTGATTGAGTAAAATGTATCATGTGAATGTGAGGATAGTTATTAAAACCTATGACTAATGCCCGGTTTCTGAGGCACTTTATCTGTGGTTTATCTATTCATATGCGTACATTTGAATAGATAAACCACAGATAAACCATAGATAAAATGCCTCAGAAACCGGGCATTAGTTATTCGATAAACACATTTGATTCCTTATCGTTTTCACAGGCGATAGTAAACAAAAAAAAAAACAAATGCAATGGTGTACGCCCATGTTTATGGGCATTGCTTGATCACGATAATAAGAGTGATGAGTGTTAAACATACCTACCTATTATTAAACTGCTTGATTATTGATAAATTAAATAAAACTATGTTTTACTTGTTACGATATAAATATAATTTGAAACAGTTCCATGTTATTTTAATAAAAGGTATATTTAGAAAACATTATTATAAGGCATCTTCTCCGGTACCTACATTTGTACATTAATTTCTTAATTATTGATAAAAAGTCTTTTTTGCCCGTGGTCCCGGTCCCTGGAAGGGACCACAAGTATTTTTTGTCCGTGGTTTCTTTTAGAAATATATACCTACTGCCGAATTAAATTGTACTCCATGACGCGCGCTCGCTTCGCTCGCATATTAAATAACAATGATATCTTTTGTCCCCGAAGTGCCGGGCATCCGCCGGCCTCCTTCGTCGGCCTACGGCCCGGTACCCATGCCGCTCATAAAGGATACTGTCGCGAGACGGTCGTATTATAGGAACACGAAGAAAAAAAAGGGACCACGGAATTTTCCAGTATTAAAGGGACCACGAAGAAAAAAAGCTCCGTGGTCCCTTCCAGGGACTAACTACTAAGGAGTTAGGCTCTGGATTCTGATCAGAGTTGGCTTACTGCCGAGAACATGCTTCGGTTAGTGATGAAGTCAATAGAACCGAGTGATTGCGAATTCGTCGTTGAAGTGAGTTATCATACCGATGTTGGGGGGTCAGTAAAGTGTGGTCGGTGTCGGTATAATTGCTGGGATGTCTTGCGTTGTCTGTGGCGCGAAAATCAGGATGGGAATCGATGTCAAGTTGTGGAATGTGGATGCTATCTGACTTCTGGTGGATCGGTCGGGACGGATGATATGCCCGTTAACATGGCTATTGTAAGTGGCATGAAAGTTGAGCGCTGACTTGAGACCCCGTGACTGCGCGGTAACGATAATCGCCATCGCGCAGTCCACATGGGTCTCAAGTCAGCGCTCACCATCCACGCTGATATGATTTGTTGTCTTATCGGTAATAAATCGCACTGGCCAAGGTGTAGGTAGAGTCATCGGTTCATTCATTTAATAGGTTATTTTATTTTTTCTGACTTGTGGTGGATCTGTAGGGACGTTTGGTAAGTCCGTTAACATGTTGTGTTAAAGTTGTTGTCTTATCAGTAATGAGTCCTAGTGTGCAAAGGTGTGGGTGGAGTCATTGTATTGATTGAATAAGATAAATGGCATGGAGCTATGATACGAGTTATGTGGCAGATACCAAATGTCTTAGTTACTTTGTACTAAAAAGTAAAAAATAAAAAAGCCGTGGACTGCTGTGTTGCACGAAGGTGTGGGTTTATATATCTGATACCAAATGTCTCAGTTACTTTTAACTGTAGATTTCTGTTATATTCCGAAGACCAAAATTTCAAATGATTTCAGTATAACCACTTGGGAGATGATGCCTGATGATGATGCCTGATGCCTTACTGTGAAAATAAACGTGTTATAATGACACTAAATGAACAGAGTAATTTGAGGACGTGTAACTGTACATTTGCTGAAAATTGCTAAGGATTTATGTTATATCCCGAAAACAAAAATTTCAAATGATGTCAGTCTAACCACTTAGATCTATGATGCCTTACTGTTAAAATAAACGTGTTATAATGACAGTAAATCAACAGTAAAGCTGCAATGGCTCTCAGAGTTGCCAGCTGAAAGTGATGAAAACGATCAAATGTCATTCAACGAACCCAAATGTTGCCAGCTAGTCAAAGTCTTCATTCTAAAAGTCTTGACTTCTATTTTCATGTTTTCGGGCAAAATCTGGGAAAAAACCAAAAAAATGGGGAAAAATTTTGCGTAAGGTAACACTCCACAACAAAATACACAATCGCTTCATACAACACAATCCGGTCGGGGTATGCCGGCTGTCCCATTTGTCGAGTCGAAAATTAGGATTTTTCATTATTCTTACAAGATGGCCGCCACACTGTCCGCCATCTTTTTTTTCTGAAAAGTCATAATTTTCCTGAAATCTCAGGGATATAGGCCACCAACTGGTGTACTTGGTGTTGCCAACTTTTGAGTTTAGTAGAACAAACTAATTCGCCAAAGTTGGGTCTCACCCAAAAATTCAAGCGCCAATGGCTCTCGGGGTTGCCAGCTAAAAGTGATGAAAATGGTCAAATGTCATTTGGGAGACCCCATTCTTGGTGTCTGTGTAAAATTTCCATTCAAAATGTCGTTATTTCGTAGTGTTTTCGGGGAAAATCTGGGAAATTTCCCTAAAAATGGGGACAATTTTTAAACCAGGCCACACTCCTTGACGAATCACATAACCGTTCCATACAACACATTTCGGTCGGGGGATGCTGGCTGTCCCATTTATCGTGTCGAAAATTGGTATTTTTCATCAGTTTTACAAGATGGCCGCCACACTGTCCGCCATTTTGTTTTTCTGAAAAGTCATAATTTTCCTGAAATTTCAGGGATAGAGGCCACCAACCGGCGTACTTGGTGTTGCCAACTTTTGAGTTTAGTAGAACAAACTAATTCGCCAAAGTCGGGTCTTGCCCAAAAATTCAAGCGCCAATGGCTCTCGGGGTTGCCAGCTGAAAGTGATGAAAATGGTCAAATGTCATTTGGGGGACCCCATTCTTGGTGTTTATGTAAAATTTTTATTCAAAATGTCGTTATTTCTATTTTCATGTTTTCGGGGAAAATCTGGGAAATTTCCCTAAAAATGGGGAAATTTTTTGCGTAAAGTAACACTCCGCAACAAAGTACACAATCGTTTCATACAACACAATCCGGTCGGGGGATGCCTGCTGTCCCATTAATCGTGTCGAAAATTAGGATTTTACATCATTTTTACAAGATGGCCGCCACACTGTCCGCCATCTTTTTTTTCTAAAAAGTCATAATTTTCCTGAAATCTCAGGGATCCAGGCCACCGATTGGTGTACTTGGTGTTGCCAACTTTTGAGTTTAGTAGAACAAACTAATTCGCCAAAGTCGGGTCTGGCCCAAAAATTCAAGCGCCAATGGCTCTCGGGGTTGCCAGCTGAAAGTGATGAAAATGGTCAAATGTCATTTGGGGGACCCCATTCTTGGTGTTTATGTAAAATTTTCATTCAAAATGTCGTTATTTCTACTTTTCATGTTTTCGGGGAAAATCTGGGAAATTTCCCTAAAAAAGGGGATTTTTTTTGCACCAGGCCACACTCCTTGACGAATTACATAACCGGTCCATACAACACAATCCGGTCGGGGGATGCCAGCTTTCCCAATTATCGTGTCGAAAATTGGGATTTTTCGGCCTTTTTACAAGATGGCCGCCATGGAATCCGCCATCTTGTTTTTCTGAAAAGTCATAATTTTCCTGAAATGTCAAGAATATAGGCCACCGATTGGTGTACTTGGTGTTGCCAACTTTCGAGTTTGGTAGAACAAACTAATTCGCCAAAGTCAAAAAGTCCCAAAAATTAAAAAGTTCAATATTTTTTGGGGTTGCCAATTAAAACGAACCAAAATGGTCAAATGTCATTTGGGGGACCCCAATGTTGCCGGCTAGTCAAAGTCTCTATTTAAAATGTCATTATTTCTACTTTTCATGTTTTTGGGGAAAATCTGGGAAAATAACCTAAAAATGGGGAATTTTTTGCACCAGGCAACACTTGTCAACAAAACACACAACCGCTCGGTACAACTCGAACCCGTCTGATGTTGCCAACTACCCGAAAAATGGATTTGAAAAAAATCGAAATATCCAACTTTTTACAAAATGGCCGCCGCAGCGTCCTCCATCTTGGATTTTTACAATGTCATAATTTTTCCCAATGGCCACTGAAATTACCAACAAATTGGCAGACTTTTCGTTGGCGGTTTTAGAATTTGGTAGAAGAAAACAATTCGTCAAAGTCGAGTGAAAAAAGTCGACAATTTCAAAATGTCCTGGCGCGGCCGCCATTTTGTTTTTTTTTTTTTTTTTTACTTTTTTTTAAATGTTTTGTCATTTCGTATAGGACCTCTGAGTCGAAATCCATCCAAGTGTTTCCCCCACCGAAACCGGAAATGGACTCGCCCACCATCTTGGATTTGAACTTTCCCTATAATTTTCCTCTACTCGATTGGTCAGATGACACATTTTTGCAAATTATACCCCTAACCCATCTCTCACCCATTCCGAGAAACGACATGTCAATGAGTGAGTCAGTCAGTCAGTGGTCTTGTAGTTTTATATAACTACTAGTATTTGCGTGGCTGCGCGAGCTGCGCGCAGCTCGCGGGGCGTGAAGTGGGGGAGAGGGGGAGCTTTGAAAAATGATTTCGACTAACGCATTGCACCTTTCAATGAAACTGAAAAAAAAAATGTTCCAATGCAGCTCGCGGTACACCTACCTACTACCTACACATACCTACTACCTACTACCTACCACCTACCTACTACCTACCTACTACCTCCTACTACCACTAAAAAAACATTACCCTAAAGTTTGCTTGTCGTCGCCCCTGAGTTACGCTTCACCCACTCAACCTTCGTTACGCTAAGGAGGTCGCCGGCTCGCTTCGCTCGCCACCTCCCCCCTTCGCTCCACTCGGTCTCGCAGGTTCGCTCCACTCAGGACCTAGCTACCACCGGAAAACTATCATGACATTATCCCTACGCTACGGGGTTCGCCGGCTCGCTTCGCTCGCCCGCTCCCCCCTTCGCTTTACCGGTACCACCACAGGATAGGCTCCTTTCGATGAATCTGAAAAAAAAATCTTCCAAGTCTCTTAACTTCCGAGATCTGCCAAAGGGGGGGTAAAGGGGGGCAAAGGGGTCAAATTTTAAGAATGTATTTTACTTTCCCGAGCCTTCTCTATACGAATCCGTAAACAAAACTGAAAAAAGGGGTGAAGAGGGGGGGGGGGGGGGGGGGTGAAGGGGGGGGGGGAAGGGGAGCTTTGAAAAATGATTTCGATTAACTCATTGCCCCTTTCAATCAATGAATCTGAAAAAAAAAATGTTCCAAGTCTCTTAACTTCCGAGATCCGAAAAGGGGGGTGAAGGGGGGCAAGGGGGTCAAATTTTAGAAATGGTTTTTACTTCCTTAAGCCTCCTCTATACGAATCTCTAAAAAAAATCACGTAAATTCTCTTTATTTCCGAGATCTGCCTAAAGGGGGGGAGAAGGGGGGCAAGGGAGAGCACTCTGAAAAATGATTTTTACTTAACCGAGCCTCCTCTATACGAATCCCTAAAAAAAAACACGTAAAGTCTCTTTGTTTCCGAGATACGATAGGGAGGGGGGAGAAGGGGGGGGAAAAGGGGGGGTTTGGGACTTTTCCCATACTCACGAGAGTGACTTGTTTACGAATCTGTCAAAATATACCCACCTCCCCATCCACCATCTGGGAGAACAATTCTGTCAGTCAGTCAGTCAGTGAGTGGTAATTTAGCTTTATATAGTATAACTAGTATTTGCGTGGCTGCGCGAGCTGCGCGCAGCTCGCGGGTCGTGAAGAGGGGTGAGGGGGAGCTTTGAAAAATGATTTCGACTAACGCATTCCCCTTTCAATGAATCTAAAAAAAAAATGTTTCCAGTCTCACTTCCGAGATCCGCCTAGAGGGGGGAGAAAGGGGGCAAATGGGGCAACTATGAAAAAGGTTGGAGGGGAAAAGGGGGCAAAAAGAGGAGGTTTTGCACTTTTTAGCTACTCATGAGAGTCACTTATACGCTTCACCCACTCAACCTTCGTTACGCTACGGAGGTCGCCGGCTCGCTTCGCTCGCCACCTCCCCTCTTCGCTCCACTCAAGACCTGCCTTCCACCGAGGAAAACCTATCGTGACCTTATCCCTACGCTTCGCTTTACGGGTACCACCACAGGATAGGTTTCGACGCCTACTATAATACGCTACGGAGGTCGCTGGCTCGCTTCGCTCTGTACCTCCCCTCTTCGATCCACTCAAGACCTGCCTACCACCGAGGAAAAGCTATCGTGACCTTATCCCTACGCTACGGGGATCGCCGGCTCGCTTTGCTCGCCACCTCCCCTATGTTGCCAGCTAGTCAAAGTCTTCATTCTAAAAGTCTTTACTTCTACTTTCATGTTTTTGGGCAAAATCTGGGAAAATACCCTAAAAATGGGGATTTTTTACTTAACAAAATACACAACCGGGACAAGACAATCTGGTCAGAAGGTGCGGCGCTGTCCTATTTATCGTGTCGAATATTATGATTTTTTATCATTTTTCCAAGATAGCCACCACACTGTCCGCCATCTTGTTTTTCTGAAATGTCTTAATTTTTCTGAAATACCGAGGATACAGGCTACCGACTGGTGTACTTGGTGTTGCCAAGTTTTAAGTTTGGTAGAACAAAAGAACTCGCCAAACTCGGTTCAGATCCGAAAATTAAAGCCCCAATGACTCTCGGGGTTGCCAGCTGAAAAGAATGAAAATGGTCAAATGTAATTTGAGGCACCCTATTCTCGGTGTTTGTGCGTAAAATTTCCATTCAAAATGTCGTTATTTCCACTATTCATGTTTTTGGGAAAAATCGGGGAAAATACCCCAAAAATGGGGAAAATTTTTGCGTAAGGTAACACTCCACAACAAAGTACACAATCGCTTCATACAACACAATCCGGTCGGGGGATGCCGGCTGTCCCATTTATCGTGTCGAAAATTAGGATTTTTTATCCTTTTACAAGATGACCGCCACACTGTCCGCCATCTTTTTTTTCTGAAGAGTCATAATTTTTCTGAAATCTCAGGGATATAGGCCGCCAACTGGTGTACTTGGTGTTGCCAACTTTTGAGTTTAGTAGAACAAACTAATTCGCCAAAGTCGGGTCTGACCCAAAAATTCAAGCGCCAATGGCTCTCGGGGTTGCCAGCTGAAAGTGATGAAAATGGTCAAATGTCATTTGGGGAACCCTATTTTTGGTGTTTATGTAAAATTTCCATTCAAAATGTCGTTATTTCTACTTTTCATGTTTTCGGGGAAAATCTGGGAAATTTCCCTAAAAATGGGGAAAATTTTTACACCAGGCCACACTCCTTGACGAATTACATAACCGGTCCATACAACACAATCCGGTCGGGGGATGCCAGCTGTCCCAATTATCGTGTCGAAAATTGGGATTTTTCGGCCTTTTTACAAGATGGCCGCCATGGAATCCGCCATCTTGTTTTTCTGAAAAGTCATAATTTTCCTGAAATGTCAAGAATATAGGCCACCGATTGGTGTACTTGGTGTTGCCAACTTTCGAGTTTGGTAAAACAAACTAATTCGCCAAAGTCAAAAAGTCCCAAAAATGAAAAAGTTCAATATTTTTTGGGGTTGCCAATTAAAACGAACCAAAATGGTCAAATGTCATTTGGGGGACCCAAATGTTGCCGGCTAGTCAAAGTCTCTATTTAAAATGTCATTATTTCTACTTTTCATGTTTTTGGGGAAAATCTGGGAAAATAGCCTAAAAATGGGGAAATTTTTTGCACCAGGCAACACTCGTCAACAAAACACACAACCGCTCCCTACAACTCGAACCCGTCCGATGTTGCCAACTACCCGAAAAATGGATTTGAAAAAAATCGAAATTTCCAACTTTTTACAAAATGGCCGCCGCAGCGTCCTCCATCTTGGATTTTCACAATGTCATAATTTTTCCCAATTGCCATTGAAATTACCAACAAATTGGCAGACTTTTCGGTGGCGGTTTTAGAATTTGGTAGAAGAAAACAATTTGTCAAAGTCGAGTGAAAAAAGTCGACAATTTCAAAACGTCATAGCGCGGCCGCCATCTTGTTTTTTTTTTTTTTTTTACTTTTTTTTTTAATGCTTTTAGATTTCGTATAGGACCTCTGAGTCGAAATTCATCCAAGTCTTTCCCCCACCGAAACCGGAAATGGACTCGCCCACCATCTCGGATTTGAACTTTCCCTATAATTTTCCTCTACTCGATTGGTCAGATTACACATTTTTGCAAAACATACCCATAACCCATCTCTCACCCATTCCGAGAAACGACATGTCAATCAGTGAGTCAGTGGCTTTGTAGTTTTATATAACTATAACTAGTATTTGCGTGGCTGCGCGAGCTGCGCGCAGCTCGCGGGGCGTGAAGTGGGGGAGAGGAGGAGCTTTGAAAAATGATTTCGACTAACGCATTGCACCTCTCAATGAATAAAAAAAAAAACGAAAATGTTCCAATGCAGCTCGCGGTACTACCTACCTACACCTACCTACTACCTACCTACACCTACCTACACCTACTTACACCTACCTACACCTACCTACTACCTACCTACTACCTACCTACACCTACCTACACCTACCTACTACCTACCTACACCTACCTACACCTACCTACTACCTACCTACACCTACCTGCTACCTACCTACACCTACCTACTACCTACCTACACCTACCTACACCTACCTACACCTACCTACTACCTACCTACACCTACCTACACCTACCTACTACCTACCTACACCTACCTACACCTACCTACTACCTACCTACACCTACCTGCTACCTACCTACACCTACCTACTACCTACCTACACCTACACCTACCTACACCTACCTACACATACCTACTACCTCCTACTACCACTAAAAAAACATTACCCTAAAGTTTGCTTGTCGTCGCCCCTGAGTAACGCTTCACCCACTCAACCTTCGTTACGCTAAGGAGGTCGCCGGCTCGCTTCGCTCGCCACCTCCCACCTTCGCTCCACTCGGTCTCGCAGGTTCGCTCCACTCAGGACCTACCTACCACCGGAAAGCTATCATGACATTATCCCTACGCTACGGGGGTCGCCGGCTCGCTTCGCTCGCCCGCTCCCCCCTTCGCTTTACCGCTGTACCACCACCGGACAGGTTTCGACGCCTACTATTATAATATTTGTTCAAACACCTAATGGCTATCTCCAACCGTTATGAAGTTACAGCCCTTTTAATTTTAGGGGAGGTTGAGGAGGGGAGGGTATACAAATTTCAACGTCCCTCAAATAGATTTAGGTAAGAATCAAAAATTTTTTCAGGAGTAAAAAAAGAGGGGAAGAGGGGGGGGTGAAGGGGAGGAGAGGGGGGAGTTTCTAAAAATGATTTCGACTAACGCAATGCCTCTCTATATGAATCTGAAAAAAAAATCGTTCCAAGTCTCTTAACTTTCGAGATCCGCCTAAAGGGGGGGTGAAGGGGGGCAAGGGGGTCAAATTTGAAAAATGGTTTTTACTTCCCCGAGCCTCCTCTATACAAATCCCTAAAAAAACACACGTAATGTCTCTTTATTTCCGAGATCCGCCTAAAGGGGGGTGAAGGGGGGCAAGGGGGTCAAATTTGAAAAATGGTTTTTACTTCCCCGAGCCTCCTCTATACGATTCCCTAAAAAAAAACACGTAAAGTCTCTTTGTTTCCGAGATACGATAGGGAGGGGGGAGAAGGGGGGTAAAAAGGGGGGGTTTGGCACTTTTCCCATACTCACGAGAGGTACTTCTTTACGAATCTGTCAAAATATACCCACCTCCCCATCCACCATCTGGGAGAACAATTCTGTCAGTGAGTCAGTGAGTCAGTCAGTGGTAATTTAGCTTTATATAGTATAACTAGTATTTGCGTGGCTGCGCGAGCTGCGCGCAGCTCGCGGGGCGTGAAGAGGGGGACAGGGGGAGCTTTGAAAAATGATTTCGACTAACGCATTGCACCTCTCAATGAATCTGAAAAAAAAAATGTTCCAATGCAGCTCGCGGTACTACCTACCTACACCTACCTACACCTACCTACACCTACCTACACCTACCTACACCTACCTACACCTACCTACACCTACCTACACCTACCTACACCTACCTACACCTACCTACACCTACCTACACCTACCTACACCTACCTACACCTACCTACACCTACCTACACCTACCTACACCTACCTACACCTACCTACACCTACCTACACCTACCTACACCTACCTACACCTACCTACACCTACCTACACCTACCTACACCTACCTACACCTACCTACACCTACCTACACCTACCTACACCTACCTACACCTACCTACACCTACCTACACCTACCTACACCTACCTACACCTACCTACACCTACCTACACCTACCTACACCTACCTACACCTACCTACACCTACCTACACCTACCTACACCTACCTACACCTACCTACACCTACCTACACCTACCTACACCTACCTACACCTACCTACACCTACCTACACCTACCTACACCTACCTACACCTACCTACACCTACCTACACCTACCTACACCTACCTACACCTACCTACACCTACCTACACCTACCTACACCTACCTACACCTACCTACACCTACCTACACCTACCTACACCTACCTACACCTACCTACACCTACCTACACCTACCTACACCTACCTACACCTACCTACACCTACCTACACCTACCTACACCTACCTACACCTACCTACACCTACCTACACCTACCTACACCTACCTACACCTACCTACACCTACCTACACCTACCTACACCTACCTACACCTACCTACACCTACCTACACCTACCTACACCTACCTACACCTACCTACACCTACCTACTACCTACCTACCTACACCTACCTACTACCTACCTACACCTACCTACTACCTACCTACACCTACCTACTACCTACCTACCTACTACCTACCTACACCTACCTACTACCTACCTACACCTACCTACTACCTACCTACACCTACACCTACCTACACCTACCTACACCTACCTACACCTACACCTACCTACACCTACCTACACCTACCTACACCTACCTACACCTACCTACACCTACCTACACCTACCTACACATACCTACTACCTACCACCTACCTACCTACTACCTCCTACTACCACTAAAAAAACATTACCCTAAAGTTTGCTTGTCGTCGCCCCTGAGTAACGCTTCACCCACTCAACCTTCGTTACGCTAAGGAGGTCGCCGGCTCGCTTCGCTCGCCACCTCCCCCCTTCGCTCCACTCGGTCTCGCAGGTTCGCTCCAGTCAAGACCTACCTACCACCGGAAAACTATCATGACATTATCCTTACGCTACGGGGGTCGCCGGCTCGCTTCGCTCGCCCGCTCCCCCCTTCGCTTTACCGGTACCACCACAGGATAGGCTCCTTTCGATGAATCTGAAAAAAAAATCTTCCAAGTCTCTTAACTTCCGAGATCTGCCAAAGGGGGGGTGAAGGGGGGCAAGGGGGTCAAATTTTAAGAATGGATTTTACTTTCCCGAGCCTCCTCTATACGAATCCGTAAACAAAACTGAAAAAAGGGGTGAAGGGGGGGGAGGAGAGTTTTGAAAAATGATTTCGATTAACTCATTGCCCCTTTCAATCAATGAATCTGAAAAAAAAAATGTTTCAAGTCACTTAACTTCCGAGATCCGAAAGGGGGGGGTGAAGGGGGGGGGGCAAGGGGGTCAAAATTTAAAAATGGTTTTTACTTCCCCAAGCCTCCTCTATACGAATCCCTAAAAAAAAATATCGTAAATTCTCTTTATTTCCGAGATCCGCCTAAAGGGGGGAGAAGGGGGAAAAGGGGGGCCACTTTGAAAAATGATTTTTACTTTACCAAGCCCCCTCTATACGAATCCCTAAAAAAAAACACGTCAAGTCTCTTCGTTTCCGAGATACAATAGGGAGGGGGGAGAAGGGGGGGGAAAAGGGGGGGGTTTGGGACTTTTCCCATAGTCATGAGAGTTGATTGTTTACGAATCTGTCAAAATATACCCACCTCCCCATCCACCATCTAGGAGAACAATTCTGTCAGTGAGTCAGTGGTAATTAAGCTTTATATAGTATAACTAGTATTTGCGTGGCTGCGCGAGCTGCGCGCAGCTCGCGGGGCGTGAAGAAGGGGAGAGGGGGAGCTTTGAAAAATTATTTCGCCTAACGCATTGCCCCTTTCAATGAATCTGAAAAAAAAATGTTCCAAATCTCTTAAATTCCGAGATCCGCCTAAAGGGGGGAGAAAGGGGGCAAATGAGGCAACTTTGAAAAAGGTAGGAGGGGAAAAGGGGGCAAAAAGGGGAGGTTACACCTACCTACACCTACCTACCTACTACCTACCTACTACCTACATACTACCTACCTACTACCTACCTACACCTACCTACTACCTACCTACCTACACCTACCTACTACCTACCTACCTATCACCTACCTACCTACTACCTCCTACTACCACTAAAAAAACATTACCCTAAAGTTTGCTTGTCGTTGTCTCTGAGTTACGCTTCACCCACTCAACCTTCGTTACGCTAAGGAGGTTGCCGGCTCGCTTCGCTCGCCACCTCCCCCACTCGGTCCACTTCGCTCCACTCGGTCTCGCAGGTTCGCTCCACTCAGGACCTACCTACCACCGGAAAGCTATCATGACATTATCCCTACGCTACGGGGGTCGCCGGCTCGCTTCGCTCGCCCGCTCCCCCCTTCGCTTTGGCGCTGTACCACCACCGGACAGGTTTCGACGCCTATTATAATATTTGTTCAAACACCTAATGGCTATCTCTAACCGTTATGAAGTTACAGCCCTTTTAATTTTAGGGGAGGTTGGGGAGGGGAGGGTATACAAATTTCAACGCCCCTCAAATAGATTTAGGTAAGAATCAAAAATTTTTTCAGGAGTAAAAAAGAGGTGAAGAGTGGGGGGGGGGGTGAAGGGGGGGGAGAGAGGGGAGTTTCTAAAAATGATTTCGACATACGCAATGCCCCTCTATATGAATCTGAAAAAAAAATCGTTCCAAGTCTCTTAACTTTCGAGATCCGCCTAAAAGGGGGGAGAAGGGGGGCAAGGGGGTCAAATTTTAAAAATAGTTTTTACTTCTCCGAGCCTCCTCTATACAAATCCCTAAAAAAACACACGTAATGTCTCTTTATTTCCGAGATCCGCCTAAAGGGGGGGTGAAGGGGGGCAAGGGGGTCAAATTTGAAAAATGGTTTTTACTTCCCCGAGCCTCCTCTATACGAATCCCTAAAAAAACACACGTAATGTCTCTTTATTTCCGAGATCCGCCTAAAGGGGGGGTGAAGGGGGGCAGGGGGGTCAAATTCGAAAAATGGTTTTTACTTCCCCGAGCCTCCTCTATACGAATCCCTAAAAAAAAACAAGTAAAGTCTCTTTGTTTCCGAGATACGATAGGGAGGGGGGAGAAGGGGGGGGAAAAGGGGGGGTTTGGGAATTTTCCCATACTCACGAGAGTTACTTGTTTACGAATCTGTCAAAATATACCCACCTCCCCATCCACCATCTGGGAGAACAATTCTGTCAGTGAGTGAGTCAGTCAGTGGTAATTTAGCTTTATATAGTATAATAACTAGTATTTGCGTGGCTGCGCGAGCTGCGCGCAGCTCGCGGTTCTGTCGTGCTTTTGAGGAGTTTTATTTACCCTTGTAAAATTTTGAGAATCCCTAGGAATCCTTAAATGAATTGGAAAATCCATTAGAGTCCAAGATTTTGTAAATTGTATAAAATCTTTTAAATATTTTGAGAACCCTAAGTACATAAATGGTCTTTTAAGTAAATCAACTGAACGATTTTTTATTCCTTCAGTTGATGTACATAAAAGTCGGTACAAATAAACTATAATAATTATAATGTTATTCCATAAAAGTGATTAGGTAAATAATGAAATAAGTTCCAATTTTATGCTCTAATCGTATGCAATGTATAGTATAAATAAACCTTAAACGTGATGTCAAAAAGAACCCTAGTCTTCCACTTTTCAAACTCTAGTGAAATGCCTAATAGAGCCCAGAAGAGACCCGAAAGGTTTCTACTTCATCGAACTCTTAAACGTAGTAAGTCCAGAGAAAGTCTTATGAAAACCTATTATTGTTTGAATGAACTCGTACATTTTTTTTATCGCCATCTATCGTGGTCTTGGGAACTATTATTTTATTTTGAAAAGAAAATTCGTCATTACTAAGTAATAAATCATTATGATTGGCACTTACCTATTTCAAATGCTTTAATTCTTACCCACCGCCCACTTGGGTGAATCGTGGAAAGTTTTCTTACAACGGTTTACCATGGTGGACCTCAGGGAGGGGGACTGTGGGTATTTTTTAGTAGTGATGACCAACTACATGGACCGGACCAGCTATTTGGACCTCTCAAGAAAGCTTAGCAATATTAAATTTAAGATGATTCAGTTATCTTATATTTTAACAGTTATGTCAATGGCTGTGTTGTTGATTGAGTAAAATGTATCATGTGAATGTAAGGATAGTTATTAAAACCTATGACTAATGCCCGGTTTCTGAGGCACTTTATCTGTGGTTTATCTATTCATATGCGTACATTTGAATAGATAAACCACAGATAAACCATAGATAAACCATAGATAAAATGCCTCAGAAACCGGGCATTAGTTATTCGAAAAACACATTTGATTCCTCATCGTTTTCACAGGCGATAGTAAACAAAAAAAAACAAATGCAATGGTGTACGCCCATGTTTATGGGCATTGCTTGATCACGATAATAAGAGTGATGAGTGTTAAACATACCTACCTATTATTAAACTGCTTGATTATTGATAAATTAAATAAAACTATGTTTTACTTGTTACGATATAAATATAATTTGAAACAGTTCCATGTTATTTTAATAAAAAGTATATTTAGAAAACATTATTATAAGGCATCTTCTCCGGTACCTACATTTGTACATTAATTTCTTAATTATTGATAAAAAGTCTTTTTTGCCCGTGGTCCCGGTCCCTGGAAGGGACCACAAGTATTTTTTTGTCCGTGGTTTCTTCTAGAAATATATACCTACTGCCGAATTAAATTGTACTCCATGACGCGCGCTCGCTTCGCTCGCATATTAAATAACAATGATATCTTCTGTCCCCGAAGTGCCGGGCATCCACCGGCCTCCTTCATCGGCCTACGGCCCGGTACCCATGCCGCCCATAAAGGATACTGTCGCGAGACGGTCGTATTATAGGAACACGAAGAAAAAAAAGGGACCACGGAATTTTCCAGTATTAAAGGGACCACGAAGAAAAAAAGCTCCGTGGTCCCTTCCAGGGACTAACTACTAAGGAGTTAGGCTCTGGATTCTGATCAGAGTTGGCTTACTGCCGAGAACATGCTTCGGTTAGTGATGAAGTCAATAGAACCGAGTGATTGCGAATTCGTCGTTGAAGTGAGTTGTCATACCGATGTTGGGGGGTCAGTAAAGTGTGGTCGGTGTGGGTATAATTGCTGGGATGTCTTGCGTTGTCTGTGGCGCGAAAATCAGGATGGGAATCGATGTCAAGTTGTGGAATGTGGATGCTATCTGACTTCTGGTGGATCGGTCGGGACGGATGATATGCCCGTTAACATGGCTATTGTAAGTGGCATGAAAGTTGAGCGCTGACTTGAGACCCCGTGACTGCGCGGTAACGATAATCGCTATCGCGCAGTCCACATGGGTCTGAAGTCAGCGCTCACCATCCACGCTGATATGATTTGTTGTCTTATCGGTAATAAATCGCACTGGCCAAGGTGTAGGTAGAGTCATCGGTTCATTCATTTAATAGGTTATTTTATTTTTTCTGACTTGTGGTGGATCTGTAGGGACGTTTGGTAAGTCCGTTAACATGTTGTGTTAAGGACGCTAAAACATTTTTCTACAAATAACAGTGGTTTTCAGGTACCATTTTAACGTATAAGCAATCACAAATGTGAAGATATCATGGTCTCAATTTAAAGATAATTTATTCGTCTCCAGATTGGCATCAGAAAAATTGTATGACGTCATACAAAAAAAACGCACAAATACGTTTTTCCCATCACAATAATCGCAGAAAATGTAAAAAAGTAGGGTCCGAATAGGTACCATTATAGGTAAATTTACAGCATATTATATCTCCAAAATTAATATAAATTGCGGTACATACAGTCCTTTAGATGTTGAGATATATTTTTTTTGTTTATATAAATTTTTTTATTCTTTTATTAGCTATAATAAAAACATTTGCCAATTTCTTCATACATTTTTCGCTCCCGGTTCATCATTCCGCGCTCAGCAGCGCTAGTGGAAGGACGGGTGTATCGCTCTCTCGCAAAAAATTCGTACGATAAACGTGATAGAAAAATATTTTAGTGTACGGTTACCACGGCAACCGACGACCAGAAGGAATTGATACTTTTTAGGACTGAGATAAAAGTAAGTACGAGTTTCATACTTTTATTATTATTAGAATGTGATTTAGAAATTATGTTGGGTACGACCGGGATTTGGATGGGTGGGGTTAAGCAGTTTGTTGACAAGGTTCAGAAATGGATGGGTCAGGTCAAGCTGTCGACGGTGAGGTTTGGAAGTGGATGGGTCAGGTCAAGCTGTCGACGGTGAGGTTTGGAAGTGGATGGGAAAGGTCAAGCTGTCGGCGGTGAGGTTTGGAAATGGATGGGTAAGGTCAAGCTGTCGGCGGTGAGGTTTGGAAATAGATGGGTAAGGTCAAGCTGTCGGCGGTGAGGTTTGGAAATGGATGGGTCAGGTCAAGCTGTCGGCGGTGAGGTTTGGAAATGGATGGGTAAGGACAAGCTGTCGGCGGTGAGGTTTGAAAATGGATGGGTCAGGTCAAGCTGTCGGCGGTGAGGTTTGGAAATGGATGGGTAAGGTCAAGCTGTCGGCGGTGAGGTTTGGAAATGGATGGGTCAGGTCAAGCTTTCGACGGAGAGGTTTGGAATTGAAATTCCTATTTCATTTTAAGTACCTACTTATTTCACATGGTTATTTCACGTAGGTAGCGAATTTTTCTTTTCGGAAGTCGCTGTCGGTACCGGTTGTTCTTTTTTATTAAGTTTGGTTGGTAGGTACCCCATATTGGGTGTACATCTGTTTGCCCCTTAAACCCGAACAAGCGTGATATTATATTATGAAATGGCGAAAACACTACATAAACATACGATCACAGCTATCGTGAGTCATTTGCTGTCTATATTATTGAAGAGTTCCATCTTCTACTTCGGAAGATCTCCAATCCTGGTGACCTGTAATACAGGTTTTTTTGAAACCTACTTCAGGCACCAGCTCTCACAATGTGAATATTATAGTGTTCAAAACGTGCTACAAAACCATTGTGAGAGAAATAAATAAACTTATTATTATTATTATATTATAATCATATTTTACAGTAAAACCTTCCTTAAAAACACAATATGCATTTATCAACGAAAATCCGATTGATATCGGATCAGTAGCTTTTGGGAAAATCGCGGATACATACAAATACAGCACCTTCTTTTTTCGACTCGGTTGAAAATACTAACCTACTTATCATGACGACGATACTAATAATTAACAATTACCAAATGCGTTTTCAAAGTTCCAAGTAATCTACCAAATTCTATTTCAAGACAATTAAAAAATAATATCAAAGATCAAGATTATTTATAGGAGGTATAAAACCGAGCGCTATTGTGAGACCGTGCTTTGAGCGGGGTGCGCCAAAGTTCACCTAAAATTTCAACTCCGATAATTGGAAATCCGAAAATGTTCTTCCTAACATTTTTCATCCTAACAATCGCAATTCCTAACTTCTCTGTCTCTAATGTTTTAATTCCGAAGCATTCGACTTCATAATGTCTGTAGCAATAAACATCTATTACACTATTATTTGTTTTCCTATATTTTCTCAACATAACCATCTTTTACACTATTATTCAAAGTCATATCTTTTTTTTGTTTATATTACTTTTTATTCATAATAATCAGTATTATAAAAGGTCCCATTAAAATAGGTGGACAAAATTTTAGAAATCATTCAGACCGCTAAAATAAGGACAATAGCAAAAAAAAATATAAGAATAAGAAATAAAATACCTACTTTTATAGGATGAGTTTGTTCTAGAGTGCCGGCAATTTATTATTTTAAGTCAAAATAAAATCACTTTATATATAGTGTTTTTTTTTTGTTTAGATGTCTTTAGTTAGGCTTACTAAACGCTGTGTTAAAATTTGTCCACCTATTTTAATGGGACCTTATATACTATGCAAAGATATCCATAGGTTAGGTTAGGTTAGAACTGTGACCAACTACGCTACCTCGAAATTGGTCGCGAAATTTTTCTAAGTATTTTTTTCATAGTGCCCCCAAGACGACACTCTGACCTGAATTTCATTCATTTATTTTATTTCAAGACAAAAATCAGTGAAACGACCTTTAATCATTCTAAACAGTTGTATGAGTGAAAATATTATGGTAATTATGTTTAGGAATAAAAGCGTTAGGATAAAAAACAGTAGGAGTTTAAATATATTTACACTAATGATATTATGAATTCCAATTTTCGGAAACATGAGTGTTATGAACATCGTCGGTAGGACTACAAATAGTATGAATGAAAACTTTAGGATGAAAAATTTTAGGAAGAGTGATCATTCGGATTACAAATCGTTAGGAAGAACAATTTCGGATAAAGAACTTTAGGTGAGCCAATATGGACCCCTTTGAGCGACTTTAGATACCTAACCATGAGTTGATCGAAAATGTAACAGCGTCCTTAAAGTTGTTGTCTTATCAGTAATGAGTCCTAGTGTGCAAAGGTGTGGGTGGAGTCATTGTATTGATTGAATAAGATAAATGGCATGGAGCTATGATACGAGTTATGTGGCAGATACCAAATGTCTTAGTTACTTTGTACTAAAAAGTAAAAAATAAAAAAGCCGTGGACTGCTGTGTTGCACGAAGGTGTGGGTTTAAATATCAGATACCAAATGTCTCAGTTGGGTCCATATTGGCTCATAACTCATAAACGGATGAACCGATTTGAATGAAATATACGTCGTTAGATTCGTCTTGATGGCGCGAGTGTTATAGGCTACATTAAAATTAAAAAACAAACAAAAAATGTGGATTTTGGGGGCCAAATCGCGGAGTTAAAAAAAAAAATTTTTTCCAATACCATCGAGTAGGGTATCAAAATAAAGTGTTTTAAAAGGAGATTACAAAAATATACAACACTTATATGTTTAAAAGAAATTCAAAGTGAGAAATCCTATAAACAAGCACAAAAGTTAAATAAATCATCTGCGAAGAATTTTACGCGACCAACGAAATAAACAAAAGAACTAAAAAGTTAGAAATAAAAAAAGTAGTTAAAAAACTAAAAAACCCGACTGAAAAAACTGAAAAGCAAAAAAACAAGCACATTTTAAATTAAACAAAACTTGGAAGCAGGCGGGGTTCATTTGAATATTAAATTATGAAAAGAAAAAATGATGAAAAAATAGAATGGACCCCGCCTGCTTCCAAGTTTTGTTTAATTTAAAATGTGCTTGTTTTTTTGCTTTTCAGTTTTTTTTTATTCCTTTAGTTGATGTACTTAGTCGGTACAAATAAACTATATATTGTTTAATAAACCTTAAACATGATGTCAAAAAGAACCCTAGTCTTTCACTTTTCGAGGAGCTCGTGGCTTAATAAGAAGTGCCACTCAGGACGATCTTTAGGTAAAGCTGTGCTTGCCTAGGTCGGTCTGTGGATGGGTGACCGCCCGACATACCGAGTTTCCTCCGTGCCTCGGAAAGCACGTTAAGCTGTTGGTCCCGGCTGCCATATATAGATATTTGGCAGTCGTTTCAGGTAGTCAGTGACCTGAAATTCTGACATCCAGTCTTACCAAAGGGTACCTATTGTATTACCTAGTAATAACTGGGTTGTGGAGGTCAGATAGGCAGTCGCTCCATGTAAAATACTGGTATTCAGCTGCATCTGGTTAGACTGGAAACCGACCCCAATATAATTGGGAAAAGGCTAGGCAGGTGGTGAGTCTTCCTTTTTTCAAACTCTAGTGAAATGCCAAATAAAGCCCAGAAGAGACCCGAAAGGTTTCTACTTCATTGAACTCTTAAACGTAGTCCGCCTTATTACAAAACGTAGTTAAACCTGGTTTAACTTAGACTTGGTTTATCTCGCATGACGTCTCACTTCAATAATATTCAAAAGAAAGTGACAGCATGCGAGATAAACCAGGTCTAAGTTAAACCAGGTTTAACTACGTTTTGTAATAAGGCGGAGTAAGTCTAGAGAAAGCCATAACAAAACCTATTATTGTTTGAATGAACTCGTACAATTTTTTTAGCGCCATCTATCGTGGTCTTGGGAACTACTATTTTATTTTGAAAAGAAAATTAATAATAATAATAATAATAATATTCCACAACTATCACACAACGCCATCTAGTCCCAAGCTAAGCAGAGCTTGTGTTATGGGTACTAGACAACTGATAAACATACTTATATATTTCTAAATACATACATATTATAGATAAAAATTCGTCATTACTAAGTAATAAATCATTATGATAGGCACTTAACTACCTCTATTACCCAATCGTGGAAAGTTTTCTTACAAAGGTTCACCAAGGTGGACCTCAGGAAGGGGGACTGTGTGTATTTTTTAGTAGTGATGACCAGCTACATGGACCGGACCAGCTATTTGGACCTCTCAAGAGAGCTTAGCAATATTAAATTTATGATGATACAGTTATCTTATATTTTAACAGTTATGTCAATGGCTGTGCTGTTGATTGAGTAAAATGTATCATGTGAATTTAAGAATAGTATTAAAACCTATGACTAAGTTATTCGAAAAACACATTCGATTCCTAATCGTTTTCAGAGGCGATAGTAAACAAAACTGCTTTATTGATAAATTAAATAAAACTATGTTTTACTTGTTACGATATAAATATAATTTGAAACAGTTCCATGTTATTTTAACATAAAAAAGTATATTTAGAAAACATAAAAAGGCATATAAGGCATCTTCTCCGGTACCTACATTTGTACATTAATTTCTTAATTATTGATATAGTCTTTTTCGCCCATGGTCTCGGTCCCTGGAAGGGACCACGAGTATTGTTTTGCCCGTGGTTCCTTCTAGAAATATATACCTACTGCCAAATTAAATTGTACTCCATGACGCGCGCTCGCTTCGCTCGCATGTATATAAAACACTAATATCTTCTGTCTCCGAAGTGCCGGGCCTCCGCCGGCCTCCTTCGTCGGCCTTCGGCCCGGTGCCCATGCCGCCCATAAAGGATACTGTCGCGAGACGGTCGTATTATAGGAACACGAAGAAAAAAAAGGGACCACGGCATTTTCCAGGGACTACGGGCGAAAGAATAAAGTAATTTACAATCAAAACATTTTGATAGATTTTTTACTCTGGATGTCGATTGTCGATGCTGATTGTGACCTACTTATTTTAAAACTATTTATTACATGGTTGTTGTGCCAAATTGTAAGGCAGGCTGTCTTCAACAATATGTCCAATGATGATGTAGTATGTGCGGGCTAACTGCTCTGCCAGCTTCATCGACTGCTGACTCTGGATTGCACTGTCTGGAAAAACACATCAACTAATATAAGTACATCTATAAAACAAAGTCGGGTTTGCTAGAATACTTATAACTCGAGTCTCGAGATCGTAACTGTCAAACATTTAGGGCGACTTTTAACAAATCTTATCACTACATATTATAAAATAAAGTCGTTTTCTCTGTCCCTATGTCCCTTTGTATGCTTAAATCTTTAAAACTACGCAACGGATTTTGATGCGGTTTTTTTAATAGATAGAGTGATTCAAGAGGAAGGTTTATATGTATAATAACAACCATTTGCACGAAGCCGGGGCGGGTTAAAATAAGTTTAAACGAATTTAGTTAAATTTGTTTTCATTTGTAAGTATTATCTATCAAATGACATAATGATTTAACTCGGAAAAAAATATCAAAATATAACTTATTCCAGTTATGGTTTTAATAATCTTTCGTTTCTATTCCATGTATAATAAAATGGTATCTTCTTTTTGGTTTACTATGAATATTATAAGTTACATCCAAGTGGGCCTAAAAAAATGGTCTCCTTTGACAGATCGTTAATCGTGTTTAACTTGTGGTGCAAGACAACTTGTGTTGCTAAACAGAATTTTGTCCTTTAATATAAAATTTTAAACATGTTTATCCGTTTGGTAAAGGTCGCCCTTAATGTTCATCCCGTAGATACGGTAAACTCTCCCCTCAAACTAAAGAACGTATTTAAATATAGGTTTCGAATCGACAACATAATTATCACCACAATATTCGGATAATGGCATATTTTAGATTTAATAAATGTAGTAATAATAATGTCAGTAAGGGAAAGGATTGATTTATAATGTGTTAATGTTGTTTTGTAGTAATGGTTGTCAAATATTTATGCGTGAATTATGTAATAGGCAGCGGAGGAGTCCAAATAAATCCAAAAAAGTTTCCACTAAATGAATTTAATAAAGAAATTACAATTAATTCTTAATATTAGGTGAATAGGTACTAAGAGGTTGTCCTAACGACCGATGTATGTGTCGAAAAAGGCGCCGCGCTCCATCTGCTGCTTCGTTTTATTGGATGCATCGAGTTGGGTTGCGAAATCCATTCACAGTAACTGAATGTATGGTGATGACGTATCTGGGAGGCACTCACAGATATAACACCTTCCCCATTAGATGAGCAACTATTTGCCAATTTCTACGGCGAAAGTTGCGGCTTTCTTGTTCCGCTGCGATAACTCGATGGCTTCTTTATTCGATTCAATTTTAATGAGTTTTGCTCGATGACGACGAATAAAGTAGATGGTAAGAAGTGCACCTGCACTTAACAATGTAAGTACAATCGCATACAATGGTATTGTTGTGTGGTAGAGACTCGAGGAATCCGCAGTATCGATTTCGACAGGCGTTTCCATCGTAATTTGTTTCTGTATCTTGTGCAATGTACCGAGATCCATTGAATTCATGTGGTAATTTGGTTGAATCTTCCAAGAATCATTAGTCATCCGTGGGAGCGCTGAGATTTCAATTGAAATTCCGTTGACTTTGTCATCGTTGTTGGCCAATGTGAATTTCGGGGTTTTCATTTTGCAAGACTTTGGAATTGTAGCCAGAAAACTTCCTTCCAGAATTTGATGTTTTTCAGGGCCGCAGTAAAGTTGAACCTTGGTGGGCTTCGGGAACGAAACTATGTAGTGCTTGCTATCTAGCTCCAGCAGGGCTTCCTTGGCCAGAGAGATAGGCGTGATTTGACACGTTTCATCTATCTCCTGGGAATGTATCAGTTTTTCTATGCAATCCTGACCGGAGCGAATTTGGTGACTTGTTTTTTGCTCGCAGATGTGCCAGTTATCTACCTTCGGGCATTCAGCCTCCATGTACACATATTCCTTTGAATTGATCGCTACATATGGATAGGAAGGCAGGATGACGTCAAAGTTCTTATTAGGAACTGGACAAAGTTTAAATAGTTCAAAGGTACTGGGGAGAGTGATAGGGAATTGAAGGACAACCACGATTTTCTTATTGACATAATATGAACCTAAACTAATTATGTCATAGTAATATCTAATGTCTAAGTCTATGACCTGATCGGTGCTATATAAATGCTGCAATTCGCTTATCATAGTTCTTAATTCCCTAACAGATAGAATAGAATGGTGCAAGGATACCGTGCGACTAAAAGCTAATATATTTTCTAGCCTACTTATTTCACCGGATAACTCTTGTACGTTATCGTTAAGTATAACGAAGAGTTGCGCAAGGTGAGCATATCTTAAAGTACGATCGCTCTCTGACGTAGTCATATTGATGACGTACGCAAGGGCTTTATCTAATTTGAGCTGATTTATTGTCAAATTATTCAGTACGTGAGTTTGTTGTAAGGACATTTCTTTAAATATGAAATATGCTGATTAATTTTGTTGGAAATGAGTTTATCATTTCGTTTTAGAATTTTCATAGCATTTTCGAACCTTAAAGCATCATCATGATCCAAATTTCCCGAAATTGATTTCATCAAAGTGCCCAATGGGTTTATCAAGCCACGTTTGACTCTACTAGGTTGCAGCGTTTCTAATTTTAAAAGGATTTTATTTAATTTAATATGTAAGTATTTAATTTGTGCACTGAACATGAGCAAACTATTATTACTTAATTTTTCCGTAGTGTCACGTAATTGTCGTTGTAAGTCATATATCTGTCGTCCTATCTGAATTAAGTTAATTTCCTGTAAGAACGTATGATGATGGGATATGATTTTTGTGTCTCCTAGATTATAAGGTAAAAGTCCCGGTCCGTCATCTAAGCTGGCCAGTTGGATCTCTTGAGCTCGGCCCAGGCTCATTATCGTCAGTACTAGGTACCTGTCACAATCGAGGGTCTTTATTTTTTTTAGGTCGTTTCAGTCTACTTTTAGCTACTGGTCCTCGTTTCCTTGAAGTGTAAATATGAATAGGTAAGTTAGCAATAACTTTGTCTTGCGTAAATCGAGGGGCAAGTTTTTGCCGGGTTGCAGTAGGGTTCCGTATGTATATCTCCTGGTTTTCTGAGTACTCAATTTCAGGTTCCCTAGCACTGTTACGTTGCGTCATCGATGCCTCGCGTTCGGCAAGCGATGATTCATGGACAAGGCTATATACCGTTTCCATTCGACTACGGTGATCTTGAATGTACTGTTGTAGCAATCTTTCCGACAGATTTAAATCCGTGGGGTCCCGTGGGTCGAAATGCTCAGTGATAAGGTCAAACGGCCTACATTTAGTCAGACTATGAATGGAACTATTATATGCTAAAAGAGCGTAAGGGACTAAAGTGAAAGCACATTCATTTTTGTGTTTCAGCTATAATATGCGTAAATGTTCAAGAAGTGTGCTATGGAAGCGCTCTATCATCCCATTTTCGTTCGGGGAATGAGCAGCAGTGGTATGATGCTGTACTTTGTTGCCCAGACGATCGCAAGGAGTTCCTTTTCGATTGTTGAATAATTTGTTTCGCTATCGTTTAGTGTTCTAGATGCATAAGCTATGGGCCTATCAGCTCCTATTGGGCCTTGGGATAGTACAGCGCCCAGTGCGAATTTGGATGCGTCAGTAGTGAGAATGAATTCCTTTGAGAAGTCTGGATACTGTAGTACCGGGTCATTAGTCAGAAGAGCCTTACAGTGTTCAAAATGTTTTATATAATCAGGTGTAATATTAATTTTAGCTCCCTTTTTCAGACATGTGGTAAGAAATTTTGTAACACGAGCGAAATCGGGAATAAATCTACGGTAATACCCGATAAGGCCTAGAAAAGATTTAATTTGTTTCGGAGTTTTTGGGATAGGATAATTTTCAATTGCCGAAGTTTTTTCGGGATTCGGTCTGACACCGTCAGGGGTAATAACATGCCCTAAATATGGTGTTTCACGTTTTAGGAACTCGGACTTATCCATCTGGATCTTAAAATTGGATTCCCTAAGACGCTCAAATACTTTACCTAAGTTATCTATGATTTCCTGTAAAGAAGTACCAAACACTAGGATATCATCTAAATATACAACACAAATTTTATTCAGAAGACCTTTTTTTTTTTTTTTTTTTTGAAGTACATTATCCATTACTCTTTGAAAGGTGGCTGGCGAATTTTTCAAGCCCATGGGCATTCGCAGGAATTCATAATGTCCATGCTCCACATTGAATGCCGTTTTATGAATATCTTTAGGATCTAATTCTACCTGGTAAAACCCATTAGTTAAATCAAGAGTAACAAAGTATTGACACTTCCCTAGCTTATCTAATATATCGGTGACATTTGGGATGGGATATTTATCGTCAATTGTCTTCTCGTTCAGCTTACGGAAGTCAATGACTATGCGCCACTTAGTTTTGCCAGACGCGTCACTCTTCTTTGGTACTACCCATATAGGTGCACTCCATGCGGAGGTAGAAGGCCTAATTATCCCTTGATCCAACATTTTACTGATTTGAGTTTGTACCTCATCCTTATGAATATATGGATACCTATAAGTTTTACTATAGACAGGTAATTCGTCTGTGGTGTTAATGCTATGCTTAATTTGGTTTGTGAACGTTAAAGGTTCATCTTCAATATAGAATACATCTGAGTATTCTCTACAGAGGTTAGTTAAATTGATTGTCTCCTCTGGGTTTAAATGATCTATGCGCAATCGCGATAACATCTGCTCGGTTCGACGAGTATTGTTATTGTAAGTATCCGATGACACTGCAGTTACAGTTTGTTCGCTAAATACATGTGCGACGATTGGTTCTGACAAAGATAAAATTACATCATTATTCGTAGGGTTAGATATTTCTAAAAAAGCTCGATTATTTTTTGCTGTTGTTACACATTCAGTTATGTTACAACTCTGTATATATTGCTGATCTATGTATATATCTCCTTGGCCAATATTAGTAGGCAAATTTAATATTTTAGAAGATTGTGCCGGAATAATGTTCTCATACAAATTTACACTTCGGGAGGTTTACATATGTATAGGGTTGCTAGAAAATTCAGTTTTAAGTACGCGAGAACTAAGGTCAATTTTCGCTAAGAACCGTTCAAGAAGATCGCACCCTATTAGTCCGTCAAAGTAATCGTGGAATCTGTATATGTTCAACTTGATTGGATTATTGTCTTTAAATTCTTCGAAACAGGGTATAGTGATTGAGTAATAATTTCATGGTAGATGCATGCACGTTAGCGACTATAAATGGTTCATAGTTAAGTTCATAGTCGGGATAGTACTTTGCCACAGTTTCAGGACTTATAAACGACTGGTTAGCTCCCGTATCAATTAAAATTTTTAAAGGTGGAAAGTCAGGCCTAACATTTAATTTTAAAAAAGGCAATTGTCTTTTCCCCTGTAAATTAATTTCTAGTCGGGGGCATTTTTCGGGGCTTCCTTTGGAAAATTTGACGATTTTGGATTTTCAGGTGGAACTGTGGGTATGGGTTCACCTCCGGAGACGTCCTGTGTCAGTGTCAAGTGAGTAGTCGGGTCACAAGCTGGGACACAGTCTGGGATATAGTCATAGTCACAGTAGAAAAAGTCCACTGGGACATAATAGTCAAAGTCGGGTTCTTGTACAAAAAATTCGTTCACGTTTGCTTCTCGTGTTCTAAAGTAATTACTAGGGGGTGGACTACCGTAATTACGCCAATCATGCATATTGGTCGGTGGCAGGACACGTGCAACGGGGTGACTAACACCGCTCATTGGTCGAGGCTGGTTGTTCGGTGCCTGCTGAGACGTTGGGGGTCTAGGGTTGACTCTAAAACCGGTGGACATATTGGATCGCGGTAAAGCTTTGAACATTTGTTGGGTTCAAGAAGGTCCCTGATAAAATGGTCTAGGCTGCTGTGGAATAAAGCGATTTGGATCAAAATTTCGAGGCATCAAATTTCTATTCATCTGAGGATACTGAGTTAGCACATTTGGGGATATTGGAAGTAACCTTTTACTTGAAGGCATAATTTTTTGTTGGAGGTAAACAACGTTCATCTCCTCTTGGGCATATTCTAATGCTTCCTCCAGGGAAGGAGGCCTCATGCATCGAATCCTAGATCCTAAAGGTTCCGCTAAGCCTCGTAGATACGTCTGCAAAGCTAGTTTTTTATACAAAGATCTTTTTGCTTCGACGGTGGTAGCGACAGCATCGTGAATTTCTACGTATGTCATGATGGTGCTTAAAAGGTTTAACACGTGCTCATAGAATACTTGAGGCGTATCTGATCCTTGAGATAGTAACGATAGATCATTGTATAACGCAGACTCATCTCTATGGTCTGAAAAATTATGAATTAACGTACTCCTAATACCGTTCCAATCCCGGGGAACACCATTTGTCACTAGCGTTCTAGCGGCGTTCCCGGTGATTTTATTTAATATACCATTTAAAAATGCTAAGTTGGTTAATTCATGACCAGGTGCTGGATTAATATAGCTCGCAACAAGCTGGTCACATAGTGATAAAAATCTAATTAGAGTATTGCTATTGCCGTCAAATTCTGGTACTAGTTTTAATGTTTTAAAAATTTTATTGATCATATCGTCTTGATCTGCCATGATTATTTCTAAGCTATCTAACTCTAAATTTCGGAAAGCGTCCCTCAGCGCGATGCGAGAGGACAACCGATTGCTCAGGGGTTCGATACCCCTAATAGATCGCGATGATCGTGGGTGGAAAATTTTGGAGGCGGGAAATAGCGACCGACTGTAAGGAATTTGTGCAACTCACATAAAGTACATATCGGCGGCTCCCGTAGTATCGATGTCTGGATACGGTCTACAGGATCTCCAACGGCTGCTTCTGGTTCTTCTGGATTGTCGACGATGCACGTTGAAACGTGAACAGCACGCACAAAAATGTCTAAATGTTCAGCTCGATCGTGAAATTATAGTCTTTGATTTGCACGCACTGACTCGACAACCTACACCGACTGCGCCAATTATGTAATAGGCAGCGGAGGAGTCCAAATAAATCCAAAAAAGTTTCCACTAAATGAATTTAATAAAGAAATTACAATTAATTCTTAATATTAGGTGAATAGGTACTAAGAGGTTGTCCTAACGACCGATGTATGTGTCGAAAAAGGCGCCGCGCTCCATCTGCTGCTTCGTTTTATTGGATGCATCGAGTTGGGTTGCGAAATCCATTCACAGTAACTGAATGTATGGTGATGACGTATCTGGGAGGCACTCACAGATATAACACGTGCAATGAGAAATTTATTTTGTGTACAAATTCATGCATTCAACCGTTGGTTGGAAGCATTTGAAAAGTTTTGCAAGTGTACAATTTGTGGCTATACTTACAGCAGTAGCTGTATGATGGCTGGTCTCCTGAAGTTGTGATGAGTGCAGTTACCCTTGTAGCTGGCTGTGGTGGCTCAGCATTCTCCAATGCCGGTGCTCGCCGCTTTAAATACTCCTCCAGGCTTAGTTGTATCTAATTTGCAGGAAAGAAAACAATAATAGAGTAACAGCCAATCAGTGAGACACAATATTTTTTTAACTACTGGCTCTAACTGTGTATGTTTTATTAGAACAACTTAGGTATCTTACTCGATTTGAATGATGATGTAGTATGTGCGGGCTAACTGCTCTGCCAGCTTCATCGACTGCTGACTCTGGATTGCATTGTCTGGAAAAACACATCACCTAATTTATGTACATATTCTATAAAACAAAGTCGGGTTTGCTAGAACACATAACTCGAGATCGTAATTGTCAAACATTTAGGGCGACTTTTACTAAATCTTATTTAAAATAATTTTATACGTATTTAGTTAAATTTGTTTTCATTTGTAAGTATTATCTATCAAATGACATTGACCACAACAGGAATGATTTAACTCGGAAAAAATATCAAAATATTACTTATTCCTGTTACGGTTTTATATAATCTTTCGTTTCTATTCTATGTCTTTTTTTTGGTTTACTATGAATATTATTCGTTACATCCAAGTGGGCCTAAAAAAATGGTCTCCTTTGACAGATCGTTAATCGTGTTTAACTTGTGGTGCAAGACAACTTGTGTTGCTAAACAGAATTTTGTCCTTAAATTTTATAAAATTTTAAACATGTTTATCCGTTTGGTAAAGGTCGCCCTTAATGTTCATCCCGTCGATACGGTAAACTCTCCCCTCAAACTAAAGAACGTATTTAAATATAGGTTTCGAATCGACAACATAAAAATTCATGCATTCAACCGTTGGTTGGTAGCATTTGAAAAGTTTTGCAAGTGTACAATTTGTGGCTATACTTACAGCAGTAGCTGTATGATGGCTGGTCTCCTGAAGTTGTGATGAGTGCAGTTACCCTTGTAGCTGGCTGTGGTGGCTCAGCATTCTCCAATGTCGGTGCTCGCCGCTTTAAATACTCCTCCAGGCTTAGTTGTATCTAATTTGCAGGACAGAAAACAATAATAGAGTAACAGCTAATCAGTGAGACACAATATTTTTTAAACTACTGGCTCTAACTGTGTATGTTTTATTATAACAACTTAAGTACTTACCTTACTCGATTAACATAATTCTAAATCGTAACTAAACTACATCTATAATGTACGGTTCACGTACAGGCAAATTGCTAACGCTGCGACCTACTTTTCGCTACTCGTTTAGTTCACTTTTATAATTACATATACTTATTAAGTTAGTTGACCAATAGCTGCCGTAGCGCTATAACCGCGGATTAGCATCCACCATAACTTACGTGTAACTTTACAAATATACTGAACTAAGGTGAAATCTGTGGTTTTCGTCAACTCATAACTTAACTACCTCTGAGCCATACATAAAAGTGGTCCTTCGAACCGGACGACACGGCATATCATCTTGTGAGTCGTCGTGTCTCCTCATCAGCAGAGTGCTTAGCGTGGTAAATCCCAGTTACGTTAGCAAATCGGTGCTATTGGCCTCCCACAAGCGGGTCTCACCAGTAGCATTGAGACGTTGCACATAACGTAAAGGAGGGTGATCTACACTAAGTGCCTGTAACTTACGAGCCAGCAGAGATCACATCTGCTGCTACAACTGAACTATCGGCGGAAACTTCGCAACTTGGGTGAACTAGGACCTGCGGTGATACAACTCTACTACACCAACGGTCAACCCAATAACTAACAACAATGGTTCAGAACTTAGCAGAACTGATAAGTCTTCAGGAAACTACTTTCAGAGACTTAAAACTTATCTGCACTAACTACAAGAAGGACAGTGCCACCAGGAAGAACTTGGCATACCTGGAGGAGCGTCTTTCTCGGTTGAACAAAAACTGGGAGAAGTTTGTTCATAACCACCAACTGCTGGAAGAGTCTGGAGCGACAGACCTCCAATACTTCAACGACGATATCTTCAACAGTACGAAGAAGATGTATGAAGAAGTGCTGCAAGACATGTTGAAACGTAAGTCTGAATTGCCGGCTCCATCTACTAGTAAGACAGAGCAACCACCTGCGACGCCTAAGCAAGGGAAGGGGCAATCGAAGTTTACTTTCGACGACATCCAATTCCACATACCTCCTCGGGGAACAGGCGAGCCGACGGAGAAACAACAAGATCTTTTGCGTCAACAATACTGTAACTTTAGAGCATTTGAACGCACTGTGGAGAAGATCACCATAGCATTGGCAACACCAATGGAAAAATGGGAATTGGAAGACAAGCTAAGCTCCCTGAAAACTAAATGGGAGCACATAGAAAAGGCAAATTGGGAGTTAGACTACATTCTACAAGATGACGACTCAACTTACCAACAAAAATACAATACAGCGGAGAACTATTATGATGACCTAAAAAGGCAACTTCAAAACAACATATGGAAAAATGCGCATTATGAGAAATCTACGCCAAACATTCAAATACCGGATTTTCATGGCAACTATAACCAGTGGATGAGTTTTAGAGACCTCTACCTTGAAAGTGTACACAACAATCCGACACTTTCGAAGGCACAAAAAATGCAACACCTAAAAACAAAACTCAAAGGTGAGGCGGAGAAACTGGTTCAGCATCTTGGCATCAGTGCTGAGAACTACGCATCTTGCTGGGAGATGCTGGCCCACCGCTACGACAACAAACGGCTGTTATTCACCTCATACATGAACACGCTCCTGAATCAATCTAGTATTCAGCAACCAACCGCTGCAAGCATACGGAAACTTCACGACATCATGATGGAATGCTTGAACGGGCTGAAAAACATCGGGCTAGACACCACCAATTGGGACCCGATCGTGGTCCACCTGTTGGTTCAAAAACTAGATAGCGTGACGTACAACGAATATATAAAAGAGGTCAAACATCCCAGGGAGTTTCCCGACCTGGGAGAGTTTACCAAGTTTTTAGAGTCAAAATTCATGTCACTGGAAGCTCTGCAAGGAAGTAGTCAAAAACTACCATCATCAAGCAAACCATGGAAATCGGAGAAACAGCCGCAAAAAGGGTCAGAAAACCGAAATAACAACTACAAGAATAAAACGCAGGGGTCATCGTACTTTAACAAGTCACAAAACTCGCCAAAAGCCTTCTTCACGACTGCAAAAACATGCCCAATATGCAAAACTAATCACGTTTTAATGAATTGCGAACAATTCCTGGCGATGAGCATAAACAAGCGGAATGACGCAATTCGCAACTTGCACATTTGTAAAAACTGCCTATTCAGCCATGGAGAAAAACAATGCAAATCAAGAAAGACGTGTAAATTGTGTCATAAGGCACACCACACACTTATGCATGAAAATGAAACTGAGCTAACAAGCCACAAACAAGCAACAAGGGAAGAAAAGCCATCTTCGATCCCATCGACGTCCTATGGGGTCAATAACTTAACGAATGAAGAAAGGGAAGTGCTGTTGACAACAGTACTTCTAAAAGTCAAGACTATTGATGGAAACTTCATCAACTTGAGAGGTCTACTTGACCAAGGCTCACAAGTAAGCCTATTAACTGAAAACGCGGCACAGCGCCTCCGATTACAGCGACGAAAAGTGAGCGCTGTTGTATCGGGTGTGGGAACCCTTAGCGGTAACTGCAAAGGGGCAATGAACTTAGAATGTCAGTTAATACATTCAGACTACAAATTCAACTTTGAAGCGTTAATTATGAAAAAACTTATAAGTAACTTACCTACCGCATCGTTCTCAATCAACAACTGGGACTACTTACAAAACTTAAAACTAGCGGACCCACAGTTCAACTTGTCGGGCCCGATTGACCTACTCTTGGGCGCGGATATCTATTCAGAACTTATCCTAAACGGCGTCATCAGGAGTGATAAGAGATACCCAGTAGCTCAACAAACCAAAGTGGGCTGGATTCTTTGCGGGAATGTAAAAACATTCAACTGCTTGGTGACACTCAACGATTTCGAAAACATGGCAAGATTCTGGGAAACAGAGGAAATTCCAGACAAATCGTCGACCACTACTGAGGAACAACACTGCGAAGAACATTATAACGCTACAACCACAAGACTGGCAAACGGACAATATGTGGTAAAAATGCCCATGAAACCCAACTTTGAAGCAAACTTAAAAAACGCAAAGTCGCAAGCATTAGCACAATTCCTTCAACTGGAAAGGAAAATGTTAAAAAACAAAGAACTCAGTTACGAATACAAGCGTTTAATGAACGAATACATCGCTATGGGACACATGAAACCTGTCTCAGGAGAAAGTAGGGGCCAAGTATACCTACCTCACCATGGCGTGTTAAGAGCTGAGTCAACTACAACAAAACTAAGAGTAGTGTTCAACGCGTCATACAAGACAAAAGGAGACAGCTGCAGTCTCAACGATCAAATGTACTGCGGTCCGAACTTACAAAAGGATATACTGACACTACTTATTAACTGGAGAACGTACAGATACGTCTTCACGGCAGATGTCGAAAAACTTTATCGGTTCATCTGGCTAAACGAAAAACAACAACATCTGCAAACTATAATCTGGAGATCTTCCCCTAACGAACCTCTACAAGATTGGCAGTTGGGCACAGTAACTTACGGAACAAAAAGTGCACCTTATCTGGCAATGCGCACTCTACATAAACTCGCAGAAGATGAAAAAGATACCTACCCGGAAGCTGGAAACGTCCTAAAAAACTACTTATAAATGGATGATTTGGTTTACGGGCAGGATACTATCGCTGCATCGAAAACACTAGTAACAAAACTAATTGAGTTGCTGAAAAAAGGAGGTTTTAACTTGAGGAAATGGAAGACGAACGAACCAACTATCTTGGAAGACTTGCGAGATGATCAAAAGAGCAGGAATACAAACATCGACTTTAGCCCGGAAGAAACAACAAACGCAAAAATGTTGGGCATGCGGTGGAATCAAGACGACGATAGCTTCACATACCAATGGGATCTACCAATCAAGAAAAAGCTGACAAAACGCGTACTACTGAGCGAAATAAGCAAACTGTACGACCCACTTGGATTACTATCGCCACTTACAATAAAAACCAAACTCCTGTTCCAAAAAATCTGGATGAGCAAAATCAACTGGGATGAACGTTTATCCGAAGACCTCGCTACGGAATGGGAAACTATAAGAAAAGATATCCCATTGCTAAACAAACTTTCCATACCACGATGGCTACAATGTCAAGAAAACAGCCTAGAGATACATGGGTTTTGCGACGCAAGCGAAAAAGCATATGCGTGCGTCATTTATAGCCGAGTTAAAAATCAAGCCGGCGAATACAAGACGACGCTAATTACGGCAAAAACAAAGGTTGCACCAATCAGCAATAAGATTACAGTACCAAGAATGGAGCTTTGCGGGGCCGTATTACTAGCTAAACTACTAGAGAAGGTTCAGAACACTCTCTACACTAAAAACCTACTTAAAAGATGCTGGAGCGACTCCAAAGTCGTATTAGCCTGGCTGCAGGGCGATATAAACCGATGGGATAAATATGTAGCTAACAGAGTGAAACAAATAAACAGCATTATCTCGGCAAACTGCTGGGACTATGTGAAATCAGAAGAGAATCCTGCCGACTGCGCAACTCGAGGGTTAGCACCTTTACAACTCCTCGATTTTAAACTTTGGTGGAATGGACCAGAATGGTTAAAAACAAATATGCCAACAATCCATCAAGACAATCGCCTGACCTACTCAACAAACACTGAGTTGCGAGAAATAAACTGCTGTGCTGTCACATACAAGAAATGTGAAATAATTGACACATTACTTAATAAAAACAGTAATTAATAAAATAAAAAAAATAAAAAAATAAATTATTTTTTTGTAATTTAGATATATAATAATAATAATCATTTATTAAACAGATCATACAATCCAATTTGTTAGTAGGTAATACGTACACACTTAAACACTAAAGTTAGTAGGCACACACATTTGGAAAATTTTGATAATGATTACTAATAATGTCAAAACAAACAGCAATAATAATGTCAAAATCAGAAAATGTCAAAAATAAATAATGTCAAAATCAAACAATGACAAAATTAAATACATAATGTCAAAATCAGAAAATGTCAAAATCAAATAATGTCAAAATCAAACAATGTCAAAATTACCACTAATCATGTCAAAACCATTAGCAATACCTATTACTTTACATTATAAAGGACCCCTCCAGATCCGTGAACAGTATTCCAGTGCCTCACAACCGGACAGTCAACTCTTTCCAATATGGTATTCAGAAGGCTGTTGGTGCTGCCCCGTACGCGGCGCATCAGGGAGGCCACTCTTTTTCGTACTATAGCCCTAAAGCAGTCAGTGCTGGCCTTAGCAAACATACCTGATGCACTGCAAAAGCGAGGCAACCCCAACAGCATCCTAAAACCATTATTGTACAGGACCCGTAGGGCATTGAAAGATCTTTGCGTATAGCGGACCCACAGGCTACAGGTATAAAATGTCTGGCAGTAAGCTTTAAAAAGAGAAATTTTAACTTCTTTTGTGCACCTTGCAAACCTGCGTGCCAGCATATTGCATCTCACTGCCAACGCCCTACGTTCCCGCTCAATATCTAAATCATCCGAGAGGTCCTCGGTGACCCAGTGCCCCAGGTACTTGAATTTGGTGACCCTACTTAACGGCATACCTCCAAGCCTAACTGGTGGAACGGTTTTCGGACTCTTATTACCCGCCTTGAAAATAAGTAATTCACTCTTCTTACAGTTGTACCTGAGGCCATGTGACTCCGAGTACCCCTCACAGATACCTATGAGGTAGTTAAGGGCTGTGACAGATGGGCTCAGCAGCACCATGTCGTCGGCATAACTAATGTTGTTCATGAAAACACCATCCACTGAACAGCCGACACCGGCCCTGCTGAGCTCACCTATCAGTCTGTTAACGTACAGGTTGAAGAGCCGTGGTGAGGTCAGGCCTCCCTGCCTCACTCCACACTCCAACCTGTACTCTGACGAACATGAACCCGCCCACCTAACATTATTGGTCTGGTTGCCGTACCAATATCTCAATATATTGACCACATCTCTGGGTGTGCTGGTTTCCCCCTGGAGCTTATCCCACAGCACACCATACGAAACCAGGTCAAATGCCTTCGACAGGTCCAAAAAACAACCGTATACAGGCGTCTTCCTCGTCACATAGTACTGGACAGTATGCTTGAGTCGCAGTACCGCAGCTTCAGTCGACTGTCCAGCCCTGAAACCAAACTGAGCTTCGTGGAGGTCTATATGCTTACTTAGCTGACTATCAAGCAAACCATCCAGCACCTTAGCGATCACTGTAGCTAATGAGATAGGTCTGTAATTGTCCCTGTCGGAGGCATCATCCGTCTTGTTTTTAAGTATTGGTATAACCGTGGTTTTCATAAGCTTTCTAGGTAAATATGAATGGCCTATACACAAATTGAAAAACATAACCAGCACCCTAGGTAAATGAACACCTGCAAACTGCAAGTGCTCGATGCTAAGGTCGTCATGTCCTGGAGACTTACCTCTAGTCATATTTTGAATAATATGGGCGACTTCTTTCGCCTTAAATCTGAACCGCTCACAATCTGCAACCTCATCATCGAGCACCTGCTGTACACATCCTAAGGGAGACACTACCCTAAAATGGTCCTTAAACAATTCAGCTATTTGACTGGGCTCACTCGTACCCTCAACACTCACAGGGACACACGAACCAGCTTCCAGTTTCTTAGTGTGCTTCCAAAATTTTTTGAAATCCCTCCCTTTATGGTGTGTTGCTAGGATATCCATTTTAATTTTATCCTCATTATCTTGACACCATTTCAACTTGGATTTAAAACGCTTACGGGTTTCACGCATATTGTTATATATATTACCAGACTCTGGTTTACCATGCAACAACCAAGCCTGAAAGCTGTTTCGTGCGTCTACGTGAAACTTTCGTACATGCTTGTTCCACCCAATAACATATTTTTGCTTTGTCCTTTTCCTTACACTATGACTCCTTCGTGAGGCTTCCGTCAAACAACTTACAATACTATTATACAACTTATCAATAATTACATGATGAAAATGATCAGAACAAACATTATCAGCACAAAGACCAAGTTCCACCGGAAAATCAATGTCCCTTAATGTAGCCGTACACAGTTCCCTATACAGTCTTATCTGTTCGGTGTCCCTCTCACCCCATCTCACCTCACTGTAAATATTCCCAGTATATTGCACTTTACACGGTAAAATTCCCAAGTTGCAATACACTTCCAGTGGAAAATGGTCCGACCAGAAAACATCATAACATACCTTTATATCAGTCACACATTGCCAAGCTGCCTCCGTTGTCAGACAGTGATCAAGCCATCGCTTACAGTTATCATGACTTTCACTTATAAACGTGTGCGTGTCTGACAAAACATCTAACTTCATCACGTCCGCACAGAGCCAGCTTCGCTCCACACAAAAGTTGGCTAGTTCCCTAAAAAATAACTGCCTTGGATGAGCATTAAAGTCCCCAAGAATAATGGCAGATTCAATTTCACAACTTTCAATTACCGCATGTATTTCACTTAGCACATCCGTGAATTCTAATAAGTTATCGATGCTATCTGTAGGCATGTACACTGAAAACACTAACGAACTACGCTCACCCGCACATAACTTCACAGCTGTCAGTCTCGCGCTGCTACACGGCACAACCGTTACGGAAGAGAAAACACCCTTTCGCCACATCAGCGCCACACCACCGTACGGCCGACCACGCATCACGCCTGTCGATGTGTCTACCGCTGACTTACTGGTGTACTCGAAGTTCTTATCAATACTTCCAATGAATGCAGTATCATGAGGCAAGAGCCACGTCTCCTGCAGCGCAATAACGTGTGCAGACTTACACAGCTCCTTTATCCCCTCCACAGATCTCGTAACAGACTTGCAGTTAAAACTGACCAATTTAATATTCTGATTACTTGCAGTATCCATCAATTTAGACGCTTTTTGTAATAGCCTCAATCCCAGCATCAGTCCCCCCTAGTTTAGGGGAGCTCTGTACTTGTCGATCCTTAAAGTTGATAAATCGACGGAAAGAAATACCTTCAGGCCACAATTGCTCATCTAGAAATATGTCTAGCTTATGCCTAGGAACAAACACTTTAAAAGCCTTATAATCCCTTTTCCGCTTCATCCTTATCTCTGTCAAGTCCACTGAAACGCCCGTCTTGCCTAAAATATAGTCAGCGACATCCTTAACTGATGACTCCTTGTCCACGTTATTCACAAACAGTGGTATTTTAATGTCTGCAGCCTTAAATTTACCCGAGGATTCCTTCGCCTTGCCTTGTGTTCCAATAAATCTGTTTCTCAAACGCTTGCTCTGTACCAAGTTCCAATTTTCATCCGTATAGGTTTTAAAATCGCCTCCGTTTTGCGTTACTTGCAAGTATGAACACCGCTCACTCTGATTCATTGACGCTGCCACCTCCGTTACACGCGCCGGTGAGGCCACCGAGTGCGCACGCGCTGCTGGGTTTTCAAACATCGTCACCTGTGACGAAACCGCAGTAGGGGCCTCCACGAGCTTGCACTCGCCTAAGTTGCCTTTCTCTTTTTGCGCGACAAGGACAGATTTATCCTGAGGCTTGGCGTGTGACAAGGACAGATTTAAAACCTCATTGCTTCGACATTGAGGTGAGTTCTCGGGTATTCTACAAACAGCTGTTTTTGTACTTAACCGCTCTGATGGAATTATTATGCTATCATTCGACAAATTCATGATTCCAATCGGGCCACTGTTACATTCAAAATTTTCGAACCGTAACAAGTTACGCGTACCTCTTTTCGTATTAACATTATCCTCCTGTTGGTAACCATTCACCAGTGACACTTGTTTCAAGTTAAACAACTCCATATTTAACTTATTCACTTGCTCAACCGTTGCATACTCCTCCCTTATAACTTCAACTTGATCTTTTAGTATAATGATGTCTTTAAGCAATCTCGTGACATCAATATGGTCAAAAGTAACCGGCGGTAATTTTCGTAGCTCCCGAGCAACAAATATGGGAATACACTCAGCTGAAGTACACTTAATGAGGGATATGATATCTTCAAGGTCTCGTTGCACTTTTCCCTCTGCTTTCCCTTTTCTTTTCACCTTCTTCTCCTTTGTCTGCACTGATTGGTAAAGTAAGTCTTTTGCCACCACTATTTCGTCCGAAGAAAACGCTGTTGCACACAAGCGCACAATGCTTTCCTCGTTCATCACATCCACTTGGTTCTGGATGAACGCCAGGACTTCACTAATAACTATATTGCAGCTACAACACTTTACTAAATTCGTCGACATTTTGCCACGAGCGCGCACGACATGCGCTCCGCACGGTGACAGATCGAGACTGATATATATATGATTGTTATAATTATAGTTATTAGTCTGTAAGCTTTCCTAAAATAAATAAATAAATAATAAAATTATAAACGCGTAATACTAGTGCTTGGATGGATTCTACGACTAAGCAATATTCGTAAGCAAAAACGCGCACTAAACTCAACAAATAACTTAACCGACAGCGGTAACAAAAAGGAGGTTTTGTGTTTAACAATACAAGACATTATGGGAGCAACAGAATTGGTTATCAAAAATGTTCAAAAGGAAAACTATGGCGAAGAAATTGAATGTTTAAAGAAAAACCGACCAATATCAACAAAAAGTAGCTTGCTGAAGTTAACCCCGTTTCTGGACGACAGTGGAATACTGCGCGTGAAGGGGCGACTAGGCTACTCAACTTTATCTCCCGAAGCTAAACATCCTATTATTATTCCGGCAACAGGAAGATTAACGGAGCTTATTATTCAAGAGGCTCATCGTGACACTCTCCATGGTGGAGCCCGGCTCACTTTGGCCCATTTACGTCAGAAATTTTGGGTCATTGGAGGTAACAGGACAGTCAAGAAGGAGCTTCGACAATGCATCCGATGACATCGGTTCAAACCAAACCGAAACGTCCAACAGATGGCAGACTTGCCAAAGGAGCGTGTCACTCCATCAAGACCGTTCACAAACACGGGTGTAGACTATACCGGACATGTTGATGTGAAAATCAACAAAGGAAGAGGAGTCACAACTTGCAAGGCTTACATAGCAATTTTCATATGCATGGTGACCAAAGCCGTGCATTTGGAATTGGTGTCAGACCTGACTACGCAAACTTTCCTAGCCGCATTCAAAAGGATGTGTGCCCGCAGGGGTACACCCCGACACGTATTCTCCGACAACGGCACGAATTTTGTGGGCGCAGCAAAACTACTTCAACAGGAATTTGAAAAACATAATACGTTTAAGACTTCTGAATTCACCGATGAGATGAGCCACTTACAAATTGAGTGGCATTTCAACGCGCCACTATGGCCAAAGCTGGAGGCCTGTGGGAGGCTGCCGTCAAAGCAATGAAATATCACCTACATCGAGTACTGGGGGAACAGAAGCTTACTTTCGAACAATTCACTACGTTACTTAATCAAATTGAAGCCTGTCTAAACTCTCGTCCACTGTGCCCATTAACAGAAGATGTCGAAGACCTGGAATATCTAACGCCAGGCCACTTCCTCATTGGCGGTCCCCTACTGTCAATACCACAAGAAGAGCAAGACTTTGCTGAGCACGATCTAAGAAACAGATGGAAGCTTGTTGAACAAATGAACGTGCACATCTGGAAGCGCTGGTCGAACGAATATCTACATCAACTGCAAACCCGTAGCAAATGGCAGCACCCAAAAGAAAATCTGAAACTAGGAAGCATAGTATTAGTAAAAGATGAACACTTACCTCCTGGGCGCTGGGCTTTAGGAAGAGTTCAGGAACTACATCCAGGCGCCGATGGGCGAGTACGAGTTGATACCTTGAAAACTGGAAAAGGTTCACTTAAACGACCAATAACGAAGCTTTCACCTTTACCGCTGAAACTAGAAGAAACAAGAGTAAACGAAGAGGAAGAGAAAAGGACACCTACTCCGGAAACTAAAAAACCAGGAGGCACAACTAAGAACAAAAACAATTGGCTGTCACTTGTTCTCCTATCCATACTAGCGATGACGGGAATTGCACAATCAGCGCCAATGACGAATAACTGGAAGGTTACACCTATACCGAGCAATCATCCGATTTACTTCGATGAAGCTGGGACAATACAACTTATACATGACGAATGGAATCTATTGGTTTACTATAACTTAACGTCATACTGGCAAGCAACTGATCGAATCAACGATTACGTGAACCAAATAGATAAACTATGCCAAAGAATATCACACGAGTACACGCCTTGTGAAACAACTGTCGGCTACCTACGTCATGAACTGAGTCACCTAACCAACTACAACTCTATGCTGCTCACTCAACACTCAAGACCAAAACGAGGTTATTTTGATGGAGTTGGGAAATTATCAAGAACTCTTTTTGGAGTGCTCGACGCAGACTTTGCCGAAAAGTACGAAAAAGACATACAGAACCTGCAATCAAACGATGACTACCTACTACAACTTATGAAAAACCAAACATTGATTGTAGAGGCTGAAAATAACATTATAAAAAGAAACACTGCCTTCATGGATAAACAATTCAAAACATTGCGTGCCTATATGAACCAAACTAGCAGCGACATCACAAAAATTGTGAACAGGGCGCAAATGCTATTCACGATGAATGACATAAATACCGCTGCGATGACGGCAACTCTGATTTTTAGCGATTTAAATCGAATAGTGGAAATGTTGATAAATGCTCTCGCCAACATTTATAGAGGACATTTAGATACACATTTATTTTCCGCTAACCAACTGATCGAACAGCTCAACATAATATCAGGCAGGTTGCCACAGGGATTGTCGTTACCGGTAAAGGACATTCAGAGGGATTTGAAAAATATTTATGACCTCATTCACGTGAAGGCACGCATTACAAACAACTTTATGCTATTTGAAATACACATCCCCTTGCTGAGCGATGAAGACTACAAAATATATCGAGTTATACCAACACCGATCATTAGACAAGGACACTTAAAACTCTTGCAACCAAGTTCTAGTTTCATTGCAATCAACTTTTTAAAAAACTCTTATATAACTATTATGGAAGACCAAGACATGCGCCAATGTACATCATACGGAGAAGACAAATTCCTTTGTGTCTCACGGAATCCTGTCTATAACATGCACGACAAGTACGCCCCATGTGAGGCCGCAGTCTTCAACCAACAAGAGTCGTTATCATGCGTCCTAAAAGACGTAACATGCAAGGAAACCTGGACAAAGCTGCACAAACCGAACATGTGGCAATTTACACTGTGCGGAAAACAGCTGATGCGCGTCATATGTGACGGTCAAGTTACGCCTGCGGTCATTGACGGGACTGGAGTGATTTCCTTGAAATCAAAATGCTTACTGCAGAAAAAGGACGCAACAATATTTACACACAATCAGCTGGGAAGTAGTTTCAACATGGAACCCGAGATCGAAATACCTGCTATAAATACAACGATCAACAACATATTTGACCACGGATGGAATAATGCAAAATTAAATATAACAGAACAAGAAACGCCAACTGCAGTGGAAATAAGAAAAATTGACCAGCAGTTGACATTCCAGAAAAACAGGGAAATATTACCGAAGGCATCCGACATGTTAAATCACGACATCTATCTCTATTCGGTAACTTCTTTGTTGTTGGGAGGAATCGCTGTGTTTGCCCTCTACCACATCATTAAACAAAGGTGCAATCAAAACACGCTCCTCCAAAACTAGAGTGACACCTAGAGGAAGGGAGAACTTTGGAGGAGACATCGAGTTACAAGAAATGCAGTCGACAGCAGCGGAGCCCGTTTACAGCGAAGCAAGACAGCCGAAGAAAGTATTTCACTTTGATGATTTAAATTGAGTGTTATACCTATACTTTTACTTTTAAAACTTTACACATTAACTATTGTTTACTATCTAACTATAATTATTTACTTTACACTTTTTTATAATATAATTATTTGCTTTGTAATGGATGCTCATCCCACTTTTCCCTCGGGAGCATGTACGGTTCACGTACAGGCAAATTGCTAACGCTGCGACCTACTTTTCGCTACTCGTTTAGATTACTTTTATAATTACATATACTTATTAAGTTAGTTGACCAATAGCTGCCGTAGCGCTATAACCGCGGATTAGCATCCACCATAACTTACGTGTAACTTTACAAATATACTGAACTAAGGTGAAATCTGTGGTTTTCGTCAACTCACAACTTAACTACCTCTGAGCCATACATATAATAAGTATGTATATCCATAACTACAAACCTTTTTCCACACCACCTAGAGAGGTAAGGTTTCAGGCGCGTTTTATTTACGTGGCATCCCCCCGAAGAGGCCTAATCTACCTAAACTACATTTATGTACCTACATACATTATACTACACTTAGGTAGGTAGCTACATTACTTCTAGGATTAGGTATTGAAACAAACTACGGTGTGAAATTGTGTTTATTGAAAACAATTACTACACCTATCTACTGCTATATTATGTAGGTATAGAGTTCTAAAAACAATTTCCGAGCTAAACTACATCTATATTAAGTACTAGCTTTTGCCAGCGGCTTCGCCCGCGTGAATATAACGATTTTCCATACAAACTTTCATCCCCTATTTAAATCCCTTAGGGGTTGAATTTCGAAAAATCCTTCCTTATTCCTTGTCTACATTATAAAGGGAACCTCTGTGCAAAATTTCAGCTTTCTAGGTCCAAGGGTTTGGGCTGGGCGTTGATGAGTCAGTCAGTCAATCAGTCAGTCAGTCAGTCAGGACTTCTCTTTTTATTTATATAGAAGATAGATAGATATCCAAAACTACAAACCTTTTTCCACACCACCTGGAGTGAGGGTGTGCGTTACGCCAGCAGGAAAGTTGTTCATAGAGTGATATGCGAGGCAACTTACAACATTTGAACGCGACTGTACGGACAACGCTTAGATATAATACGTCCAATAGAGAAGGTCATCCATTGTACTAATCCACCGCTTTTTTGTATTCATTCGAATTTGTCGGATAGCCAGTCGTTGTGTACATGTTTTGTTTTTTGTTTATATTTCCTGAATGCGCAACATTCCAAACTGAAAATTTTCGCTATATATTTTTGACTATTGGCACATATTGTTAGTGTACACCTACACATCTTGGGTTGAGCCGGTTTCTTGTATTTTGCCATCAAAGTTATTACACTTTAGTTTTGACTTTTAGCAATATTATTCAATAAAGCTTGCATGTGCACTTTTGAAAATTTCTATTGTTATTATAAGCGTCAAGAAAACCGAATACAGTTTTCAGCAAGCTCATACGTAATCTCATTTAGGCGATACGATTTTTTTTCGGGTTTTCGAAAACGCCCGATTACTTGAAACTTAACCTTCTTTCCTAAATCTAATTCTGTCACTAATTGGCACCAATGAAGAGCTACTCGTGTATGGTTTATTCTACAAGCGCACATTCAATGGGTTTCGAGATACACGATTCTTCGAAACGCGCAAATAGCCCTCTCGGTTCATCCGACAGTAATTCCATACATTCGCTCTGCCAAAAGTGCCTATGAAGCATGGCAAAACCTGAACAAAGCGTACGAAGGTCGCGGATTGTGCAGAAGACTAGGTCTTCTTAGAAGTTTGTTTGGCACAAAACTATGTGATAGCAGCTCAATGGAGAATTATCTCAACAAAATTAAGGAAGTCGAGCATCAATTGAGTGAAATTGAGTCATCACTGAACGATGAATTTATTGCTATTATAATGCTGAGTGGCCTAACTGAAGACTTAGATCCGTTGATTATGGCCATTGAAAATGCTGGTACTAAATTAAGTACTGAACATGTCTCTGCCAAACTATTAGAAGAGACACGGAGGAGACAAGACAAGCAGGAGAATATAACTGCTCTTATCACACGGAAGCAGCCTAAATGGTTCAAGTGCAAGCGTGTTGGGCACATCTTGAAGAACTGTCCTGATAAACAAACTACAGGACAGCCTGCAGCGGAAAAGGTGACACAGACTCACAGTCATGGTCGAGATAGGAACAAACCGAAGACTCAACCAAAGGACAAGGCTCTTGTCGCTGCTCTTTCTGTCAAGGTGAATAGTGATGTGTGGTATATCCGTGGCTGGCGTGAACACATTGATAAGTCGACTTCCATGATTTTTTTTTTATTGGCTTATTACATCTTAGGCATTGGGATCATATATGAAAAAAATTGACAGCTCAAAATATCCATAAATTTTGGAGCAATCGACCTTGGTCGTAAGTTGACATCTCTCATTTTGACGTGTCTAAATTTACAAGTCCACTTGTCCAATTAAGCATTCTCATGTTTTTTTTATCAAACATTGATAAGTTGATATATCAACCTATACTCAGTACCCAAATGAATATTCGTTATATAATATCTCAACTTATACACTTATGAGTTTTCTATAGGCACAAATTTTAAATTGACAAATCGACATATCAAGTTATGGCCGACCGAAGTATTTCTGTTTAAATTGTGATATATTGAGATGTCCAGTTACGACCAACGAAGTTCTCAACCCTAAATGTAATAAATATAGTTATCACTAATATGTCTGTTACAAAAAAGTTAAAGTTAAATGAATATGTTTAGTTAACAACTTATATCGGTGCACACCGTGCACATCCCTCGCTCGTCTGTTGGTAAACAAACGTCAATTCAGAGTTCAGAAGAACAGAACTTCGTGAATTAAAGTTGCATTCATCTCGCCAGCAAAAGAATAAAGTGGACGAAAATGGATCAGAGCACAGATCTCATACTCACAAATAACATTTTGCCACCTTTTAAGTAAGTATTGATAAAGGTTTTAATAGACGTAAAAATATCGCGGCGATTATTTAGGTACGCGCGCGGTGTATCTGCAATATAACAAAAATAACGTATGCAAAATAAAGTTTATGAAAAGCCTGGAACGCGAACCTCCTTTTAATGCAGTATTTCGGAAAAGGGGAAAGTCTACAGTAGATGTCTTTAGGCTGAGCCCAATCTCTAAGGAGGCATTGCCAATTAGTACAGAGAAAAAAAAAGATTTGATGGACATGATTGACTTGATTGACGACTCTTTTAAAGAGTTTTATAGAAATATAAAAACTTTTGGTGATGTCTCTGCATCTACTGATCCAGATTTGGACGAGGACAAATTATTATTGTTTTTTATTGTAAAAACACTGGTAAAATGATTTATTTTCGTGGTCCTTCATTTTAATATTTGTTTAGGTAGAAGAACAATGCTTGATTTGAGTAAGTAGTAGGTATTTTAGCGGATCAAATATTTTTAGGGTTCCGTAGTAAAATGTCAAAAAACGGAACCCTTATAGATTCGTCATGTCTGTCCGTCCGTATGTCACAGCCACTTTATTCGGAAACTATTAAGACTACACAGTTGAAACTTGGTATGTAGATGTAGTCTTTAAATCGCTATAGGATTATTATACAAAACTAAAAAAGAATACAAGATTAAGGGGGGCTCTCCATACATGGAACTGAAACAAAAAAAACTTTTTTCATCAAATCTATTCGTGTGGGGTATTTAAAGATAGGTCTTTAAAAATTACACTGAGGTTCCTGAAACCATTTTTTCTCAAATACAATCGTTTGAAAGATAAACACTTCTAAAGGGGTAAACTGAGTGACGTCCCCCCTCTAACTTCTAAACTAAGAAAGAGAAAAATCTAAAAAAAATGTATGCAATAGATCGTAATGATAACTTTCAACAAAAATTTGTTTGAACGAGATTTAGTTAGTAGTTTTTTATATATGTGTATATATGTTTGTATGAATGACAAATATAACTTTGTCATTCATACAAACAATATGAAAAACAAACTTATCACAAAATAAATATTTCTGTCGCCGCTAAAATAAGAAATAATACAAATTTTAGGGGGTTTCCCTACTACGATGGTCCGGACTTCTTCATGTGCAAGTCTGACTTGCACTTGGCCAGTTTTTTTTTTGTTTTTTATCTGTTTGCTATCTATCTATGTAAATTAAAAGAACAGTCCTGGCTCACTGACTGACTCATCAACGCCCAGCCCAAACCCTTGGACCTAGAATACTGATTTTCGGCACAGAGGTTCCGTTTATAATGTAGACTAGGAATAAGGAAAAATTTTGGAAATTCAACCTTATTCCTAGTCAAAATAGGGGATGACAGTTTGTATGGAAAATCGTCATCTTTGTAGTTTAACCGACATTCACGCGGGCGAAGCCACGGGCGAAAACTATTCCAATAATAATAATGGGTTTTTCATTAAAATAACATTGTTTACCTATTAATACTCCCTATTAAGTAGGTGAATAAGTTGATAACTGTTGGTGAATACGTTGATAACGCTGTGAATAAGTGGATAAGTCGGTGCATAAGTTGATAAGTCGTTGGTGAACGAATTGACAAGTCTATTATTATGCAATCTATGGGGAATTTCGATTATTTACTGTCATCATTGAAAAGAGGGCATAAAATAACCTATAAAACAACTACAACATTTATGTTAAACTAATTTACCGATTTACCAGAAGACGTCAAACCCTTTAAATGGCCGTCCTGACAAATTGCAGTTTTAGACTTATCAACATATTCACGCCAGCCACGGATATAGACTCCGGGGCCACAAACCATATGTGCAATAATGAAAAATTGTTGGTAAACAACACTCCAAATAAAACTGTGGATGTGAGTATTGCTAATGGTGAAAAACTATTGACTGCTGGAATAGGACAAGTGAAAGTGCATTTGAAAAAGGGTGTAAAGACAATAAGTGATACTTATTATGTACCTAACTTATGTACTAATTTACTGTCAGTTAGTGCTATGACTAAAAAGGGTTATATAGTTACATTTGATAGCAGTTCATGTACTGTTTATGATGGTGTTGAAGTTTTAGCTACTGGTACTCAAATAAATGGTGTCTATCAACTTGACACTGTATCTGACAATAGCTGTACTGAGGATAAGGCATTAGGGGCGGCTGCAGCAGTAGCAGCAGGCTCGACATCACAAGAGGTAACTCCAGGAGTATGCAACTGCTACGGTCAGGTATGGCTACTGGTATTAACTATAGTGTGTCTGAATATCAACAGTGTGTACCGTGTATTGAAGGAAAGCAATCCAGATTGCTCTTTCCTAAGAGGTCCTATACTAGAGCTACAGATGTGTTAGGTTTAGTGCATACAGACCTATGTGGGCCTATTCAAACTCCATCTCTAAGTGGTGCTAAGTATGTGTTGAGTTTCATAGATGATTACACAAGAAAACATTATGTTTATTTTCTGAAAACAAAAGATGCAACTTATAATTATTTTCAGCAATTTAAGGCTCTTGTAGAAAATGAAACTGGAAAGAAATTAAAAATACTTAGAAGTGATAGAGGAGGAGAGTATATGAGTTCTATATTTCAGGATTTTCTCAAGATTCATGGTATTAGACATCAGAAAACGGTGCCTGATTCTCCACAGCAAAATGGTGTTGCTGAACGCTCCAATAGAACGGTTATGGAAAAGGTCAGGTGCATGCTGCGGGATGCTGGACTCGGGATGAAGTACTGGGCTGAAGCAGTGAATACTGTTGTCTATTTGAAAAACCGAAGTCCAACTAAGGCAGTTCCTGACACAACCCCAGAAGAAAAATGGAGTGGAATTAAGGTAAAACTTGACCATTTAAAATTTTTTGGTTGTATTGCATATGCTATGGTGAAGAATAGAAAGAAACTTGATGTAAAAGGTAAACCATACATATTTGTGGGATATAGTGAAGAATCAAAAGGTTACAGACTCATTGATCCAGAAAATCAAAGGGATTGTGTAATTTCTCGAGATGTTGTTTTCATAGAGAACAAATTTTATGAGAATAAAATGTCAAATGATGAAAAATGTGATCAACAACTGTTTGTTGATCTAAGATTGAATCAAAATGATGTTCAACCATCGGAATCATCCACTGTGAGTTCTGATAATATATCTGATGACATAAGATTATCACAGGATACTCAACAAAGAATCAGCACAATCACATTAGATGATTCCGACATTGAACCGACAAGTGATGGATCAGATGAACGCTTGGATCCAACTTACCTCCCAGGAGAAGATTCTGCAAATGAGACAGAGTCGCCAGAAGACTGCAGCTATGATGATGCTCCTGAGTCTCCGCTCATGACCAATTTTGTGACTATGATGGACTGCAATGATCCTGATGAACCTCAAACTGCAGCCGAGGCATTGAATGGACCAGAATCAGATAGTTGGCGTAAGGCGATGACAGATGAGTATGAATCTTTTATAAAAAACAAAATATGTTGGACTCTGACAGAACGAGATCAACAGAAGAAGCCTGTAAAGTGCAGGTGGATATTTAAGAAAAAGTATGGAGTAAACGGTGAGTTGTTGAAATTTAAGGCTCGTCTAGTTGCCAGGGGATACACTCAAAAATATGGTGTTGATTATCTGGAAACCTTTTCCCCTGTCGTGAGATACTCTACACTTAGATTGTTAATTGCTTTAGCAGCTGAACATGGCATGAGTATTGACCACATGGATGTCAAAACGGCGTTCTTGAATGCAGACCTAAAAGAGACGGTTTTCATGGAACAACCACAGGGTTTTGAAGTTAAGGGGAGTGAGAATATGGTATACTAGCTCAACAAAGCTGTTTATGGTCTTAAACAGGCATCAAGATCCTGGTACGAGAAAATTACCAAGGTATTATGTGATAAGTTGAACTTTTGTCGTTTAACTTCAGAACCATGTGTTTACTATAGGTCTGATAAGCATTCAATGATACTCATAGCTTTGTATGTTGATGATCTGATCATGTTTTGTTCACCAACATGTCAAGAAAAAGACAAAAGAAAAGGTAATGAAATCTCTCTTAGTCAGTCTAATTATATTCTAAAATTGTTAAAGAAGTTCCGGATGGAGGATTGTAAACCTTCAGGAACACCGATGGAGAGTGGTCTGAAGTTACCCAAAGAAACTCAGAAGGATGATACTTACGATTATAGAGGGTTGGTAGGGTCACTTCATCATCATCATTTCAGCCGAAAGACGTCCACTGCTGGACATAGGCCTCCCCTAAGTGTAATTTTTGCTTAGGGGGGGGTTTGCCATAATCGCCACGCTTGGCAGGCGGGTTGGCGATCGCTTCACTTAAGTAGCTCGGGTCACTTTCGGGTCACTTAAGTAATGGGTGATTCATTCGGAGTTACTTTTTTCAAAACTAAAAAAAATATGAATAAAACAAATTTATCGGGTAATCTTTATTATAATATAAAAGAACCATTCCTTACATTTACTTTTTAAAGATTATTTCTTTCAAATGTTGTCCGTAACTGCGATTAAGGTGGTCCATTCTGGAGTTCCAGTTTTCTATGACCCGACCGAGCATTTCCAGTGGTATTTGGCGAATAACGCGAGTAATGTTGGCTTCCAGTTGATCAATCGTACGCGGCTTATCCATATAAACTTTGGACTTTACATAACCCCACAGAAAAAAGTCTAAGGGTGTGATATCACAGGATCTAGGCGGCCAACTGACTGGTCCGAAACGCGAAATTAACTGTTCACCAAATTTTTCTCGCAACAAAGCCATGGTTTCACGTGCTGTGTGGCAAGTGGCGCCGTCTTGTTGGTACCAAAAGTTTTGACGATGACGAGCTTCAATTTCAGGAAACAAATAGTCCGTTATCATGGTACGATAACGGTCACCATTGACAGTGACGTTCTGGCCGGCTTCGTTTTTGAAGAAATATGGACCGATGATTCCACCACCCCATAAACCACACCAAACTGTTGTTTTATCTGGATGTAATGGTAGCTCTTGAATCTCTTCAGGTTGCTCTTCAGACCAAATACGGCAATTTTGTTTGTTAACATATCCGTTGAGCCAAAAATGTGCCTCATCGCTAAACAAAATTTTCGTTGAAAACAGTGGATTTTCTGCAAGCATTTCAAGAGCCCAAAGACTAAATCGGTGGCGATTAGGTAGGTCAGTCTGCTTCAATTGTTGCACCAGTTGAATTTTGTATGCTTTGAAACCAAGATCTTTGCGTAAAATACGCCAAGTTGTGGTATACGACAAGCCAAGCTGTTGCGAGCGGCGCCGAATCGATTCTTCGCGATCATTGCGTACACTCTCAGCTACCGCCGTAATGTTTTCTTCAGTGCGAGCTGGATGTGGTCTATTTGGTCGTGTATTGTCTAATAATGAAAATTCCCTTTCAAACTTTTCGATGGTATAGCGAATAGTGCGTTCGGTAGGGCGATTATGTGGACCATATGCTGCTCTAAGTGCACGAAACACATTCCTCGTAGAACGCTGTTTTTCGTAATAAAGTTGAATAATTTGTAGGCGTTGTGCCGTGCTTAGTCTTTCCATGATGAAATGTCAAACTATAGTGAATGAAAATATTAGGTTAGGTTGTCATGACTGACGCTTTATCTGTCAAAAAATGCATAGACAAAAAAGTAACTCCAAATGAATCACCCGTTACATAGCAGTTTGTACGAGACCAGACATCAGTTATGCAGTGAGCTACCTAAGCCAATTTAACAATTTTTTCAGTGAAATTCGTTGGAAGGCTGCCAAAAGAGTTTTACGGTATCTAAAAGGTACACTTAATTTGGGTCTTGTTTATACTAAAATTAATTTAAATATAAGAGCTTACGCAGATGCAGACTGGGCATCAAACAATATAGATCGTAGGTCGTATACGGGCTATGTGTTCTTCCTAGGTAAATCTATTATTTCCTGGGAGAGTAAAAAGCAACGTACCGTTGCATTGTCTAGCACAGAAGCAGAGTACATGGCTTTGTCAGATACATGTAAAGAAGCGCTTTTCATAAGAAAGTTTTTATTTGAGATACTTGGTACTCTAACTAAATTTACCATATTTAATGATAATCAATCTGCTATAAAACTTTGTAAAAATTTTATGTTTCATTCTAGGACAAAACATATTGATATACGCCATCATTTCATAAAAGAAATTGTGAGTAATGGTATAGTTGAAATAAAATACTTATCAACTAATGTTATGTTGGCTAATGTATTAACAAAATCACTCTGTAAAGAGAAACATTGTGAATTTACTAATTTGATGTTATGTTAACTGTGTAACTCATTTTATGTATGTTTTGCTAGTTTGTATGTTAGTTTTTAGAATAATAAAGTTTGCGTGTAAGGGCCAGTGTTGGAATATGTACCATGTTTGTAAACGCCACATATTATGTCACTGTTAAGTCAGTTCAGTGACATCTGTCATTTTGAGTTTGACAGATGACTTACGTTCTTTCTGGTTCCGCCATACTAATTCGATTGTGTGTTCTTTGGTCGTTCTAAACTTCTAACTTAAAATTAAATAAATCCTGTTGAAACATCAAAGCAAATTTGTTTTACTGTCCGAAATCTCCAACATACACATAGTATTTGACAAACAGAATAAAAAATATTTACATAAATAATTAGGATGTCGTACGACTTCATTGCTGGCCCCTAAAGGAGCCGAAACCGAGCCAGCGTAGGTTTAAGTGTTGAGCCCCTTATGAGGCCCGTACCGAACTTTATGGTTAAGAGCGCAATCTCTAGGATCATTTGCAAAACAATTGCTCCAAGAAAAGAAATTTTCGTCTAGAGCCACAGCACACGGGCTAATAAATGAATCAAATGAACTCAAGAAATACTCAGAAATGTATGGTCTGGATCCTGTGCAGTGTGGTATGTTTATTTCACAAGATAGGCTCTACTGAAGTGCATCACCAGATGCCTTACTTGACGAAGATACAGTTTTAGAAATAAAATGCCCATATGTAAGCAGAAACAAGTTCATTAGCCTTGAATCTGTACCTTACATACAAACTCTAAATGGGGAATTGATATTAAAAAAAACCTCTCCATATTATTATCAAGTACAAGGAAAAATGTAAGTACTGCAGTGGCAGAAAATTCTGTAATTTTATTATACCTACATAATTTTAAAGACATTAAAGTAAAATATATTGAAACATGAGTTGTTCATAAACAACATGTTTAAGGATTATTATATTTAATATAATTAAAACAGATAAAAGTTATTTATGACTTTTATTTACAATACACTCTCAGAAATTGCATAACATTAAACATATGAAAAATATTTTTGGAACTAAAGGAACATAGTAAGCATTAAGCTCAGTTTTCAATATCTTATAAGTCTTAGTTAAGCCAATTAAGCATTCTTTAAGTACGTTGTGAGGCTATTTTCCTATCATGTAAAAGGGCAAGACCTGGCAATTGAGCTTTCCACGTAAAAAACTAAGGATATTTATACCAATGGCCTTCGATGCAAAAAGGTCCTGAACATTAAAACCCCGGTCTGCCATAATGCTATCTCCTTCATCGCAAAATTTTATCAGATTGCTTCTTTCAATCATTTCTCGATCACTAATTGATCCTCCAAAACCCTCTGAACAATAAGATAACAATCCTACAGGGGTAGAGCCCACTAAAAACTTTATTGTATTCTTATTTTTATAGGAACTAAAAGTAATTTGCTGTGATTTTGGGTCACTTGGTTTTGTGATAGGAATTTCTGTGCAATCTATAATCACCCTTGTTGGCATTTTATTTGTATTCTGCAGGCATGTAAAAATTAACAAGGTCCCTTTGAGGCCTGACCATAAGTCATTGACAAAGTTAACCCATGTTTTAAATATGTTCGACACTTGTGTCTTACTGACACCAAGCATTTTTGATAGTTCAAGATCAGGACTCGATGTTTGAAGTTTTATAAGCATCATGATGAACTGATCTTCACTAGAAACTCCACTTACCCCAGACCACCTGTATTTCAGATGATTTGCCATAGGCAGTAATGTTGACAAAACAAATTGAAATTTTTCTAATCCTGTGCTAAACTTTACTGACTCATCATCACTTAATAAAGTGTCTGCTGAAAAAAGAGACAGCATTGTGGCAGTCTGAGTAACAACTGATGTTTTGCTATTGTCATTGTTACCACAATCAACAGACCCAAGTAACACAGTCTTGGAGGTTTAAAACAAATCTGTCTAGTGACAGTCTATTCATGGTTAATCTTTAGATATGGACTTTCTAAAGATGGTTTCAATTAAGGAAATGTATTCTTATAGAGTTTTTTTTCTCAAGCTCGATTATTTTTAGAGCATTTGTTCTATAGCACACTTATTTTAAGTACGTTTATAAGTATATTGAATGTTTTAAGATAAAATGCTCTACAAATAGTTAATAAAGCCTAAAGGTACCTAACTTGAAGTAATTTTATAGACAAGATGATATATTTTAAGATAAAACATTCTATTTTAGCTATTGGTACTCTTATCTTTGTTTATAAAATACTGTTATAGATATTTTTCAGTTTGTCTAAAAAAGTGATAGTGAAAACGTGTTTTTAGTGTTTTTTTTCCTAAAAACAGCCTAATTAAGTGCATTTGTATGACATATTTAAATTGGATGATTGTATGCAATGGAGACAGTGAAAAAAATTAAAAGGCCTGGTGGCTTCCGTCGAAAAATCGCCAAATATTTAAAAATAAAGAAAAATGAAGAAGAGTTGCACAATAATTCAGATTCAGAACTTTTAAGTAACTTCCTCCAAAACGCGGAAAATTGTTCTACGACAGATACAACTGAATTTGCAGCGTCCCCTACAACATCACAAAATTATGTTTGTGAGCAGTCCGATTCGGATGAACACAATACAACTGACGATGACGAAAATAGATCCAATTGCCTCAAAAGGGATCTGCGCCAGTGGTCAGCAACTCATGCTATAACTCACATAGCCTTGAAGGACTCATTTCAAATAATAAATAATTTTCAACCCGATACTCTACCAAAGGATCCGAGAACATTGCTGCAGAGTCCAAGAACGATTGAAATAAAAAAAATTGGTAATAGCGAATACTGGCATCACGGGCTGAAGAATAATCTTACAAGATATTTTCACAATTTGGCAGAGAACAAAATAGTGACAATCGATGTTAACATTGATGGACTACCTACGTATAAAAGCTCTAAAGTTGAATTCTGGCCCATTTTGATAAAAAATATTGAAATGCCATCAATCCCTGTATTGGTGGTTGGTATATATTGCGGAGTCGGCAAGCCCTCAGACGTTAATGAATTTTTAATGTCATTTGTTACTGAGGCTTTGGAAATAACTAAAGAGCCAATTGAAATTAACAATTTTCAGCTATCTATAAAAATCAGAGCCTTCATTTGCGATTCTCCTGCCCGAGCATTAATAAAAGGTGAGTTTTTTTTAATATATATATTCATTCATTTTATTTAGCTAAATTGTTGCAAGTATCTACATAGAGGAATGGATCCAGCTCATAAAATCATACATCATCATAAGTATAAAAAAAGTATGAAAAAAACTGATTGGATTTATTTGCCACTTTCCATAAACTATCTACTCTATTGATATTGTAGAAAAGGGCGAGTTGAAATAAATAACTGAACTACCTATTAAGTAAAATACGATCATGGTCCGATAATGCGATCTTTGAAACGGTTTTATTGAAGATTATTTTTATTTCAGGTATTGCAAACTTCAACAGTCAAAACGGATGTCCAAAATGCACAACGAAATCAAAATCAAAATCAAAATTCATTTATTCAAACTAGGCTGAAAATCAGCACTTTTCGAAGGTCAAAATTTACTTTACTACAGTGAAACTTGGTTAACTGGGACCTGGATAAGTGAGAAACCTCTATAACTGGAACTCTTAATGGGGTCACATGAGACAGATTTGGATATCTGAAACACATTTAACCAGGTTTCACTATATTTACATTTTTATAAGACAGTCCCCCAAAAACGCCCACCCATCGACACTTCCTAGTGTTAAGCTGGAAAGAAGAAGTGGCGGAACAAACTCCCCAGCACACATCTGTCTGTTAGGTTGGTTAGAAGAACCAGACTCGATACAATAGCAAGGTGTCAGTTAAATTTAAGATTTACTAAAGACACAATCAGTAATAAACAAAAGTATATGACAATAAACAGTGTAAACATAAAATAATAAATACATAACAGTAAACTAATTTCGGAGAAAGAACATAAATAACGATTGGTGAATATTCGTACGTGTCGCACTGTAATATTTTTCCCAGACACAATTGTCCCCAAAGAACCAATGACGGATTTAGGAACAAAGAATACGGATCGCATCATAAAAAAGATAGCGCCTTATTAAAATTTCCAATAGATATGGTCTTAGATTTTCCCGTTTCAGATTCGCTACATCTCATTGATCTTGGCATTATGAAGAGATGTTTATTAGGCTGGCGGGACGGTTCTTTCAGTGGTTACAAAACTAAATGCTGCTGATATTATGAGCATAACATATTGGTTGCAGCAATGCAAGTTACCTGCAGAAATACACCGAGCTGTAAGAGGCCTTGACACTGTTGCTTTTTGGAAAGCTTCAGAGTTTAGAACTTTCTTATATTACCTCGGTATAATAGTATTACAAAAACATTTATACGATCACTTTCTTGTCCTGTTTTGTGCTGTAACTATTTGTTCTTCAGAATTGTACGGACATTTATTAAGTATAGCTCAAGAGTTATTTGATACTTACATTGAATACTACAGAGACATTTATGGAGAAGCACATATGACAAGCAATGTGCACAATTTGTGCCATGTTGTAGAGGAAGTGAGAAGATTTGGTGTTTTATCTTCTTTTAATGCATATCCTTTTGAAAATACTCTACATCATATCAAGAGACTGCTAAGAACGGGACATAGGCCATTACAACAGGCTGCAAAAAGGATAATTGAAAAAACCTGTATGGAAATTGACACTCACGGAACCTCTTCAAATACTCCAAGACCCAGAAAAAAACTAAAAACGTACGAAAACTTTGATTATTCTTTATTAAACTTCGAGGTAATTAACAAAACAATTATTTTGTTTCACGATGGTATTGATTTGCATTTCAAATGATGTAAGTCTAACCACTTGGGAGATCTCTGATGCCTTACTGTTAAAAAAAACGTGTTATAATGACAGTAAGTCAACAGAGCTCTTTGAGGACCTGTACATTTGCTAAAAATGCTAACGATTTATATCTCGAAAACAAAAATTTCAAATGATGTCAGTCTAACCACTTGGGAGATCCCTGATGCCTTACTGTTAAAATAAACGTGTTATAATGACAGTAAGTCAACAGAGTTCTTTGAGGACCTGTACATTTGCTAAAAATGCTAACGATTGAAGTTATATCTAGAAAACAATTTTTATTTCCGCTTAATGTAAAGATACATTTCAAACACAGTTCAGTTCAGTTTTAGGTATGTACATTTCAAATGTGTGTTGGTATTTTTTTTTGCTTATCATATGTACCTACCTATTAGTATGGAGTGTGGATCCCTTGCGGGTAAGATATAGCTAAATTTAAAAAACATGACCCGTCTCAATTCAAAAAGCACTTTGACTCTGCTTGGAAAGTTTTGTTATGGAATCACATTTGCATTATATGCTTTCTAGTTTCTAGCGTTTTTTCTTAGCTACCAATTTACATTTTAATATGTATTATAGTTAAAATTTATACAGAGCAATATCGTATTCATATTAATTGTAATAACTAAGTATAATGTACTTAATAGTTCTTTTTTTTTTGTTGTTTTTTTTACACATGCCCTTTTTTTGCATGCTATTTTTTATTTTGTTTTTTTACACATGCCCTTTTTTTTGCATGCAATATTTTTTTTGTTTTTTACACATGCTTCTTTTTTTGCATGCTATTTTTTTTTTTGTTTTTATACATGACCCTTTTTTCATGTTTTGTATATTATTTTTTTTAGTTTGTTTTGCGTTTGTTTTTGCATTATATATATTTTTAAATAGTAATAAGCTAAATAAAAAATACAATATATATGATTAAAAAGCCCTATCAAGCTCGCACTCCCCGGAGGAAATGAAGGTGGAGGTTTAATGTGTAGTATCTGGAAAGGCATCAGAATTGGGCGACACTGCAAGCGACGGGCCAGGGCTGCTCAGTCGACGTGAAGATCAACTTCGCAGATTAAACGTGAGGTTCAGTTTAGTAGCGTGGACGTGGAGATCAGCTTCGTGATGTGGACGTGTAGATCAGCTCCGACACCGTAGTTCAGTAGTCAAGGTGTTGACGTAGCTCTGTAGTTCAGGCTTCAGCATAAGTCCAGTGTTGAAAGAGGACTTTAGAATAATGAAGGGACACGTCAGTGTCAGTATCTTATTGTTTACTATAAGTATGGACAAACTCGATGGTTCATCATCAGAACCCAATAATTGTAGACTGCTGGAATTGCGTCCCGCAACCACCTTTTAGAATGAAAATCTTCAGAGTTAATATTTTACTTCCAAAATCCTTTTATGAAGTTGATGTTGGACTTCATTCTTACATCTCATCTGCCAGTCATTAAACCAGCCGGTGTATTCAGCCAAGACGTATTAAAACCTCCACAATCGAATCTGAGAGAGTGCTAATTAATTTTATAAATGTAAGTTAGTAATGTGAACTAACAAATTGATAAAAATAAAGTAAATTATATAAAACAAAAATAACCTTCTTAGACTAAGTCAGTAGCGAAGAATAACAAAATAAAATAACAACAACGTAATGTACTTTAAAATTAATCAGAGTGAAATTTGAAATGAGAGTCCAATGAAAGTTTTTAAGCTTCTTTCATGCGCAGCTTAAGAGTGAAAATAGAAGCGACAGTTAGAGTAACGGTAAGAGACAGAGCGAAAAGATTAAGTGTCTTAAGACCTTGACTACCGTACCTTAGTTTTTATTAAATAAAAATAAAACCTAATGTGTATGTCAAGTCGGTAAAATGATGATCACAACAATAGTGACAAGCTTTTATATCAAGACAACCCAAGTTACTTTTGCATTACTATTTCATTTTTTTTAGGCCCACTTCGATGTTGCATAGATTATTCATATTACACAAAAAAAAAGTAACCATTTTATTATAGTATTAAACGAAAGATTACAATAGAAATGAAACCGGAATCATAAAATAAATAAGATATTATTATGATATTTTTTAGCGAGTCAAATGTCATTTGACAGATAATACTTACGTGAATATGGGCAGAGTTTTCGCTTTTATTAAAAAACTATTTTATGAAAGTGGCATTTGCTGGTCGTTATGTCAATTAAGCAGTAAGATTTCAACGCAATGTGCGAATACAATTACTTTCAGAGACTGCTACAGACGTGCAGCAACTTGTATGTGAATTTCAAGCGAGGTGAGTGATGATATAGGTTCCTTCCCACACACAGGCGCGTTTATGCGTTTTCGCGTTTCTGCGTCCCACCCCACGATATTGCGATATTTGTTTTTAGTACATTATGTATTGGGACGCATGCGATCCCACACACTGCCGCGATAATAATCCCGCAATAGAAGTAGGACGCAGTAACGCAAGTGCGTTTCTGCGTCCCGCGATATTACGATATTTGTTTTTAGTACATTATGTATTGTGACGCATGCGATCCCACACACTACTGCGATAATAACGTCGGGCCGTTTGCATTTCTGCGTTACTGCGTTCTGCGATATGAGTTCTTAGAACATTTGTTATTGGGACGCAGAAACGCAAAAACGCGCCTAATATCGCGCGATAATGACGCGCTTGAAAAAAGGTGAAAATCTGTGTCACAATCGCGGCAGTGCTGGGCGCGCGGGGGCGCACAAGAGCGAGCACGCGACTGAGTGAACTGCGGCGTGTGCACCGCAGATGAACGTAACACAGATTTTGTTCGCAATGTCTTCTCTATACGTAAGCAGTAATAGCTCAATGGATAAGACAACAACTTTTACCCATTTTAACAAACATACCATTCCTCCTTACCGATCCACCACAAGTCAGATAAAATAAAATAACCCATTGAATGAATGGACCAATGACTTTACCTACACCTTTGCCAGTGCGGTTTATTACTGATAAGACTACAAATTATATCAGTATGGATGGCGAGCGCTGACCCGAGACCCATGTGGATTGCGCGATAGCGATTATCGTTACCGCGCAGTCACGAGGTCTCAAGTCAGCGCTCAACCCTCACGCCGCCCACAACACCCATGCCAACGGACACATCATCCGCCCCAACTGACCCACCACAAGTCAGACAGCATCCACAGCCGGGACATCGACCCCCATCGTGACCCTCGCGCCACAGTCAACGCAAGACATCCCAGCAACCAGCCGACATCGAACACACCCCTCTGACCCCTCATCATCGGCACGACAGCCCACTTCAACGACGAATTCGCAACCATTCGCTCGGTTCCATTGACCCCACCACCAACCAGAGCACGCTCCCGGCAGCAAGCCAACTCTGATCAGAATCCAGAGCCTAACGACTTACAAATCATTGGTTGACCGGGCAACCAACCGTTCCCGATCTACAGTAGGTCAGATTTTCTACTGACCAGTAGCATGGTTCAATAACGATCTCGCATTGTACGCGTATTCATCTCAAACTACCATAACTTCCGTTTTATTTATTTATAATTATAAACAGCTTAGACCAGAGTTATTATTCGACATAACGCTCAATGTACATCTGATACAAACACAGGTTAATAAATATATATTTTTCACAGTTAGTGTTATGTAAATAATATATATACCAATATAATTATGACATGATATTACATTAATATAAAAAAGCTAAAACAAATTAAATAAAAAACGCTCATTGAATAGCAATGTCAACATGATTTAAAGATTACACCTAAACAGCCGCGGCGAGCGGACGTGCGCGCGGAGCTTTCTCGCGCTCCGTGCCTATTGCCTCGAGTGACGCGATATTTTTATGTTTACCTACCTAAGATTGCGCTCATATGAGTGTGGAGACTAAGGGAGGCCCTTTGGGCTATCCCGGAAATAGTGAAACTAGTGAAATGGACACGAACAGTGCAAGTGTGAACAATAAAAATAACAGTGACTATAAATTATCTAGTGTTAGTGAACTTTTACCGGACAATGACGGACAATACCCAGTTGCTTGTTGGCACTGTGCAAAAATCAACATAATAAAAAAAATCCATGAGTGGCAGGGACTCCAAACTAAGATTAAACAATTAACTTGTAGATTGTGTAATAAGAGAAGTGCCGTGAAATGTTTTATAAAAACTGCAGTGAACATTTTAAACGGACACCTAGTGAACAGTGTAAACGAAATTAATATTTATTCGTGTAGTATAAATTTCTGTAAAATAAATAAGGTAGACTGCCGCAAGTGCAACGGACAGCTAAATGTTAAGTACATTCCAATTTTAGGACTAGAAAGTGAAGAAAACGTAACCTGTGAATGTGGTACAGTGAACAAAATACTATCGAAAAATAGCGGGGTACTCAGGACCCAAAGTACAAGGGCTGAGCCGTTGTTGCGCGGGTTGGGCCGCCCCGCTCACCGGACGCCGCGTCACGCCTTTGATGGCGCGATTGCTTCGACGGCACCCGGCGTCGTGACCGCTAGCGACGAGCGAACGAAACCAAATGAAGCAACTGCTATTATTCAAGCTAGCAATGACGCGTCAGCTGAGCGCGCGCGCGAGCACACGACCACCTCGGCGCGCCTGTGCGCCGACTCTGTGACTCAGTTCGGTCACGCGACTGCTCAAGCGCGCGCCGCCAATCCAACTGTCGCTTCGCAGCGACAGACCGGCAGCATAACAACAAGCAACCGCTTCTCTTCGCTCCCCACCGAAGAGGAGCACAAAGACGAATTAGAAAGGAAAAAAGACTACGTCCCAGTGACTTTTACCTCACCCAAACCCAAGAAGAGAAAGAGAGGTGCTGTTACCCCTAATTCAGCGGTGACCCAGCGCGAAACGACAGTGATCACATCATCTACTCACATCCCCGACATAATTATAACAGATGTCAAGAAAATCAACGATCCGGAATACCTTAACAAAATTAGAAAAACAACCACAGAGCATGGAGCAAGACACGCCATGGCTCGTAACAAATGAACCATCACGATCCGAGTATACACTGCGGATATGAGGAAAACCATTATAGAAGAGTTGAAGAAACTTGACGACGGGCTCCGCTTCGTGGCACGCGTCCCTAAAGCCCAGCAGATCCATCAGACGAAGGTTGTGCTCAACACGAACATCTACGATGAGACGAATGAAGCATGCCTTGAGGAAATGGAGAGGTGTATCGGTGTGAGACCGATCAAAATGAGAACAATCAAAGGTAACTTACAACTATTTATTTTTGATGGTGCCCACTCATACGATGAAATCGCTACGCTTATGAAAACAACAAAACATGCGTACTTCGGGGCCTTCAGCATGAAGCCTCAGGAATACAAAGATGACCCCAGGAGAGTAGTACAATGTAAGAAATGTTTCCTCTTCACGCATTCGACATCGGCGTGTCACGGTGAGAAAAAACATCCCACCTCCACAATTCAAAACGAAGAAGGCATGGATATCGAAATATGCACAGCATGCAAAAAACCGGGACATGGGGCCAACCAAGCCAAGTGCGAGAAGTTCCAGAAAGCAGTGGGCCGTCAATTGGCACAACACGAAGAAAAAGATAGGAAAAAAAGAGACGCAGCTGAACGCAGAGACGCAGCACTAACATACCGTCGGGAAAACGTATCGTACGCGAACATAACCTCTACTTCACAGTTTCCACCTCTGCTTAAACAAGCGCCTCTATTACAACCACAGCACCAGCCACCAATGCAACCAAATGTACACAAACCAAACAAAGAAAATAGCATGGAGCCTCTAGGGCAAGAGTTACAAATAACTATGAAACAAATATTACACCAGCTACAGCTACAACACGAAATTCTCATAAAAATTCTCAACAAATAATCCGAGAAATCAATTTCATAAGTTGCGCATACTACATCTCAATGCGCAAGGATTAAAAGGAAAATTTCTCGAGCTAAAATCCTTAGCCGACCGGTATAAACCACATATAATCGTAGTCAACGAGTGCCGGGTAGACTTTTCCAAAATCCGTATGAATCTCCGAAACTACGACAAGATCACGCACTCGATCGCGTCACATCTAACCACAGCTATGTATGTGATGCAAGGAATACGCTGGAGTCAGACCGACGTAACCCCAGGTACCGAAGAAAGAGACCGCCTCATCGAAGGCGTCGCTATCAACCTCAATTACGATCATCTAACCGGAGACTCACTAAAAATTAAGGGAATATACATACCGCATAGATCAGAACACTTCAACGCCGCAGCGCTTAATGATGAACTAGAAGACATCATAACCGAAGCTCCAAACATCACCATCGGGGACCTCAACCTTAAGATGACCGCACTCAACCAGACTAGAGATGAAGGGGCGGGTATACTCGTGCGCGACCTCTGTAGCTATGACGTCTGCACCATACACCACACGGGCCAACCCTCGCGACCTAACAGTGCAGGATATGGTATCCTCGATGCAGCCATCTTTTCGCATGACGCGCAAGCTTTCAACACTATTACGTGCCGACAAATAACATCAGTTGGCTCCGATCATATGCCATGGCTATTAGACCTAAGCATAGTAGTGGACAGAGAGAAAACACTGGTAAGAAATACCCGCGCCATTGCAAATAACGAAAAAATCAGACGTCAATTCCAACAGACCTTATGGGATAAAACCAAGCACCTACCAAAGGAAATCACAACCGACGCAGAATGCGAGGAATATATATTACAACTAGAAAAAGCCATCACAGAAACCTTGGATGAGTACGCACCACTACATGAAAACAACAGAAGAGATCAACTTCCAGGAGAAATTAATGAATTGATCGAGAAAAGAAACCAAGCAAAACTTAGAGCATGGCGACTACGCTTCAACCAGGACAGAATAACGGAACAAAGAAGAACCCACAATCGTCTGAAACGCCAGGTCCAACAAGCACTCATGGAATATAACAATGAAAATTGGACGCGGATAATAAATGATCCACAGAACAACAGAGCCCAGATGTGGCGAATCCAACGTAACCTGAAAGCTCCAGTACAGAGACTCCCCTATATTGAGGGTTGCAACAGTGAGAAAGAAACCATCGACGCCTTGGTCGACGCAGCGATCGTCACAGAAGCCGAGATAAACAATGAAGATAAGAGCACCGAGAAGACCACACCGTTCCAGCCTCTCGACCCCACCTCAATAGAGGAAATCAGACTCGAGCTGAGACGCTTTAAAAATAAGAAGGCACCTGGCCCGGACAAAATCAAAGCAGATGCCCTAAAGCTCGGTGGGGACCCCTTTCTCACCAGGTACAAAGCGGTAGCTGACTACCTGCTACTGACAGGTTTTTATCCCAAGAGATGGAAGATCGGGGAGTGCATCTTCCTACATAAAGCAGGTAAGAATCACCGGGACGCCAAATCGTACCGACCCATCACACTCCTAAACATCATGGGTAAACTACATGAACGCCTGCTCCTATCGCGCCTGCGACAGACGGCCGACAGACTCCAACCGCCATTTCAACATGGCTTTACTAAGAAGAGAGGAACAGGCACACAGATCCTTCGTACCGGCAAGTTCATCACGGATGCGCTGGAAGCGAGGGAAAGTGTGGCCATGGTATTGACGGATCTTTCGAAGGCCTTCGACTCAATAAATCATGAAGGTCTGACGAAGAAGCTTCAAACAGCTGATGTCCCGAACAACATCATCAAACTAGTAGAGAATTACCTGAGCGGTCGCAAAATTTACGGACGATTCAGAACCACCAATGGTGACGAAAAACCGGTGCCACACGGGGTCCCTCAGGGCTCTATCCTGGGCCCGGTCATTTTTAACCTCTACGTACACGACGTTTGGGACCAACGGGACCATATCCGCGGACTCAAGCTCTCCCAATACGCTGATGACCTGTGCATCCTTAATAGGTCTCCGAACCCGAACAGCGCGACACACCGCGCAGGCTGGGCCGCTGACACCGTAATCGACTACTACCGTCGCTGGGGGCTGAAATGCAACGTAGACAAAACGGAGTGTGCTATGTTCACAAACAAAAGAAACTACCGCAGAACCATTCGCATCAAAGACGAGGTAGTCGAATATAAAAATAGCATAAAATATCTGGGCGTCCACTTGGACAAGACCATGACCATGGGCAAACAGACGGAGTACGTCGTGCAGAAGGCGCGACGAGCACGTGGCGCGCTAGCTCCTATCATAGGCTGGCACGCTAAGACGGATATGACTGTGAAATTAGCTGTCGTGCACGGTTACAATTTCTAATAATAGCAATGACATGATCCAATATAAACTTGACATCCACAAAACCTTGACATCTATAATAGAATGGTTAAACAATAATAATTTAAAGATTAACTTAGATAAAACTAAAATTATACACTTTAACCAACGACTGACTATAGAAAATATGGACATAAATATTGATAATAAAATTGTTGAAATTGTAAATACCACTAAATTCCTTGGACTATTAATTGATAAAAGGTTAGACTGGAAATCTCAAATCGAGTTCCTTACAAAAAAAATTTGTAGTTCTGCATTTGCATTGCACTCTCTAGCTGCAGTTGTGAATGTAGACACCCTGATTGTGGCCTACCATGGCTTAGCTGCGTCACACCTAAGATACGGCATCATATTTTGGGGAAATTCCACCGACGCTAACACGGCGTTTAAGGCCCAAAAGAGATGCATTAGATCTATGTTTGGGCTAAAACCGATCGATACATGTAAGCCATATTTTAAAAGGTACAATCTATTGACTCTCCCTTGTTTGTATATACTCGAAGTCGCAATGTTTGTTAAAACAAACCCAAATTTGTTTCCGCGTCTACAGGACGTGGTACCGCGTAACAGACGGGATATGACAATTCTGAGAGTTTATCCTGCAAAAACGGCACTCATGCGCAAAAGTATCGTCTGTATGGCGCCGACTATATTTAATAAAATACCAAAATCTTGGAAGGAGCTGGACAGTAAGGCATTCAAGCGGCATCTTAATAATTTTCTTTTGCAAAAAACTTATTATAGTGTCTCAGAATTTCTAGCTGAAAAAGATTTTACTGATGTGGTTTGATGTTGACTGACTGTTTGTTATACTTACTGTTACGCCATTGTTGTTGACTGATTTATAAATCTTCAGTAGTTACTCTAATTGACATAATTATTAATTATCTCTTGACCCCCATTCAATAAATCCCTCGCAGATTCTCTCGTTGGCGTAACACAAATATACAAAATATACTCTCCACACAAACCCTTGTATTGTAATTTCCTCAAACACAAACACATCTACATTCAATTACACTCTACACAAACCTTTTAATTGTAACTTTGCATGTTTCCATTAGTTAGGTAGGTGAGTTTAAATATTGTTTAGACTAAGTAACCGAATGATTACTGAACTACCCACGAGTGCACTTATAATGTGTCATCAACGCTGTATAACTAGATCCCACGACACAGGGTATCCTAGTGTGGGGTCTAGCGCTACTTAATTGCACCATAACTGTACTCTTTTTTTATTTTATCTTGCATTCTGTAATTGTTGTGCTTAACGTGTCATCCAATGTGTCTAAATAAATAAATTATTATTAAATTATTATTATTATTATTGTTATTCTAGTTGGCACATTTTATTCCATTTGACATGAAATATTTTAAATTTTTATTACTTTGACCAGATTGACATTGTCTAATTATTGTTTTTTATTTATTTTTGTATTTAACTGACTACTGACTCATTGAATTACTTATTGTTTCATTGGCATATTTTATATCCGTTTCCGTGACATTATTGATAATATTTTAATTCTGTTTTACTTTGGCCAAATTGACATTTTTATATTTTTATTGTATGAATTCCATTACCATGCCACTTATTTCCAATATTATATATAACTTGTAAACCTAATATTTGCATGCCTATGTGAAGGTAAAATATGGAGAACTTTATTATAAAAAATAACATCTATGTACATTACCCATGTTTGCAAAGAAATAAATTGATTTGATTTGATTTGATTTGATTTGATTTGATTTGATTTGATTCAGGCCTGCCTACTTCCCATATTGGATTATGGCGTGGTACAATTACTCTCGCGTTACAGTAGGAGCAACTTATTAAAAATTGAACGCCAATATCGAATGGCTCTTAAGACCAGCGGACAATTCCCAAGACGCCTAGAAACCTCACTGCTCTGGGATATGCTCGATTGGGATCCATGGCACCTCCGAGCACAAGGCTTAAACGAGGACATGTTGCACCGACTCCGTGACCTGCACATCGAGGATCTAGAGACCCCTGGCGACGTCTACCTGGGATACGGACAGCACAACCCACTCCTAACTAATACTAGACTAGTTGAAATCGATTATGTACCAAAAAAAGACAGGAGTCGGCTGCTCAGCAAGCGAACAACCGCTCCACGTCCCCATAAATTGTAATTAGCTGTAAATAGGATAGGACAATAATAGAACAACAATATAAATTTATATAAATCTATTCTGTACACACTAACAAGCACACAGCACACACTACACGACACTTATACAGATCTCTCATAGACAAACATAGGTAGACTGTAAGTAGCTGACACACCCACAGGCCGGATACACCACCGACCTATGGACATAATGTAACAAATAAACTAGGGAAATAAACATCTTCTATTCTATTCTATTCTATTTAAAGATTAACTTAATTGATTTGCCTACGAAGATCAGAGGTAAACAGTTTTAGACTTATTCAGGCAGTTCTAAATTTATTTTTTACTGATTTATATTGAATGTACATGAATTAATTTAAAGGAGCTCCGGTATTATTACATTTTTCGCGTACGGTTTGCCATCTAAAACCCGATCATTATGAATTAAATTTTTTACGTTTTCTTTTTTGGTTGCTCGACCTAGCGCGACGTACAATTTTATTGCCCGTGACTTAACATATCCGACCTGAGATCTACTCCGACCCGGCTCAGGGTTTGGCCCTGACTTTTGTGAATAGTCATCGCGTAAGACAACTGTAAAGGAAATTGACGGCGGCACATTTCAAATGGACTTTTGGGATCAATAGGACCCTTAAAAATAATACGCGGAATTAAATATTCATCTGTACCCGACGATTTTTGAACTGTAATTAATCGCGGCGACGTACCTGTTACAATTACTTTAGTTCCGTTTACCAATCCGTCGTTAAAATTGAGATTACGCATGATCATACAAATACATCCTATTTTGAGCTTAAGATCGTGTGTAATGTTAGATGTTCAAGATAAAAGACGATTTAATATTTTAGTGTTTATTACTTCTAGTACATGTATGCTTGGTCGGTTCCCAAACCGGAAGTCCACCTCTCATCTTTATGTCACAGATGATTAATACCGGAACCAGTGTTGCCCTAGTTTATCTCTATTACATCTTCCTCTTTTTAAACAAGAATTTATCTCTATTACATCTCCCTTTTTTCTTTTTAAACAATAAAATTAAGTATACATTTTACAGAGCAATAATGATTGTAGGTTATTAGACCAACCTACTTATAAATAGGCACTTAAAACCTTAACTACTACTACTAACTTATTTTTAAACTAGCTTATCTTAAATATTTCTAACTAACTTTATTACACACCAAAGTACAACTAAAAACTTCTCAAAACCAGCTGACTTATTTGTTAACAATATACTTACTAATGTCCTAATAATATTATCATCTTATGTTATCCACTTTTATCAGTTTGAGGAATCTCTGAAACCCCCCACACCTTACCTGGAGAACCACCAAATTAACCACGAATGTGATAAGATGTTCTACAATAGCTCACACCATCCTTATCCACTACATTATATGATCTAAAGTTATTTTTCTTTATTATAGTACCTGGTAACCACTTCCTATCATTGACATCAGTTGCGCGCGAGCCGCCGACGCGAGCGCACGTAGTTTGTTTACTCCGTACCGCTTAAACCAATTTTTTTTTTGGAGTACCCACATAAGTTGAGAATGGAAGAAAAAAGTGACGGAACCAACCCGAATAGCGACGAAATCAGTGATTTGATGATTACTTCGGTTTCCTTTGCGGGTGAAGCGAGTAATAGTAGTAACCAGGAGGATTGCGAGATGAATAGTGGAAGAATTTTGGAGAAAAGGGCCAGGGAAAAGGGCGATGACAGCTGCAGCGAAGAGGGTTTTACAACGGTGATCAGAAAGCGACCCAAGCGCCTTTTAAGGAGTGACTCTGGGCTTGAAGGTGAATCGGGGAAGGAGATAAGAGAAGAAGAAAATATGGATAACACATTTAAGCTTAGTTTAACATCATTAGAAGTCTTGCCCAAACAAATGGCATTAGCAAAATTGTTGAAAAATGAGAGTATTCAAAACATATTGAGAATCAACTATAAGAGTCCCTACAAGGTTTTCATAACTATTGCTAACAAAGAAGATGGAGAAAAGTTAACCAAATGTCAGAAGTTCGTTGAATTAGGAGTAAGAGTTCAATTTGTTAACCAAATCAACTTATCTTACGGAATAATCAAGGGTGTAGACTTGGAACTGAGTGAGTCAGAGATATTAGAGTCATTAGAGACTTCATGCAAAATAATATCAGTTAGAAGACTAAGGCGTATCAATCAGGAAAGGGAGTGGGTGGACAGTGAGACGGTGCGTGTATGTTTTGAAAGCCCTACCACTCCAGGCTTTATTTTTGCCTATGGATGCCGTTTTAGAGTAGAACGATATGTATTTCCTGTGTCTCAATGCTCCAACTGTTGGAAATTCGGGCATGTAAAGAAATTCTGCCCAACAAAAAGGATTCGGTGTCCTAAATGCAGTAAAGAGCACGAGAATTGTGAAACAGACAGAAGTGTATGTTCTAACTGCAAAGGACCTCACATGGCACTTGACAAAACGTGTCCTGCCTTCCTAAAAGAAAAGGAGATTCGAACTCTAATGAGTATAGAGAACATATCCTATAGAAAAGCCTTAGAAATATATTTAAAGAACAACAATAAAGGTAGTATAGTCGCAGCAATCGAGGATTCTAATGAAAAAACGGAGGAAAGTCAAATTACTTTAGAGAAAACTTACAGTAAGGCTCTGCAATCGACAGTTACTGCACAAGAAGTCTCAACGAAGGAAGGTGTATACAGTCAAACAGAAACCTCAGGCAATAGACAAATACAGAAACAAAGAGTTGACAGGTCTAAAATGCAAAATAAAAATAAAAATGGGCGAGAAAATCAAACTACATTTATGGAAACAGAGTGGGAAACTTTTTCTACGGAAGGTGAGATAATTGGAAGTAGTCAGGAAAATAGACAATCGGAAAAAGAAGAAGCTGAAAAGAAAAAGAACAGAAAATTCAGATTTGTAGAAATATTTTTAAAAGTTAAAGAAATAATTGGGTCGGGAAAAGGATTTGAAGAAATAATAATGTCGGTGTTAAAAGTAATATACGAGGAATGCAAGGTATTTATTAAGGATTTTTTGATTGGAGGAAATGTAGTTCAATGGCTGTTAAAATCTTTCAATGGATAATAATCGCAAAGACGCTTTGATCAACATATTACAATGGAATAGTCAAAGTTTAAAGCCAAAATATCCTAGTTTAGATGCGTTACTTGCGCAAGAAAAAATACATATTGTTATTGTAAGTGAAACTTGGCTTAATCCAGACGTTCGTTTGAATATAAGAGGTTATAATATATATAGAAAAGATAGAGACGATTCTTACGGCGGTGTGGCGATAATTATTCATAAATCTATAAAGGCGCAAATATGCCCAATTAGCTTAAGTAATGTAGGAATAGAGGTTATATGTATGAAAATACTTAATTGTAAGAGTTTAGAACAATATATTGTATCTATTTACTGTCCATCTTCAGTTCGTACAACATCGTCAGATTGGGACAACATTTTTTCATTAGTGCCTAAAAAATCATTGGTTGCAGGTGACTTTAACGGTCACCATACAAACTGGTCCTATAAAACGGATCCGCGGGGAATTCAAATTTTGGACTCATCCTTGGAACATGGCTTTGTGACATTAAATAGTGGAGAGGCAACCCGAGTCAAATTAGTAAATGGAAATATACAAAGATCGTCACCGGACATTACATTAGCATCATCTGACATTGCAATTAAATTTAAATGGGCTGTAATGAACGAAAATTTTGGTAGTGATCACCTCGTAATGAAGATTTCGATGAACTTTCAAGAACACATCGAGTATGATAAAAGACGAAACTGCAAAAAAGCAAAGTGGGAGGCATATCGTGATGAGCTTACAGAGTCTTTTTCCAGTGTTGGTAATGTCAGTAATAATATTCAGGCATCATACGACTACTTCCTAGAACAAGTTGATAGGGCAGCGGATAAGCACATACCTATGATTAAGATTTGTACTAGTCCCTTAAGAAATTTTAAGCCAAAAGAGTATTGGGATCCATCATTATCTAGAGCAGTGGCGGAACGTAGGTTAGCTTTAGCTACATTTAGAAGAAATCCTACTCCTGACAATCTTACAAGATTAGAAGAGAAAGGGGAACATGCACATAATTTAATATCGAAAGCCATAGGTAGGGGCTTTAAAAATTTTTGTAGTAGCATAGATGAAACATCCTCGGTTTCTGAGATGTGGCGAAAGATGAGATGGCTTAAAGGTTATCGTCAAGCTAAATTTAGTGCGTCGGAGGAAAAACTAAAAGGTTTATTATATTCACTCACACCGGATTCCGTAATAAATTTACCACCAGTATTCAAATCACATAACGTTCTAATAGAATCAGCATTTACATTAGAAGAATTAGAGAATAGTTTAAAAAAGAAGGACACTGCTCCGGGTAATGATGGAATAACGTACTCTATGATTTATAATCTCCCGTTGGAGGCCAAGGAGTTTCTTCTCCGGGTATATAACGACATTTACATAACCGGAGATATCCCAAAACAATGGCGTGCGATATCAGTTATTGCTATTCCTAAAGCCGGTCAGGACACGAATACGGAGACTAAACTTAGGCCTATATCTCTTATATCCTGCGTCTGTAAGATATTCCATAATATGATCGGAAAAAGAATAGAATGGTATATTGAGAAACATTCAATTTTGTCACCTAACACGGTTGGTTTTAGGAGAGCTCAATCATGTTTAGATTGCATTTCAAGATTATCTACTTATGTTCAATTGGGTTTCACTAGAAATGACCCTACGTTGGCTTGCTTTCTGGACATTACAAATGCTTATAACAATGTCTTAGTGGAAAAGGTTGTTCAAATATTGGATGATTTGGGAATTGGCTCAAGGGTTTGTAGTTATTTAAATTCATTTTTATTGGAGCGATATTTGATGATGAGAAGTGGTAGTGATGGAAAAATTGTTGATATCAGACGGGCAAGCAGGGGGCTGGCACAGGGCGACCCATTATCACCTATGCTTTTTAATATTATTACGTCAACAATTTGCCAGCAGATTGAGACTGTAATTGTCTCACAGTACGCGGACGATTTTGTATTTTACCTAAGTCATAAAGATTTAGACTACGCGGAATCGGAAATGCAAGTTGCTCTTAACTCAATGGTTGTAATGCTGGATGATATGGGTCTAGATATGTCACCAGAAAAATCAAAGATGTGTCTTTTCAGTAGAGGTAGAAGAAGACGACAGTTGCAACTTAAAATTAACAACTTACCAATTTCCTCAGCAGATTGTGTGAAACATTTAGGTATTTGGTTAGATAGGTCGCTTCTTTGGAAAAAGCACATTAATGAAATACATGAAAAGACGGCAAAGTTTTTAAATTTATTTAAAGTTTTGGCGGGACCGACGTGGGGAATCCATCCGAAACATTTGAGATCATTGTATATTTCATTGGTACGCAGTAGGATTGACTTCGGTTGTTTTCTCTATGATAATAGTGCAAAGAGCCATTTAAGTAAATTGGATAAAATTCAGAATCAGTATTTGAGGGTTATTGGTGGCTTTATAAAAAGCTCTCCAATACACGTAATGGAAGCGGAAATGTGCATTCCTCCTTTATACGTTAGGAGATTATACTTAGCTTACAAGTTCTGTCTAAAAAGTATGTCATGTTCGAACAATATAACTATTCAATTAATAGATGACCTGAATGACCTTTCAGTCTCAAGATACTGGAACAACAAGAAAAAACCGTTACTTGTGACCGTTTACAATGAGTGTAAACTTAGTAATATACATTGTTCAAATATTTTAGACATGTACTCACTGGACAAATGGGTGACAGGTATAAACGTACGGGATAAAATTAGTTGTAAGTTAGACTGTGTCAAAGCAGCAAAACGCAGCCATGAGGTTTCATCACTTAAATTTGATGTGATTAAAGAACTTAGTGAAAAGTATCAGGGGTGGACAATGTACTTCACTGATGGGTCCAAGAGCAAAAGTGGATGCGGTGCCGCTTATTACAGTTTAAGTGATGGAACTTCGGCCATGTATAAATCTAGCGATACAAACGTTTCTGTAATGACGATGGAACTCGTGGCAATCTCAAAAGCGCTAGAAAACATAATTAGTTGGGGACATAATCCTGTGAATCACATTCACAATATTGTTATATTCACGGATAGCAAAAGTGGTTTAATGCATTTAGCTCGATGCGCCTCTGGTTGCAGAGGTACACCGATAGCTTATGATATTCTTCGACTATTGAATGAAATGACGGTCATTAATTTGAGGTTGCAATGGATTCCATCTCACATTGGTATACATGGAAACGAGAAGGCTGACATGTTTGCAAAAAAAGCAATTCTGGAAGGATTGCAAACTAATATCGATCCGTTCTACACAGAAATACTGAGCTACTACAAGAACATATGCTACAATCGTTTTAAAGAGTATTTCGACAGGAAGTCTAAGGAAAAAGGCATATGGTATAAGACCATGCAAAGTGAGCCTCCTCGAATCCCATGGTTCGCTGAAAGCCATACAAAGAGGTCATATGTTGTTATGGCACATAGATTACGTTCTGGTCATTTTCCATCCAGAAAATTTGGATATTTAATGAAAAAAGTCGACTCCCCAAATTGTCAAGTGTGTAATCAAGTCGAAGATGTCCAACATTTGCTGGTGGAATGTGAAAAGAACAAGAGAGAGAGGGAGATAGTGATGCGGGAGTTAAAAATTAATTTGTATGATATTGGGGCTTTCATTAGAATACTATCTACACCAAATTCGGGAGACGCAAAACTGATTTATGAAATGGTCGCTGCATCACAATCTCCCTCGCTTTCGCAATAATATGTTTGTGTATAATTATAAATTAATTACGTATTATAATTAGTTAGGGTATGATGAGGCTGACATACCTTTGTAAGGTAAAAGCCTCTAAATAAATAAAGAGAAAAAAAAAAAAAAAAAAAATCATTGACATACCTGTACCTGTGTATATTGACTGGCCTGTTGGTCTAGTGGTTAGTGACCTTAACTGCTATGCCGGAGGTCGTGGGTTCGATTCCCACCCAGGACAAATGTTTGTGTGATGAGCACGATCATTTGTTCTGTGTCTGGGTGTAATTTATCTATAATATGTATGTATTTAGAAATATATAAGTATGTTTATCAGTTGTCTAGTACCCATAACACAAGCTCTGCTTAGCTTGGGACTAGATGGCGTTGTGTGATAGTTGTGGAATATTATTATTATTATTATTATTATTATTACATCTTTCTTAAACCAAACATTTTATCCTACTACGAATTCTGTTTTATTTTTAGTTTTTACATTATAATTTCTTATGTTCCTATTTATTGATTTTTGCATTTCAGTTTTTACATTTTCATTCAGTATTGGTTTTAAATATTGAAATGTTACTGGTAGTTTTGTTTTTAAATTCCTGTTCATTAACAATTGTGCTGGGGAAAATTGTGTGCCTGCCACAGGTGTATTTCTATACTGTAACAAAGCAATTCTATAATCTATATTGTCATCCCTACATTTAAACAAAATTTTCTTGGCTATCTGCACCGCCCGCTCTGCCATTCCATTTGACTGGGGGTATTTAGGACTAGAGAAAGTAAATTTGAAATTCCATTCCTGTGAAAAATGTCTACACTCTTTGGAGTCAAATGGTACATGGTCAGAGACTATTTCAGATGGCACCCCAAAATTACAAAATAAATCTATTAAAACATTTATTACACTATTAGCAGTCTTGTTGTGTATTAATTTAATTTCCAACCACTTAGAATAATAGTCATAAATTACCAGATAGCTGTTTTTTCTGAATTCCATGATGTCTATTCCCAACTTTGAAAATGGTAATTCAGGCACATTATGTATTATCAATGGTTCTTTTACATTATTATTCTGATATGTTTGACATATATAACATTCTTTAACATACTTTTCGAGATGTGAATCCATCTTAGGCCAATAATACAATTCTCTGGCACTTTGTTTCATTTTTGTCATTCCTATATGACCTTCATGCAAAATCTTCATGTACAACAATCTTAGACTCTTAGGTACTATTATTCTATGATTCATAAATACAAAATTTTCATCAACCGTGATATCTGTTTTAAATTTATAATAATAACAAAGTGAATCTGGTACATTTTTTATGATTTCTGGCCACCCTTCTTTTGTGTATTTTATAACTTGTAACAATTCTTCATCTTTACCAGTCTCTGTAACTAATTGTATTTTTTGCTCTTCTGAACACTGCAAGTACTGAGATAACCCTATGCAATGAATAACCTCATACATATATGACTCATCAATCTCTGAGTTTGATAAATATGATCTCGAAAGTAAATCAGATATAAACATAAATTTTCCTTTTAAATACTTATACTGTAGGTCATACTTCAATAGTTTGAGTTTTAGTCTTTGGAGTCTTGGTGATGGAATCTCATGAATACTTTTTCTCAATAATGTCTCCAGTGGCTTGTGATCATTTAAAACTATACATTTAGTACCATAGATAAAGTAATGAAACTTTTTGGTAGCCCAGACTACACTTAGCAACTCCTTTTCAATTTGTGAAAATCTTTGTTCAGCTGGTGTTAGATTTCTCGAAATAAAACTTACTGGCTTTCCATTCTGTAGCAAACAACCCCCCAAACCATCCTTAGATGCATCACACTGTATCACTACTGGTAAATTACTATTAAAATTTTGAAGAACGGGTGCTTTGGTAATAAATTCTTTAATTTCCTTACATATTTTTTCATGAATTTCCGTCCACAACCAACCTACATTCTTTTTTAACAATTCTGTTAGTGGTGACATCATTTTGGCTAAATTAGGAATAAACTTACGCAGATAATTAACCATACCTAAAAAAATTTGCAATTCCTTTTTATTTGTTGGACTTTTCATTTTAACAATTGAGTCTATCCTATCTGGATCAATTTTAATTCCTTCCTTGGAGAATATATGACCAAAATACCTGACTTCCCTTAACTTAAACTGAAACTTATTTTTGTTAAATTTTACATTACACTTTCTAGCACGTTCAAAAACTTTATTCAGTATAACATCATGTTCCTCCTCAGAGGATGCAGCTATCAACAAGTCATCGCAATAGATTATTACCCCAGGAATATCTCCAAAAGCTCCTTCACCATACCTTTGGAAAATTTCAGGTGCAACTGATATTCCAAAAGGTAATCTTAAAAATTTATAATTTCCAAAAGGTGTACTGAAAGTGCATAGATCAGAAGACTCTTCGGTAAGCTTAATATTATAAAATCCATCAGATAAATCTAATACCGGAAATACAGTCTTATTAGTTAGTTTTGACACTATTTCTTCATATGTAGGTATCAAGTAGTGACTTTTTACCAGAGCTTTATTAAGGTCTTTAGGATCTAAACATATGCGTAGTGATCTATCTTTTTTTTCTATTATTACTAAATTACTAACAAAACTTTTTGGGTGTGGTACCTTACTTATAATTTGGTGAGTCTCCAGGCTTCTCAGTTTTTCTTCTAACCGAGATTTTAAGGCATGTGGAACTCTGCGAGGAGGTTTTACCACTGGTTTAGTCCCAGGCTGGATACAAAGCTCCACAGGTTCCTCAAACTGTCCTATTCCCTGAAACAGTTCACAATTTTTATTAATAATTGCATCTTTATTCTGTATGCTACTTATATTTTGTAATATTCCTAATTCTCTTAAGGTGCTTAGTCCCAGAATCGGCTTTACATTATTTTTAATTATAAAGAAATCCGTGACATGTACTTGGTTATCTCTTAATATTTTTAAAGATGTCTTTCCGACTGGATGAATTTGTTCCCCCCCAAATGCTTCTAAGATTACTTTAGTCTCAGACCATTTAGGTATCTCATCATCGACTATTTTCTTTAAGTCTTTTATTGACAATACATTAACCTGAGCACCTGTATCACACTTGAAATCAACCCTTTTATTTTGTACTCTTAGTGTTAAAATCCACTCATTACATTTTATTTGAGTGTTCCCAATACCATGACATACTTTTATGAGTCATAAGTCATGCACATTATTGTCTTCGGAAACTGTGTTCACAGTTGCCGTATTATTACTTGTACTAATTTCATTAATGAATTTACACCCCTTTTTATAATGATTCGGCTTGTTACAGTTATGACATATTTTGCCAAAGGCTGGACAATTTCTAGCCTTGTGCCGAGTCCCACATTTTTTACAATTATACAAAACATCCTCTTTACTACTAGAGTTATACTTAGCTTTTGATTTGACTTCTGTATCCTTGAATTGTGAAGCCTGTACTGCATGTTGGCATCCCAACACAAATATTTATATTTTTATATTTTCTATGTCGGGCAACATTAATTGTAGAAAGTTGTCTATGATTTTTCCTTTTTTATACTCTCTGGTACAGCCTTATGCGGCGACACTTGCAAATATTACCTTGCTGAAATAGTACGAAATATAAGAAAGTAAAGTTCAATCAAGAAGTGTTTTCAATCCACCAATCCTCACGAGAACTAGCCTAAACATCCATACAGGCACAACAACATATGGTCCTTCGCAACCGGTGAGGATTTGGTGATCCATCGGCAGGAAGACACGCGCGGTGAGGCTCAGGTTTGGCCTGCGACACGGATTCCCGCCACAACTCATTTTGGATACTTCCCACGATACGTCCTGCAATTCGAGGGGGATAAGGTTTCTTCTCTAGGACGCCGGCGAAGCTCAGGTTTGACCTGCCAAAAAAGTGAGTGGACTTCACCTTCTTACAAACTGGCAAGATTTCTCGTATTTACTGCGAGCGAAGCAAGCGAGGTACGAGTCGTCCAATTTAATACGTCCATACGTATCGAGTATCGTCACATCATCGCATCGTTCTAAAGTTTGGTTCGATTTCATTCATACATAACCAAACTCGCATCGTCATCGTCTAACGTGCTGTTTTTGACAAACTACGCACGTCACGTCACACCACGCCACGTCGCTGGAACGCGCGCAGCAAGCCTAGCGAGAAGACAGAGAAGAAAGAGGTACGTGCAAGCGAGGAGCGAGCGAGACGCGAGACAAGACGCAATCCGCGCCAACGGAGCCATATTGGACAACAGCAATTTCCGCCAATCAACGACGACCGCGTCACGAAACTTTATGGTTCGTCAAGCAAGCAACTGCAAGCGGGCACCGCGGGCGGACTCCATTTTGTTTTCCTGTTGTTGACTTGTTGTTCAATCAATTCAGTTCCAATAGTTATTTTTAATTATTTTGCGGAATAGTACTTATTTAAGTTATATAAAACGGGTTATTTAAGTGAATAATTCCTATAAGTATTGCAAAGTGTTAGATATATTCGCCTTTAAAGTGCGCAAGCGACGATTGTGTTGCGATTTACAATGTCAGACGACAAAACGATAAAACAACTCAGGGCGTCACGAAGGTATGCCAAAGCATCCCTCACCAGACTATATCAATTCGTGCATAACGAGCAAGATGTAGATTTAAGTACTTTAACAACGCTCCAGGCAAAAAGATCAAGGGTGTCGGAAGTCTTTAGCGAGTACGAGGGTTACAATAAGCAAATCTTAGCGCTCGACGATCAGGACAATGAGGACGTTGCTGATTGCGAAACGAAGTATTTCACGATATTGTCTGCAATAAATGAGGCCATAAAAGCGAAAGCTACTCCGAGTTCGGATGCAGGAAATCCAGCATTTCGAACAAAATTACCTAGAATTGAAATTCAAACCTTTTGTGGGAAATACAGTGAGTACAATCCATTTATTAACCTGTTCAAAGCAATAATTCACAAAGATAGGTCAATTGACAACATTCAAAAGCTGTATTATCTCAGATCCTTCTTGCAAAAAGAACCTTTTGATCTCATCAAAAATCTCCCTCTAGAATCTGGTAGTTATGAGGAAGCGTTGAGACTACTCGATGAAAGATACAATCACAAATTTAAAATAGTAAATGAACACATAAATTCACTGCTTGATTTGAATTCTCTGGTCAAATCCTCTCCGAGTCATTTGAGAGAGTTTGTATCACTTGTTAAACAATGTTTATCCAGCCTAAAAAATCTTCAGGTAAACACTGAAACTTGGGATCCCATTATATTATCTATTTTGTTTCGCAAACTAGATTCATATACATCCCGGGCTTATCAACTTGAGCGAAGTACTGACACAGATCCAACAGTGTTGGATTTTTTGCTGTTCATGGAGAGGAGAGCCTTAGCGTTGGAGAATGCTGAGCCGATGACGACGGGCAGGCCTGCCAGAGCAGTGGTGAATGTCACTACTACGTCGAGAGCAAGTTCCTGTGCATACTGTAAGTCCAATGACCATAAATTATTTGCATGTAATAAATTTAAGATATTGCCTTCTGCAGAAAGAATAAAAGTCTCAAAGGAAAATAATCTGTGCAATGTGTGTCTCAACACTCACATCGGCAAGTGCAAGTTTCATTTCCGGTGCAAGGTTTGTAAGGAAGCTCACAACACACTGCTTCATGAGGATGCACCATCAACTCAGATAGCACTGATTTCAAGCACACATACTGACAAGGTTTTGCTACCTACTGTAAAAGTAAAAATTTATTCTCAGAATGGTACCGAGGTTCACGTAAAGGCGATATTGGACTCCGCTTCACAGGTGTCCTTAGTAACAAGTAAGGTTATAGAAGTTCTTGGTATCACTCCAACCAAGGACGGAACAACCATAGTGGGGGTCAGCAACAATAATAATAGATCTAATTATTCTGTGCCCCTGGAAGTTTTCTCTCTGTCCACACCATATAGGGTAACCATAAATTGTCACGTGTTAGACAAAATAACATGCAAAATTCCACAATATAAGGTGGATATGACGTCCCTAGCCATACCTTCAGAACTGACGCTAGCTGATGATGATTTTCACATCCCGTCGGAGATCAATATGTTGATTGGAGCCGATATATTTTTCCAGGCGCTGCTCCCGGAGCTACCAGCTTCTATACAGCTACCCGCTTCGCGATCTACTGAGGAGCAGAGCCAGCAACCATGCTTTGTCAACACGAGGTTTGGACACGTCATAGCTGGGGCTTTGCCACAGCAAACAAAAAATAATAAAAGTAAGGTCTCACTTCTATGTCTAGATTGTAAGTCAGATCTCGACAATACTTTGCAACAGTTTTTTGAAACTGAAAAGGTTCCTGAAACTTATTCTGAAAGATTATCTGAACATGAATTATGTGAAAATATTTTTCAAAGCACAACTGTGCTCGAAAATAACAAGTTTCAGGTAGATTTGCCACTGAAATTACCATTGAGCGAAATAAATGATTCTCTTGGTAACTCATTTGAGTTTGCCTTCTACAGATTCCTTAGTCTTGAAAGAAAGTTACAAAAAAATCCTGACTTGCTTTCCGAATACAAGAAATTCATTAACGAATATATTGACTTAGGACATGGGCACTATATCGATATAAACTCATTAGAGTTTGAAAAGGAACCTATGTATTTCATGCCGCATCATGCTGTCATTAATGAGAATAGTAAAACAACAAAAACGCGCGTCGTTTTCGATGCATCTATGCAAACCGATAAGAAAGTTTCGCTAAACGATCTATTGCTGAATGGTCCGACGATACAAAAAGAACTGTTCGATATTATGCTTTTGTTTCGCTTGGGTAAGTTTACTGTCTCCACAGACATACGCCGCATGTTTCGCTGTGTGCACGTAAATCCTTCGCACGCTTGCTTGCAAAATATACTATGGAGAAGTAATGTGAATGATAATATTAAGTGTATTCGGTTAAATACAGTCACTTACGGCCAAAAAAGTTCGAGCTTCCTTGCTACACGCTGCTTATACGAACTCGCTACAAAATATGAGCAAGAATTGCAATTAGCGGCTTATATTATAAGGAACTGTACGTACGTTGATGACGCATGCTTTTCTCACTCAGATATTAATGTTGTCATCGAGGCAAAACGGCAATTGTGTGAACTGCTAGGTAAAGGTAGTTTTATCACCCACAAGTGGGCTTCAAATTGTCAAGAAGTATTGGAGGGAGTATCCCCAGACAAACAACAATTTGATGATTTAGATTTACAGAAGAATAATTTGTACATGAAAACTTTAGGGCTTACACTCAATGTCTCTAAAGATTGCTTTGTGTTTTCATGCCCTGAAAACTTTGAATATGAGTCACCTACCAAAAGGCAAGTACTGAGCTATATCTCAAAGTTTTATGATCCTCTTGGTTTCATGTCTCCTGTTATAATGAAAGCAAAGGCTTTCATGCAAAAGCTGTGGTGCGAAAAAATAGGTTGGAATGATGTCCTTCCGCAATCACTGCAGTCTGAATGGCTAACCTTCGCTATGAAATTGTCTGCTATGCAACCCCTTACTATACAAAGAAACATACAGATTCCTAGCAATGCTATTGCGGTGCAACTCGTTGGCTTTGCTGATGCTTCAAGCACTACTGGTTATGGCTGCTGTGTCTACCTTCGGGTGGTTGACGAATCAGGTAAAGCTTCTCTTTCTCTACTCTGTTCTAAATCTAGAATCAACCCCCGCGATAATAAGGCAGTAACCATACCCCGATTAGAATTAAATGCTATGCTTCTGCTATCAAAGCTGACAAACAGAGTTTATGATACGCTGAGCCTCAAAATAAAAATAGATGATGTCTATCTATTCTCCGATTCACAAATCTCACTAGCATGGATAGCCACAGAGCCCATGAAACTCAATGCTTATGTTGCGAACAGAGCGAGGTTGATTCGAGAGCGAACATCTAGATGGCGCTGGCTGTACGTGTCTACGAAAGAGAACCCTGCTGACTATGTAAGCAGAGGAGCTGATCCAGATGAGCTGATTCACTGCGAGTCCTGGTGGATGGGTCCACAGTTTCTACGAGACTGTAAGTACGCTTTTAAAGCAATCACTCCACCACTTTCCACAGATGACTTGCCCGAACTGAAGAAGAGCTTCACGGTCTCTGACGCTAAGGTATCTCTTCTCGCTCAAACGAAAGAAGATTTTTATGTCTTTCTCGATAAGTTTTCGGATCTCAATAAAATGACACGCATTATGGCATACGTGCTTAGGTTTTGTCACAATTTAAAGAACAAAAATGCACGAAATTCTAGTACATTATCCTCTCTCGAATTAGAAACCGCCTTACATAGAATCATTCAACGTGAACAGAGCATTCATTTCAAGGAAGAGTTAAATAAATTATCAAAAAACGAAAATATCAAAGGTTCATTGAAACCCTTGCATCCGTTTCTGGACGGCAAAGGGATATTAAGGATAGGAGGTAGGATCGAGCATGCAACTGTTTCATTCTCGCAAAAGCACCCTATTGTCCTGCCTAAAGATTCTCGCATCACTGATCTTATTGTGAACCACGAGCATATCCGACTACTTCATGCTGCACCTAGGTTATTATTATCTAGCTTAAACCAGAAATACTGGATTGTCAATGGTTATAAACATGTAAAAAAGTTGATACATAAATGTCTAATTTGTTTTAGAATGAAAGCAGACTGCGCTAAACAACTAATGGGTTCCTTGCCGCCTGAAAGAGTAACTGCTTGCCGACCGTTTCAAAAAATAGGTATCGATTTTGCGGGACCTATTGCTGTAAAAAATTCGCGAGTAAGACGAGCTATACAGACAAAAGGATACATATGCGTATTTGTATGCTTCGTCACAAAGGCCGTGCATCTCGAGCTTTCATCAGATATTAGTACAGAAGGTTTCCTTGCGTGTTTCAAACGCTTTATAGCGCGACGTGGCTTACCCACAGACGTGTTCTGCGACAACGGGGGTTGCTTCAAGGGCGCAAGGAACGAATTAGTCCGACTGTACGACCTTCAAGCCTCACAAGATCATCAAGCACAGGTGCAAAATTATGTAACGCAGCAAGGTATATCTTTCCATTTTACGCCCAGTTACTCACCTGTGTTTGCTGGCCTTGCCGAAGCTGCGGTCAAAAGCATGAAGTATCATTTAAAAAGAATAATGCAAAACTATGTACTCACATACGAGCAAATAAATACAATATTGTGTCAAATAGAAGCTGTCTTGAATTCTAGGCCTTTGTTACCTGTAACAGCTCAAGATGTAAACGATTTCAGCTACCTCACTCCAGGGCACTGGCTTGTAGGAGGTGCATTAACTACTTTCCCAGAAAAAAATGTAACAGATGTCCCTGTCAATAGGTTAAAATTTTGGGAGTTGTGTAATAAAGTAAAATCGCATTTTTGGAATATTTGGCATAGATATTATTTAAATGTTCTTCAGTCTCGACCAAAATGGCGAGACAGTGTACCCAATGTAAATGTAGGAGCCTTAGTTATACTGAGGGACCAAAACTCTCCTCCCCTAAGCTGGCCCATGGCTAGGATTGTACAAGTTTTTCCAGGTCAAGATGACAAAATTCGTGTAGTAGAGGTCATTACACCCAACAAAAAGGTATACAAAAGATCACTGAGTGGTATATGTATACTACCTTTAGAATAAGTAGGTGTTAAAAGCTATGTGCTACCTCCTAGAATAAGTTAAGATTTATAAATAATATGGTATTCTTACCTATGTGTACCGTTCTTATAATCGTCCTTTAAATAATACTCCTTTTTTTTTCTCTTAAACTTAATGGTGTATTTACCTATGTGTGTAACATAAGAAGTTGTTCCTTTCAAGATAGTTATCCTGTCATCCTACTTTTAGGAAAAGGTGTAACAAAAACATTGTGTATTTTCAATAAATTTTAATAAGTTTCAAATTGTGAGTACCAAGGTGCTGGATGGTATTTTGATATGAAGCCAATACTTAACCATTGTAATGTAACCCTTGTTCTTTACAACCTCTGCGGCCCCCAGCATGTTGGCATCCCAACACAAATATTTATATTTTTATATTTTCTATGTCGGGCAACATTAATTGTAGAAAGTTGTCTATGATTTTTCCTTTTTTATACTCTCTGGTACAGCCTTATGCGGCGACACTTGCAAATATTACCTTGCTGAAATAGTACGAAATATAAGAAAGTAAAGTTCAATCAAGAAGTGTTTTCAATCCACCAATCCTCACGAGAACTAGCCTAAACATCCATACAGGCACAACAACACTGCATCCACTGCTACTTGAGGCTGCTGCTGATGCATCATCTTGATATGGTTTTGAGATAACTCCGAGGCTCTGCACATGTCGACGGCTTTCTGTAGATTTAGGTCATTGACTTCCAACAATTTTCGTTGTAATTTCTTATTGTGAACTCCCAAGACAATTCGATCTCTCAGCATTCTCTCTTCTTGATCTTTGTAGTTACATGTTTTTATGAGTTTTCTTAGATCCGTGTAAAATATATCAAAATTCTCCCCCTCTTCCTGGCATCTTTTGTGAAATATGAACGTTGAAATCAGTTCGTTTTGTTTCGGTTCGAAGTACTCGTCCAAGCTCTTCAATAGTTGGTCGTACTTGATGGTTTCTTCTGTTTTAAGAACATTAAAATACAATTCTTGTACTTTATTCCCGGCACAGTTGAGCAAGATGGCTGTGTTTGAATAATCCCCATTTAGGGAGAAGATCCTCCGTTGTATCTAGTTTTAAGGGTTGCGGCATCCTGTACTCCACTCCTGTCATTTTATTTTCTTCTTTAATCTCTGTTTCGGTCGCGGCGTCCACGTTTGTGTTCTCTTTGTTCATATCCACTTTTTGCACTTAAGGTGAATTATATGTTCTGACAAATTGTTTTCTTACTATTTGATGTCAGGCCTTTTCCGGCTGCGCCATGTAATGTTAGATGTTCAAGATAAAAGACGATTTAATATTTTAGTGTTTATTACTTCTAGTACATGTATGCTTGGTCGGTTCCCAAACCGGAAGTCCACCTCTCATCTTTATGTCACAGATGATTAATACCGGAACCAGTGTTGCCCTAGTTTATCTCTATTACATCGTGCTTTGGAATACCTCTTGGTTGCATTCTGTTAAGTGCATCTGGCCCTAAAAATAATTCGTCTGCATTTTCATTTTTGACTTTATCGATGGAGTAGAAATGCAGTGTTTCTCCATCTAACCGATCGAGTATTGAGTTATTTATTTCTCGAACGGCGTCGTTTCGTGTGCATAAAATTGCTCTGTGTATGCCAGCACACGGTTCTGTATTTAGAACGGGGAAAACAAAGTCAATCAAGTCATCTAATTCTGATACAATTTCAATACCACCTAAATTATATTATTATTATTATATTATATCTGAATTCGTATTTTTCGTAGAATGAATTCGTAGTTTTGCGCCGCGATGGCAGAACTCGCAGTACATAGAACTACTCCGTTTAAGTTACCGCGTACGTAAGCAGAAATAACTTTTAACAATAACGATTTACCGGTACCCGCGGGACCATCAACGAAAATCGCGGTATCATTAATGTCACGGAAATCAGTATCGTTACAAAGTTTTAAAACGTAATCAAAAATATTTTTTTGCTCTCGAGACAAGCGAGGAATCCACTCGTCTGCAAAATGTTCCAATGATTCGTGGTTGTGTTCTACGCGTTCCCTGCCTAACTCGGTAGTGGTATCTTCGATTTCTGGCAAACCGTGTTGTTTCAACGTGGATCCGTGTTTCCGAAGCAACCTTTTTATTTGAATGAGACACAAAGTGTGTACTCTTTCGGTGTCCGCATCACCACCTAACCTATGTGAAATATCTTCACTGAGTTGATTTTTAAAAGTGTCCCAGAAAGACGCGACTGGCACACCGTTTACAGCCAAACAAACGAAGAAGCTACGCAGGCGTGGTCCCGTTAAAAAGTTTGATGCTTCCAACATAGCTCTTTCGTATTCGACTTCGTCATCGGCAAGACCAACAATTTTAGCAGCTTCCTGAAAAGTTTTACAATCGGGACCACCAAGAGATTTAAGATCGGTGTAACTACGACACGGGAATGTTTTCAATAGAATTCTAAGATAAAACTGTTCACCTCTGTTAGGTGCGACCCAAAATAGACGCGCGACAAGTTCACCCCTTTGTCTTTTGGTAATGAATTTATGATTTAAAGTTTCAATAATTTCCGTATTTTTTATTGAGGGACGCTTGGAATGGACAATGTATTGTTCGTAAAAGTCCAAGTAAGTTAACGAGTTAAATTCGTCTCTTACTGGTCGGTTAAAATATGTAATAAGGTCCGAACCAGCTTGTTGCGCGGCTTCTACTTCAGTGCCTGGTTTAAAATAAACGGTTTGCTGATTTTCTAAGTGAACCGACAGTTGTTTAACGTTGGGTTCCCTCGCGGTCACATCGAATTCTAACGCCCTCCACGCGGCGTCTCTGGAGCCTATATAACGTTTTGTGACATACTGTTCTATTTCGTTATTTTCATGTTCTTCCGGTACGACAGCTACGCGCGATTCGTCAGGACCCTTAGTAATATATTTAAACAAATACTTGACAACCGTGCGTTGCGAGGAGACTTCCAAGTTGATGTGAGCATCGTATTTTAAAAGAAGACTTGCGTTATAAGGGACTACCCAAGTATCGTTTACAATTACATCGTTACCGCGATATTTTATGATTGCTTCGTTCTTACTGTCTCTACACAAGTTAATAAAACCTTTTTCATCAGAAAAAGTGGTGGCTGTCTCACGTTTTGGAAAAAAATTTGAACATTTACTTTTCTCACTGTCCCAACAAGGTAAATTAGTTCTGTGCAAGGGACCGCAAGGACCGTGAATCATGTGATTCAAAACAGCTTTGCGTAATCTTCCCTCTGCCTCTGATGCATCAGGAATGTCTGCTCTAACAAATTTATCAATATCTATATTTTGGACAGGCCCGCCACCTTCAACCCTAAAACAAATGTGAGCGTGTGGTAAACCTCGCTTTTGAAATTCTATTACGTGCATCATATAAATACATTTACCAAACCAATTACCACTTCGGATATCTCTTAATAATTCTGTTAGCTTTAAATTAAAAACTCGAGCACACACAGAAGGATTTACATGGCTGCCTTGAGTGGATTCTTGAATTTCAGGCCACTTGGGATTACAGGTAAACGTCAAGAAAAATGATGGGTTCCCTAATCTGCTTACTATGGCAATAGCATCACTATATTTGCCTTTCATGTATCGCGGCCCCCCCGTTTTTCTTCACGGACTCCGCGTTCAATACTATCACCGCGCGAGTATGAGCTCCTGGTACTTTTATTTTATTTTATTTATTTTAGGAAAGCTTACAGACTAATAACTATAATTATAACAATCATATATATATCTAAATTGCTAATAACAAGCTTCCACAGATAACTTCAAAATTATAAACTTCCTCATAGTTACTTCCAAAATTACAATATAAAACTACCAACTTTCAACACAACAAAAAAACAAACAAATTTAATACTGCAGTACAATAAAAGTATTGATTAATCAAAACGTTGTCTGCCTATTTAATTGTTACCTTTTAACTTAAGCTCACTTGTAAAATGAAGGTTTTAAGTGTTGGCAGGTGCCTCCTGTACAAAAAATGGCTTTGCTAATAGTTTCCTGACTGTGCTTGCTTTGTTGCAGAAAATATCAATGTCAGGTTCGCAAGAAATTTCGTTAAAACTGCGACTGGCCCTCGAAAAGAATGCATTTCGCCTATAGTTTGTGTTTGCATAAGGAATATGTAGAAGTGGTCGCTGACGCAATCCCATCTGATTAGTGCGCAACGCTAATTTCGAGACAAGTTCAGGACAGTCGATAGTATTATTAGCGACATTAACTAAGTAGCATACGTCATTAATATGGCGTCTACGGTCAAGTGGTAGAAAATGATACCTTCGGCAGCGGTGAATATAATCGACTGATACCTGCTTTGCCCTGTAATCAAGATATCTGAGAAATTTTCTCTGAATGCCCTCAATACGAGACTTGTAGATCCCGTATTGAGGGTTCCAGACTTGTGATGCATACTCAAGGTGGCTGCGTACGAACGAACAATATAACACTTTGATAGGTTTTAGTGATCGGAAACATGCTGCGGTTCTCATTATGAAACCAAGTGCTCGTGACGCCTTATTCACTATACTCTCAATATGCTGATCAAAGAGCAACTTGCTGTCTTGTATAATACCAAGATCTCTAATGCTATTGACTTTGCTAATATTTATATTGTAAAGCTTGTATGTGGAATCGATTTTAGACTTCTGACGAGTAAAAGTCAAGTGGAAACATTTTGAGACATTCAGTTCAAGCCTGTTACGACTACAGTATTCTTCAAATCTATTCAAATCACTTTGTAACAGGTGTATATCAGATACATTTCGGATAACTTTATGAACCTTCATATCGTCAGCATAAAGTAATATATAAGAATTCTTAAAACAGTGTTTTACGTCAGCAATAAAGAGAGTAAATAAAAGGGATCCCAAAATTGAACCTTGAGGAACTCCAGAGGGGACAAAACTCCATCCAGATGTGTACCCCTGAAGCACCACAGCTTGCGTTCTATTGTCAATATAAGACGAGAACCAACGATACAGATCTCCGTGTATTCCGGCTTTTAATAGCTTCTCTAAGAGCAGTCTATGGTCAATACAGTCAAAACATTTACTGTAATCAGTCTATATAACGTCAACTTGTGCACGCTGTTCCATACCTTCAGATATAAATTCATGTGATAGGATTAAGTTAGATGTAGTGGAACGCTTCCTAAGAAAGCCGTGCTGTTCATCACCAAAGTTACATTTCATAGCAGCATACACATCAGTAAATACAATGCGTTCCAGGATTTTGGAGAACAGACAAATCTTGGATATTGGTCGATAATTAGAGATATCAGACTTATTACCTTTTTTCAAAACTGGGGTAACGAATGCCGATTTCCAAATTTTTGGAACTGTACCTTCAGAAAGCGACCGCCTGAATAAAATACACAGTGGTACAGCAAGGCTGTCGGCACAATTCACAATGAATACTGGAGGCATAAGATCAGGACCGCCAGACTTAGAGAGATCCAAGTTCTTTAATAACTTTAAAACCTGAGAAGGACATACACTAATCGAACCAATGCATGACACACTATCTTCAACGATAATGCCACCGGAAGTGGCGGGCACAGGGTCAGGCTCCTGGAAAGTTGAGTGGAAATAGGTTGCAAATAAGTTGCTGATTTCTTCACCTGTACTCGCAGTATTATCACCATAATGCATTACTTTTGGAAAAGTGCCCGAGTTTCTTTTGCTCTTAACATATGTCCAAAAAGATTTTGGGTTCTCAATTATTGAGGATTCAATTTTATCCATATATGTATTAAAACAAGTTTTTTCCAAATCAACTGCTCTATTCCGTAAAAGTGAAAAAGAGTGGAAGTCTGACATGTTGCCGTATGTTTTGAACTTGCGATGATATTTATACTTCTCTTTCAGTACTTTGATTAAAGCAGAATTATACCAAGGAGGATAAGATGATTGTCTAACCGATTTCATTGGAACATATTTGTCCCTAAGCTCATATAATTTATTATAAAAGATTTTCACAGCACTATCCAACGAATCAGCAAGTAAAAACTCATTCCAATTGATTAGGTCGAGTTCAGATTTTATTGTGGTGTAATCACCCTTAGAAAACACATACTTCGGAGTCAATTTATCAGTCAATTTGTGAATCTCAACAAAGTCGGCAGTTATCATCAATGGCTTATGATGTAGGTTTACAGGTAATGCTAAAGGATCGTCACATTCAGTAATACTGACCGAGTCATTAGAAAAAACTAAGTCTAATAATCTACCATTGTTGTTTCTCTCACCGTTATATTGAGACAGGTTGGAAGTGAGGATACCATCAAAAAAACTCGCTTAAGTAATTACATGATACATTTTGCGGCGTCAGTTCATTACCGTCAGAATTCATCCAGTCAACATTACTACCAAAATTAAAATCACCCATAACAATGAATTTATCTAACGGGTGGGTCAAGATTAAATGATTTGTATTTATACTAAAATTATTTAATTGATTATAATATGAATTGCCAAGGTTTTCTTTACAAAGGTATAAAGCACAAATGTGCAAATTATAATTTACAGCAGGCTTAGATCGTTTTAAAATAAGTGATACCCAAATATCTTCGGCAGAACTTCGCCAATCATGTCGTTCTACAACAGTAAGCTCACTTCTCACCGCTATCAAAACACCACCGCCCCGCTTTTGAGAGGTTCGAGAGTAATCACGATCACGCCTCCACACCAAATAGCGACTATCAAAAATCTCACTACTAAAGATATCATCCACAAGCCATGTCTCCGTAAACACAATAACATCATACGCACTAAGTGATATTTTATGAAATATATCATTCGTCTTCGTACGCAGACCACGCACATTTTGATAATACACATTAAGAGTAGCCATCACTAATAAAAACTATGGCAAAATAACATACATAATTAAAAAGGGCGAGTAAAATTACGTTACGCACCAAAAAGCACAAGCAGTATTCGAATTCTCGACAGAATATTATCATTAAGGAGGTAGAAGGTAACAACTTACAATAATATATAAGGCACAGCAAAGCACAGTGTCTAAAAATAAATAACTTTGAAGAACATAAACTGAATGGGCCCTCAATAGATACAAAAGGTGACAAACGGTAGCAAGATAAGGATCGCTTACAGCACAAAACGGTAATAACAGACAAAAGAGAGTATTCGAAATCAGACCATAACAGGAACGTAATTAGGTTGTAGTTACATTGCCACAACAATTTCGTATAAGTGATTCTTAATAGTAACCCACTCATTAGCACCGTGCAATGCCAATGACACAGAACAATTAGGAAAACGCAGGTAACACACAGTGGCCCGCGGTTCTCAAACTGTTTATGGGCACAACAATATGTAAACACTGCCGTATTAAAGTTAATAGTTATCATTACACAATTTTTGAGAGATCCTTTTCTGATTTCACTATGATAACTGGGGTTGTGTCCATTTTTCTTGCATGTATTTTTGAGTGTTTCACCCATACATATTGAAAATCCGTTTCAGATGCTAACTTTTTAGTTTTTGATAGCAGCATTTTATTTTTAGTGGTTAGGTGGTCATTTATAAATATCTTCTGGTGTCCTGCTAATCCAATTTGGCCAGTTGTTAGTGGTGATGTCTTGAAGATATACCTGGCTGCAGCAACAAAGTCATCTTTGACATAGCGATTACAGAATGATACAATTACCGGCTTTATCTGGTCTTTTTCGCGCGTAGGCACTCTGGTAATAAAATTTATCTGGTTTTTGGCGATGGGATAGTTAATCTTAGCACCAATATCGGTGATTATTTGGAACAGGTTTTCATTGTTTGATGGAGACAAACCTTTCACCTCGACATTGTTCATCCTCGACCATTGATCGCTATGGTCAGACTCCTCCTCCAATTTAACCAGACGTACCTGAAGCTGATCCACCTGACACTGAACTTTCTCCAGCTGAGTGACACGTTGCTCCAGGCCACTTATTTTAACATTAAACTCCTTGACAACTTCCATAAATTGTTGATTTAGAGAGGTTTTCATGTCAGCAAATTCACTCCTAAGTGCCAGGATTTCGTCTTTCAGACCTTCCAACGGAGCCAACTTAGCGGCCAATGCTCGAAGCTCCAGTAATACCGCAGATTCCGGTTCCAAACTTGGAGACATTGGAGAACTAGGTGGATGAAGAGTGCCAGACTGCTTGCATTTCATGCATCGCCATGTGAGCTTCCTGTCTCCCAGCTTTCGGTGACCTGCCTCAGTGATGCCTGCACATTGAAAATGCAACTCGTTTCCACATACTGAGCATCGCACTCCATCAGTCAGCTGATCATCGCAGATGCCACACTTCTTGGATGCATCCATAATTTTATTTAGCTTATGTAAATAATTATATTTTTTAATGACTTTAAGGAACACTAACTTTGAGGAACACTGGTTGTGTGTTTAAAATCGACAGCGGATTCAACCAAACGCGACCGTAGACAACAGGGCCTATGACCGTACTGAAAAAAGTTTAGTTTTTATTAAAAGTGTATTTTTGCGAGAATTATGAATATTAATTGGACGTAGTTATGCAAAAATGTTCCAATCCACAGGTTTCCCAAAATTGAGATAAAGTGACCAGCCAACTTTTATTGACAGTTTACATCAATAGAGCAATAAATTTTCAAGCTCCAGGTCTTATTTCCGGATTATTTTTTTTTAATTTTCTGTTCCACCCCACACTTTTCCAAAACGAAGACCTTTTATTAAACATAAAACGTTTCAGACTACGTGAAACATTTTAATTAATACGATTCACAAAAAAAAAACATTTGTTATAATGTCTCAATCATCTTGGAACGTATCGAGTTAACCCAAGTAATCCATTTTTCCTTAGCTAAATGTTCCACTATGTTTGGAACGTTTTTACACTTTAACAAATGTACGTTAACGTTTAGTCCCAATTATTCCTACCTTTTGGTTCAGTCAAATATAAATCAATTTAATTTAATCAATATAAGGTTTCATGCGGTTTGTAACATTGTAACAAAAATTTATATCGTCTATAGTGTGATGTGTGATATAATATCTTCTGTATAAAAGGCAAAGCAGTCTGACTGTGGATCAACGCACAGGCCAAACCCTTAGGGCTAAAAACTTAAACACGTATTCCTCTTATGACGTAGGCATCCAATTTCAAAATTCAAGCCCCATGGGGGGATGGAAAAGGATGGCAAAGTTTGTATGGACAATGGTTTTGTAGTTTAAACCATGAAATTTCGCACACGTATTCCTTAAATAACGAAGGATATATAGCGAAAAATCCGTCCTTCGAAAATGGCTAAAGAAGAATTTTTCAAAATCCAACCCCTGAGGGGGTGAAGAAAGGGGCAAAGTTTGCATGGAAAATCGTCATTTTTGTCGTTTAAAGCATGTCGTCGTTGAAAATTGGTGTTTATCATTCTAGTTAAAAATTGAAACCCTAGGTTTTTAGTCGTTTTTGGAAATAAACCCTGAGGGCAAAAAATAGGGGATAAAAGTGGGAATCGCATTATTTTTGTAGTTCAAACACTTGAAACCATGAAACGTTCCGGACGTCGGGGACCACGTGTTTGTTTCCTGGCCACCGTTGTCGCGGTCTGCGGACGGTGAGTAATGGGCTAGCTGCGCGCCGTCCATCCTATGACGAGACAGGCTGTGACGAAGGTGTGATCGTGTTCCACGCGCGCCTCCTGGAGACACCAGCAACCGCTCCGCCCAGAGCGGGATGAGTCATTTGATTATTTGCCATACTCCAAAAAAAATGGGTGTTGTTTTTGCTGAACAATAAAATTTTCTGATCTCCTCCTCAAAATAAGAATATAGGGTTAAATGAAACTTTCACTCAAATAATACAACTTTTATATTTTATTCTATAATAAAGAAAACTTTTTCCTCATTTTATGCGTGGCTAAAACTCTATCGCGCTCATTCATTTACTATATGGTACAGTATGACCAATAAAAGTGTGAATTTCGTGGTGGCGCCACTGGTCAAGAAAAATTGCATCGCTACGTCAAACTTAGTACATTTATTTTAGTTCCGTGTTTTCCCGCATGCACAGATAAGTTGGTAGAACTGTAGATGCGCGCGCATATGAAAACTGATAAATTTTTCCCATTTTTGTGAAAAAAAATCAGAACTCGTTTTAACAGTTGAAGATGACTTTGAGTATTATTTTCTTCACAAGTGTGTTGAAAAACGTCGTATGATACACGTGTGTATTGATGATTACCGTCCTCGGCTTTCTTAAGACCCTCACCTGACGGCTCGGGTCTCAATGGCGCCTCAGCGGTAATCACCAACGTTACACACTTGTACCATAATGTACTATTAAAAATTGAAGTGAATTGCGAGCGCATTCCTAATTTAAACTTCGCCTAATGTTTATAAAAGAAGGAAAACCTTTTTTTTTGTAAGTAATGAGGAATTTCTGTATTTTGGAGGATATTTATAAATAAAATTCAGTACTCTTCTCTTGAAGTCAATTAAAAAGATTAAATCTAAAATAAATAATTTTAAAATTAATTTACTAAGTATTTGATTTTTTATCAAGTACTTGTAATTTCATCTCAACTCTTTTTTGCCAACTTATTGATTTCATTACGAGTATCGATTAGGCTGAATGCAACTTTTTAATCGTAATTTTATTATGAAACTTGGGTTTACGGTCTATCAAGTGTTATGTTATTATAGAGTCTATGGTTATATATTTGTCACGACTTTGTTCGTGTTTTTTTTACGAAATTATGTAGAATAATGGCAAAATTAAGAGCGCAGGTAGAATGATACTGTCTTTATTTTGGCCATTCGAGTGTTTTATGGAAACGATAAAGTTGTTTATGTACATTATTCCAGCACATCTATAGGTTACCTATTTTTTGGAAGTGTGTAGGCTGCTATTTGATCTGAGTGTGTAGTATTATGTATTTTATACATATTTGCCAATAGACAGGTTGTTTTAGGTTTTACCGACCCCAATCGGACGAACTTGTATTTTTCATGATTAAATCGAATAAGTACTGAAAGTTCACGAAATTTTATTTCATTACTCATCATCATCACCCCGCCGATTCCGCTGATGTGTCAGGGGTGAAGAGTCCCCTCCTCTTCACCCCTTTTTTTTAAACTCGGGTGACCCCGGGAGCTTTGAAAAATGATTTCCACTAACTCATTGCCCCTTTCAATGAATCTGAAAAAATAATCTTCCAAGTCTCTTAACTTCCGAGATCCGCCTAAAGGGGGGGTGAAGGGGGGCAACGGGGTCAATATTGAGAAATATGATTTTACTTCCCCGAGCCTTCTCTATACGAATTCGTAAACAAAACAAAATACGAGTTTAAAAAAAAGGGGTGAAAAGGGGGGGAAAGGATGAAGGGAGGGAGAGGGGGGAGCTTTGAAAAATGATTTCGACTAACTCTATGCCCCTTTCAATGAATCTGAAAAAAAAAATGTTCCAAGTCTCTTAACTTCCGAGATCCGCCTAAAGCGGGGATGAAGGGGGGCAAGGGTGTCAAATTTGAAAAATGTTTTTTACTTCCCCAAGCCGCTTCTATACGAATCCCTAAAAAAACACACGTAATGTCTCTTTATTTCCGAGATCTGCCTAAAAGGGGGGAGAAGGGGGAGAAGGGGGGCAACTTTGAAAAATGATTTTTACTTTACCGAGCCTTTTCTATACGACTTTCTAAAAAAAACACGTAAAGTTTCTATGTTTCCGAGAAACGATAGGGAGGGGGGAGAAGGGGGGGAAAGGGGGGGTTTGGCACTTTTTCCATACTCACGAGAGTTGCTTGTTTACGAATCTGTCAAAATATACCCACCTCCCCATCCACCATCTGGGAGAACAATTCTGTCAGTGAGTGAGTCAGTGAGTCAGTGGTAATCGAGCTTTATATATTATAACTAGTATTTTTATATAGTATAACTAGTATTTGCGTGGCTGCGCAAGCTGCGCGCGGCTCGCGGGGCGTGAAGAGGGGGAGAGGGGGAACTTTGCAAAATAATTTCGACTAACGCATTGCCCCTTTCAATGAATCTGAAAAAAAAAATATTCCAAGTCTCTTAACTTCCGAGATCCGCCTAAAGGGGGGGTGAAGGGGGGCAAGGGGGTCAAATTTGAAAAATGTTTTTTACTTCCCCAAGCCTCTTCTATACGAATCCCTAAAAAAACACACGTAATGTCTCTTTATTTCCGAGATCTGCCTAAAAGGGGGGAGAAGGGGGAGAAGGGGGGCAACTTTGAAAAATGATTTTTACTTTACCGAGCCTTTTCTATACGACTTTCTAAAAAAAACACGTAAAGTCTCTATGTTTCCGAGAAACGATAGGGAGGGGGGAGAAGGGGGTGGGAAAGGGGGGGTTTGGCACTTTTTCCATACTCACGAAAGTTGCTTGTTTACGAATCTGTCAAAATATACCCACCTCCCCATCCACCATCTGGGAGAACAATTCTGTCAGTGAGTCATTCAGTGGTAATCGAGCTTTATATAGTATAACTAGTATTTGCGTGGCTGCGCGAGCTGCGCGCGGCTCGCGGGGCGTGAAGAGGGGGAGAGGGGGAACTTTGCAAAATAATTTCGACTAACGCATTGCCCCTTTCAATGAATCTGAAAAAAAAAATATTCCAAGTCTCTTAACTTCCGAGATCCGCCTAAAGGGGGGGTGAAGGGGGGCAAGGGGGTCAAATTTGAAAAATGTTTTTTACTTCCCCAAGCCTCTTCTCTACGAATCCCTAAAAAAACACACGTAATGTCTCTTTATTTCCGAGATCTGCCTAAAAGGGGGGAGAAGGGGGGCAACTTTGAAAAATGATTTTTACTTTACTGAGTCTTTTCTATACGAATCCCTAAAAAAAACACGTAAAGTCTCTTTACCTACCTACCTACCTACCTACCTACTACCCACCTACTACAAACAACAAAACAGAACACAAGTTAAAAAAAGGGGTGAAGAGGGGGGGCTGAAGTGGGGCAGAGAGGGGAGCTTTGAAAAATGATTTCGACTAACGCATTGCCCCTTTCAATGACCTGAAAAAAAAATGTTCCAAGTCTCTTAAATTCCGAGATCCGCCGAAAGGGGGAGTAAGGAGGCAAATGGGGCAACTTTGAAAAGGTAGGAGGGAAAAGGGGGCAAAAAGGGGAGGTTTTGCACTTTTTAGCTACTCGTGAGAGTTACATATACGCTTCACCCACTCAACCTTCGTTACTCTACAGAGGTTGCCGGCTCGCTTCGCTCGCCACCTCCTCTTCAAGCTATCGTGTCCTTATCCCTACGCTACGGGGGTCGCCAGCTGAAAAGAATGAAAATGGTCAAATGTCATTTGAGGCACCCCATTCTTGGCGTTTATGTAAAATTTCCGTTCCAAATGTCGTTATTTCCACTATTCAGGTTTTTGGAAAAAATCTGGGAAAATACCCTAAAAATGGGGAATTTTTTTGCGTAAGGTAATACTCCACAACAAAGTCCACAATCGCTTCATACAACACAATCCGGACGGGGGATGCCGGCTGTCCCATTTATCGTGTCGAAAACCATCTTGTAAGAATGATGAAAAAACCACACTGTCCGCCATCTTTTTTTTCTAAAAAGTAATAATTTTTCTAAAATCTCAGGGGTAAAGGCCACCAACTGATGTACTTGGTGTTGCCAACTTTTGAGTTTAGTAGAACAAACTAATTCGCCAAAGTCGGGTCTGACCCAAAAATTTAAGCGCCAATGGCTCTCGGGGTTGCCAGCTGAAAGTGATGAAAATGGTCAAATATCATTCGGGGGACCGCATTCGTGGTGTTTATGTAAAATTTCCATTTAAAATGTCGTTATTTCTACTTTTCATGTTTTCGGGGAAAATCTGTGAAATTTCCCTAAAAATGGGGATTTTTTTTAAACCAGGCCACACTCCTTGACAAAGCACGTAACCGGTCAATACAACACAATCCGGTCGGGGGATGCCAGCTGTCCCATTTATCGTGTCAAAAATTGGGATTTTTCAGCCTTTTTACAAGATGGCCGCCATAGCATCCGCCATCTTGTTTTTCTAAAAAGTCATAATTTTCCTAAAATCTCAGGGATATAGGCCACCAACTGGTGTACTTGGTGTTGCCAACTTTTGAGTTTGGTAGAACAAACTAATTCGCCAAAGTCAAAAAGTCCCAAAAATGAAAAAGTTGAATATTTTTTTGGGTTGCCAATTAAAACGAACCAAAATAGTCAAATGTCATTTGGGGGACCCAAATGTTGCTGGCTAGTCAGTCTCTATTTAAAATATCATTATTTCTACTTTTCATGTTTTTGGGGAAAATCTGGGAAATTTCCCTAAAAATGGGGAAAATTTTTAAACCAGGCAACACTCGTCAACAAAACACACAACCGCTAGGTACAACTCGAACCCGTCTGATGTTGTCAACTACCCGAAAAATGGATTTGAAAATAATCGAAGTATCCAACTTTTTACAAAATGGCCGCCGCAGCGTCCTCTATCTTGGATTTTCACAATGTCATAATTTTTCCGAATTGCCATTGAAATTACCAACAAATTGGCAAACTCTATGTTAACGGTTCTAGAATTTGGAAGAAGAAAACAATTCGTCAAAGTCGAGTGATAAAAGTCGACAATTTCAAAACGTCCTAGCGCGGCCGCCATTTTGTTTATTTTTTTTTTTTTTACTTTTTTTTTAAATGATTTTATATTTCGTATAAGACCTATGAGTCGAAATTCATCCAAGTCTTTCCTCCACCGAAACCGGAAATGGACTCGCCCACCATCTTGGATTTGAACTTTCCCTATAATTTTCCTCTACTCGATTGGTCAGATAGCACATTTTTGCAAAACATATTACCTAACCTAACCTAACCTAACCCATCTCTCACTCATTCCGAGAAACGACATGTCAATCAGTGAGTGAGTGACTGAGTCAGTGGCTTTGTAGTTTTATATAACTATAATAAAGCATTTGCGTGGCTGCGCGAGCTGCGCGCTGCTCGCGGGTCGTGAAGAGGGGGAGAGGGGGAGCTTATGACATGTCAATCCGTAAACAAATCAGAACACGACTTTAAAAAGAAGGGGTGAAGAGTGGGGGGGGAGGAGTTAAGGGTGGGAGAAGGGGAAGCTTTGAAACATGATGTCGACTAACACATTGCCCCTTTCAATGAATCTGAAAAAAAAAATGTTCCAAGTCTCTTGACTTCCGAGATCCGCCTAAAGGGGGGGAGAAAGGGGGCAAGGGGGTCAAATTTGAAAAATAGATTTTACTTCCCCGAGCCTCCTCTATACGAATCCGTAAACAAAACAGAACACGAGTTTAAAAAAAAGGGGTGAAGAGGGAGGGGGGGTGAAGGGGGGGACAGGGGGAACTTTGAAAAATGATTTCGACTAACTCATTACCCCTTTCAATGAATCTGAAGAAAAAAATGTTTCAAGTCTCTTAACTTCCGAGATCCGCCTAAAGGGGGAGAAACGGGTCAAATGAAAAAGGTAGGAGGGGTAAAGGGGGCCAAAAAGGGGAGGTTTTGCACTTTTTAGCTACTCATGAGAGTTACTTATACGCTTCACCCACTCAACCTTCGTTACGCTACGGAGGTCGCCTTTTTCTGAAATATCGAGGATACAAGCTACCGACTGGTGTACTTGTTGTTGCCAAGTTTTAAGTTTGGTAGAACAAAAGAATTCGCCAAAGTCGGTTCTGATCCGAAAATTCAAGCCCCAATGACTCTCGGGGTTGCCAGCTGAAAGTGATAAAAATGGTCAAATGTCGTTTGAGGCACCTAATTCTTGGTGTTTATGTAAAAAAAATCCATTCAAAATGTCGTTATTTTCACTATTCATGTTTTTGGGAAAATCTGGGAAAATACCCTAAAAATGGGGTAAATTTTTAAGTAAGGTAACACTCCACAACAAAGTACACAATCGCTTCATACAACACAATCCGGTCGGGGGATGCCGGCTGTCCCATTTATCGTGTCGAAAATTGGGATTTTTCATCATTTTTACAAGATGGCCGCCACACTGTCCGCCATCTTTTTTTTCTGAAAAGTCATAATTTTCCTGAAATTTCAGGGATATAGGCCACCAACTGGTGTACTTGGTGTTGCCAACTTTTGAGTTTAGTAGAACAAACTAATTCGCCAAAGTCGGGTCTGACCCAAAAATTCAAGCGCCAATGGCTCTCAGGGTTGCAAGCTCAAAGTGATGAAAATGGTCAAATGTCATTTGGGGGACCAAAATGAATTGTAATATGAATTGTAAAATGAATCGTAATATAAATTGTAATATGAATCATTATATAAATCATTTTATGAATCATTATATGAATGATTATATGAATCATGTAGGGAACGCAATCTCGATCTCGCGAGATCCCGAAAACCCGAGATCTCGCCTCATTTTTCGAGATCAATCTCGAAGCATAAAATGTCGAGATCTCGGCCGAGATTAACGGGATCGAGTGGCAGTAGTCGCGAGTCATGTAGCGTGTTCTCTGCACGTGAGCGAGTCGGGTTTTCCCGAAATTCCCCGATTTATGTTATTCCCTGGGCTCTCCAAACCCTAACCTTCAATTCCCCGCAAATCGGGGGTTTCCCCGCGATGCAGTTTTAGTTAGGTGCCTAACATAAGTAAAACTAAAGTTTTTTTTTCAATTTTATTTTCAATTGTAGCTTCATTACTTTAGTAGTTCCGCACTCGCAGATTGATTGCTTGCGTGGTTGCTTGGGCCGTCGCTTGGTAAAGGTTTTTGGCAGTTTTGTCATACAAAAGTATGTCAGGCCTTTGCTCGGTGGCGGCTTGAGTAATCGTTGGATATCTCTGAGTGCCGCAGTTAGTTTAATTCGACTATTCAAAAGTGCCTGTAATTGGCCTACTTGAAATAAATGCTTTGATTTTGATTTTGATTTCAATAATTCATGTTGTATCATACTCGCATCATAATCAAAACTACTAAGCAGTTTCAATCATGTTTCAGTCATCTAATTAAAACAATACTGTTTGAAATCCATTCGAGAATTCAAAAATGCCGAGATCTTGCCGAGATCGAATTTCTGATCCCTCGAGATCTCGACTTAGCGATCTCGTCACGAGATTGCATTCCCTAGAATCATGATATGAATCGTAATATGAATCATAATATAAATCGTAATATGAATCATAATATGAATTGTTGTATTAAATGTAATATGAATTGTTATATTAATTGTAATATTAATCGTAATATGAATTGTCATATGAATTGTAATATAAATTGTAATATGGATTGAAATACGAATTGAAATATGAATTGTTATATGAATCACAATATGAATTATAATATATATATATATATTAATATTATATTATAAATATAAATCGTAATATGAATCATAATATGAATTGTTGTATTATTTGTAATATGAATTGTTATATTAATTGTAATATTAATCGTAATATGAATTGTAATATGAATTGTCATATGAATTGTAATATAAATTGTAATATGGATTGAAATACGAATTGAAATATGAATTGTTATATGAATCACAATATGAATTATAATATGAATCGTAATATGAATCGTTACATGAATTGTTATATGAATTGAAATATGAATTGTAATATGAATCGTAATATGAATTGTAATATGAATCGTAATATGAATTGTAATATGAATCAGAATATGAATCGTAATATTAATTGTAATATTAATTGTTATATGAATTGAAATATGTATTGAAATATGTATCGTAATATGAATCATAACATGAATTGTAATATGAATCAGAATATGAATCATAACATGGATCTTAACAATAATATGCATCTGGCATCATAGATCTGGCATCATCTGGATCAAGATACGAATCGTAATATGAATCATAACACCGATCATGATATGAATCGTAATGTGAATCATGATATGAATTGTAATATGAATTTGACGACACGGTTGGCGCAGTGGCTCAAGCAATGGACTGCTGCGCTGCGTGTCGCGGGTTCGATCCCTGCACGGAACAAATATTTGTATGATCTACAGATAGTTTTTTCGGGTCTGGGTATTTGTGTATGTGAGTTTAAATGTTTGTGAAGGCACTCACGAGAATTTCCTAGTGTGGGGCAACGTTTTTTAAAAAAGAAAAAGAATTGAAATTTGAATTGTAATATTAATTGTAATATTAATTGTAATATGAATCATAATATGAATTGTTATATGAATTGTAATATGAATCATAATATGAATTGTTATATGAATTGTAATATGAATTGTAATATGAATCATAATATGAGTCATAATATGAATTGTTATATTAATTGTAATATGAATCATGAAATGAATCGTAATATGAATTGTAATATGAATCGTTATATGAATTGTAATATGAATTGTTATATGAATTGTTGAATTGTTGTTTGTTTTTGAATTGTTGTGACTTTTTGAATTGAAATGAATTAATTCAGACTTTTATTGTAGCGCACAATTGTAATCACCACTTATGCGTTTTCGGGGAAAATCTGGAAAATTTCCCTAAAAATGGGGAAAAATTTTGCACCAGGCAACACTCCTTGACGAATCACATAACCGGTCTATACAACACAATCCAGGCGGGAGATGCCAGCTGTCCCAATTAACGTGTTGAAAATTGAGATTTTTCGGCCTTTTTACAAGATGGCCGCCATAGCATCCGCCATTTTTTTTTTACTGTAAAGTCATAATTTTTCTTAAATGTCAAGAATATAGGCCACCGATCGGTGTACTTGGTGTTGCCAACTTTTGAGTTTGGTACAACAAACTAATTCGCCAAAGTCGGGTCTGACCAAAAAATTCAAACGCCAATGGCTCTCGGGGTTGCCAGCTGAAAATGATAAAAATGGTCAAATGTCATTCGGGGGACCCCATTCTTGGGGTTTATGTAAAATTTCCATTCAAAATGTCGTTATTTCTACTTTTCATGTTTTCGGGGAAAATCTAGAAAATTTCCAAAAAAATGGGGAAATTTTTAAACCAGGTGTTGCCAACTTTTGAGTTTGGTAGAACAAACTAATTCGCCAAAGTCAAAAAGTCCCAAAAATGAAAAAGTTGAATATTTTTTGGGGTTGCCAATTAAAACGAACCAAAATGGTCAAATGTCATTTGGGGGACCCCAATGTTGCCGGCTAGTCAAAGTCTCTATTTAAAATCTCATTATTTCTACTTTTCATATTTTTGGGGAAAATCTGGCAAAACATTCTAAAAATGGGAAATTTTTTGCAACAGGCAACACTCGTCAACAAAACACACAACCGCTCCGTATAAAACAATCCGGTCGGGGGATGCCAGCTGTCCCAATTATGGTGTCGAAAATTGTAATTTTTCGGCCTTTTTACAAGATGGCCGCCATAGCATTCGCCATCTTGTTTTTCTGAAAAGTCATAATTTTCCTTAAATGTCAAGAATATAGGCCACCGACCGGTGTACTTGGTGTTGCCAACTTTTGAGTTGGGTAGAACAAACTAATTCGCCAAAGACAAAAAGTCCCAAAAATGAAAAAGTTCAATATTTTTTGGGGTTGCCAATTAAAACGAACCAAAATGGTCAAATGTCATTTGGGGGACCCCAGTGTTGCCGCCCAGATTGTCACGCGACAGAGGAGGCGCAGCCTGGCCTGACGGGATGAGCGAGGCGGCGACACGGATCTGCCTGTGATACGGCGTGTACTATGTTTGACTCCCCGTTGATGGTCGAAAATGTCGACGGTTGGTTGGGCTGGTTATGTACAACCAGCCCCTGGCTTAATATGAAGCCTTCCGCTTCCTCTCTACGCCGGGCCACTTCGTGGCCACGGCCCGACAGCTGTCTTGGCTCGCAGTGCCACAACGGTGAGTGGGCATTCGTGTCCGCGCCCACGAGCACGCGATGTCCCCGCAGATTTTCCAGTACTCTGGTAAGGTGCTCCAGGTGGGTCGAAATGTCCTCAGAGTACTGGAAGTAGGCGCTAACTAGGTGCACCGACGTACCTCTCCAGGCTATGTGGCACACGATGCAGTGGCTTGACGACAGGTGGTGTAGCACCGCACACGTCACGTCGAGGCGCGCCAGGAAGACCCCCGCTTTGGGGCAGGGGCCCTCCGGCAGGATGAGTTGGCCGTGCGACGCAACAGATGGCTGGGGCGTGGAGAACGGCTCTTGCACCATCACCACGCCCAGCCCCAGGTCCTCCGCAATGGCCGGTAGCTCTGCGGTGGCCGCCGCCGAGCCCTGCAGATTGAGCTGGCCCACCTTGATTTCGGAGTTATAGGCCATAATTGGTTCCGTTTACCTGCCGTTGCTCAGCGTGTGCCCTGGCTGGGCAATCCCGCGACGCAGTGCGGTGGGAGTGAGCACCTTTCCTCCCGAACCTCTTGCAGGTGGCGCAGCTGGGTGTCTGGGCCTTACATTCCACGTTCTTATGGCCCTCCTCGCACACCATATTCTTCGCCCGGCAGTATTTCTCGGGGTGCCCGTAGAGTTGGCACCTGCTGCAGCAGGTGACCCCCAGGTGATCAGTCACCTCTACGACGTCCCAACCTATGTAGAGGCGGCCCATGTCGACGAGAGCTCGCCTGAGGTCACTCCGACAGTTGCAGATCCACTGCGATCTGCCATTATGGCGATCTCTTTTATAAATAAGCCGCAGCGCACCAGAGATCGCTTCGCTCGTCCATCTCTCGTCGTCCTTGAAATTTTGTTCGGAGATATCCTGCACCACCTGCTCGAACCTTGCTCCCTTGTCCACGCCTGTGAGGGCGATGAGCGGCTGCCGTGTCGCCGGTTCTGCCACCCGCAGAGAGGCCGGCACCGCTTCTCTTAAAGCCGCGGCTGCAGACGCAGAGGTTGTCTGTACGACAACGCCCGCGTTCCCAACTCGTCGTACGCCGGCAATCTGCAGGCCCAGCTGTGACGGCTGTATAGCCGTCTGCAGCACTCTCCTGGTGTCCTCTGCCGTTTTAATTGTATCCCGCTGCTCGTCTGTGGGGTATATGGCCACCGCCGGGCCCAGGGGACGCGAAATCGGGACCGGAGCACTGCCCGATCGAACACGGTTCACTAATGAAACCTGTTTTAAATTGCGCGACAAATTCCTCCCCGATTTGTTTTGGCTCCTCGCTTCCATTTACACTTAACGCGCGACTCGGTTTGTGTGACAATTTATTTGTTGATTTCCAAAATTGTTTAAAATCACGGGAGGCTCTTTGCTGCGCAATAACATCCATCTTTAATTGATCTTGGTGTTGTTGACACCATAGTTAACTCCCGGAGGCACTGCCGAAAGTTTTTAAAAAGAAACGACAGGAGTCTGGTCGCGAAGACGTTTAATTCCAGACTAACTGGTTTTAAAATTAATTCTATTACAATGACAATACAACAATGCTTTGTTCTAAAATATAACAATGCCTTATTCTTAAACCCTTAACTCTACGAAATGCGCGTCACCGGGTGCATCCCGGTGCTACTATGAATGCCGCGTCTGTTCTGGCCGCGCAAGGCGGTATCAACTAGTACGATGTTACAATGTTAGGCGCTGACACAGCATACATAACACCTCCCCCCAAAAGTTCGAAGTTATTGGAGGGATGATTATCATTGGGATGATTATCGTCGCTCCGATAATTTCGGCACAAACATTCATTTACGGTTTTTCCGTACTTACGAGCTATGAATACAGAAATGCTTAAAACTATAATTATGTATATATAACACTAAGAGTGCCGACGCTAAAACTTTTCAAGTTAATTAATATTTCACTGTCGTTTTTCACTTCACTTTTGTTAACTTCCAATAAGTTGCTTAGGTGTTGCAGATTTATTAAATCACTAGTGTCCAAGTTGATAGGCTTGCGTTGCAGATGTGGCTCGATGGGTGTTACATCAGGGAGATTGACAATTGGTACTTTCGAAGAGCCGATATTACTTGTAGTAGTATTATTAGATTTTAGGGTAACTACCAATCTTGACATCGCAGTGTCCATCCAAGGTAAGTGAGTAAGTACTCGTTATTGCAGATCTCTGATAGTATACTTTCGGCTCTACTATAGATAATCCAACGCCTTTTCCCCACAGATTAAATTTTGAGGGTGTGAATTTCAACTGGTACAGGATTACAGGAGCTTGTATTATGGGAGAATCTCATTAATGCGGTTATGCAGGTGTCTTCCATTGGCAGCTGGGCTCGTCCTCGTAGCACAGGAACTTCGCCTCGTAGAGTTCGTTGCAAGGCTGGGAGAGCGAGACTACTATGGACCTTTTTACTAAGAGGTAGGGGTATTTGGGAATAATGATTGTGGTTTGGTTAAAATGATTGGTAATAGGTATGGAGATTGCTCTGTAGTGAGTATATATTTCATCTTTAATTATAGGTATTTCTAAAATGAACGTTATTTGACTTCCCTTCGAATAAGCTTTTATTTCCGAAATGTTTGTGTATGTATGCATTAAAGTTTGCATACCTTTTAATATTAAATTCCAAATCCTCATGAATCAAACTTAAATCTAAAATCTTAATAATAATCCACTTATTATAACTTACGCTAGCTTGATCTTGTTTCAGAATCAATACGCCATTGTTCATATCTATCTTTTGAAGTTGAAGGGTGTGTATCCTGGAGGTCAGGGCCAGGAGCACGAGAAGGAATCTGTGTAGGTCGTTTAATGTCCTTAAGTGTCACTTTTGTGTCACGATTATTTATTTTAACTGGACAAATGTTCCTAACTATTTCACCTGATACTATTGTGCTTTTTGAAAACGAGGTTTGTCTTTACTTCGCCTAATGTTCACTCCTTTTATGAATACAGTGTCTCCTTCTTGTATATCGAACGATGTTTCACCACCACGTTTTCCTATGACCTTTTCCTTGTTTGCTATTATTTTATCCGTTAAGTATTGGTAGAGATACTTAGTACGCTTCATGTGATCGTTAACTAATTGTTGCGTATATTGTTTATTAAAGTTAACTGCAAAGGTGCTATTTGAATCAGTGTGTCCAAATACAACTTCGAAGGGTGTAAGACCTGTTGTCGAATGTATCGTTTGATTGTAAGACATAATCGCGTATGTCATTACGTCGGCAGCATCAGTAATTCGGTGTTCATATTTTGCGATACGATATATTTCTAAGATGGTTGAGTGGAAACGCTCTATTAAACCCATGGAATTAGGGTTATGTGCTGTACCTATGTGCAAATCGACTTTATAAAATTGGAGTGTTTCTTTAAGCAAAGTATTGTTGAATTCGGTTCCAGGATCGGCACTTATCCGGTTTGGTACACCATAAAACGAGAAAAATTTAATTAATGCACGGACTACTTCAGGAGTGGATCGGTTTGACAGTATAAAAGCCTGTCCTAATTTACTAAAAGCATCTATTATCGTCAAAAACGGTTTCCCTTCTACTGAGAAGAGGTCTATGAATATTTCAGCAAAGGGTTTTGTTTGTGTTTGTGTTAATTGTAATACTGGTTTCAAGGGTTTACGGTCGTATTTTAGTTTTTTACAGGTTTCACATGAATTAATTACCGTAGCAACAGTTACGTCCATATTTTTCCAGAAGTAGTTTCGCTTTATCTTCATGAGAGTTTCTTTGATGCCGCGATGGCTGGTTTTACCCTGATGATAGGTAAGTACGACCGAACGTTGTTCATCTTCGTCCTCTACGTATATAATTCTTTTCGTGCATTCGTAAATTTTAACCGTATCCTTTTTAAATAGTTTAATAACAGCATCTGTAAACTGGTTACGGTGTAGTTGATCTTCAAAATAAAAGAAATATTTTATTTTAGGTTGTATGTATTCTAGAAGGAATTGTTTTACTAAGTGTGGATTATCTACAGGTAAGTGTATCTCAATATTTTTTTGTTTATCACGTGATAACTCTTTTACTGATAATTGATTTCTGTTCCAGGTAAAAACAAGAACTTGATGGGGTTTCGTGTCTACAGCTTCATCTAGGATAGGGATGCCGTTTGTATCGATATCTTGTGCAGAGTGTATTGTTTCAGGTAATGAATCTGCTGTGAGGGTGCTAGAGGAAGATGCTCGAACTGGATAGGATGACATAATGTCTGAAGGTGACGGGGCAGTCAATGTTTCTGAAGAGTCCGATATTGATATTGGACTATCAGGTCTTTCAGTATCACCTACGTTACCCTGAAAGGATGTGTTATTATCTTGATTGGTAAGTACATTTAATTTTATCCGAGACAGGGCGTCAGCGTTGCTATTTTGGCTACCTTTCTTGTATATTATATCGAAATCAAACTCGGCTTCGTTTCCCGAGGCTTTCTTAAGAAAGTTTACGTATTCTTCTTTGTTTGTAGTCTCGTTGGAAACAGGCTCCACATTTTCGAAGTAGAAATTATTGTTATAGGCGGTGTGTTCGAAACTATCAGTAAAGTGTACATAATTTTCACAGTTTACGTAATCAGGTTGAAAATCTTGGTCTTGGACCACATCAGTTTTAATTATTATTAATATTGTACGAGTAAAACATATTCTCATAATCGGAGTAGGATAATTCTAATATATGTAGTTATAGTCAAATAAAAGCCCTCTTCCTCTCTCCTACTATTGCAGTGCCCGACAGGGTCCACAATGATCATAACTTTGTAAAACCTACCATCTAAGTAAACTTGTGGAAGCAATAAATGTATTGAGTATTGAGTATTGAGTTATTTGTAATCATATTATTTCGAAGGGGACGGGCAGTGCGCATAGAAACGTCAGCGACTTGTGGCTGGGGTAAATCACATTGTGGTTGATATTGCAGCGGTATACCGAATTTGAATTGCTGGTTTGGTGGATTAAAATTGGGTATATTCGGTGCGTTGTTAAGGACGCTGTTACATTTTCGATCAACTCATGTTTAGGTAACTAAAGTCGCTCAAAGCAAGGTCTCACAATAGCGCTCGGTTTTATACCTCCTATAAAATAATCTTGATCTTTGATATTATTTTTTAATTGTATTGAAATAGAATTTGGTAGATTACTTGGAACTTTGAAAACGCATTTGGTAATTGTTAATTATTAGTATCGTCGTCATGATAAGTAGGTTAGTATTTTCAACCGAGTCGAAAAAAAGAAAGGTGCTGTATTTGTATGTATCCGCGATTTTCCCAAAAGCTACTGATCCGATATCAATCGGATTTTCGTTGATAAATGCATATTGTGTTTTTAAGGAAGGTTTTACTGTAAAATATGATTATAATATAATAATAATAATAAGTTTATTTATTTCTCTCACAATGGTTTTGTAGCACGTTTTGAACACTATAATATTCACATTGTGAGAGCTGGTGCCTGAAGTAGGTTTCAAAAAAACCTGTATTACAGGTCACCAGGATTTGAGATCTTCCGAAGTAGAAGATGGAACTCTTCAATAATATAGACAGCAAATGACTCACGATAGCTGTGATCGTATGTTTATGTAGTGTTTTCGCCATTTCATAATATAATATCACGCTTGTTCGGGTTTAAGGGGCAAACAGATGTACACCCAATATGGGGTACCTACCAACCAAACTTAATGAAAAAGAACAATCGGTACCGACAGCGACTTCCGAAAAGAAAAATACGCTACCTACGTGACCGCCGACAGCTTGACCTTACCCATCCATTTCCAAACCTCACCGCCGACAGCTTGACCTGACCCATCCATTTTCAAACCTCACCGCCAACAGCTTGACCTGACCCATCCATTTTCAAACCTCACCGCCGACAGCTTGACCTTACCCATCCATTTCCAAACCTCATCGCCGACAGCTTGACCTTACCCATCCATTTCTTAACCTCACCGCCGACAGCTTGACCTGACCCATCCATTTCCAAACCTCACCGCCGACAGCTTGACCTTACCCATCCATTTCCAAACCTCACCGCCGACAGCTTGACCTTTCCCATCCACTTCCGAACCTCACCGCCGACAGCTTGACCTTACCCATCCATTTTCAAACCTCACCGCCGCCGACAGCTTGACCTTTCCCATCCACTTCCGAACCTCACCGTCGACAGCTTGACCTGACCCATCCATTTCCAAACCTCACCGCCGGAACGAAAATTTTAGCAAAACGTTGATATTTTTAGTTGTATACAGGCTTTTTTCAAGCTGTTTTCAGCGTAAATCGACAGGAGTGGTGCTCCGCCTGCTCCCTGAACATATCAAATTGACCTGACGCCCGAAAAGATTTTCTCCCTCCTACACTTAGAAATTTTTTCAAAATTTTACACCAGTTTATTCCATATTTAATTCAAATCAAAAGTTTTATCTACTTTAATAATTTTAAATAGTTTCAGGCATATTTACCCTCCATCCCTGCGCTTTTGGCCGCGTTCCGTGGTCCTGGGTTCAGATTGGGGTTTTTTTTTTTTTTTTTTTTTTTTTTTCCAAATTTTTTTTCCCCAAAAACTGGTTTTTTAGGGAAAACCCAAAATTTTTCTTCCCGACCACCTACTTTTTATTCGATATTCGGCTAGCCCGCGCGGAGCCCGTTCTCTGGACGTGCGGCACGTGCGTCTAGCTCGCAAAAAATTTTGCCCACCCTCCCACCCTCTGTTCTATAGCTATAGGTAGAAGGAAACGGAGAGAGGTCGGCAAAAATTTTTTATTTTCTAATTTAGTTTATTTTGGCCTTAGGAGGAGAAAATAACATAGCTCTATTTATTTGACAAATTTTAGCACATAAAATTTTGCAGGACAGCCGTTTTAAATATTATTATAAAACGCATTTTAATTTAATTTTAAATTTGATTTTTATTGTAACTGTGTTCCCCCTTTTACAGGGACTCAGGTACCCAGGGTCTTTTTAACCGAATTTATTTATTTGTTATTGACAAAGTGTGAGAAATCTTGCATAATTTTATTGTAATTAATTGAAGTTTTAAAAATTTTAGTATATTGACAGTCGTTTATGACATTTTAGCTTGACAAAAATTTATTACTTGTTTAATTGTATTATCGTTTTGATTTATTGTGTGTTATTTGGTGTGGTCCCCCTTTACAGGATCACAATACCCAGTGTCCATTCTGATTATTTTAGTATTTTTCTTCTCGAGCAGGTTTAGTTTTCCCGACCTCCACTTTACAGTGGTCAGTGTTAACTCTATCTGCCCAGACTGTCATTATGTTTTGCACCCCGTCTAGCACCGTGAAGTCCCAGTGCTCCAGTGGCTCGCCGCGATCGGTGGAGAAAGCGGGGCCCACGACTCTTGACGCGAGGAGGCAAATTGATTTCGGCGACGAAACACCCCTCGCGTTCAAGGAGAGCCTTGCTACCCCGTCGACGCGCCGAGCCCCTGTTAATGCTCCAAGACCGCTCAAGAAACCGGAGGGCGAGCACCGCAGTCGCATTGCGGAGGCGCGAGCTTGCCTAAATAAGGCTAAGCTTAATTTGGGCAACTCGCGCAACCTCAAGGCGGAAATTAAGACTGCGGTACTCGAAGCCATAAACCGGCTCTATGAGTTGGTCAAGGAGTCAGAGCTGGACAAGACCCCTGCCGCACCTGTAGCCATACCAGCACCCGTAGCCATACCAGTACCCGCACCCACTGCTGACTGTTGTCCCCCGTCCTCCTCTGTCGAGGTTGTAGCTGGCCAGACTGAGCTCCTAAACACCTTAAAGGAGCACATCTCGGAGTTGAAAGACAACTCCGAGAAACTCGAGAGACTCCGAGCCAGTCTGGCCAGTAGGGAAAGTGTGGAGGGGACGACCTACGCGAGTGTAGCGGCCGTCAATAAGTGCCACACTGGGGCACAAGCCCCGGAGCGAACGACGCTGCACTCCGTGGTCGTCTCCTCTACACAGGCGGCGGATTCGGCGGGCAAGGTACTCGAAAGAGTGAGGTAAGCGGTGGACGCGAAGGAGGGCTGGGTGCGTGTCGAGAGGGTAAGGAAGGCTAAAGACCAGAGGGTTATAATGGGGTGCGCGACAAAAGAGGAGAGGGACAAACTCAAGGCGCGATTGGAGGCGGCCGGAGAGAATCTCGTCGTCGAGGACGTGAAAAATCGGAACCCGCTTCTGATTCTTAGGGACGTGTTGCTGATGCACAGTGACGAGGACGTGCTGAAAGCCCTTAAGAATCAGAACCAGGAGATATTTCACGGCCTCGACGCCGAGGATCAAAAAAATTTTAATTAAATATAGACGCAAAACGCGCAACTCGCATGCGAATCACATTGTGCTTGGTGTGTCCCCTACGGTCTGGAGGCGGGCAATTGCAGAGGGGAAGGTCCGCATCGACCTCCAACGAATTCGCGTCGAAGACCAGACGCCACTGGTGCAGTGCACCCGCTGCCTGGCATACGGGCACGGCAAACGCCTGTGCACGGAGCCTGCCGACCTGTGTAGCCACTGTGGTGGACTGCACGTCAGAGCGGACTGCCCGGATAGACAGGTCGGCAAAGCAGCGGCCTGCGTAAACTGCACCAGAGATAAACTAGGGGCCACTGAGCACAGCGCATTCAGCAACGAATGCCCAGTACGAAGGAAGTGGGACGCGTTTGCTAGGGCATCCATAGCGTATTGCTAAAGTTGTCCATGCGCCCACTTCCAAGTACAGAATGAAGACTAGTTTGGCACAACTAATAAACCGACAAATTGAAAGAACTGCTAGGGTTGGTCATACAAAAAAGGGCAACTGGAGTTGGTTTCGTGAGAAACTGGCTCTGGTTAAGGTGATCCAGGGGACAGCCCTGGCGGAATTGTCATATTGTGTCAAACGAACTCCGATAGCCAGCAACAATGTGTATAATAAGAAAATAAAAACAACTTACAAAAGTAATATAATAGTCAGATCATTAGTCAGAAATAGTTGTTAATATATAAGTATATATTGAATATATAGCTTAGATATTAAAATAATGAATAACAAGAAATAAAACGATAATAACATAAAACAGATAAATAATTTAAATAACAGAACAAGAAGATTAAGTAAGATTATACACATTGTTGTGGTCTAAGGGCATAAATATAAAAAAGCAGTGAAATTCGTAAAAATAGTCAGGCATATCATTTTCATAAATAGTATAGAAACAGCATCTAAAATATATTATTAGCTAAAATAAAACATTGATAATAAATGAAATAGACATTAATAAAATAGTAACAACTTTGGCTTTCTTAAAATTGTTAAAAATAAACAAAAGTAAAATAAAATGCACAAAATGTGGTCTCTCCGGCCACCTCAAAACGCACCAAAGAAAAGCATGACAGATGTAAAGGGCTCTGCGGAACGTCAGAGGTACACTGGTGGGGCAGGAGTGGGTTTTAGCCGGTTCGAGTCCGGCACTACCTCGACTATCTCACAGCCTGTGAGGTAGTCGAGGTGTCCGTGGGGATTTCCCACTCCTGCCAAAACAAAAAAAAAAAAAAAAAAAAAAAAAAAAAAAAAAAAAAAAAAAAAAAAACCTCACCGCCGACAGCTTGACCTGACCCATCCATTTCCAAACCTCACCGCCGACAGCTTGACCGTACCCATCCATTTCCAAACCTCACCCCCGACAGCTTGACCTTACCCATCCACTTCCAAACCTAACCGTCGACAGCTTGACCTGACCCATCCATTTCCAAACCTCACCGCCGACAGCTTGACCTTACCCATCCATTTCCAAACCTCACCCCCGACAGCTTGACCTTACCCATCCACTTCCAAACCTCACCGTCGACAGCTTGACCTGACCCATCCATTTCTGAACCTTGTCAACAAACTGCTTAACCCCACCCATCCAAATCCCGGTCGTACCCAACATAATTTTTAAATCACATTCTAATAATAAAAGTATGAAACTCGTACTTACTTTTATCTCAGTCCTAAAAAGTATCAACTCCTTCCGGTCGTCGTCGGTCGTCGGTTGCCGTGGTAACCGTACACTAAAATCTTTTTTTCTATCACGTTTATCGTACGTATTTTTTGCAAGAGAGCGATACACCCGTCCTTCCACTAGCGCTGCTGAGCGCGGAATGATGAACCGGGAGCGAAAAATGTATGAAGAAATTGGCAAATGTTTTTATTATAGCTAATAATTGAATAAAAAAATTTATATAAACAAAAAAAATATATCTCAACATCTAAAGGACTATATGTACCGCAATTTATAATAATTTTGGAGATATAATATGCTGTAAATTTACCTATAATGGTACCTATTCGGACCCTACTTTTTTACATTTTCTGCGATTATTGTGATGGGAAAAACGTATTTGTGCGATTTTTTTGTATGACGTCATACAATTTTTCTGATGCCAATCTGGAGACGAATAAATTATCTTTAAATTAAGACCATGATATCTTCACATTTGTGATTGCTTATACGTTAAAATGGTACCTGAAAACCACTGTTATTTGTAGAAAAATGTTTTAGCGTCCTTAAGTTGAGGTCTAAATCCTTGTTGAGGTTGTTGCACACCCGGTTTGGAATTAATTTGGTTCGGTACGCCAAATCTATAGTTGTTATTGAAACCAGATCTAAAATTATTTTGGGGCGAATGCGGAATTATAAACTTTGAGTTTTGGTTGACCGGATAACCAAAATTATTTGAGGCTGGAACATTAGGTTTTATTGGAGGCTGGGCTGATTTTAAATTACTTTTATTTCTTGCGTTATATTGAAATTGAATTGAATTGAGGCCTATGTCCAGCAGTGGACGTCTTTTGGCTGAAATGATGATGATGATGATTGAAATTGAAAATTGACCTCTTCCATGACGACACTGAGCGCACTTTCTAAACTTGTACAATTTCTGAGTCTTACAATTCTAATTAAATCCTCTGGTAGATTATATAAAAACACGTTATGAGACAAGTTATTGTAAATCACCATTTTTGCTGCTTTCATTTCCTCACTAGCGAGTAAATTGACCTTGGAGAACAGAGTGCTGCGTATTTGCTGAATTCGGTTACAAAAGTCCAGATAAGTTTCATTTGATTTAATTTTTAAATTTTCTAGCTCAATAGCCACGCAGTCTTCTGATCTGGGGTCGCCAAAATGTTGAATAAAAATAGATTTTATTTGGTCCCATGTACTTATATCATCTCTTTCACTTAATAGAGCCGCTGCTCTACCACACAATCTACTAGTGATAGCATGGAAATTATATGTTGTCTGAGCAGCATTATTAGGGCCATTAAAGTGACTTAAAATATATCGTCCCCGTAGAACGAAAAGTCACTAAGTCCAAAAATGGTCAAAATGGTTTTAAATGCCATCAAACTCACCGAATTTTTCTGCATATTTCTATGTAACTATAATTTCAATAAGTTATATAGTTTTTGTTTTAGCTTGTGCGAAAACACATCATGTTTACATGTTGAACCTTAAAATTGGGGGAACAAATACCTAAGTTACTTCATTATTTTATGACTACCTAAAATCAGCAAGACACAATAGCTAAGTAAACTTAGTTATTTTTTCTTTAAAAAAATAAAGTTGTAATAAAAGCTTTATTTGTTTCCAAATTCACCAAAACAATTTAGTTAATTTTAGAATAAACCGTTAGTTACAAAATATGAAAGCGAAAACTAACTATGTATACTTAGTGATTTCTCGATCGACACAACAATAATGTTTAGCATTAATCTACATACGCAAAAAATAATTAAATCTTATTAAGGAGTTTTTCTATACCTTGAGACAACGAAATCATAGTTTTCGTAATATCACTAAAAGGTTTTAATGATTTTTTAAACAACTTTTACGTACATTTATACAGATAAGTATATTTCGCGCGCGATTTAGTGAGTTTACCGCCTTCGTTGGCTGCCGAATAAGGAGTTAGTTATCTTTCTTGTGTCGCGCACAGCCAGTCGCGACGCGTGCGTTGAACAAGGAGCTCACGTTCGCGTTATAATAAATAATATTGTTTTGTCGTGATTAAAATAATAGTGATAACATACGTGCAACAATACAATGAAACGAGCTAAGTTTATTCTGGATTTATTACAAAAAAAAGAAGAAAACTTTATGCAAGTAAGTGCTTTTATTAAACAAAATAGGTATTATGGAATGAAGTGAATAATATCATTCGGAAATAATTATTTACGATGATGTGTAATTATTATAGGTATTGTGATGTTTAAATTACATAAAATAGCTATTAAAAAGGTAGATAATAAAATTAATACATAGATGTCTAAATCTGTTTTGAACCATACTTTATAGGTAGGTACATTATATAAAAATATTAGTATCACATTAATTAGATTTTACTACACAGGTATTAAAGTGTTCTCAAGATTTTCGAATGATATTGGGCACCCATATTATTTTAGGTACACTCTTATTAAATGTTTTGATGAATTTTGTAGGACATGACTACTTCAAGCAGAAAAGGATTTAAAACACGTAACTATAATTATTAGGTATTGTTATTTCGGATGTGGCACGCCATTGCTTGATTTCTTTGTGAATTTTGTTTTAACCTGGCTTAAACACTACTTAAAGGCTAACTAATTGTGGTGGATTTTGTGTGTGCATAATGTTTTACTAGCATGGTTTTGGTGTGAGAGATGACTTAGGTATTAATTTGTTCAGCTGATTTAGATGTGAATAACTTCATTAAGTATTTAATAAGTTAATAAATTACGTTTCTTCTAGGCCTAATAATGTGTGTATTATCGTTTAATTTGCATTTCAAAACTAATTACCAACTTTAAGTGCCTATTTACTAACATTCATTGTAGGTAGGTACCTACTTAGCTTATGAATCATCGCCCCCCACTTACCTTACCATTCCTTGTTTGAACACAGTGTGCGCTAAACCCATCAAGTAACAAAACATAGACTTAAGGCTGGCTGTTGTTTGCTGCTTTACAGATTAAGAACATAATGGCAATGACTGACTGCTTGAATTGAATTCATTTCAATGTTTCATTGTCTAATATGATTGTGTCAATATATCTATTACAGATAACTCTACCGGAGCCTGATAATGAGCCGTTGAACAATTTTGAAGTAGATGACCTTTTTTTAAATAAAGATTTGTACGAGTCAGCTCCACCATCAGAACAAATATATCCCAAGTTACCATCTATCAAACCGCCAAACTCCGCCCCATTATTGACTGATACAGGAAACGATCTCATATCCTTAGAAGATATTTTGTTAGATAAAGAGGCTCGATCTGAGCAACAGCTGCAAAAGTTTATTAACATTGCCCAAAAACCACCTAAAAGTCCGTTTTCTGACATAAGCGGAATTAAGCCTTTGGATAGTTCCCCCGAACCTGATTTCTCTGATTCCGGAGATTCTTGGTATCCAGATAGTGAGAAAGATTCAAGAAAGAAAAAACAGGTGGTTATCAGATCATCCTCAAGTGATAGCAGTGACTTTTGTGACTATCCTAAACGGAAAAAACACAACAGTACCCAGATAGAAAGCCCAAGACCAGGATGTTCTAAGGATGGCTACGGTTGTATTTCAAATAATATTGTAGAAGATGTGGAAACGGAACCCAATCAGCAGCAAAACACTACGACATCACTTATCACCGTGGAACAGAACCCAGGATCTCTAGAAGCTGATGAACAACAAAGTTCTTCAACAGCCAGCATTCTAAATAACGAAAAGCAATTAAAACGCTGGAAGAAAAGTGATCCTAGCAAATGGAAGAAGAATGTAGCAAAACTTAATAGACAGAAGTGTTTGCCGTATCATGGGAAAAAGGGTAATATTATGCCAGCAAAGAAACCTAAGCATGTAAATTGTATTGAAAAATGCCGATTTCAATGCATGGATCACTTTTCTGAGGATGACAGAGTTAAATTGTGCGAGGACTACTGGAAGATAAATGATTACGTATCTCAAAAACAGTTCTTACTGCACTAGATTGTTGCCAAACCAATAAAAACTATGAAAGCTGGTATTCCAAATGAAAAACATCGGTCTGCCACTTATGAATATTATTTCAGTAAAGATGATCAGCAGCATCGAGTCTGCAAAGACTTTTTCCTGAAAACGTTATGCATATCAAATGGTCCCGTAAATGAAGCCATTAAATACAAAAACGAATTTGGTAACTACAAAGGACAAGATAGACGCGGTTCTCGTGCTCCCGTTAATAAGACTGATGCCGAATCTGAACAAAAAATAATCGATCATATTAACTCTTTTCCTCGGCTTGAATCTCATTACTGTAGAAAAAAATCTAAACGACAATACCTGGACAGCTAATTGAGTATTTCAAAAATGTATGAATTATGTAAAGAAGAACTAGTCACCACTGGTGAACAACCGTGTACTTTATATGTGTATAAGAGAATATTTGGATCACAATTTAATTTGTCATTTTTTAAGCCCAAAAAGGATTTGTGTATTATATGTACTCGCTATGATAGTAGTGGTCGACCTGAGTCTCTGAAAGAAGAATATGATGCACATATTGCCAGAAAAAATGCAGCACAGGATGCAAAAGAATCTGATAAACAGCGGTCTATGAATGACGACACTTATCTCGTAGTAACTGCAGATATGCAATCAACCCTTCATATACCTGTCAGCGGAGTTGGAATATTATATTATACGAGAAAGCTGAATGTGCAAAATTATACTATTCACACAGCAAAACCTCCGAATGAAGCGTTTTGCATAACGTGGAATGAAATAAATGGCAAGAAAGGCAGTATTGAAATCGCAAGTGCGATGAACTGGTGGATACATCAAATACCAACATGTGTAAAAGAAGTAACTATTTATAGTGACACGTGCGCAGGCCAGAATAGAAACAAATTTATTACAGCTTTTCTGTGCCACCTGATCGTCAGGCCCGATGTGCACGTTGAAATCCTTGAGCAAAAATATTTAGAGAGTGGCCATACGCACATGGAGGTAGACTCTATGCACAGTGCAATAGAAAAGTGTCAAAGGCATACGCCAGTTTTCTCTATGATAGATTGGAAATCTATTATGGTTCGTGCTCGTTCAAAAAGACACAGGAATTCGGCACCGCCATACATCGTTAAAGAAATGACCTATGACGATATGATAGACGTAAAAGCTCTAATTGAACACTTCCTTATAAATACAAGTAAGGACAGGGAGGGTAAAAAAATAATGTGGCTAAAAATTAAGTGTCTTAGATTCGAAAAACAACATCCTGGTCTGGTCAAATTCCGTTACACACACGCTGGCCCGTATTCCGAATTTGATGTATTTCAAACCGTAGGTGAAGTTGCTCCTCGTGTTACAAGACGGAAGAAAAAAGCTCTAGATGATCATGCAATTGAGGACAATGATAGTGAAGGCAGAAAAGAAGACAAGATTGACAAATTAAAAGAATATGTAATTCCAAAGGCCTATTCTAACCCAATTCCAATATCCGAAGCTAAGAAAAAGGACCTGTTGAATCTTTGCACCAAAGGGATTATACCTCAAGAGCTTCATTCTTGGTATGAAACTCTGCCTACTGGTAAAGATGTTGTAGACAGATTGTGTGAACCAGATGTAACAGAAGAAGCTGAAAACGATTTAGATTTTTGAACTTTTGATGTCTTGATTCGTGTATTTTGTATTAATTGAATGTTTTTTTTTTTAGGTTTCAATCATGTAACTTTTGATGTCTTGATTCGTGTATTTTGTATTACTTGAATGTTTTGTTTTATTTTTTTAGGTTTCATGTAACTGTTCTTTCCTATATTTTTAATAAAGATTAATGATTGTACTATCAATTATATTTTAATGATTTTCTTACCCTCAATTATAGGAGTGATAAAATACTTAGTCATTATTTTCAGAATATTATGTTGCTCTCGTAAAGAAGTTACAATATAACTAAATCAAGTTAATTTCTATCAAATTCGTTTAAAGATGGGCGTAAAATGACTAACTCACATCGAAAAATCACTAACTTAGTCCGAAACTAAATAATTCAAGGGTAAAAATTAATTACTTTCGTTTTTCTTAATTATCTTTAAAACAAATGATTTTCTTTTAAAAATTTTTATTAAAAAATAAGGCTGAATTAAATACCAATGAGATAAGATCATAAATTTAGAAATATCTATTGACAAATGAAAGTTATGTTTTTTTATCTTTTTTTTTTTTTTGAAGCCTCGTTTCTCATATTGGTCATTTTCCACTTAATGACTTTTCGCTCTACGGGGACGATATTCACTTTTCTTTATAAACAAATTTAATATACATTTGTCACCATCAAACTTAGGAATTAAACTTAAAACATCTTTAGGGATTATTTGAACAGATTCTCCGACTTCTTCCGGCATTTTAATCAACAATTTAATATATTTTTTTTTTACTTTAACACTTAAATTATAAAATTTCACTTAAAAATAGGCCTGCCAATTTTGTGCAGAAGTCAAATAACTTTCAACGATTTTAGTTTAAAAGTTATGCAATAAGTCCCACAGAGCAACACAGGAAATAACAAAGACGAGACAGGATAGTAAAAAGGTCTACTTACAGTCTGCTCGATCCCATGCCTCCCCGTAGAGCTGCTCGTGCCGTGGACAGGAACCTTCGGCGCCAGGCGTAGAAAACTTATTTATTTGGTTCGAGAATACCCGAAGCCGCGCGCGAGACCGATTTTTGTGTACTCGAACACAGCGTTAAGACAGCGGATATCCTACCGGCTGCGCCAGTTAACTCCCGGAGGCACTGCCGAAGGTTTTTAAAAAGAAACGACAGGAGTCTGGTCGCGAAGACGTTTAATTCCAGACTAACTGGTTTTAAAATTAATTCTATTACAATGACAATACAACAATGCTTTGTTCTAAAATATAACAATGCCTTATTCTTAAACCCTTAACTCTACGAAATGCGCGTCACCGGGTGCCAGACTAAACATCCCGGTGCTACTATGAATGCCGCGTCTGTTCTGGCCGCGCAAGGCGGTATCAACTAGTACGATGTTACAATGTTAGGCGCTGACACAGCATACATAACACCATCGTAATTTGTTTTTAAACTTTTTCCTGCTCATATGCATGTTCTCGAATACGGGTCCATGCGTCGGCCTACCGTGTGTAACAAGACTTATCTATGCGAGGGTAAATTGACATTATAGTTAACAGTCCATAGATAAGCTTGCTATAGTCAAGTGACGTTTATGTCATTTTTAAATATTTCAAAGTGTCACTGTCAGTTATAAAATCATTTTGACATTGAAGTGAATTGTCAGTTATCAAGTTCCCGACATGAGTCAGTCTTGAACGAGGCACCGGAGTGACAACTTCTAAGGTTAGTAAAATGATGTGATTGTGATTTATATTATGTACTGATCTAGGCTGAATAATTTATAATAAACATTGTTATTGCGTTGATTTATCCGTTGTTTCAATTCTATGATTCCCTTCTGAGGTCTGGTTATATCTCAGAAGTGGGATGAACGAAACACTTTTTGTGTTGCGGTAAACCACCCCACGAGCTCGACCGCCGATAAATAAAACAATATTCATTTTAAAACGGGAAATCAACGCAAATACAAGAAGAAAATTAAGGAAATGTGTGAATTAACATGACATGATACTCATGATAGTATTGTGAACCCCGATTTAACCAAATAAAGCAGATGGGTTCAACAGTTTATTTTCGAAAAATATTTTTGTCAATGGTCGTAATGGATCAGGTAGATAGATATTATAGAAATATTGGTTTAAGCTGATATTTGAGTGTGATTAACGTCAAGAAATGATATTATTTTAATAAAAATATCTAACATTTTTCGTGATGAATACAGATTAAAAACAATAAATGAATACCTTGTTAACTATAATCTTTCCTGTAGTCTATTAATCTTTGTCCCATCATTGGAGGTAGTTTAGTGGGAGTAGAAATACAAATTAAATAGAGAAATTTAGTCAACAAAATGCTTGGAAACTGACAAAGAACCCCAAAATGCATCGCCATTCTTGTGATGAATACAGATTAAAAACATAAATTCCGAAAACATGTAAGAGAATTAAATATAGTGAACATACAGTTACAAAATAATGTTCAAATACCCACTACAATTTTAAATTTAGTGTCTTAGTGACTGTGTGTTGTGAAATTTGTACACAATACATTAACAAAATGTTCCGAGTTTCAGAGAAAATGAGCGACAAGGAAAGCAAGGCGGATTATCGACGCACTTGCAACCCTTCCCGCAACTACGAAAGACAGAGGATGCGTAGTGAATCATCACGTAGTCGGAAGCGAGACTCAGGGGAAGTGGAGAGGCGCAGTCGGAGCCGCAGTCGTAGTAGCCGTGGCGATGACCAACAACCAACGCAAGAATCTCGGAGGCGCAGTCCAGGTCGTGATCGTCGGCGCAGCAGCGCGACGCGTGATCAACTGAAAAGCCGCAGCGTCAAGCGAGCAAGAACGTGAGCTGTCCAGGGAGAGGGAAAAATTAAGAACCCTTGAAAACCAGGTACGCAAAGAACGAGAGAGATTAACGGAACGGAACCGATCACGTAGGCATTTCGAGACGCCCGAACCTAGACCGGACAATCGTGAGCAGACTAATACTGGCAAAAGTAGCTCAACTCGGTACCGTTCCTTAATCACCCCCACGAAACGACACGCACCCAGTGATGACAAACTTAAAGCACATGACAACAAGAAAACTAAATTTATAACTACAGACTTGTTTGAAGATTTCTTTTTAAAACTTTTTAAGTCTAAAGCAGGAGATCGTGAATCGTTTTCCAGTTCATCATTTAATAATGTTGTACCAGACTTTGACCCTATCTCGAAGGAACAAATCATTCATATCTGGCTCGATAAAGTCGATGAATGCTCCGAAATTTATAACTGGAACGATAAGCAAACGGTTCACTATGCCCTGCCCAAACTCACCGGATTAGCTAAGACATGGTTTCAGGGTCTGCCCTCTATTAAGCATAGTCGGCTTGAATGGAAGTTGATGATAAAGGAATCATTTCCTACAACAGAAAATTATGCAGAAGTTTTGACAGATATGCTTAATATACGGGTATGCTTTGGAGAATTTTATGAACTTTATTATTTTGCGAAAATCAATTTACTGAATAGATGTAAAATATTTGGAAAGCAAGCAGTGGATTGTTTATTTTATGGGGTAGACGACAGGGGAGTTCGTGTAGGTGTAGGTGAAGCAGCCAAATTCGATAAACCAGAAGATGTACTTGATTTTTTTTTAAGACCATTAAGTATCACAGCAGAAATTAGTCGGACTCTAATAAAGGTTTTAGTAAGGACAAGCGTCCTAGCAGTACATCGGTAGGTTATAGTCCGGTAAAAAAATATAGATAACACGACGTCAAGCAAAAATAGTGGCGCGAAAGGGCAAATGAAGTGCTTTAACTGTCAGGGTATCGGTCACCCCAGCTTTAAGTGGATTGGAGTGGATTTAAGTGGTTGGTTTTTTTTATGGGACATGACAGTTCCCACTGTCCTAGATTAAAGGATCAAAAAAAAAAATCTCCAAAGAATAAGGAGGTCCTGTAGATTTCCTTCACTGAAAATATGTAACGACTAATACAAGGTTATGACAAATATTATCGGAATCGCTACAGTATTTAGGTTTTCAAGCAACATTAATTCGTGAAAATAGTGTTTTAAGATTAGGATTTAACTGGAAAGGCGTTAATGGCCCATATTGAGAGGACTAAAGAATATACCATACTTACCGCTAGGGTGTACTTTAGTGAGTGATATACAAGGCAATTCGGAAAAGGATGTCGAAGTGCTTAAAGTGGATGACCACTTAGTTAATTATGACGTGTAGCTTGGACATAGTTTTGCTGAAAATCATTTTAGATTATTAAAACTCCAACAGATGTAATATTTGAACTAGATCACTATTCTAAATAACATCAGTCTCTATACAACTTGTGATGTAGACATTGTTGAGATCATATCAGTCCCTGTAAGGACAAACGTTGCTCGTAAGGAGATATATATGTAGGCGGATCGGTTAGGGGCTGCGCGAGTCATGAGTAGGTTCTACCTCTTACCTGGAAAATATGAAGTTCATAAATCTGAATGTCGTTTATTAGTTCTAAATGTTGGGTTGAATCCAATACTAAGTATTATTTTAAAATTTCATTAGATAATATAATTTAGCAATCTAGTATGTATTTATTTGTTGAATAATAACCTATCGGATAAAAAAAAAAAAAAAAATAGAATATAATTTGATATCAAAATTGCGAGATAAAATCTAGGAAACATTAAAAGTATCATTTAATATTAGTAATTAATTTATTGACAATTTAGAGTACAATCTTTATTTAGAGTACTTAAGACTGCCATTACACTCAGTTGTTGGATCGGAGAATTTAGACTTACATGTATTCAGAATAACTACTGGGTTAAATAATCACGTTTCTATCACTCATAACGCGGTAAATACTTATATTACTATGATGATTGATGACGTAGATAGGACAGATTAGTATTCGAAGTCAAGGCGAAATTAGTTCTTAAAGGGAGTGAACGTATTAAGAGAAATCAGGAGAAAAATAAGAATCGGTATGACAAACACAACAAGAAGGCCACGAATTATAAGGGGGGCGATGTGGTTAGGAAATAGGGCTAAGTTGTAATACCCTGCTTGCTCGTCCAGTGATGAACATGACGATGAAAGTGATAGCAATTTTAAGAAATAATGTTGTTAATTAGATGTGAATGATGAGTTTATGAGTTACTTGATTTATCGAATTGATATTTAATCTAATTTATAAATTGTGATGATTATAATAATGATTACATGATGCTAAATGGTGTCTGGCATATGAACTAGCCAGTCGCTAATATTGTTGATTAGATGTGAATGATGAACTTATGAGTTACTTGATTTATTGAATTGATATTCAGTCTAATTTATGATTTGCGATGATTATAATTATTATGATTACATGATGCTAGATGGCGTCTGGCATATGAACTTGCCAGTCGCTAATATTGTTGATTAGATGTGAATGATGAACTTATGAGTTACTTGATTTATTGAATTGATATTCAGTCTAATTTATGATTTGCGATGATTATAATTATGATTACATGATGCTAGATGGCGTCTGGCATATGAACTTGCCAGTTGCTAATATTGTTGATTAGATGTGAATGATGAACTTATGAGTTACTTGATTTATTGAATTAATATTCAGTCTAATTTATGATTTGCGATGATTATAATGATGATTACATGATGCTAGATGGCGTCTGGCATATAAACTTGCCAGTCGCTAATATTGTTGATTAGATGTAAATGATGAACTTATGAGTTAAGTACTTGATTTAGTGAATTGATATTTAGTACAATTTATGATTTGTGATGATTATAATAATATGATGACTACATGATGTTAGATGGCGTCTGCCATATGAACTTGCCAATCGCTTATATTGTTAATTAGATGTCAATGATGAGTTTATGAGTTACTTGATTTATTTAATTGATATTTAGTCTAATTGTGATTTGCGGTGATTATATGATGATTACATGATGTTTGATGGCGTCTGGCATATGAACTTGTCAATCGCTAATATTGTTAATTAGATGTCAATGATGAGTTTATGAGTTACTTGATTTATTTAATTGATATTTAGTCTAATCGTGATTTGCGATGATTATATGATGATTACATGATGTTTGATGGCGTCTGGCATATGAACTTGCCAGTCGCTTAGGGATAAGTGAGGGTGTTTGAGTCGGGCAGGATTAGGCGTTGGATTCGCCGCCCAGGATTGGCTCAAAGTACCGCTGCCGATGACGGAGTGATGGTGAAGGAAGTAGCCTCACTTCGCTCGGCAATAGATATGATGTGATATGGCGTCTGGCATATGAACTTGCCAGTCGCTTAGGGATAAGTGAGGGTGTTTGAGTCGGGCAGGATTAGGCGTTGGATTCGCCGCCCAGGATTGGCTCAAAGTACCGCTGCCGATGACGGAGTGATGGTGAAGGAAGTAGCCTCACTTCGCTCGGCAATAGACATGACGATAAGTTGAGTGAGAATGTTTGAACTGGGCAGGATTGGCGTATGAACTCGTCGCCCTTGAATAGTTCAAAACATTGCGGCTGAAGTGTTGTGAGAGTGAAGGAAGTAGCTTTCACAGCACTCAAGCTATAAAATAGATGATAATGATGATCTAGAATTAAGACTGATTATTTTTATTTCTTTATTATTCTTGTTATACATCTAAATATGTACAAGTTATTTTATTTTGTAATTGTTAATGATTGAAAATTGTTTGATAGATAGAAGATACTGATCAAATCTATTCTTATACAATATTTAGGAACGAAGGGACTCGTTCTTGAAGGATGGCCGACTGTAACAAGACTTATCTATGCGAGGGTAAATTGACATTATAGTTAACAGTCCATAGATAAGCTTGCTATAGTCAAGTGACGTTTATGTCATTTTTAAATATTTCAAAGTGTCACTGTCAGTTATAAAATCATTTTGACATTGAAGTGAATTGTCAGTTATCAAGTTCCCGACATGAGTCAGTCTTGAACGAGGCACCGGAGTGACAACTTCTAAGGTTAGTAAAATGATGTGATTGTGATTTATATTATGTACTGATCTAGGCTGAATAATTTATAATAAACATTGTTATTGCGTTGATTTATCCGTTGTTTCAATTCTATGATTCCCTTCTGAGGTCTGGTTATACGTGCAGTGACCAAGTGTGAAAAGCATCCCGAGCAGTTGCATGTAATGATTTAACGTGATCATTCCAACCTACAATTGTTTTACATTTATTTGAAAACTTTGCATGCGGATGCGAATTACGAGCTGCATTTGTAATGGCATGTACTAAATCGTGATAGTATTTTTCAATTAACTCATAGCATTCATGGTCACTCAGGGTTGGCATGTTTAAAACAAGTTGTTTAAAACATGTGTTTTAAACAGTGTTTAAAACAGTTTCAAATAAAACATAGTTTTTTATTAGGTGTTTGAAAACATTGTTTAATTGCAAAAATAAATGAATACTAAGTAGTTATTTTTTTCCTTGTTTCCTTTATTTAATCAACTTTAAACAATTTTTATAAAATAATTAAAGTGGCTTTTTAACTTGACATTTAAACAGTTTTTAATATTTAAAATCCCTAATCAAGAAATAGTTAACAATTTTTATTATAAAACGACCACGTACAATCATATTTGTTCGTATAAGTTTTTAAACTGACATGGTCACTGACACTACTATTAATATCATAAACGGGATATTTACCATGTTTGATTGTTGTTTCGAGTTTCCGATATTTCGGCGCTGTTACAAGCACCATGTAAAAACAACAATCAAACATGGTAAATATCCCGTTTATGATATTAATAGTAGTATATTTGTTCGTTAGCAGATTAGACAACATTTATTATTTTTTATTCAGGTATTTAAAAACTGTGACAAGTTTTGCAGCTTTCTCGTTACCAAGTTTGATTCGTACATCGGTTTGAATAAATCCAAAGGTTTTTGTGTTATTGTGAAATGAAAAATCAGAAAGAAAGTCCGCTCTATTCTCCATCGGTAAAGTCCCCCGGGGAATTCTCAGAACTTCCGTAATTCGTGAACGTTATTATTTAAAATATGTTTTGGGTATTCCCCTTATTTTAAGAAAAATTTAGGAGATTTCCCTACTAAAAATGAACGTAGGAACACACAGAATGTATTGAATTATGATAAATTTTTGTCATGCAGTTTTTAAAATAGTATATAAGTGAAATATATCAGACTTAATCAATTAAAAATGGATGATAACTAACTTAGGAAAAAAAACAAAAAAAACACCTGTTTAAAACATTTTAAACTGTTTGTTTTATAAAATGTAAAAAAAACTGTTTTTTTTCCAACCCTGTGGTCACTACACGATGGCCCCTTACACTCTTTACGATATGTGTCAATGTTAATATAGTACAAATATTCGTCACATAAACGACTGTACTCAGAAAGTTGCTGATTATTTCTGTTGTTAAGTGATATTGTATTCTTAATCGGCTGTTGAGTAACAATCTTACGACTTATAACATTAAAATCACATTCAATTACAAGTGGAAAATGATCTGACCAATTCACTTCATTCAGAACATAAACATTAGAAATAGTGTCCCAACCAGCAGACGTCACTACACAATGATCCAGCCAGCTTGTTGTACCATGGGCGTCACTGAGAAATGTATAGGTGCCTGATGACTCACCTAAGTACTGAATGTCCGCACAAGTCCACTTTTGGTCTTTTCAGTACCTTAACAAGTCCAGTCCAAACCTGCTGCCAATGTTTGCATTATAGTCACCCAACATGAACACACACTCATCATTACAGTCCTGAATTATCGAATCTATCACACCTAGACACTCGGTAAACAACGGTAGATTATCCATACAGTCGGTAGGCATATACACTGACATAACCACAGCACACCGATCCGGTAGATGTACGCGCACAGCGACTACACGATTTGATTCACAGTGTATTGGAACCACCTTCTGGAATAAACTTCTCCGCCACAGGATAGCAACGCCTCCATAGGGTCTTCCTCGTATAGGCCCCGCTGTAGTATCCATCGCGGACACGCCATAGTACATGAAGTCTGAGTGTACTTGACTGAGAAAGTCAATGTCGTCCGGTAGCAACCAGGTTTCTTGAAGCGATACAATGTCATACTTATTACATAACTCCTTTACATAAGTCATACTTCTTTTAATACTTTTGCAATTAAAAGTCGTCGTTTTATAGATGTAGATTCTGGCGTGATTCTACCGTAGTCCTGGGTTGGCTTTCTACTCCTTCAAACCAATTAAAGCCTTTCATTAGGCACAGAGTCAACTAAATACAGGAAAGTACATGTGATCATACCTGGAGCTACGTACCGTCGAAGGACAACCCGGCCGGCGGATCTTGTTTCCCGTGGTCTGAGCGCTGACGTTCTCATTAACGATCCTCTGTGGTGGTCTGGACCTTCATTTTTACAGCATAGTGAAAATGAGTGGCCCAGCATGCCAAACACCGGGAAAGATAATCTGCCGGAAGTAGTGACTCATCTTATTAGTGGTGATAGCAACAGTCATTCATTAAGTAGTTATCATACAAACATTCCCATTAATTCATCAATCATTCACGATTTATTAGTAAAGTATTCTAGTTTAATAAAAAATTCAAAATATATTTACATACGTACAATTTATGTTTTACATTGTAAATAAAAATAAATTGCAAGGTAATTTTACTATCACAGAACTTGAAAATTCATTAAATTTAATTATACATTATTCACAGCTTGAAATGTTTCCTGAAGAGTATAATTTGTTAAAGTCTGGACAAAAATTACCACGCAAAAGTAGATTGCTTCCTCTGACACCGTTCATTGACAATCATAACCTCATTCGCGTGGGCGGGAGGCTCGATAACTCCCCCTACGATTTCAATGTAAAACATCCTATTGTTTTATGTAGTAAGCACGTACTTACTAAACTCATATTTCAAATGCAACATTTAAAGCTTGCGCACGCTGGTCCACAGTTGTTATTGTCATATATACGACAAACTTATTGATCTCTAGGTGGCAGAAACTGGTCTAGGTTTGTCGTTAATAAATGTCTTAAGTGTTTCAGACATAAGGCTCAGAACATACAGCCTATAATGGGTCAACTACCAAGTTCAAGAACCAATCTTGAGTTTCCATTTTTGAATAGTTACGTTGACTACGCTGGGCCAGTATTGATAGCCAATCGTAAAGGCCGAGGATGCAAACTAAATCTTACATGTGTGTTATGTCTAGCTTTAACACTAGGGTGGTTTAATGAAACACTGTTATATTTCTATTAGAGTGTGTGCGACACGTCCGCTCGCCTCGACTTCTGTCAACGTAATGCCGCGCGGGCGGGTCGCAGGAGCACATATTTATTTAATAATTTTAGAGTACATCACATCTCTCCCTTTCAATAATTTTTTTTTTTAAACTAATCACATTAACTACTTTGAATTTAAGCTACAAATGATTTTATATAATTCTAGTATTTCAATCATTTAAATCCTCTAGTTTTAATCTCCTAGTTTTAATCATGATCTTAATAATTTATCACAATACCAATTTAATCATCCGTGTCTATTTCTACATCACCGTCGTCTTTTTCCCCGTTTTCATTGTGAATTCTCTATTGTCCCTCTATTTTCTTGAGGTGAACTATGTTTCTACTTATGTTTTGACCTGTTTCATCATTTTTTATATTTATATCACCTCCTTTAGCACTGATTACTGTGTGTGGCGTAGGGTTGAAATCAGGTGTTAATTTATTTTCTTTTATCATGTTTTTAACATAAACCTTTTCTCCTATATTAATTTCATTCTCTACAGCTTTCCTTTTCCTATCTTCAATCAACTTTCCCTTTTCTTTTATGATTTTATCTCTATCATATACTTCTAGATCCATAATTCGGTTTTCGACATCTACAGCAGAAGGGATTTTGTCTCGAAATTGTCTATTAAAAAATAATTCTGAAGGCGTCTTTCCAGTTGTAATATGGGGAGTGCTATTGTACATCATGAGATAGCGAAGGAGATTATCCTTCCAATCAGACTTCTGGCATTTGCTAATTTTCAAACGCTTAAGGATGTCGCGGTTTTGTCTTTCGACCTCCCCGTTTTGTTGTGGCCAATAATAAAGCCTGATGCCAAATTCTGAACAAAAGGATTTGAACTCCTCGCTAATAAATTGACGTCCGTTATCCGATGTTATACTGACCGGAATACCTAGCCTAGAAAATATTTCTTTTAAAACATTAATGTTTTTTTTTTTTTTTTATTAATTTTTTTTTATTTATTGTTTAATTGTTTCAGTTAGGGTTGACAAATTGGGAATCCACTTTCCGACAAAAATCCTAAAAAACTTAGAACTTCTTGGATGGTTTAAATGTCTCAATTGCTTTGATTTATTAAGTGGTTTATTACTTGCCGGTGAAAGCTCGTGGCCCAAAATTTGTATTGTTAAACGGTTTTATTTAGCTCACCCCGTTTGTTTTATTCTTTCTTGGATCAAATTTTTTTTTTAATTGAGAACACATTTATTTTTATTGGGTAAAACATTGTTTTCTTTTAGTTTTGCCGTTTGTATCGGTAAATCCCTTTGCTTGTAATAAACGATGTGATTTCACTACGTTTTTTCCCAACGTGATGAAAATCGTTTTTATATCGAATTTGGAGTAAAGTATTGCTTTACCAAATTTAGGAATCAGTTGCTCTTTTGACCATGATGGCTTTGTTGACTCCACGCATATATCTAAACAAATACGAATATCATTATCAGGCTTTAGAATCGGTACCATTGGTAAAACCCAAGAGGATGGTTTATTTACTGATTCAATAATGTCCATTGTAACCAGTTCTAATTTTTGAATTATCTTTGTTTCCAGAAACGGACACACATGTGTAATTTGTTGTATCTATTGTATTTTCTAATAGAATATCTTTGAATTTTGGAAATGGTTTTTCATCAATGGAATTTTGGATAAAACCAATTTTTGTTTCTTAACCCAAAAGATTCCTTGACCCATTTTCTATGACATAATATTTTGTTACTGATTTTGAACCAGCTTATTATATCTGTGCATCAAAACAACACAACATTTTAAGTGGGTGTTTAGCACCGTAACCCATGAATGTTTTGTTTGGGAACGTTTGCTGGTTGGAGACTACGACTTTAGATTTTTTATGTGTTTCTAAGTTTTATCACTTATTGAGGAACATTGGATTGGATTCACTCATTGGAGGTACTACCGGAATTAATGAGCATTTTAATGTTTGTTCCTCTACAGAGGTGGGCTCTTCATTGGTGTTTTCCAGTTTTGTTTTCTTAATTTGCCTGTTGTTATTTGGTTGTATTTTTTGTTTTGCCAAATATTAGCAGTGTTTCTTTTGTTGGCCCTTGTTCTGCAATGTTTCAGGTAATGTCCTTTGAATCTACATTTCCTGCTAATTGTATTAATTGCAGGGCAGGAACTTATATCACCTTTGTGATTTCTGCTGCCACATTGGCTGCAGGGAAACTGTTATCACCTTTGTGATTTCTGCTGCCACATTGGCTGCAGGGAAACTGTTATCACCTTTGTGATTTCTGCTGCCACATTGGCTGCAGGGAAACTGTTATCACCTTTGTGATTTCTGCTGCCACATTGGCTGCAGGGAAACTGTTATCACCTTTGTGATTTCTGCTGCCACATTGGCTGCAGGGAAACTGTTATCACCTTTGTGATTTCTGCTCTTTTTTTTAATTGTACATTTTGTGTCAATTTTGTTAAGGCGGGAACTTGTGGCATTTGTGCTTTGGCTATCGTGAAAATTGTTCATTTGCCGTTCTACGGCTTCTAGACAATTTGCTTCTTGGCTCATTAATCGGAAAATGTGTCTTTCAAATAAATAACTTTGTTTCTTTTTAACCGTGATATCGTAAATGTCAGTCGCGTTTGGATCAGTCGAATGAGCTCCAGGTAAATTAAAATATATGACTTGAAATGCTATGCCTCCGACATGCAGTAAAATTGCACGTTTATTATTTTGATCCCTGGTATTTATTGCTATAAAATATATTTCTAGCACGTTTCCATTTTACTCAACGGGAGCCTTGGAGATTGAATTTGGCTCTTCACAATTAATTATTTGGTTCTATTGCAGGGATTTGTAATTGGGACATGTTGATCGATCTGTAAATACTGGAGAGGAAACCTCACCATAATAGTAATAAATCGATTCAAGATCAAGATCGATTCGAAAAGTTCACAATAACTTTAACACAAATTTGTTGTTTAGTGTTAAAATGAACAAGCCCAGTCTTTAATAAAGGAATCACGTGACAACTTTGTTTATTTAGTTTTAAATTTATCGTATCCGGCTAAAGAGCTTTGTGACTTCATTTAGCACTCACAATAAAGAAACTCTACTTTATTCGACAAATCATAAAAGTAACAGACCCTTATTATACTCTTCAAGTGTACCGTTATACTTGTTACTAAGCTAAACGGGTACTTGACACAGAGGTGATTTATTTTTAGGTGACGATAGCCAGTGCAAAATGCATTCTAGATTTTGTTAAAATCATTAGCCTTAACGGATTTCAGTTTTAATAGCAGATAACATAATATTATGTATCTACTTTACTTCGGGTTGTCGAAGGGGCACTTGTTTAAAACTGGGGAACTTTGCGAGTAGTGTGCTCGTGGTACATATCAAACACTTGTTCAGTTTTAATATCAGATAAATTAATTTATCTACATTACTTCGACATTGTCGAAGGGGTACTTGGTTAAAACTGGAATTTACGAGTAATTTTCTCGTGGGAACATTATTTTTATTGAAATTTATTTCAATAGAACACATGGTCTTTGCGAACGGATTTGGTCAACAACACGTAGGTCAGGGCAGTATATTTAATGACAAAATAAAGAAATAAATGGATTATGAAAGCATTGTACTCATCACACACACGATCTTGTTTCAAGTTATAAATTAGTGAGTTGTTAAATGAGTAAAAGATGTTTAGTTTGTATTTTGTTTCACAAACACCTTAACATGTCAAAATGTTACGCAGTATCTTACATCGGTTTATGCAGCACACCAGCTGACAGTCGACGTAGATTTTGCATAGACAAACAAATAATATTTTATTAACAAATTGTAATTATAAGTTGTTATAATAAACATACAAGAAAGTATATTTGTTATTAGTATTTTTTGCTACACCATCACACCAGTTATCCGTGAAGGAATAGGCAGAGGTGTATCAAATATTATTCGACCAAACGCATGTTAAATAAGTATGAAAAAATTGCTTCAAGTACTACGGAAATTAACCTTTATACCTACTTGGTAGCGATATGCAAAGCAACGATATGCTTTTATAGAATTCATAGATAGAATAGCGTTTTTATTACATAAGACTGAACTTTTGGATTGGAACATGAATCATTTAATTTTGTGGAATTGCATATACTAGTACATACAGTTTTATTTATACCAGTATATGAGGAACTTGATGGGTGCTTACCCATTGGAATAGTGTACAGTATGTATTTTGTCATTCTCTTTCGACTTGGCTAATACTTACAGGCACGATCGGTTGTTGTTGTGTAGTCGGTAGCTTATTGAAAAAGAGCAAAAGTCAAGTCTACTCGCAATAGATTGTTTTAAAGAAATCCGTGCACTAATCATATTATCTTTCTTAACTATATTAATTTATTACCTGTTACTTGCATAAAAATAAAATTAAGATTCTATGAACGATAATAATTACTGTTTACATAAGTACTTAGTCGTGCGGTATTACTCAGAATGTAAACAGTGATAGTTAAATTTAATGTGGGTAAGTCGAGAATCGCACGGAGAATATCTCACTTCGATTTGGTAGTGATAGTTCTGCGGTATTTGTACAATGTGGGTATATAGTTATAGTGGAATGTGCACACCAGCTACACAACAACATTTTATTGGTAAGTATTAGCAGGCACTGGTTTTAAGGCTATTTTGACCGAAGATATCAATCTTCAATAAGTAAGTTGCTTACACTTTAAATATTTCTGATTTTACTAAACAATATGTTTATTTATGTCCATATTCCTTTTTAAAATAGATTAAGTGAAAATCAAAAACAATATTTAATTGTGACGAAAGATAACCTCGGTCATTTGCATTTTTTTTTTTAATTATCTTTTATTTTCCTCACGTTCTTTATCCTCGTCGCCAATGTTATGTCTAGCTTTAACACTAGGGTGGTTTAATGAAACACTGTTATATTTCTATTAGAGTGTGTGCGACACGTCCGCTCGCCTCGACTTCTGTCAACGTAATGCCGCGCGGGCGGGTCGCAGGAGCACATATTTATTTAATAATTTTAGAGTACATCACAATGTGCATCTTTGTTTGCTCGGCAGTAAAAGCCGTACATTTGGAGCTCGTCACCGACCTCGCCACTGAGGCCTACATGGCCGCTCTAAATCGTTTCGTGGCGCGTCGTGGCAAGCCTCGAAGCATCACGTCCGATAACGGGACTAACTTCGTAGGTGCGTCAAATGAGATGTGTAGGTTCTTACAATCATCAAATGTTGCATCTGAAATGGCACAGGAGGGTATCGAATTTATTTTCACGCCAGCTTACAGCCCTCACTTTAATTCAGTAGCTGAAGCTAATGTGAATTGTATTTTTATACTAATAAGGATTATAGATAGATAGAAATAGATTATCGTGGTATAACGTAAAAAAAATCGAACAACAAATGGAATACCAAGAACGAAGAAATGTGGGTATATTTATGGATTCATAATACAGTGACCTACTTTCTGCCCGTTTTGGAAGAGTGGAAGTTGCAGCAAGACACATTTTGTAAGTAGGTATGCATTTATATTTGTATTTCATTAGCAGCAACTATCATTTAACACGTCTATAGACGTGGCGTGATTGGATGAGCTGTAAAATATAGTTCTTTTTTTTTGCCTAGGTCTCCTATACGCGATGGCATGTAATCTCAAGACGGCACCCAAGCCTGGGACGGAAGAGGCAGCTAAAAGAAGCACGCTTCGCCGCACAAGCGACAGCAGTCATCACGAGCTTTCCCAGGGCAACGTAAATACACATCGGAATTTAATCGGCATGGCAACAATGAGTATTGTTTTGTAAAGTAGGTACAAATCATATTATTGAACTATTATTATGTTGAACCAAATTCAACTTTCGTTGCGCATCCATCAAATACTGCCGCAGACGGGTTCTGAAAGTGTGTATCGTACCAACCACCCTTAATGGTGATGGAATATTGTTCCAAACTTTCGATGCGGCATATCTAAAACTGCCCCTGAAAGCAGCCGTCTTGTGAGACTGTGTTGTCAGTTGCTGTGCACAGAGGCGAGGAGTGCAATCGCGTCTACTGGTCATCCAACACAGCTTATCATATAAGTACTTTGGTTTCTTATGTTTGATTACACCGAAAAGTATGCCTACTTTTCGGCCAGGTGTAATTTTCGTCTTGACTTAATTTTAAGTACAAAGTGTTTGTTTAAGAAGGGGGTGATATGACTTCTAGGAGGAACCGAATAACAGAAGCGCGCGCACGCGTTTCTGACTCTTTGTATATGCCGGTCTGTAAGAGCTAGCAAGCGAGGGCCGTAAACCGTGTCAGTGTAGTTTAATTTCGATAGAACAAGGGTCTCGACCAACTGCTCGCGTAGCTGCTCAGACAAAAAAGGCCTCATTTTATACAATAGTTTCAACCAATAGAAACAGTTTTGTACCGAACTGGCAATATGTTTCTCGAATCTAAGGTTGTAGTCCATACATAGACCGAGGTTGCACGCTTCGTTTACCCGGTCAATAGGTTCTCCCATGAGGGATAGGTTCAATACTAAGGGAACCTTCCTTAACTGCTGTTTTGAACCAAACAACATATATTTGGTCTTGGCCGGGTTTAATGCCAAGCAGTGCTCTTCTGACCAGGTGGCTATTTTATTTAAGTCATTATTTAAACGCTGAACTGCCGAGTTGTAGTCTTCTGGTCTAAAAGATAGATAAACTTGAACATCATCAGCATATGTGTGATATTGAACAGATTGTTGATTGTTGTTTTTGATGCTGTTTGTTGTTGTTTGTTGATTGTTGATTGTAGTGTTAATGAACAGTATTGGTCCTAAAATCGAGCCATGAGGAACTCCCCTTTCCAATGAAGCTAGAGCTGAAGTCAAAGAAGTACCGTCATCCAAGCGCAATTCAACGAATTGTTTCCTGTCACTGAGGTAGCTGCGGAACCATTGTAAAGCATTGTCATCAAAACCATAGTAGCTAAGCTTAGCCAGTAACAGCGATATATTTAAACAGTCAAAAGCGCGGGAAAAGTCAAGTAGCACCATCAGTGTACACATGCCTTTGTCTTGGGCTGATAAAATGTTATCAGTGACATCCAATAACGCCGTAGAAGTGCTGCGTTGCTTTCTGAAACCGGATTGTAAGTCCGGTAACAATTCATTTTCTTCCAAGAACCGAGTTAGCTGAAGGCACACCACTCTGTCGAGACATCTCGCTTTACGCAGATGACACAAGCCTTTTTTATTTTGGGCATTCAATCGACGCTATGATACCTCATATACAAGACGATTTCAACATACTTAATGAATGGTTCCAATCAAAACTCACCATTAATGTTACAAAAACCAACTATGTTGTGATAGCACCCAAAAATAAAAAAATATGCGATAATATTCAACTTAAAATAAATAACCAACTAATTCAAAGGAAGACGAAAGAGAAATATTTAGGTTTAATTTTAGATAACTACCTGAGTTGGAAACCTCAAATAGAGAAAATCAGATCGAAACTGCTATCACTCTCAGTAGCTCTTTACAGCATAAACAAATGTCTTCCACAGAAAGTTCGATACATAATTTATAATTCTTTAGTTAAACCACATAAAGACTACCTAATAGAAATCTGGGGTACCGCAGCTAAATCTAATCTAGAAATATTACAAATATCACAAAACAGATTAATCAAAATATTATTTAATTACAATTTTAGGACATCAACTCAGAAAATATATAAAGATACAAAAATAATAAATATTTCACAAACATTATATGTACTATACGTGCATACTTATACGAAAAATACTTCATAAAGAGATTTATACAACACTAAATTTCACAAAAAAACGTCAGGTACGTAAAATTAAAATCCGAAACCACAATGACACCCGTGACGCGTCCTCCCAGAACAGTAAATTACGGCAAAAAAAATATTGTGTTTGAAGGTGTTAACGTGTACAATAAAATATCAATGGATATAAAAGAATCAAAAAGTATGTCTTGTTTTAAAAAAATGCTGAAATCATACATACTGAGCAAATAATAATCAAAAAGACACCATTATTAATTACTTCGATTCTACGAAGCCATGTATTGCCACATCTAGTACTTTTAGTTTGTTTCCGTGTTTGCTTGGTTGGTGCGGCTTACTTGTTAACCGACTTCCCAAAAAGGAGGAGGTTCTCAATTCGATTGGTATGTTTTTTTTTTTTCTATGTATGTACACCGATTACGCTGCGATTTATGATAGTGTAGTCAAATTAGGCCATTTTTTAATAAAGATTGGATTAAATTCTCCGGAGAGGCAAAAACGTTTGTGATGGATTTGTATGAGTTAAAGATCGAGTATAAAAAACAAATTGCTTTTACCACCCCTACGGAAGGGGGTGAAAACTATTAATTAGTCATAACTAACCAGAGAACACAGATGTACTCAGCGTAATTTTTTATACGCTTTATTACACCTCAGTCTACATTATTACATTTTATTTATTTTAATCAGACCAACGCAGAGACAGAAAAAAAATAAAAAAAAAAAAAGTGTTTTTTGGTCATTGCGGCTGTGGGGAAAATTGTGTAGTTTTGTAAACTGAGGAAACGGTTAGACATTTTGACCTAAATACATTATTGATTTTGCACCCTAGTGTGACATATGGAAATTAGTTTTTCACGCATGTCTGCCGCTGTACTTCGGGGGAAATTTTGATTGTTTTGAAAATCATCACAATCATATTAATTTGGTCTCCTTTAAATTTGCACCCTTTGAAAAATTGGCATTTTTGTATGGAACATACATTTTTTTAGTATTGTAGTAATTGCCACTGAATAAATACGCCATGGAAGTGACAAGCGCGCGACACGGAATAATAAACTAACAAGAAGAGATAAGTAAAGTAAGTAAAGTTTCATTTTCTCGAAAGTAACCTGCTGTGGGTTGTCCCACAGCAGGTTACTTTCGAGAAAATGAAACTTTTGTAAACAGAGTGTGCAAAATGCATACTTAGTATATTAATGAATGAATACTTGTTGAACTTATGTGGGATACTGTAGGCTATCTAGGAATATCAGATTTATACATTTTATGAAGTTATAGTATACAGTAAATCGTTAAAAACCCGGTTGGTTCTTTCTAGCAAAAACATATTTTGTTGCTTAGTTCCTTCTTGCAAAATGGACGTAAGATTTCATTGCTGTGATATTTCTAAAAATAAAAGTAATTCCTTATAAAATATACTTTTTAATGCCATTTATTAGTTATTGAATAATTTTCAATACAAGTATTACAGAACAATGGAAGCAAGAACCCATCAGTATTATTTTCATCGCCTTCTACCTCAAAATCGATAGGCCCAGTAAAGCCATCGATATCGTCTTCTATGTTTGCACTTGTCAAGGTTTTGTAGAAATCTTTTGCGTCGTTTGGTATAAGATATAGAATACTTTTTATATCTGACAGCTCATATGCTAGAGGATTCTGATTGTGCGAAGAAATTAACAGAACTAGTGGTGGATAAAATGAGTGACATGAATGACCGAAGTGTAAATGGATGTTGGAATGAAATGGCTGGGTGTATTAGGAGTGCAGCAAAAGATATTTTGGAAGAGACAAAAGAAAGGGGCACGATAGACAGAGATACATGGTGGTGGTCGACAGAGATACAGAATGTGTTGAAGGAAAAAATAAGAAGTTCAAAGAATGGCAGAGTGTTGGAAATGAGAGTGCAAGTTTGAAGACTGAAAAGAAGAATGAGTATGATGCTCTCAAGGAAAAGGCTAAAAGAGCTGTGGCTATTAAGATGTTACAAAACTACTAAGAAATTACCCCTTGCCGCGCGCAGCGTCAATCGAAACGCACACACAGATGTTTTTTTATAAAACATTTTGTTTGCAAAGTTCCATCTGTACTTTTTTATTTGACCTGAGGGTACTCCTGTGACGTGACATCATAGGTACAATATAATATTCTAATACTGACTGACCCGAGCAAAGTCGTGAATCATAATAATCAGTGATCGGAATAGGCTGAATATATGTAGGAACAGAGTTAAAAAATTAGTGGAGACTCCTAACATTTTGTACGTGATATCACATACGTAGATACATTAAAAATGTTGGAACTACTGTAAATCTATCAGAAACGACTCAAAACACTTGAGATATTTCAGAAAAACAGCTTTTGATGAACAGCACATTTAATATTAAATAACCTAAATCGACTCAAGCAGACTGAGTAGTTTGTAAGGAATAGATGTAATGCTGATACAAATACTTTTAATTTAATTAAAACGACTTAAAACATTTGTGTGCATAGTATTAGTAATTATTAATATTATTCCCTTTATCTATTATTACACATATTTTTTACATTTTTAAATATTTCTAAAAAAGATTTAAAAATAAAAAAAATGTAGCCCACCGGTATCGGGAACAGGGTCCAAGCTACTGGCGGTCAGGCCTCCAGAGAGAGGAAATTCCTAACAAAACGAGCCGTGTCCAGGAGTACCGCTTTCCGTATCAAGCCCTTGATCCAGCCGTCTAACGAGAGCCTCCTCAGGTGTTGGTGGAGGCTCTTGGCAATTAAGCCATTGGCTGAAACAACATCGGCACAATGATTTCTGTGTTCACATCCCACATGTTGACAACTTCGCGAGCCAAGTCAAGATACTTGATTTGCTTATCTTTCTCGGCCTTTACGAGGTTCTCATCATGCGGGACCGTTATGTCAACAATCCACCACCAGATTTCAGGCTTATTAGCTACAATAGCCCCGTCAGTGATGATGGATTGATCCCAGTATAGTGTGATATTGCCATTTTCGAGAACTGGGTCGGGCACATACCTGTACGGCACTTCCGATTCCACAAGGTTGTCTTTCAGAGCAGGTTGCTGATGAATATTCCTGGCGACAAGGTTGTGTCCATGCAAGTACTTTCCGTTAGCCAGACGAGAACGAACACTCAGAGATAATGTAACGGATTAATTAGCCCGAACGGTAACATGTCTGACATATTATGTCAACCGTGCCGTCCTTCACAATAAATCTCCGGTAGTTATTCATCACCATAACTTCATCCATAATTGCACAGACAAAACCTTCGGTAGGTCCCCGGAACGTAGCCAGAAAGTCTACATCGGGCCCGTGCAGGGCTCGGAAGAAGCGTCCGTGAAGTTCCTTACTCTGCCATACCTCCATGCGGTCGTTAGTGTCAAGCACTACAGGGTTGCGCCAGTTCTCTTTACCCAAGGAGAACGTGGTAAGGCCCTTGTCCACCGCGACATACCCTCGATGCATCCCCACGTCGGTTTCCAGGAAACATTCCCTGAGACTGCATATATCTAACGATTGTGGAGAGTCTTAGCATATAGAAGCCTCGACCTCCACACTTCCGTGGGATATACAGTCTCATAACCACAGAACGTGGGTGATGCATTCGATATGTCGTTAACAATGTACGAATCTGGCATGACCCATCGGTTGAAGGCACGCACCTTATTTCCGCCTGTTAAAAGACTATTAGATACTTTTCTCAGGCGGCCAAAGAAACGCTCCTTTATAGTTTCATGTCATCAATATTGATACCCAGCGCTTCTTCTTTCGGTTTCTGAGAGGATTCTAAGATTTATGAAATCCGTAAACGTGGTTCCCACAGATTCCAGAATCTCCCCTCGTTTGACATGCATGACCGCACATTTGTCCACACCGAATTCTATCCTGATGGCGCTACTAAAAATTTCAGTGACCCTCAGTAGCTGCAGTTGCAAATCGTTGGAGGCAATTTAAAGAGTTTCAAGTCATCCATGTACAGGAGGTGAGCTATAACCCGACCACCTCTCTTCAACCGATAGCCGAGACCTGACAGCCTCCTTCAGCAGCGTGCTAAGAGGATTCAAGACTAAGCAGAACCAAAGTAGACTGAAACTGTCGCCCTGAAATATACCTCGCTCTATCTTTATCGGCTCACTATTCCTCTGGATTTGCCGACATCCGATATGGTACGCGCTCAGGTTGTTTCCTCCCTTTTTAACCCCAAAATATGAGCGCATGACATTCTCGTTGATGGATTACGTCCATCGCATGCTCTGCACACTTCCGCCGGGAGCTAGGACCCTATCAGAAGCTGGTGGGCCTCGAGGTCCTAAGCCGTCCGGGCAGTCGGCGTCCTCTTCGTCGACAAACTGGTGATGGTGTCGGGGACGGAGAGAAATACTCGTCACTCAAGCTAGACGCGACTGCCGCGGCCGGTGTCACAGCACTCACGATAACGCTAATCTTGTCAACATAATAATACATACATCTTGTCAACATAATACATCATAATTCTTTCATCGGTCTTCAAATCATTTTTGGTCTTTTTAGAGGGATGACATATATGTCATTTAGTTTTTCTTTTCTGCGGTTTTCTTTTATTTGGTTTCATTTTCTTGATAATATTTTGTAGACTTGATTTTTTATAAAATCGGAGGAACAAAATTTAAAGACGTCTATTAACTTTAGTGTTGCCAGCTCATTATAATAAGTGTTTTGGCCATAGGGAAAAGTCATTCCTCAAGCAAAGCTTGAAGATATCAGATCTATGTTTACTTTAATACCCGAAGACTTTGACGCATATAAAATAACTTTTGGGGAAATAGCTGTATCAACGAGGATGTTGATGGATACGGGCCAACTCTTGACTTGGACTTGGAGGATGGCGGAAATTGATATTAGCGCTGATTTTTGCGCCGTTTTTTCAATTTCTTTAATCTTAATGATGGTGGTTTTACGTGATTTTGCAAACATTATGATTAAGGTCAATAAATATATAATATAATAACTCTTTTAAAATAATTCTTGTATTTTTTTTTTAAATAATTTATTTTCTAGTCGATGGGTTAAAATTACCTGTCTTTACAAACTTAAGTTTAATTGTAAGGACTCAACCCACATTTCACTTAATATCTCGAAATCTATTGCAAAATATATCACTATTTTGATGGCCAAATAAAATATAAACTATCTTCTTATTGACAAGGAGCAAAAATTTTGAAAAATGTAACTTATTCTTAGAGCAATTAGAGCTGAAACTTCAAACGCCCACAACTCAAAAGTGACTTATTGTGGATTGAGTCCTTTCTACTTAACTACGTCCAAATGATCTTACCTCATCTCCACTCAGTAAACTTTCACTACAAACAATGCATACAGTTCATAATCCATTTTTCACATTTATTGAACAAACACAGTTAATAAAAACCCGACTACGACAAAAACAAGATTTTCAGGATAGAACAAAAAGAAAAGCCGTAGTCACACGGTATTAAAGTGTTTAGGTTGGTACCTATAACGTGTGACTACGGCTTTTCTTTTTGTTCTATCCTGAAAATCTTGTTTCATACTTTTTCAGCGTCGTTTTTTTTGTGGTTGTCGGGTTTTAGTTTTTTACTTTTTTTTATTTAAACAATTTTGGTGTTAATTTTTTTTTACTCTTGACTTTTTGTCCGCTAGAGGGCGTGATTTTAAATTTGAACAATATTTTACAAATGTACAAGTGAGGCCCTTTCAAATGATACCAAACACGGCGTATTTATCTCCATTTTTATTTTTTAAACCTTGCTTTTTGTCCGCTAGAGGGCGCCAAATCGCTTTTTGTGACACGTCACGTAGCCTATGTTCAGCGGAAAATTAAGACGGTTCTAACGATACCTCTTATGTCGAGTTCCGATAAGTAGATTAGAAGCTATGAGGGAACAGATGAAGATACACACATACATACATACATGCATACATACAAACATACATACATAGCCAGTCAAAATCATAACCCTCCTTTGGCTTTGCCGTAGTCAGATAAAAATAAGAGGAAGTGATAATTTATTTTGCGTAGCGCACGGATCGCTTTTTGCCACAACAATGATCTAAACGAAACGCGAACGCATAGCACTCCACGCACCACGCTTACTATACTCCCGCCGCGCGCCGCCCGCCCGCGTCTGCTTCTACCGTAGGTATATTAAACATCGTACGCTAGCTCTGTATAAACTTCCGGCTATATATTTCTTATTTTTATGGGGTGCGAATGTAGTATACTTAGAATACATTACATATTAAAAAATCCATGACTACACTAATTTGCCCCGAAGTACAATTTACAAATATTGTAAAATCCTGGTTTCCTAGGGGTGCAAAAGGGGTGCTAAAATAACTGGGTGTTCATGATGCTTTAAAAAGCATATTACGAGTTTGCACCAACAGGCTGAATTTCCCTTGAGCCGCAAATTAAAAATAATAATTAATTAGTTATTCATACACCTCACACTGTTTTGATGAAAAGTAATTATACACCAAAGGGGTATCTACATATATCTAAACTTACCACAATTAGTTATTAATAAAATTTCAAAATAATGGGACTTGTGTTTAACACCTAATATTAAACGATGTTCCGTACATAACAAGAATGGTGCAAACTTAGAGGATACTTATATTCATGTCTTCTAATGATTCCACAAAAAACTACAACTACACGAATTCCGTCCAACCATTTTGCTAATTCGACTACACTATACTAGAATACACGTTATGTGGCTAAGGGTTAGTTTCTCAGTAAGTGAATCATTGTTAATTCTTGATGAGGAATAATAAAGTTCTTAAACCACATTCAAATAACGATTCATATTGTGATTCATATTATGATCCATGTTATGATTCATATTACGATTCTTATTACAATTCATATTACAATTTATATTATGATTCATATTACTATTCATATTACAATTCATAATACAATTCATATTACAATTCATATTAATCCTAACCTTATCGACGGTCCCTACGTATAATCACCTAAGTGGTAGATACGTGATTTGTGTTTTTTTGTTCCGTGACATTCAGACAAACCTAAACTATCGTCCAGTGTAATAAAAACTTATAAAAGTTGGCAAATTGACCTTTAACCCTTATGTGAGTGACAAATAAAACACCTATACCAGAGTGACGAGGTACCTGGGTACCTTCATACAGTTAAGACGTAATTTTAGTAATTAAGGTATGTTTTAACGTTACCCACACTTAGAATATTATTATTTTAGTTAACCTAAACAATTTATTATCTGTGGTGATTAAATCTGTTGAGGGATGGAGTGTGTTACATGGTTATCGGCGCGCAGGAAACAATAAATCCATTCAATGCATCGTGATTGACATTGACACTTGTCTGTTTACTTTGTTCGTAAAGTACGCATTTACTTCTATTTTATGAGTTATTTATAATGAAATAGCTGATGCATTCGCTAATGCACCGATATCCACAGCTTCGCCCGCGTGGATATCGGTTATGGCGACCAAAAGTAATCATGAATTTTTGATCCCGTTCTAAAAAACCTTCCTCCTTCCATCTATTGATAAAATGAGCATGAAAATCGGTGCAGTAGTTTTCGAGAATATCACGAACAGACAGACAAACAGACAGACGCGGTGGAGGACTTGGTTTTATAATATGTAGTGATGAAACCAAAAGTAGACTGGACAATATGGATAAACTGATAGCAGAATATACTTACCGTCAAACGCAGAACGAATCGGTAGCCTTTAGCACTTTTTTACAATATCATTGATATTGCAGCATTGGCAGCATAATATATCATTTACTTACATGGTACATAACCCACAACTTATGTCGAGTGACAGACATAGAAAGTTTTTGAAATCTTTGGGTCTACAACTGTGTGGTAAAAACATAGAAGAAAGATCAAAAAATTGCATTGTGCCATCAAAATTACATGTAAGCTTGGCCAAGAACCAAGGCTTTCGATTCCTTCTGGATCTACCACTTCTATAAGTCAGACTAGACGAGATTCTACAGGGCGTGTTGCAGTCGTCGGAAGCAGCTACATAATATGCAGAGAACTCAAACGCAAGCAAAGAAAAACACGAAAAGCTAGTACTAACTGCAGAAAACCAGTTTGTGATGAACATGCAGTAACAACAAAAGTTCTGTCTACACAAAGAATTTTAAATTTTTATAGAAACAAAACATCATAGCAAATGTTTATTATTTCATTTTAGTACGAAAATATAAATATCTTTTTAATTTTATTTCAAGATGCAAAGAGGTACCCGGGTACCTTGTCACTCTATTGTGAGTTTTAAATATGTTTTGGTTTCCACAAAACACTGTAAATAGTTGACTAGGTCAAAACATTAAAAAATATATAATTTATAAATAGTTAGGAGCTCTCAGGAAGTCACAGCCACCTACAGAGCGTAAAACATACTTTTTGGTAAATTTGAAAATGCTAAAGGTACCCGGGTACCTCGTCACTCACACAAGGGTTAAATACACACACGACATTTCCCATAACTACCAAATTGACTAAAACTTCCGACGTAGAACAACAAAAGTGGTAATCCAGTCGTTTTACGCGGGACAATCCATTGCAGACCCGCGCACCTCCCCCGCAACTGTCACTTGCGAGACATAAGCGTTCGCGCCGGCTTTGGAGACGGTTACGTTATTGTTTTTCTGCGTGAATGTTAATGATTCTATGTTATAAATATGCCTCGAAAGGAAAGTGTCACAAAAAACTGTAATGTGCAACTGTGTAACAGAAAGAAACCTGTGACGTGTGTAAATAATAAAAATGTTTCCAACAAAACTCGAACAGGTAAGCAAATTTTGATATTATTTTTAATTAAATGTATTTTTATTCAAGTTTACACTTAATATAAGCTTTTACAAATCAATAATTACTTAGATCTTTCATTTTTGCATTTATCAAACAAATTTTACATAATTCCAACGTACATGTCTGTATTTGGTAGTTACGTTGTTTTACGTCGGAGCATTTAAAAGTACAGTGTAGTGAGTGGTAGATAAGAGATTCTACGCCGGAAAATAAAATCGGATTTTGTACATAACTACTACTTACAAAATTTTACGCGGGAAATGTTATTCCAATCTCACACTTATGTTTTTTTTTTTCAGTTCTTCTACAAAGTGATTCTTCAGACGATGAACAGCAACAAGAAAGTACGATTCATGTTGTTGCTCAAATTCACAGAAATTTAGCTTCCAATGCCCTCTCCGATTCAAATATTTTAGAAGAACTAGAATCATCATATATAGGATTACCTGCCCACCTTCAATCACAGGATAAACATGAGGATAGTATCTTTACTGATCCAGATTCAGTTAACCTTCCTAATTTGCCTTTAAGATCGCAGTCAGCCAATGAAGTCACTAAAACCATTGTCGCTGATCCCAACGGCGCCGTTTTCTCTGACCTTGGAATGATTACAGAAGAGTTTATTACTTATACAGAATCGGAACCACAGTACTGTCAGGAAGTTATCGTTAGAACGTCACACGATCCAGACACAAATATAATTATAGAAGAAATTTACGACTTTCGTGATTCTGAGCAAGCTTTGGATGTAAGTACTCCCTTGGGATCTCCTTCTATTTCAACTATTATGCAGAACGTTGAATCGGAAAATGTAAGTTCATTTCATATAGACACCCCAACTTCATCTATGTGTGTCGCTTCACCTATGAGTAACCAGACGTATGTACCAACTAGCAATAATGAGATGACAGAGAACGATGCCGATGTTAGTAACACAGAAACAAGTCAATTAATGAAAAAGAAGAGAAAAGTTAAAAAGAAAACTGATGTAGGTAGAATACGTAAGGTTAACAAATCAGCATGGATAGATAGCAGAAGAAAACAGTTAAAAAACCAGGGTTTAAGTTACAAGAGTCGAATTGGAAAAGCCCAATCTAAAAAGTCGATATTGCCTGCTTGCGATGATAAGTGTCGATTAAAGTGCAAGGAAAAAATACGCGAAGATGTAAGAAACGCAATGTTCAAAGAATTTTGGTCTCTTGGCAATCGTGAGTGGCAGTGGGATTTCTTGGTTCGTTGGTGTAAAAGAATCGGCAAGAGACGCATAACAACAGAGGGCCTATCGAAAAGATTATTTTCTGTCAAGTACTATACTACCAAAATCTCTAGATGTTATAAGACACGAAGAAGTTACTGTGTGCAAAAGGATGTTTTTGAACACTTTTGCTATTGGTGACGGCGTCGTACGAACAGCTTTGAATAAAATTGCCGATGGCGAAGGTCTCTCTACAGGTTCTGGTTCAGGTGAAATGAGTTGTGTCTACGATTTTATAAAGAATCAATTCTTAAAAGGCATACAAACCATAAACTTATACTCCGATAACTGTGGAGGGCAAAATAGAAACAGAATTGTTTTTATGATGTACTAGCTTTCGCCCGCGTGAAAATGTCGATTTTCCATACAAACTTTCATCCCCTATTTAACTCCCTTAGGGGTTGAATTTCGAAAAATCCTTCCTTATTCCTTGTCTACATTATAAATGGAACCTCTGTGCAATATTTCTGCTTTTTAGGTCCAACGGTTTGGGCTGGGCGTTGATGAGTCAGTCAGTCAGTCAGGACTTCTCTTCTTATTTATAATAGATTTAATTGCTGCCAAAGAATTTAAGGTAAATATCACACATAGATTTTTAGAAAAAGGCCACACTCAAAACGAAAATGACAGCATCCATGCTCTAATAGAGCAATGTTCTAAGAATAAAGAAATATTCACGCCTGATCAATGGTTCGCATTGGTCAGATGGGCCAAAGAGACTGGAAGTACTTATATTGTCAAGGAAGTTGCAAGAGATGACATTTTTGATTTTAAAAAGTTACTGGCAGGAAAAAATTGGTCAAAAAATGACAGAAACATAAAAATTATGTGGTCCAGAATCAGAGAAGTTCATGTATCCTCTTCCGAGCCTGACATTCTTAAATACAAAAATACATTTAATAATAATAATAATAATATTCCACAACTATCACACAACGCCATCTAGTCCCAAGCTAAGCAGATCTTGTGTTATGGGTACTAGACAACTGATAAACATACTTATATATTTCTAAATACATACATATTATAGATAAATTACACCCAGACACAGAACAAATGATCGTGCTCATCACACAAACATTTGTCCTGGGTGGGAATCGAACCCACGACCTCCGGCATAGCAGTTAGGGTCACTAACCACTAGACCAACAGGCCAGTCAGTTAGTCAGTTAGTCGGTCAGTTTAATGAAACATACCATCGCTTATTTGTCAGAAGAAGTCAAAATAGGAGGCGTCAAAATCAAACTGATGACACGTTGAGCCAGGCTTATACAGGTCCAGTATATCAATCCAAAACGCAAAATTGATGGATCTTAAGTATCTTTGTGAACATAACGTAATTCCTAGACAGTACCATGGATTTTATAATTCTCTTGTCTCTTGTGATATTCTTCCTGAGTCAAGTTCCGATACAGAATAGTAGTAGGTATTTCTCAGTTAATTATGCAGTTTAGTACTTTATCTAAACATTTTTTTTGGTGTGATAAAGATAGGAAATTGATTTTGCAATTATTCAATTGAACTAAAAGTGGTTTAGTTAGTTTCACTGATTATGTACCTACTCCAAAATAATGCTTTTGGATTTAATTTTTTTTTGAAGAGTTTTTATTTTCCTAAAATTTTATTGATCACCCACAATTAGGAAGAAAATGCGGTTTTGTTACTTAGTTATTGTTTATTTTTTATTACATTTTAATTGTGTAAGAACAGAAGCTATAAGTTTCTTCAAAACGTTTTAAGTTACCTATGTAAGTACCTATCCATACTGTTTTTAATTATGTGTTAATGTAACAATACTTCTTTATTTTTTTTTTATAAAGATTATATATTATTAATACCTAGATATAAAGTTGTCATATTGTAATTAGGTACTAAAAACTTAACTGGTCATTATTGAAAACAAGACTGATTGAAAAAAATTGTGTGATTGTGTGGTAGATTGTGTAGTGAGTGGTGTTGTGTGTGAATCTATTTCCTAAAATAGATTTTGCAATTATTGTATTGAACTAAAAATGGTTTATTTAGTTTTTCTGTTTTTCTGATTATGTACTCCAAAATAATGCTTTTGGATTTAATTTTTTTTAGAAGAGTTTTCATTTTACTAAAGTTTTATTGATCACCCACAATTAGGAAGAAAATGCGATTTTGTTACTTAGTTATTGTTTTTTTATTACATTTTAATTGTGTAAGAACAGAAGCTATAAGTTTCTTTAAAAAGTTTTAAGTTATGTAAGTACCGTCTTATCCATACTATTTTTAATTATGTGTTAATGTAACAATACTTCATTATTTATTTTTATTTTTATAAAACATTATAAATATTATTAATAACTAGATATAAAGTTGTAATATTGTAATAAGGTACTAAAAACTTAACTGGTCATTATTGAAAACAAGACTGATTAAATAAGATATAAATACTGAAGATGCATCGTACCTATTGTTGATTAATAAATAAGTATATAAAATTAAATAACGTTTTTGTGAACCTGCTTCGAAATAAAACGTAATGCAAATAGTTCGTATATCTTGTGATGAATTACTGTCTTTTTTGAGTGAGTCAAACACTTATCTACTTTTTACAACAGTTTTTGTACCATGCTCCCCACGTAAATCTTTCTAAATGGCAATTGCGACTTTGGTTAATTAAATACCTCCGGCGTAAAACTCAATAAGTACCACTTACATTATTGACCACAGGGATGATTCCGCTGTGTAAGTGACAAATAATACGCTAGAAAAGCCTTTTAAAAGTTGTAGTATATTTTTTTATAAAATAGATCAAATATCAAACCTGCATTTCAAATTTCATGACTTTCTGTTAAGTAGAACATGAACTACATGTGTTTAAAACTTCAAAGTGCTCTCCTGTAAAGTTTGTCTTTTGCAGTTAGGGGATTGTACGTAGGGATCGTCGTTATATAACTTTTCTTCGATAATACATTAAGGTCTGAACCTGTATCTAGTTTGAAACAGTGTTTGGTACCATTATCAGACAAATAAAGATTTTCATACCATTTAGAGGCCTCTGCCTGCACTATCGTATCAATATACTCAAGTGACGAAACATAATACAAGTCCTTGTCGTTATCGCCATCGTCGTCGATTACGATTCATATTACAATTCAGATAACAATTCATATTACGACTCATATTACAATTCATATTTCAATTCATATTACGATTCATATTACAATTCATTTTACAATTCATATTACGATTCATATTACAATTCATATTACAATTCATATTACAATTCATATTACAATTTATATTATGATTCATATTACGATTCATATTACAAATCATATAACAATTATTCATAATACAATTCATATTAATAATCCTAACCTTATATAACTTTTCTTCGATAATACATTAAGGTCTGAACCTGTATCTAGTTTGAAACAGTGTTTGGTACCATTATCAGACAAATAAAGATTTTCATACCATTTAGAGTCCTCTGCCTGCACTATCGTATCAATATACTCAAGTGACGAAACATAATACAAGTCCTTGTCGTTATCGCCATCGTCGTCGTCGTGATAATCCTCGTACAGTTAATACACCTTTTGTACGCGCTGCTGAGTGGGTCGCACACACCTTGACTGATAGCTTGAATGAAAGTCACGGATAGCCAAAGATGACTGTTTATTGATTATATTTAACTACCACGTAACTAATGCTAATGCGTGAATGAGTACCGCTGTGTATGAATGCTGATTGTGTACTGTCGCCTTAAACTATAATTTGTGCAAGGTGACGGAAAAGTGCTGATGTATGCAATGCGCGCGGGCCATGTACGATGCATGACTCGTACATATTCCCGGGCGAGAGAGATGCTAGTGGATGATGAGAGTGAGTTACAAAATGACAGACTTATAAATTTCACCCAAGTTACAAATCATGACTTAAATCTATTCTTAACCATAACTAGACTTAGTCACTATCACCAGACACCGGTTTGGTGAATGTAGGAGGTGTCCTCTTGTGGCGCTTGATACTGTTGAGTAGGCTTGAAAAGTTTCTTAACTCCACCGCCTCTTCTGGTTGTCTCGAGTCTCTACTGCGTGGCGTCGGAGCGACAAAGGGTGCCTCGCGATGTGTTCGCCCCGGCGGCGCCGGAGGCTGCGACCCGAAGTCCGACTGTAAGTTGGTGCTTCTCTGCCGACGACGATAGATCCAACGACACAGATAAACTGCTACTGCTAGTACAGCGCCGGCCATCAACACGTAGATTGCTGAATATTGATGGATATCGTGGCTTGAAATCTCTGTGTTCAAGGCGTTTTCTGTTTTCATCTGCTCGATCTGTTCCTTGATGTGCCGCAATTCAGTTTCGTGATCGGTGTCGTTGATTTCAAATTGTGGCAAGCTGACGTTGAAGATATGGTTGATGGGTGCAATTTGTTGTGATTTCAGGTCAACCGCAGTTTTGATCTCTGAGTATCCCAGTTTGTGTGACAAAACGGTAAAGTCTTCGCCTTTAATTACGCAATCTGAATCCAATACTATGACCCCGGCTTTAGCGATTTGTATTGCGGTAATCTGATGCTCGCATATGACACGAAGTGCGCACTGTCCGCAACAATAATAAAGGTAAGTATTTATTTTGTTTAATTCCATCCAATTATTACGGCATGCTGCTGTGTTTGTAAGACATCTGTTTGTGCTTTTATCTTTGATACACATGCTGTCTTCTGACTTAAACTGGAAAATGGGTTTTCGGGAGTGACAGAGGCGCGTAGATTCATCGTATTGGACACATTGTTGTATGTCTCTAGCCGTCATTGCCAAATATGTGTCTTTGCGTAAGTTGATTGCGATGTAATCTGATATTGGCATGACGGCGACCGTTTTGTTACCGTGTTGTTGTGGTATTGAAATGAGTTGGTATAGGTCATAGCTCTCTCGATTGACGAGTGGTATTCTGATTTCAAATATGAGGTACTGCTGTGTTACCCTTGTTTTGACCTTCAGAAGGTGGTAAATTTTTGGCAGTTCTGTCTGTATGTTTTCTATAGGTAATGATAACTCTCGCGATAATTTTCCTGAGATTATGCTGAGTTGGTCTCGTAATTGCTTTGGTGTAAGTAAATGGACGCTAAACATTCCATGATGAATATCTGTGATTGTGTCGATAATTGTATCTTGTATGGATTTTAGCTTCGTGAGCATATTTGTAGCTATGATGGTGGACAGTGCTAGCTCGCTCTTAACTTCTTGTTCCTGCAAATTTCTGTTCAATATATTGGTTGCCTTCGTCAGGTTGTTCAGATGTTGATTGATGGCCTTGTGTTGCCGATTGATTGTCTCTTCAGTTCTCTTGAGTAAATTGTATTCTGCTTCCACAACTGAGGTCTGGTTTTTCCACAAGAGAGCTAAATGATTCTCGTTCCCTTTTATCAGAGCAATATCTTGCTTGTATTGGTCCGCAAAACGTTGGTCCAGAACTCCAAATAAGCTGTTGGCGACGTAGCCCACACCATCGATGAGGCCTCGCCGCCGTCGTTCTTCAAAATGCTGGCTCAGTAACATTCCATTGTAGTACTTCAGTTCGTCATGAGAGTGACGTAGTTGCAGTAGGATTATGTCACATAATGTTTTGTCTGTTTCTCTCTCACATACGCCGTTTATTTGTTTGAGATATTTGTCGCAGGTTGCTGCACCTATTTTGCCTGTCTGTTCGGGTAGTGATTGGTGATCTGTCTGGTCAGATACCAGCACTGACAGTTTAATCACTGGGCGCTTGAGGTACCCGTTTTGCGTTTTTAGGGTTACAACCCTGACCAATCCATCGCTACCGGGATGTAGCTCAGTGACTCTGCCTAGAGCCCATCTTCCCGCGGGGAGGTTAGGCTCGTGAATGATGACCACGTCATTTACTTGAAGGTTTTTGTGAGGTCTCTTCCATTTACTTCTTGTTGAGAGTGTCGCAAGATACTCGGATTGTCACCTCTTCCAAATGTCTTGGAAAATGTTGTGTGTCCGCTTCCATCTAGTCCTTTCATCTTGTTCAGTGTCTAAGATGGTCAACATTGGACCGCTGCTCAAAAAGTGTGATGGAGTTAGATAATTTAAATCATCTGGTTCCTCTGTAAGTGCGCACAGCGGCCGACTGTTGAGACATACTTCAAGTTGGGCAAGTAAAGTGCTGTATTCTTCGAAAGTGAGTTTTTGTTCTCCAACAACACGTCGAAGATGATGCTTCAGACTTTTTACCGCTGCTTCCCATAAGCCTCCTGCGCTTGGCCAGGCGGGAGCATTGAAATGCCAATGTATTCCCAACTCGTTTATCTCTGTATGAAACTCTTCGTTGAAGGTTTTGAGAAGTTCTGATGATCCTTGCTGCAGGGCTCTATTGGCTCCAACAAAATTGGTGCCATTGTCACTGTAGATATGATGTGGTTTTCCCCGACGTGAAGACATGCGTTTTAGAGCAGCTAAGAACGCAGATGAGCTCAGGTCTGATACGAGTTCGAGGTGCACAGCTTTGGTCACCATGCACACGAACACCGCGATGTATCCCTTGCTTGTCTTGACTCCACGCCCTTTATTGAGTTTCACGTCGACGTATCCTGTGAAATCAACGCCGGTGTGCTGAAATGGACGAGAAGGATTGCTCCGAGATTCAGGTAAGTCCCCCATCAGTTGTTTTGGTATGATGGCTTTATGCTTTTTACACGTTATGCATGCATGTAAGCGCTTCTTGACAGCTCTGTTTCCGCCTAATATCCAGTAGTTTTGCCTGATACAGGCGAGCGTCGTCCGAGCCCCCGCATGAAACGTGCGGCGGTGGGCTTGGTCGATAATTAAGTCGGTAATGTGGCTGCTGTGTGGGATGATCAGTGGATGCTTCATATCTTCGTCAATATTCGCATGTTTGAGCCTGCCTCCCACTCTCAAAAGGCCATCCTTGTCCAAAAACGGGTTAAGGCACAAAGTTTTACTTTTGTTATGAACTTGCTCCTGTTTTCGCAACTTGCTAATTTCTTCTGAGAATTGCGTTTCTTGTACTAGTGTAGTCGAATAGGGGATCGGACAAAAAAAAACTAATTAGTCCGTCAGATAGATTTCCAAAAATTATTGGACACGTATTTTTTCTTTTTTCACGTAAACTTAAAATGAAGACGATACAGTGCTTCGAAAACTCGTGTGACGTCATATGATAGTACATTTTGACGACACAAGTGACGTTTCAAGCCCCACTCCAAGATCTTTGACACGTTTTATCTTCGTCATTTTTTATTGATTTGATAAAACAAAAAACACGTATTCAATATTTTTCGATAATCTAACTTACGGACTAAACAGAATCATATTATTTTGACCCTGTCCGATCCCCTATTAGCAAAATGGTTGGACGGAATTCGTGTAGTTGTAGTTTTTTGTGGAATCATTAGAAGACATGAATATAAGTATCCTCTAAGTTTGCACCATTCTTGTTATGTACGGAACATCGTTTAATATTAGGTGTTAAACACAAGTCCCATTATTTTGAAATTTTATTAATAACTAATTGTGGTAAGTTTAGATATATGTAGATACCCCTTTGGTGTATAATTACTTTTCATCAAAACAGTGTGAGGTGTATGAATAACTAATTAATTATTATTTTTAATTTGCGGCTCAAGGGAAATTCAGCCTGTTGGTGCAAACTCGTAATATGCTTTTTAAAGCATCATGAACACCCAGTTATTTTAGCACCCCTTTTGCACCCCTAGGAAACCAGGATTTTACAATATTTGTAAATTGTACTTCGGGGCAAATTAGTGTAGTCATGGATTTTTTAATATGTAATGTATTCTAAGTATACTACATTCGCACCCCATAAAAATAAGAAATATATAGCCGGAAGTTTATACAGAGCTAGCGTACGATGTTTAATATACCTACGGTAGAAGCAGACGCGGGCGGGCGGCGCGCGGCGGGAGTATAGTAAGCGTGGTGCGTGGAGTGCTATGCGTTCGCGTTTCGTTTAGATCATTGTTGTGGCAAAAAGCGATCCGTGCGCTACGCAAAATAAATTATCACTTCCTCTTATTTTTATCTGACTACGGCAAAGCCAAAGGAGGGTTATGATTTTGACTGGCTATGTATGTATGTTTGTATGTATGCATGTATGTATGTATGTGTGTATCTTCATCTGTTCCCTCATAGCTTCTAATCTACTTATCGGAACTCGACATAAGAGGTATCGTTAGAACCGTCTTAATTTTCCGCTGAACATAGGCTACGTGACGTGTCACAAAAAGCGATTTGGCGCCCTCTAGCGGACAAAAAGCAAGGTTTAAAAAATAAAAATGGAGATAAATACGCCGTGTTTGGTATCATTTGAAAGGGCCTCACTTGTACATTTGTAAAATATTGTTCAAATTTAAAATCACGCCCTCTAGCGGACAAAAAGTCAAGAGTAAAAAAAAATTAACACCAAAATTGTTTAAATAAAAAAAAGTAAAAAACTAAAACCCGACAACCACAAAAAAAACGACGCTGAAAAAGTATGAAACAAGATTTTCAGGATAGAACAAAAAGAAAAGCCGTAGTCACACGTTATAGGTACCAACCTAAACACTTTAATACCGTGTGACTACGGCTTTTCTTTTTGTTCTATCCTGAAAATCTTGTTTTTGTCGTAGTCGGGTTTTTATTAACTGTGTTTGTTCAATAAATGTGAAAAATGGATTATGAACTGTATGCATTGTTTGTAGTGAAAGTTTACTGAGTGGAGATGAGGTAAGATCATTTGGACGTAGTTAAGTAGAAAGGACTCAATCCACAATAAGTCACTTTTGAGTTGTGGGCGTTTGAAGTTTCAGCTCTAATTGCTCTAAGAATAAGTTACATTTTTCAAAATTTTTGCTCCTTGTCAATAAGAAGATAGTTTATATTTTATTTGGCCATCAAAATAGTGATATATTTTGCAATAGATTTCGAGATATTAAGTGAAATGTGGGTTGAGTCCTTACAATTAAACTTAAGTTTGTAAAGACAGGTAATTTTAACCCATCGACTAGAAAATAAATTATTTAAAAAAAAAATACAAGAATTATTTTAAAAGAGTTATTATATTATATATTTATTGACCTTAATCATAATGTTTGCAAAATCACGTAAAAACACCATCATTAAGATTAAAGAAATTGAAAAAACGGCGCAAAAATCAGCGCTAATATCAATTTCCGCCATCCTCCAAGTCCAAGTCAAGAGTTGGCCCGTATCCATCAACATCCTCGTTGATACAGCTATTTCCCCAAAAGTTATTTTATATGCGTCAAAGTCTTCGGGTATTAAAGTAAACATAGATCTGATATCTTCAAGCTTTGCTTGAGGAATGACTTTTCCCTATGGCCAAAACACTTATTATAATGAGCTGGCAACACTAAAGTTAATAGACGTCTTTAAATTTTGTTCCTCCGATTTTATAAAAAATCAAGTCTACAAAATATTATCAAGAAAATGAAACCAAATAAAAGAAAACCGCAGAAAAGAAAAACTAAATGACATATATGTCATCCCTCTAAAAAGACCAAAAATGATTTGAAGACCGATGAAAGAATTATGATGTATTATGTTGACAAGATGTATGTATTATTATGTTGACAAGATTAGCGTTATCGTGAGTGCTGTGACACCGGCCGCGGCAGTCGCGTCTAGCTTGAGTGACGAGTATTTCTCTCCGTCCCCGACACCATCACCAGTTTGTCGACGAAGAGGACGCCGACTGCCCGGACGGCTTAGGACCTCGAGGCCCACCAGCTTCTGATAGGGTCCTAGCTCCCGGCGGAAGTGTGCAGAGCATGCGATGGACGTAATCCATCAACGAGAATGTCATGCGCTCATATTTTGGGGTTAAAAAGGGAGGAAACAACCTGAGCGCGTACCATATCGGATGTCGGCAAATCCAGAGGAATAGTGAGCCGATAAAGATAGAGCGAGGTATATTTCAGGGCGACAGTTTCAGTCTACTTTGGTTCTGCTTAGTCTTGAATCCTCTTAGCACGCTGCTGAAGGAGGCTGTCAGGTCTCGGCTATCGGTTGAAGAGAGGTGGTCGGGTTATAGCTCACCTCCTGTACATGGATGACTTGAAACTCTTTAAATTGCCTCCAACGATTTGCAACTGCAGCTACTGAGGGTCACTGAAATTTTTAGTAGCGCCATCAGGATAGAATTCGGTGTGGACAAATGTGCGGTCATGCATGTCAAACGAGGGGAGATTCTGGAATCTGTGGGAACCACGTTTACGGATTTCATAAATCTTAGAATCCTCTCAGAAACCGAAAGAAGAAGCGCTGGGTATCAATATTGATGACATGAAACTATAAAGGAGCGTTTCTTTGGCCGCCTGAGAAAAGTATCTAATAGTCTTTTAACAGGCGGAAATAAGGTGCGTGCCTTCAACCGATGGGTCATGCCAGATTCGTACATTGTTAACGACATATCGAATGCATCACCCACGTTCTGTGGTTATGAGACTGTATATCCCACGGAAGTGTGGAGGTCGAGGCTTCTATATGCTAAGACTCTCCACAATCGTTAGATATATGCAGTCTCAGGGAATGTTTCCTGGAAACCGACGTGGGGATGCATCGAGGGTATGTCGCGGTGGACAAGGGCCTTACCACGTTCTCCTTGGGTAAAGAGAACTGGCGCAACCCTGTAGTGCTTGACACTAACGACCGCATGGAGGTATGGCAGAGTAAGGAACTTCACGGACGCTTCTTCCGAGCCCTGCACGGGCCCGATGTAGACTTTCTGGCTACGTTCCGGGGACCTACCGAAGGTTTTGTCTGTGCAATTATGGATGAAGTTATGGTGATGAATAACTACCGGAGATTTATTGTGAAGGACGGCACGGTTGACATAATATGTCAGACATGTTACCGTTCGGGCTAATTAATCCGTTACATTATCTCTGAGTGTTCGTTCTCGTCTGGCTAACGGAAAGTACTTGCATGGACACAACCTTGTCGCCAGGAATATTCATCAGCAACCTGCTCTGAAAGACAACCTTGTGGAATCGGAAGTGCCGTACAGGTATGTGCCCGACCCAGTTCTCGAAAATGGCAATATCACACTATACTGGGATCAATCCATCATCACTGACGGGGCTATTGTAGCTAATAAGCCTGAAATCTGGTGGTGGATTGTTGACATAACGGTCCCGCATGATGAGAACCTCGTAAAGGCCGAGAAAGATAAGCAAATCAAGTATCTTGACTTGGCTCGCGAAGTTGTCAACATGTGGGATGTGAACACAGAAATCATTGTGCCGATGTTGTTTCAGCCAATGGCTTAATTGCCAAGAGCCTCCACCAACACCTGAGGAGGCTCTCGTTAGACGGCTGGATCAAGGGCTTGATACGGAAAGCGGTACTCCTGGACACGGCTCGTTTTGTTAGGAATTTCCTCTCTCTGGAGGCCTGACCGCCAGTAGCTTGGACCCTGTTCCCGATACCGGTGGGCTACATTTTTTTTATTTTTAAATCTTTTTTAGAAATATTTAAAAATGTAAAAAATATGTGTAATAATAGATAAAGGGAATAATATTAATAATTACTAATACTATGCACACAAATGTTTTAAGTCGTTTTAATTAAATTAAAAGTATTTGTATCAGCATTACATCTATTCCTTACAAACTACTCAGTCTGCTTGAGTCGATTTAGGTTATTTAATATTAAATGTGCTGTTCATCAAAAGCTGTTTTTCTGAAATATCTCAAGTGTTTTGAGTCGTTTCTGATAGATTTACAGTAGTTCCAACATTTTTAATGTATCTACGTATGTGATATCACGTACAAAATGTTAGGAGTCTCCACTAATTTTTTAACTCTGTTCCTACATATATTCAGCCTATTCCGATCACTGATTATTATGATTCACGACTTTGCTCGGGTCAGTCAGTATTAGAATATTATATTGTACCTATGATGTCACGTCACAGGAGTACCCTCAGGTCAAATAAAAAAGTACAGATGGAACTTTGCAAACAAAATGTTTTATAAAAAAACATCTGTGTGTGCGTTTCGATTGACGCTGCGCGCGGCAAGGGGTAATTTCTTAGTAGTTTTGTAACATCTTAATAGCCACAGCTCTTTTAGCCTTTTCCTTGAGAGCATCATACTCATTCTTCTTTTCAGTCTTCAAACTTGCACTCTCATTTCCAACACTCTGCCATTCTTTGAACTTCTTATTTTTTCCTTCAACACATTCTGTATCTCTGTCGACCACCACCATGTATCTCTGTCTATCGTGCCCCTTTCTTTTGTCTCTTCCAAAATATCTTTTGCTGCACTCCTAATACACCCAGCCATTTCATTCCAACATCCATTTACACTTCGGTCATTCATGTCACTCATTTTATCCACCACTAGTTCTGTTAATTTCTTCGCACAATCAGAATCCTCTAGCATATGAGCTGTCAGATATAAAAAGTATTCTATATCTTATACCAAACGACGCAAAAGATTTCTACAAAACCTTGACAAGTGCAAACATAGAAGACGATATCGATGGCTTTACTGGGCCTATCGATTTTGAGGTAGAAGGCGATGAAAATAATACTGATGGGTTCTTGCTTCCATTGTTCTGTAATACTTGTATTGAAAATTATTCAATAACTAATAAATGGCATTAAAAAGTATATTTTATAAGGAATTACTTTTATTTTTAGAAATATCACAGCAATGAAATCTTACGTCCATTTTGCAAGAAGGAACTAAGCAACAAAATATGTTTTTGCTAGAAAGAACCAACCGGGTTTTTAACGATTTACTGTATACTATAACTTCATAAAATGTATAAATCTGATATTCCTAGATAGCCTACAGTATCCCACATAAGTTCAACAAGTATTCATTCATTAATATACTAAGTATGCATTTTGCACACTCTGTTTACAAAAGTTTCATTTTCTCGAAAGTAACCTGCTGTGGGACAACCCACAGCAGGTTACTTTCGAGAAAATGAAACTTTACTTACTTTACTTATCTCTTCTTGTTAGTTTATTATTCCGTGTCGCGCGCTTGTCACTTCCATGGCGTATTTATTCAGTGGCAATTACTACAATACTAAAAAAATGTATGTTCCATACAAAAATGCCAATTTTTTAAAGGGTGCAAATTTAAAGGAGACCAAATTAATATGATTGTGATGATTTTCAAAACAATCAAAATTTCCCCCGAAGTACAGCGGCAGACATGCGTGAAAAACTAATTTCCATATGTCACACTAGGGTGCAAAATCAATAATGTATTTAGGTCAAAATGTCTAACCGTTTCCTCAGTTTACAAAACTACACAATTTTCCCCACAGCCGCAATGACCAAAAAACACTTTTATTTTTTTTTATTTTTTTTCTGTCTCTGCGTTGGTCTGATTAAAATAAATAAAATGTAATAATGTAGACTGAGGTGTAATAAAGCGTATAAAAAATTACGCTGAGTACATCTGTGTTCTCTGGTTAGTTATGACTAATTAATAGTTTTCACCCCCTTCCGTAGGGGTGGTAAAAGCAATTTGTTTTTTATACTCGATCTTTAACTCATACAAATCCATCACAAACGTTTTTGCCTCTCCGGAGAATTTAATCCAATCTTTATTAAAAAATGGCCTAATTTGACTACACTAAAACTTACCTTCCCTTAAACTTGATAGAATACAATTTAATATTCCTACCAATATAAAGCTTGCAGATCCATGTTTTTATGAAAGTTTACCTATTGATATTTTGATAGGTGCCGATTTATTTTGGGATTTACTGAGTGAAGGGAAAATGAAGTTGGCTAATGGTGCGTTCCTTCAAAACACCAAACTTGGTTGGATAGTGTCAGGTTCGGTACAAACTAACATTAAAACAAAAAACATTAAATGTCATTTCACGCAAACATTTGAACATCCTTTAGACGAACAGTTACGCAAATTCTGGGAAGTCGAGGAATTACCTTCATGTTCGGATAAGACACGCAGTGATGATGAACAGGCATGCGAGGAACATTTCGTGAATACGACGACGCGGTCCGAAAGCGGTAGGTTCTGTGTACGCATACCTTTAAAATCATCGCCGAACACGTTAGGTGAAACTAGATCGATTGCCGAAAATCGATTTTATGCGCTCGAAAAACGTCTCGAACGCAATCCCGTGTATAAAAAAATGTACACGGAATTCATACACGAATACATTAACCTAGGTCACATGAGTAAAATACAAACATATGGTACACCGCACTATTTCATGCCACATCATGGTGTGTTTCGTGAACATTCCACCACAACAAAGTTACGAGTTGTATTCAACGCAAGTCAACCATCGTCGAATGGTATTTCATTAAATGATTTACAACTTGTAGGCCCGCCTATACAGGGTGATTTAATTGCCATATTGTTAAGATTTCGCGAAAACAGGTATGTAGCATGCGCGGACGTAGAAAAAATGTACCGTTGCATATTTGTAGATGAAAATCAACGTGACTTACAATTAATTTTGTGGCGAGATAATCCGTCTGATCGGCTAAGTGTATATCAATTGAACACTGTAACATATGGCCACGCCGCAGCGCCATTTCTTAGTTGCAGATGCCTCAAACAGCTAGCGATCGAATGTACACTTACCGCGACGAAACCAGTCGAGTCCGATACGATACCGTCACGACCACGACACGACGTCGATTCGGAGGTTGCTCAGACGATCAACGACAACTTCTATGTAGACGACTTAGTCTGTGGGGCATCTACTATACCTAAGTTAATGTCGATATGCCAAGATACAACTAAGGTGTTAAATACAGCATGTTTACCACTTAGAAAATGGGTTTTTAACTTTAATCATGAAAATCAAAATAACACACAAGATATTTCTAAAAACCTGTCTTTAGGTGAACACGCCCACAGAACTTTGGGTCTAGGTTGGTATAACAAGTCAGACGAATTATATTATCACACACAAGTTGAACATGACACGGAAAACATTACTAAACGCATCATTTTGTCAGTGTCATCACAAATATTCGACCCGCTAGGTATGTTGAGTCCAGTTATAACTATAGCTAAAACATTATTGCAGAGGTGCTGGTTACTAAAACTTGACTGGGATCAACCTGTACCAAACGACGTCGCAAAAGTATGGGTTAAATTTCTTGATAATTTAGATCGACTAAATCACATTCGCATACCACGTTATGTTATGTGTTCTAACCCAGTGCGGATCGAGCTACACATTTTTACGGACGCATCACAGGTAGCTTACGGCGCATGCGCCTACATACGCACTATTGATAATGGATCGGCTGTTACAATGCGCTTGTTATGCTCAAAAGGCAAAGTTGCGCCGACTGCGCCGACAACTATTCCTCGCTTAGAGTTATTAGGGGCTGTGCTCGGTGCGCGTTTATATACCAAAATAAGTCAATCTTTGCGTTCGCCGATCAATGCCGTTGTATTCTGGTCTGATTCAACGATTGTTTTAGGTTGGTTAGGAATGCCGACTAACTTACTTAAAACTTATGTACAGAATAGGGTTGGAGAAATTCATAAATTAACGAAAGGTTGTCCGTGGCGCCATGTCAGTGGGAAAGAAAATCCTTCGGATTTGGTGTCGCGAGGGCAAACTGTAGACACACTCAGCTCATGCGATTTGTGGTGGAACGGTCCCACGTTCCTACACGATCAAGATTTTAAAATTTCGAATTTTGATTTAAATTTAGTTCCACAAGACTTACCCGAAGTCAAAAATATTAGTAACACGCTTGTTATAAATCAAAAAGAAAACGTAGATTTATTTACCTTTAGTAGATTTTCTCAATTCAGCCGCTTGACGCGTACGGCTGCCTATGTACTTAGATTTGTACATAACGCGCGCAATAAAGGCAGTAAACGCACAGGTCCGCTCACGGTTGATGAGTTGAGTAAGTCTACTACTCTATTGGCAAGAATTTCACAAAGGGAATCTTTTCCAGATTTACACGAAATACTTGCCAGCAACAAACCGGTAAAAAACGCACATTTATCGAAACTGAACTTATTTATCGACAGTCAAGACTTAATTCGAGTTGGAGGTCGCATAGAAAACTCGCCTTTATTTACGTTCGATAAAAAACACCCCATCTTGCTTTGCGGTAAACAACATTTTACCGTTCTTCTCTTCCGGTTTGAACATAAACAAATGATGCATGCAGCACCTCAGCTTTTGCTGTTTAATATCAGGGAAACTTGGTGGCCTGTAGGTGGTAGGAATCTCGCGAGAAAAACAGTTCACGGTTGTATTAAATGCGCCAGAATGCGCGGGAGTTTAGCCACCCCTATCATGGGAAACCTTCCTAAAGAGCGACTAGTGTCAGGTTTTCCGTTCATGGTGTCCGGAGTCGATTATTTTGGACCAGTGCTCATATTGAATCGTAAAGGCAGGGGTGCAAGAACACAAAAGGCGTACGTTTGTTTATTTATCTGTTTTAGTACACGCGCGGTTCACTTAGAACTAGTCACAGATTTGTCATCAAACTCTTACCTTTTAGCTCTTAAACGCTTTATTTCACGTCGTGGTAAACCGAGTGAAATTTATTCCGACAACGGAAAAAACTTTGTTGGTCTAAAGAACGAATTTACTAGGTTTTTAACATCATGTTCGAACGACGTAAAGGAATACGCAGCTTCTCAGAGTATTAAATTTCACATGATTCCACCATACGCTAGCCATTTCGGGGGCAAATGGGAAGCAGGGGTAAAAAGCTGCAAATACCACTTGAGACGTGTCGTAGGCAACGCGCATTTAACCTACGAGGAATTTAGCACAGTATTAGTTCAAGTCGAGGCTATCCTAAATTCCCGGCCACTTACTCCCATTTCCTCTGACCCACATGACTACATTCCGCTCACCCCTGCTCACTTTCTGGTTGGCCGTCTGCTGACTGCGCCTGTGCATGCTAACGTGAAGGACGCGCCGAGTCACAGCGTCACCCGCTATCAGCGTCTTGAGCAAATAAGGCATCACTTCTGGAGCCGCTGGTCTAAAGAGTATGTTTCCGAGCTACAGACGAGAACGAAATGGAAACGTCAAGGGACTGATCTCAAAGAGGACACACTCGTACTCATTAAAGATGACAACCTGCCACCGTTGAAATGGAATCTTGGCCGCATCGTGAAGACATACCCAGGTCGCGATGGAGTCTCCAGGGTCGCCGACATCCGCACTGCCACCGGCGTCACCCGACGAGCCTTTTCGAAAATCTGTCCGCTGCCGCCCAATGACGACTAGTCCTACGCTTCTACTACACTTCACACACATCATTAAAACATCATTGAAACCTTCAGCTTCCAAGGCCGGGAGTATGTTACGACGACAACGAAACGCAGTGCCAATACCACGAACTGTCACTGTCACCTGTCACCTGTCAACGTCAACGTAAAACCACGCTACGATAATTTGACATAACCTCTTCTAACGCTCTCATGAATGTACCACTATTTTACAAAATTGGAATAAATCCTGTCCAAATCTAAAACCTCGTATTCTTTGCAAGAGTCCAGCTATCCAGCCGTAACAGTAACTTTTGATTTACTGGGGTTTAAGCTAACCTTTTGCGATTGCATGTAACGGGGTCCGGATCCGTAATATAGCATAAAGCAATATCAGGGCGCAGAAAAAAAATCATTAGGCACTTTTTACCAGTTTCTTATCCGTAAAAGAGACTTTGAAAAGACATGTTGATTCGGACTGACTGCATTTCACAAAATAAATATTTGTAACTGTTTAGCTTTGCATCTATTATAGCTGCTAAAACTAACACAATAAAGTAATTTGAGCCTAGACGGAGCCTCTTGTCAGTCGATAGCTTTCATCACCAAGTGAAGTAAAAAATTAAACAATGAAATACAACTCAAAAAATTACGACTTCAATCATTTTCACAATACTGTAAAGTCTGTATAAACTGGAAAAGTTGACGTAAAAGTAAAAACCAACAACGGCTATAATCATTGTTGTAGGTTTTTACTATTACGAGGAATGTTCATCAGCACACCTTCATAGAAACACGTACAGAATTTATTTGCGTGAATTCGTAGAGGTTCTAAGGAAATCTATACAAGGTAAGAAAATATTATGAAAAGACTCTGTAACTATTCTTTCTAAAAAGCGTATAAATGATTGAAAACTATTGTAAAAAGAAAAGAAAAAATAAGGTTGGGAATAGTTAGAACATTCATATTTCTTGCCGTTTGTTTGTTACCAGGGAAACCACATGCGTGGTAGATAAAGTCAAACTTCTTCATCTTCAACGTAGTCCTTGATTTTGTAATACGCTTTTTTAATAAGGACACGTTTGATGTAGTTTTTGAGCTTTCCATTGATCAGAATTATATTGCACATGAGTGTTATAATAAAAAAACGGAATGCCTGAGCCTGTTCCAAAAAACTACAGCGCGAGATGAAAGTTAGCCAAGACAATACAATTTAATTATGAAACTGGAACCTCGCTGGAAACTCACGTCTTCAAATCGACTTATAATTTGACCATCAATTTACGTACCAATAATGATGATGGTTGTGACAATTTTGTGTTTTTTTTATTTCATTTGTTGCATTTATATAAATGTAACAGTTTATTCGCTACGAAGTTGTCAATATTTTTTACTTAAAAAAAAAGGAATTTTAAATGAATTACTGGCAAAGCGCAATAACTTAAAATATTTGATCTCACTATCTGCTCATTTTGTTATTGTATTCCACATAGAGAAATAAAATTAATGGAGACTAATAAAGGAGACTGTTTAATAAGAAAATGATCGAGAGTTTAGTAATTAAAGTTAATAATAAGAACGTGATTTTATTTTTTGTCGATTCAAAATAATATTTTTATTTAACTTTAGAGGTTTTATTGTTTAAATCATACCTTTTAAGACAAAACCAGCGTTATTATTATTTTGAGGAACCATATAAAAATGACAAAGGTTAACTTAGAACACAGTATATTTAGATACTTATTAGTGAATTTTAGATTTAATAATCATAAATTAGTCTATAATACAGTATCTTCACTTACTAGGTATTCAGCTAGGTTATCAGAGCCTACTCTTATTAGGTTTCAACCCAGTATGTGTACAGTTACTGTGTCGTATTATCACTAGAGTACCTGTCATTAAATGTTTAATTCACAGTAACGTGTAAACCTAGACTAAACCATAGTAACCATTGAGTTACTGGATTTTAGCGTAAAAAAATAAAGTTTTATGAATTTTGTTCCTAGTTCACAACACATTAACTGATTTTATTAATTAAATAACAATACAATATTAGTTCTTTATATTCTAAATTAAAGCTTTATTTATTTTCCAACATATAAAAATATAATTTTCAACCTACTTTAAATATTTTCTTTTTAACAAAACGATTTCACAATTAAACTTTAACCGCGTTTTTCTCAAAATGGCACATTTGGAGTTACTGTGGTTTCATTAACGAGGGCAGTATTCCTCTTATGACGTAGGCATCCAATTTCAAAATTCAAGCCCCATGGGGGGATGGAAAAGGATGGCAAAGTTTGTATGGACAATGGTTTTGTAGTTTAAACCATGAAATTTCGCACACGTATTCCTTATATAACGAAGGATATATAGCGAAAAATCCGTCCTTCGAAAATGGCTAAAGAAGGATTTTTCAAAATCCAACCCCTGAGGGGGTGAAGAAAGGGGCAAAGTTTGCATGGAAAATCGTCATTTTTGTCGTTTAAAGCATGTCGTCGTTGAAAATTGGTGTTTATCATTCTAGTTAAAAATTGAAACCCTAGGTTTTTAGTCGTTTTTGGAAATAAACCCTGAGGGCAAAAAATAGGGGATAAAAGTGGGAATCGCATTATTTTTGTAGTTCAAACACTTGAAACCATGAAACGTTCCGGACGTCGGGGACCACGTGTTTGTTTCCTGGCCACCGTTGTCGCGGTCTGTGGACGGTGAGTAATGGGCTAGCTGCGCGCCGTCCATCCTATGACGAGACAGGCTGTGACGAAGGTGTGATCGTGTTCCACGCGCGCCTCCTGGAGACACCAGCAACCGCTCCGCCCAGAGCGGGAGGAGTCATTTGATTATTTGCCATACTCCAAAAAAATGGGTGTTGTTTTTGCTGAACAATAAAATTTTCTGATCTCCTCCTCAAAATAAGAATATAGGGTTAAATGAAACTTTCACTCAAATAATACAACTTTTATTTATTCTTTAATAAAGAAAACTTTTTCCTCATTTTATGCGTGGCTAAAACTCTATCGCGCTCATTCATTTACTATATGGTACAGTATGACCAATAAAAGTGTGAATTTCGTGGTGGCGCCACTGGTCAAGAAAAATTGCATCGCTACGTCAAACTTAGTACATTTATTTTAGTTCCGTGTTTTCCCGCATGCACAGATAAGTTGGTAGAACTGTAGATGCGCGCGCATATGAAAACTGATAAATTTTTCCCATTTTTGTGAAAAAAAATCAGAACTCGTTTTAACTGTTGAAGATGACTTTTTAGTATTATTTTCTTCACAAGTGTGTTGAAAAACGTCGTATGATACACGTGTGTATTGATGATTACCGTCCTCGGCTTTCTTAAGACCCTCACCTGACGGCTCGGGTCTCAATGGCGCCTCAGCGGTAATCACCAACGTTACACACTTGTACCATAATGTACTATTAAAAATTGAAGTGAATTGCGAGCGCATTCCTAATTTAAACTTCGCCTAATGTTTATAAAAGAAGGAAAACCTTTTTTTTTGTAAGTAATGAGGAATTTCTGTATTTTGGAGGATATTTATAAATAAAATTCAGTACTCTTCTCTTGAAGTCAACTAAAAAGATTAAATCTAAAATAAATAATTTTAAAATTAATTTACTAAGTATTTGATTTTTTATCAAGTACTTGTAATTTCATCTCAACTCTTTTTTGCCAACTTATTGATTTCATTACGAGTATCGATTAGGCTGAATGCAACTTTTTAATCGTAATTTTATTATGAAACTTGGGTTTACGGTCTATCAAGTGTTATGTTATTATAGAGTCTATGGTTATATATTTGTCACGACTTTGTTCGTGTTTTTTTTACGAAATTATGTAGAATAATGGCAAAATTAAGAGCGCAGGTAGAATGATACTGTCTTTATTTTGGCCATTCGAGTGTTTTATGGAAACGATAAAGTTGTTTATGTACATTATTCCAGCACATCTATAGGTTACCTATTTTTTGGAAGTGTGTAGGCTGCTATTTGATCTGAGTGTGTAGTATTATGTATTTTATACATATTTGCCAATAGACAGGTTGTTTTAGGTTTTACCGACCCCAATCGGACGAACTTGTATTTTTCATGATTAAATCGAATAAGTACTGAAAGTTCACGAAATTTTATTTCATTACTCATCATCATCACCCCGCCGATTCCGCTGATGTGTCAGGGGGGAGAGGGGAAAAGCTATCGCAACCTTATCCGTACGCTACGGGGGTCGCCGGCTCGCTTCGCTCGCCCGCTCCCCCCTTCGCTTTGACTTCCCCGAGCCTCCTCTATACGAAACCGTAAACAAAACAGAACACGAGTTTAAAAAAAAGGGGTGAAGAGTCCCCTCCTCTTCACCCCTTTTTTTTAAACTCGGGTGAGGGGGGAGCTTTGAAAAATGATTTCCACTAACTCATTGCCCCTTTCAATGAATCTGAAAAAATAATCTTCCAAGTCTCTTAACTTCCGAGATCCGCCTAAAGGGGGGGTGAAGGGGGGCAAGGGGGTCAATATTGAGAAATATGATTTTACTTCCCCGAGCCTTCTCTATACGAATTCGTAAACAAAACAAAACACTAGTTTAAAAAAAAGGGGTGAAAAGGGGGGGAAGGGATGAAGGGAGGGAGAGGGGGGAGCTTTGAAAAATGATTTCGACTAACTCTATGCCCCTTTCAATGAATCTGAAAAAAAAAATGTTCCAAGTCTCTTAACTTCCGAGATCCGCCTAAAGCGGGGATGAAGGGGGGCAAGGGTGTCAAATTTGAAAAATGTTTTTTACTTTCCCAAGCCGCTTCTATACGAATCCCTAAAAAAACACACGTAATGTCTCTTTATTTCCGAGATCTGCCTAAAAGGGGGGAGAAGAGGGAGAAGGGGGCAACTTTGAAAAATGATTTTTACTTTACCGAGCCTTTTCTATACGACTTTCTAAAAAAAACACGTAAAGTTTCTATGTTTCCGAGAAACGATAGGGAGGGGGGAGAAGGGGGGGGAAAGGGGGGGTTTGGCACTTTTTCCATACTCACGAGAGTTGCTTGTTTACGAATCTGTCAAAATAATTTCACTTGCAACTGAAACTGCGTACTTGCAACTGTACGCTCAAACAGACATTGCCAACCTAGATAACTGCATTTCAACACTCAACGCTGATCTTCGTGTTATCGAGGAATGGTCTGGCAGATTTGGGGTGTCAGTTAACGTCGAAAAATGTCAGGCCATCCTCATTGGTAGCTCATACTATTTGAAGAATGTGAACACTAGCCAACTTGCGCCATTGATGTACGAGAACTCCGTCATTTCTCTTTCACCCCACGTAAAGGACTTGGGTCTTTACATTGACAGCAGTTTGAGTTGGGATAAGCACGTCGCTCAGGTGAGTCAGAAGGTCACGTTCTCGCTGCGGTCTCTCTATAGATTCAAGCATTTTCTCCCATCTAGCACGAAACTCACTTTGGTTCAGTCCCTTGTGCTTCCCATTATTGACTATGCTGATGTTTGTTATTCTGATTTATCCCAAGAACTTCTTAATAAATTGGATCGACTTCTCAATAATTGTATTCGTTTTATTTTTGGCCTTCGTAAATACGATCATGTTTCTTCCTTCCGTTCTCAGCTAAAATGGCTGCCTATCCGACTCAGGAGGTCCCTCAGATCTCTCTGCATGCTCTTCTCAATTATGAACGATCCACGTGCTCCCGATTATTTAAAAACTTATTTCAAAGTGTTGGGCAGTTGTCATAGTCGTAGCCTTCGAGCTTCCAAAAATCTCATTCTCCAAATTCCTTCACATCGCACCTGTTTTTTGTCAAACTCTTACGCTGTGTCATCCATAAAACTCTGGAATGCGCTACCTCTTGGCATTAAAAAAGCTGAAAGCAAATTTACTTTTAAAAGGAAAGTACGTAGCCACTATTTAAGTCAGACCAAATAGCTCTCAAATTATTATAAGTCGAGTCATGGTATTGCCTATTGTTAAGATTTTCGTTTTTTATTTTGGTATTTGTAAAATATTTATTAGTTTATTCTATATTTTTATATTTATGTATTAGTATATATATTATATAACTTAATTTAGTTTTTTAGAGTTGTTGTTTTTTAGATATTTTGTACCCTACCACAATGTTGTCTTATTTAACCCTAAGGTTGACTGGTAGAGAATGCCTTGTGGCATTAAGTCCGCCTATGTATCACTATTGTGCATGAAGTTTAAATAAATAAATAAATAAAATATACCCACCTCCCCATCCACCATCTGGGAGAACAATTCTGTCAGTGAGTCAGTCAGTGGTAATCGAGCTTTATATAGTATAACTAGTATTTGCGTGGCTGCGCGAGCTGCGCGCAGCTCGCGGGTCGTGAAGTGGGGGAGAGGGGGAGCTTTGAAAAATGATTTCGACTAACGCATTGCCCCTTTAAATAAAGCTTAAAAAAAATGTTCCAAGTCTCTTTACTTCCGAGATCCGCCTAAAGAGGGGGAAAAGGGGGGCAAGGGGGTCAATTTTGATAAATGGTTTTTACTTTCCCGAGCCTCCTCTATACGAATCCGTAAACAAAACAGAACACGAATTTTAAAAAAAGGGGTGAAGACGGGGGTAGGATGAAGGGGGGGAGAGGCGGGAGCTTTGAAAGATGATTTCGACTAACGCATTGCCCCTTTCAATGAATCTGAAAAAAAATGTTACAAGTATCTTAACTTTCGAGATCTTTCGCAAATTCGACAACTTTGAAAAACGTAGGAGGGGAAAATGGGGCCAAAAGGGGAGGTTTTGCACTTTTAAGCTACTCATGAGAGTTAATTATACGCTTCACTCACTCAACCTTCGTTACGCTACGGAGGTCGCCGGCTCGCTTCGCTCGCCACCTCCCCTCTTCGCTCCACTTAAGACCTGCCTGCCACCGAGGAAAAGCTATCGTGACCTTATCCCTTCGCTAGGGGGGTCACCGGCTCGCTTCGCTCGCCTTGTCTTATAAATCTTCCCCTTGAGTTTAAGGGGAATGCGGACGTCGCATATTGTTCCCGTGACCTGCCGCCATTTCATCCATACAGTGCTAATTCTGTGCTTTACACTACGATCTATTTCGCCATCGCTTTGCACGAGTGAACCGAGATACCGAAAGTCGGGGCAAATTGGAAGAAGCACGCCGGCTGTCCCATCCGCCATCTTGTTTTTCTAAAAAGTTACAATTTTCCTTAAATATCAAGGATACAGGCTACCGACTGGTGTACTTGGTGTTGCCAAGTTTTAAGTTTAGTAGAACAAAAGAATTCGCCAAAGTCGGTTCTGATCCTAAAATTCAAGCACCAATGACTCTCGGGGTTGCCAGCTGAAAAGAATGAAAATGGTCAAATGTCATTTGAGGCACCCCATTCTTAGTGTTCCTGTAAAAAAAATCCATTCAAAATGTCGTTATTTCCACTATTCATGTTTTTGGGAAAAATCTGTGAAAATACCCTAAAAATGGGGAAAATTTTTGCGTAAGGTAACACTCCACAACAAAGTACACAATCGCTTTTTACAACACAATCCGGTCGGGGATGTCGGATGTCCCATTAATCGTGTCGAAAATTAGGATTTTTCACCATTCTTACAAGATGGCCGCCACACTGTCCGCCATCTTTTTTTTTTGAAAAGTCATAATTTTCCTGAAATCTCAAGGATATAGGTCACTAACTGGTGTACTTGGTGTTGCCAACTTTTGACATTAGTAGAACAAACTAATTCGCCAAAGTTGGGTCTGACCCAAAAATTCTAGCGCCAATGGCTCTCGGGGTTGCCAGCTGAAAGTGATGAAAATGGTCAAATGTCATTCGGGGAACCCCATTCTTGGTGTTTATGTAAAATTTTCATTCAAAATGTCGTTATTTCTACTTTTCATGTTTTCGGAGAAAATCTTGGAAATTTACTTAAAAATGGGGAAAAAATTTGCACCAGGCAACACTCCTTGACAAATCACATAACCGGTCAATACAACACAATCCGGTCGGGGGATGCCGGCTGTCCCATTAATCGTGTCGAAAATTAGGATTTTTCATCATTTTTACAAGATGGCCGCCACACTGTCCGCCATTTTTTTTTCCTGAAAAGTCATAATTTTCCTTAAATGTCAAGAACATAGGCCACCGATCGGTGTACTTGGTGTTGCCAACTTTTGAGTTTGGTAGAACAAACTAATTCGCCAAAGTCAGGTCTGACCAAAAAATTCAAACGCCAATGGCTCTCGGGGTTGCCAGCTGAAAGTGATGAAAACGGTCAAATGTCATTTGGGGGACCCCATTCTTGGTGTTTATGTAAAATTTCAATTCAAAATGTCGTTATTTCTACTTTTCATGTTTTCGGGGAAAATCTGGGAAATTTCCCTAAAAATGAGGATTTTTTTTAAACCAGGCCACACTCATAGATGAGTCACATAACCGGTCCATACAACACAATCCGGTCGGGGGATGCCAGCTGTCCCAATTATCGTGTCGAAAATTGGTGTTTTTCGGCCTTTTTACAAGATGGCCGCCATAGCATCCGCCATCTTGTTTTTCTAAAAAGTCATAATTTTTCTGAAATCTCAGGGATATAGGCCACCAATTGGTGTACTTGGTGTTGCCAACTTTTGAGTTTGGTAGAACAAACTAATTCGCCAAAGTCAAAAAGTCCCAAAAATTAAAAAGTTGAATATTTTTTGGGGTTGCCAATTAAAACGAACCAAAATGGTCAAATGTCATTTGTGGGACCCCAATGTTGCCGGCTAGTCAAAGTTTCTATTTAAAATGTCATTATTTCTACTTTTCATGTTTTTGGGGAAAATCTGGGAAAATACCCCAAAAATGGGGAAAATTTTTGCACCAGGCAACACTCGTCAACAAAGCAGACAACCGCTTGGTACAACTCGAACCAGTCTGATGTTGCCAACTACCCGAAAAATGGATTTGAAAAAAATCGAAATATCCAACTATTTAACAAAATGGCCGCCGCAGCGTCCTCCATCTTGGATTTTCGCAATGTCATAATTTTCCCCAATTGCCATTAAAATTATCAACAAACTGGCAGACTTTTCGTTGGCGGTTTTAGAATTTGGTAAAAGAAAACAATTTGTCAAAGTCGAGTGAAAAAAGTCGACAATTTCAAAACGTCATAGCGCGGCCGCCATCTTGTTTTTTTTTTTTTTTTTAATGCTTTTAGATTTCGTATAGGACCTTTGAGTCGAATTTCATCCAAGTCTTTCCCCCACCGAAACCGGAAATGGACTCGCCCACCATCTCGGATTTGAACTTTCCCTATAATTTTCCTCTACTCGATTGGTCAGATTACACATTTTTGCAAAACATACCCATAACCCATCTCTCACCCATTCCGAGAAACGACATGTCAATGAGTGAGTCAGTGGCTTTGTAGTTTTATATAACTACTAGTATTTGCGTGGCTGCGCGAGCTGCGCGCAGCTCGCGGGGCGTGAAGGCGGGAGAGGGGGAGCTTTGAAAAATGATTTCGACTAACGCATTGCCCCTTTCAATGACTCTGAAAAAAAAAATGTTCTAAGTCTCTTAACTTCCGAGATCCGCCTAAAGGCCCCGGGTGAAGGGGTGCAAGGGGTTCAAATTTAAAAAACGGATTTTACTTCTCCGAGCCTCCTCTATATGAATCTCACGTATGCCACCACCTACCTACAACTACCTACACCTACCTACTACCTACCTACTACCTCCTACTACCACTAAAAAAACATTACCCTAAAGTTTGCTTGGAGTAACGCTTCAGCCACTCAACCTTCGTTACGCTAAGGAGGTCGCCGGCTCGCTTCCGCCACCTCCCCCCTTCGCTCCACTCGGTCTCGCAGGTTCGCTCCACTCAGGACCTACCTACCACCGGAAAGCTATCATGACATTATCCGTACGCTACGGGGGTCGCCGGCTCGCTTCGCTCGCCCGCTTCCCCCTTCGCTTTACCGCTGTACCACCACCGGACAGGCTTCGACGCCTACTATAATATTTGTTCAAACACCTAATGGCTATCTCTAACCGTTACGAAGTTACAGCCCTTTTAATTTTAGGGGAGGTTGGGGAGGGGAGGGGAGGGTATACAAATTTCAACGCCCCTCAATAGTTTTAGGTAAGAATCAAAATTTTTTTCAGTAGTAAAAAAAAAAGGTTAAGAGGGGGGGGTGGTTGAAGGGGGGAGAGGGGGGGAGTTTCGAAAAATGTCTTCGACTAACGCAATGCCCCTATAAATGAATCTGAAAAAAAAATCGTTCCAAGTCTCTTAACTTTCGAGATCCGCCTAAAAGGGGGGAGAAGGGGGGCAAGGGGGGCCACTTTGAAAAATGATTTTTACTTTACCGAGCCTCTTCTATACGAATCCCTTAAAATAAACACGTAAAGTCTCTTTATTTCCGAGATCCGCCTAAAGGGGGGGTGATGGGGGGCAAGGGGGTCAAATTTAAAAAATGGGTTTTACTTCCCCGAGCCTCCTCTATACGAATCCCTAAAAAAAAACACGTAAAATCTCTTCATTTTCGAGATCCGCCTAAAAGGGGGGAGAAGGGGGGCAAAAGGGGCCACTTTGAAAAATGATTTTTACTTTACCCAGCCTCCTCTATACGAATCTGTAAAAAAAAAAAATACGGGTCTCTTAGTTTCCGAGATACGATAGGGAGGGGGAGGAGGGGGGGCAAAAAGGGGAGGTTTGGCACTTTTCCCATACTCACGGGAGTTACTTGTTTACGAATCTGTCAAAATATACCCACCTCCCCATCCACCATCTGGGAGAACAATTCTGTCAGTCAGTCAGTGAGTGAGTGAGTCAGTGGTAATTTAGCTTTATATAGTATAATAACTAGTATTTGCGTGGCTGCGCGAGCTGCGCGCAGCTCGCGGGTCGTGAAGAGGGGGAGAGGGGGAGCTTTAAAAAATGATTTCGACTAACGCATTGCCCCTTTCCATTAATCTGATATACCTACCTACACCTACCTACTACCAACCTACTACCTACCTACACCTACCTACTACCAACCTACTACCTACCTACACCTACCTACTACCAACCACCTACCTACACCTACCTACTACCTACCTACACCTACCTGCACCTACCTACACCTACCTACTACCTACCTACACCTACCTACCACCTACCTACCACCTACCTACCACCTACCTACCACCTACCTACCACCTACCTACCACCTACCTACCACCTACCTACCACCTACCTACCACCTACCTACCACCTACCTACCACCTACCTACTACCCCTACACCTACCTACTACCTACCTATCACCTACCTACTACCTACCTACTACCTCCTACTACCACTAAAAAAACATTACCCTAAAGTTTGCTTGTCGTCGCCCCTGAGTAACGCTTCACCCACTCAACCTTCGTTACGCTAAGGAGGTCGCCGGCTCGCTTCGCTCGCCACCTCCCCCCTTCGCTCCACTCGGTCTCGCAGGTTCGCTCCACTCAGGACCTACCTACCACCGGAAAACTATTATGACATTATCCCTACGCTACGGGAGTCGCCGGCTCGCTTCGCTCGCCCGCTTCCCCCTTCGCTTTACCGGTACCACCACAGGATAGGCTCCTTTCGATGACTCTGAAAGGGGGGAAGGGGGGGGGAGGGGAGCTTTGAAAAATGATTTCAATTAACTCATTGCCCCTTTCAATCAATAAATCTGAAAAAAAAAATGTTCCAAGTCTCTTAACTTCCGAGATCCGAAAGGGGGGGGGTGAAGGGGGGCAAGGGGGTCAAATTTGAAAGATGGTTTATACTTCCCCGAGCCTCTTCTATACGAATCCCTAAAAAAAAACACGTAAAATCTCTTTATTTTCGAGATCCGCCAAAAGGGGGGGTAAAGGGGGGCAAGGGGGTCAAATTTGAAAAATGGTTTATACTTCCCCAAGCCTCTTCTATACGAATCCCTAAAAAAAATCACGTAAATTCTCTTTATTTCCGAGATCCGCCTATTAGGGGGGAGAAGGGGGGCAAGGGGGGCCACTTTGAAAAATGATTTTTACTTTACCTTGCCCCCTCTATACGAATCCCTAAAAAAAAACAAGTAAAATCTCTTTGTTTTCGAGATACGATAAGGAGGGGGGAGAAGGGGGGGGAAAAGGGGGGGTTTGGGACTTTTCCCATACTCACGAGAGTTAGTTGTTTACGAATCTGTCAAAATATACCCACCTCCCCATCCACCATCTGGGAGATCAATTCTGTCAGTGAGTCAGTCAGTGGTAATTTAGCTTTATATAATATAACTAGTATTTGCGTGGCTGCGCGAGCTGCGCGCAGCTCGCGGGGCGTGAAGAGGGGGAGAGGGGGAGCTTTGAAAAATGATTTCGACTAACGCATTGCACCTCTCAATGAATCTGAAAAAAAAATGTTTCAATGCAGCTCGCGGTACTACCTACCTACACCTACCTACTACCTACCTACACTTACCTACTACCTACCAACACCTACCTACTACCTACCTACCTACACCTACCTACTACCTACCTACACCTACCTACTACCTACCTACACCTACCTACACCTACCTACACCTACCTACACCTACCTACACCTACCTACTACCTACCTACCTACACCTACCTACTACTTACCTACACCTACCTACTACCTACCTACACCTACCTACACCTACCTACTACCTACCTACTACCTACCTACACCTACCTACTACCTACCTACACCTACCTACTACCTACCTACACCAACCTACTACCTACCTACACCTACCTACCTACACCTACCTACTACCTACCTACTACCTACCTACTACCTACCACCTACCTACACCTACCTACACCTACCTACTACCTACCTACCTACACCTACCTATCACCTACCTACCTACCTACTACCTCCTACTACCACTAAAAAACCATTACCCTAAAGTTTGCTTGTCGTCGCCCCTGAGTTACGCTTCACCCACTCAACCTCGTTACGCTAAGGAGGTCGCCACCTCCCCCCTTCGCTCCACTCGGTCTCGCAGGTTCGCTTCACTCAGAACCTACCTACCACCGGAAAGCTATCATGACATTTACCCTACGCTACGGGGGTCGCCGGCTCGCTTCGCTCGCCCGCTCCCCCCTTCGCTTTACCGCTGTACCACCACCGGACAGGTTTCGACGCCTACTATATTATTTGTTTAAACACCTAATGGCTATCTCTAACCGTTATGAAGTTACAGCCCTTTTAATTTTAGGGGAGGTTGGGGAGGGGAGGATATACAAATTTCAACGCCCCTCAAATAGATTTAGGTAAGAATCAAAAATTTTTCAGGAGTAAAAAAAGAGGTGAAGAGGGGGGGGGGGTGAAGGGGGGGAGAGGGGGGAGTTTCTAAAAATGATTTCGACTAACGCAATGCCCCTCTATATGAATCTGAAAAAAAATTCGTTCCAAGTCTCTCAACTTTCGAGATCCGCCTAAAGGGGGGGTGAAGGGGAGCAAGGGGGTCAAATTCAAAAAATGGTTTTTACTTCCCCGAGCCTCCTCTATACGAATCCCTAAAAAAACACACGTAATGTCTCTTTATTTCCGAGATCCGCCTAAAAGGGGGGAGAAGGGGGGCAAGGGGGGCAACTTTGAAAAATGATTTTTACTTTACCGAGCCTCCTCTATACGAATCCCTAAAAAAAAACAAGTATAGTCTCTTTGTTTCCGAGATACGATAGGGAGGGGGGAGAAGAGGGGAGAAAAGGGGGGGTTTGGGACTTTTCCCATACTCACGAGAGTTACTTGTTTACGAATCTGTCAAAATATACCCACCTCCCCATCCACCATCTGGGAGAACAATTCTGTCAGTGAGTGAGTGGTAATTTAGCTTTATATAATATAATAACTAGTATTTGCGTGGCTGCGCGAGCTGCGCGCAGCTCGCGGGGCGTGAAGGGGAGCTTTGAAAAATGATTTCGACTAACACATTGCCCCTAGTATTTGCTCGGTGCTGCTTGCAGCTCGCGGTTTTGTCGTGCTTTTGAGGAGTTTTAGTTACCCTTAAATTTTGAGAATCCATAGGAATCCTTAAATGAATTGGAAAATCCATTAGAGTCCAAATGGTCTTTTAAGTAAATCAACTGAACGATTTTTTATTCCTTTATTTGATGTACTTAGTCGGTACAAATAAACTATATAATGTTTGCTCTAATCGTATGCAACATAATTATAGTATAAATAAACCTTAAACTTGATGTCAAAAAGAACCCTAGTCTTCCACTTTTCGAGGAGCTCGTGGCTTAATAAGAACTGCCACTCAGGACGATCTTTAGGTAAAGCTGTGCTTGCCTAGGTCGGTCTGTGGATGGGTGACCGCTCGACATACCGAGTTTCCTCCGTGCCTCGGAAAGCACGTTAAGCTGTTGGTCCCGGCTGCCATATATAGATATTTGGCAGTCGTTTCAGGTAGTCAGTGACCTGAAATTCTGACATCCAGTCTTACCAAAGGGTACCTATTGTATTACCTAGTAATAACTGGGTTGTGGAGGTCAGATAGGCAGTCGCTCCATGTAAAATACTGGTATTCAGCTGCATCCGGTTAGACTGGAAACCGACCCCAATATAGTTGGGAAAAGGCTAGGCAGGTGGTGAGTCTTCCACTTTTCAAACTCTAGTGAAATGCCAAATAAAGCCCAGAAGAGACCCGAAAGGTTTCTACTTCATTGAACTCTTAAACGTAGTCCGCCTTATTACAAAACGTAGTTAAACCTGGTTTAACTTAGACTTGGTTTATCTCGCATGACGTCTCACTTCAATAATATTCAAAAGAAAGTGACAGCATGCGAGATAAACCAGGTCTAAGTTAAACCAGGTTTAACTACGTTTTGTAATAAGGCGGAGTAAGTCTAGAGAAAGCCATAAGAAAACCTATTATTGTTTGAATGAACTCGTACAATTTTTTTAGCGCCATCTATCGTGGTCTTGGGAATTACTATTTTATTTTGAAAAGAAAATTCGTCATTACTAAGTAATAAATCATTATGATAGGCACTTAACTACCTCTATTACCCAATCGTGGAAAGTTTTCTTACAAAGGTTCACCAAGGTGGACCTCAGGAAGGGGGACTGTGTGTATTTTTTAGTAGTGATGACCAGCTACATGGACCGGACCAGCTATTTGGACCTCTCAAGAGAGCTTAGCAATATTAAATTTATGATGATTCAGTTATCTTATATTTTAACAGTTATGTCAATGGCTGTGCTGTTGATTGAGTAAAATGTATCATGTGAATTTAAGAATAGTATTAAAACCTATGACTAAGTTATTCGAAAAACACATTCGATTCCTAATCGTTTTCAGAGGCGATAGTAAACAAAACTGCTTTATTGATAAATTAAATAAAACTATGTTTTACTTGTTACGATATAAATATAATTTGAAACAGTTCCATGTTATTTTAACATAAAAAAGTATATTTAGAAAACATAAAAAGGCATAAGGCATCTTCTCCGGTAAGTACATTTGTACATTAATTTCTTAATTATTGATATAGTCTTTTTCGCCCATGGTCCCGGTCCCTGGAAGGGACCACGAGTATTTTTTTGCCCGTGGTTCCTTCTAGAAATATATACCTACTGCCGAATTAAATTGTACTCCATGACGCGCGCTCGCTTCGCTCGCATATATATATGTATAACACTAATATCTTCTGTCCCCGAAGTGCCGGGCCTCCGCCGGCCTCCTTCGTCGGCCTACGGCCCGGTGCCCATGCCGCCCATAAAGGATACTGTCGCGAGACGGTCGTATTATAGGAACACGAAGAAAAAAAAGGGACCACGGCATTTTCCAGGGACTACAGGCGAAAGAATAAAGTAATTTACAATCAAAACATTTTGATAGATTTTTTACTCTGGATGTCGATTGTCGATGCTGATTGTGACCTACTTATTTTAAAACTATTTATTACATGGTTGTTGTTAAGTATGTATGTAGATGGACTGTTAAATGTGGCGACACCTGCGAAGATGTTCATCTGGTGATGTTCTGCTGCGACATCAGTAATAAAAATAATTCATACTTTGATTTTGACAGATGAAATAGTTTGACAGCTGTCAACGCTGTCATGGACGTTTCTTTGAACGCAGTTAAGATGCGAGGTGGTGCATTTTCATAATCTTTTCCCAATATATAGGTACTATATTGAAAATTTTTAAATACTGCCCATAACACCATTTATTGGAAGGAGCATAGATAGTAATTTGTACCTTAGTACATGATTTGGCCAAAAAAAACCTCCTTTAAATTCTAATAAAGTAACATTTATCCTTTGCAGATAGCTCAACAGTTTCATGTATATTTAGTACATCGTATAAATACTTGTACATGTTCATAGAAGCTTTTTAGTTAATAAAGTTATTTGACTACATAGGTACATAATTTCACAATCTCTGAATAATGCTATCTGTCAAGTAAAATCTATGATAATGAAGAATTTATTTAAAGTAGAGATGGAAATATTTTTTATCCATCTGATGGATAGCGACCATGAAATAAGCCCTAAGGCTCCTAGGCTAAGGATTATAGAAGGCTTTATGGGAACCTATCTGCTATTATTATTGTAGCTTTCTATTTCCACTGTCTTCATGTAAAGATACATTTCAAACACAGTTCAGTTTAGATTTAGGTACATATTTCCCCGTTTAGAAAATGCTCTGTGGTACATATTAGGTCTTTACCTATGAAATTGCCGTTCTGCAGTACTGGCCATTTCAAATCAAAATAATTTTTGTTAAAGAAGCTGATGATACACAATCTACGGCTGAATTAGCAGCAGCTTTCGACGTTAGCGTCAAAACAATATTGGTCCATTTGCGTCAAATTGGCAAGGTAAAAAAGCTTGACAAATGGGTGCCCCACGAACTCAATGATCGCCAGCGCGAAGTACGCGTCGAGACGTGCCTTGCACTGCTCAACAGACACACAAATGAAGGAATTTTGAACCGCATTGTTACCTGCGATGAAAAATGGATCCTGTACGATAACCGTAAGCGCTCAGCAAGTTGGTTGGATCCTGGTTCAGCACCTAAACAATGCCCTAAACGAAAACTTACCCCTAGAAAAGTGATGGTCACTGTTTGGTGGTCTAGCGCCGGTGTGATTCATCACAGCTTCTTACCAAACGGGGTGAGCATTACTGCAGATGTGTACTGTGAAGAACTGAACACAATGATGGAGAAGCTGGCACATCTTTAACCAGCATTGGTCAATCGCTCGTCTCCGCTGCTCCTGCACGACAACGCGCGACCTCATACTGCACAGCAGACGGTCTCCAAGTTGCAAGAACTGGGGTTGGAAGCTCTCCGTCATCCGCCCTACTCACCAGACCTTGCGCCTACAGACTACTACTTTTTCCAGAATTTGGACAACTTCTTGGCGGGAAAAAAATTCAATACCCGAGAGGCAGTACAAAATGCCTTTGAAGAATTTGTTGCCTCCCGACCAGCTGATTTCTTTAAGAAGGGCATCAATAAACTGCCACTGCGTTGGCAAAGATGCATTGATTAAATGGGTGATTACTTCTATTAATACAATTAAAAAATACATGAAAAAAAATCGTTTAAATTTTTTCAAACAAAACGGCAATTTCATAGGTAAAGACCTATTATTATGTATATTTCAAATGTGTGTTGGTAAATGTTTTTTGTTTAGCATATATGTACAAGTTAGGTATTAGTACGGAGTGTGGATGCCTTGCGGGTAAAAGTCTCCTCCAAGTTTGTCCACGTAGGTAATTCTAATGTGTGGTGATCATCCACAACATACAGCGCAAAAGGCAGGGTTCTTATCAATTGAGCCGTAACGCCTGACTGTAGTACAAAGCAAGGATGCATTAGCATCAATAATTATTGTAGATATATGATTATTATTGTTAATGTGAATGTAAGTTTGTTTGTTACGTTTTCACGCAATGAACTTTGTACACAGATTCTTGGAGGTATTAGAAGTAAACAAAGCGAGCAAAGCCGCGGGTAAAAGCTAGTGAAATAATAAATTTTATGATTTTTCAGGTACCTACCTACATAATTTTGTAAGGTAGGGAGTAGTACCTACCTACTGTTGAAATTGACGGAGGTGGCCTCATTTTAACTTTCCTTTCATCAACAATAGGACAAGTAGGTATGTTACAGCCTCCCCCTGTTGAGATTTCCTCAACATCATCGTGGACAATTTGTGGACCGACTTTATTGTAGTGTCCATATTTGGGCAGTAGGTAGGTATAGATAAAACATTACAGATAGGAGACGCATTGGTTTATGACTCGTCTTTAAACATAGATGCTCTGTGCTTATTGTGCTTCAACTATTGGTACTCTCCGGCTGAGCTTTCTCTTGTAATTGTGTACCTACCTACATATTTTATTGAGCGATCATTGTTTTTTAGTAGGTAGATAGGTATTAAAGCTGTTTGCGAGAGCTCGCCTGCGGAAGTATTCACCATGCTTATTTCTATCGTCAATCAATATCCTGTTTCGGTTTGAAGGGTGTGGGTGCCGGTGGTTACTTCTGGCACGTAAGGCTTAGGATCTATAAGCCTCAAGTTGATAAACGCAGAGCAGTGCATCGTAGGACACATTCTATAGGTAGGTACGTGCCTCAACTGCGAAGCAAAGAGTTACCATTTAATACCAATATTGACCATAATTTGCTTGTTCCGTCAGTTTTAGTAGATAAATCTACAAGTAAAGGTAGGCAGAACCAAATAAGTAGATAGGTACGTAGGTATATCTTTGTTGTCCAAGTCTTAATAAGTTAGGTTACATAATTATCTATAATTATTAAGTATTCATTGTGATGCCCTTATACTTACTTACGTTAGTTGTTATCCTAAGTTTTCACGATGCTTTAATCTAGAAGTAGATTTGTCAATAATTATAATACTTAACCCAGTTTCTCATATAAATAGGTCAGGTAAAGATAACAGTCCTATCTGTATTAGTAGGTTCCTATTAAAAGTACCTGTTTATGTACCTATACCTCAGTCGGATTATTCGTTTGAATGACCTCTTACGGTAAATTTTTGGGAAACTTGGGATTTTTCATCATTTTTCCAAGATGGCCACCACACTGTCCGCCATCTTGTTTTTCTGAAAAGTCATAATTTTTCTGAAATATCGAGGATGCAGGCTACCGACTGGTGTACGTGGTGTTGCCAAGTTTTAAGTTTGGTAGAACAAAAGAATTCGCCAAAGTCTGTTCTGATCCGAAAATTCAAGACCCAATGACTCTCGGGGTTGCCAGCTGAAAAGAATGAAAATGGTCAAATGTCATTTGAATCACCCCATTTTTGGTGTTTATGTAAAATTTCTATTCGAAATGTCGTTATTTCCACTATTCATGTTTTTGGGAAAAATCTGGGAAAATACCCTAAAAATGGGGAAAATTTTTGCGTAAAGTAACACTCCACAACAAAGTACACAATCGTTTCATACAACACAATCCGGTCGGGGGATGCCTGCTGTCCCATTAATCGTGTCGAAAATTAGGATTTTACATCATTTTTACAAGATGGCCGCCACACTGTCCGCCATCTTTTTTTTCTGAAAAGTCATAATTTTCCTGAAATCTCAGGGATATAGGCCACCAACTGGTGTACTTGGTGTTGCCAACTTTTGAGTTTAGTAGAACAAACTAATTCGCCAAAGTCGGATCTGACCCAAAAATTCAAGCACCAATGGCTCTCGGGGTTGCCAGCTGAAAGTGATAAAAATGGTCAAATGTCATTTGGGGAACCCCATTCTTGGTGTTTATGTAAAATTTCCATTCAAAATGTCGTTATTTCTACTTTTCATGTTTTCGGGGAAAATCTGGGAAATTTCCCTAAAAATGGGATTTTTTTTAAACCAGGCCACACTCCTTGATGAACCAAATAACCGGTCCATACAACACAATCCGGTCGGGGGATGCCAGCTGTCCCAATTATCGTGTCGAAAATTGGGATTTTTCGGCCTTTTTACAAGATGGCCGCCATGGAATCCGCCATCTTGTTTTTCTGAAAAGTCATAATTTTCCTGAAATGCCAAAAATATAGGCCACCGTTTGGTGTACTTGGTGTTGCCAACTTTCGAGTTTGGTAGAACAAACTAATTCGCCAAAGTCAAAAAGTCCCAAAAATTTAAAAGTTCAATATTTTTTGGTGTTGCCAATTAAAACGAACGAAAATGGTCAAATGTCATTTGTGGGACCCCAATGTTGCCGGCTAGTCAAAGTCTCTATTTAAAATGTCATTATTTCTACTTTTCATGTTTTCGGGGAAAATCTGGGAAAATACCCTAAAAATGGGGAAAATTTTTGCACCAGGCAACACTCGTCAACAAAACACACAACCGCTCCCTACAACTCGAACCCGTCCGATGTTGCCAACTACCCGAAAAATGGATTTGAAAAAAATCGAAATTTCCAACTTTTTACAAAATGGCCGCCGCAGCGTCCTCCATCTTGGATTTTCACAATGTCATATTTTTTTCCAATTGCCATTGAAATTACCAACAAATTGGCAGACTTTTCGTTGGCGGTTTTAGAATTTGGTAGAAGAAAACAATTTGTCAAAGTCGAGTGAAAAAAGTCGACAATTTCAAAACGTCATAGCGCGGCCGCCATCTTGTTTTTTTTTTTTTTTTTACTTTTTTTTTAAATGCTTTTAGATTTCGTATAGGACCTCTGAGTCGAAATTCATCCAAGTCTTTCCCCCATCGAAACCGGAAATGGACTCGCCCACCATCTTGGATTTGAACTTTCCCTATAATTTTCCTCTACTCGATTGGTCAGATGACACATTTTTGCAAAACATACCCCTAACCCATCTCTCACCCATTCCGAGAAACGACATGTCAATCAGTCAGTCAGTGGCTTTGTAGTTTTATATAACTATAATAACTAGTATTTGCGTGGCTGCGCGAGCTGCGCGCAGCTCGCGGTTCTGTCGTGCTTTTGAGGAGTTTTAGTTACCCTTGTAAAATTTTGAGAATCCCTAGGAATCTTTAAATGAATTGGAAAATCCATTAGAGTCCAAGATTTTGTAAATTGTATAAAATCTTTTAAATATTTTGAGAATCCTAAGTACATAAATGGTCTTTTAAGTAAATCAACTGAACGATTTTTATTCCTTCAGTAAGTATTATAATATCTGTGCTTCAGTTGATGTACTTAAAACTCGGTACAAATAAACTATAATATTATAATGTTATTCCATAAAAGTGATTAGGTAAATAATGAAATAAGTTCCAATTTTATGCTCTAATCGTATGCAATGTATAGTATAAATAAACCTTAAACGTGATGTCAAAAAGAACCCTAGTCTTCCACTTTTCAAACTCTAGTGAAATGCCTAATAGAGCCCAGAAGAGACCCGAAAGGTTTCTACTTCATCGAACTCTTAAACGTATTAAGTCCAGAGAATGCCTTATGAAAACCTATTATTGTTTGAATGAACTCGTACATTTTTTTTATCGCCATCTATCGTGGTCTTGGGAACTATTATTTTATTTTGAAAAGAAAATTCGTCAGTAATAAATCATTATGATAGGCACTTACCTATTTCAAATGCTTTAGTTCTTACCCACCGCCCACTTGGGTGAATCGTGGAAAGTTTTCTTACAACGGTTTACCAAGGTGGACCTCAGGGAGGGGGACTGTGGGTATTTTTTAGTAGTGATGACCAGCTACATGGACCGGACCAGCTATTTGGACCTCTCAAGAAAGCTTAGCAATATTAAATTTATGATGATTCAGTTATCTTATATTTTAACAGTTATGTCAATGGCTGTGTTGTTGATTGAGTAAAATGTATCATGTGAATGTAAGAATAGTTATTAAAACCTATGACCAATGCCCGGTTTCTGAGGCACTTTATCTGTGGTTTATCTATTCATTTGCATACATTTGAATAGATAAACCATAGATAAAATGCCTCAGAAACCGGGCATTAGTTATTCGAAAAACACATTTGATTCCTCATCGTTTTCACAGGCAAAACAAAAAAAAAAGACAAATGCAATGGTGTACGCCCATGTACATGGGCATTGCTTGATCACGATAATAAGAGTGATGAGTGTTAATCATACCTACCTATTGTTAAACTGCTTTATTATTGATAAATTAAATAAAACTATGTTTTTTCAAATGATGTCAGTCTAACCACTTAGATCTCTGATGCCTTACTGTTAAAATAAACGTGTTATAGTGACATTAAGTCAACAGTAAAGCTGCAATGGCTCTCAGGGTTGCAAGCTGAAAGTGATGAAAACGATCAAATGTCATTCAACGAACCCAAATGTTGCCTGCTAGTCAAAGTCTTCATTCTAAAAGTCTTTACTTCTATTTTCATGTTTTCGGTCAAAATCTGAAAAAATACCCTAAAAATGGGTTTTTTTTTGCTACAGGCAACATTACTTAACGAATTACACAACCGGGACAACACAATCCGGTCAGAAGGTGCCGGCTGTCCCATTTATCGTGTCGAAAATTGGGATTTTTCATCATTTTTCCAAGATGGCCACCACACTGTCCGCCATCCTTTTTTTCTGAAAAGAAATAATTTTCCTAAAATCTCAAGGTTATAGGCCACCAACTGGTGCACTTGGTGTTGCCAAGTTTTAAGTTTGGTAAAACAAAAGAATTCGCCAAATTCGGTTCTGATCCGAAAATTCAAGCCCCAATGACTCTCGGGGTTGCCAGCTGAAAAGAATGAAAATGGTCAAATGTCATTTAAGGCACCCCATTATTGATGTTTATGTAAAAAAAAACTATTCAAAATGTCGTTATTTCCACTATTCATGTTTTTGGGAAAAATCTGGGAAAATACCCTAAAAATGGGTAAAAGTTTTGCGTAAGGTAACACTCGACAACAAAGTACACAATCGCTTCATACAACACAATCCGGTCGGGGGATGCCGGCTGTCCCATTTATCGTGTCGAAAATTATGATTTTTCATTATTTTTACAAGATGGCCGCCACACTGTCCGCCATCTTTTTTTTCTGAAAAGTCATAATTTTTCTGAAATCTCAGGGATATAGCCCACCAAGTAGTGTACTTGGTGTTGCCAACTTTTGAGTTTGGTAAAACAAACTAATTCGCCAAAGTCGGGTCTTACCCAAAAATTCAAACGCCAATGGCTCTTGAGGTTGCCAGCTGAAAGTGATGAAAATGGTCAAATCTCATTTGGGGGACCTCATTCTTGGTGTTTATGTAAAATTTCCATTCAAAATGTCGTTATTTCTACTTTTCATGTTTTCGGGGAAAATCTGGGAAATTTCCCTAAAAATGGGGAAAAATTTTGCACCAGGCCACACTCCTTGACGAATTACATAACCGGTCCATACAACACAATCCGGTCGGGGGATGCCAGCTGTCCCAATTATCGTGTCGAAAATTGGGATTTTTCGGCCTTTTTACAAGATGGCCGCCATGGAATCCGCCATCTTGTTTTTCTGAAAAGTCATAATTTTCCTGAAATGTCAAGAATATAGGCCAATGATTGGTGTACTTGGTGTTGCCAACTTTCGAGTTTATTAGAACAAACTAATTCGCCAAAGTCGGGTCTGACCCAAAAATTCTAGCGCCAATGGCTCTCGGGGTTGCCAGCTGAAAATGATGAAAATGGTCAAATGTCATTTGAGGGACCCCATTCTTGGTGTTTATGTAAAATTTCCATTCAAAATGTCGTTATTTCTACTTTTCATGTTTTCGGGGAAAATCTGGGAAATTTACTTAAAAATGGGAAAAAAAATTGCACCAGGCAACACTCCTTGACAAATCACATAACTGGTCAATAAAACACAATCTAGTCGGGAGATGCCAGCTGTCCCAATTATCGTGTCGAAAATTGGGATTTTTCATCATTCTTACAAGATGGCCGCCACACTGTCCGCCATCTTTTTTTTTTGAAAAGTCATAATTTTCCTGAATTTTCAAGGATATAGGCCACCAACTGGTGTACTTGGTGTTGCCAACTTTTGACTTTAGTAGAACAAACTAATTCGCCAAAGTCGGGTCTGACCCAAAAATTCTAGCGCCAATGGCTCTCGGGGTTGCCAGATGAAAGTGATGAAAATGATCAAATGTCATTTGGGGGACCTCATTCTTGGTTGTAGGTGTTATGGGTGGTAATCGGCGAAGATAAACGATTTGGTAGCTTAAAAAACTTATATTTTTGGAAAAACACTGATAATTTTTGACAAACGATAAATCATGCACAAGCGCATCCGCTTGCGGTGCTCGCACGGACTCAACTCAACTGGCGGCGCGGGGTGGGGGTCCATTGGCCCTTACATCTATATGCTAATGTGTGCGTTATAACTACTACTTACAAACTAACTTAAGAAGATAACATGAGCGCGTCGCTAACATTCCCCCCCCTAGTGCTGGCACAGCACTCCTCAACAAGTGAAATTCGCGCGACGCGTGCTGCAGGTCTCTTCCAGACACCAGTCTTAGTCTTTACTTCGACCAGTCTGACTCGTCCATCCTTACCTGGGCATATCTTCTGAATGACACCCTTCGGCCAGGTGCTACGAGGACTGTTAGGATCAGCCACGAGCACTACGTCACCTACCTGCAAAGGTTTCACCTCCTCGTTCCATTTTCTTCGGGGCAGCAAGTCAGGGAGAACCTCTGTCACCCATCTACGCCAAAACATATCCGCTAACGCTTGTGACTTTCTCCATTGTTTGCGTAAAAACATGTCGGAATCATCGAAAGTCCCAATGATAGGCACAACGGATGTGCTACCTAAAAGAAAATGATTAGGAGTTAAAGATTCCAAGCTTTCAGGGTCCACGGAGACGTGTGTCAACGGGCGACTATTCACCATGTTCTCCACTTCCGCCATCAAGGTAAGTAGTACTTCTTCGCGGGGAGCGCGTTCCTTCATTATTACTCGAAGTGAAGTTTTCACACTTCGAATCAGCCTCTCCCAGGCCCCACCCCAGTGAGGACTGGAAGGGGGTATAAAATGCCACTGCATGGCGTTGTTTACGCCGACGGCCTTGAGAGCATCTATATTAAGTGCCTCCACTGATTGCTTCAGTTCCTTGTCGCTTGCTCTAAGGTCGGTGCCATTATCAGAGTATAGATGACAGGGCCATCCTCGCCGTGCTGCCATGCGTCGCAGCGCCATTATCAAAGAGTCAGAGGTAAGTGATGGGACGAGCTCGATATGAATCGCTCGTATAGTTAGGCAGGTGAACAAAACACCATACCTCTTCTGCCTTCCTCTACCCACAGTCACTTCCATAGGACCAAACAAGTCCAGACCACAAAATGAAAATGGTTGTTGGTGATGTGCTACTCGAGCGTGAGGTAAGTCACCCATTCTGGGTACTTGAGGCTTACATTTCCTTATTCGGCAAAGCATGCAATTCGAAACCACCCTTTTAACTGTTGGCCTTATTCTAATAATCCAATATTTCTGTTTCAGGTTATTGACGACCATTTCTTGGTTCCCGTGTGCTGCCTTAATATGATAGAACCGGACAAGAAGACGCGTTATATCATGCTTCCCGTCTAATATAATGGGTCTTTTCGTTTCTAGATCCACGTCTGACACAGCATCGATGCGGCCACCGAGGCGGAGTAAACCAGTGTCGTCTAGATACGGTGACAAGGTAAGTAACTTGCTATCTCGTGACAAGTGTTTTCCATTTTTTATTGCAGATATTTCGGCGGAGAACGATTCCAACTGTGCCTTTTTCAACAACAGGATCTCAGCTCGAGCCATCGCATCGCAGTCAACCTCACCGGTAAGTTTCTTACATCTATCAATAAATTTCAGAATTACGGCCGTGGCTCGCTGCAAGCGAAGCCAGGAGGAAAACCGCTGCGGCTCAGGAACAGGTAAGTTACATGTAGGTTCATGCATCACAACTACACACTCTAAACTTCCTTCTTCTCTGTCGATGTCGGGACTCACGATGTCAGCAGGCCATAAGGACTCCATCTCGTACAAAAAATCAGGGCCTGAGAACCACTCACTGTGAAACATTGTGTGGTTAAATTCATCACGAGTACCAAGGTCCGCTACGTTTAATTTGGTAGGTACATATCTCCATTCATGAATACGCGTGAGTTCGTCAATTTCTCCCAATCGGTTTGCTTCAAACGTTTTATACCTACGCGTGTTATTTCTAATCCACTGTAGAACGGTGGTGGAGTCGCACCAAAAATATCGGCGCTCGGGCACTAATCTGTGTTCCTTCAGAACGGTATCAGCTAATCGTGCAGCCAACAGCGCCGCCTGTAGCTCGGCTCGTGGTACAGTCATGGGTTTAACGGGTACAACACGCCATTTACTTGATATAAATGCAACGTTAACATTCCCATTGACTGTCCATCGCCAGTACGCGACACAACACATAGCTTGAACAGATGCATCGCAAAATAAATGCAACTGTAAGCGTGTATAACTATTATTTGCCGGCGTAGCACACGTAGCGGTGGTCGTAGACGGTCTACACGTCCCGTAGCTGCTTCTCGTAGCAGATAGTTCCAGCGCCGGGGCCGCGGGCGGGGCGGCGGCGGGAGGAGGTGGCTTTGTTATTACAAGCTCGGCAACCGGTTTTCTTTCGGTCTCGCTCCCACCTTGCGACACCATAGTTTTGTTATAGCACCTAGGTATACGTATTTTTTTTATATCCTTTAATAACTCGATCCATTTGCACCATTTATTGTAGATACTATCGGGTACTACGTCATCCCAGCCTATGTTCAAGCGCCAAGTGTCTTGTAACATAATTTTGCCCTGAATAGTGAATGGTGTTAAAAATCCTAACACATCAAAAATCGACATAACTATTCGCAGCATGATTCTTTTAGTCGGCCTATCTTTATTTAAAATAATATTTTCCGGTATTCGTTTCAAAGACACGTCGAAACCTAATTCATCTTCTCCAGGATACCAGATGAGGCCCAAAGTGCGTTCGCCATGGAATTCCTGTTCGAATTTGAACCTAACGCTGGCAGTACCTAAGGTATCCTTCGGAACACTATCTAAAACAGCAATGCTATTGCTTGTCCAGTTACGGATTTGGAAACCACCACTGCTATGAATCTTAGTTATATTTTTAACCATTTCTATCGCCGTCGTGTCGTCCGGTAAGCTATCTATATAGTCGTCCATATAGTGCGATTTATATATCGCGTTAACAGCAGCTGGTAATGACGACTCATAACGACGCGCATTTACATTTTTAACAAACTGAGCTATAAAAGGAGAACAGTTAGCGCCGAAAATAAGTGACGACATAATGTAAATATCAACTGGCTCGTCAGGGCTGTTCCGCCAAAGGAACCTAAACGCGTGTTGATCTTCAGGGTGAATTTTAACCCTAAGGAACAAATCCTTGATGTCACCGGTTACTGCAATTGAATATTCCCTAAAGCGCAGCATTATACCAAACAGAGATGACAACAAGTCCGGCCCTGTAAGTAAATAGTCATTTAGACATTTATCACCAACTGGAGCCGCAGAATCAAACACTAGCCTAAGTGACTTTTTGTTGGGGTTATCGACCCCGAAGTGGGGTAGATACCATGTCCGGGGTACCTTCAGTCCCTTTTCCATCTTGTGAGCGTAATCATTTTGTAATAAATGATTTATTCGCTCGCGGTATCTGTCGGCGAAACCATTGTCACGTGCCATCTTCCTTTCTATCCCCTTTAACCTTTTCAGAGCGTTAGAATAGGTGTCGGGCATAGTGCAGGCCTCATTCTTCCAAGGCAAACCTGCACGCCAACGACCGTTGACGAGTTCGACAGACTTTTCCAGCAGTGCGACAGCACGAGTATCATTAATATTTTGTCTCGGCTTACCTGACACTCCCAAGGCGTCGACAGCGAAAGAATGTCTCACCTCCTCGTGGAGGTCCCGTAGTATGCGCTCGTCCCTGTCCGCGGTGGTGGTAGCTGCCGAGCTCAGCAGCAGAGTGGCGTGCGCCTTGACGGCGTCGGCGGCGACCTGCGCGTGTTGCCTTCGCAACATACCATGAATGCACCAACCTAGGGGAGTTAATGTAGCGGACGGCTCATACAATTTACCTACTATAACTTTGAGAGGTAACAATAAGTGACAGTTATCTTGACCTATTAAAAGTTCTGGTTTTACATCGTGTTTACATAACTTATTATCTATTCCAAACAGGTTTTTATAATCATTACAATTAACAACAGAAAGTTGTTGCACAGGTAAGTCTAATTTTTCTACACATCGAAGTTTTATATTATGTACTTTACTGTCCATACCCGATAATTTAACATGCGCGATGGTCGTTTTACACACTAGTTCGTCGTCAGACCAGGCTCCGCGAATTCGCATCGTCTCTGACCGGCCTCGAAGCCCCGCACGCTTCGCTAACCCCGCACTGATAAGTGAGACGGTCGATCCGTCGTCAAGAAGTGCATTTGCACTAAACACACCGTTAGCACTGTGTATACGTATAGGTACGACTTTGAGTAACACCTTGTTTTCACTCGCGTTAATATGCGTCACTGTTTGCGTAGTATCAGCGGAGGACGTCGGCGTCGTCGCCGACGCCGTGGCCTGCTGCACAGGCGTTGACCTCGGCTCCGGAACCTGGCTACTTCCAGCGTCATTTTTCGGCTTGTTTACGACGTAGTGAAGCAAATTGTGATGTCCCTCGCCACAGCCATTCTTATCGCACGGCGGTGCTGAGCACGTGTCTCGTGCGTGGCGCGATGTTAGGCATTTATAACAAATCCCGTTGCGTTTTACAAATCCCATCTGGTTTTACGTAACGCCTTCTTGAATTGTTTACATTCAGTTAACTTATGCTTTGAGGTACGGCAGAACTTGCAGTTATCGGTATCATCATCTGTTTGTAATAATATAGTTTGAGATCGATTGCCGGAACTATCTTTGTTTTTATGATTATTGTTTTTATTTTGGTCAGTGCGAGGACTCGTAAAATAGATATTTGATGTAACTGATATTTTTACGGCCTCGTCGTGCAAGAAATCAGATAATATGACCATACGGGATTTCTTTCCTTCAGAAATGAGCGGGAAACTATAATCAGACCATTTACTTAGCAGTGTCGTAGGCAGCTTGGACAATATAATTGAAACAATGCTCATACCTTGTAAGTATTCTTCGCGTCCAACTGTTCGCACTGCTTGTATCAGGTTTTGCACTTTCACTGAAAATGGCACAATTTCACTATGATAATTTTGTGACATTGAAGGCAATTTCTTGATATCCTGCACTATTTTATATATTATTAAATCGGCATTGCCAAAACGTAGCTCCAAAGTAGCCATGATTTTACACGGTGGACTCGCAGAAATAAGTAAGGCTGCGACAGCATCTTTGGCAGCTCCTCGGAGACACTTCCTCAACCTCCACAGGTTTTCTTCAGGAGAAAATTTACATAGCTCGGTTGACTCTTTATAGGCTTGCCTGAACTGTAGAAATTCCAGTGGGTCCCCTGAAAATTCTGGGAGATCCTTCGGCGTGCTTAATCGAGATATAAGGTTGGTATTTGGTGCACTCGTAGAAGCCAGGTCTTTCAAAGCGCCAGCTAGCATCTGAATAGTCGCTTGCATACTGGTGGCCTCCGCCGTCGGTGGCGGTTCGGGTACAGTGTGTGAGTGCGACTCCATCGGCAGATGTGGCACTAAAGGTGGCGGCTTTTGACGTGACGTGGGTAGTCCTGGTGGTGCTGCTGGTGCCGTAAAGAGGACAGCATCAGCAGGCGCGGCTGGTTCTGTCCCAGGTGGATGCAACTCGCCCGAGGGATTACCATGATCGGGGGCCGATTGCATTAATTCGTGATGACTCCGTTCCAGCCATTGTTCCACGTCGCGAGCGCGTTCTTCGTGTGGACTGTATTTTTCTACTTCCTCTAGTTCAGCTAAGTCCGCTTCCAGCTGTTTGTCTATGAGCTCCAGTCGTATCTGTGCCTTTTCCTTTGCAGCATCCAAAAGCAACTGCGCCTTTCGAGCTTTAACCGATGATGTTTCGGACCGACATTTCGACTTTGGCAACGTGTGTTCGGTTTTGACGCTCGGCCCTGCCGCAGGTGTTTCAAACTCCATATTTTTGGCTACTGCACTGGTTGAAGACTGACATTCTTCAGTATCTGTTTCTTGAGCTCCCTTTTGTTGCTGAAAAAGTTTAGTTTGCGCGAGTTTGCGTCGCGCAGTACTTCGCGTGCCCACCATCTTGTTTTTCACTGGCGGCGTGACAAACATTAACTGCTATTGATCCGGTTCGATTGACCACTTTGTAGGTGTTATGGGTGGTAATCGGCGAAGATAAACGATTTGGTAGCTTAAAAAACTTATATTTTTGGAAAAACACTGATAATTTTTGACAAACGATAAATCATGCACAAGCGCATCCGCTTGCGGTGCTCGCACGGACTCAACTCAACTGGCGGCGCGGGGTGGGGGTCCATTGGCCCTTACATCTATATGCTAATGTGTGCGTTATAACTACTACTTACAAACTAACTTAAGAAGATAACATGAGCGCGTCGCTAACATTGGTGTTTATGTAAAATTTCCATTCAAAATGTCGTTATTTCTACTTTTCATGTTTTCGGGGAAAATCTGGAAAATTTCCCTAAAAATGGGGAAAATTTTTGCACCACGCCACACTCCTTGACGAATCACATAACCGGTCCATACAACACAATCCGATCGGGGGATGCCTGCTGTCCCATTAATCGTGTCGAAAATTAGGATTTTTCATCATTTTTACAAGATGGCCGCCACACTGTCCGCCATCTTTTTTTTCTGAAAAGTCATAATTTTCCTGTAATTTCAGGGATATAGGCCACCAACTGGTGTACTTGGTGTTGCCAACTTTTGAGTTTAGTAGAACAAACTAATTCGCCAAAGTCGGGTCTGACCCAAAACTTCAAGCACCAATGGCTCTCGGGGTTGCCAGCTGAAAGTGATGAAAATGGTCAAATGTCATTCGGGGATCCCCATTCTTAGTGTTTATGCAAAATTTCTATTCAAAATGTCGTTATTTCTACTTTTCATGTTTTCGGGGAAAATCTGGGAAATTTCCCTAAAAATGGGGATTTTTTGTAAACCAGGCCACACTTCTTGACGAATGACATAACCGGTCCATACAACACAATCCGGTCGGGGAATGCCAGCTGTCCCAATTATCGTGTCGAAAATTGGAATTTTTCATCATTTTTACAAGATGGCCGCCACACTGTCCGCCATTTTTTTTTTCTGAAAAGTCATAATTTTCCTTAAATGTCAAGAATATAGGCCACCGATCGGTGTACTTGGTGTTGCCAACTTTTGAGTTTGGTAGAACAAACTAATTCGCCAAAGTCGGGTCTGACCAAAAAATTCAAACGCCAATGGCTCTCGGGGTTGCCAGCTGAAAGTGATGAAAATGGTCAAATGTCATTTGAGGGACCCCATTCTTGGTGTTTATGTAAAATTTCCATTCAAAATGTCGTTATTTCTACTTTTCATGTTTTCGGGGAAAATCTGGGAAATTTCCCTAAAAATGGGGAAAATGTTTGCACCAGGCCACACTCCTTGACGAATTACATAACCGGTCCATACAACACAATCCGGTCGGGGGATGCCAGCTGTCCCAATTATCGTGTCGAAAATTGGGATTTTTCGGCCTTTTTACAAGATGGCCGCCATGGAATCCGCCATCTTGTTTTTCTGAAAAGTCATAATTTTCCTGAAATGTCAAGAATATAGGCCACCGATTGGTGTACTTGGTGTTGCCAACTTTCGAGTTTGGTAGAACAAACTAATTCGCCAAAGTCAAAAAGTCCCAAAAGTTAAAAAGTTTAATATTTTTTGGGGTGGCCAATTAAAACGAACCAAAATGGTCAAATGTTATTTGGAGGACCCCAATGTTGCCGGCTAGTCAAAGTCTCTATTTAAAATGTCATTATTTCTACTTTTCATGTTTTTGGGGAAAATCTGGGAAAATACCCTAAAAATGGGGAATTTTTTTGCACCAGGCAACACTCGTCAACAAAACACACAACCGTTCGGTACAACTCGAACTCGTCCGATGTTGCCAAGTACCCGAAAAATGGATTTGAAAAAAAACGAAAAATCCAACTTTTTACAAAATGGCCGCCGCAGCGTCCTCTATTTTGGATTTTCACAATGTCATAATTTTTCCCAGTTGCCATTGAAATTACCAACAAATTGACAAATCTTCGTTGGCGGTTCTATAATTTGGTAGAAGAAAACAATTCGCCAAAGTCGAGTGAAAAATGTCGACAATTTCAAAACGTCCTGGCGCGGCCGCCATCTTGTTTTTTTTTTTTTTTTTTACTTTTTTTTTAAATGCTTCTAGATTTCGTACAGGACCTATGAGTCGAAATCCATCCAAGTCGTTCCCCCACCGAAACCGGAAATGGACTCGCCCTCCATCTTGGATTTGAACTTTCCCTATAATTTTCCTCTACTCGATTGGTCAGATTACACATTTTTGCAAAACATACCCCTAACCCAACTCTCACCCATTCCGAGAAACGACATGTCAATGAGTGAGTCAGTCAGTGGCTTTGTAGTTTTATATAACTATAACTAGTTTTTGCGTGGCTGCGCGAGCTGCGCGCAGCTCGCGGGTCGTGAAGAGGGGCAGAGGGGGAGCTTTCAAAAATGATTTCGACTAACGCATTGCCCCTTTAAATAAAGCTTAAAAAAAATGTTCCAAGTCTCTTTACTTCCGAGATCCGCCTAAAGAGGGGGAAAAGGGGGGCAAGGGGGTCAATTTTGAAAAATGGTTTTTACTTTCCCGAGCCTCCTCTATACGAATCCGTAAACAAAACAGAACACGAATTTAAAAAAAAGGGGTGAAGACGGGGGTGGGATGAAGGGGGGGAGAGGCGGGAGCTTTGAAAGATGATTTCGACTAACGCATTGCCCCTTTCAATGAATCTGAAAAAAAATGTTACAAGTATCTTAACTTTCGAGATCCTCCTAAAGGGGGGAGCAAAGGCGCAAATTCGACAACTTTGAAAAAGGTAGGAGGGGAAAATGGGGCAAAAAGGGGAGGTTTTGCACTTTTAAGCTACTCATGAGAGTTACTTATACGCTTCACTCACTAAACCTTCGTTACGCTACGGAGGTCGCCGGCTCGCTTCGCTCGCCACCTCCCCTCTTCGCTCTACTCAAGACCTGCCTGCCACCGAGGAAAAGCTATCGTGACCTTATCCCTTCGCTACGGGGGTCACCGGCTCGCTTCGCTCGCCACCTCCCCCCTTCGCTTTACCGGTACCACCATAGGATAGGTTTCGACGAGTACTGTAATACGCTACGGAGGTCGCCGGCTCGCTTTGCTCGCCACCTCCCCTATGTTGCCAGCTAGACAAAGTCTTCATTCTAAAAGTCTTTACTTCTACTTTCATGTTTTTGGGCAAAATCTGGGAAAATACCCTAAAAATGGGTTTTTTTTGCAACAGGCAACATTACTTAAAGAAATACACAACCACGACAACACAGTCCGGTCAAAAGGTGCCGGCTGTCCCATTTATCGTGTCAATAATTGGGATTTTTCATCATTTTTCCAAGATGGCCACCACACTGGCCGCCATCTTGTTTTTCTGAAAAGTTTTAATTTTTCTGAAATATCGAGGATGCAGGCTACCGACTGGTGTACTTGGTGTTGCCAAGTTTTAAGTTTGGTAGAACAAAAGAATTCGCCAAAGTCTGTTCTGATCCGAAAATTCAAGACCCAATGACTCTCGGGGTTGCCAGCTGAAAAGAATGAAAATGGTCAAATGTCATTTGAAGCACCCCATTTTTGGTGTTTATGTAAAATTTCCATTCGAAATGTCGTTATTTTCACTATTCATGTTTTTGGGAAAAATCTGGGAAAATACCCTAAAAATGGGGAAAATTTTTGCGTAAAGTAACACTCCACAACAAAGTACACAATCGTTTCATACAACACAATCCGGTCGGGGGATGCCGGCTGTCCCATTAATCGTGTCGAAAATTAGAATTTTTCATCATTCTTACAAGATGGCCGCCACACTGTCCGCCATCTTTTTTTTCTGAAAAGTCATAATTTTCCTGAAATTTCAGGGATATGGGCCACCAACTGGTGTACTTGGTGTTGCCAACTTTTGAGTTTAGTAGAACAAACTAATTCGCCAAAGTCGGGTCTGATCCGAAAATTCAAGCCCCAATGACTTTTGGGGTTGCCAGCTGAAAAGAATGAAAATGGTAAATGTCATTTGAGGCACCCCATTCTTGGTGTTTATGTAAAAAAAATCCATTCAAAATGTCGTTATATCCACAATTCATGTTTTTGGGAAAAATCTGGGAAAATACCCTAAAAATGGGGAAAATTTTTGCGTAAGGTAACATTCGACAACAAAGTACACAATCGCTTCATACAACACAATCCGGTCGGGGGATGTCGGCTGTCCCATTTATCGTGTCGAAAATTAGGATTTTTCATCATTTTTACAAGATGGCCGCCACACTGTCCGCCATCTTGTTTTTTTGAAAAGTCATAATTTTCTTAAAATTTCAAGGATATAGGCCACCAACTGGTGTACTTGGTGTTGCCAACTTTTGAGTTTGGTAGAACAAACTAATTCGCCAAAGTCGGGTCTGACCAAAAAATTCAAACGCCAATGGCTCTCGGGGTTGCCAGCTGAAAGTGATGAAAATGATCAAATGTCATTTGGGGGACCCCAATGTTGCCGGCTAGTCAAAGTTTCTATTTAAAATGTCATTATTTCTACTTTTCATATTTTCGGGGAAAATCTTGTAAAATACCCTAAAAATGGGGAAAAATTTTGCACCAGGCAACACTCTTCAACAAAACACACAACCACTCGGTACAAAACAATCCAGTCGGGAGATGCCAGCTGTCCCAATTATCGTGTCGAAAATTGGGATTTTTCGGCCTTTTTACAAGATGGCCGCCATGGAATCCGCCATCTTGTTTTTCTGAAAAGTCATAATTTTCCTGAAATGTCAAGAATATAGGCCACCGATTAATGTACTTGGTGTTGCCAACTTTTGAGTTTGGTAGAACAAACTAATTCGCCAAAGTCAAAAAGTCCCAAAAATTAAAAAGTTCAATATTTTTTGGGGTTGCCAATTAAAACGAACCAAAATGGTCAAATGTCATTTGGGAAACCCCAATGTTGCCGGCTAGTCAAAGTCTCTATTTAAAATGTCATTATTTCTACTTTTCATGTTTTTGGGGAAAATCTGGGAAAATACCCTAAAAATGGGGAAAATTTTTGCACCAGGCAACACTCGTCAACAAAACAGACAACCGCTTGGTACAACTCGAACCCGTCCGATGTTGCCAAGTACCCGATAAATGGATTTGAAAAAAATCGAAAAATCCAACTTTATACAAAATGGCCGCCGCAGCGTCCTCCATCTTGGATTTTCACAATGTCATAATTTTTCGTAGTTGCCATTGAAATTACCAACAAATTGGCAGACTTTTCGTTGGCGGTTTTAGAATTTGGTAGAAGAAAACAATTTGTCAAAGTCGAGTGAAAAAAGTCGACAATTTCAAAACGTCCTAGCGCGGCCGCCATCTTGTTTTTTTTTTTTTTTTTACTTTTTTTTTAAATGCTTTTAGATTTCGTATAGGACCTCTGAGTCGAAATCCATCCAAGTGTTTCCCCCACCGAAACCGGAAATGGACTCGCCCACCATCTTGGATTTGAACTTTCCCTATAATTTTCCTCTACTCGATTGGTCAGATAGCACATTTTTGCAAAACATACCCCTAACCCATCTCTCACCCATTCCGAGAAACGACATGTCAATCAGTGAGTGAGTGAGTCAGTGGCTTTGTAGTTTTATATAACTATAACTAGTATTTGCGTGGCTGCGCGAGCTGCGCGCAGCTCGCGGGTCGTGAAGAGGGGGAGAGGGGGAGCTTTGAAAAATGATTTCGACTAACGCATTGCTTCTTTCAATGACTCCCAGAAAAGAAAAATGATCCAAGTCTTTTGACTTCCGAGATCCGCTTAAAGGGGGGGAGAAGGGAGGCAAGGGAGTAAATTTTTCAAAATGGTTTTTACTTTCCCGAGCCTTCTCTATACGAATTCGTAAACAAAATAGAGCACGAATTTTAAAAAAGGGGTGAAGACGTGGGGAGGCTGAAGGGGGGGGGGAGGGGGGAGCTTTGAAAAATGATTTCGACTAACGCATTGCCCCTTTCAATGAATCTGAAAAAAAAAAATGTTAAAAGTCTCATAACAAAAAAAAAATTCCATTCAAAATGTCGTTATTTCCACTATTCATGTTTTTGGGAAAAATCTGGGAAAATACTCTAAAATTAGGCAAAAATTTTGCGTAAGGTAACACTCGATAACAAAGTACACAATCGCTTCATACAACACAATCCGGTCGGGGGATGCCGGCTGTCCCATTTATCGTGTCGAAAATTTTTTATCAGTTTCACAAGATGGCCGCCACACCGTCCGCCATCTTTTTTTTCTGAAAAGTCATAATTTTCCTGAAATCTCAGGGATATAGGCCACCAACTGGTGTACTTAGTGTTGCCAACTTTTGAGTTTAGTAAAACAAACTAATTCGCCAAAGTCGGGTCAGACCCAAAAATTCAAACGCCAATGGCTCTCGGGGTTGCCAGCTGAAAGTGATACAAATGGTCAAATGTCATTCAGGGGACTCCAGTGTTGTCAGCTAGTCAAAGTTTTCTTTCGAATTGTTGTTATTTCTACATTTCATGTTTTCGGGGAAAATCTGGGAAATTTCCCGAAAAATGGGGATTTTTTTTAAACCAGGCCACACTCCTTGACGAATGACATAACCGGTCCATACAACACAATCCGGTCGGGGAATGCCAGCTGTCCCAATTATCGTGTCGAAAATTGGGATTTTTCGGCCTTTTTACAAGATGGCCGCCATGGAATCCGCCATCTTGTTTTTCTGAAAAGTCATAATTTTCCTGAAATGTCAAGAATATAGGCCACCGATTGGTGTACTTGGTGTTGCCAACTTTCGAGTTTGGTAGAACAAACTAATTCGCCAAAGTCAAAAAGTCCCAAAAATTAAAAAGTTCAATATTTTTTGGGGTTGCCAATTAAAACGAACCAAAATGGTCAAATGTCATTTGGGGGACCCCAATGTTGCCGGCTAGTCAAAGTCTCTATTTAAAATGTCATTATTTCTACTTTTCATGTTTTCGGGGAAAATCTGGGAAAATACCCTAAAAATGGGGAAAATTTTTGCACCAGGCAACACTCGTCAACAAAACACACAACCGCTCCCTACAACTCGAACCCGTCCGATGTTGCCAACTACCCGAAAAATGGATTTGAAAAAAATCGAAATTTCCAACTTTTTACAAAATGGCCGCCGCAGCGTCCTCCATCTTGGATTTTCACAATGTCATAATTTTTTCCAATTGCCATTACAATTACCAACAAATTGGCATACTCTTTGTTGGCGGTTCTAGAATTTGGTAGAAGAAAACAATTCGCCAAAGTCGAGTGAAAAAAGTCGACAATTTCAAAACGTCCTGGCGCGGCCGCCATCTTGTTTTTTTTTTTTTTTTTACTTTTTTTTTTAATGCTTTTAGATTTCGTATAGGACCTCTGAGTCGAAATTCATCCAAGTCTTTCCCCCACCGAAACCGGAAATGGACTCGCCCACCATCTCGGATTTGAACTTTCCCTATAATTTTCCTCTACTCGATTGGTCAGATAGCACATTTTTGCAAAACATACCCCTAACCCATCTCTCACCCATTCCGAGAAACGACATGTCAATGAGTGAATGAGTGAGTGAGTGGTCTTGTAGTTTTATATAACTATAATAACTAGTATTTGCGTGGCTGCGCGAGCTGCGCGCAGCTCGCGGTTCTGTCGTGCTTTTGAGGAGTTTTATTTACCCTTGTAAAATTTTGAGAATCCCTAGGAATCCTTAAATGAATTGGAAAATCCATTAGAGTCCAAGATTTTGTAAATTGTATAAAATCTTTTAAATATTTTGAGAACCCTAAGTACATAAATGGTCTTTTAAGTAAATCAACTGAACGATTTTTTATTCCTTCAGTTGATGTACATAAAAGTCGGTACAAATAAACTATAATTATAATGTTATTCCATAAAAGTGATTAGGTAAATAATGAAATAAGTTCCAATTTTATGCTCTAATCGTATGCAATGTTTATTATAAATAAACCTTAAACGTGATGTCAAAAAGAACCCTAGTCTTCCACTTTTCAAACTCTAGTGAAATGCCTAATAGAGCCCAGAAGAGACCCGAAAGGTTTCTACTTCATCGAACTCTTAAACGTAGTAAGTCCAGAGAAAGCCATAAGAAAACCTATTATTGTTTGAATGAACTCGTACATTTTTTTATCGCCATCTATCGTGGTCTTGGGAACTATTATTTTATTTTGAAAAGAAAATTCGTCATTACTAAGTAATAAATCATTATGATAGGCACTTACCCATTTCAAATGCTTTAATTCTTACCCACCGCCCACTTGGGTGAATCGTGGAAAGTTTTCTTACAACGGTTTACCAAGGTGGACCTCAGGGAGGGGGACTGTGGGTATTTTTTAGTAGTGATGACCAACTACATGGACCGGACCAGCTATTTGGACCTCTCAAGAAAGCTTAGCATTATTAAATTTATGATGATTCAGTTATCTTATATTTTAACAGTTATGTCAATGGCTGTGTTGTTGATTGAGTAAAATGTATCATGTGAATGTGAGGATAGTTATTAAAACCTATGACTAATGCCCGGTTTCTGAGGCACTTTATCTGTGGTTTATCTATTCATATGCGTACATTTGAATAGATAAACCACAGATAAACCATAGATAAAATGCCTCAAAAACCGGGCATTAGTTATTCGATAAACACATTTGATTCCTCATCGTTTTCACAGGCGATAGTAAACAAAAAAAAAAACAAATGCAATGGTGTACGCCCATGTTTATGGGCATTGCTTGATCACGATAATAAGAGTGATGAGTGTTAAACATACCTACCTATTATTAAACTGCTTGATTATTGATAAATTAAATAAAACTATGTTTTACTTGTTACGATATATATATAATTTGAAACAGTTCCATGTTATTTTAATAAAAGGTATATTTAGAAAACATTATTATAAGGCATCTTCTCCGGTACCTACATTTGTACATTAATTTCTTAATTATTGATAAAAAGTCTTTTTTGCCCGTGGTCCCGGTCCCTGGAAGGGACCACAAGTATTTTTTGTCCGTGGTTTCTTTTAGAAATATATACCTACTGCCGAATTAAATTGTACTCCATGACGCGCGCTCGCTTCGCTCGCATATTAAATAACAATGATATCTTCTGTCCCCGAAGTGCCGGGCATCCGCCGGCCTCCTTCGTCGGCCTACGGCCCGGTACCCATGCCGCTCATAAAGGATACTGTCGCGAGACGGTCGTATTATAGGAACACGAAGAAAAAAAAGGGACCACGGAATTTTCCAGTATTAAAGGGACCACGAAGAAAAAAAGCTCCGTGGTCCCTTCCAGGGACTAACTACTAAGGAGTTAGGCTCTGGATTCTGATCAGAGTTGGCTTACTGCCGAGAACATGCTTCGGTTAGTGATGAAGTCAATAGAACCGAGTGATTGCGAATTCGTCGTTGAAGTGAGTTGTCATACCGATGTTGGGGGGTCAGTAAAGTGTGGTCGGTGTAAGTATAATTGCTGGGATGTCTTGCGTTGTCTGTGGCGCGAAAATCAGGATGGGAATCGATGTCAAGTTGTGGAATGTGGATGCTATCTGACTTCTGGTGGATCGGTCGGGACGGATGATATGCCCGTTAACATGGCTATTGTAAGTGGCATGAAAGTTGAGCGCTGACTTGAGACCCCGTGACTGCGCGGTAACGATAATCGCCATCGCGCAGTCCACATGGGTCTCAAGTCAGCGCTCACCATCCACGCTGATATGATTTGTTGTCTTATCGGTAATAAATCGCACTGGCCAAGGTGTAGGTAGAGTCATCGGTTCATTCATTTAATAGGTTATTTTATTTTTTCTGACTTGTGGTGGATCTGTAGGGACGTTTGGTAAGTCCGTTAACATGTTGTGTTAAAGTTGTTGTCTTATCAGTAATGAGTCCTAGTGTGCAAAGGTGTGGGTGGAGTCATTGTATTGATTGAATAAGATAAATGGCATGGAGCTATGATACGAGTTATGTGGCAGATACCAAATGTCTTAGTTACTTTGTACTAAAAAGTAAAAAATAAAAAAGCCGTGGACTGCTGTGTTGCACGAAGGTGTGGGTTTATATATCTGATACCAAATGTCTCAGTTACTTTTAACTGTAGATTTCTGTTATATTCCGAAGACCAAAATTTCAAATGATTTCAGTCTAACCACTTGGGAGATCTCTGATGCCTTACTGTTGAAATAAACATGTTATAATGTCAGTAAGTCAACAAAGTTCTTTGAGGACCTGTACATTTGCTAAAATTTTCTAAGGATTTATGTTATATTTCGAAAACAAAACTTTCGAATGATGTCAGTCTAACCACTTGGGAAATCTCTGATGCCATACTGTTAAAATAAACGTGATATAATGACTGTATGTCAACATAGTTTTTTGAGGACCTGTACATTTGCTAAAGATTTGTTTTATCCCGAAAACAAAATTTTTATATGATTTTAGTCTAACTACTTGGGAGATCTCTGATGCCTTACTGTGAAAATAAACGTGTTATAATGACACTAAATGAACAGAGTAATTTGAGGACGTGTAACTGTACATTTGCTGAAAATTGCTAAGGATTTATGTTATATCCCGAAAACAAAAATTTCAAATGATGTCAGTCTAACCACTTAGATCTCTGATGCCTTACTGTTAAAATAAACGTGTTATAATGACAGTAAATCAACAGTAAAGCTGCAATGGCTCTCAGAGTTGCCAGCTGAAAGTGATGAAAACGATCAAATGTCATTCAACGAACCCAAATGTTGCCAGCTAGTCAAAGTCTTCATTCTAAAAGTCTTTACTTCTATTTTCATGTTTTCGGGCAAAATCTGGGAAAAAACCAAAAAAATGGGGAAAAATTTTGCGTAAGGTAACACTCCACAACAAAATACACAATCGCTTCATACAACACAATCCGGTCGGGGTATGCCGGCTGTCCCATTTGTCGAGTCGAAAATTAGGATTTTTCATTATTCTTACAAGATGGCCGCCACACTGTCCGCCATCTTTTTTTTCAGAAAAGTCATAATTTTCCTGAAATCTCAGGGATATAGGCCACCAACTGGTGTACTTGGTGTTGCCAACTTTTGAGTTTAGTAGAACAAACTAATTCGCCAAAGTTGGGTCTCACCCAAAAATTCAAGCGCCAATGGCTCTCGGGGTTGCCAGCTAAAAGTGATGAAAATGGTCAAATGTCATTTGGGAGACCCCATTCTTGGTGTCTGTGTAAAATTTCCATTTAAAATGTCGTTATTTCTACTTTTAGTGTTTTCGGGGAAAATCTGGGAAATTTCCCTAAAAATGGGGACAATTTTTAAACCAGGCCACACTCCTTGACGAATCACATAACCGGTCCATACAACACAATCCGGTCGGGGGATGCCAGCTGTCCCAATTATCGTGTCGAAAATTGGGATTTTTCGGCCTTTTTACAAGATGGCCGCCATGGAATCCGCCATCTTGTTTTTCTGAAAAGTCATAATTTTTCTGAAATCTCAAGAATATAGGCCACCGATTGGTGTACTTGGTGTTGATAAACTTTTGAGTTTAGTAGAACAAACTAATTCGCCAAAGTCAAAAAGTCCCAAAAATTAAAAAGTTCAATATTTTTTGGGGTTGCCAATTAAAACGAACCAAAATGGTCAAATGTCATTTGGGGGACCCCAATGTTGCCGGCTAGACAAAGTCTCTATTTAAAATGTCATTATTTCTACTTTTCATGTTTTCGGGGAAAATCTGGGAAATTTCCCTAAAAATGGGGAAAATTTTTGCACCAGGCAACACTCCTTGACGAATTACATAACCAGTCCATACAACACAATCCGGTCGGGGGATGCCAGCTGTCCCAATTATCGTGTCGAAAATTGGGATTTTTCGGCCTTTTTACAAGATGGCCGCCATGGAATCCGCCATCTTGTTTTTCTGAAAAGTCATAATTTTCCTGAAATGTTAAGAATATAGGCCACCGATTGGAGTACTTGGTGTTGCCAACTTTCGAGTTTGGTAGAACAAACTAATTCGCCAAAGTCAAAAAGTCCCAAATATTAAAAAGTTCAATATTTTTTGGGGTTGCCAATTAAAACGAACCAAAATGGTCAAATGTCATTTGGGGGACCCCAATGTTGCCGGCTAGTCAAAGTCTCTATTTAAAATGTTATTATTTCTACTTTTCATGTTTTTGGGGAAAATCTGGGAAAATACCCTAAAAATGGGGAAAATTTTTGCACCAGGCAACACTCGTCAACAAAACACACAACCGCTTGGTACAACTCGAACCCGTCCGATGTTGCCAAGTACCCAAAAAATGGATTTGAAAAAAATCGAAAAATCCAACTTTTTACAAAATGGCCGCCGCAGCGACCTCCATCTTGGATTTTCACAATGTCATAATTTTTCCCAATTGCTATTGAAATTACCAACAAATTGGCAGACTTTTCGTTGGCGGTTTTAGAATTTGGTAGAAGAAAACAATTCGTCAAAGTCGAGTGAAAAAAGTCGACAATTTCAAAACGTCATAGCGCGGCCGCCATTTTGTTTTTTTTTTTTTTTTACTTTTTTTTTTAATGCTTTTAGATTTCGTATAGGACCTCTGAGTCGAAATCCATCCAAGTCTTTCCCCCACCGAAACCGGAAATGGACTCGCCCACCATCTCGGATTTGAACTTTCCCTATAATTTTCCTCTACTCGATTGGTCAGATTACACATTTTTGCAAAACATACCCATAACCCATCTCTCACCCATTCCGAGAAACGACATGTCAATCAGTGAGTCAGTCAGTGGCTTTGTAGTTTTATATAACTATAACTAGTATTTGCGTGGCTGCGCGAGCTGCGCGCAGCTCGCGGTTCTGTCGTGCTTTTGAGGAGTTTTGGTTACCCTTGTAAAATTTAAATGAATTGGAAAATCCATTATGAGTCCAAAATTCCAAATGGTCTTTTAAGTAAATCAACTGAACGATTTTTTATTCCTTTAGTTGATGTACTTAAAAGTCGGTACAAATAAACTATATAATGTTTGCTCTAATCGTATGCAACATATAGGTAGTATAAATAAACCTTAAACGTGATGTCAAAAAGAACCCTAGTCTTCCACTCGTGGAGACTCGTGGAGACGTGGAGGAGCTCGTGGCTTAATAAGAACTGCCACTCAGGACGATCTTTAGGTAAAGCTGTGCTTGCCTAGGTCGGTCTGTGGATGGGTGACCGCCCGACATACCGAGTTTCCTCCGTGCCTAGGAAAGCACGTTAAGCTGTTCGTCCCGGCTGCCATATATAGATATTTGGCAGTCGTTACAGGTAGTCAGTGACCTGAAATTCTGACATCCAGTCTTATCAAAGGGTACCTATTGTATTACCTAGTATTAACTGGGTTGTGGAGGTCAGATAGGCAGTCGCTCCATGTAAAATACTGGTATTCAGCTGCATCCGGTTAGACTGGAAGCCGACCCCAATATAGTTGGGAAAAGGCTAGGCAGGTGGTGAGTCTTCCACTTTTCAAACTCTAGTGAAATGCCAAATAAAGCCCAGAAGAGACCCGAAAGGTTTCTACTTCATTGAACTCTTAAACGTAGTAAGTCTAGAGAAAGCCATAAGAAAACCTATTATTGTTTGAATTAACTCGTACAATTTTTTTAGCGCCATCTATCGTGGTCTTGGGAATTACTATTTTATTTTGAAAAGAAAATTCGTCATTACTAAGTAATAAATCATTATGATAGGCACTTAACTACCTCTATTACCCAATCTTGGAAAGTTTTCTTACAAAGCTTCACCAAGGTGGACCTCAGGAAGGGGGACTGTGTGTATTTTTTAGTAGTGATGACCAGCTACATGGACCGGACCAGCTATTTGGACCTCTCAAGAGAGCTTAGCAATATTAAATTTATGATGATTCAGTTATCTTATATTTTAACAGTTAAGTCAATGGCTGTGCTGTTGATTGAGTAAAATGTATCATGTGAATTTAAGAATAGTATTAAAACCTATGATTAAGTTATTCGAAAAACACATTCGATTCCTCATCGTTTTCACAGGCGATAGTAAACAAAACTGCTTTATTGATAAATGAAATAAAACTATGTTTTACTTGTTACGACATAAATATAATTTGAAACAGTTCCATGTTATTTTAACATAAAAAAGTATATTTAGAAAACATAAAAAGGCATAATATGCATCTTCTCCGGTACCTACATTTGTACATTAATTTCTTAATTATTGATATAGTCTTTTTCGCCCGTGGTCCCGGTCCCTGGAAGGGACCACGAGTATTGTTTTGCCCGTGGTTCCTTCTAGAAATATATACCTACATCCGAATTAAATTGTACTCCATGACGCGCGCTCGCTTCGCTCGCATATATATATAACACTAATATCTCCTGTCCCCAAAGTGCCGGGCCTCCGCCGGCCTCCTTCGTCGGCCTACGGCCCGGTGCCCATGCCGCCCATAAAGGATACTGTCGCGAGACGGTCGTAATATAGGAACACGAAGAAAAAAAAGGGACCACGGCATTTTCCAGGGACTACGGGCGAAAGAATAAAGTAATTTACAATCAAAACATTTTGATAGATTTTTTACTCTGGATGTCGATTGTCGATGCTGATTGTGACCTACTTATTTTAAAACTATTTATTACATGGTTGTTGTGCCAAATTGTAAGGCAGGCTGTCTTCAACAATATGTTCAATGATGATGTAGTATGTGCGGGCTAACTGCTCTGCCATATGGTCAGTGTTGAAAGAGGACTCTTGGGCGACACTGTAAGCGGCGGGCCAGGGCTGCTTTGTGAAGATCAACTCCGTAGATTAAACGTGAGAATCAGCTTAGTAGCGTGGACGTGGAGATTAGCTTCGTGATGAGGACGTGTAAATCAGCTCCGACACCGTAGTTCAGTAGTCAAGGTGTTGACGTAGCTCTGTAATTCAGGCTTCAGCATAAGTCCAGTGTTTAAAGAGGACTTTAAAATAATGAAGGGACACGTCAGTGTCAGTATCTTATTGTTTACTATAAGTATGGGCAAACTCGATGGTTCATCATCAGAACCCAGTTGTAGACTGCTGGAATTGCGTCCCGCAACCACCTTTTATAATGAAAATCTTCAATATTTTGCTTCCAAAATCCTTTTATGAAGTTGATGTTGGACTTCATTTTGACATATCATCTGCCAGTCATTAAACCAGCCGGTGTATTCAGCCAAGACGTATTAAAACCTCCACAATCGAATCTGAGAGAGTGCTAATTAATTTTATAAATGTAAGTTAGTAATGTGAGCTAACAAATTGATAAAAATAAAGTCCATAGACCAGGCATCATCACCTTTGAAACCTTCACTAATATCTTGCAGTACGTCTCCATTTAAGGCTTAGACCATAAAACAATGTAGACCATCCATATCCAGCTTAAGCAAAACTACTCGAAATATATTAATTGAAGAAAAGCATTCCGACAGCAATATTTCTTTATATACACTATCTGTAACAACTGGCAGTGAGTCACCATCAGTGCACTCATTACAAATAAAGTCATCATCTGACTGTAGTGAATTTATTAAAGAAGACAGAAAAATAGAAGCATCAGAGACTATATCACAAACATTAAAGAAAATTGAGAGAAGACCTCGATTATATATTGGTGTTCCAAGTAGTTGTTACTATTTAATTGATTTAATCAATAACGAAATTAATATTCCCAAACATCATTTAATTTTGTTACATAATATATTTTATTAAATATCCAGGAAAACAGTTGGGAGCACAGAATCCACGGTTAATACTGTAACCGTATAATTGGAAAGCGTACTGTGGGTTGCTGTGCTCACATCATGACTATTGTTTGGTATATGGGGTGGGCTGGACATCAACAAGATATTTCAGTACCTGCCTCCTGCCTAGATCTCTTAGTAAGAGAAAATTATGAAAATGAGGAAATGGAATAAAAGAAAATAAGAATGTTATTGGTTTTATTTCAATTATCCCTATACTCCATTTACTATAAGATTAGAATTTTAAGTTAACCGTTTTTACAGTCCGTTCACCCGATTATGAACTCTATTACGTTGACAGCAAAACAAAATGCAGCTGCAGTAAACAGTCGGTATTGTAACATTCTTTTTGCTTTTAATGCCATCCTTATGCCTACGGTATAGAAGTCGAAATCGGTTGAACGGACTGTAAAAACGATGAACTTAAAATTCTAATCTTATAGTAAATGGAGTACCTATAGTAGTTAACTAACTTCCCATTAGCATACACAGGATCGAATTATCAATTCTTTATAATAATATGTTATGTTACTGCCTATTAGCCTTCACAATGAAAACAATAATTGAAGAATCGATAATATTATTATTTCAACTGCCTATCTTGACGATTATATTTTACTATATGACGACAATCAAGTCATGATGCTATCGTCTTTCGTAAAAGTGTAGTTATTTTCAGGTCCATCATCTACCTGCCCTTCTCCCATTTTACTTGGGGTCGGCGCAACACGTTTTCTTCTTTCACTCTCCCATAAATCGAAAGGGTTCATAATTATAATTATATTACTTTCCTTGGGGTTTATTGAATAACGATTTAGTCACTCGAACGTCCCGGTGTCTTTTGACACTCTTCGTTTAGGCGAGGTTGCAGTAATTTTAAGATTTTTGAACCTATAAAAATCGAACTAAATACGAGTTTTTTAATAAATAAAAATCATTACATAAAAATTTAACATACTCTCTAGTAAATCGTAAAGATAGAAACGCGATTTAGAATGATCGGCTCGATACTTTTTTTTATCAAACATGACTCTAAATCACAATTTCAAACGTGTACTGCTAAGACATTTCATCATGAATTTATATGAAAGTTATATCAGTAGATAGAACTTTTTATTCTGAAGTAAATAAATAAAAATAAAAAAAAATAAAATTCCTTTATTTCAGGTCATTGACCCATATTAGTACAACACATACAATAATTTTACGGCACAACTGATTAATTGATGAAATGATGATAAATTAACTGACAAAAATAATGAAATAATTAAAATAAAAATGAAAACATTAAAACAGAAAATGTCAGATCAAAGGATAAAAATAAATTAAATAAAACAATAAATTAAATTAAAAACATGTCAAAAGCAATCAAATAAATTGTTATAATAAATAAGCATAAAATTCCAAATTAAGCACCAGCAATATGCCTGCTACAACAATGCCCAACGTAGGGGCAATCCAGTCGCTGAGCAACCATTGCCAGGACAGTGTTGGAGCTAGCCCGCACCCTGCGCACCAAGGACGCGCACCGCTTGCGCATGGTGGCGTGGAAACAGTCGGTGCGCGCTTCCGCAAACATGCCCGAGGCACTGCAGAAGCGGGGTAGCCGCAACACTGCCCTGAACGCGTTGTTGTATTGGACGCGAAGGGCACTGTAAGCAGCTTGTGAGTAAGATGCCCATAGGCTGCACGTGTATAAGGAGGTGCAGAAGGCTTTGAAAAGCGTGATTTTAACCTGATTTGAACAACGTGCAAACCTACGGGCTATCATATTTGCTCTCCTAGACAGTGCCCTCCGCTCCCGCTCAATGTCGACATGGTCTTTCAGATCTGCTGTTACCCAGTGCCCCAGGTATTTAAATTGTTCCACCCGTTGCAACGGTACACCATTCAAGCGAATAGGGGGCACTTGCTGAGGGCATTTGGCGCTTCCCTGAAATACCATGAATTGACTTTTCGCGACATTATACATTAGACCATGGCTGCCCGCGTACTCCTCACAGATATTCAGCAGCTTGCGTAATCCACAAACCGACGCGCTCAGCAGCACCATGTCATCTGCATAACTTAGATTGTTTACACAAACGTCATCAACATGGCAGCCCACATGCCGACTACTGAGCGCGACGATGAGTGCGTCCATGTAGAGATTGAAAAGTGTGGGTGAAGTTAATCCACCTTGTCTCACTCCACATTCAAGCCTGTATGGCTCCGATAATGTACCCGCCCATCTGACATTGTTAACCTGGTGTTCGTACCAATACTTGAAGATGTTAACCAGCTCATGCGGCATGTTTATGCCCTCAAGTTTATGCCACAACAAATGGTGAAAACAGATTGTATAATTTCTTTATAGTTTTTCTCCAAGAAGCAAAAAACAGTAAAAATTTAGGCATTATATCGCTCGCGCGGCAGGGCGGGGGGCGAGGTCGTGCGTACATAAAAACATATTACTGCAACCTCGCCTTAAGTATGTATGTAGATGTACTGGTAAATGTGGCGACACCTGCGAAGATGTTCATCTGGTGATGTTCTGCTGCGACATCAGTAATAAAAATAATTCATACTTTGATTTTGACAGATGAAATAGTTTGACAGCTGTCAACGCTGTCATGGACGTTTCTTTGAACGCAGTTAAGATGCGAGGTGGTGCATTTTCATAATCTTTTCCCAATATATAGGTACTATATTGAACATTTTTAAATACTGCCCATAACACCATTTATTGGAAGGAGCATAGATAGTAATTTGTACCTTAGTACATGATTTGGCCAAAAAAAAACCTCCTTTAAATTCTAATAAAATAACATTTATCCTTTGCAGATAGCTCAACAGTTTTATGTATATTTAGTACATCGTATAAATACTTGTACATATTCATAGAAGCTTTTTAGTAAATAAAGTTATTTGACTACATATGTACATAATTTCACAATCTCTGAATAATGCTATCTGTCAAGTAAAATCTATGTTATTGAAGAATTTATTTAAAGAAGAGATGGAAATATTTTTTATCCATCTGATGGATAGCGACCATGAAATAAGCCCTAAGGCTCCTAGGCTAAGGATTATAGAAGGCTTTATGGGAACCTATCTGCTATTATTATTGTAGCTTTCTATTTCCACTGTCTTCATGTAAAGATACATTTCAAACACAGTTCAGTTTAGATTTAGGTACATATTTCCCCGTTTAGAAAATGCTCTGTGGTACATATTAGGTCTTTACCTATGAAATTGCCGTTCTGCAGTACTGGCCATTTCAAATCAAAATAATTTTTGTTAAAGAAGCTGATGATACACAATCTACGGCTGAATTAGCAGCAGCTTTCGAAGTTAGCGTCAAAACAATATTGGTCCATTTGCGTCAAATTGGCAAGGTAAAAAAGCTTGACAAATGGGTGCCCCACGAACTCAATGATCGCCAGCGCGAAGTACGCGTCGAGACGTGCCTTGCACTGCTCAACAGACACACAAATGAAGGAATTTTGAACCGCATTGTTACCTGCGATGAAAAATGGATCCTGTACGATAACCGTAAGCGCTCAGCAAGTTGGTTGGATCCTGGTTCAGCACCTAAACAATGCCCTAAACGAAAACTTACCCCTAGAAAAGTGATGGTCACTGTTTGGTGGTCTAGCGCCGGTGTGATTCATCACAGCTTCTTACCAAACGGGGTGAGAATTACTGCAGATGTGTACTGTGAAGAACTGAACACAATGATGGAGAAGCTGGCACATCTCCAACCAGCATTGGTCAATCGCTCGTCTCCGCTGCTCCTGCACGACAACGCGCGACCTCATACTGCACAGCAGACGGTCTCCAAGTTGCAAGAACTGGGGTTGGAAGCTCTCCGTCATCCGCCCTACTCACCAGACCTTGCGCCTACAGACTACTACTTTTTCCAGAATTTGGATAACTTCTTGGCGGGAAAAAAATTCAATACCCGAGAGGCAGTACAAAATGCCCTTGAAGAATTTGTTGCCTCCCGACCAGCTGATTTCTTTAAGAAGGGCATCAATAAACTGCCACTGCGTTGGCAAAGATGCATTGATTAAATGGGTGATTACTTCGATTAATACAATTAAAAAATACATGAAAAAAAATCGTTTAAATTTTTTCAAACAAAACGGCAAATTCATAGGTAAATACCTATTATTATGTATATTTCAAATGTGTGTTGGTAAATGTTTTTTGTTTAGCATAATTATGTACAAGTTAGGTATTAGTACGGAGTGTGGATCCCTTGCGGGTAAAAGTCTCCTCCAAGTTTGTCCACGTAGGTAATTCTAATGTGTGGTGATCATCCACAACACACAGCGCAAAAGGCAGGGTTCTTATCAATTGAGCCGTAACGCCTGACTGTAGTACAAAGCAAGGATGCATTAGCATCAATAATTATTGTAGATATATGATTATTATTGTAAATGTGAATGTAAGTTTGTTTGTTACGTTTTCACGCAATGAACTTTGTACACAGATTCTTGGAGGTATTAGAAGTAAACAAAGCGAGCAAAGCCGCGGGTAAAAGCTAGTGAAATAATAAATTTTATGATTTTTCAGCATATAATTATGTCCCATGCACATCCAATGCCAATGGCTAGGTACGTAGACCTACATAATTTTGTAAGGTAGGGAGTAACCTACCTACCTACTGTTGAAATTGACGGAGGTGGCCTCATTTTAACTTTCCTTTCATCAACAATAGGACAAGTAGGTATGTTACAGCCTCCCCCTGTTGAGATTTCCTCAACATCATCGTGGACAATTTGTGGACCGACTTTATTGTAGTATCCATATTTGGGCAGTAGGTAGGTATAGATAAAACATTACAGATAGGAGACGCATTGGTTTATGACTCGTATTTAAACATAGATGCTCTGTGCTTATTGTGCTTCAACTATTGGTACTCTCCGGCTGAGCTTTCTCTTGTAATTGTGTACCTACCTACATATTTTATTGAGCGATCATTGTTTTTTAGTAGGTAGATAGATATTAACCCTTAATAAGGCAGAACGATCTGGCAATCGGAAAATAAGGGCAAATTGGCATAGGTATAATTGGTAGAAAATAAATTTTAAGTTTTTTTACTTTTTTTTTGTGTTTTTTGAATATTTATTGAGTGATTGATAGGTCTTTAAATAAGCTCTGTACAATCATAGAATGCTTAACAGGAACAAATTATTTAATTTTTGAGGTGAAAAAAATGGTGTTAAATATATGCCCTTTGCCTTATTAAGGGTTAAAGCTGTTTGCGAGAGCTCGCCTGCGGAAGTATTCACCATGCTTATTTCTATCGTCAAGCAATATCCTGTTTCGGTTTGAAGGGTGTGGGTGCCGGTGGTTACTTCTGGCACGTAAGGCTTAGCATCTATAAGCCTCAAGTTGATGAACGCAGAGCAGTGCATCGTAGGACACATTCTATAGGTACGTGCCTCAACTGCGAAGCAAAGAGTTACCGTTTAATACCAATATTGACCATAATTTGCTTGTTCCGTCAGTTTTAGTAGATAAATCTACAAGTAAAGGTAGGCAGAACCAAATAAGTAGATAGGTACGTAGGTATATCTTTGTTGTCCAAGTCTTAATAAGTTAGGTTACATAATTATCTATAATTATTAAGTATTAATTGTGATGCCCTTATACTTACTTACGTTAGTTGTTGCGTGACGTAACACTCCACAACAAAGTACACAATCGCTCCATACAACACAATCCGTTATGGGGATGCTGGCTGTCCCATTTATCTTGTCGAAAATTAGGATTTTTCATCATTTTTACAAGATGGCCGCCACACTGTCCGCCATCTTTTTTTTCTGAAAAGTCAATTTTCCTGAAATCTCAGGGTTATAGGCCACCAACTGGTGTACTTGGGGTTGCCAACTTTTGAGTTTAGTAGAACAAACTAATTCGCCAAAGTCGGGTCTGACCCAAAAATTCAAGCGCCAATGGCTCTCGGGGTTGCCAGCTGAAAGTGATGAAAATGGACAAATGTCATTTGGAGGACTCCATTCTTGGTGTTTATGTAAAATTTCCATTCAAAATGTCGTTATTTCTCCTTTTCATGTTTTCGGGGAAAATCTGGGAAATTTCCCTAACAATGGGGAAAAATTTTGCGTAAGGTAACACTCCACAACAAAGTACACAATCGCTTTATACAACACAATCCGGTCGGGGGATGCTGGCTGTCCCATATAACGTGTCGAAAATTAGGATTTTTCATCATTTTTACAAGATGGCCGCCATAACATCCGCCATCTTGTTTTTCTGAAAAGTCATAATTTTCCTGAAATCTCAGGGATATAGGCCACCAACCGGTGTACTTGGTGTTGCCAACTTTTGAGTTTAGTAGAACAAACTAATTCGCCAAAGTCGGGTCTGACCCAAAAATTCAAGCACCAATGGCTCTCGGGGTTGCCTGCTGAAAGTGGTGAAAATGGTCAAATGTCATTTGAGGAACCTCATTCTTGGTGTTTATGTAAAATTTCCATTCAAAATGTCATTATTTCTACTTTTCATGTTTTCGGGGAAAATCTGGGAAATTTCCCTAAAAATGGGGAAAATTTTTGCACCAGGCCACACTCCTTGACGAATTACATAACCGGTCTATAAAACACAATCCGGTCGGGGGATGCCAGCTGTCCCAATTATCGTGTCGAAAATTGAGATTTTTCGGCCTTTTTACAAGATGGCCGCCATGGAATCCGCCATCTTGTTTTTCTGAAAAGTCATAATTTTCCTGAAATGTCAAGAATATAGGCCACCGATTGGTGTACTTGGTGTTGCCAACTTTCGAGTTTGGTGGAACAAACTAATTCGCCAAAGTCAAAAAGTCACAAAAATTAAAAAGTTCAATATTTTTTGGGGTTGCCAATTAAAACGAACCAAAATGGTCAAATGTCATTTGGGGGACCCCAATGTTGCCGGCTAGTCAAAGTCTCTATTTAAAATGTCATTATTTCTACTTTTCATGTTTTCGGGGAAAATCTGGAAAAATACCCAAAAAATGGGGAAAAATTTTGCACCATGCAACACTCGTCAACAAAACACACAACCGCTCCCTACAACTCGAACCCGTCCGATGTTGCCAACTACCCGAAAAATGGATTTGAAAAAAATCGAAAAATCCAACTTTTTACAAAATGGCCGCCGCAGCGTCCTCCATCTTGGATTTTCACAATGTCATAATTTTTCCCAATTGCCATTGAAATTACCAACAAATTGGCAGACTTTTCGTTGGCGGTTTTAGAATTTGGTAGAAGAAAACAATTTGTCAAAGTCGAGTGAAAAAAGTCGACAATTTCAAAACGTCATAGCGCGGCCGCCATCTTGTTTTTTTTTTTTTTTTACTTTTTTTTTTTAATGTTTTTAGATTTCGTATAGGACCTCTGAGTCGAAATTCATCCAAGTCTTTCCCCCACCGAAACCGGAAATGGACTCGCCCACCATCTCGGATTTGAACTTTCCCTATAATTTTCCTCTACTCGATTGGTCAGATTACACATTTTTGCAAAACATACCCCTAACCCATCTCTCACCAATTCCGAGAAACGACATGTCAATGAGTCAGTCAGTGAGTGAGTGGTCTTGTAGTTTTATATAACTATAACTAGTATTTGCGTGGCTGCGCGAGCTGCGCGCAGCTCGCGGTACTACCTACCTACCCCTACCTACTACCTGCCTACACCTACCTACTACCTACCTACACCTACCTACACCTATCTACTACCTACCTACACCCAACTACCCCTACCTACTACCTACCTACACCTACCTACTACCTACCTACACCTACCTACTACCTACCTACACCTACCTACTACCTACCTACACCTACCTACTACTTACCTACACCTACCTACTACCTACCTACTACCTACCTACTACCTACCTACTACCTACCTACTACCTACCTACTACCTACCTACTACCTACCTACTACCTACCTACTACCTACCTACTACCTACCTACTACCTACCTACTACCTACCTACTACCTACCTACTACCTACCTACTACCTACTACCTGCTACCTACTAACTACCTACCTACACCTACCTACTACCTACCTACTACCTACCTACTACCTACCTACTACCTACCTATCACCTACTTACCACCTAACTACCACCTACCTACTACCTACCTACACCTACCTACTACCTACCTACACCCAACTACACCAAGCTACCACCTACCTACTACCTGACTACTACCTCCTACTACCACTAAAAAAACATTACTTTAAAGTTTGCTTGTCGTCGCCCCTGAGTTACGCTTCACCAACTCAACCTTCGTTACGCTAAGGCGGTCGCCGGCTCGCTTCGCTCGCAACCTCCCCCCTTCGCCCCACTCGGTCTCGCAGGTTCGCTCCACTCAGGACCTACCTACCACCGGAAAGCTATCATTACATTATCCCTACGCAAGTTTGGTAGAACAAAAGAATTCGCCAAAGTCGCTTCTGATCCGAAAATTCAAGCCCCAATGACTCTCAGGGTTGCCAGCTGAAAAGCATGAAAATGGTCAAATGTCATTTGAAGCACACCATTGGTGTTTATGTAAAATTTCCATTCAAAATGTCGTTATTTCCACTATTCATGTTTTTGGGGAAAATCTGGGAAAATACCCAAAAAATGGGATTTTTTTTTGCGTAAAGTAACACTCCACAACAAAGTACACAATCGTTTCATACAACACAATCCGGTCGGGGGATGCCGGCTGTCCCATTAATCGTGTCGAAAATTAGGATTTTTCATCATTTTTACAAGATGGCCGCCACACTGTCCGCCATCTTTTTTTTCTGAAAAGTCATAATTTTCCTGAAATTTCAGGGATATAGGCCACCAACTGGTGTACTTGGTGTTGCCAACTTTTGAGTTTAGTAAAACAAACTAATTCGCCAAAGTCGGGTCTGACCCAAAAATTCAAGCACCAATGGCTCTCGGGGTTGCCAGCTGAAAGTGATGAAAATGGTCAAATGTCATTTGGGGGACCCCAATGTTGTCAGTTAGTCACAGTTTTCTTTCGAATTGTTGTTGTTTCTACTTTTCATGTTTTCGGGGAAAATCTGGGAAATTTCCCTAAAAATGGAGAATTTTTTTGCACCAGGCAACACTCCTTAACGAATCACATAACCCGTCTATACAACACAATCCAGTCGCGAGAAGCCAGCTGTCCCAATTATCGTGTCGAAAATTTGGATTTTTCGGCCTTTTTACAAGATGGCCGCCATAGAATCCGCCATCTTGTTTTTCTGAAAAGTCATAATTTTCCTTAAATGTCAAGAATATAGGCCACCGATTGGTGTACTTAGTGTTGCCAACTTTTGAGTTTAGTAGAACAAACTAATTCGCCAAAGTCGGGTCTGACCCAAAAATTTAAGCGCCAATGGCTCTCGGGGTTGCCAGCTGAAAGTGATGAAAATGGTCAAATGTCATTTGGGGGACCCCAATGTTGTCAGTTAGTCACAGTTTTCTTTCGAATTGTTGTTATTTCTACTTTTCATGTTTTCGGGGAAAATCTGGGAAATTTCCCTAAAAATGGAGATTTTTTTTGCACCAGGCAACACTCCTTAACGAATCACATAACCCGTCTATACAACACAATCCAGTCGCGAGATGCCAGCTGTCCCAATTATCGTGTCGAAAATTTGGATTTTTCGGCCTTTTGACAAGATGGCCGCCATGGAATCCGCCATCTTGTTTTTATGAAAAGTCATAATTTTCCTGAAATGTCAAAAATATAGGCCACCGATTGGTGTACTTGGTGTTGCCAACTTTCGAGTTTGGTAGAACAAACTAATTCGCCAAAGTCAAAAAGTCCCAAAAATTAAAAAGTTCAATATTTTTTGATGTTGCCAATTAAAACGAACGAAAATGGTCAAATGTCATTTGTGGGACCCCAATGTTGCCGGCTAGTCAAAGTCTCTATTTAAAATGTCATTATTTTTACTTTTCATGTTTTCGGGGAAAATCTGGGAAAATACACTACAAATGGGGAAAATTTTTGCACCAGGCAACATTCGTCAACAAAACACACAACCGCTCCCTACAACTCGAACCCGTCCGATGTTGCCAAGTACCCGAAAAATGGATTTGAAAAAAATCGAAATTTCCAACTTTTTACAAAATGGCCGCCGCAGCGTCCTCCATCTTGGATTTTCACATTGTCATAATTTTTCCCAATTGCCATTGAAATTACCAACAAATTGGCAGCCTTTTCGTTGGCGGTTTTAGAATTTGGTAGAAGAAAACAATTTGTCAAAGTCGAGTGAAAAAAGTCGACAATTTCAAAACGTCATAGCGCGGCCGCCATCTTATTTTTTTTTTTTTTTTACTTTTTTTTTTAATGCTTTTAGATTTCGTATAGGACCTTTGAGTCGAAATTCATCCAAGTGTTTCCCCCACCGAAACCGGAAATGGACTCGCCCACCATCTCGGATTTGAACTTTCCCTATAATTTTCCTCTACTCGATTGGTCAGATTACACATTTTTGCAAAACATACCCATAACCCATCTCTCACCCATTCCAAGAAACGACATGTCAATCAGTCAGTGGCTTTGTAGTTTTATATAACTATAAAATATAATATAATAAAGTATTTGCGTGGCTGCGCGAGCTGCGCGCTGCTCGCGGGTCGTGAAGAGGGGGAGAGGGGGAGCTTATGACATGTCAATCCGTAAACAAATCAGAACACGAGTTTAAAAAGAAGGGGTGAAGAGTGGGGGGGGAGGAGTTAAGGGTGGGAGAAGGGGAAGCTTTGAAACATGATGTAGACTAACGCATTGCCCCTTTCAATGAATCTGAAAAAAAAAATGTTCCAAGTCTCTTAACTTCCGAGATCCGCTTAAAGGGGGGGAGAAAGGGGGCAAGGGGGTCAAATTTGAAAAATAGATTTTACTTCCCCGAGCCTCCTCTATACGAATCCGTAAACAAAACAGAACACGAGTTTAAAAAAAAGGGGTGAAGAGGGAGGGGGGGTGAAGGGGGGGACAGGGGGAACTTTGAAAAATGATTTCGACTAACTCATTACCCCTTTCAATGAATCTGAAGAAAAAAATGTTCCAAGTCTCTTAACTTCCGAGATCCGCCTAAAGGGGGAGAAAGGGGTCAAATGAAAAAGGTAGGAGGGGTAAAGGGGGCCAAAAAGGGGAGGTTTTGCACTTTTTAGCTACTCATGAGAGTTACTTATACGCTTCACCCACTCAACCTTCGTTACGCTACGGAGGTCGCCTTTTTCTGAAATATCGAGGATACAAGCTACCGACTGGTGTACTTGTTGTTGCCAAGTTTTAAGTTTGGTAGAACAAAAGAATTCGCCAAAGTCGGTTCTGATCCGAAAATTCAAGCCCCAATGACTCTCGGGGTTGCCAGTTGAAAGTGATGAAAATGGTCAAATGTCGTTTGAGGCACCTCATTCTTGGTGTTTATGTAAAAAAATTCCATTCAAAATGTCGTTATTTTCACTATTCATGTTTTTGGGAAAATCTGGGAAAATACCCTAAAAATGGGGTAAATTTTTAAGTAAGGTAACACTCCACAACAAAGTACATAATCGCTTCATACAACACAATCCGGTCGGGGGATGCCGGCTGTCCCATTTATCGTGTCGAAAATTGGGATTTTTAATCATTTTTACAAGATGGCCGCCACACTGTCCGCCATCTTTTTTTTCTGAAAAGTCATAATTTTCCTGAAATTTCAGGGATATAGGCCACCAACTGGTGTACTTGGTGTTGCCAACTTTTGAGTTTAGTAGAACAAACTAATTCGCCAAAGTCGGGTCTGACCCAAAAATTCAAGCGCCAATGGCTCTCAGGGTTGCAAGCTAAAGTGATGAAAATGGTCAAATGTCATTTGGGGGACCAAAATGAATTGTAATATGAATTGTAAAATGAATCGTAATATAAATTGTAATATGAATTGTAATATTAATTGTAATATGAATCATTATATAAATCATTTTATGAATCATTATATGAATGATTATATGAATCATGTAGGGAACGCAATCTCGATCTCGCGAGATCCCGAAAACCCGAGATCTCGCCTCATTTTTCGAGATCAATCTCGAAGCATAAAATGTCGAGATCTCGGCCGAGATTAACGGGATCGAGTGGCAGTAGTCGCGAGTCATGTAGCGTGTTCTCTGCACGTGAGCGAGTCGGGTTTTCCCGAAATTCCCCGATTTATGTTATTCCCTGGGCTCTCCAAACCCTAACCTTCAATTCCCCGCAAATCGGGGGTTTCCCCGCGATGCAGTTTTAGTTAGGTGCCTAACATAAGTAAAACTAAAGTTTTTTTTTCAATTTTATTTTCAATTGTAGCTTCATTACTTTAGTAGTTTGCTGCCGCACTCGCAGATTGATTGCTTGCGTGGTTGCTTGGGCCGTCGCTTGGTAAAGGTTTTTGGCAGTTTTGTCATACAAAAGTATGTCAGGCCTTTGCTCGGTGGCGGCTTGAGTAATCGTTGGATATCTCTGAGTGCCGCAGTTAGTTTAATTCGACTATTCAAAAGTGCCTGTAATTGGCCTACTTGAAATAAATGCTTTGATTTTGATTTCAATAATTCATGTTGTATCATACTCGCATCATAATCAAAACTACTAAGCAGTTTCAATCATGTTTCAGTCATCTAATTAAAACAATACTGTTTGAAATCCATTCGAGAATTCAAAAATGCCGAGATCTTGCCGAGATCGAATTTCTGATCCCTCGACATCTCGACTTAGCGATCTCGTCACGAGATTGCATTCCCTAGAATCATGATATGAATCGTAATATGAATCATAATATAAATCGTAATATGAATCATAATATGAATTGTTGTATTATTTGTAATATGAATTGTTATATGAATTGTAATATTAATCGTAATATAAATTGTAATATGAATTGTCATATGAATTGTAATATAAATTGTAATATGGATTGAAATACGAATTGAAATATGAATTGTTATATGAATCACAATATGAATTATAATATGAATCGTAATATGAATCGTTACATGAATTGTTATATGAATTGAAATATGAATTGTAATATGAATCGTAATATGAATTGTAATATGAATCGTAATATGAATTGTAATATGAATCAGAATATGAATCGTAATATTTATTGTAATATTAATTGTTATATGAATTGAAATATGTATTGAAATATGTATCGTTATATGAATCATAATATGAATCAGAATATGAATCATAACATGGATCATAACAATAATATGCATCTATATATCATATGGGTAATTTGATGAGAATGTCAGCACGCAGAAAGCTTCACCTGGCTACCCTTCTCTTTGGCGCTATTCTCACAAGCAAACCTGATTATTTATATAATAAACTGACTTGGTCGCGCGATATTAGTAGAATTAAAACTAGGGCTTCATCATACCTCTTGTTGGCCGGATCCCACAAAACTGCAGCATTTCGTGGAAGCTTTAAATTCGCTGCGTCCCGCTGCTGGAACGACTTGCCACCGCCTTTACGTGCTCTAAGAACAGTAGGTACTTTTAGAAATAAATATAAACAATACTTGCTAAATTTACAAAAAGAAACCAATCACTAATAATTGTACTTACCCTAAGACTGCATGAAGCTAATACTGGTATCGTAACGGAGTTCTTGCCTGGATCACTACCATGTTTCAACACCACTTTATTATTTTAATATTTATATTTTCACCAAGACGACCCACTGATTACCTAACTTTTCTGTCCTAACTTAGTTTAATCGCATCTCTGTAGTAGCATAATATTCAGTTGTTGTGCTTTATTGTTTCGGAAGTTTTTTTTTCTTGTTGTTTTCATGTTGTTTCTTAAAAACACTTTGACATTGACACTATTGACATCCAGTCGTCTGCGCTCGCGTCGCGTCCCTTCGCTTCTCATGGACCATGGACAATAGTCTGTAGCATTGACAAGCGAAGTCGGAACGTCTCGGTGCAGCCGAGCCGATTATTAATAATTATTATATTATATGTTTTGTTTACATATTTTATTTTATTCACTAAAGACTTTAGTGTTTATTTTATTTGTGAGTATTATATTTATCTATTTTTTTATTTTTGTGTGTGAATGTATTTTGTGTCCGTAGGTGTGACCGTGACATCATAGTGGGCCCCTATCAGAATACCAGCGCTGCGGTATTTGTTTTCATTTATCGCAGCATCATGCTGAGATAGGAGCCTTTTTGGCCTCGCACAGGACTTCTCTTTTATTATTTAGCTTTTTACTCTTTTTTGTTATTACTATTTTTTGTAGTTCTGTGCTTGTCCCAAATAAATATTTTTCTTTCTTTCTTTCTTTCTTTCATCTGGCATCATAGATCTGGCATCATCTGGATCAAGATACGAATCGTAATATGAATCATAACACCGATCATGATATGAATCGTAATGTGAATCATGATATGAATTGTAATATGAATTTTGTAATATAAATTGATTGCATGGATTGCGCTCATCGCATACAGACGTGCACGTCAATGCAGTACAAAAATAAATAAATTAACGTTTGCTATTAATTCTGACCCAGTTAAAGTGCATTAGCTTGATATACACAAATCAGCGTAGTAAGCGGTTTTAACCCGATAGAATGGACTGACTGGATTATAAAGAGTATATAATATTATAATCTGGAAAATGGACAGCAGCCCCTTTAACCACCGGAGTGGGATGACGCCACGCAGCCCTCCGTCGACACCAACACCGAGACCACCTCAACAAGCCGCCCAAGAAGAAGCCCAATCCATTGTACCAGTTTCTACGCCGGAGATTCAGAGCTGGTTGGGGTCTATTCATCAATGCCTGAATGAGGTATGTGCTCTTTCATCAGAGGGAAAACTGAATTCCGAGCAGAAGCAAAGAGTTAACAATCTCTGCCGAAAAGTTGGACATGGTGTTTCTGAATTAGCTGTTCAATACCAGTCACTAAAATCCAAAGCCCTACAAACACAAACAGCCCTTATAACGATGACTGAGGCTCGAGATCTAGCGGACTGTCTCTCCGAGATGAACCGCACCATTCAGGAGTCCTGTACGAAACAAGCTGCAAATACTCAGGCAACTTCTACATCTTTCGCCGATATGGTCAAAAAGGGGGCCAGCAGCTTTATTCGACCCAATAATCTTAGCTCCGTGGCGATTTTTCCAAGCGACAACTCTAAGACCAGTGATGAAACCAAGAAAATGATACAGAAGATCGTATGCCCTGGCGAAATGAAGCTGAAAGTACGAGGCGTCCGTAAAATAGGGAAAGGAGGACTTATCATCAGTACTGAGACCAAGGATGACCTAGATAAGCTCAAAAAAACAGTACAAACCGCTTCGTCAGGCCTTACCGTCGACGAACCTCGAAAGCGCAAACCTCGCATTATTGTTATCGGAGTTCCTGCATCAATGACCGAAAATGAGGTTTATAAATGCATTTACGATCAAAACATAACAGAAAAACTGCCCATGACCCTAGATACATTTCTCAGCTCAATTAAGCTTAGCCATAAATCTGGCAGGAAAAATGCTGAGAATTGCAATTATATAATAGAAGTGTCAGCCGCTATTCGTAAGGCCCTCATCACTCAGGACAGGTTATTTATAAACTGGACTTCCTGCCCGGTACGAGACTTTACACTGGTAACGAGATGTTACCAGTGCCACCAGTACGGTCATGCAGCTAAGACTTGTAAGGTCGCTGCCCCGGCTTGTGCCCACTGCGGAGAAGAAGGACATTCTAGCCAAGACTGCGAAAAAAAAGCTGATGATCCAAAGTGTGCCACCTGTATGCGTTTTAAAAAACAAGCCAACCACAAGACGGGAGATCCCGCATGCCCGGCTAAACAAGCTGCCGAATACAGGTATATTAACTCGATTGACTATGAAGGCGCCTAAGAGCGCCACATCTTTGTATAAATCTTAGACTTAACTTATTACTTATTTATTGTAATTTTAAACAGAACGGATATTAATTTAATAACTGACATAGACAACTCTTTTTTAGCTGAGTCAAAGTCATGTGAGGTTGAGGACTGCAAACAATATCTTTCCCGGTATCTAAAGTCACTAACCATACTAACCCAAAACATACGTAGTGTGTATAAGAACATGGACAGTTTTAACATTTTCCTTCATAGACTTAACTATAATTGTGACATTATGGTTCTAACAGAGTGCTGGCTATCAAAGCGCCACGATAACCTCCCGGTAATACCAGGATACAACTTATTGTACACTAAAATTAACCATAATCAAAATGACGGTGTTGTTGTCTTTGCCAAAGAATCATTAAGGGTCAAAGTCGAAGAACCTACCCTACAAGACTGTATTAGTAATTGCCTTATCATCAAATTTGGTACAACCACAGCTATAATTGCTTTGTATAGGTCACCTTCCACTAGAAACTTAACCTCTTTCCACAGCTCCCTAAACCAGATCTTTCAAGCCCTTAGCCCATTTAAGAACGTAATACTAACGGGTGATGTTAACATTAACATTGGTTCAGAAAACTCCGACACAGGGACTGAAGATTACCTTAACATCTGCTCATACCATGGTTTTTTACCTGCTCACACATTACCTACTCATCAGAGTGGTTCTTGCCTCGACCATATGATGATCAAAACCAGCTATTCATGTATTACACTTGTTACTAACTCAACAATAACCGACCACCATTCCGTCATACTAGCCGTAAATTTAACGCTGCCTAAGCAAAATCGTACCCAGACAAAGTCCAAATTAAACATTAATAAACTCGAATATGATTTACGCAACATTGACTATAGCGTAGTTTACAATACTGCTGACGCTAATTTGTCTTTATCGTACATAATAAAACATGTCCAGCAAGCAATATTACGTAATACGACAGCTGTGACGGTAAATAATCTTCTTCGTAATATTAAGCCCTGGATTACTCCTGGACTAATTCGCTGTATAAGACACAGAGATAAACTTCATCAGAAAACTAAGAAATACCCTGATAATTCAATCATTTTAACCACCTATAAAAGATACAGGAATTTTTGTAACAATCTGTTGAAGAAGCTTAAAAATAATTACGATAATAATGAGTTAAATAAAGCAGGTAACAATAGCAAGCAAATTTGGAAACATATTAAAAACGTCACCTACATGGCTAAACAACGTGAATCAAATTCGAGATTATTGCTTACTAATCCTTCACCACACATATCCGCCAATAAAGTGAATAACTTTTTTGTTAATGTTGGGAAAACTTTGGCCGAACAAATTTCGAAACATTGTGCCCAACCAACTTTCCAAAAATGTAACAGCCTGAAATCATTTGCGATGCTGGATACTGACGAAGACGAAGTATCCCGAATCATATCTGGTCTTAAAGACGACTGTGCAGTTGGATGGGATAATATAAGCAACAAGATCCTTAAACTCTTTAAGCATATATTGGTACCTCCCTTAACACATATATTTCGAATTTGTCTTTGCGAAGGAATTTTCCCTAAATGCCTAAAAAAGGCCGTTGTTATCCCTATATTTAAATCTGGAGACAAGGACTTGGTTACTAACTATAGGCCAATATCATTACTCCCCTCAATCTCGAAAATACTCGAGAAAATAATAAACAATAGACTTGTTAATTACCTAGAAAAAAATAACTTCTTGTCACCTGCGCAATTTGGGTTCAGAGCCAAATTATCAACTGCAAATGCGGTGCATAGTCTGACCGATTACGTCTCAGAAGAGCTAGACAAAGGAAACCAGGTTCTGGGAGTCTTCCTTGATCTAGCGAAAGCTTTTGACACTGTCTCTGTTTCAGTGCTTCTAAGAAAATTAGAGGCCATAGGTATAAGGGGAACGACGCTGACATTACTTGCCGACTACTTAGACGACCGTTATCAATGTGTTAAGATTGACGACTTTACGAGCGATGAGCAGAAAAATACTGGATTCGGTGTTCCCCAGGGGAGTATATTGGGCCCTACCTTATTCCTGGTTTATATTAACGACTTATGTAATCTAAATATAAAGCACGGCAAAATCATATCATATGCAGATGACACGGCGCTAATATTTTCTGCTAAAAACAGTAGTGAACTATATGAAATCGCTCAACTCGGTTTTAATACTGTAACTAATTGGCTTCAAAGCAATTTACTAACATTAAATGCTGACAAGACAAAATATATACACTTTTCCATTCGCAAGTCCCAACTTAACACCGCTAACTTCCATATAAGTGCCCATCAATGTGGCAACCAGTCAGTAAATGTGTGCAGTTGCCCTTCTATCCTCAAAACCTGTACCATTAAATACCTCGGGGTTATAATAGACGACACTCTATCCTTTAGGTATCATATTGACTGTCTGGTTAAAAGAGTGCGCAAATTAATATATGTATTTAAAAAAATACGAACTTTTGCAGACCCCAAATTAATCACACAAGTTTATTTCGCCCTATGTCAATGTGTTATTAATTACTGTATCACTTCATGGGGTGGCTCGTCTAAAACGATCCTACTCCCTCTTGAAAGAGCTCAAAGAGCAATTTTAAAGGTAGCAAACTTTCATCCCTTTTTCTTTCCCACAACTGAGTTATATAAATCCTGCAACGTGCTGACTGTGCGCCAGCTTTTCATTATGCACCTAGTATTAAAACAGCACACCATGCTAACGTACAATGCTGACAATACTAACAAGAGACGGAATGATATAGTATGCATTTCTAATGTTAAATCCAAACATGCCTTTGCGGAAAAATTCTTTATATTTTTAGGCCCATTTTTGTACAATAGATTAAATAGAAAACTAAGTATGTATAAGTTAAACTATTTTAGCTGTAAAAAATCCGTAATTACCTTTTTACAACCTTTATCTTATGCACAGACAGAGGATCTACTTGTTGTCTGCAAATAAACTGCTTACACACTGTTTCTATCTATAGTTTATACGTATATAAGTTGTAATTATAGTATTTAACTATACACTAAGTAAAAATGTTAATTTATTTGTTTTAAGTTATACACCTTGTAGCCTGAAACACAGGTTCAACCTAGTTCAGGCAAAAAAGCAACTGTGCTCTATTTTAACTGTTATTATTTTATTGTAAATGTGCCCCTTCTTATAAATAAACGATTATTATTATTATTATTATTATTAATTTGACGACACGGTTGGCGCAGTGGCTCAAGCAATGGACTGCTGCGCTGCGTGTCGCGGGTTCGATCCCCGCACGGAACAAATATTTGTATGATCTACAGATAGTTGTTTCGGGTCTGGGTATTTGTGTATGTGAGTTTAAATGTTTGTGAACGCACCCACGAGAATTTCCTAGTGTGGGGCAACGTTTTTTAAAAAAGAAAAAGAATTGAAATATGAATCGTAATATGAATTGTAATATGGATTGTAATATGAATCGTAATATGAATCATAATATGAATTGTTATATGAATTGTTATATGAATTGTAATATGAATTGTAATATGAATCATAATATGAGTCATAATATGAATTGTTATATTAATTGTAATATGAATCATGAAATGAATCGTAATATGAATTGTAATATGAATCGTTATATGAATTGTTATATGAATTGTTGAATTGTTGTTTGTTTTTGAATTGTTGTGACTTTTTGAATTGAAATTAATTAATTCAGACTTTTATTGTAGCGCACAATTGTAATCACCACTTATGCGTTTTCGGGGAAAATCTGGAAAATTTCCCTAAAAATGGGGAAAAATTTTGCACCAGGCAACACTCCTTGACGAATCACATAACCGGTCTATACAACACATCCAGGCGGGAGATGCCAGCTGTCCCAATTAACGTGTTGAAAATTGGGATTTTTCGGCCTTTTTACAAGATGGCCGCCATAGCATCCGCCATTTTTTTTTTACTGTAAAGTCATAATTTTTTTTAAATGTCAAGAATATAGGCCACCGATCGGTGTACTTGGTGTTGCCAACTTTTGAGTTTGGTACAACAAACTAATTCGCCAAAGTCGGGTCTGACCAAAAAATTCAAACGCCAATGGCTCTCGGGGTTGCCAGCTGTAAATGATAAAAATGGTCAAATGTCATTCGGGGGACCCCATTCTTGGGGTTTATGTAAAATTTCCATTCAAAATGTCGTTATTTCTACTTTTCATGTTTTCGGGGAAAATCTAGAAAATTTCCCAAAAAATGGGGAAATTTTTTAAACCAGGTGTTGCCAACTTTTGAGTTTGGTAGAACAAACTAATTCGCCAAAGTCAAAAAGTCCAAAAAATGAAAAAGTTGAATATTTTTTGGGGTTGCCAATTAAAACGAACCAAAATGGTCAAATGTCATTTGGGGGACGCCAACGTTGCCGGCTAGTCAAAGTCTCTATTTAAAATCTCATTATTTCTACTTTTCATATTTTTGGGGAAAATCTGGCAAAACACCCTAAAAATGGGGAAATTTTTTGCAACAGGCAACACTCGTCAACAAAACACACAACCGCTCCGTACAAAACAATCCGGTCGGGGGATGCCAGCTGTCCCAATTATGGTGTCGAAAATTGGGATTTTTCGGCCTTTTTACAAGATGGCCGCCATAGCATTCGCCATCTTGTTTTTCTGAAAAGTCATAATTTTCCTTAAATGTCAAGAATATAGGCCACCGACCGGTGTACTTGGTGTTGCCAACTTTTGAGTTGGGTAGAACAAATTAATTCGCCAAAGACAAAAAGTCCCAAAAATGAAAAAGTTCAATATTTTTTGGGGTTGCCAATTAAAACGAACCAAAATGGTCAAATGTCATTTGGGGGACCCCAGTGCTGCCGCCCAGATTGTCACGCGACAGAGGAGGCGCAGCCTGGCCTGACGGGATGAGCGAGGCGGCGACACGGATCTGCCTGTGATACGGCGTGTACTATGTTTGACTCCCCGTTGATGGTCGAAAATGTCGACAGTTGGTTGGGCTGGTTATGTACAACCAGCCCCTGGCTTAATATGAAGCCCTCCGCTTCCTCTCTACGCCGGGCCACTTCGTGGCCACGGCCCGACAGCTGTCTTGGCTCGCAGTGCCACAACGGTGAGTGGGCATTCGTGTCCGCGCCCACGAGCACGCGATGTCCCCGCAGATTTTCCAGTACTCTGGTAAGGTGCTCCAGGTGGGTCGAAATGTCCTCAGAGTACTGGAAGTAGGCGCTAACTTAACGCGCGACTCGGTTTGTGTGACAATTTATTTGTTGATTTCCAAAATTGTTTAAAATCACGGGAGGCTCTTTGCTGCGCAATAACATCCATCTTTAATTGATCTTGGTGTTGTTGACACCATAGTTAACTCCCGGAGGCACTGCCGAAAGTTTTTAACAAGAAACGACAGGAGTCTGGTCGCGAAGACGTTTAATTCCAGACTAACTGGTTTTAAAATTAATTCTATTACAATGACAATACAACAATGCTTTGTTCTAAAATATAACAATGCCTTATTCTTAAACCCTTAACTCTACGAAATGCGCGTCACCGGGTGCCAGACTAAACATCCCGGTGCTACTATGAATGCCGCGTCTGTTCTGGCCGCGCAAGGCGGTATCAACTAGTACGATGTTACAATGTTAGGCGCTGACACAGCATACATAACACCTCCCCCCAAAAGTTCGAAGTTATTGGAGGGATGATTATCATTGGGATGATTATCGTCGCTCCGATAATTTCGGCACAAACATTCATTTACGGTTTTTCCGTACTTACGAGCTATGAATACAGAAATGCTTAAAACTATAATTATGTATATATAACACTAAGAGTGCCGACGCTAAAACTTTTCAAGTTAATTAATATTTCACTGTCGTTTTTCACTTCACTTTTGTTAACTTCCAATAAGTTGCTTAGGTGTTGCAGATTTATTAAATCACTAGTGTCCAAGTTGATAGGCTTGCGTTGCAGATGTGGCTCGATGGGTGTTACATCAGGGAGATTGACAATTGGTACTTTCGAAGAGCCGATATTACTTGTAGTAGTATTATTAGATTTTAGGGTAACTACCAATCTTGACATCGCAGTGTCCATCCAAGGTAAGTGAGTAAGTACTCGTAATTGCAGATCTCTGATAGTATACTTTCGGCTCTACTATAGATAATCCAACGCCTTTTCCCCACAGATTCAATTTTGAGGGTGTGAATTTCAACTGGTACAGGATTACAGGAGCTTGTATTATGGGAGAATCTCATTAATGCGGTTATGCAGGTGTCTTCCATTGGCAGCTGGGCTCGTCCTCGTAGCACAGGAACTTCGCCTCGTAGAGTTCGTTGCAAGGCTGGGAGAGCGAGACTACTATGGACCTTTTTACTAAGAGGTAGGGGTATTTGGGAATAATGATTGTGGTTTGGTTAAAATGATTGGTAATAGGTATGGAGATTGCTCTGTAGTGAGTATATATTTCATCTTTAATTATAGGTATTTCTAAAATGAACGTTATTTGACTTCCCTTCGAATAAGCTTTTATTTCCGAAATGTTTGTGTATGTATGCATTAAAGTTTGCATACCTTTTAATATTAAATTCCAAATCCTCATGAATCAAACTTAAATCTAAAATCTTAATAATAATCCACTTATTATAACTTACGCTAGCTTGATCTTGTTTCAGAATCAATACGCCATTGTTCATATCTATCTTTTGAAGTTGAAGGGTGTGTATCCTGGAGGTCAGGGCCAGGAGCACGAGAAGGAATCTGTGTAGGTCGTTTAATGTCCTTAAGTGTCACTTTTGTGTCACGATTATTTATTTTAACGGGACAAATGTTCCTAACTATTTCACCTGATACTTGTGCTTTTTGAAAACGAGGTTTGTCTTTACTTCGCCTAATGTTCACTCCTTTTATGAATACAGTGTCTCCTTCTTGTATATCGAACGATGTTTCACCACCACGTTTTCCTATGACCTTTTCCTTGTTTGCAATTATTTTATCCGTTAAGTATTGGTAGAGATACTTAGTACGCTTCATGTGATCGTTAACTAATTGTTGCGTATATTGTTTATTAAAGTTAACTGCAAAGGTGCTATTTGAATCAGTGTGTCCAAATACAACTTCGAAGGGTGTAAGACCTGTTGTCGAATGTATCGTTTGATTGTAAGACATAATCGCGTATGTCATTACGTCGGCAGCATCAGTAATTCGGTGTTCATATTTTGCGATACGATATATTTCTAAGATGGTTGAGTGGAAACGCTCTATTAAACCCATGGAATTAGGGTTATGTGCTGTACCTATGTGCAAATCGACTTTATAAAATTACGGCACAAATACGTAGATGTGACTATTTCTTCATACAGATTTTAACTAAAAATTCCTTTGAAAAGGCACACCTAACATAAAGAACCAACATAACACAAAGAAAAGGCTCAAATGCCAGATGTGCCCTATCTACTTAATTAATGATCCATGCATGTCTCAATTAATTTACGTATAAAAGGCATAAATAACCAGTTGTGCCTTTTCTTTAAATTATTTACGATTAAGGGTGAGGAAAGGAGGGCAGGGTTGGATTGAAACGCGCCAGTTGTGCCTGCGACGTTGAAGTGACTCCACGCTTATCCTTATGGCTATTGATGCCGGAGTTCCTCAGGGGTCTGTTCTCTCCGCGACACTTTTCCTGCTGCATATCAATGACCTCCTTGTTCCTGGTATTGTTGGGTACGCAGATGACAGCACTGTCATGGAGAGTTATACATCCAGCGCAAAAGGCGGCGGTGACCCACCCGCACGCAAAATACGAGCATCGAACGTGGAGTTGCGGACACCAGCACGTCGTACTTATACTTATACTTCTAAGCCGGCGGTGATGAAGTACGCTCATTGAGAGAGGCCATGGAGAGCGAACGAATTCAACCTTAAGTCTTGTCTCCTAGTGGGGTAACGAGAATCTGGTTGATTTTAACGCCACCAAAACGCAAGTGTGTCTATTCACCGCTAAAAGGAGTCCGTTCAATCTGGCCCCTACTTTACGGAGTGCGACTGTACAAGTTACCGACAGTCTCAAGCTTCTTGGCACGAAGTTGAGCGCGAATCTGAACTTCGGTGCCTACATTGAGTCGAAAGCTCAAACTGCGGCAAAATAGCTGGGTATCTTAAACAGGGTTAAGCGGTACTACAAGCCTGGACAGCTTTCAGTATTATATAAAACTCAAGTCCAGTCCGGCATGGAGCATTGCTGTCACCTTTAGGATGGCTCAGCCAAATACCAACTTGCCAAACTTGCTTGACTCTGTAGAGCGCAGAGTCAGGAGGCTAATATTGGCGACGATAAGCTGTTTGCCAAGCTACATAGCCTGGCCCACCGCCGCAAAGTTGCATGTCTGCGGTCTTCTACAGACTGTTTTTCAGAGAGTGTGCGCAGGAGCTCCACGGGCTGCACATTCGAACAAAGCGCTTTGCTAATTTGCGTCGGTTTTCCCGAGTTCATATAACCCCAATCTATTGTCGCGAGTAAATAGGCTTCTTCTGGGTAAGCTCGTTCCATCGTCGACCTAATCTCTGCTCTTAGGGCAAGATTGAGGTCAAGAGTAAGCCCATTACAAATAAAAAAATAACATTAAAATAAATTACGGGTATAAGCTATTTCCTGTAAACGAACAATAAATAAATAAATATAGAGTAGCTGAATAAAGGTTCAAAACCAAAATGTATGCTCCTATTACTACCTCTATTAAGAATTAAGAATATTTTGATTTATTTTTCATATTGTGATTTAGAGTAACGTTTTTTTTATAGATTTAGTCCAACCTATTAGTAAAAAGAATAAAATATTTAATTTTTACTTTCCTTAGGTATCTAACTAACTAAAAAGTGTAATTGAGTTTAAGTATTAGCACTGTTTGTTTCTAATTAATAAGTTCTATTACTGCTATCCCTAATCACTACTAAAACAAAGTCACTTCCCGCTGTCTATCCCTATGCATGCTTAAATCTTTAAAACTGTGCTAAGGATTTTGATGCGGGTTTTTTTTTTAATAGATAGAGTGATTGAAGAGGAAAGTTTTAATACCTTTTTAGCACCCGTGCGAAGCCGGGGCGGGTCACTAGTAATTTATAAATAACTATTGAATATTAAGAAAGTTTTTTTTGTTTAAATGAAAAGGCACATTTCAATAAATATGCCTTTTCATTGTAATATTTCATATTTTTTTCCCAAAATGTCAGAATGAAAAGTCGCAATTGGTTAGTTATGCCCTTTATTCGTAATATTAATAACTTTAGTTAATTTTTTTTTGTTACTTTGAAAGGGAAAATGTTGATTATTTAATAAATAGTAATAAAATAATAACTTACATTTCATTAGTTGTTTAAGAATCGTGATAATGAATTTATTTTAATTCATCTATTTTCGAAAAATAATGTGTAAGTCAATATTTTTCGCCAAAAACCAATAAAAACTTTAAAGTCGATTTTCTCCATATTTATAAAATGTTAGTTGTGCCTTTTTTCATTATGACGGCAACAGGTAAGTGTATCTCAATAATTTTTTGTTTATCACGTGATAACTCTTTTACTGATAATTGATTTCTGTTCCAGGTAAAAACAAGAACTTGATGGGGTTTCGTGTCTACAGCTTCATCTAGGATAGGGATGCCGTTTGTATCGATATCTTGTGCAGAGTGTATTGTTTCAGGTAATGAATCTGCTGTGAGGGTGCTAGAGGAAGATGCTCGAACTGGATAGGATGACATAATGTCTGAAGGTGACGGGGCAGTCAATGTTTCTGAAGAGTCCGATATTGATATTGGACTATCAGGTCTTTCAGTATCACCTACGTTACTCTGTAAGGATGTGTTATTATCTTGATTGGTAAGTACATTTAATTTTATCCGAGACAGGGCGTCAGCGTTGCTATTTTGGCTACCTTTCTTGTATATTATATCGAAATCAAACTCGGCTTCGTTTCCCGAGGCTGTCTTAAGAAAGTTTACGTATTCTTCTTTGTTTGTAGTCTCGTTGGAAACAGGCTCCACATTTTCGAAGTAGAAATTATTGTTATAGGCGGTGTGTTCGAAACTATCAGTAAAGTGTACATTATTTTCACAGTTTACGTAATCAGGTTGAAAATCCTGGTCTTGGACCACATCAGTTTCATTATTATTAATATTGTACGAGTAAAACATATTCTCATAATCGGAGTTATTTGTAATCATATTATTTCGAAGGGGACGGGCAGTGCGCATAGAAACGTCAGCGACTTGTGGCTGGGGTAAATCACATTGTGGTTGATATTGCAGCGGTATACCGAATTTGAATTGCTGGTTTGGTGGATTAAAATTGGGTATATTCGGTGCGTTGTTAAGTTGAGGTCTAAATCCTTGTTGAGGTTGTTGCACACCCGGTTTGGAATTAATTTGGTTCGGTACGCCAAATCTATAGTTGTTATTGAAACCAGATCTAAAATTATTTTGGGGCGAATGCGGAATTATAAACTTTGAGTTTTGGTTGACCGGATAACCAAAATTATTTGAGGCTGGAACATTAGGTTTTATTGGAGGCTGGGCTGATTTTAAATTACTTTTATTTCTTGCGTTATATTGAAATTGAAAATTGACCTCTTCCATGACGACACTGAGCGCACTTTCTAAACTTGTACAATTTCTGAGTCTTACAATTCTAATTAAATCCTCTGGTAGATTATATAAAAACACGTTAAGAGACAAGTTATTGTAAATCACCATTTTTGCTGCTTTCATTTCCTCACTAGCGAGTAAATTGACCTTGGAGAACAGAGTGCTGCGTATTTGCTGAATTCGGTTACAAAAGTCCAGATAAGTTTCATTTGATTTAATTTTTAAATTTTCTAGCTCAATAGCCACGCAGTCTTCTGATCTGGGGTCGCCAAAATGTTGAATAAAAATAGATTTTATTTGGTCCCATGTACTTATATCATCTCTTTCACTTAATAGAGCCGCTGCTCTACCACACAATCTACTAGTGATAGCATGGAAATTATATGTTGTCTGAGCAGCATTATTAGGGCCATTAAAGTGACTTAAAATATATTCACTTTTCTTTATAAACAAATTTAATATACATTTGTCACCATCAAACTTAGGAATTAAACTTAAAACATCTTTAGGGATTATTTGAACAGATTCTCCGACTTCTTCCGGCATTTTAATCAACAATTTAATATATTTTTTTTTTACTTTAACACTTAAATTATAAAATTTCACTTAAAAATAGGCCTGCCAATTTTGTGCAGAAGTCAAATAACTTTCAACGATTTTAGTTTAAAAGTTATGCAATAAGTCCCACAGAGCAACACAGGAATTAACAAAGACGAGACAGGATAGTAATCCTCCCCGTAGAGCTGCTCGTGCCGTGGACAGGAACCTTCGGCGCCAGGCGTAGAAAACTTATTTATTTGGTTCGAGAATACCCGAAGCCGCGCGCGAGACCGATTTTTGTGTACTCGAACACAGCGTTAAGACAGCGGATATCCTACCGGCTGCGCCAGTTAACTCCCGGAGGCACTGCCGAAGGTTTTTTAAAAAAAACGACAGGAGTCTGGTCGCGAAGACGTTTAATTCCAGACTAACTGGTTTTAAAATTAATTCTATTACAATGACAATACAACAATGCTTTGTTCTAAAATATAACAATGCCTTATTCTTAAACCCTTAACTCTACGAAATGCGCGTCACCGGGTGCCAGACTAAACATCCCGGTGCTACTATGAATGCCGCGTCTGTTCTGGCCGCGCAAGGCGGTATCAACTAGTACGATGTTACAATGTTAGGCGCTGACACAGCATACATAACACCATCGTAATTTGTTTTTAAACTTTTTCCTGCTCATATGCATGTTCTCGAATACGGGTCCATGCGTCGGCCTACCGTGCAGTGACCAAGTGTGAAAAGCATCCCGAGCAGTTGCATGTAATGATTTAACGTGATCATTCCAACCTACAATTGTTTTACATTTATTTGAAAACTTTGCATGCGGATGCGAATTACGAGCTGCATTTGTAATGGCATGTACAGTCGAACAAGCTAATAGGTATACAGGTAGAGATCTTTATAATTCTTTAACACTGAAAATATTGATTGTAATTTTGTTTTATCAAGTGTTTCGCATTAAGCGACTGATGTGAAACGCTGTATCGTTTGAAATCAGTCTCTAAATGTATCTGTATAATCTTAAAAGTAAATACAAGTTAGCTGGCTGTATACTTATTAGCTTGTTCGACTGTACTAAATCGTGATAGTATTTTTCAATTAACTCATAGCATTCATGGTCACTACACGATGGCCCCTTACACTCTTTACGATATGTGTCAATGTTAATATAGTACAAATATTCGTCACATAAACGACTGTACTCAGAAAGTTGCTGATTATTTCTGTTGTTAAGTGATATTGTATTCTTAATCGGCTGTTGAGTAACAATCTTACGACTTATAACATTAAAATCACATTCAATTACAAGTGGAAAATGATCTGACCAATTCACTTCATTCAGAACATAAACATTAGAAATAGTGTCCCAACCAGCAGACGTCACTACACAATGATCCAGCCAGCTTGTTGTACCATGGGCGTCACTGAGAAATGTATAGGTGCCTGATGTCCGCACAAGTCCACTTTTGGTCTTTTCAGTACCTTAACAAGTCCAGTCCAAACCTGCTGCCAATGTTTGCATTATAGTCACCCAACATGAACACACACTCATCATTACAGTCCTGAATTATCGAATCTATCACACCTAGACACTCGGTAAACAACGGTAGATTATCCATACAGTCGGTAGGCATATACACTGACATAACCACAGCACACCGATCCGGTAGATGTACGCGCACAGCGACTACACGATTTGATTCACAGTGTATTGGAACCACCTTCTGGAATAAACTTCTCCGCCACAGGATAGCAACGCCTCCATAGGGTCTTCCTCGTATAGGCCCCGCTGTAGTATCCATCGCGGACACGCTATAGTACATGAAGTCTGAGTGTACTTGACTGAGAAAGTCAATGTCGTCCGGTAGCAACCAGGTTTCTTGAAGCGATACAATGTCATACTTATTACATAACTCCTTTACATAAGTCATACTTCTTTTAATACTTTTGCAATTAAAAGTCGTCGTTTTATAGATGTAGATTCTGGCGTGATTCTACCGTAGTCCTGGGTTGGCTTTCTACTCCTTCAAACCAATTAAAGCCTTTCATTAGGCACAGAGTCAACTAAATACAGGAAAGTACATGTGATCATACCTGGAGCTACGTACCGTCGAAGGACAACCCGGCCGGTGGATCTTGTTTCCCGTGGTCTGAGCGCTGACGTTCTCATTAACGATCCTCTGTGGTGGTCTGGACCCTCATTTTTACAGCATAGTGAAAATGAGTGGCCCAGCATGCCAAACACCGGGAAAGATAATCTGCCGGAAGTAGTGACTCATCTTATTAGTGGTGATAGCAACAGTCATTCATTAAGTAGTTATCATACAAACATTCCCATTAATTCATCAATCATTCACGATTTATTAGTAAAGTATTCTAGTTTAATAAAAAATTCAAAATATATTTACATACGTACAATTTATGTTTTACATTGTAAATAAAAATAAATTGCAAGGTAATTTTACTATCACAGAACTTGAAAATTCATTAAATTTAATTATACATTATTCACAGCTTGAAATGTTTCCTGAAGAGTATAATTTGTTAAAGTCTGGACAAAAATTACCACGCAAAAGTACATTGCTTCTTCTGACACCGTTCATTGACAATCATAACCTCATTCGCGTGGGCGGGAGGCTCGATAACTCCCCCTACGATTTCAATGTAAAACATCCTATTGTTTTATGTAGTAAGCACGTACTTATTAAACTCATATTTCAAATGCAACATTTAAAGCTTGCGCACGCTGGTCCACAGTTGTTATTGTCATATATACGACAAACTTATTGACCTCTAGGTGGCAGAAACTTGTCTATGTTTGTCGTTAATAAATGTCTTAAGTGTTTCAGACATAAGGCTCAGAACATACAGCCTATAATGGGTCAACTACCAAGTTCAAGAACCAATCTTGAGTTTCCATTTTTGAATAGTTACGTTGACTACGCTGGGCCAGTATTGATAGCCAATCGTAAAGGCCGAGAATTCAAACTAAATCTTACATGTGCATCTTTGTTTGCTCGGCAGTAAAAGCCGTACATTTGGAGCTCGTCACCGACCTCGCCACTGAGGCCTACATGGCCGCTCTAAATCGTTTCGTGGCGCGTCGTGGCAAGCCTCGAAGCATCACGTCCGATAACGGGACTAACTTCGTAGGTGCGTCAAATGAGATGTGTAGGTTCTTACAATCATCAAATGTTGCATCTGAAATGGCACAGGAGGGTATCGAATTTATTTTCACGCCAGCTTACAGCCCTCACTTTAATTCAGTAGCTGAAGCTAATGTGAATTGTATTTTTATACTAATAAGGATATAGAGAAAATAACGATTCTCATTTATATGAGACGTAATTTTCTTTAAGTTTGAATTTGCCGCGTTTCGCACAGAGTTATAGACTCGGGTTATCGATGGTAAAACATGAGACTCGATGGTCGCCATTCTAACCTAAAAATATCGTACCTACATTGAAGATTTCTAATAGTGTTTTAAAAGTTATTAATTTAAATAAGGAATATTAAGTAAATCACCTGGAGTAAAAACTTTTAATGTTGTTTTCTGTTTTTATTGCAGGTAAGACTATTTCTAACTGTCTTTTGTAATTTTATCTTGTAAACAGAAAATAAATAAAGGAAACTGTTTTTATTGCAGAAACCCAACTGAGCTTTTATTTCGAGAAGGAGTGGTATATAATAACCTTACTACAAAACAACATTATTGTGAATACTTCGTGAAAAATGGAGAAACTAAGGTTTGACTTTAAAATGCGAGGAGCGTCAGATGGAAAAACTACAATATTGTGCCTAACCTCAATCGGCACACCAGATGGTCGTTCTTTTGCAGTACCGGATGAATACCAGCCAACAAATTTACACAAAGAATTGATAACGTCACAAGTGTATGGCAGAGTGAAAAACACGTTGGGAAAAAGAAATCAATTCAGGAAAGTTTGGATAACTTTAACTGAAAATATGAAAAAAGCTTATTTAGATGAGGAAGGTAACTTATTATTTGAAAATTTTTATTTAGAGGAGATTCCAGACAAGGTAGCTGAAATATCTACCACAAGCACGTCAGAGGACACTATTAAGAAGTTGCTAGAAAAAGTTCTAGAATCCAAAGAACAAACTTCTGAAATTAAAAACTTAAACAAAATTGCTAAAGATTTCATGATTGAAAAATTTGATGAAAAAACGGCCAATGCTAGCCAATGGATTGATCAATTTGAAAAAGAATGTGTTCGCTGTGTAGTGGCAGAAGATAGGAAAAAAATTGAGATTTTGAAGTTTTTCCTTGAAAAAGGTAGTGCTGACTGGTACACTTGCATGATTTTAAAATACTAAATAGAATCAGAATGGAACAACTGGAGAAAAAATTTTATTGAAACTTTTGGGAACAAAGGTTGGTCTCCTATTAGATATGCTTTTAACTTCAAATATCAATCAGGTTCCTTGCTAGAATATGCCCTGAAAAAAGAGAAGTTACTACTTCAAATCAGAAAATCCATGGATACTGAAACATTGATTGATCTTATTGCTATCGGTTTACCAAATTATGTATCCGACAAGATTGACAGAGAAACACTTCAAGAAACTCAAGACCTTTATAATGAAATATCTAAATTAGAACACCTTGTGAAGAAAAATATACATGAAAAAAAAGGAAAACCTTTCTGGGATAACAAACAAAAGAAAAGTGAAGACAAAAGTCCATGTGAAATATGTGAAAAGGCAAACAAAGGGAAGCGTTTTCATTCTGAATCAATTTGCTGGTTTAGAGAAAAAGAAGATAAAAACAAAAAAATAGGATCATTTAAATCAGTTAACAATTCAGAACTGGAGGTGGAATTAAATACAGAAGATCCAAAAAACTAAAAGTACCACCGTTAATAAAAATCAAGCTATTACTAAATGATACATTACAAATTTCTGGTATTTACGACTCAGGTTCAAACGTATCATTGATAAATGCAAAATTATTAAAAATTAAAGAAGAAAATATGGAAAATTCAAAAAAAATAAGCTTGAAAACTATTAACGGTGCAGGAAAAACAAAAGGAATGATAACCCTAAAAGTGAAAACTTACAATATTGAAAAAATGATCAATGTGTTTATTGTGGACAGTGAAAATTTCAGTTATGATTTTTTGGTTGGTTTAGACAGTATTGAAAATTTTAAATTAATCCAGACTGAAGATCTAAGGATTGTTCAGAACAAAGACTTTCAAAAACAAGAAAATGAAATCTACATAAATAAAGAAGCTGAGAATCACACAAATGTCAATATTCCGGTTTTGGCAGGTCACATAGAAGAAAAAACATATGATCCAACAAAATATGAAATAAACTTCAACAGTCATCTAAATACTGATGAATTTGAGATAATTGTGAATCATTTGGATATGTATGAACAGTCAGAAATCGACAAGTTGTTAAACAAATATAAATCTGTGTTCGCCAGAGATAAATATGACATTGGTACTGTTAAGGACTATGAGGCTCATATTGACCTAATGGAAGAGAAATACTGTTTTAAACGACCTTACAGGTGCACGTTCGACGATAGGACAGAGATAGAAAGTCAAGTTGCTAAGTTATTGGAAAAAGGCCTTATTGAGGAGTCATACAGCCCTTTTGCTGCTCCAGTTACTCTAGCATTTAAGAAAGAAGAAAATAAAAAGTCAAGAATGTGTATAGACTTCAGAGATTTAAATAAAATTATAACTCCTCAAGCACAGCCATTTCCACTGATTGAAGATTTGATAGTAAAAAGTGTGAACTGCGAATATTTTACTACTTTGGATATAAATTCTGCATTTTGGTCAATTCCCCTAAGGATTCAATACCGACCTAAAACCGCATTTGTAACACAGGAAGGGCACTATCAGTGGACCTGCCTTCCTTTTGGATTAAAAACAGCACCCGCAGTTTTTCAAAGGATATTAAATAATATAATAAGAAAATACAAACTTACAGATTTTGCAGTGACTTTCATCGACGATATATTAATCTTCTCACAAAATTTTACACAGCATATACAGCATCTTTCAAGACTATTGGAAGCAATTCACAAAGAGGGATTTAGATTAAAATTTTCAAAATGCTCATTTGCGAAGAATCATGCAAAATACTTGGGTCATATTATTGAAAAGAACTCAGTAAAACCACAGGAAGATTACTTAATTGCAGTGAGAAACTTCCCAGTTCCAGAAACAAGAAAAAATGTAAGACAATTCCTTGGGAAAATAAATTACCACCATAAATTCATCCCACGCATGGCACAAATCTCAGACCCACTACATAATCTTCTGAGGAAAAATGTAAGATTTGTTTGGTCGAAAGAATGTCAAGATTCATTTGAGAAAATTAAAACATTGCTCTGTTCGGAACCAGTTCTAAAAATTTTTGATCCAAATTAAAATTAAAATTACCAATTAAAATTTATACTGATGCAAGTATCAAAGGAGTTGGAGCTGTGTTGAAGCAAGAAGATGAAAATAAAAGTTATAAACCTGTAGCCTATTTTTCAAAAAAATTGAATGAGGCACAAAAGAAAAAAAAAGCGATATACCTAGAATGTATAGCCATAAAAGAAGCAGTGAAATATTGGCAACACTGGCTGCTCGGAAAACAATTCACGGTATACACTGATCACAAACCTCTAGAAAACTTGAACATAAAATCTAGGACAGACGAAGAGTTAGGAGACTTAACATATTACTTATCACAATATGATTTCACGATAAAATACAATCCTGGAAAAACAAATCAAGAAGCAGACTGTCTAAGCAGGAATCCAGTTTTAGAACCAAATGATAACACAGAAGACATCCTGGAAGTCGTAAATCAAATAAGTCTCGAAGATATAAAAAAAGACCAAAATGAGAACATGTCCTTTAAAGAAAAGAAGAAAGACATTGTGTTAAAAAATGGCATTTATTACAAACAGTTAAAAGGAAAAGACAAAATACTATTGTCTGAAAACCTCAGTAAAATATTGATGAAAGAAATACACGACACTTACTGTCATTTAGGAAGATCGCAAATGATCAATAAGATAACTCCATTTTATTCAGCAACCAACATGATAATGAATATTAGAAAAATTTGCGATAATTGTTCTATATGTCAAAAAAACAAATCAAGAAAAAAATCAAAATATGGGTTCCTATCACATTTAGGCCCAGCTACCTACCCATTCGAAATTATGTCCATCGATACCATTGGTGGATTTGGTGGTTCGCGATCAACAAAAAAATATCTACACCTTTTGGTTGATCACTTTACCAGATACGCTTATATTTTAACATCGAAAAACCAAACCGCCAATGACTTTATACAATTAACAACGAAAGTGACAGAAAGTAACGATATAGGAACAATACTAACAGATCAATACCCTGGCATAAATTCAAAGGAGTATAAAAACTTTTTAAAGCAGAAGAACATAAAAATGATTTTTACTGCCGTAGACGCCCCATTTTCAAATGGGCTTAATGAAAGATTAAATCAAACTCTGGTAAATAAAATAAGATGCAAAATAAATGAAAACGAAAATAAAAAGACATGGTCATCAATAGCTCAAAAACGTGTTAGAAGATACAATGAAACGGAACACACAGTTACTGGATTTGCGCCGAAATACTTAATGGAAGGTGAAAGTGTCAATATTTTGCCCCACGAATTGAAGACAAATTGTACAAAGGAAGACCTAGGAAGAGATCGACAATTGGCATATGAAAACACCAAAAGGTCCCATAATCAAAATGCAAAACGATACAACAAACACAGGAAAGAAATTACATTGGAGGCCGGAGACTTGGTGTATGTGGAAAATGGAAACCGCCTCAATAGGAAAAAGCTGGACGAAATAAGAATCGGACCATACAAAATACTAAAGAAAATCTCAAATACAATCTACGAGGTTGATACCGGACACAAGAAAACAGAATCGAACCATTTTCATATAACAATAGTAGATTGTATCATAAGGGAGCAAAATAATATTTTTACGGCGAGGGCGCTTTTTTGAATCCAGAGCGAAGTGAGGGATTCTAGAGTAGAATCCCGAACGTAGTGAGGGATTCTTTAGTAGAATCCTGAACGTAGCGAGGGATTCAAAGTACGTCGCCCGAGCCAAAAATATATTTTACGCCCAAGTGATACACTCTGCTTTTCATCACTCTCTATGAGAAAATAAAAGGCGCCTCATCTCATATTATATTGTTATATTATTTTTTAATAAAACATAGAGTAACGACACGTTTAAATCCATCAGACATCCTCTTCAGATACGCTATTAATTACGAATATGTGTCCATTTTTACGTCGTTATTAACCTCCCGTCCGCTAATAAATCTCTAGGAGATTTATAACAATGGCTTTTTAATTGTGTCTATGATAGAGCGTATGAGCTCATAATGACAACACGTTACTAAACAACTTTCTACTCGAAAGAGTAGAAGGTTGTTTAGTTTGGGCTTTACACTGGAAGTAGGCCAGAAACGCAGATTCTGAAAAATTCTTGGCGCCTCTTGCATTTACTCCATTCAATAAAATTACCATAGGCTTTCATATATTTCTCTCGCGATTTTGCAGGTCAGTTCACATACTTTCAGGAGTTAATTCTATACCTTCACTGTCACTTAAAGAATTCATTTTTCAAAACAAAACCATGAATTTCTAGAAATCCGTGAGAATTGAGAATTTCAGCGCTGTAAACCAATAAAAACTGAACTATGCGCATTTAGAGTAGAAAGCTTTTTCATGAAAGCAAAGTCGGCCAGGCATCACAAATTTTTGTTTTTTTTTAAGTTACCGCGCCTCCTCGCACCGTACAGCCAACACTTACAGCCAGTAAAATACAATTTGTGTTCGATTTCAATGAACGATTTATGTTCTAAATTCAAATCTCATTACTGCCCGCTAAAAAGTCTAATGGAGAAAAGAGCTACTTTGCTCGCACTTATAGAGGAACAAAACGACACTTTTCGAATTGAAGGGATGAAATAGTAGATTGTATCATAAGGGAGCAAAATAATATTTTTACGGCGAGGGCGCTTTTTTGAATCCAGAGCGAAGTGAGGGATTCTAGAGTAGAATCCCGAACGTAGTGAGGGATTCTTTAGTAGAATCCTGAACGTAGCGAGGGATTCAAAGTACGTCGCCCGAGCCCAAAATATATTTTGCACCTGAGTGATACACTCGACTTTTCATCACCCTCTATGAGAAAATAAAAGGCGCCTCATATTTTATTGTAATATTATTATTTAATAAAAATAGAGTGACGACACGTTTAAATCCATCAGATATAAGTATTAATTACGAATATGTGTCCAGTTTTACGTCCTTATTAAGACAACACGTTACTAAACAACCTTCTACTCCATATTAAGAAATTGTCGTATGCCTTTAAATATTTCTCCCGGGATTTCGTAGGGATTAAGTTTTGTATGACGTTATTAGCTTCTATTTTTATTGTTTCAGGAGTTAATGCACTATCACTTTCAGAACTCGACGTAGAGCTCATTTTTTTGCACAAAATACAATAAAGTCCGTACCGATTATTAGAACTGGGAAGTAAATCGCGCACTTTTGTTTTTTTTTTAAATTTCGTTACCGCGTCTCCTCGCACCGTACAGCCAACACAATACAATTTGCGTTCGATTTCAATGAACGATTCATGTTCTAAATTCAAATCTCATTACTGCCCGCTAAAAAGTCTAATGGAGAAAAGAGCTACTTTGCTCGCACTTATAGAGGAACAAAACGACACTTTTCGAATTGAAGGGATGAAAAATTAATTCCGGTAGCTGACGATACGACTTGACGAACAATCACGTAGATGATATGTGATTGTTCTCCTTCGAGGGGGGGAGATATAAAGAAAATAACGATTCTCATTTATATGAGACGTAATTTTCTTTAAGTTTGAATTTGCCGCGTTTCGCACAGAGTTATAGACTCGGGTTATCGATGGTAAAACATGAGACTCGATGGTCGCCATTCTAACCTAAAAATATCGTACCTACATTGAAGATTTCTAATAGTGTTTTAAAAGTTATTAATTTAAATAAGGAATATTAAGTAAATCACCTGGAGTAAAAACTTTTAATGTTGTTTTCTGTTTTTATTGCAGGTAAGACTATTTCTAACTGTCTTTTGTAATTTTATCTTGTAAACAGAAAATAAATAAAGGAAACTGTTTTTATTGCAGAAACCCAACTGAGCTTTTATTTCGAGAAGGAGTGGTATATAATAACCTTATTACAAGGATTATAACATTACATTGATTAGGATAGAAATAGATTATCGTGGTATAACGTAAAAAAATTCGAACAACAAATGGAATACCAAGAACGAAGAAATGTGGGTATATTTATGGATTCATAATACAGTGACCTACTTTCTGCCCGTTTTGGAAGAGTGGAAGTTGCAGCAAGACACATTTTGTAAGTAGGTATGCATTTATATTTGTATTTCATTAGCAGCAACTATCATTTAACACGTCTATAGACGTGGCGTGATTGGATGAGCTGTAAAATATAGTTCTTTTTTTTTGCCTAGGTCTCCTATACGCGATGGCATGTAATCTCAAGACGGCACCCAAGCCTGGGACGGAAGAGGCAGCTAAAAGAAGCACGCTTCGCCGCACAAGCGATAGCAGTCATCACGAGCTTTCCCAGGGCAACGTAAATACACATCGGAATTTAATCGGCATGGCAACAATGAGTATTGTTTTGTAAAGTAGGTACAAATCATATTATTGAACTATTATTATGTTGAACCAAATCCAACTTTCGTTGCGCATCCATCAAATACTGCCGCAGACGGGTTCTGAAAGTGTGTATCGTACCAACCACCCTTAATGGTGATGGAATATTGTTCCAAACTTTCGATGCGGCATATCTAAAACTGCCCCTGAAAGCAGCCGTCTTGTGAGACTGTGTTGTCAGTTGCTGTGCACAGAGGCGAGGAGTGCAATCGCGTCTACTGGTCATCCAACACAGCTTATCATATAAGTACTTTGGTTTCTTATGTTTGATTACACCGAAAAGTATGCCTACTTTTCGGCCAGGTGTAATTTTCGTCTTGACTTAATTTTAAGTACAAAGTGTTTGTTTAAGAAGGGGGTGATATGACTTCTAGGAGGAACCGAATAACAGAAGCGCGCGCACGCGTTTCTGACTCTTTGTATATGCCGTCTGTAAGAGCTAGCAAGCGAGGGCCGTAAACCGTGTCAGTGTAGTTTAATTTCGATAGAACAAGGGTCTCGACCAACTGCTCGCGTAGCTGCTCAGACAAAAAAGGCCTCATTTTATACAATAGTTTCAACCAATAGAAACAGTTTTGTACCGAACTGGCAATATGTTTCTCGAATCTAAGGTTGTAGTCCATACATAGACCGAGGTTGCACGCTTCGTTTACCCGGTCAATAGGTTCTCCCATGAGGGATAGGTTCAATACTAAGGGAACCTTCCTTAACTGCTGTTTTGAACCAAACAACATATATTTGGTCTTGGCCGGGTTTAATGCCAAGCAGTGCTCTTCTGACCAGGTGGCTATTTTATTTAAGTCATTATTTAAACGCTGAACTGCCGAGTTGTAGTCTTCTGGTTTAAAAGATAGATAGACTTGAACATCATCAGCATAATTATGTGTGATATTGAACAGATTGTTGATTGTTGTTTTTGATGCTGTTTGTTGTTGTTTGTTGATTGTTGATTGTAGTGTTAATGAACAGTATTGGTCCTAAAATCGAGCCATGAGGAACTCCCCTTTCCAATGAAGCTAGAGCTGAAGTCAAAGAAGTACCGTCATCCAAGCGCAATTCAACGAATTGTTTCCTGTCACTGAGGTAGCTGCGGAACCATTGTAAAGCATTGTCATCAAAACCATAGTAGCTAAGCTTAGCCAGTAACAGCGATATATTTAAACAGTCAAAAGCGCGGGAAAAGTCAAGTAGCACCATCAGTGTACACATGCCTTTGTCTTGGGCTGATAAAATGTTATCAGTGACATCCAATAACGCCGTAGAAGTGCTGCGTTGCTTTCTGAAACCGGATTGTAAGTCCGGTAACAATTCATTTTCTTCCAAGAACCGAGTTAGCTGAAGGCATACCACTCTCTCGAGACATCTCGCTTTACGCAGATGACACAAGCCTTTTTTATTTTGGGCATTCAATCGACGCTATGATACCTCATATACAAGACGATTTGAACATACTTAATGAATGGTTCCAATCAAAAGTGTGCCTGTTGCAGGCATCTTCCTGGGGCATCCGATATCCCGGACTGCGCGTCCTCTACAGGGGCACTTTCGTAGCCACGGTGACGTATGCGGCTGCTTGTTGATACTTTAGGGATACTTAGGGGAGCTTGTTGCGAATAAGAAGGCGAATAACGATCTGTGTCATTTTATTTAGGAAAGCTCCTTTATATACAGTTCCATTTACCATTATCAAAATAAATAAGGTACATAAATAAATCTTAGGACTAACACAATTTGGTAATGTCGGTAGTATGTGCCGCGCTCCCTACGTTGTACAAGCGTGAGGTTGTATCGCCGGCCGGCCCGCATTCCTTTTACCTCGGCTAGTTCAGGTTCAGTGCCTCAGTATGCGCGGGCGCGCGGCGGCGAACGGCTGCGTGCGCTCCTCTTAATTAGAATGAGTCGTCGTAAGTATGTCGCTACATCATTCCCCCGCTAGTGAAACGTACGCAGGGCTTCGATGTCCTTCCTGATCTTGTGACGTATGCATAGGTGTCTGTGGCTGGTGCTTCTGACTCAGTATTTATCCGGAAAGCTGGCTTTAGTCTGTCAACCGTGATGTTGGTGCATCTATTGCTTAACTGGATAGTAAAATACTTGTCGTTACGACTCAACACTTCATACGGGCCTGTGTAGGTTGGCGTTAGGGGCTTTCTTGATGCGTCATGGCGTAGGTAAACATGCGAACATTTATGTAGGTCATCGTGAATAAATGTTGCTCGGGATTGGTTTGCTTTCCGCTGCGCCTGGGCCTTCTTTAATGCTCCATTCAACTTGTTCATGAAGTTTGAAATCGTATCCCGATGTCTTGTTGATTCTTCATAGAATTCTCCTGGTAATCGCAGCGTTTGGCCATAAAGTAGTTCAGCAGTACTTGCACCTACATCTTCTTTTATTGAAGCGCGTAGTCCCAGCAGCACGGTAGGTAGTTCATGTGACCACGTTGTAGATTGGAGTCTTGCGGTGAGTGATGTTTTCAGTGAACGGTGCCATCGTTCTATCACGCCGTTACACTGCGGGTGGTAAGCAGTGGTGCGGGTGCGGTGAATTCCCATACGTTGCATCAATTTATTAAATAGGTCGGACTCAAATTGCCTCCCTTGGTCTGTGGTTATGGTTACTGGGCAACCAAATCTCGCAATCCAACCTTCGTAAAATGCGTTAGCAACCTTTTCTGCGGTTATCTCTTCCAATGGAAGGGCTTCAGGCCATTTGGTAGCTCTGTCTATCATGGTCAATAGATATCGAAAGCCGTCAGAAATAGGTAACGGGCCAACAATATCTATATGCACGTGCTCCAGTCTGTTTGCTTGTTGGAAACTCGCAATAGGTGCCTTTGTGTGTTGTTGCACCTTAGCACGCTGGCACGCGTCGCATGTTCGAGTCCACTCATTTACATCGCTATTCATTGAGGGCCACCAGTAGCGAGCGGTGACTAGTTTCCTTGTCGCCCTTATGCCAGGGTGGCTAAGGTCGTGAATAGCTTTGAATGCTATTTTTCGAAAATCTGGTGGTAGGTATGGACGAGCAGTGCTTGCTGACATCTCACAGGTGACGGGTTTGGCGGTTGAGTTGGGAATGGCGATCTTCTTAAATATGTACTTTCCTTTGTTTGCAAGGATTTTGAATTCTTCGTCTTGGTCTTGTTTTCTTGCTAACTCGGTGTAATCTAGTGGTGTCGGGCATGTTATTGTTTCAACTCGTGATAGTGCGTCTGCGACCTTGTTGTCCTTGCCGGTGATGTGTTGAATATTTGACGTGAACTGTCCGATATATTCAAGGTATCTTGTTCGGCGGGGCGTCTCAGACTTGCTGTTTGTAGTTAATGCGTTACACAGCGGTTTGTGGTCCGTGTAAACGATTAATTCTCGTCCTTCAAACACACGACGGAAGTGACGTATTGCCATGTAGATTGATAGCAACTCACGGTCGTACGTGCTGTATTTTTGTTGTGCGTCGCTGAACTTCTTGGAGAAAAATCCCAGTGGTCTCCACTTGCCGTTGATCTTTTGTTGTATAACGGCACCAGCACATGTGTTTGAAGCGTCTGTCATCATTGCGAAAGGTTCGCTCAATGATGGATAGGATAATAACGCGCAATTCTTGATGTCTTGCTTACATTGATTGAATGCTTGTTTTGCCTCTTCTGTCCATTGTATGTTCGTTTTGTCGTTTTTCTTGGCGTTGTGAAAGTATTTACTTAATTCCTTTTGATGTTCGGCCGCGTGGGGTATACTGGAACGGTAAAAGTTCAGAATCCCGATGAAACGACGTAGATCTTGGATCGTTTTTGGCAATGGGTAGGACTGGATCACTTGTACCTTTTCTTCTGTCGGTGTGATGCCTTCTGGACTTATTGTGTATCCCAGGAAATCGAGTTTTGACTGGCCGAAGATACACTTAGCGACGTTTATTTTTAAACCACTGTCGTTGAGTCGCTTAAACACTTCTTCAAGTTCTCTTTTGTGTACTTCTTGGTTCTCAGAAGCTACGAGAATGTCGTCGACGAATGGGAAAACAGGTAAGCCACGAAGTACGTTGTCAATATGGCGTTGAAATGTTTGGCCTGCGTTCATCAAACCAAAACACATTCTAGTGAACTCGTACAAACCAAAGGGTGTAATCACGGCTGTTTTCTTCACGTCTTCTTCTCTGTTTTTGATCTGGTAGTAGGCCTTCTGTAGATCAATTTTTGAAAAAAATCTTCTTGCCTTGTAGGTTATGTGTGAAGTCGTGGAACCGGGTATCGATCGGGTGTAGTTACTGCATTGAGTCTACGGTAATCGCCGCAGGATCTGTAGGTTCCATCCTTTTTCAAAACCATGTGTAATGGACTAGCCCATGGGCTGTTGGACGGTCGACAAATTCCTTGGTTCATCATGAGTTGAAATTCTTGTTTTGCGACGTTATATTTATGCGTGGGTAGTGGTCTCGCTTTTGTAAATATCGGCGGGCCGGTGGTTTCGATATAGTGTTCGACTTCACTATTTCCCAGTTTCTGTAAGTTTGGTCTCGTGATATCTGGGAACTTGGCCAACAGGTCGTGGTAGGGACGCCTGTCGTCGATGGTTCGGATGCTTCCTTCAGCTGTGGGTGACAGGAAACCTCGTACCGATAAATTGGTTCTCTTGTCCAACAATCGTCGTCCGTGGAGATCCACCATAAGTGCGTGGTGGTGCAAGAAGTCAGCGCCTAATATCGGTCGGCTAACTGTTGCTACCATGAATCGCCAACTGTAGGCACGTCGCATCCCGATGTTGAGAACAATGGTTCGCTCGCCGTATGTGGGTATTTGTGAACCATTTGCTGCATACAAGTAGTTGGTAGGTGTCCGCTGTTTATCTCTTGCTGTGGCGGGTAAAACGGAAACATTTGCACCCGTGTCGATGAGAAATTTTTTTCCGGTAGATTTGTCGTATAAAAATAGGCGGTATGTTGATAAATCGTCGACTTCGGCCACCGCCACGGCTTGAGTCTCCTTTAGTTTTCCGGCTTCTCACTTTCCATACCTTTAAAACTGCACGGGCTTCTGCATCGGTATGCTGCTTTCCCGAATTTTTTATGGAAATAGCACACGGCGTTACTTCTGTCTCGTGATCTCGAGCTGGAACGGCTTCTGTAATTGTGCGATCGGCGTTGAAATTTGCGGGATCGATGTGTTTTCAGCGCTGCGACTTCCTTGGTCAGGGCTTCTATCATGCTGTAAAGTTTTTGTTCTGCAGGTCCCGATGTCGCCGCTATTTCGGCTGGCGCCGCTGTTGCTGGGGTCTTTGACGTGGTAGGTCGCCACTGGCAGGAACACACGGCATTTACCTCCTTTAGCTGCTCTTGCATCCTGTCTGCCATGGCAGCCAGCGAGTCCAGCTTGGATTCTTCACTCACTGCCAACACTGTGCGGGTAGAAGGAGGTAGGTGTGCTTGCCACAACATTTTCAAGTCGTTGTTAAACTGCAATAGCGAACGAACGTACGGACCGCGCGCGCGTGCTCTAGTTAAGAGTATTCTGCAGACGCAGCACAACACCGTCGTCGCGGTGTACCTACGTCGACCTATCGCGGTCAGCGCAATGACCTAGTTACAAGTGACGAAATCATGAAGTGTTTATTATAATCTATTGTTTAGGTGTAACTCGCCTTACAATTAAATAATGGCCTCACAATCCATTAAGATAAAAACCGACCTGGAAAAACGGTTGTATGACTGTTACATCCAGGAAAAAACCGATAAAGAAAACCTGCAGCAAATGGTACGTAATCTAAATGCGCACATTAATAGCTTGCAGGAACAAGTACAAGCCCTCCAAGGCGAATTAAATTGCTTGAAAGAAAAAAAAGAACCCAAAGAACCTGTACAAAAACAGGAAGGGCAAACAATATCATTTTCCCAGCGTAATAAAAGTGACGTTGAGTACTGCACTGACGAGGATGAACTCGCTAAAGAGACTGAATGGATTAGGGCCAAGAGCAGGAAGAAGAGGAAGCTTAACACCTCGCACTCTCCAAAACAACAACCCGGAACCAGCGCCCAACAAGATCTTCGAAAAACCGAGAAAGAGATTATCGTGAAAAAGGTGCCCCCGCCACCGCCAATCATAATAGACGGAGTTAAGAACTACCAAACGTTCTACGACTCCCTGACTGAAACCGTACTACCTGAAACGTTTACCGCCAAAATGTTAAATGGAGATTGTGTGAAAGTTAACGCCAAAACCGAGGACTCATATAGAGTTATTGCCAAGCTTTTAACAGAAAAAGACTACCATTGGCATTCATACGAAAATAAGCAGTCTAGACCAATCAGAGTTGTTGTGAAAAAGTTACATTCTTCTTGCCAACCTGATAGAATTAAAGACGACCTAACGACACAAGGTCTAAAAATTGAAAAAGTAGACAGCAAATTGAGCTGGAAGAGCAAAGAACCACTCAACATGTTTGTCTTATCATTTAATAATGAAGAAGATGTCAACAAAATCTATGGCATCAAGTACATTTTAGGGTGTAAAATTGAAATACACCCACTCAAAAATCCTCAACTAATTCCCCAATGCAAGAGATGCCAGGCTTATGGACATACTCATAAATACTGCAAAAAAGAGCCAAGGTGTGTAAAATGCACTGGCAAGCATCTTACAGCCAACTGTACCAAATCTCCTCAAGAGAAGCCAAAATGCGTTCACTGTGGTCTACCTCACCCTGCCAACTATAGAGGGTGTGAAGTAGCTAAACAGATGCAAATTTTGAAAAACAAAAATATTAAAAAGAAGCTTGTGGTACCAACTATCCAACAGTCTTTTCCACTAAGAAATCCTGACAAACAGGCGCAGAAAGCAAGTGGTGTCCAGCCACTGGCAAGACCCATGCAAGTAACCAGCACTGGATCCTATGCGGAAGCTGCAAAACCAAGATCTCAGCCTTTGAATCTAGAGGATAAGATTAACCAGATTTTAAAGTGTATAACTTCATTTGACAAGAGATTAGAGAAACTAGAGTCTAGCACTAAAACAGCTATCTTAAGTAATCAAAAATGAATAACACACTTAAAATAATGGCGTGGAACTCTAATGGGCTCCTCAAACATCAAAATGAGTTGCAGGCGGTCCTGGACACAGAAAATGTAGACGTGTGTTTGGTCTCCGAAACGCACTTCACCAAACAATCTTTTGTAAAATTTAGAGGATACATGATATATAATTCGCTTCACCCTGATAACTCTGCTAGGGGAGGCAGCGCGGTTATAATCAAAGAGCACATTAGCCACTACGTGCAATGTATTTTTGAAGAACAAGACATTCAAGCCGTGGCAGTATCTGTTAAAACCAAATATTGTCCCGTGTCCATTGCAGCCATTTACTGTCCACCACGGCACATGATAAAAAAAGAGAGATATTTACAGCTCTTTGAATTATTAGGTCAGAGATTTATCCTAGGCGGCGATTTTAATGCTAAGCATACGCACTGGGGATCAAGACTTACTACGACTAAGGGAAGGCAGCTCTTAGGTGCAGTTAAAGACGCACATTCTGAAGTTATGAGCACAGGAAAACCAACATACTGGCCTACTGACCACCAGAAGATACCGGATCTTATAGATTTTTTTATATGTAAAAACATATCCGCCAATTACGTCAGCTTGGAGGAAGGTTTTCATATGAACTCAGACCACTCTTCGATTATACTAACGCTTAGTCAAAAAATTCTACCCAAAGAAAGCCACTTAAGCCTGGTTAATAAGTTCACAGATTGGGAAAGTTTTTCTCTTGATCTTGATAATATTATCGACCTTAAAATTCAGATAAAAAACCAAGATCAGCTTGACTCAGAAGTAAACAAGTTTATTGTTAACATCCAACAATGTGCGTGGAACAACACACCACAATTAAAACGTAAATATAAGGGGTTTACCTATCCTAAGGAAATTGTGGATTTACTATCTGAGAAAAGGAAACAAAGGAAAAGGTGGCAGCAAACACGGTGCCCGCGAGATAAAACATCACTAAATAATCTAACTAAAAGGCTAAAGAGGAAAATCCAGCAATATGAAGATGCATCTCTGAATACCAACCTTTTGCAGCTAACCAATGATAAATCAACAGATTACTCACTTTGGAAAGCAACCAAAAATCTAAAAAGGCCGACTAAGCAAATACCGCCCATCAGAGATAGCGACGGAAAATGGGCAATAAGCAATGACCAAAAAGCGTTAAGATTTGCTCAGCATTTAGAAGACACTTTTAAGCCCAATGAAAGCCCAATAGAAATACTTGAGAGTGAAAACTTATTACAAAACCAGAGAATTAAGCTCGTTACTCCTAAAGAAGTAATGAGAGAAATTCAAACTAACATTAGCTCAAAAAAGTCTCCGGGTTACGACCTTATTACAGGTGAAATTCTAAAACACCTCCCGCGCAAGGCTATAGTAAAGCTGACGAAACTTATAAATGCTGCATTTATTTTAAAATATGTACCTGCTCCTTGGAAGGTTGCTGAAGTCATTATGATTGCTAAGCCTGGGAAACCACCACATGAAGCATCATCATACAGACCTATTTCTCTGTTGCCCGTGATATCTAAACTATTCGAAAAATTATTATTGAAACGTTTGAAACCAATAATAGAAGAAAAAGGCCTTATTCCAAATCATCAATTTGGCTTTAGGGAGAAACATTCAACAATCGACCAGGTACATAGAATAACTAACATCATTGAAAAAACCCTCGAAAACAAGGAAGTCTGCGCCACCGTATTTTTAGATGTCGCGCAAGCTTTTGATAAAGTTTGGCATCAGGGTCTAATATTCAAGCTAAGACGCATGCTACCAGAATTTTCAGATATATTAGAGTCATATATCACGAATAGAATGTTCAGAATACGGCAAGAGGACGCATATTCTGAACTAAAAACAATAAAAGCTGGGGTACCACAAGGAAGTGTGCTAGGACCAATATTGTACTTGTTATACACTTGTGACATTCCAGAACTGGAAAACAACACCATTGCCACCTTTGCAGACGATACTGCAATTATGGCTACTGGTTCAAGCCACAGAGAAGCAGTAGAAAAAGTTCAACTAGCTGTGAACAAAGTCTATGACTGGACACAAAAATGGAAGATCAAACTGAATGAATCAAAATCAATTCATATTGACTTCACAAACAAACATCTGGACTATCACCCAATCTACATAAATGGCATGCAGGTGCCTTATGCTAATACAGCCAAATACCTTGGCTTGACTCTCGACACCAAATTGCGGTGGAAAACTCACGTCAAAAAGAAAAGACAGGAACTCGACATACGTTATAAAAGTATGTATTGGTTACTTGGAAGGAAATCCTGTCTATCAATACATAATAAAATAACCATATACAAGCATATACTCATGCCAATTTGGACGTATGGTATCCAACTTTGGGGCTGTACTAAACCAAGCAACGTCAAAATTATTCAACAGTTTCAAAATAAAGTACTCAGGGATGCTGTGGATGCACCCTGGTACATAAGAAATGACGACCTTCACCGTGACCTTAAAATGGAGTTCGTCACCACCATCATCCAAAAATTTGCTGAAGCCCACGAACACAGACTACACCGACACGTGAACGTTGAGGCTATTCAGCTCCTAGACAACACAGACTTAGTGCGTAGGCTAAAAAGAACTAAACCTTTTGAACTAGTGTATAGTGTACAAAGTGAGTGAATAATAGTAACAGTGTTGTGCTATACCTATAACACATGAACATAGTGTTTTTATAAAAATAACAGACTCTAAGAAAGTGCTACGGACTTGTGTAAAAGTGCAAATGGACACTATTCTTAGTTTTAACATAATCTATGACATAGCAAATTAAGTTAGAGTTAAATTACTTATTAGTCTTTTAGGCTAGATCGTAATTAATTTATTAAGAATTCGGTTCTTAATAACAAGGGAAAAAAAAAAAAAAAAAAAAAGGTGTCGTCTGGCATCTTTGTCCCGGCAAGGTTTCTCATTCGGCGAAGCAACTGCGATGGTCGTTGATCACCGAGCTCCATTTCATTCAGCAATTTTTGTAGCTGAATACCCTCACTATCTTCATATACCTCCAACAGTCTTGTTTTTGCAGCATCGTAACGGCCGGAGTTGGCCGGTGACAGGATGATATCGCTGATTTGGTCGATGTCCTTAATTTCCAGCTGAGCCACAAGTAGTGCAAACTTGCTTTCGTCGCCGAGCTTCTGGTTGTGGATAATAACCTCGAATTGGGCAGACCATAGCTTTGGTCTGTTGCTCCAGAACTTGGGTATGCGTGACTGGACGCTAATGGCTTCGACGTCTTCAGGCGTAGTAGTCTTGTTTGCAGTTACGGGCGTAGACATTTTCAAACGCGGGGTCACCACTTTAGGGATACTTAGGGGAGCTTGTTGCGAATAAGAAGGCGAATAACGATCTGTGTCATTTTATTTAGGAAAGCTCCTTTATATACAGTTCCATTTACCATTATCAAAATAAATAAGGTACATAAATAAATCTTAGGACTAACACAATTTGGTAATGTCGGTAGTATGTGCCGCGCTCCCTACGTTGTACAAGCGTGAGGTTGTATCGCCGGCCGGCCCGCATTCCTTTTACCTCGGCTAGTTCAGGTTCAGTGCCTCAGTATGCGCGGGCGCGCGGCGGCGAACGGCTGCGTGCGCTCCTCTTAATTAGAATGAGTCGTCGTAAGTATGTCGCTACAATACAAAAGAGCGGCACTCCACGTTGTTCGCAGCGCGTTGCTCCGGTGCCAGAGGCCAAGCCTGATACTGCTGACGAAAGCGTACAGGTCTACCAGTACGGCTGCGCTGGCAGTGTTAGGTGGTGTCCTCCCGGTGGACCTGGAGGTGACTCGTGATGGGCGGTTCGATGAGGAGCGCCAGGCCGCGGCCGAGGCACAGGTAGAGCTGGGCTTGCGGCGGCGCGTGCTGGCCCAACGTAAAACTGAGATCTGGAATGAGACGATGGATGCGTGGCAGAGTAGATGGGAGAATGAAGAGAAAGGACGGAAGCTGTTCCGTTTTTTCCCGGACGTGCGGGATCGCCTCAAGTTGCGTTGGGTTGAGCCAGACCACCAGCTGTCCCAGATTCTCACGGGACACGGGTGCTTCAGGAAAAGGCTGCATGATATGGCGCTATGCGAGGACAGTATGTGCGAATGTGGTATGGAAGAGGAAGACCTGCATCACGCTCTGTGGGTCTGTCCCCTGTATGCTGAGGCTAGGTGCGAGATGATGAATGGGATAAGTCGCACGGAGGCCGGTCCGATCTAATACGGCGATCTCGTGAGTTCACCGGCGAACTTTGCGGGGCTACGCGGATTTGCGCACAAGTGGCACGCCGCTCGGAGGAAAGCTGAACTGGAGCAGAGGGAGCTCAGTTTAGAAACTGGAGTGGTCAGGCAGCGAAGTACAACAGCTGTATCTGTACCGTCAAGCCCTAATTAGGGAGAGTTGCAAGGGACACACATGGCAAATTTGTAAGGGTCAAGAAGCGCCTGCGGACTGAAAAGAATGCCAAGTGAGCTATGTCCGCAGCCGCCCCACGTTTCGGCCCGCATAACGCATGCGTTGGAAGGGCCATGGGAAGGTTGGAGGGAGTGTCCCTATCTACGGCTCTCGTCGACATGGGCCGCCTCTACATAGGTTGGGACGTCGTGGAGGTGACTGATCACCTGGGGGTCACCTGCTGCAGCAGGTGCCAACTCTTCGGGCACCCCGAGAAATACTGCCGGGCGAAGAATATGGTGTGCGGGAATTGTGGCGAGGAGGGCCATAAGAACGTGGAGTGTAAGGCCCAGACACCCAGCTGCGCCACCTGCAAGAGGTTCGGGAGGAAAGGTGCTCACTCCCACCGCACTGCGTCGCGGGATTGCCCAGCCAGGGCACACGCTGAGCAACGGCAGGTAAACGGAACCAATTATGGCCTATAACTCCGAAATCAAGGTGGGCCAGCTCAATCTGCAGGGCTCGGCGGCGGCCACCGCAGAGCTACCGGCCATTGCGGAGGACCTGGGGCTGGGCGTGGTGCTGGTGCAAGAGCCGTTTTCCACGCCCCAGCCATCTGTTGCGTCGCACGGCCAACTCATCCTGCCGGAGGGCCCCTGCCCCAAAGCGGGGGTCTTCCTGGCGCGCCTCGACGTGACGTGTGCGGTGCTACACCACCTGTCGTCAAGCCACTGCATCGTGTGCCACATAGCCTGGAGAGGTACGTCGGTGCACCTAGTTAGCGCCTACTTCCAGTACTCTGAGGACATTTCGACCCACCTGGAGCACCTTACCAGAGTACTGGAAAATCTGCGGGGACATCGCGTGCTCGTGGGCGCGGACACGAATGCCCACTCACCGTTGTGGCACTGCGAGCCAAGACAGCTGTCGGGCCGTGGCCGCGAAGTGGCCCGGCGTAGAGAGAAAGCGGAAGGCTTCATATTAAGCCAGGGGCTGGTTGTACATAACCAGCCCAACCAACCGTCGACATTTTCGACCATCAACGGGGAGTCAAACATAGACGTAACATTTAGTACCAGAAGTGTCAGCAACGCAGACTGGCAGGTCCACGAGCATGCGAGCATCAGCGACCATCGGCTGATTACCTTCAGGCTATGTGGTACGGGAGAACGAGGGCCCGCTTCTATAGAGGAGCCGTCGGTGTCACCGAAGAGGTTCCGGGAGCGCGGGGTGGACTGGGACCGATTCCGGGTGATGATCCACGAGCGGGTGGGAGCGATTGACTGGAGGAAGCCTGCATCGGTAGTATGCAAGGAGTTCACGCGAATCATCGCGTGGACTGCTGGTGAATGCTTAGGTACATGTGGGGGTGACAAGAAAGCGAAAGGGTATGAGTGGTGGTCACACTCGCTGGAGGCCATGCGTAAAAGGCACAATAGGTTGAGGAAAGCTTGGCAATCGGTGCGAAAGGTAAAAGGGGCCATTGAATTGCAGGCGAGGCATGAATTTCATGAGTGCCGCAGTGGTTATAGACTCCTGATGGAGAAGGCGCAGCTCGACTTCTTCCGCAAACTGGCTGAGTTGGGGAACCAGGACCCCTGGGGCCTGGCCTACCGCGCTGCCAGTGGCAGACTCAGGCCGCCACCCAATGTGGTGTGTGGCACCAGACTTGCGGAGGGATTCGCCGTGGAGGCGGGCGCCGCCATGGACGGCCTCGTAAGGGCCCTATGCCCGGACGATGATCCACTAAGGGACTCGCCCCATCATCGGCAGGTGCGCCTGGCGGCTGCCTGCATCCCGTCGGGTCGGGATGCGCCTCCTCTGTCGGCTCAGGACCTGGAGAAGATAGTTAGGGCGCTGCCCAACACGGCCCCGGGAATCGATGGGATTTCGGCGCGCATTGTCGGGCATGTGTGGCGGGCGGCCGGTGCCGAACTGACGCACATGCTCGGTAAGTGCGTTGTCGAGGGCATCTTCCCCGATGTGTGGAAGGACGGTAGGCTCATCGTCATCCCGAAGGGTAATGACAAGCCGCTTACCGATCCTAAAGCATATTGGCCCATCACCCTGCTCTCTGTTCTGGGCAAAATCTTGGAAAGGGTCTTGCTGCGGTGCGCTCCAGCGATCACCCAGAGTGTGTCGTCATGCCAGTACGGGTTTTCTCGAGGTAAATCAACTCTATCAGCACTTAACGATATTCTGGGCACGGTCGCTGACAGCCGGTGTAAGTACGTTCAGGCCATATTTTTAGACATATCTGGGGCCTTCGACAACGCGTGGTGGCCCATGATCCTGCTGAAGGCAAAGGCGGTGGGGTGCCCGCCAAACATCTACAGGATGCTGGCGTCGTACTTCACCAACCGACGTGTCGGGCTTTTTGCCGGAAGTGGGGTCGTGTGGAAGGTAACAACTATGGGCTGTCCGCAGGGTTCCGTAGTGGGCCCTCCGCTATGGAACCTTCTACTGGACGACCTGCTTCGGTTGCCGTATCCTACAGGCGTGAAGGTGGTCGCGTACGCTGATGATGTTACGGTCCTCATTGAGTCGGACTCTCGAGCCGGCATTGATGCTTCTGCCTCGTGCGCCATGGCACTCATGTCTGAGTGGGGGGTGCGGAATAGGTTGGGCTTCTCTCCCTCAAAGTCGTACTCAATGACACTTAGGGGAGGGTTGTCCAAGCGCCCGCCCACGGTCCGGCTCAATGGGATCTCAGTCAGGAGCGTGCGCTCGACTAAAGTCTTGGGTGTGGTAATCGACGCAGGTCTCTCGTTCGGGGAACACGCTCAGTCCATCGGCGAGCGTGCTGCGGTGGGGCTAGGCAAGATGTCACGGGTCTCCGCCTCCTCCTGGGGTGTCCGGTACAGGGCCCTTAAGGTCCTTTACAAGGGCATTCACGTTGCTATCATCACCTATGCAGCGGGGTGCTGGTGGAGGCGCGTGAGCACTTACGTTGTTAGGAGCGCGTTGTTGAGGACCCAAAGATCCGCGCTCGTCCTTCTGACGAAGGCATACCGGTCGGTCAGCACCGCGGCCCTACCAGTTTTGGCGGGGGTGCTCCCTGCTGACCTCGAGGTTGCCCGTGCGTGAGAGGACCGGGGTAGGGAACTTTATCGATTCTTCCCAGACGTGACGGCTAGACTCAAGGCAACTTGGGTCGAGCCGGACTACCAAGTCTCGCAGATCCTGACTGGGCATGGATGCTTTAGGAAGAGACTGCATGAGATGAAGTTGTGTGAGGGAAGTATGTGCTACTGCGGGGAGGAGGACGAGTGTCAGGACCATATATTATGGCTGTGTCCCCTATATGAGGAGATCAGGTGTGAGATGATGGATGGGATCACACGTGTGGAGGAGGGCTCGGTTAATTACTGTGACCTCGTCGCCTCGGAGGAGAATTTCCGGCGGCTTGTAAAATTCGCACATAAATGGCATGATATCAGGAGCGGGCTAGAGCGCTAGGCCTAGGACGGGCAGCGAAGCCGTGTTGTGGTGTTTTCACACATCGTGTGTGACGGGCTAGATTGCCGCCCCAGAAAGGGGAGAAAGGCGACAAGGGACTGGTCGAGAATTTGTAACAAGGAGTCAAGCAGCGGCTGCGGTGATGGCACGTGTAACCAACTAGGCGTGCTATGTCCGCAGTCGTCTCCTTGACGTTTCGGCCCATATGACAAGATGTCGGTGGGGCCATGGGAGGTGGTGGGTATGTCCCTATCTACTTTCCGGCGGCTTGTGAAATTCGCACACAAGTGGCACGAGATCAGGAGCGGGCTAGAGTGCTAGGTCCAGGACGAGCAGCGAAGCCGTGCTGTGTTGTCTATACACATTAGTGTGGACTAGCTAGAACGCCGCCCCAGAAAGGGGAGAAAGGCGACAAGGGACTGGTCGAGAATTTGTAACAAGGAGTCAAGCAGCGGCTGCGGTGATGGCACGTGTAACCAACTGGGCGTGCTATGTCCGCAGTCGTCTCCTTGACGTTTCGGCCCATATGACAAGATGTCGGTGGGGCCATGGGAGGTGGTGGGTATGTCCCTATCTACGACTTCGCTGCCTGCCGTTGGAGCGAACGGACGTGTCTAATCTGCGCTCGCGTATTTTGTGTTCTTTTTTGTGATTGGTCCGCGTCGTTTATCGGTGGCTCCTTGTCTCGCACGGGGAGTTCTCCATAAGCGGCCGCAGCCATCTTGCTTTTAAAGCGAGACACAATCGTTGTGGGCAGTGCCCAATCGGTGTGCGAAAGAGACGCGAAGTGTTGTGCGTAAGAGACGCGAAGTGTTTTTTTTTTTTTTTTTTTTTGTTATGGCTCCATCGATGTACTTCGATGATTTTGCCAATGTCCAGGTGTGAGATGAGGTTGTTCCGTTTTCTTTTTAAAAAAAAATAATATCATACAACAAATGATCGGTGTTTGTAGCGATGACATCTGTTGTTCACCATGCTAAGAGGGGGACAAAACATTTTTGTTAATACATGTAAAACGGCACAATATAATGTTAATACATCAAGAACATAATAAACAAATAGAAATAAGTATGTATTTTCTAGCTACAACTGTATTTTATTTATACTTATAAATTTATAAAGGACTTTGATAGCAGGTGTATGGGCCAAAGATAAAAGGAAAGGAATGTTAATTGGACGGGGAATATTACTAGGAAGTAAGTCATACAGGGAGATTGTTAAACGGGGACAGGAAAAAAACAAATGTTCCAGAGTACCCTCATCCAGACCGCATTCGCATAAAGTTGCAAGCATAGAGTTGTCTCTAATACGGATTTTGGCCAAAAATACTGGAGTACAAACAAAACCAAGTCGAAGTCTAATAATAATAGAAGTAGCCCATTTATTGAACCTATGCTTACTAAACCAGCATTTGGGAGGGATGTCTGGTTGAATAGCGCCATAGAATTTACCCTTGATCACTCGAGTTTTTTGCCAAAGTGTATCCCAACACTTCATCATATCAGGCTTAGCAAGGCAGCGCAGGTCTCGGGGATAGCAAGATGAGTAAGAATCGGTTCCGTTCCGAGTAGCCGACTTGGCAATCGAATCTGCATTTTCATTGCCAACGATTCCAGAGTGACTAGGGATCCAAGCCACTGCAATTTCTAAGCCTAAACATTGGCATCTATGAAGCAATTGCTTAATTTTTAAAATGATGGGGAAATTGTGACGAGAGCGGAAAGGAGATTTTAACAAATCTTGCAAGCAACTAAGTGAATCTGACAGGATCAAAGTTTTATTCAGTCCATGTGATTCTATGTATGAAACCGCTTCCAATATAGCTATTGCTTCTCCTGTATAGACAGATCCAAATTCAGAGCTACGAAAATTAAGTATAATTTTAAATTTTGGAATCCACACAGCAGAACCAACATCACTATTGTCTGACAACTTAGACGCATCTGTATAAATTGTAAGCCAATCAGGCCAATCTTCGTCTAAAATCTTATTAAGTTTATCATTAGCGCCAGGGTCGTGTTTTGAAATACCAAAATAAAGAAAAATTTTAGGTTGGAAAAGTAAGGCGTCAAAATCTACTTCGAAAAGAGGGTTTTTATCTGACTGAACTAATGAAATGTGCATATTATCAAATTTACTGAAGCTATTTACGAGGAGAGGAGGACTTTTGTGGGACCAATAGCGGGACGTAGAGATTAATGCGAAAAGGGTACGGAGAAGTGGAAGAAGAGGGTGAGTTTTAGTTTGGATGACTTTGTAGAAAAATCTATCACAGAGATATTGTCTTCGTAAGTGAAGGGGGGGCTCTAAACATTCTACCTGAAGGGCATTGATAGGTGAGCATTTCATAACTCCCGTGATAATGCGCAAACACTTGGACTGGATCTTTTCCAACTTTGCGAGGGCAATTTTGTTGCATGGTTCTAGGAGAAAACTTGCATAGTCAAAGTGACTACGAACAATGGCATTATATAAAACTTTCTGGGATGTTGGATGAGCACCCCAGCGAACGCCGGAGAGAGCTCGCAGGACGTTAACGCCTTTTTCGCATTTCTTAGAAATATAATCTAGATGGTGTAGACCATTTAATTTGGAATCAAGAATAAGGCCCAGAAATTTAACTTTATCTTGAACTAAAATTGGTTCACTTTCAACAAAAAGGCTTATAGGTGGGATAATGCGCTTGCGGGAAAAGACTACTGCATGACATTTGGATACTGACAAACTTAGGCCGTGATTAGTTAGCCACTGATTTAAATAATGAAGAGCAGAATTTAAACGGGATGAGGCATCTGATAAGGCAGATGAACTGAAGTAAAGAGCGATGTCATCGGCATATTGAAGGATTTTGCAGAAACAACTCACAGAAGACGCTAAATCGTATGTATAGAGATTATAGAGTATAGGGCTTAAAGGGGACCCCTGGGGTAGACCCTTCCAAACTAAGCGAGATGAAGAAAGCGAATTTTGGTGGCGCACCGTGATAGAACGGGACATAAGCAAATTACAGATGATGTTGACCATCCTCACAGGGATACTCAGCTGTAGCAGCTTTTGCCTGAGTAGTGGAAGTTGGACGTTGTCATATGCCGAAGCTATGTCTAAGAAGACACCAAGGACACTTTCATTTTTAGAGAATGCAATGCGAACGTCAGAAGTGAAAACACTAAGGCTATCCAGAGTACCCATACCTCTTCGAAAACCGAACTGGGAGCTGGATAAGATGCCTTTTGTTTCTAAGATCCATTCAAGGCGGTTTTTGATGAGGTTTTCCATGATCTTAGCTAAAACGGAAGATAGGGCGATAGGACGATATGAAGCAGAGTCTTTTGGATCTTTCCCAGGTTTCAGAATTGGGATAATGATTTGGGTTTTCCAAGACTCCGGGACTTGACCAGTAACAAAGAAGGAATTAATTAAGTTGAGGAAGAGTAATTTACAATTTGAGGGAGATTTGGAGATGAAGGAGTAAGGGATACCATCGATACCCGGGGCAGAATCACGTAAATGATCCAGAGCACACGTTAATTCCGAATAGGAGAATGGATCGTCGAATCTATCATTAGGGGTGGGAGAAGGGGAATCTGTAGTGGGAAGGCATTCAAGACTAGGAACGAAGGGGGGGGCTAATTTAGCTATGAATTCCTCCATCCAAGAGCTGGGATCATTAGATGAGAGATCGAGAGACTGATTGTCACAGGATCTACGATATATTTTAATTTTCTTCCACACAAGGGAAACAGGGGAGCGTGGGGATAGAGATTCGCAGAATGAGAGCCATCCACATCTTTTCTTTTTTGCCAATAATCTGCAAGTTCGTGCTGAAGTCCTTTTAAAATTTAAATAATTGGGCATGTCAAAATGAGAGGCAAAGGTATTTTCAGCTTCTTTGCGTTTTTTAACGCTATCAGTGCACTCAGCATCCCACCAAGGAGGAGAAGGTATAAGGTGACGGGAAGAGTTTTTAAGGGGAATTGAGGAGTCAGCGGCTCGTGTCAAACAATTTACGAAGTCATTATAGAGGGCAAGGGAATTAGAGGGATTAATTTGAGGGAAGTTTTGAAGTTCTGACTCTAAGTGGGAAGAGAATTTAGACCAGTCAGCTTGGGGCAGGCGATATTTTTGAAGGGGTTGGATAGGAGGAGCATGTGAATGAGAGCTTTGTAATGAAATTAAGATAGGAAAATGGTCACTCCCAAATGAATTAGGGAGAACAGACCAGGAAAGTGTAGAAGCTAAGGAAGGGGAAGTGAAAGAAAGGTCTGGAACACTAATATTTTGGATAGGGGACACCCTACGGGTAGCAGATCCATCATTAAGGACGCATAGGTTTCGATCATCTAAGAGATCTAGTAAAAAGCTGGAAGAGGGATCGTTACAATGAGAACCCCAAAGAGTGTGTCGGCAATTAAAATCACCTAACACAACTAAAGGGCTGGGGATAGAAGAAAGGATAGAATTAAATTCAGCTAAAATATTAGCATTGGGATGAGGGATGTAAACAGAAACAAAGGATATATCCATGGCTCTAACAGCTACTACATGTAGACCAGTATCATGGTGGGGGATAGGAATTTCAGAAAAGGTGATAAATCTGCTAACCAATAGGGCGCAACCCGCCCAGCCATCATCTCTATCGTCCCGAAGACACGCAAAACCGGGAACCCTAAAAAGGGAGGCAGGCCTAAGCCAAGTCTCCGACACAGCAAAGATAATGGGCTTATATCGGTTTATAAGGTAAATTAAATCATGTTTTTTCCTGCGGACGCTTCTACAATTCCACTGAAGGATGCTTTCCATTTTGGCGAGTCCAGGTAGTTAAGAGCTGTTCGACTAATATAACGACATTGTCCGGTATTGCGTCACCAAATTTGGATAACATATTAATAAGAGAGCATACAAGTAGTTCAATTAAATTATCATTAGGAGTAGGAAGAGGAGTGGTTTCTATGTAGGAGGAATTCAGAGCGCAGCCATTAGGCTGAGAAGAATTGGGGGTAGCGACCATTGACCTATGGACTTGGGTGTCATATGACTTTCCCAGCTCAGGTCTAGGTTTAGGGGAACGAAAAACTGTTTTAGTGTATGACGTCTTGGCAGGGGATGCGTATGGAGAAGAAGTAGGAGTATTATGAGGGGCTGAGTAGAATACATCAGGAGAAGCTTGTGATGGTCTAAATTGGGAGGGATATGCAGTTACATTAGAGTATGAAATTTTGGAACGGGGAAATCTTACGGAGGCCTCTCTATAACTTAAATTTTCCTGTGACATGATCGTTTTTATTGACTTTTGTCGTGTGTGTTCAGGGCATATAGGATCTGTGGCTTTATGATTTCCTCCTTCACACAATAGGCATGAAGCCTGTGAGTCCGGGACATCACATTTATCACCAGGGTGTGATTGAGCACATCGATAGCAGCGGGGAATGGATCGGCAGTTAATACTGATGTGTCCGAAACGTAAACACGTTCGGCATTGGATGGTGGGTAGATGGTAAATTGAGACAGGAAGGGAAGCATTATAACAGTAAACTCGCTCTGGCAGAACTTGGCCAGAGAAAGTTAACACAACAGTACCTGAAGGGGACCAAGACGCGAAGTGTTGTGCGACAGTGACGTTTGTGGGTGACAGTGACACAGTGGTGACAGTGACGTTGGCGTTGGGTTTGACACTTGCTTTTTATATTTTTGTTTTGACTATTTTACCGTGTTGTGACATTTGCTTTTACTATACTTTTTTGTTTTGACTGTTTTACTGTGTTGTCAATGTCTGTTTGACGTTAACACTTCTATTTTGTTTTGATTATTTTGTGTTGTCATTGCTGCTTGACTCTGACGTTTGGTTACAGCTGACGTTTGTGACATTGCGTTTAGTTGTTTCTGTTTTTAATCGTGTTCATTTATATACTGTTTTACGCCTGTGTACTGAGGCTTTTGACTCTGTGTGTTTGTCTGGTGAAGCCTTTGGTTTGTGGCTTACCTAGACTTGTTTTATAAGCGGTTATTACACGAACCGCCACCGGTGCGCTCGGGATGGCGGAGGCCAACCCGCCGGCGACCGCGGACGCGGACGTGGACGCCGAGCGCCGCGAAAAGGCGCTCATTGACGCGGCAACTCTGGCCAAGCTGGAGGAGCTACAGGTGTTGGAGGAACTGCGGCGAGATGGCGGCGGAGTTTTTACGCCGCGCGCGTCGATTGTGCGCACCCCCCCGCGGACGTTCTCGACGGTATACATAATGGACGAGTCCCCGCCGCGCACTGAGATGCCTATGTTGCCACAGATGGGCGAGAAACGCCACCTGGGATCGCCGGAAGAAGTGCAGGAGGCAATCCGCCGCAGGCTGGCCAAGAAGAGAGAGGTTCCACCCGTTGGTGGTATCTTGACCACGGAGCCGGTGCTCCCATCAGGCGCCCAACCGGTGTCGAACGATTTGGTCGACACTCTGGCGACGGCGGCGGTCGAGACTTTGGCGGGACTGGCGACCAACAGCACCAGAGGTGTTATGGAGGCAGTGCGGAGCAAGACTTCGAAACTTAATAAAGATGAGGTGGCGGCGATTGGCGCTCACATGGAGAGGCTGGGTGCAGTCGTCACCCACCTTGCCCTGCGCCTGGCTGCCGCGGAGAGCCGGGCAAAGCAGCCCCCCAGGCGAGGGTAGGTGAGAACGAGCAGCAGGTGCAAGCGGTCGCATCATACGCGTCCAAATTAAAGCTGTCGAGGAACGAGGAGTCGGTGAGGATCCGGTCCACCCCTGGCCCGGTCCTCGCCTTTTACCCTGTGGCCGAAAATGAGGCCATCAAGACGGCGGAGGACACCAAAGTAGAGCTGAAAAAATTTGTGGATCCAGCGAAGCTGTGGGTGCAGGTCACGAAGGTGAGAAAGGTGGGCAACGCTGGCGTATTGGTCCAGACGACCAATGACGCGGCGGCCACCAGACTCCGGGCGGCGATACCTCCGACGCTCAGGGTGACGGAGCCCAAAAAGAAGCAGCCGCTGGTGTGCCTCAATAGGCTGGACGGGGACCCGTCCTTTGAACAGGTGCTCGCGGATTTGCACGAGCAAAATTTTAAGGAAGACCAGAAGTGGCCACTCGCGCGCATCCAGAAGGAGGCAACTGGCGCCTTCAAGAAGAACCGGTCACGTGGATCGGCCCAGGCTACTGCCGTAGTGTTTGCGTGCACAGCCGAACTGCGCGAGGCCCTTCTTGCAAAAGGACGGGTGTACATTGGCTGGCAAGCGGTCGAAGCCACGGACTACGTATACATAACATGCTGCAACAAGTGCCAACAGTACGGTCACCCTGAGCGCTCATGTCGATCGGCGGACACCATTTGTTCGCGCTGCGGCGCTAGCTGCCACCGCGGAGAGGAGTGCACGTCGAGTGCCACATGCTGCGCGACCTGCAAGCGTTTTGGCAGGAAGGAGGCGGTGAGTCACAGGACCGCCTTCAGGGATTGCCCGGCGAGGACTCATGCAATAGAAAGGAGCGTGGCCATGACCCAATATGTATAGACGGCCACTGAGAGTTGGGCAGCTCAACCTCGCCGGGTCGGCGCTCGCGACGCGGGAGCTCCCTGCGGTGTGCCGGGAGCTAAACCTAGATGTGGTGCTGCTGCAAGAGCAGTACGCGCAGGCCGCTGAAGACATCATACAGCACGGAGCGTCGTCCAAATCTGGCGCCCTGTTACTTCGGCGCGGTGCGGCTTGCGCGGTGCTCCACCACCTCAGCACCGACCACTGCCTGGTGCTGCATCTCGAGGACTGGGACTTGCACATGGTCTCGGCCTATTTCCAGTTCTCGGAGCCGATCGACGGACATCTGCAACACCTGGAGGGAGTTATGGATGCCCTGCGTGGAAGAAGGGTCGTTATCAGTGTGGACGCCAACACCCATTCGCCTATGACGCACAGTGCGCCGCGCCACTACACTGGCCGGGGCCACGCAGCGGAGTACAGGCGGGTGGCTCTGGAGGCATTCATCGCAGCGTATGGACTCACCGTCGTCAACGAGGAGGGCCAACCATCTACCTTCAGTGGCCCAAACGGTGAGTCCAACATAGACATCGCGCTGACCACGAGGAACATCACAGCGCAACATTTTAAGGTGCACGACGGGATGAGCAGCAGCGACCATCGGCTCATAACCTTCCAGGTGTGTGCAACCAGATGCCACAGCGCAGAGTCAGGCAGGGAGCCGGTGCGCTTCCGGGATCAAGGGGTGGACTGGCCGCGCTTCCGGCAGACCGTCCACGCGCGAATGGGAAGGCTTGATTTTACCAAGCCGGCGTCCTTTGTTTGCAAGGAATTTACGAACGTCATTGTACGAACGGCGCGCCAGTGCCTGGGAGTGAAAGTGGGATAGGGTTTGGGCTGGCAACACTGCCCCAGTGACATGTAAAAATTTTGCTCCGTATTTAAAAATTAATTTTAATTAGTAATTAAGTTATAATAAGGTGTAATTATTTGTGTAAACGTCTTAGAAATACGTAAATACTCAGGAAAATTGTTTTCCTGATAAATAATAAAGATTTCGGTTACAAAACGTCACCGGTAACCTAAAAACAACAGCTGATGTTCTAGCTACGGAGTGTTTAACGGATAATTCAGGGGAAGTATTGTTAAGTTTTATATAATATCAACACACAAACGCAAATTTTAACTTTATAACACATCCAAGCCAATTTTTTGTATATATTTTTTGCTGATTTATTACCCTATACAGGTTCTAAATCGCTTTGTTGACAACCGGTCGTAATAAGTAACAAAACTGAGAATTAATTCATAGCTCTGTTTGTTCGATCGGTGTTTACAAAATTAAATCGTTTTATGATCATTATTGTGCATTATTGCTTTTAAGTAATAAGTTAAATTTTCTTTTTTTTTTCTCAAGCAAGCTACCCTCTTGTCAAAGTAAAGCAGATTGAATATTCAATCTAAATGAATTTAATTTATAGATTATCTTTTAAACCTTATTCAGCAGCCTACCTCAATTCTTTCATAACTGAAGGCTTTCCCTGTTTTAGTTTTATTTCATGTTTTTTCCCCTCCCATCGCTAACTTTTCTTTATTAGTCTATTCTATTAGTTCTCACCGTTTCCTTACTTCTTATTTCAGTAACCATTCCGGAGACCATGCCTGTTATGACTCGTAAGATGGATATGGAGCTAAAATTGAGAACAGCCCTCCAAGAACTCAAAGAATCAAATCTCCAAGTCCAACAACTGTTACTAGAGAGAGAAGAGAGTGAGGTGGAAGGCGTTGAGATTAATGGCAAAAATTCCAGCTTAAAACGGGAGTTAGTAGACCTACATCAGCAATACTTGGACGTTGTTGATGAACGGGATCAATTGAAGGTGGTCACGGATGGTTTTAATAATTGTAGTAACCTATATGAGGAGGCTTTATATAAAATTAGGGACTTAGAAGATGAAGTTATTCATGCCGATAGTCTTATTTTAAAATTACAACGAGAAAACGAAAGTTCTCAGGTTAAAGAAACAAATCTCTTATATAACAAATTAGTAAACAATTATGGTAACCCCTCTTCCTTAATAACTATTGATCTGACTGAAGATTCCTTGGTAAAACATAATTATAAAGTTAGCAATAAGAAACTTAAAAAATATGCTAAACTGAATAGATTAATTAGAAAATGTAACCAATTTAAGAAACAGCATAAACTCTTTTCTAAATATTATATTCCACTGAGGAAAGAGCGTGTTGATTTAGTTAAAAAAGTAAATAATTATCAAATAAAATTAGAAGATAGCATAAAAATTTATGACATTGATACTCGGCATTTGCAGTCTGAAATACAGGTTCTAAGGGACAAACTCAGTTCCCTTTCCAGTAGGTATCTGACTTCTCAGAACCAAATTAAGGAGCATATTCTTGCTGCGAATGAGTTGGTAATGAGTCAATGTCGTTGTCAGTCAGATCCTATAAATGATACCGTCCAGCCTGAGGTAATGGAGGACCCATCCTGAGGTAATGGAGGAATTTATTTCAGGACAGTACACTTAAACAAGTAACAGCTGATATTACACAAAATTATTTACAAGTGGTTCAGCCTGAGAAATATCACAGTCAGGATTGTTTTAAATCAATAATGTTCTCAGATAGCATGGGAAGAGGTGTAGGTAAATTAGTAAGTGTCCTGAGTAACCTGAGTTTTTCAAATCAAAACCATTGTATGCCAGGGGCTACATACAAACAGATTATGGCATCAGTTACTAAAAATGTTTATAATAAAAATACTGACATCACTATATTTGTAGGGAATAGTTCAAAAGTTAAAATAAAACACGGAAAGCACGGAACAAATATTTGTATGACTTGCAGATAGTTGTTTCGGGTCTGGGTATTTGTGTATGTGAGTTTATATGTTTGTGAACGCACCCACGATACAGGAGAAATTCCTAGTGTGGGGCAACGTTTTTAAAAAAAAAAAAAAAAAAAAAGACATCACAAACTGTGTTACTGAATTGTTAGAGTTAAATTGTCGTAAAATAATATTGTGTGCCTTTCCATACCTTGCGAAATTGTCAGCCAAGAAAAACAATTATATTCACAGGCTGAATAGCCATGTTCAGTTCTTAGTAGGTCACTATAGTGACAGGCTTAAATACTTTGACATCAACAGTTTTGTTGATAATCTTAAGTCGACACCAAGTAATGTGTGTCTACCTATTAGTTGTAGACACAAAATAGCTAGGCTATTAGTTTTCACTCAGACATAAATAGTATGTCGTTGTTTAGTACTATAATTGACACTGCCAATATTAGTAATTTTACTAATAATTCTTTTTATAATTTTTTAAATACAGAGGATTCTTCAGTGGGGTCCACTTATGGTAGGATGACATTGCATAGTGACAGCATGGGCATCTTGGATCTCACTCCAGATGCTCATTTAAACTTGTTAGTAAGACAACAGAAGGTACCAGTAAAATTAATGTCACTTTAAACAATAATATTGTACCTTCTGGCTCTCGACAAGCTAGATGTAAAAAAGGGGCTAAGCAGAATTCGTTGCAATTATTTCATCAGAATATTCAAGGCCTCTCCTCAAAGCAACTTGAAATTGAATTATTTTTAGAGAAAACAAAATTTGAAATTGTCTGTTTCACTGAACATTGGTTGAGAAACTATGAAATGTTAATAAGTTATGCAAACTACAGCGTGGGCAGTTGCTATAACCGAAAATGTAAGATTCGTGGGGGATCATTAATCTTAATTAAAAATTCTATTAAATTTAAGACTCGTGCTGATATTGTTAAACTATCGGTGGAACATATTATTGAGCTATCTTGTGTTGAGCTGGATAGGCATGTAATAGTGTGCGTTTACAGGCCCCCAAATTATCAAAACTACTCTACATTTGAGTCAGCAATGGAAGATGTTTTAGCAAAACTTGTAACTGGTAATAAATCAGTAGTTGTATGCGGCGACTTTAATGTTAATATTTTAGACAAAAATTCGAATAGTAGTAGATTTTTGCACCTTTTTAAATCATTTAATTTATTAAACGTGTTTTCGGAACCAACCCGAATTACTACAAATACTGCTACATGTCTGGATAATGTTTTTTGTTGCTGCGACTACTTGGATAAATTCATTGTAAATTACCTTCCTTCAGATCACAGCGGTCAAATCGTTGTGTTCGAATCCTACACACCAGTGCAAAAAATCGAAATAAAATCTAGACAGATAACACCCAGCAATTTAAATAAGTTTAATGATAATTTAATTATTAATTTAGGCATTCCAAGCCAGATTATTGACAACGTAAATCTATTTTATGAGGAATTCTTTTCGGTGATTCACACGGAGTTCAATAATACAATAAAAACGAAAACTAAATCTATTTGCCCTAAGTTTATGTTCAGTGACTGGGCAACAAAGGGCATTAGGAAAAGTAGGGAGCGATTGTTTGAGCTGTACGGTCTTAAGCCTTACATTAACTCTGAAACTTTTAATAAATATGTTGCAACTTACTCTAAAATCTTCAAAAACGCTTGCAAAGTAGCTAAAGCCTTATTCATTAGCAACAAGATTAAATCCGCCGATAATAAAATAAAGACGGTTTGGAAAATTATCAATAAGAGTACAAATTGTGGAAACCAGCGAAATTAGTAGCTGGTTGACCTCCATCAATAGATACCTGGATGAACTGTGTCTCATTGCTCAGGAAGGAAAGCTGAACTCCGAACAAAAGCTGAAAATTAATTCTCTTTCGCGCAAGGTAGGACATGGCGTGTCACAAATGGCAGTTTACTATCAGGACTTGAAGCTCAGGGCCAAAGAACTTCAAAATTCTGCCCAGGTGTTGCAAGAAAAACGGGACCTTACGAATTGTCTTGAAACTTTCCAGCAAACAATTCAAGCTAGCATTCAGGAAAACTGCAATAAAACAACCCCGACGGAAACAGTTACGTTTGCTGACATGGTTAAAACAAATAAAAATAACTACGTGCGCCCAACTAACGTCAGCTCGATTGCAATTTATCCAACAGATAAATTAAAATCAAGTGATGACACAAAATCTTTGGTCCAGAAAATAATATGCCCGGAACAAAACGAAACAAAAAACGGAGGCGTTATTATTAGCACGGAGACGAAAGACGATATTGAAAAACTTAGGCAATCATCACAGCTAACTAGTTCCGGCCTGAAAATGGAAGAGCCCCATAAGAAAAGACCAAGAATTGCTGTTTTAGGTGTACCTACCGTTTTAAGTGATCAAGAAGTCTACGATTGCATTTATGAGCAGAACATAGCCGACAAGCTGCCTAATTTACCTCGTGACTCTTTTATGGATTCTATAAAATTAAGTCACAAATCGGGTAAAAAGGAAGGACCTACATGTAACTTTATTCTTGAAGTTACTGCTAGTGTAAGAAAGTCACTTATAAACCAGAACCGAGTGTACATCAATTGGACATCCTGTCCAGTGAGGGATTTTACACTTGTGACCAGGTGCTTTAAATGTCAACAATATGGACATGCTGCTAAGACTTGTCGGGAGGATACCTATACGTGTGGACATTGTGGAGAACAAGGTCATCAATCCAATGAGTGCAAAAAAATTGCCGAACTGCCATACTGTGCAACATGCTTGCGTTTTAAAAAACCGAGCTGCCACAAAACAGGCAGCTCAGATTGCCCCGCTAAGAAAATAGCTGAGGCAAGATATGTCAGTTCCATCGATTATAATGACGCGTGCGAGCGCCGACTTTATTCTTATAATAAATTCTTTAGTTTACCTACCAAATAATTGTCGTTTCAAATAATTTTAGGTTTTAGCATTTACAATTTGTAGTAAATATGATGATTAGGTACATTATATACATATTTTAATGTTAGCAAAATGCATTTAGCAAAATGTTATACAGTGCAGTGCTCTGTGGACACAAAATAAACGTGACCTGTATTTTTGTGTTAAGCAATAATGGAACGTCGTCTAATTACCTATGTATTTTATTTATTGATAAGTTATTTATTAAGTATTTCTTCAAATAATCTTAGATATTAATAAGTATAAGCACTTGAGTGAGTTACCTGAGATACAGGTTTTTCCTAGTTCAGGTAGAATCCAACAAACTGTATACCTATAGTTGTTAAGGCCATATTGTAAATATTTTTGTATATCACTTTTTTCAATAAACAATTTCAATAGTGAAACGAATAGAAATAAAAAAAATAATAATGTTATCACTCTAGAGACTTCACGTGGCCTTTTAAATTCAAAAAACGAAGTTGCTCAAGAATTTGTAGATTTCTTCACTAGTATCCCACTTAAAACTACTGAAACCTTAAATTCATCACCCTTGCTTTCTATTGAGTTACTAAGAGCAAACGTTTTAGCCTGCCCGGTTGAGTTTCAATTTAAACATATAAACCCCATAACAGTCATTAAAGCTTTTAAGGAAATCAAAGTCAAATTAACCGAAGATCTATGGGGACTGTCGATTAAAGTTTGTCAAGCTATTATTGAGACTGTAGCTCCGTATTTAGCCTTAATATTTAATTTGTGTGTGGACCAGGGAGTCTTCCCGGACCTTATGAAATACAGCAAGGTAATACCACTTTTCAAATCCGGTGACAGTAAAGACACTAATAACTATAGACCCGTATCCGTTTTGCCTGTTTTCAGCAAGGTGTTTGAAAAGGTTATGCTTAATCAAATGCTCATCCACTTTAACACCAATAAAATCTTACATGAGAAACAGTATGGTTTCACCAAAGGACGTTGTACGACTGACGCCGGTGTCACCTTATTAAAACATATATTTACTGCGTGGGAAGAGTCACAAGATGCCATAGGGATTTTCTGTGACCTCTCGAAAGCATTTGATTGCGTCAACCACGAAACCCTTCTCAGAAAGCTTGAACATTACGGTTTAGGGAAACTTGCGCTCAGTTTAATGAAATCGTATTTAAACGATAGACATCAGCAAGTACAAATAAATGGTGTCAATTCAACGGGCTTAAAAGTAAGTATGGGTGTACCACAAGGTTCGATATTAGGTCCCTTTCTCTTTTTAGTTTATATTAATGATCTACCCCATTTATTTAAAAACCAACCTGAAATGGTATTGTTTGCCGACGATACTTCTTTAATATTTAAGGTAAACAGACGTGCCACAAATCTTGATGACGTAAATAACGCCCTACTGCAGGTTCATAATTGGTTCACCGTCAATAATTTAGTCTTAAATGGGAAAAAAACGAAGTGCATAAGATTTGCTCTACCAAATGTCAAAAGTAATGATTGTGACATAGTATTGAATCAAGAGACACTAGAATTTGTCGATGAAACTGTTTTCTTGGGGATAACGATTGACTCGAGGCTACAGTGGGGTCCGCATTTAACATCTCTTGCAGGACGGCTGAGTTCAGCAGCATATGCTGTTAGGAAAATCCGCCAATTTACTGACGTAGATACCGCGAGACTAGTCTATTTTAGCTATTTTCATAGTGTTATGTCATACGGTATTTTACTATGGGGACGGGCTGCAGACATCGAGTCTATATTTATTCTGCAGAAAAGAGCCATTAGAGCCATATATGGTCTACGAAGGCGCGATTCTCTGAGAGAGCTGTTTAAGGAAATTAACATCATGACAGTACCTTGTCAATACATCTATGAAAACATCATGTACGTTAGGAAAAATCTGCATTTGTTTAGTAAAAGAGGTGATAGACACCACTATAATACGAGGAATAGGGACCAACTAGTACAGCCAGGTTTCAGGCTAGCTAAAGTAGACTCATCTTTCATGGGGTACTGTTTAAAATGTTACAATAAAATACCCCCTCACATTCTTCAACTGAGTGAGACGAAATTTAAAACTTGTGTAAAACGCACACTATGTAGGCAGGCATACTATAAGTTGGGGGATTACATTGATGATAAAAAAAAATGCTTGGCTCAATGCTGGTCCTGCTCCACAACCTTAGGGGCAAATAAATCGACTACCATGTGAAGTTAGTGTAGAGGCTACAGAAGATTGTAAAAATATCTTTGCATTGTATAGATTCAATGTCTTAATATTGTATAATTGCATGGCACATGTGTGAGTACTATGTACTATAAAGCCACTTTTTACATTTTACATTTAGTTTATTTTAGTGACGTTGCCCTGGTGGCTGGGAGAATGTCATGCTCACTCAAATGTCTCGCTGATGGTGGCGGGTGTGTCGGATCATATGGTTCCCTTCAAAATGGTTGAGTTAGATGGTGCTGATCCATGCGTCATGTTCGTGAACGGGCGCTGTCAGTGGAGACTGGTCATCTCTTAGCTGCCATGGTTTATATATTTTTCTTTGATTTGTTTTTTATATCTTTTTACTCTGGACGCTCTTAACTTGCACGTCTTGCTACATAGTTCTCACATAATATACCATCTCAACATGAATGATGTAATGTACCAAGATTTTGTAACAAATTCTGATTTAAAAGAGTGTCCATGGAGTTTCTTGCCCGTTCTTCTTCATGAGATCTACGTTAGGGAACTGGCAACTACAGTACTTTCACAAGTTATTATGCCTTGTGATTGTGACTGTAGCGTAGGAGTGCAATGCGTCGTTTCGGGAGTTGCTGCGTCGGGCTGCGCGGCGCCGGATGTTACCGGCGGCGATTGCTGTGGGTGCGGGGGCGCGCGGCGGCGTGTGCCGTGGCAGCGGGTGTGCGGGGCTCCGGGTCGCGGGGCGGCGGTTGCACGTTGCGGCGTGCATTCGTTGTTCCGTGTTTCGGGGTCTCGAGCATTCGTTGTTGCGGTTTGCGTCGCTGCGTGCTTTCGTGCTAACAGTGTTCGTTATTGCGGGCATTCGGTGGCGTGTGGTTCGGCGTGGTGGCTTTCGGAATGACGTATTGCACTCGTAGTTTCGTTCTTCTTCCGTCCTTCTGACATTCAAAAGTGCCTGTAATGGCTTAATTGAAATAAAATATTTGAGTTTGAGTTTGAGTTTGAAAGGTCCACCAAAGGACGCCGGGTACGAATGGTGGGGTCCGGAGCTAGAGAAGCTTCGGAAATCCAACTGTAAGGCGAGGTGTAAATGGCAGGGATCGCGAAAGGACGGGGGACCGAGAGAAGAGATATCGAAAGGCAATGGAGGAGGCGGAACTTGGACACTTCAGGTTGATTGCCGAATCGGGAAACGCGGATTCGTGGGGGCTGGCCTACCGCGCCGCCAGCGGCAGGCTAAGGCCACCTCCCCGGGTCATCAATGGTATTGCGCTGGCGGAGGGCTTTTCATGCATTGTGGGCGTTGCGGCGACGGGCCTCCTGCGGGTGTTGTGCCCGGACGATGACTCGTCTCGGGACACGCCGTATCACAGGCAGATCCGTGTCGCCGCCTCGCTCATCCCGTCAGGCCAGGTTGCGCCTCCTCTGTCGCGTGACAATCTGGGCGGCATCGTTAGGAGCCTTCCGAACACGGCACCGGGCTTGGACGGAATCAGCGCGCGAATCGTTAAGAATGTGTGGAAAGTCGTCCCCGCGGAAGTAACCGCGGTGTACGGCAAGTGTGTGTTGGAGGGTGTGTTTCCGGATGTGTGGAAGAAGGGCCGGCTGCTTGTCTTGCCTAAGGGCAATGGCAAGCCGCTGACCGACCCCAAGGCCTACAGACCTATTACGCTACTGCCTGTGCTTGGGAAAATACTAGAACGGGTCATTTTACAATGCGCTCCTATGATCGGCAACCAGATCTCCGCTGCCCAGCACGGGTTTTCTCGGGGTAAGTCAACCGTCACGGCGCTCAATGATATCCTGCGCGCCGCGAGGGAGGGCTCGGGCAAGTATGTGCAGGCCATATTCTTGGACATTTCGGGCGCCTTTGACAACGCCTGGTGGCCGATGATCCTGACGAAAGTCAAGCGGGGGGGGTGTCCGCCCAACATCTTTGAGATGCTGGCTGACTACTTCACCCGCCGGCGAGTCGGGTTATTCATCGGAAACCGGGTGGAGTGGAAGGTGTTCACGATGGGCTGTCCCCAAGGATCCGTCCTTGGTCCACCTATATGGAATCTGTTGTTGGACGACCTGCTTCGATTGCCGCTACCGGACGGCGTCCGTATGGTCGCGTACGCGGACGATGTGACCATCCTGATTGAGTCCCAGTCCCGCTCGGGGATTGAGGCGGCGGCCAGGGTAACACTGGACCTGGTCGCGGCGTGGGGCGCCCGTAACAGACTAGGATTCTCCCCTGCTAAATCATCCACGATGACGATCAGGGGAAAATTCCAGCGGCCCCCCACTGTCAAGCTCGCCGGGGATTCGGTCAGGAGTGTCACCTCGACGATGGTTCTGGGGGTGGTACTCGATGCGGGCTTGTCCTTCACGCTGCATGCGACGTCGATAGGGTAACGCGCGGCCAAATGCTTTGGAAAGGTGTCAAGAGTGTCGGCATCTTCCTGGGGCATCTGATATCCTGGACTGCGCGTCCTCTACAACGTGCCCCACTTTCGTAGCCACGGTGACGTATGCGGCTGCTTGTTGGTACAAAAGAGCGGCACTCCACGTTGTTCGCAGCGCATTGCTCAGGTGCCAGAGGCCAAGCCTGATACTGTTGACGAAGGCGTACAGGTCTACCAGTACGGCTGCGATGGCAGTATTAGGTGGTGTCCTCCCGGCGGACCTGGAGGTGACTCGTGCTGGGCGGTTCGATGAGGAGCGCCAGGCCGCAGCCGAGGCACAGGTAGAGCTGGGCTTGCGGCGGCGCGTGCTGGCCCGACGTAAAACTGAGATCTGGGATGAGACGATGGATGCGTGGCAGAGTAGATGGGTGAATGAAGAGAAAGGACGGGAGCTGTTCCGTTTTTTCCCGGACGTGCGGGATCGCCTCAAGTCGCGTTGGGTTGAGCCAGACCACCAGCTGTCCCAGATTCTCACGGGACACGGGTGCTTCAGATAAAGGCTGCATGATATGGCGCTATGCGAGGACAGTATGTGCGAATGTGGTATGGAAGAGGAAGACCTGCATCACGCTCTGTGGGTCTGTCCCCTGTATGCTGAGGCTAGGTGCGAAATGATGAATGGGATAAGTCGCACGGAGGCCGGTCCGATCTACTACGGCGATCTCGTGAGTTCACCGGCGAACTTTGCGGGGCTACGCGGATTTGCGCACAAGTGGCACGCCGCTCGGAGGAAAGCTGAACTGGAGCAGAGGGAGCTCAGTTTAGAAACTGGAGTGGTCAGGCAGCGAAGTACAACAGCTGTATCTGTACCGTCAAGCCCTAATTAGGGAGAGTTGCAAGGGACACACATGGCAAATTTGTAAGGGTCAAGAAGCGCCTGCGGACTGAAAAGAATGCCAAGTGAGCTATGTCCGCAGCCGCCCCACGTTTTGGCCCGCATAACGCATGCGTTGGAAGGGCCATGGGAAGGTTGGAGGGAGTGTCCCTATCTACGCTGGCTTCGCTGCCTGCCGTTGGAGCGAACGGACGTGTCTAATCTGCGCTCGCGTATTTTGTGTTCTTTTTTGTGATTGGTCCGCGTCGTTTATCGGTGGCTCCTTGTCTCGCACGGGGAGTTCTCCATAAGCGGCCGCGGCCATCTTGCTTTTAAAGCGAGACACAATCGTTGTGGGCAGTGCCCAATCGGTGTGCGAAAGAGACGCGAAGTGTTGTGCGTAAGAGACGCGAAGTGTTGTGCGACAGTGACGTTTGTGGGTGACAGTGACACAGTGGTGACAGTGACGTTGGCGTTGGGTTTGACACTTGCTTTTTATATTTTTGTTTTGACTATTTTACCGTGTTGTGACATTTGCTTTTACTATACTTTTTTATTTTGACTGTTTTACTGTGTTGTCAATGTCTGTTTGACGTTAACACTTCTATTTTGTTTTGATTATTTTGTGTTGTCATTGCTGCTTGACTCTGACGTTTGGTTACAGCTGACGTTTGTGACATTGCGTTTAGTTGTTTCTGTTTTTAATCGTGTTCATTTATATACTGTTTTACGCCTGTGTACTGAGGCTTTTGACTCTGTGTGTTTGTCTGGTGAAGCCTTTGGTTTGTGGCTTACCTAGACTTGTTTTATAAGCGGTTATTACACGAACCGCCACCGGTGCGCTCGGGATGGCGGAGGCCAACCCGCCGGCGACCGCGGACGCGGACGTGGACGCCGAGCGCCGCGAAAAGGCGCTCATTGACGCGGCAACTCTGGCCAAGCTGGAGGAGCTACAGGTGTTGGAGGAACTGCGGCGAGATGGCGGCGGAGTTTTTACGCCGCGCGCGTCGATTGTGCGCACCCCCCCGCGGGCGTTCTCGACGGTAAACATAATGGACGAGTCCCCGCCGCGCACTGAGATGCCTATGTTGCCACAGATGGGCGAGAAACGCCACCTGGGATCGCCGGAAGAAGTGCAGGAGGCAATCCGCTGCAGGCTGGCCAAGAAGAGAGAGGTTCCACCCGTTGGTGGTATCTTGACCACGGAGCCGGTGCTCCCATCAGGCGCCCAACCGGTGTCGAACGATTTGGTCGACACTCTGGCGACGGCGGCGGTCGAGACTTTGGCGGGACTGGCGACCAACAGCACCAGAGGTGTTATGGAGGCAGTGCGGAGCAAGACTTCGAAACTTAATAAAGATGAGGTGGCGGCGATTGGCGCTCACATGGAGAGGCTGGGTGCAGTCGTCACCCACCTTGCCCTGCGCCTGGCTGCCGCGGAGAGCCGGGCAAAGCAGCCCCCCAGGCGAGGGTAGGTGAGAGCGAGCAGCAGGTGCAAGCGGTCGCATCATACGCGTCCAAATTAAAGCTGTCGAGGAACGAGGAGTCGGTGAGGATCCGGTCCACCCCTGGCCCGGTCCTCGCCTTTTACCCTGCGGCCGAAAATGAGGCCATCAAGACGGCGGAGGACACCAAAGTAGAGCTGAAAAAATTTGTGGATCCAGCGAAGCTGTGGGTGCAGGTCACGAAGGTGAGAAAGGTGGGCAACGCTGGCGTATTGGTCCAGACGACCAATGACGCGGCGGCCACCAGACTCCGGGCGGCGATACCTCCGACGCTCAGGGTGACGGAGCCCAAAAAGAAGCAGCCGCTGGTGTGCCTCAATAGGCTGGACGGGGACCCGTCCTTTGAACAGGTGCTCGCGGATTTGCACGAGCAAAATTTTAAGGAAGACCAGAAGTGGCCACTCGCGCGCATCCAGAAGGAGGCAACTGGCGCCTTCAAGAAGAACCGGTCACGTGGATCGGCCCAGGCTACTGCCGTAGTGTTTGCGTGCACAGCCGAACTGCGCGAGGCCCTTCTTGCAAAAGGACGGGTGTACATTGGCTGGCAAGCGGTCGAAGCCACGGACTACGTATACATAACATGCTGCAACAAGTGCCAACAGTACGGTCACCCTGAGCGCTCATGTCGATCGGCGGACACCATTTGTTCGCGCTGCGGCGCTAGCTGCCACCGCGGAGAGGAGTGCACGTCGAGTGCCACATGCTGCGCGACCTGCAAGCGTTTTGGCAGGAAGGAGGCGGTGAGTCACAGGACCGCCTTCAGGGATTGCCCGGCGAGGACTCATGCAATAGAAAGGAGCGTGGCCATGACCCAATATGTATAGACGGCCACTGAGAGTTGGGCAGCTCAACCTCGCCGGGTCGGCGCTCGCGACGCGGGAGCTCCCTGCGGTGTGCCGGGAGCTAAACCTAGATGTGGTGCTGCTGCAAGAGCAGTACGCGCAGGCCGCTGAAGACATCATACAGCACGGAGCGTCGTCCAAATCTGGCGCCCTGTTACTTCGGCGCGGTGCGGCTTGCGCGGTGCTCCACCACCTCAGCACCGACCACTGCCTGGTGCTGCATCTCGAGGACTGGGACTTGCACATGGTCTCGGCCTATTTCCAGTTCTCGGAGCCGATCGACGGACATCTGCACCACCTGGAGGGAGTTATGGATGCCCTGCGTGGAAGAAGGGTCGTTATCAGTGTGGACGCCAACACCCATTCGCCTATGACGCACAGTGCGCCGCGCCACTACACTGGCCGGGGCCACGCAGCGGAGTACAGGCGGGTGGCTCTGGAGGCATTCATCGCAGCGTATGGACTCACCGTCGTCAACGAGGAGGGCCAACCATCTACCTTCAGTGGCCCAAACGGTGAGTCCAACATAGACATCGCGCTGACCACGAGGAACATCACAGCGCAACATTTTAAGGTGCACGACGGGATGAGCAGCAGCGACCATCGGCTCATAACCTTCCAGGTGTGTGCAACCAGATGCCACAGCGCAGAGTCAGGCAGGGAGCCGGTGCGCTTCCGGGATCAAGGGGTGGACTGGCCGCGCTTCCGGCAGACCGTCCACGCGCGAATGGGAAGGCTTGATTTTACCAAGCCGGCGTCCTTTGTTTGCAAGGAATTTACGAACGTCATTGTACGAACGGCGCGCCAGTGCCTGGGAGTGAAAGTGGGATAGGGTTTGGGCTGGCAACACTGCCCCAGTGACATGTAAAAATTTTGCTCCGTATTTAAAAATTAATTTTAATTAGTAATTAAGTTATAATAAGGTGTAATTATTTGTGTAAACGTCTTAGAAATACGTAAATACTCAGGAAAATTGTTTTCCTGATAAATAATAAAGATTTCGGTTACAAAACGTCACCGGTAACCTAAAAACAACAGCTGATGTTCTAGCTACGGAGTGTTTAACGGATAATTCAGGGGAAGTATTGTTAAGTTTTATATAATATCAACACACAAACGCAAATTTTAACTTTATAACACATCCAAGCCAATTTTTTGTTTATATTTTTTGCTGATTTATTACCCTATACAGGTTCTAAATCGCTTTGTTGACAACCGGTCGTAATAAGTAACAAAACTGAGAATTAATTCATAGCTCTGTTTGTTCGATCGGTGTTTACAAAATTAAATCGTTTTATGATCATTATTGTGCATTATTGCTTTTAAGTAATAAGTTAAATTTTCTTTTTTTTTTCTCAAGCAAGCTACCCTCTTGTCAAAGTAAAGCAGATTGAATATTCAATCTAAATGAATTTAATTTATAGATTATCTTTTAAACCTTATTCAGCAGCCTACCTCAATTCTTTCATAACTGAAGGCTTTCCCTGTTTTAGTTTTATTTCATGTTTTTTCCCCTCCCATCGCTAACTTTTCTTTATTAGTCTATTCTATTAGTTCTCACCGTTTCCTTACTTCTTATTTCAGTAACCATTCCGGAGACCATGCCTGTTATGACTCGTAAGATGGATATGGAGCTAAAATTGAGAACAGCCCTCCAAGAACTCAAAGAATCAAATCTCCAAGTCCAACAACTGTTACTAGAGAGAGAAGAGAGTGAGGTGGAAGGCGTTGAGATTAATGGCAAAAATTCCAGCTTAAAACGGGAGTTAGTAGACCTACATCAGCAATACTTGGACGTTGTTGATGAACGGGATCAATTGAAGGTGGTCACGGATGGTTTTAATAATTGTAGTAACCTATATGAGGAGGCTTTATATAAAATTAGGGACTTAGAAGATGAAGTTATTCATGCCGATAGTCTTATTTTAAAATTACAACGAGAAAACGAAAGTTCTCAGGTTAAAGAAACAAATCTCTTATATAACAAATTAGTAAACAATTATGGTAACCCCTCTTCCTTAATAACTATTGATCTGACTGAAGATTCCTTGGTAAAACATAATTATAAAGTTAGCAATAAGAAACTTAAAAAATATGCTAAACTGAATAGATTAATTAGAAAATGTAACCAATTTAAGAAACAGCATAAACTCTTTTCTAAATATATTCCACTGAGGAAAGAGCGTGTTGATTTAGTTAAAAAAGTAAATAATTATCAAATAAAATTAGAAGATAGCATAAAAATTTATGACATTGATACTCGGCATTTGCAGTCTGAAATACAGGTTCTAAGGGACAAACTCAGTTCCCTTTCCAGTAGGTATCTGACTTCTCAGAACCAAATTAAGGAGCATATTCTTGCTGCGAATGAGTTGGTAATGAGTCAATGTCGTTGTCAGTCAGATCCTATAAATGATACCGTCCAGCCTGAGGTAATGGAGGACCCATCCTGTGGTAATGGAGGAATTTATTTCAGGACAGTACACTTAAACAAGTAACAGCTGATATTACACAAATTTTTTTACAAGTGGTTCAGCCTGAGAAATATCACAGTGAAGTGTATGTATGCTCCCTAACAGTGTATAACGTAGTAAGTACGCTCCTTTAGAATATATGTATCCATATAAGCTAAGTAAGCACTTTACTTTAATGCATTGTAAAATATATTCCTTTCGTACAGTGATTAAAGCACATTCGATCTAGTTGGTTGTCTGATTTACTCGACCCTAGAAACCCCAACATTTCATGGCGACCTTGCCTTAAGGTCTGCCAAGGGGCAGATTAAGCAAAGTTAAGATGTGTAACTCCAAGGTGGAAAAGGACGAGGTGTTCCTAAATCAAAATGCTGCTGGCGGAAACAATGACGCCCTTCTGATGGTCATCGGAGGACACATGGAGCGGCTGAGCACGATCACTATAATTATTCTCGCAGCCATAACTCTCCTGGTAATTTACTTCTTCCTGAAGTACTACCGCAGCTGCCATCGTCAATGGATGCAAGAAGAAATCAGGATCAGGATTGTTTTAAATCAATAATGTTCTCAGATAGCATGGGAAGAGGTGTAGGTAAATTAGTAAGTGTCCTGAGTAACCTGAGTTTTTCAAATCGAAACCATTGTATGCCAGGGGCTACATACAAACAGATTATGGCATCAGTTACTAAAAATGTTTATAATAAAAATACTGACATCACTATATTTGTAGGGAATAGTTCAAAAGTTAAAATAAAACACGGAAAGCACGGAACAAATATTTGTATGACTTGCAGATAGTTGTTTCGGGTCTGGGTATTTGTGTATGTGAGTTTATATGTTTGTGAACGCACCCACGATACAGGAGAAATTCCTAGTGTGGGGCAACGTTTTTAAAAAAAAAAAAAAAAAAAAAGACATCACAAACTGTGTTACTGAATTGTTAGAGTTAAATTGTCGTAAAATAATATTGTGTGCCTTTCCATACCTTGCGAAATTGTCAGCCAAGAAAAACAATTATATTCACAGGCTGAATAGCCATGTTCAGTTCTTAGTAGGTCACTATAGTGACAGGCTTAAATACTTTGACATCAACAGTTTTGTTGATAATCTTAAGTCGACACCAAGTAATGTGTGTCTACCTATTAGTTGTAGACACAAAATAGCTAGGCTATTAGTTTTCACTCAGACATAAATAGTATGTCGTTGTTTAGTACTATAATTGACACTGCCAATATTAGTAATTTTACTAATAATTCTTTTTATAATTTTTTAAATACAGAGGATTCTTCAGTGGGGTCCACTTATGGTAGGATGACATTGCATAGTGACAGCATGGGCATCTTGGATCTCACTCCAGATGCTCATTTAAACTTGTTAGTAAGACAACAGAAGGTACCAGTAAAATTAATGTCACTTTAAACAATAATATTGTACCTTCTGGCTCTCGACAAGCTAGATGTAAAAAAGGGGCTAAGCAGAATTCGTTGCAATTATTTCATCAGAATATTCAAGGCCTCTCCTCAAAGCAACTTGAAATTGAATTATTTTTAGAGAAAACAAAATTTGAAATTGTCTGTTTCACTGAACATTGGTTGAGAAACTATGAAATGTTAATAAGTTATGCAAACTACAGCGTGGGCAGTTGCTATAACCGAAAATGTAAGATTCGTGGGGGATCATTAATCTTAATTAAAAATTCTATTAAATTTAAGACTCGTGCTGATATTGTTAAACTATCGGTGGAACATATTATTGAGCTATCTTGTGTTGAGCTGGATAGGCATGTAATAGTGTGCGTTTACAGGCCCCCAAATTATCAAAACTACTCTACATTTGAGTCAGCAATGGAAGATGTTTTAGCAAAACTTGTAACTGGTAATAAATCAGTAGTTGTATGCGGCGACTTTAATGTTAATATTTTAGACAAAAATTCGAATAGTAGTAGATTTTTGCACCTTTTTAAATCATTTAATTTATTAAACGTGTTTTCGGAACCAACCCGAATTACTACAAATACTGCTACATGTCTGGATAATGTTTTTTGTTGCTGCGACTACTTGGATAAATTCATTGTAAATTACCTTCCTTCAGATCACAGCGGTCAAATCGTTGTGTTCGAATCCTACACACCAGTGCAAAAAATCGAAATAAAATCTAGACAGATAACACCCAGCAATTTAAATAAGTTTAATGATAATTTAATTATTAATTTAGGCATTCCAAGCCAGATTATTGACAACGTAAATCTATTTTATGAGGAATTCTTTTCGGTGATTCACACGGAGTTCAATAATACAATAAAAACGAAAACTAAATCTATTTGCCCTAAGTTTATGTTCAGTGACTGGGCAACAAAGGGCATTAGGAAAAGTAGGGAGCGATTGTTTGAGCTGTACGGTCTTAAGCCTTACATTAACTCTGAAACTTTTAATAAATATGTTGCAACTTACTCTAAAATCTTCAAAAACGCTTGCAAAGTAGCTAAAGCCTTATTCATTAGCAACAAGATTAAATCCGCCGATAATAAAATAAAGACGGTTTGGAAAATTATCAATAAGAGTACAAATTGTGGAAACCAGCGAAATTAGTAGCTGGTTGACCTCCATCAATAGATACCTGGATGAACTGTGTCTCATTGCTCAGGAAGGAAAGCTGAACTCCGAACAAAAGCTGAAAATTAATTCTCTTTCGCGCAAGGTAGGACATGGCGTGTCACAAATGGCAGTTTACTATCAGGACTTGAAGCTCAGGGCCAAAGAACTTCAAAATTCTGCCCAGGTGTTGCAAGAAAAACGGGACCTTACGAATTGTCTTGAAACTTTCCAGCAAACAATTCAAGCTAGCATTCAGGAAAACTGCAATAAAACAACCCCGACGGAAACAGTTACGTTTGCTGACATGGTTAAAACAAATAAAAATAACTACGTGCGCCCAACTAACGTCAGCTCGATTGCAATTTATCCAACAGATAAATTAAAATCAAGTGATGACACAAAATCTTTGGTCCAGAAAATAATATGCCCGGAACAAAACGAAACAAAAAACGGAGGCGTTATTATTAGCACGGAGACGAAAGACGATATTGAAAAACTTAGGCAATCATCACAGCTAACTAGTTCCGGCCTGAAAATGGAAGAGCCCCATAAGAAAAGACCAAGAATTGCTGTTTTAGGTGTACCTACCGTTTTAAGTGATCAAGAAGTCTACGATTGCATTTATGAGCAGAACATAGCCGACAAGCTGCCTAATTTACCTCGTGACTCTTTTATGGATTCTATAAAATTAAGTCACAAATCGGGTAAAAAGGAAGGACCTACATGTAACTTTATTCTTGAAGTTACTGCTAGTGTAAGAAAGTCACTTATAAACCAGAACCGAGTGTACATCAATTGGACATCCTGTCCAGTGAGGGATTTTACACTTGTGACCAGGTGCTTTAAATGTCAACAATATGGACATGCTGCTAAGACTTGTCGGGAGGATACCTATACGTGTGGACATTGTGGAGAACAAGGTCATCAATCCAATGAGTGCAAAAAAATTGCCGAACTGCCATACTGTGCAACATGCTTGCGTTTTAAAAAACCGAGCTGCCACAAAACAGGCAGCTCAGATTGCCCCGCTAAGAAAATAGCTGAGGCAAGATATGTCAGTTCCATCGATTATAATGACGCGTGCGAGCGCCGACTTTATTCTTATAATAAATTCTTTAGTTTACCTACCAAATAATTGTCGTTTCAAATAATTTTAGGTTTTAGCATTTACAATTTGTAGTAAATATGATGATTAGGTACATTATATACATATTTTAATGTTAGCAAAATGCATTTAGCAAAATGTTATACAGTGCAGTGCTCTGTGGACACAAAATAAACGTGACCTGTATTTTTGTGTTAAGCAATAATGGAACGTCGTCTAATTACCTATGTATTTTATTTATTGATAAGTTATTTATTAAGTATTTCTTCAAATAATCTTAGATATTAATAAGTATAAGCACTTGAGTGAGTTACCTGAGATACAGGTTTTTCCTAGTTCAGGTAGAATCCAACAAACTGTATACCTATAGTTGTTAAGGCCATATTGTAAATATTTTTGTATATCACTTTTTTCAATAAACAATTTCAATAGTGAAACGAATAGAAATAAAAAAAATAATAATGTTATCACTCTAGAGACTTCACGTGGCCTTTTAAATTCAAAAAACGAAGTTGCTCAAGAATTTGTAGATTTCTTCACTAGTATCCCACTTAAAACTACTGAAACCTTAAATTCATCACCCTTGCTTTCTATTGAGTTACTAAGAGCAAACGTTTTAGCCTGCCCGGTTGAGTTTCAATTTAAACATATAAACCCCATAACAGTCATTAAAGCTTTTAAGGAAATCAAAGTCAAATTAACCGAAGATCTATGGGGACTGTCGATTAAAGTTTGTCAAGCTATTATTGAGACTGTAGCTCCGTATTTAGCCTTAATATTTAATTTGTGTGTGGACCAGGGAGTCTTCCCGGACCTTATGAAATACAGCAAGGTAATACCACTTTTCAAATCCGGTGACAGTAAAGACACTAATAACTATAGACCCGTATCCGTTTTGCCTGTTTTCAGCAAGGTGTTTGAAAAGGTTATGCTTAATCAAATGCTCATCCACTTTAACACCAATAAAATCTTACATGAGAAACAGTATGGTTTCACCAAAGGACGTTGTACGACTGACGCCGGTGTCACCTTATTAAAACATATATTTACTGCGTGGGAAGAGTCACAAGATGCCATAGGGATTTTCTGTGACCTCTCGAAAGCATTTGATTGCGTCAACCACGAAACCCTTCTCAGAAAGCTTGAACATTACGGTTTAGGGAAACTTGCGCTCAGTTTAATGAAATCGTATTTAAACGATAGACATCAGCAAGTACAAATAAATGGTGTCAATTCAACGGGCTTAAAAGTAAGTATGGGTGTACCACAAGGTTCGATATTAGGTCCCTTTCTCTTTTTAGTTTATATTAATGATCTACCCCATTTATTTAAAAACCAACCTGAAATGGTATTGTTTGCCGACGATACTTCTTTAATATTTAAGGTAAACAGACGTGCCACAAATCTTGATGACGTAAATAACGCCCTACTGCAGGTTCATAATTGGTTCACCGTCAATAATTTAGTCTTAAATGGGAAAAAAACGAAGTGCATAAGATTTGCTCTACCAAATGTCAAAAGTAATGATTGTGACATAGTATTGAATCAAGAGACACTAGAATTTGTCGATGAAACTGTTTTCTTGGGGATAACGATTGACTCGAGGCTACAGTGGGGTCCGCATTTAACATCTCTTGCAGGACGGCTGAGTTCAGCAGCATATGCTGTTAGGAAAATCCGCCAATTTACTGACGTAGATACCGCGAGACTAGTCTATTTTAGCTATTTTCATAGTGTTATGTCATACGGTATTTTACTATGGGGACGGGCTGCAGACATCGAGTCTATATTTATTCTGCAGAAAAGAGCCATTAGAGCCATATATGGTCTACGAAGGCGCGATTCTCTGAGAGAGCTGTTTAAGGAAATTAACATCATGACAGTACCTTGTCAATACATCTATGAAAACATCATGTACGTTAGGAAAAATCTGCATTTGTTTAGTAAAAGAGGTGATAGACACCACTATAATACGAGGAATAGGGACCAACTAGTACAGCCAGGTTTCAGGCTAGCTAAAGTAGACTCATCTTTCATGGGGTACTGTTTAAAATGTTACAATAAAATACCCCCTCACATTCTTCAACTGAGTGAGACGAAATTTAAAACTTGTGTAAAACGCACACTATGTAGGCAGGCATACTATAAGTTGGGGGATTACATTGATGATAAAAAAAAATGCTTGGCTCAATGCTGGTCCTGCTCCACAACCTTAGGGGCAAATAAATCGACTACCATGTGAAGTTAGTGTAGAGGCTACAGAAGATTGTAAAAATATCTTTGCATTGTATAGATTCAATGTCTTAATATTGTATAATTGCATGGCACATGTGTGAGTACTATGTACTATAAAGCCACTTTTTACATTTTACATTTAGTTTATTTTAGTGACGTTGCCCTGGTGGCTGGGAGAATGTCATGCTCACTCAAATGTCTCGCTGATGGTGGCGGGTGTGTCGGATCATATGGTTCCCTTCAAAATGGTTGAGTTAGATGGTGCTGATCCATGCGTCATGTTCGTGAACGGGCGCTGTCAGTGGAGACTGGTCATCTCTTAGCTGCCATGGTTTATATATTTTTCTTTGATTTGTTTTTTATATCTTTTTACTCTGGACGCTCTTAACTTGCACGTCTTGCTACATAGTTCTCACATAATATACCATCTCAACATGAATGATGTAATGTACCAAGATTTTGTAACAAATTCTGATTTAAAAGAGTGTCCATGGAGTTTCTTGCCCGTTCTTCTTCATGAGATCTACGTTAGGGAACTGGCAACTACAGTACTTTCACAAGTTATTATGCCTTGTGATTGTGACTGTAGCGTAGGAGTGCAATGCGTCGTTTCGGGAGTTGCTGCGTCGGGCTGCGCGGCGCCGGATGTTACCGGCGGCGATTGCTGTGGGTGCGGGGGCGCGCGGCGGCGTGTGCCGTGGCAGCGGGTGTGCGGGGCTCCGGGTCGCGGGGCGGCGGTTGCACGTTGCGGCGTGCATTCGTTGTTCCGTGTTTCGGGGTCTCGAGCATTCGTTGTTGCGGTTTGCGTCGCTGCGTGCTTTCGTGCTAACAGTGTTCGTTATTGCGGGCATTCGGTGGCGTGTGGTTCGGCGTGGTGGCTTTCGGAATGACGTATTGCACTCGTAGTTTCGTTCTTCTTCCGTCCTTCTGACATTCAAAAGTGCCTGTAATGGCTTAATTGAAATAAAATATTTGAGTTTGAGTTTGAGTTTGAAAGGTCCACCAAAGGACGCCGGGTACGAATGGTGGGGTCCGGAGCTAGAGAAGCTTCGGAAATCCAACTGTAAGGCGAGGTGTAAATGGCAGGGATCGCGAAAGGACGGGGGACCGAGAGAAGAGATATCGAAAGGCAATGGAGGAGGCGGAACTTGGACACTTCAGGTTGATTGCCGAATCGGGAAACGCGGATTCGTGGGGGCTGGCCTACCGCGCCGCCAGCGGCAGGCTAAGGCCACCTCCCCGGGTCATCAATGGTATTGCGCTGGCGGAGGGCTTTTCATGCATTGTGGGCGTTGCGGCGACGGGCCTCCTGCGGGTGTTGTGCCCGGACGATGACTCGTCTCGGGACACGCCGTATCACAGGCAGATCCGTGTCGCCGCCTCGCTCATCCCGTCAGGCCAGGTTGCGCCTCCTCTGTCGCGTGACAATCTGGGCGGCATCGTTAGGAGCCTTCCGAACACGGCACCGGGCTTGGACGGAATCAGCGCGCGAATCGTTAAGAATGTGTGGAAAGTCGTCCCCGCGGAAGTAACCGCGGTGTACGGCAAGTGTGTGTTGGAGGGTGTGTTTCCGGATGTGTGGAAGAAGGGCCGGCTGCTTGTCTTGCCTAAGGGCAATGGCAAGCCGCTGACCGACCCCAAGGCCTACAGACCTATTACGCTACTGCCTGTGCTTGGGAAAATACTAGAACGGGTCATTTTACAATGCGCTCCTATGATCGGCAACCAGATCTCCGCTGCCCAGCACGGGTTTTCTCGGGGTAAGTCAACCGTCACGGCGCTCAATGATATCCTGCGCGCCGCGAGGGAGGGCTCGGGCAAGTATGTGCAGGCCATATTCTTGGACATTTCGGGCGCCTTTGACAACGCCTGGTGGCCGATGATCCTGACGAAAGTCAAGCGGGGGGGGTGTCCGCCCAACATCTTTGAGATGCTGGCTGACTACTTCACCCGCCGGCGAGTCGGGTTATTCATCGGAAACCGGGTGGAGTGGAAGGTGTTCACGATGGGCTGTCCCCAAGGATCCGTCCTTGGTCCACCTATATGGAATCTGTTGTTGGACGACCTGCTTCGATTGCCGCTACCGGACGGCGTCCGTATGGTCGCGTACGCGGACGATGTGACCATCCTGATTGAGTCCCAGTCCCGCTCGGGGATTGAGGCGGCGGCCAGGGTAACACTGGACCTGGTCGCGGCGTGGGGCGCCCGTAACAGACTAGGATTCTCCCCTGCTAAATCATCCACGATGACGATCAGGGGAAAATTCCAGCGGCCCCCCACTGTCAAGCTCGCCGGGGATTCGGTCAGGAGTGTCACCTCGACGATGGTTCTGGGGGTGGTACTCGATGCGGGCTTGTCCTTCACGCTGCATGCGACGTCGATAGGGTAACGCGCGGCCAAATGCTTTGGAAAGGTGTCAAGAGTGTCGGCATCTTCCTGGGGCATCTGATATCCTGGACTGCGCGTCCTCTACAACGTGCCCCACTTTCGTAGCCACGGTGACGTATGCGGCTGCTTGTTGGTACAAAAGAGCGGCACTCCACGTTGTTCGCAGCGCATTGCTCAGGTGCCAGAGGCCAAGCCTGATACTGTTGACGAAGGCGTACAGGTCTACCAGTACGGCTGCGATGGCAGTATTAGGTGGTGTCCTCCCGGCGGACCTGGAGGTGACTCGTGCTGGGCGGTTCGATGAGGAGCGCCAGGCCGCAGCCGAGGCACAGGTAGAGCTGGGCTTGCGGCGGCGCGTGCTGGCCCGACGTAAAACTGAGATCTGGGATGAGACGATGGATGCGTGGCAGAGTAGATGGGTGAATGAAGAGAAAGGACGGGAGCTGTTCCGTTTTTTCCCGGACGTGCGGGATCGCCTCAAGTCGCGTTGGGTTGAGCCAGACCACCAGCTGTCCCAGATTCTCACGGGACACGGGTGCTTCAGATAAAGGCTGCATGATATGGCGCTATGCGAGGACAGTATGTGCGAATGTGGTATGGAAGAGGAAGACCTGCATCACGCTCTGTGGGTCTGTCCCCTGTATGCTGAGGCTAGGTGCGAAATGATGAATGGGATAAGTCGCACGGAGGCCGGTCCGATCTACTACGGCGATCTCGTGAGTTCACCGGCGAACTTTGCGGGGCTACGCGGATTTGCGCACAAGTGGCACGCCGCTCGGAGGAAAGCTGAACTGGAGCAGAGGGAGCTCAGTTTAGAAACTGGAGTGGTCAGGCAGCGAAGTACAACAGCTGTATCTGTACCGTCAAGCCCTAATTAGGGAGAGTTGCAAGGGACACACATGGCAAATTTGTAAGGGTCAAGAAGCGCCTGCGGACTGAAAAGAATGCCAAGTGAGCTATGTCCGCAGCCGCCCCACGTTTTGGCCCGCATAACGCATGCGTTGGAAGGGCCATGGGAAGGTTGGAGGGAGTGTCCCTATCTACGCTGGCTTCGCTGCCTGCCGTTGGAGCGAACGGACGTGTCTAATCTGCGCTCGCGTATTTTGTGTTCTTTTTTGTGATTGGTCCGCGTCGTTTATCGGTGGCTCCTTGTCTCGCACGGGGAGTTCTCCATAAGCGGCCGCGGCCATCTTGCTTTTAAAGCGAGACACAATCGTTGTGGGCAGTGCCCAATCGGTGTGCGAAAGAGACGCGAAGTGTTGTGCGTAAGAGACGCGAAGTGTTGTGCGACAGTGACGTTTGTGGGTGACAGTGACACAGTGGTGACAGTGACGTTGGCGTTGGGTTTGACACTTGCTTTTTATATTTTTGTTTTGACTATTTTACCGTGTTGTGACATTTGCTTTTACTATACTTTTTTATTTTGACTGTTTTACTGTGTTGTCAATGTCTGTTTGACGTTAACACTTCTATTTTGTTTTGATTATTTTGTGTTGTCATTGCTGCTTGACTCTGACGTTTGGTTACAGCTGACGTTTGTGACATTGCGTTTAGTTGTTTCTGTTTTTAATCGTGTTCATTTATATACTGTTTTACGCCTGTGTACTGAGGCTTTTGACTCTGTGTGTTTGTCTGGTGAAGCCTTTGGTTTGTGGCTTACCTAGACTTGTTTTATAAGCGGTTATTACACGAACCGCCACCGGTGCGCTCGGGATGGCGGAGGCCAACCCGCCGGCGACCGCGGACGCGGACGTGGACGCCGAGCGCCGCGAAAAGGCGCTCATTGACGCGGCAACTCTGGCCAAGCTGGAGGAGCTACAGGTGTTGGAGGAACTGCGGCGAGATGGCGGCGGAGTTTTTACGCCGCGCGCGTCGATTGTGCGCACCCCCCCGCGGGCGTTCTCGACGGTAAACATAATGGACGAGTCCCCGCCGCGCACTGAGATGCCTATGTTGCCACAGATGGGCGAGAAACGCCACCTGGGATCGCCGGAAGAAGTGCAGGAGGCAATCCGCTGCAGGCTGGCCAAGAAGAGAGAGGTTCCACCCGTTGGTGGTATCTTGACCACGGAGCCGGTGCTCCCATCAGGCGCCCAACCGGTGTCGAACGATTTGGTCGACACTCTGGCGACGGCGGCGGTCGAGACTTTGGCGGGACTGGCGACCAACAGCACCAGAGGTGTTATGGAGGCAGTGCGGAGCAAGACTTCGAAACTTAATAAAGATGAGGTGGCGGCGATTGGCGCTCACATGGAGAGGCTGGGTGCAGTCGTCACCCACCTTGCCCTGCGCCTGGCTGCCGCGGAGAGCCGGGCAAAGCAGCCCCCCAGGCGAGGGTAGGTGAGAGCGAGCAGCAGGTGCAAGCGGTCGCATCATACGCGTCCAAATTAAAGCTGTCGAGGAACGAGGAGTCGGTGAGGATCCGGTCCACCCCTGGCCCGGTCCTCGCCTTTTACCCTGCGGCCGAAAATGAGGCCATCAAGACGGCGGAGGACACCAAAGTAGAGCTGAAAAAATTTGTGGATCCAGCGAAGCTGTGGGTGCAGGTCACGAAGGTGAGAAAGGTGGGCAACGCTGGCGTATTGGTCCAGACGACCAATGACGCGGCGGCCACCAGACTCCGGGCGGCGATACCTCCGACGCTCAGGGTGACGGAGCCCAAAAAGAAGCAGCCGCTGGTGTGCCTCAATAGGCTGGACGGGGACCCGTCCTTTGAACAGGTGCTCGCGGATTTGCACGAGCAAAATTTTAAGGAAGACCAGAAGTGGCCACTCGCGCGCATCCAGAAGGAGGCAACTGGCGCCTTCAAGAAGAACCGGTCACGTGGATCGGCCCAGGCTACTGCCGTAGTGTTTGCGTGCACAGCCGAACTGCGCGAGGCCCTTCTTGCAAAAGGACGGGTGTACATTGGCTGGCAAGCGGTCGAAGCCACGGACTACGTATACATAACATGCTGCAACAAGTGCCAACAGTACGGTCACCCTGAGCGCTCATGTCGATCGGCGGACACCATTTGTTCGCGCTGCGGCGCTAGCTGCCACCGCGGAGAGGAGTGCACGTCGAGTGCCACATGCTGCGCGACCTGCAAGCGTTTTGGCAGGAAGGAGGCGGTGAGTCACAGGACCGCCTTCAGGGATTGCCCGGCGAGGACTCATGCAATAGAAAGGAGCGTGGCCATGACCCAATATGTATAGACGGCCACTGAGAGTTGGGCAGCTCAACCTCGCCGGGTCGGCGCTCGCGACGCGGGAGCTCCCTGCGGTGTGCCGGGAGCTAAACCTAGATGTGGTGCTGCTGCAAGAGCAGTACGCGCAGGCCGCTGAAGACATCATACAGCACGGAGCGTCGTCCAAATCTGGCGCCCTGTTACTTCGGCGCGGTGCGGCTTGCGCGGTGCTCCACCACCTCAGCACCGACCACTGCCTGGTGCTGCATCTCGAGGACTGGGACTTGCACATGGTCTCGGCCTATTTCCAGTTCTCGGAGCCGATCGACGGACATCTGCACCACCTGGAGGGAGTTATGGATGCCCTGCGTGGAAGAAGGGTCGTTATCAGTGTGGACGCCAACACCCATTCGCCTATGACGCACAGTGCGCCGCGCCACTACACTGGCCGGGGCCACGCAGCGGAGTACAGGCGGGTGGCTCTGGAGGCATTCATCGCAGCGTATGGACTCACCGTCGTCAACGAGGAGGGCCAACCATCTACCTTCAGTGGCCCAAACGGTGAGTCCAACATAGACATCGCGCTGACCACGAGGAACATCACAGCGCAACATTTTAAGGTGCACGACGGGATGAGCAGCAGCGACCATCGGCTCATAACCTTCCAGGTGTGTGCAACCAGATGCCACAGCGCAGAGTCAGGCAGGGAGCCGGTGCGCTTCCGGGATCAAGGGGTGGACTGGCCGCGCTTCCGGCAGACCGTCCACGCGCGAATGGGAAGGCTTGATTTTACCAAGCCGGCGTCCTTTGTTTGCAAGGAATTTACGAACGTCATTGTACGAACGGCGCGCCAGTGCCTGGGAGTGAAAGTGGGATAGGGTTT